>OZ024836.1:26895864-28185206 GCA_964016985.1 Anodontia alba | reverse complement strand
AAAGAGGGTTATCTATAAAACCTGGACTGGGAAAACAGTAAACAGTGTAGACACTGATCAGACGCCGCAGAATGCGGCGTCTGATCAGGGTCTGCACTGTTTACTTAAATTACAGGAAGTTAAGGGTAAATAGATGAGTTTTAAGTGCCCGTTCAGTACCATTTCCCTGGCATACACTCTGAGACAATCGACCAACCAGTGCTGTCAGTGCTTTGATTGTCCTGCTGTTGCTCTTGGTGTATCCTGTCTCACATTATGAACATCTCTTCGGGATGTGGAAGTAAGTTTCTTTGCTTTTCTTTGGTTTAAAACATGTTTGCCGTTCATCGTGGTTTGTTTACTTTTCCTCATTGATGTCATTGGTAGGTTATGTTCTGTGATTGGAACATGGTTAAAAGTAATCCACATGCAACCTCTCAACCGATTTTAAATTGAACAGCAGCAACATTTTATGGTCAACCCTCGAACTGTGAAATTCGCTATATAAAAGTTGCGGTATTATTTATCTTGTTTGAAGGGTGAATTTTAATGTTCGGTGACGCGAGAAAGGGATAACATCATGAATTCGAAGACAGTCTTGTTACTGGTGTTATTGAGTTTTCTGGCAATACAGATTAGCTCCGTGGAAGGTATGCAACAATTATAGTAGTCATAAACAAACAGCTATCGCTAGAGTGCACGACCCGCCTCTTGCCAATATCATTGTGTTTACAAACTTCCATTAAAATATCCCATATGATTGAAGACCTACGGCGATTCAAGATTTACGGACATTTTCGCTAACTGTCACATATTTTGGCATCGGAGTTGCCTTGGTCAATGGAAGGTGGCATTAGGCAGTTTCTTTTGCTAGATCTTGTCAATATTAATGTGTAAGTAAACTTTTATCAAAATATACAATATGGTTAAAGATCTAGCAAAGGTGATTTCCGTATTTCCACATGTTTTGGCATCGGCATTACCTTGGTCAAAGAAAAGCGGCATTTGGCAAGTATATTTGGATTGATCTTGTCGGTATCTATCAGTTAGCCAAAAATTATCAAAATATTCTCAAAATGGTTTAAGCTCTACGGCCATTTTTGCTAACTGAACACGGACAGACGGACACATATGGCGATTATAGGGCGCTCTCGAAAGTCAACCTTTCAGTCGGTCGACTTTTCTGCGGGTCGTGCAGTTCTATTGATCATAGCGCAGAAGTGATGTAATTGAAGCCGGTATTAATTCGGAGTTTTTTTTCTCATTTTCAATGCCTTTACAGAAAAAAGGGCAACAACCATTCAACCCTGTAGACCGCTCCAGATGAGACGACTCATAATGACATTACAAAAGCACGATTATTCAAATATATTGAAAATTTTACGCTCGAAAAGGGAACATTTTCAGATAAAAAAAATCTGAAATTTTTCATATTGCTGCTCAAAACATAGATTGTGGGTACTCGTTGTTAGGACCGCCTCGCCGAGGCGGTTCTAACGAGTACCTACAATTTATGTTTTTGAGCATAAATAAGAAAAAATAATGTATACCCTTGTAAATTTTACTATATAAAAGTAGGGTTTAAGGGGATCAAAATTATGTAGGTATGTTTTTGTAATGAGCCGCCTCATTAGGAGTCAAATTGTTTACATCTCTATTTTGATTTTTGACTGAGACCCCTATTCGGAACAATGGTTCTGACCGGATTCAAAGATGGAAAGTTACACTTCAGAAACTTGGGGATGAACGGATTAATTATTGGGATGTAATGTTGTTCATACTTTAATACTTTGATTTCTTAAATGAAGGTATAGTCGACTCTCGTTATCTCGAAGTCCAAGGGACTCTGAAATTCTTCGAGATATCTTTACCTCAACATATCAGATTTGCAGAACTGAGGGAAAAAATAAATCGAACGATACATTTTCGCGCAGTCAGATCAGGGCCTCCACTGTCCACAAACGGAGTTATTGAATACCATAGAATATATATGAATTGACATTACGAAAACACGCCTATTCAAATATATTGAGAATTTTACCACCAAAAAAACGAAAATTTTCAGATGAAAAATCTGATAGTTTTCTTATTTCTGCTCAAAACATAGATTGTAGGTACTCGATAGAACCGCCTCGAAGAGGCGGTTCTAACGAGTACCCACAATCTATGTTTTTGAGCAGAAATAAGAAAAATAATGTATACCCCTGTAAACCCCAGTTTTACTACATAAAAGTGGGGTTTATGGGGGTCAAAATTATATAGGCATGTTTTCACGATGAGAACAAAGGCCTAAATGATACTTTGTGCACGCCCAGAAGGATCAACAGCGCATTTTGCGCATGTTCGAAGATAGTGCTTTGCTTGACGATATTCATATGATCTGAGCCTTTTCAGCATTTACCCCGAAGGCCTAATTTCCTCTCATGTATTCTTTCAACTAGGTTTGTGCATGCAGTACGTCTGTAGACGTCAATGTTTCTACCGACCACCGAGGTATGAAGAGTACGGCTTCCGATATCTCTGGCCAGTGGCATGTGGGCTTTGGAGAGTGAGGATGCTCGGTCTTAAAGCCTGTTGTGTGACTTGGGGACGATATTAACCTCTTCCAACTATAAACTATAAATGCGTACGTATATATTTGGCTAATTTTAAAACACTTATTTAGTGGATATAAGTTGTCCTATCGCGTTGACCTTTACACTTCATATTCACAGGATACGTCAGCGGCTTATAACGTCTCCCCGTACTTTACCATAGTGCAGATTATATTTCATTTGCTTTGGGATCGTTGGGCCCATTGTGGAATCTTTGAAAATGGAGTTCTGCTCGTGTGTGCGCTAGAGGGCCTGGTGGTGTTGCAGGCTTCATTGTTGCTTGTTAAGAGTCTCAATGAAACCGAGACTCCCATTTTATCTGTAGTGTGTTCTTTGTTTCCGAAGGCGGTCTTTTTGGCGTTTGGTATAAGTCTACTAGCAGACGCTTTACATTTTACCAATGGTTCTATCAGCTCCCTATTAAAGAGTATACAACATATTGTGTGCGAGTTGGCTGATCATCTGATCTTGATGACTGGCTTGGCTTCTGACTAAGAACTTATCAGGAATACAATCTAGTTCTCTTATTCTCTTAGAAAAACGCTTTCACTACGGGATCAGTGGAACTAGTCTTTTTAACGCGTAGCATGTTGGGTAAAATTTTCAGCAGACGTCATTTTAATTTTGTTTTTATTTGTCCCAGAAAACAGACTTTGACCTTTCATGCAAAATGTCTCCTTTGGAGACAATCAAAGCCAATTTTCTGGAAAAAATGTGGAAAATATCAAAAGGAGACCATTTGCATGAACGGTCAAAGCCTATTGCCTGGGAAAATAAGAAAAAAGAAACATTTAGTCACCAATTTATCGTCTGTTAAATTAGTCCAGAGAGTAGTAGAGGTTACAGAAGACGTTATTTTTAGACGTTGTGTCGTTATAATCTGAGGCTTGGCTGCAATGCGGTCGAACCTCAATGGCTCGAACATCTTTGGGACCATGGGAATTTGTTCGAGATTTGGGTTGTTCGAGCCACTGAGGGTTAATCATAGCGCCAGGTTAGGAAGCAAATGGCGATAATTTAAGGAAATGTTTTAGATTCTCTACACAATAATTGTATGTTGAGGTTACTCATTAGAATCGCCTCGATAAGGCGATTCTAATGTGTACACATAATATACAATTTCATAATTTCTCTAAATATTTGTTTATTTGAGCTACCGAAAGAATTTCCTAGGGACTCAGAAACGAGTTCGAATTGACCATGGTAAACGAGACATCGGTGTTCGAGCTACTGAGATTCGACTGTATATTTTGTAGGGCTGTATATGCTCCCAAACTGTTTCCCTCTACGGGCTTTATCAGAAATTGATCTGCCGAGGTAAAAGACTTGACTCAGTGATCCAAGGGTAAATGAAAGCATGCGGAGACTTGGCCGCGATATGACACTTAATAGCAGCTGCAGTGATTTTCGAACTCTTTTTTCAGTCCCTACAAAATTCTTCAAATAGTTCAAGAAAACAAATATGTAGGGATTTTTGCTTATTTTATCATGGATTTGTATGTTGTGTGTACTCATTAGAATCGCCTCATCGAAGCGATTCTAATGAGTACACTCAACATACAATCATTGTGTAGAAAATCGAAAAGATTTCCCTAAATTATCGCCATTTGCTTCTTGAACTGGTGCAATGATTAACCCTCAGTGGCTCGAACTACCCATGTCTTGAACGAATTTTCATGATCCCAAAGATGTTCGAGCCATTGAGATTCGACTATATTAAAAATCGAGACTCATTATATAAAAGCAGTGTAGTTTTCAGTGCTGCATACGCCTACCCCAAACTAAAGCATCTCGAATTCCCATGCTGACAGAATGGCCTCGCTGATCCCGTGAAAAAAAAAAATATAAAAAAATAAAATAACGGCACTATAAAAAAAACATTTATGCCGAATGGCTCGCAAAGCAGACTTTGCATATCGTATAGTCCTAGAGTATAAGTTGGTAGACAGTAGCTTGTCTCAAGCAACCACTGAATATGTGCCTTACATGCGTAAGACAAATATTTACACTAGAAAGACATTAACATAAACATTTTGCTTCTTTACTACAGGGCTACTCTTTAAGAAACGAATTTGCTCCCCGAGGAAATAAACGTAAAAAAGATTGCCTTTGGAAACAAAGAACACACTACAGATTAGAAAATGGGAGTCTCGGTTTTATTGAGACTCGTCATAAGCAGTAATGAAGTTTGCAACACTGCTTACACCCTCTAGCGTATACATTACGAAAACACGCCTTTTCAAATATATTGAAAGTTTTACCACCAAAAAAATGAAAATTTTCAGATAAAAATTTTGATATTTTTCATATTTCTGCTCAAAACACAGATTGTGGGTACTCGTTAGAACCGCCTCGTTGAGGCGGTTCTAACGAGTGCCCACAATCTATGTTTTGAGCAGAAATTAGAAAAATAATGTATACCCCTGTAAACCCCAGTTTTTCTATATATCAAAGTGGGGTTTGAGGGGTCAAAATTATATAGGTATGCTTTCGTGATGCATGAGCAGGACTCCATTTTCAAACATACCATAATGAACCCAATGATCCCAAAGGAAACGCAATATAATCTGCACTATGGTAAAGTACAGGGGAGACGTTCTAAAGCCGCCACACGGCACTAATACCAGCTACAGTGTAGTAAAATCATATTTGCCTTGGTGGTAACATTTTGGATGTGGGTACTCAAGGTTACTTCACTACTGATTTCAAGTCCCAGGTATTTTGCATGATCAACCGCATTAGGGTAAGAATATATGAGTGTTTGATAGGGTCTTTAGAATGGAAATGTGCTGGACCTGGCATTTTCCCGGGTTAAAATCCATTTCCCAATTCTTTGCCCAAATTTCAAGTTTCAAGTTTCTGGAGGTGCTTCTGCAAAATTTCACAGTCATTTTCATTATAAACGGCCAAATAATTTGCTGTATCGTCTGCGAAAAGCCTGACCTGTGAGTAGATCTATTCGGGCAGTTCACATATTTGAAAAAGAAATAGGATTGGTCCCAAGACTGATCCTAGGGGAACCCTGATGTGACTGGAATATGGGATGAGGTTTTCCCTTCTAGTGCTACACATTGGGTGCGGTCCAGAAGAAAGACCTTGATCCAGTTCAGAGTATGTGAGGTTACGCCATGCTGGTGCTATTTATGAAGTAACTGATATGGCTAACCTTATTAAATGCCTTACTATTAAAATCCAGGGCCCAGTTGTTCAAAGCTAACGATGTCGTTAGTTAACGATTCGTTAAAATTTACATCGAGTGATACGCAAATATGCTGAAATTTTTTGCTGAAAAAATGTGAGTAGCTTTTGCAGTGCAAAAGCTACTCACATTTTTTCAGCAAAAAATATCACAATATTTTATATTGAATCTGCTAAAAGAGTTAACGAAATGACTCTTAACGAGATCGTTAAGCTAACGACGCTTTGAACAACTGGGCCCTGGAGGATCAGGTTTGTCTAGTGACCTGAGGATAAGTTCGTGCAAGCTAATCGACAAGTTGGGTGAGTTGATTTTCACAGAACCTCCTTTCCCTAAACTCATGTTGCAGATCATACAAGATGTTATGTTTGTCGAGATGCATTTTGGTTTGATGCTACGAAATGCTCCATTTATTTGCAACAAACGCAAGTTAAGGAGAGGGGGCTATAATTTCTAGTGTCGGTTTTATCGTCCTTTTTAAACAGAGTGGTATTAATGACAGTCTTCCAATCCGAGTAAATTTGACCGCTGGCTATTATTGCTTGGAGCGGAATGTTAACTATCATAGGAAAATTGAAGTCGTTCCAGTTGCTACATAACGTCGTATTAAGGTGTTGGGGCTGGGGGTGGGTTCCGGGGTTGGGGGGTGGGGGTGGGGGGGGATGGAGTAATTAGCTTTTAGGATAGTAACTCTTTAAAAATCTTTTTCTCCCTTCTGAAAAGAGTTTTACTTTAAAAGGAAAGAATGTATTGGAACTATTCTACCCTTTGAAAGGTGACATCTTTTCAGAAGGGAGACAAAAAACCTTTTTGTCAGAGTTGCTTTCCCTAAAAGTTCATTCACGTTAATTCTTTTTTATTTGGCCAGTACAATACGAACATGTCTTCGGGCATACATGGACAGCGAGGGCCAACATCAGCCTGCGCACCCACGCAGTCTGATCAGGACCTTCATTGCCCGCTAACAAAATCATGGACACTATAGAATGTATCTATGGAGAGCAAATGGCCGAATGAGAATTTGCGCATACGTAAGATGACTGTGAATCTGTGCTTTTTGCGCATGCTCGAAGACCCGCTTTTGCTTGGCGCGACCTATTTTATATTTTGTTTTTATTTCAGATTTTGCCTATGGTGCTGGTTTCAGCGTCTCGTGACACGAAGCACACTAAGATGTGTTAGTTCTTGTGAAATATCTTTATTTACCAGTAATTTATTGTTTTGAATTCTAAATCTATAAAACTGAACAGACCCTGCTCTGTTTTACCTGTTGTTTTGCTTATATAGTCGAACTTCAATGGCTCGAACACCTTTGGGAGCATGGAAAATTGTTCGAGCCATGGGTATTTCGAGCCAATGAAGGTTAATCATGGCGCCAGGTCGGGAAGCAAATATCGCTTATTCTGGGAAATATATCGATCTTCTACACAATAATTGTATGTTGAGTGTACTCATTAGAATCGCCTCGAAGAGGCGATTCTAATGAGTACACTGAACATACAATTTCATAATGAAATAAGAAAGCTTCCTTAAATATTTGTTTTCTTGATCTATCGGAAGAATTTCGTAGGGACTCGAAACCGAGTTCGAATCAGCAATGGTGAACGAGACATCGGTGTTCGAGTTATCGAGATTCGACTGCATATAGAACGTACTACCGCGCTGATCACCCCAGTAAAATTGGTGTGGGCTGAGTGAGACAGTGTGCGGTTGGAAACGTGCAGGAAAATGTGTGTGCAAGAGAAAAAAACGACCATTTTGGGATCGATTGTTTACAGTTGAAAAACGACCATTTTGGGTCGATTGTTTACAGTTGAAAAACGACCATTTTTGGGTCGATTGTTTACAGCTGAGCCATAGTATACGAATGCCAAACTTTTCTCATCACGAAAACATACCTATATAATTTTGACCCCCTTAAATCCCACTTTTACATAGTAAAACTGGGGTTTACAGGGGTATATATTATTTTTCTTATTGCTGTTAAAACATAGATTGTGGGTACTCGTTTGAACCGCCTCTCCGGGTACCCGCAATCTATGTTTTGAGCAGAATATGAAAAATGTCAAACTTTTTATTCTGAAAATTTTCATTTTTTGGTGATAAAATTTTCAGTATATTTGAATAGGCATGTTTTCATAATGTTAAGGTATTGCCTACGAGATTATCATTGACCGGTTATTTATAGCCACGCTCTCTTGTCGCTGTGACGTCAGAGTGTTTTCGATAGAGGGTTATCAGTAAAGCCTGGACTGGGTCATTTGGAACATGGGTAAACAGTGCAGGCTCAGATCAGACGCCTCAGAACTGTTAAGGTTAAATAAAACTGCTTAAGTCTCCGATAAAAGACCATTTTCGCTTCCTACAATAGACCCACTAGTGCTGACAGTGCTTGGATTAAAATCGAATGGTAATATTATATGAAACTGCCTAATAATATTTGCTCATAAAACAGCAAATGTACTTCCGCTTTCGGTACTCTCTGCTCACGACTAGGCTAATACATTAAATTATAACCTCTTAGTTAGTTTAACTTTCCTGCCGAAATTATAAAGAAAGTCGGTAAAATAGTTACATTTAAATTTCCAAGTTCGTTTCGAAATGATGAAGTAAAAAACATATAATAATTATGAGATGTTTTAATTAAACATTATTGCATAAAATGCAGTGCCGCACGTTATTAACAGCAACAGCCGTGCATTAACCGGCAAAAAGCCGTGTATTAACAAGGCAATTCACGCGCTGTTAATGCATGGCTACGCAACTTTCAATATGATCGTACCGGGGCCACAGATTTGCTGCCATAACGGTATGTGTACTTCCCGGCCTTAGAACGAGCATAGTCCGTGGAAATTACGTTCGCGAGACATTGGTGAAAAGTCGAAACAAAAAAGTACAAGAAATAACGCGAAAATAGCAAATGTTTTCAGTTTTTATGCAATAATAGCGATCGAACATGGTTTTTCAATGCATTAGCATTCGCCAGGTTCCTTGGGAGGTGTTGGAAACCGCGGCCTCCGGCCTCGGTTTTCAACACCTCCCACGGGATCTGGCAAATGTTAATGCATGCAAAACCATGTTTGATTCCTATATTGAAGTGAAAACACCCAGGAAATGTCACAAGCATTGTCTTCTCGAGGCACCAACGGAAGGAGAGATGATAAACAAACAACGACAAAACAAACCATCGACGCGCGAACAAAGAAGAATTGCAAGAGAGAAACCGTGGAAAAAGCTGTAGAAAAGCTCAGGTGTATGTGTGTGCGTGGGACGGGGAAGCGGTTCGCGGTCGCTAGATCCGGCTGAGTAATCAGGGCCCAGTTGTTCAAATTTTAACGAAGTTGTTTGCTAACGTAACGTTAAAAATTCTATCTTGAAATTTGGCAAATACATTGAAATATATGTATTAGTTTGCTGAAAAAATGTGAGTAGCTTTTGAAAAAGCTTTTTACATGTTTGGAGCAAAAATACCAATGTATTTGAAAATACATCAGCTACAAAGAGTAAGACTAACACCGGGACCACCCTTAAAGCAGATTTTTTGTTTGTGCATACAGTCGAACCTCAATAGTTCGAACATCTTTGGGAACATTGAATTTGTTCGAGATATGGGTAGTTCGAGCCACTGAGAGGTAATCATGGCGCCATGTCAGGAAGCAAATGGCGATTATTTAAGGAAATCTTTTCGATCTTGAACACAATAATGGTATGTTGAGTGTACTAATAGAATCGCATCGATGAGTGCACACAACATACAGTTTCATGAATAGAATATAATATAATATTTTATTGGAAAACCTACATATACAGGTGTTCTCCGTTGACATGAAATATATAATATAAACATCAAACAGAATAAACATGAGAAAACAATCAACAGATCTACTACCTTAATTCTAACGCCTCATGAATAAATTTGCAAATAAGTTTTGTATCCACAGCACTACTGGGATTCATCAATTCATACAATAATTTAAAACATTCATTGGTATTAGGTTTCAGAACTGGTATCTTTAAATTTAATTTATTAAACAATGTAATATGCAAATTTGTATATTTCCTATAAAATAGGAAGAAATGCTCGACATCTTCCACCTGATTGCATTGTACACAAATTCATTGCTCACGTGGAATTCTTGGTCTGAAGTAGCGGCCACGTTAAATTAATAAATATGAACACTAATTCTATTTTTGTAAGTTCTTCTGTTAACGATTTTGGGAGCCAACTATATAGGGCTGCAAACAGAAACTGTCATATATTTTTGAGTATATATGCAGTTTATTGTCATTTATTTAACGTCTAAATAAATTTATTTCTTCATATATGTCTGAACAATACTTCTTAGAAATATTATGTGATACATCCCGGCAATCCAAGTTAGTCTCACTGACATTCAGATTATGCATAGAATTTTGGATAAAATAATACCAGCTTCTGTAATCGTCATGAGGGAGGGATTTGTCAACTTCACAAACTTCTTTGAGAAAATGGGTAGCTGGAAGCTTGTTTAAACGTTCACTGAATTTCAGTGCTTGACAAGTAATAAAATTAAGTATTCTTTCTCTTCCTAACTCAAGTCTAGAAGAAAAATTTAATGACTTTTTATGAACTTCTTTTCTTATCATGATAAGATAAGAAAAGGACGAGTCGCAATTTTGCCGTTTTTGTGCCCATGATGGAGTTTGGTGAAATTCATGTGTAAGATAGCTTGACATTTGCCAGTTCACATGAGCACAATTTGAATTGAAAAAGAAAACAAAAAAAAAAAAAACAAAAAAAAAAACAACAACAACAACAAAAACAACAACAAAAACAACAAACATACAAAAAAAAAAAAAAAAAAAAAAAAAAAAACACACCAAAAAAAAAAAAAAAAAAAAAAAAAAAAAAAAGAAACAAAACAAAAAAACTTTTGGCTCGATTAAAGCATGCTGGTGTTGTGATCTATGCCTGTCTTAACATGTGACAATATTATTTATTCACTATCAGAAAACTTGAACGATGTGTTGCAATATAGAAATTACATATTGCGAAATTATGTTTTATTGCTGTTTTTGTTTATGCTTCAATTAAAGTAAACTGATACAACAGCTGACTTGTCGTATGTTTAACATGCGCATATACATCGTCGCGCATTTGGAATGTATGGCTGCAAGTAGTTGTAAATATTTCTATTATTTAAAGAATACATAAATAGATACTGATTGATATTTGACCTTGACTTTCCAGTTGCGTAAAAAATCTTTTTGGAAATATTCCACTCTAAGAATATCGTCAGCATCCAAAACAAACCGAGGCTATAAACTTCCCAACTGTCGAAACAGTCTTTGTCTTCTTTGGCGGGGTGCACCAAGGTGATTCTATTGTTTAGACCGTTATTTTGAGTTTTGTGTGAAATTTTGAACCTATGTTTCATCAATAGTCGCAAATGTCAGCAGAAACTTGTCAGAATTGGTTTCAAACAGGTTCCGATTATCACTCGACATATTCTGTCTTGTGTGCTTCTGATAAACAGTCAGAAGTCTGCGTAGACAACGGACTGAGAGTTTTCTTATATTCAGATCTTCCGTAGGAATGGAATGAACTATTTCTTGAGAAATTCCTACAGCACTAGTATCTCTCTGCAACTCGTCTGTCACCCATAACCATATCATGGACTTAAATGACTATTTCGGGAGTTGCCTCAGTAACAGTCCTTCCAGAATGGGGGTCATCCTCATGGCTCTCCTTGCCACGCTTAAATTCTGCCACCTTTTTATGGTAGCATATTAAGGGACATCCTTCACCAGTGTTGTTAAAATATCAGCATGAATATCCACAGGTGCTAGTCCCTTTTCATGCAAATATTTATTACTGCTTGTTCGGCATTTTTTGTCCATGGCATTCCTTGCCACGCTTTTTACTACCCACCTTTTTACGGTAGCATATTAAGGGACATCCTTCCCCAGTGTTGTTAAAATATCAGCATGAATATCCATAGGTGCTAGTCCCTTTTTATGCAAATATTTATTACCGCTTGTTCAGCATGTTTTGTCCATTTTGCAAAATTCACGTGTCCTGTTTACAGTAACGTGCTACCACTTTGACATATGTTTACTACATAAACGAGCTGTTAGTTACATAAAGGTAAATAGGCAAGGAATAATAGGGCTGAAAATCGGCAGCCCTGCTTAGATACTTCAATACAAGGCCCACATTAATCACCCCTCATACAACATCCTAGCTTGCATACCTTATGTAAGACAAAAAACGATGGAATTAATATAGCATAAATCCACGACTTTGAAATTTCACCCGACTAAATTATAGTTGTGAAGCACGTTCCAGCATTTCAAGTACCCTTACAAATGTATACTGATGCAAACTTGCCAACGGTGGGTATTAGTATGTCAAACATTAGGAAAACACGCCTATTCAAATATATAGAAAATTTCACCTCCATAACCTGAAAATTTTCAGATAAAAACTCTGATATTTTTCATATTTCTGCTCAAAACATATATTGTGGGTACTCGTTAGAACCGCCTCGGTGAGGCGGTTCTAACGAGTACCACAATATATGGTGAGGCGGATATATTGTGGTACTCGTTAGAACCGCCTCACCGAGGCGGTTCTAACGAGTACCCACAATATATGTTTTGAGCAGAAATATGAAAAATATCAGAGTTTTTATCTGAAAATTGGTGAGGCGGTTCTAACGAGTACCCACAATATATGTTTTCGAGCAGAAATAGGAAACATAATGCATACCCCTGAAAACCCCAGTTTTACTATATAAAAGTGGGGTTATAGGGGGTCAAAATTACATAGGCATGTTTACGTGATGATACAGTCTTTTAGTCCGTACAGTACTTTGATAGGCAAAGGTTCAATAGTATAAAAAAATGCAGAATAAGTATCTTGTGGTATCGACTATAGTCGAAACCGGTTGTCTGTTGCCATTATAAGGTGTATAATTATCTTCTTATTAAAATGAAAAGAATTTCTTTCCGGTTCAAAATATGGACATGTTTGATATCACGCCATGGACTGCACGAGGGTGTTACAGTTTGCCATAGACTCGTGATAGTCAAACGTTTGTTTGTGTTGAGGTTTTACGGCCCAGTCTACCTAATGGGGTCACGTCGAGCGCGGTCAGTTTACCTAACCACACGTTTACTGGGCAGGCTTAGTCCTCTAAGCGGTTAACCAGTATTGTGCACATTCTTTCGCCAGAAACTGGCAACTGCCCTTCTTGAATCAGCGGAAGGGAAAGAATGACCGTAGAAATATTTCATGATCAATCTCCACGAAAGAATGTTGCCGACCTCCGTGGGGGTTGATCCCTCGACCTCCTGGTCTCCAGTCGGACGGCGCATCCAACTGAGCCACACACACACACACACACACACACACACACACACACACACACACACACACACACACACACACACACATTTCCAATCAGTTAAAGAAATCGCTAAGGGAAGGGTCGAAAATTGGTGGTTACGCATTAAAACTATATACATAATAACGAAACTCATGGCTCAAATGCGTACACATTTTGGTTTAAACATATTTTATTCAAGTTTCAAGTCAAATACATAATCCACAAATTACATAAATAATACATAGGATTTGAACGAAAGCTAAGAGCTTATAGTGTTCATCTCCCTCAACACATGATTTACAAACTTAGTGGAGATCACATAAACAGATTGAACGATCATATGTGGACATAATTAGACAAATAAGAAATAGTAATGACAGAAAAGGGAAACACTATTAATTTAGTTAAGAAATAGTAATGACAGAAAAGGGAAACACTATTAATTTAGTTAAGAATGCTCGAAAGACAGATACAAAAAGATACTTTCAATTTCTAAGTTTCAACTGAACAATATAGTATAGAAAAATATGAATAGTTGTATATTATAATAAATGTTACTGTTAAACAACTCAAAATAGAAAGAAAAGAACAGAACATGAAGCGATATTCGATGAAACACAGCCCATGACGATCCTGAAACCTCAAAAGATGCTAAAATTATATGTATGTGAACCTGTTTCCCTCGAAATATACCATATATTAACAAATGAGAACAGTTTAATAATAGTAGCAATTATAAGTAGTCAGCAAGTAATAACACATTATCCATTTTTATAATCAATAGTCTAGGGATCTTTAATGTATATAGATTTTCATTATTATAACTGTTTTAATCGCAACCATAATACTATTTATTTATTTGTTTATTTATTTATTTATTTATTTTTAGAACTTATACTTTTAACTTTAAATTGTCAATAAACAGCACTCCCACAACAAACTCGCGTATTTTGTTTTAATTGTTACATGTATATGTACCATTATTAAATGCCATTCAATTTCATAAAATTATTATTTTATAATTTTTAAAATCTTTTACTCTTTTCAATAAACTTTTGTACACTACTAAATATCACAATATTTGATGCTTGATTCAGAGAATCGTCCCCATACAATAACTTTGCCAAACTTATATTAGGTATGAACGATAAGTCATTCATTAACTCCCGTCTAATAATACTGAAGCGCTCACAAACAAAAAGGAAGTGAAAAGTGTTTTCAACTACACCACATGTACATAAAGGAGAATCAGTAATATTTTTCAAATAAAGATCGTTATTTAAAGCACTACATCCTGTTCTTAACCTTGTATGCAATATCTGATATTTTCTTCTGCCATAATAGAAATGTTTAGGGACTTTTTTCCTTTCACGATTAAGATAGGTTTTAAAAGACAAAAGAGAGTTTAACTGTTTAGCTTCTTCTGGTAAACCATTCCAATCTCTTACCACCGAGGGTAAAAAAGTTTTGTAATATTGCTGTGTCCTACAATGTATTGTAGAGTAATCATTTGCATTTCGCAAATTATACCGCGAGAGTTCACTCACAGATAAAGGAACGAGAAACGACAAATAATTCGGTACAAGATCATGTTGCATCTTAAAAAACAGGTTCAGTTTATGCTTTGTTCGTCTTTCTTGAAGAGACTCCCAACCAACTTCAGTGCACAAAACTTGTATTGATACTAAGGCTGTTGCACCAACAACGATTCTAGCAGCCTCGTTTTGGATCTTATCTAATTCTCTCTTTTGATACAGGGTACAATTATCCCATATCACATCCCCATATTCTAAGACTGGCCTAATAAAAGAAAGGTATATAGTTTCTAACGACTTTCTGTCTAAAATAAATTTCAATCGACGCATAATATTAATTCTTTGCCAAGCCTTTCCTTTAACATAGTTGATATGACAATGCCAAGAACTGTCATTTGATAAAAAAATTCCGAGATGTTTGTGATTATTAACTTCATCGACCTGAACGCCATCCATAAATATTGGTGGATGGTAGGGTTTTGGACTTTTACGAGAAATAACCATGGATTCGTTCTTAGAAGCGTTGAACGTTACAAGCCACTGTTGAGCCCAGTTTGAAATTTTCTGTAAATCACGATTTAAACAAAGTGAAGCATCCACTGGATTTTCAACTATTATGTATAGGCTGGTGTCGTCAGCAAATAATCTTATATTGGCACCAATATCAGTAACTATGTCGTTGATATATACTAAAAAGAGTAAGGGTCCCAAAATGGAGCCTTGCGGGACTCCAGCTTTAATATAGACCCAATCAGACATTGCCCCGGGAATTACAACTCGTTGCCTTCTGCCATTTAAATAGTCAGTAAACCATCTAAGGGTGGCGCCTGTGATACCAGCAGCTTCCAATTTACATAAAAGTCCTTTGTGCCATACCCTATCGAAAGCCTTGCTGATATCACAGAACACCACCCTAACTTCTTTCCCTTCATCAAGAGCCTGACAAAATGCATCATATAAGAATGTAAGTTGGTTAATGGTAGAATCACCCGGTACAAAGCCCGATTGAAACGGAGTCAAAATATTATTATCTAAAAGATGATTATGCAAATATTTAAATACTACTTTTTCACAACATTTATCAATACTACTAAGCAGTGACACCGGTCGATAATTTGAGACTATAGAACGTTCATTATTTTTTGGAATCGGACTTACATACGCCTCTTTCCAACAATTAGGTACACGTCCATCTCTAAATGATTGGTTTAAAAGCGAACATAAAGGATGAGCTAGCTGATCGGCGAGTTCTTTCAATATTCTGTTGCCAATACCATCTGGACCCGCAGCTTTGCCTAACGGAAGTGCTTGAAGAACCGGCCTCAAGTCTTCTGGTGTAAACGTTATAGAATCGAGATTGCTTGCCACATTATAATAATTAATGAGAGGTATTTCTACATTATTGTCATTTATTAACGTTTGATCTCTGAAATAATTATTTAATAAATTAGCCTTTTCTATTTCATCTGTTATAATACTGTTGTTAACTTGAATTGACGGAATGCCCGAAGCTTTGTTAGGACTGATGAAATACTTGAGTGTCCTCCACCAGTCTTTCGATGTTAACTTGTCAGATTTTAATTTTTCTGTCATTTTATCAATATAGGATTGTTTCGAAACACGAATTTGATTAATGACGTCATTTCTACATCGACGAAATTTTCGCCATATAACCAGGTCATCAGTAGTTTTAGCTTTCCGAAATAGGCGTTTCCGTTTGCGAATCAGTCGTTTAATTGCAGTTGTAATCCAAGGCGGATCAGATGGTTTTATTTTGATAATTCTATTAGGTATGCATTGCTTTGAGATTTCTAAAATATGCTCAGTAATGTTGCTTGCGTGTACATTAACATCATAGTGTCTCAAGTCAATCCAATTCGTTCTCGCCGCTTTCTCACGCAGCAATTCATAGTTTCCCTGCTCGTATAGCCAAATGTTACGCTCAATAACTTTCGTTTTTGGTTTAGTGAAATTAAGAACTCCATAGACAGGACAATGATACCGATTTTCTTGGTTTTAGAAGGGATCTCCCGTACCACTAAAAATAACACTATCACTGTTAGTGACCAAAACAATATCAAGAAGTGAAACAGAATTTTCGGTATAATGAGTCGGTTCTGTAATGCATTGATACATCGAAAACTCTTGGCAAAGATTTAAAATTTTTAACTTAGCTGTATCATTAAACATGTTATAATTAAAATCACCTGTTACTACAATATCTCTAATTCCCGTGTCAATAGCAAGATGAATAGAGTCTTCAATTAAAGAATGATAAATCGAGTCAGAATTTGGAGGACGATAGAAAACACCAAATAGTATACGTTTATGTTTTAAAATAATCTCAATCCATAAACACTCGATGCCTGGAAGTTCAATGTCTAGTCTTCGCATGTAGTTTAAATTATCTTTGACATAAACCATTACGCCACCATGAGGGTCTTCAATGCGGTCCTTTCTCTCAGGGTTTTGAAAGGATTGAATATGAAGATCATCAGTTTTTATATTTGGATGCAACCAAGTCTCTGTAAACGATAAAATATCAAAATCTGACAGCTCCGCGGACAAAATATCAATTTTACTCCGAACACTCTGTACGTTGTAGTGAATGAAAGACAAGTGGTGAGAGTTACTTAAAATACTTGTAAGAGAGCTGGCATGAGAATCGTTAGAACTGCTTGACAACGAGGAAGAGGGGCCAGGGTTGGGATGTATATCCCCCGCCGCCAATAGCAAAATTGATAACAACGTTGCAATTACTACTACTCCAAGGTAAAGAATCAAGTGCTTGGTAAAAATACGGTTTTCAATTTCATTAATATTAGTTTTTAGATAACAGTAGTTCAAGGGTTTGAGTTTATCATTTGCACTCAGTGAGTTCATAATATGCTCTTTTAATGATACACTATATATAACATTTCTGATAATCGAGAGAAACAAAATGCAGTGTACCAGCATACAAAATTTGAATCTGGCCCGGTATGCCCCCATGACAGCACCACCAAATGTATTATTCAGGAAAATCTAAGTAGCAGAAACAAGTATAGCGATATTACCGTCAAAAGGGCATACCTGATCGAGAAACTACATACCACAGGATTCAATAGCAAGAGACTGTCATTATCATCGAGTATGGCTTCAAGAACACAATCAGAAGGTAAAAGGGTATTAGCACAAGACAAGAAAAAAAGTTGGAAACATAATATGAGATACAAAGAAATCATATCAATGAACAGACATTGCAAGGGAACAATCTAATTAGGTAAAGTGAGAATAAGAAAAGGAAACGGAAGTGTCGATAGGATTCAATAAGCAACAATATCATTTGTCTCAGAAAAAAAAAAAGAAAAAAAAAAGCACACACACACGTAGTTATGGACGCACGCAGATTCAATCACATCCACCCTGTAATTATATTTAAGACGTCCTTGACGATGAATCAGTATCTCGACAAGCACAAGTATAGAATATATACATTTTAGCACTGCATCACGCCGAATGGACACCCCCAGATCAAAGCATAAGATCTAGGGATATCCATGAGACGCGACACCATGCGTCAGATCAAGCTACTGTGCGGATAATTTGTTTATTATATACCTTTTCTTACAAATTCAATTTTGAAACATAATTACACTGAAACGTTTGACTTTATTTCAGCATGTTTAAGTGACACCATCGTGTTTACTTGTTATATTCCACGCCACAACGTGTTAATCAAACCATGATCAAAATGCCAGCAATCTACAATAAGTCATTTATTTTTTCAATGAAAAAGTAGCTTATGTTTAAACTGTAAGCAGACTAAGAGTTTTCTTCTCGAAGTTTAGTACTTTTCCTTTAAGATATTAGTAACGTTGCAATAATGACCGTAATGGTGTTAAGTCTATGACAACGTCATTCAGATGACGGAAAAAGGTAACGTCGCGCATTAGCGCATATTAGACTGCAGTAAAATCAGCGTTTTGCTGACCAATGGTGGCAAAAATAAATAAATAGACTGAATATCGTTACGCAACATCTCAAGTCGAAAGAGTTCTTCTACAAAGTAAAAATACTTGCAAAGACTCATTAGTAGAGGTGGAACCCGTCTCAGCCTGCGCATTGACTTGATCAGAGAACACAGCCGTTATTTTACGGATTGTCCAATCCATAGAAAGCTCGTATGAACAGCGATGACTTTGATCAGGCTGCACAACACGATGACTGATCCATCAACATAATGCAATCCCTTAGGTATAGGTCGATGACTGCCCACTGAACATTACGTAGCACGGGGAATACTGAAATTTTAATGTAAATCATGGGAAAATCCACCTACGTCATGGTCAGCTAACACTCATCGAATTATACTCTTATTATTATCTACAAGCCACGGTAAATTAGCCCTATCACGGAATAAATCCCCAAAGCACAGAGGAAGCTTAGGTGGAGACTGTATTACATAATCAACGTGGTTGATACATGTACATATAGTCATGATCAACAATGGAAATAGAAGCGAAGAGCCACGCCACACTACAGTACTAAAGCTGGTGTGACTCTTCCCTTCAAGTACAATGCACGTCTGAAACGAAAGGCAAGTCTTAACATGACCCGGCTTATGTTAGAAAGCAACAGGCTAAACATGTTCATTCATACAAAAAAATAGTACTAGCTGTCGTAAACCGTAGAAAAAAAGAAACCTCACAAAACCTCACAGAGTCATACCGGTAATATCAAAAGTTTGAATTAAGCAGATCTTGTTCTATTAGGCTCGGTAGTGTTTGGAAGCGGTCTTGGAGTAGCATTTTTATATTGATCAAGGCTGCTTTCCACCGAAATTTTATGCACATTATCGTCATTGTCTCTGATCAAAATTGTCCCGTTGGAAGACCATACACATTTTCGACCCTTCCCGTGGCGATTTCTGAATAGTACTGCATTGACAACCAAACTATCCATACACAAATAACTATATGTGTCTATCGTGTCTGTGTGATTATATGCTGAACTTCTAGCAAAGCGCAAATTAAATAAACGACAATAAATACCACGAAATTCCGCGTTTTTTCTATGGCTTTTGGTACACTTTCAGCAGGCAAAAAAAAAAAAAAAAAAAAAAATCAGCCAATTTGCGTTAAGTATGTGGTCTGAGATTTACTCCACAAACGCTAATATCACATAAGGTTGTTGAATGTAATTCCCCGTTTTTAAATTATTTTCTCAAAAAATTTATATCGCTTACGAGACACAGAAAAAGTAAAGTTTGTTTACCTTTTTTGAGTCATCGAATTCCTGCCCGATATCGCTCTAATTGTTTCACGTTCTTAACCTATTGCTACGCATTATTTCGTTTGGTAGGCGTGTACTATGTACTTGTTCATCACGCCTTAGGAGAATGGATATTGAAAATTGAAAGCCATACTTTAAGTAAATGTATGGATCGGACGATATGGCCAGAATCTATAGTAAGATCAAGCGATATTTACCAAATTTCAGAGGTGATTCCCTCCTTCCTCAGGGTAAATGGAAAACAATTCTATTACAATAACTTTGATACTATGATTAAACAGGACACGCCTTCTTTTCGGAGAACATAAAATTCTAGCTCATATATATAAAGTTTCGTATTGTTTCCTGTTTTTTTTTCTATTGATGTCAGAAAACGCTGCGAAATACAGCAGTACGGGCTCCAATTAAGAAAATAGCTAATCCTACAATAATAAAGACATATATAATTCATTTTGATATAGAAAACAGCTAGGATATGCCTGTATCCAAAACAATTGCATAGCAGATATGTATACATTGCGTTTTGCAAACACTAGCATGTTTCTACGGAGACCCAATTAATACTTTACAAGTTCCAAGTATACAAAAGCTTGTGTATTCAGGTTAATGTCGTAAAAAAGAAAGAAACTAATGTTCAAAACAGAAACCAAAATGTTTATTTTCTCATGTGCATATGCAACTATGAAGCAAAAAGTGACACTGATATTGTTTTCTTCATTCAATGGGAGCGTACCCTGGTTTATTGCCTCAAGCAAGTTTTAAAACTTCACATGCAAAGTGTATTTCAAACACCTTTTACCTGTTTTCAATGTCATGTATTAACAGGTTCATAAAAATAATGTACGATGTCTGGTCCAATATGGCGGCTACGACAAACTTTTAAGAGAATGCTTGTTTCGGAAACTTTACAATATCATTTTTATTGACACATTTTTAATTTTACCAGACACCTTTCTGTTGTTCGTGCTTATGATTTTTCTATTTGATTAGTTCGTATGGAATACAATTATATGTTTATGTAAAAAAAGGTAAGAGAACAGTCCAGGGAATGCCACACATTGTTGAAATGCATGCTGAGGGAGTTCTCTGCAAATTTTGTAATGTCCACAATTTTAAAGCATTTAGTGACGAGCTACACTCGGTACGAATGTATGAAGACCAAATACAATGTCAAATAATTTTCGCAAACAAAAATGTTCATCAAAATTATATAAAACACAGCACGACAATAATTTTAAAGGTTCAATGCTCATTTATATCTAAGCATCAATTGTACAGATTAATTTATCGCAAGACTAGTTTAAAAATCTGTCAGTATATACCTGTTTACTATATATGGTTCGTCTGTCATTACTGACAGTGGCCAATCCTAATCACAAGCGTGAAGTGTTATTGTTTGCGTGTTATAAGATGGCTGATGAGACCAATCTTAGCTCTAAACTGCCTGTTGCAGATAGTACAAGAGAAGTCTAAGGAAGAAAGCTCAGTTGGTGATGCCTAAGCTCTGGATTTCCGCTGAACACGTTTCTGCTCAGCTTCGTTGATTCTTTTGCTTCATCACCCTTCTTATGAGGTCTCGCTAGTTTGCTCGATCCTGTGCAATCTGTTCCCACGACGCTGTTGTTATGTTAATGTCTTTAAGGGAGGCTTTCAGTGTGTCCTTGTATCGCTTCTTCTGACCACCATAGGAGCTTTTTCCCCGCTTGTTATTCTCCAAAGTGGTTTTTATTTGGCAAATGTTTATCAGGCATTCTGATAATATGGCTATCCTTTCTTAATTGTGCCAATTTCTGAAGAGTATGTACACTGTGCATCCCTGACCTTTTAGAACTTCTGTGTCTGGAATCTTGTCTTGCCACTTGATCTTTAGAAGTTTTCTAAGACAGCTTGTATGGAAATGGTTCAGTCTTTTGGCATGCCATTAGTCAGTAAACTGTCCAAGTTTTACGTGGGTATAATAGTGTTGGCAGCACCACAGATCTGTAGACTTTCAGCTTTGTGTCATCTGATTCCACTTCGATCCCAAATACTTCCAAATGGTCAGCTAAATGCTGCACTAGCTTTGGCAATCCTGGCATTGACTTCCTTATCAATGTGCACAACTCTAGACAATGTGCTTCCAAGGTAGGTGAACTTGCAATCGTTGATCTTTCACAGTGATGGTAGGCTCCTTGTAAGGTTTCAGATGCTGGCTGGTATACCACCTCAGTCGGTTAGATGCTGATTGTAAGATCATTGCTGTCACATAAATCAGTTACTTGATCCACACCTTTTTGCACGTTCTCTTCTGTTAGAGAACCATTTGCCATGTCATCAGCAAAGAGGAACTCATCTGGCACCTCTATCTGCACCTTGAATTAAGCTTGCAACCTTCTTAGGTTTAAAAGCTTCCCAACAAAGCGATACCTAATAGGTATACCATTATAACCATCCTGGAAAGCATCTGTGAGCATGGCAGAAAACATGCTGAACAGAGTTGAAGCTAGTACACAGCCTTGCTTAACTCCATCTGTTACAGGCAATAGATCAGAAAACTCGCCATTATTTTTTACCTTTGGCAAAACTGCCGCACCATAGCTATGAACTTGGCAGGACAGCTAAACTGTGCCATAATTTTCCAAAGTCCCTCACAACTGACTGTGTCAAATGTTTTGGTAAGGTCGACAAAGATCAGGTACCGGACACTTTTCTATACACTTAAATTGTTCACTATACACCTAACATAACTTAGAGTTGCTAGGCAAATATCGGAAACAGTTCCATGCAAAGTGCATGCATTTCGCCAAAGTGCAATTAGTTTCGGATTGCTATACAGTGGTTTTGTGTCATGCAATAGCCAAGCTTTATATATACAAAAAATCAGGGCCCAGTTGTTCAAAACTAACGACATCGTTAGTTAACGATTCGTTAAAATTTACATCGAGTGACACGCAAATATGCTGAAATTTTTGTTTGCTGAAAAAGTGTGAGTAGCAAAAGATACTCACATTTTTGCAGCACAAAATATCAGAATATTGTATATTGAATCGGTTAAAACAGTTAACGAAATATGACCCTTAACGAGCTCGTTAAGCTAACGACGCTTTGAACAGCTGGGCCCTGCTGAATATCTTTTCAATAGTAGTTTTTTGTTGTTGTTTTTTTGCAAGATACGAGAAATGAGAAACCTGACTACAGTGTAGGTATCTTGTAATCACAAGTCAAAATATGTCTTCTGTAATTGGAAACAATTGCTCCGCTTAGAAGCAAATCCTTCTTTCTTTTCTTTTTTTTTTTTTTTTTTTTTTAGAGTAGATGTATCTTCAAAAGGAGCTTGGTGTGCAGGAAAGCAAAACATAAGTCACAAAGGTTATCTCCCTTGTGGAAAATGGCGAAACAGTCCCTTTCGAGATCCCACAGAGTGCATGCGTCCCGCACAAAATCAGCCAAAGCAATTATACATCATTTGGGCACCAGGCTAAAGGTGTCTTCGAAAATGCGCAAAATATGCAGATTCAGATCATTATGCTCATGCGTAAAATATCATCCTTGCCTTTGCTCTCCATTCATACATTCTATAGTATCCAATGATTCTGTTAGCTGACAGTGAAGGCCCTGATCAGACTGCGCGGATGCGCAGGCTGATCTGGGCCTTCGCTGTCCGCGTAGGTCCATAGACACGTTTTCGCATGGTCCACTTTATCATTAAACTCTAAAACTCAGAAATTAATTACGGAAGAATACGTTACATTTCCCAAGCAATGCATACCTGGGATCCTTTTGCTCACGTTTTGTTTCGATTTATTTATTGCATATATAATACACGGACTTGACAACGTGCAGAGAGTGACAATATATATTTTGAATGTCTTCTTTCGATATCCGCCCAATAGACCAGTCGTAGTCTGTTTTGAAATCCACCTGGTTGTCTGTACGTGAATGTAACCAATGGCGATAATGAATTGAACTTTTTGATACGTGACATTGTCCCACAAACAACAAATTACGTGTCAATATTCCCACAAACAATCCCTGGAGACTAAGTTTCTTACGTTTTTAAAGTGAAACTGAAACGTGAAATATAGCATTTTCCAGTAAATAGTGTGACAAAACAATTGTGAAGGTAGACGTGACCATCAGAACAATTGAATATTTCAATTACCTTTTGTGCACGTGATAAGTATGTAATAGAATGAGATAGAAATCATTTGTAGACGTATCGGCTGGTAGGATAATGTATCTGTTCAAACTTAAGGTACTATTACTTGGGGTGCGCCATGCGAAAGCGTGACTTATTGTGCACGTGATTAGCATGTAACAGACGAAGATAGAAATCGTTTGTAGACATATAAGCTGGTAGGAAAATATTTCTGTTCAAACTTAACCCTTGTCTGCTGAACCCGGATATATCCTGTATTTGCAAACAGTGTAGATCCAGATCTTCAGAAGCCAACTGATCTGGATCTGCACTATTTGCCATTAAGTATATACATTTATATCAACAATCTGAATCAAGTTATTTGATTGGCTGAAAATTAGAAATGGGCGTGGCATCTTAATTTATTCAGCATGACAAGGGTTAAGGTATGTAAACCTCATTATTATTTGAGCCACGCCATGCGAAAACGTGACTTCGTGCATATGCGGACAGTGAAGGTCAAGATCAGCCTGCGCATTCGTTCAGCCTGATCAGGACTTTCACTGTCCGCTTACAGAATCATTGAATACTTCAGAATGTATGAATGCAGAGCAAAGGCCCGAATGATACTTTGCGCATACGCAGGTTGATCTATGCGTATTTTGCGCATGTTCGAAGGCAATTTTCGCTTGACGCGGTCCATTTTATATACAGAATTTTAGCATTATTGTCATGTCACTATGTGCAGTGAATATATAACATCAATAAAAGTTCTTGGAAGCAAAGAATTCATAAAAGAAAGAGAAACATGTTTTTTTTTTTTTTTTTTTTTTTTTTTTTTTTATTAAGACTCTTCGTACGGCGGTTTGAAATTTGAGTTTGAAGAGCCCCCACTCCCCCACCCCCTCCCCACTCGATTGGTTTAAGCGGATGTTTCAAGTAACTAGAATGGGCTCAATGATCCCAACGAAAACAAAGTATAATAAACTGCACTATGATAAAAATAAACTGCCCTTGGGATCAAATTTGTTCCTTGTAGTATTGTCTCATTTTCAGAAGCTGCTTAGCGTGCAGTTAAGCGAACAGCAAATCGCAAAAAGTATATCCCGCGGCAGGAACTTAAGGTAAGCAAGTGTATTCAGTCTCTTAATATCAAACGTTTATAGGAGACGCATCCCCTAATTTCAAATTCTTCGAATTAAAGATATTGTTGTGATCAAAATAATGTTGAAAACTACGTTTAAAAATTCTTATTAGTTCAAATGTTACATGCATTCAAAGTCGTAGTAACTTATGTTGCTGTTTATAATTTACTGAAAAGCTATCACACAAAGCACTATTCTATGATGTCACTGGTTCTTTTTAAATTTACTTCGAAATTTAGTTGTTTTTTTTAGTCCTAATAATTTTATACCAGACTACTAATTTTGGTAAAAATATTAAATGTTCTATAACTATTGAATAGTTAGACTTAATATTTCAAGCTAGCATGTTTTAAATTACGAAAACTGATTTACTTAAATTTCAAAAAACATTTTTTTAGAATATTAAAAATACAAGATACTGATCACTTTGTTGAAAAAAAGCTTACCAAGAATAAATTTTTTTTTGAAAGTTACAATATGAAAGAGTATTACAAAATATATATAAACTTTCAATAAGGTTACTTCAGAAAATGGAATTTAAATAAAATTTGAAAGTTTACTTAAATGAAATTTTGTAACGCTAAATTTCTTTAAAAATCAAACTTATTATGAAAATGCATAAGCACTGCAGCCCTACATATAAATATGAAGGAAATCTATTTCTCTCACTCCATACATTCCTTGAATAGTTTCGAATTAAAGTTATTAAAATATTTTTAAAATTACTCATAAGACCCAGTTACTTCATTGGTTCCTCATGAATATTTCTGGAAATGCAAATGGGCAAAACTTAAAGTCTCAATAACTTTGTAAGTTTTGGACTATTTCAATGGTGTTTTTTTTTACCACTGTGTTCACCAGCTACGTGTCTTTCTTTTTTAGTAAATATACAACCAAAAGTGAAATTTGGGGATATGTCTGGTATAATTGAAACTGCAGATAAAGCCAATTAGTCGAAATGACGGTTGTGGTTTTATTTTCATCATTCTTCACACGTTTACGCACAATGAGTATATTTAAATCAGTATGCCAGTGTGACGTGTGCATTTCAATGTTTGTCGAATTACCAATGAACAGCCTTGACTCATTAAGATCAATTAAGCTAACATTACAGATGACATAACAAATATAAGCTTTTCAATCATTCTGCAGGCCACAACAAGCAATGTCATTATCACATTAATATTCACGATTTCACAAAGGGATCCTTGCAAATGGGTGCAGATCTAGACGATATACTAGAGAACATAGCAAAAGTAGCATCAGATCAGTTTCTGCACGTGTCGCTTGAGTGACATAAATAATTCAATATACCGCAAGAAGCTGTGACATTTGGCGTAATTTACCATATATGTGCCAAGTATTAGCACAGATAGGCGTGAGCAAACATTGAAGACCCAGATCATACGCTGCAGAACGCGGCCTTCGATTAAGGTTTACACCATTCGTCACTATCCTGCTGGTTTTAGAAACATCCATAGGTAGAAAAATGGACTTATTTAAATGTTAGTTTAAATATGGTAAAGAGTTAAGTTTTCCGAATATATTATAGTATCACTACAGCTGATATTAACGCCGTGTGTGTGTAGGGGGCGGGCAGGGGGGGGGGGTGGGCGTGGGGGGGGGGGTGTCTGCTGTAAAACGTCATCCTGCACTTCACTATAGTGCAAATTATATTTTACTTGTCCTTTTTGATCCCATTCCGTGATTTTTGAAAATTTAAATGAGGGTTTTTGATGAGACCTAATTGGCCAGAATTATATTGTAATCCTGTTTATATACTTAGGAAAATTGTTGGGAAATCCAAGATTTCGGAACAATTAAAAAGATGATTAAACGTGACTGGTTAAAAAAGAGTAGGTTATATAACACTGATATTATGCCACGATCTGCATGTCTTATTATTGACCCTGTCATGGTTGATAATTATATTTTTATCTGAAATTGCACGATGGTGGGTAGCGTTTCAGACTCAATGAAGGTTCCGACCTATATTTTACCCTATTGGACGGATGCTTGTTGCTATATCCATGGGCTGGCTCTCCTTGGAACAACCAGTGGGTTTCATTTGTTTTTGCTGCTAGTATATATATACGTGTGTGTTTGTGTTTGGCATAAGCCTTATCTTTGTTTAATCGCAGTTATCTAATATACTACTAAATACATGATTATTCGATTTGTCGAGATAACGGTAAAAATTACTAGCGTAATTCGTCATTGATAATTTCGATTTGAGGTTTGTGAATTTCTGTTTGCTGTTTTTTCTGATTGGTTTAATTTAACGACATACTTTATTCAAGTTCTCCCAAAGTAGCTGAATCTTTCACATATTTTCCACCAATAAATAGCGAATCTTTCATAAATTTTCCAATGCAAACCATGGAAATCCCCAGCTATGTCATGGTCAGTAAACAATGATTGGTTTATACATTGTTGCGACAGCTTTTGCCTTCTGATGTCTGTAAACGACGAAATTATAAACCGAAAGAAAGAACAATGCACATAAAATGACACACGAAACTTAGAATAAGTAATCTTTTCGGGAAAACTCACTTATTTCAAACTGCATTGAAAAATCTACCCAATAAGTATATTAATTCTGGTCAGTTAATATAATTGTCCTCTGCGGGTCAGTGGTAGGATACTTCAACTCACCGAATCACATCGCTGAGCATTTTTTGTTTTTAACTTTAATAATATTTGTTTCTGTTTCTTTGTTCTTCTTTTGCTTTTTCTTTATTTTGCTTTTGTTTAACCTGTTGGCCAATCCAAACCCAATTTTATACAAAGCCTCAATGGCATTGGTTACCAAACATTTGTTAAAAGGATTCAGTCATGCCATGCATAGAAGGCCTTAACATTAAGTATTGTTGCTAATATTTTACGCAATAGAGCCCCTTAAAACAGTTGGCGACCCCATCACTTTGGTCCTAGCGGCACACTGCATATACACTGTAAATAATTCCCATAGGTTTAAGGGTAAACATTTATTTTGCCATGACAACTAATGAAAATGGCCACTGGTCATTAAACACATAAACTGGGTAGACAATCGTCAAATGATCATAACTGCCAAACAAGGTTCACATCACTTTACTTGTTATGGAGAAAATGTAATTTAACCATTTTCCCAATACAAGTCTATGCGAGCTTTCTGTTGTCATGTAAACCAAATCAAGTGACACATCACCATTATTTTAGCTATTTTGAATTGCCATTACCAAAGACACATTTATATTAAATAATAGTCGTACTGCTTTAGGGGTTTTGGAGGAGTTGCCGTTAAAAAAAAATCATTTTTTATTTTAATATTGTCCATGCAACCAAACAAAATGGTCAATGGTCATAAAACACATTAACTGGGTTAACAATCACCAAATAATCATAACTGCCAAATATGGTTCAAATCACTTCACTGGTTATACAGAGAAAATGCAATTTAACCGTTTTCCAAATATAAGTCTATGGGAGCTTTCTGTTGCCATGACAACCAAACCAAGTGACACATCACCATAATTTTAGCTATTTTGAAATGCCCTTACCCTAAGAACATTTGTATTAATAAAGAGTTATACTCGTTCCTATGGTTTTGGAGGAGTTGTTATTTATTTATTCTTTTTAATTTAATGTTGTCATGGCAATCAAACAAAATGGTCACTGACTATAAAACACAGAAACTGGGTTTAACAATCATCAAATAATCAGAACTGTTAAATATAGTTCACATCACTTCACTGGTTATGAAGAAAATGCAATTTAACAATTTCCCCATTATAAGTCAAAGGGAACTTTCTGTTGCCATGGCAACCAAACCAAGAGGCAGATCACCATAGTTTTTGTTATTTTTAAATCCCTCTATCTAAGCAAAATTCTTACCTAATTAGGGACAAACCGCCTCAGCGGCTTTGGAGGAGTTGTCGTTTGAACGTGTTAACGGACGAACAACCAAACCAGCGGACGGACGGACATTCTAACGAATGGGTACTTATGTGGATATCCAGAGTAATTTTGATATTAATGTGACAATTTTGTAGCCCCACAAGTCGAGTTTTAGCCACACAATTCAAGATTTTTATGTGTCTACGGAATAAAACATTGATACTTTGAAACTGTCCGTCATATATAGCCATCTAAGTATTTCACTCATTTGTGTGTACTGACGCACGGACGACAGACAAAAAGTGATAGCTCAGGTGATCTAATAAAATGAAAATAAACACTTGAACGTTCTTTTTTTTCAGGTTGAAATCTGTCCGACGAGTTCTTTTCTAGTTTTAATGTCATTTAATTGATTTTCTGTGATTGAATGCGAGGTCTCTACGCTAACAAAAGAATTCTATGTTATTTGATTAATTTTCAAAACAACATGTATGGTAAAGATACAGATCCTGTAAATCGGGTTTAAATTCGCTGATAATTATAAGATAGTGTTTCTGATACTGTTTAATCTTTATTTTGACTTTATGGCCTCTGGTTGCGGCAATGTTTTTCTTCCGTCAAGTTTGGTGCCTTGTTTGTTGTGTTTGTTCTGTCTGATTTAGCTTTGTGGTTACATTTATTAGGTAAGAGGGCGCTTGGGTTACTTGGGTAGTGATTTACAGTCAATCCTCAATAACTCGAACATGTAAATTTGTTCTAAACATGGATAGTTCGAGCCACTGAGAGTTAATCATAACGCCAGGTCAGAAGGCAAATGAATATTATTTAGAGATGTTGTTTCGATTTCGATGTATGTTGTGTGTGCTCATTACAATCGCCTCGATGAGGCATTTGTAATGAGTACACACAACATACATTTCATGATAAGACACGAAAATTGCCCTAAAATATCCATAAAAATTGTTTTATCGGGCTATCAAGATAATTTACTAGGAACTCGAAAACCGAGTTCGAGACAGACATGATAAACGAGCCACCGGTGTTCGAGCTATTGAGATCTTACTGTACAGTAAAACCTGTGTAAGAGAGCCACCTTCGAGACTGACTTTAAATAGTGGTTGATGTGGAAAAAGTTGTCAGTCTTATAAAGGTACATGTCATGTAATTTTGCTAGCAAAATTACATGACATGTACTTTTATAAGACAACCACCTTTCCACATCAACCACAAAGGTCAGTTTCAAAGGCGGCTGTCTTACACAGGTTTTACTGTAGTTATAAGTTCTGGTAGTGGATGTTACCATTCGTTCGCTCCTTCTCTCGGTATCGAAGGTAGTCTTCGATCTGTGCTTGTGACATTTTCTGAACTTCTACTCTATTCATTAATTTTTACATGCGGTCACTTTTCAACATACGGGGCTCCATTCTTACCCTTAATCAATCAAAAATACGACAAAAACATGGTCTTAAGGCAACGCTCGGTCACCTATAAAGTTGGAACCAAACATAAGAGGACAGTATATTCATGTTGAAAGATTTTAAACTATCTTAGCAAACCATTAGAAATATATTAAATTATCAGAATTTCACTGACAAAATAACAATAGTGTACAAATTTAAATGAAGGTACTCAGGGAAAGCCACAATCTCGAAGCGCAGCCTTCCCATATGCGCCGAACGAACAAGAACTGAGTAACAAATAATCACAACGACACAACGATACAGTGACATGATCTTTCATTTACGCTCGATAATGCTTTAGTATGCCAACTTTAACCCATTAATGCCCAGTAGACTTTTATTATATAGCTATAAATATTAAATTATTAAAATGTGCGATAAAATCCGAGGAGCTAGCGTGCCGGTATCACACGATATCGGCTCACTTACTCGGTATGGCATACTTACTCGGATGCCTTCTCATATTACCGTTACATCACGTTGTTTTTGATGACGTCGTAATGCAGTGACGTCGCGCCAAACCTTGTCATGCGCATTGGTAGAATTCACATTTTAGTTATTAAAACAGCGTTTTAAAGGTTAGAAACCCTGGGAAACGAAATAAATATTTATAGCTATATAATAAAAGGGTTATTACATTGATTTGGTGAATATTGCCCCTCGTTGGGAAATCGAAGGACGCTCGCAAGCTCGCGTCCTTCGATATCCCAACTCGTGACAAAATTCACCAAATCAGTGCACTAACCCTATATTACCACTCTCTTTGGATAGATCCTTTGGGAATTTAAAGGGTGTCTGGTTTGGTTCATAGTATTGCCATTTATTATAAAAATTCTCATACTTACTGCAAACAATGTAGACCTAGATCAGACGCCGCGTTCTGCGGCGTCTGATTTAGGTCAACACTGTTATCCAATGTCCCTTTTATGGGACGCTAGGCTTATATGGGTTAACTGTGGTTCTGAACAAATTGCTCTGTTGCATCTTTCGATGTTAGCATCTGCAGTAAGACTTTTAATGAATTTTACAATAATTGACACACAAATAAAGAAGAATCGCAACAGAGGAACCTCCCTGGAACGGTAGGCAGGAACAACAACAGTCGAATCTCAATGACTCGAATATCTTTGGGACCATGGCATTTGTTCGAGGCATAGATAGTTCGAGCCACTGATAATTAATCATGGTGACAGGTCAGGAAGCGAATGGCGATAATTTAGGGAAATCTTTCCGATCCTCTTCACGATAAAGGTATGTTGGCTGTACTCATTAGAATCGCCTCAATGAGGCGATTCTAATGTGTACACAAAACATATAATTCATGATAAAATAAGAAAGTGACCGAATTATTTTTTTTTTTTTAGCTACCGGAAGAATTTCGTAGCGGCTCAAAAACGAGTTCGAATTAGCCATAGTAAATGAACCATCGGTGTTTGAGTTATTGAAGTGGGCTTAAACTATACTTTTCTCAATGGCAATCTTATCCTTATCTCTTGGATCAGCTCCAAACATAAGTCCAACAATGCAAAACTACTGTTCTTTCGACATAACTCGGAAAGACGTTTTTTGCCTGGCGTTTTATTTTTATTTTTTTTTTTTGAAAGTATTTTGTTCTGATTGACCAGAAACCATTTTTCTTTTCTCTTTCTGTGTCTTGTTCTCAAATAGGTACCCTAAACTTAAATTTACGGCCAAAAATTGGTCTGACATGCAACTTCTATAGTAAAGTGTTTTTGTTTTTTGTTTTGTTTTGTTTTTGTTTTTCTAAGAATATATCTTTTTTTTCTTTGCTGAATTAAAATTCTTGAAGTTTCACAACAATATTATGAAAATTTCAGAACAAATGAACAAGCGGAACTTGTTGAAAACCTGCCTCTAATTTACCTACCCTTCCGATTTCTGCATAATTTCCATCCACTTTACTTTGGGAAAAAGTGAAAATATTTGATTGAAAAAAAAAAAAAAAAAATCAACAAAACAACAGTGACTAGAATAAATATTTTTGTGCATAGGTAGTTACCACAAATGGTTTTGCATTAAATCATGACAAAAGTTTGTATATTGATTTCTTCTGTGTAACTCGCCAAGCATAAAACGACCTTATGAAAACTGTGGAAAGCACAGTAGTTTTCTTAATGGAAATCTTATCACTATCTCTTGGAGCAACTCCAAACATAAGTATAACAATACAAAACTAGTCATTGTACTAATAGAAAGAAAACAGAGATCAGCCTAACAAAAAGTTGATCACAGAGATGGCATGACAAGAAAATAAGGCACGTGAAAATACAAAACAAAAACAACAACAACAACAAAAAACAACAAGACTTCCACATCAGAGCATCCGCCTTGGAACGGACGTGTAGAATAACTACTTAAGGAAATTAAATTAGTTTTTCCATTGATCGAAACCTCGCTTTTATTTCTGATTCAGCCAAAAATTACAAACATGTAGTAGCTACGCGTAGGAGCCTCTATCACGATCCCTGACGCCCTATCACTTTTGAAGAAACAGATGTACACAAGCGAGCCAATACACCAGAAAAGGAACCTTCGAACGTGTGCGCCCAGCGAAGATTCAGATCAGCCTGCGCATTCGCGCAGTCTGATCAGAATCTTCACTGGTCGCATTTTTGATAGCTTAGGATGCAAAGTTTCTCCTTGCGGACAAGGAAGACTACGATCATTCTGCACGCATGCGCAAGGTGATTAGCGTTTTCGTTGGGCGCACATGTCTGAAAGTACGTTTTTCTTCAGGCTGTGGTTCAAATCAAAATCGAAAACAACTTTGTCTGTTGTATTTTTCAGTCATTTTGTGCAGTATCAATTACTTATGTGTTCCAAGGGAAGACGTATGCGTACATGTACGCATTGTATCACTGGCTTTGACTGATTAGATTGAAAGTGGTTCAAAGTGATTAAAGATATCGAGAAAACGATCGGTAATTATGGAATGGGCCGCGCCAAGCGAAGACATGTGTTCGGGCATATGCGGGCAGCGAAGGCTCAGATCAGCCTGCGCATCCGCGCAGTCTGATCAGCGCCTTCACTGTCCGCTTACAGAATCAGTGGATACTATCGAATGTATCAATGGAGAGCAAAAGCTCGGACGAGTCCTTGCGCATGCACAGAATGAATGATGTGAATCCGAACATTTTGCACATGCTCGAAGGCGTTTTTTTGCTTGACGCGGCCCGTATGGTCCTGACTTTACTGAGATCATTTGTAATTATGGGCACTTGATAAATCTGTGGATTTTATGTCATTCTTTTAAACGGAAACAACTATCCTTTGTGACTTTCTGTTTGCGATCAGTAACGCCAAGCCACTTCTGAAAAGAGGTCCACTATAAATGAAAGAATTGGCTTCTGGAGGGTAGCTCCCTTTTCAAAAGGGTGACGAGAACAATTTGACAGAACTACCTGCTCTGATAGGGTATCCATTTCCATGAAGAATTTATCACTGGTCAAGTTTCTCACTCTTGACGGCCTTGAAAAGTTATTGCCATTTAAGTTATTTTGTAGATAGAAGGGATTGCACCATTGTGGACCACAATATGTGTCCTTGCAGCAACTCTTCTTGGTTCCGATGTGACCTGCTGCTTTTCATTGCCATTTTGTGCCATTCTACTTCTATGGAGATTCCATTACCATTTGGGCCACGCCAAGCGAAAAGGTGTTTTGGAACATGCGCAAAATGCATAGATTCAGGTTTATCCAGCGCATGCGCTAATTCTCATTCGGACATTTGCTCTCCATTGATACATTTTATATAATGTCCAGTGATTCTTTTAGCGACCAGCGAAGGCTCTGATCAGACTGCGCAGATGCGCAGGCTGATCTGGGCCTTCGCTGTCCGCATATGCCCGGAGACACCTTTACTCTTGTCCGGTGCCATAGAATGGATGTTTGTTCCAAGATTACTGTTTCCTTTCCTGGGAATCTCCGTTTACTTATTTTATGACACGCCTTTAAGCACCGGCTTAAACGATATTCCATTATCAAATTGTTCACAATCGACTCGTTGGTCCCAAAAGCACAGAAAGTAAATGCTGCACTATGATGAATGACACCTAAAATCAGTTTCAGACTCTGAGAAAACACGGATATGATGACAGCAAATGGCGCATTAAGGAAAATGAAAATATGAGGCTCGGTTTAATCGAATCTGTTTATAAACACCAATGTGAATGACAAGAGTTCTCAACTCTTCCAGCACGGGCTTCAACCATATTCTATTTTTAAATCGAAATAGTTTCATTGACCCACAAAGGACCTACAAGTGTACAGTAAAACTTCAGTGACTCGAACATTGATGACTCGTTTACCCAAGTTGAATCGAACTCCATTACGAAAACACGCCTATTCAGATATATTGAGAATTTTACCACTAAAAAAAAAAAAAAAAAAAAAAAAATGAAACTTTTCACATAAAAAAATCTAATATTTTTCACATTTCTGCTCATAACATAGATTGTGGGTACTCGTTAGAACCGCATCGGCGAAGCGGTTCTAACGAGTACCCACAATCTATGTTTTTGAGCACCGAGGCGGTTCTAACGAGTACCCACAATCTATGTTTTGAGCAAAAATAAGAAAATTAATGTATACGCCTGTAAAGCCCAGTTTTACTATATATATATATATATATATATATATATATATATATATATATATATATATATATATATATATATATATATATATATATATATATATATATATATATATATATATATATATATATCACATAATATCACAGCCTAGAAGTTGTACAAATAAAGATATATCTTACTTTAGCATTATATCTTACTAATACGAGATGCATAGGTGCATATAACCCTGTCTCTGCCATATTATTCTGCCCATAGTAACGTAGGCAACACCTACAATATCTACATACTATGGGCTTTGGTGGTCTTCTATATGGTATTTCGTATTAGGATTTAGTTCTTCTGTTTTGTATCATTTACAAGTTTATGTAAGCAGTTCCAAAACTTCTGATTTAATGCCGCTAATCTTTGTCAGCCATATACATTCAATACTGATCATAGTAAAGTTGCTATCTGGCCACTTTTGTATAAAATACTGAATACTGTCCTGAAATTTTCAATGTATGGAAACTGCTTATAATTTCTTTATGTATAAATAAAATATCTAGAGATGAATTACATGTCAGACCCTCACATGACTTTGTTTAATAATTTATCAATGGTAACGTATCTAACATCTTAATGTCTAAAGTTTAAGAAATTTTTGTCTCTCTAAAGGTCTTTTCCTATACTTTTATCTCTTAGATTAATACACAGTTTCCGAATATATTTTTCCAGAATTAAAGATTAAACTTGACACTTTCGTCTAATTTATTCTGTTACATCATCGGGTGTGTTACGTAGATAATTGATTTATCTGCAATCTAGCTTACCTATGCATATCAACTCAAGAACTGAATGGTATATTAAGAAGATCCAAATTATAACTTGCTACAACAATGTTTGTTTGTTTATATCTTCAAATTCTATTTGTTAACATGACCTTTTATGCAGTTTACCACAAAGTCTTTCTGTTTACAAGTTCAATGTAGGTAGCATAAAAATATTTCTGATTAAACAATATTGGTACAAGCATATTCTCACGCTTAGAAATGCATGTATTTATTACCAGAGTAGTATTTACATGTAGTCCTGACTTAAACAAAATTTTCATTATGATAAGCTGCCGCAGGACACAAAGTGCCTGTGAACACAGCGATGACTGATCAATATATACTATGTGCGCTCAATGTATAGCTAAAGACCATAGCGGTTTTCATGCAGACTGCAACGACTGATCAGACTGAGTGGACAACCAGGCTGATCTGAATCTTCGCCAGGTGCACAAATCAATTGCTAGTTTTGTCATGCTGCGGAAAAACTACATTAAGATAACATAAAGTATATCATATAACACTTTGCCTTACGGTAATATGATTTCCCCCAAAATAAACGGTGTTGCTTCATCTCTTAAATATACAGAAAACATTTCACCCTAAACGATAAGTGTGTAACATTAGGCAAATTTAGAAACATACATAACACAATGCAATTAAATATACAGTGAAACCTGTGTAAGAAATCCACTTTTGAGATTGACTTTAGTGGTTGATGTGGTAAGGTGGTTGTCTTATAAAGGTACTTATGTAATTTTGCTTGCAAAATTACATGACATGTACCTTTATAAGACAGACAACTTTTTCCACAGCTACCACTATTTGAAGTGAGTCTCAAAAGGTGGCTCTCTTATACAGGTCAAAAGGTGGCTCTCTTACACAGGTTTCACTGTAATGTCTTTTGCACCGTTAGAGATTAACCTTTGTGTTGAAAACAAAAATGGTATGCAACTTGATTAGCATCTGTTCTATGCATATATATGTACATGCTTCTATTATAACATAAATTACCGGTACTTAGCTAAAATTTATGAACAAAAGCAACATCAATATTGATATAATCAGTATTACATATTTACATAATACTTTAAAATTAACTCTACGAAAAGGTCTAGAAAAGCTAGTTTTTGTGTCAGAACATTCATTCTGAGCAGCAAAAGTTGAGTCTAAACACCAGAGTATGTCTCAAATATGTCAGTTTGAAGCATTGACAGTGTCTAGGCAGAAGGAAATGGCCTTAAAGAACATGGGGCTTTAATAATAGTAATTAAAATTCATTTTTTTTTTGTCTGATTTTGGTAGGGTCGGTCTTTAGAATGCAATGCAAGTTGTACGAGTAACAGTCAAAGTTGAGATATGCAAGGAGTCTGAATCAGAATAGTAGATACAGTTGTATTACACAGGTTACCAGACATGTTAGGTAAATGAAAATATCTGGTTATGGCATTTTATATTGGTACTAAACTATTCACCTTATTCACCTTAACAGAATCATTGACCATCCGTAGGTACTAAGCACTGTCATGTCTGAAATTGCAACGAAAATAAAAGGTGATAATAAAATGCGTTTCTTGGCATCAGAATAATCTAGTAATAAATGGTATATCAGAGGTAGGGGCCGATGAAGGTTTTTATATCACATTATAATTTCTTGGCAGCTTAATATAATCTGCCGTAAGGCATGCAAGGCTCAGAGACACAACCAGTTCTATCATTTATGTTATACTATCTCCATTTATGTAAGGCTCAGAGACACAACCAATTTTATCAGTTATTTTATACGATCACCATTTTGACCATCAAGTACACATTTTGGAGGTCCAATATAAAGTAATAAAGCGTATGAAAATCGTTAAGGTTAATGTTGTTGTGTGTAATTCTCATTACTTATATCAGTAAGACTTTGTATAATTTTATATCTATAATGGTTTTCTTATCACTATATAGATGATAAATAATAGTAAACATTTATTTAATGTGTATGTCATTAAGTTGTATTATGCATGACTGGCCTATATGCGTTGTTTTTTACGTGGTATTTCATAATAAAACAGATTTTATTGAAGCAAACTGTCTTCTAGCCAGTATAAAACCTTTTATTTTATACAGAGAACTGCCAGGGTACGCATGCTCGTGATTGCAACTGCATTTTTATGTAAACTAAGATAATGAAATAGTTCTCCTTAAATAATTGGTGCCCTCAAAATGTTTGTTGTCATTTTATTCACGCTTTTGAGTTGATATTAGTATTTTCATTAATGAAACTGTACCTAAGAAATTTCTCCTGCAAACACTGTCCTTAGGAAACAGTGTTCTGATATCACGGTACAAAAAAGCGGACACATAATGTGTGTAACAGTACTCAGTGAGCTATATTTTGGCAGTCTAGGTGGATTTACGTTTTAGAATATCCGTTTTATGCATAGAACATAAGCAATGAAAAGTTCATATCATGTAATTATGTCTAAAAAGAGGATATTTCTGTATTTGTTATAGGGTACATTTTACAATTGTAAAGATAAAATAATCAATCGGATACACCAGCAGACGGTTGAACGGGGTTTTTCTTTCACTTAATTCGCAAAACTATAAAAGTGTCTGAGACATAGTTCACTAGTTAAACTTTTATTATTAAAAGAATTTTCGAGCTTATTTCCCTTCACCTTTATGTACAAAGTATGAAGAGCCCTTTATATAATGTGGATAACGTATTACTCAAAAAGTAACATATGTAACATTACGAAATGTATAAAACATTTATTCAAAGCCTATCCTGCTGTTTGTAAAACAGCATTAGATTAAGTTTCTAGTCACCGACTGGTCATAGTCGTCCAATACCTTAAAGTATATCATATAACAGTATCAGTAAACTTGCAAACTTCATTACTGCTCACGAAGAGTCTCAATAAAACCAAGACCTATTTTCTAATCCGTAGTGTGTTCTTTGTTTCCAAAGGCAATATTTTTAACGTTTTATTTTACATATGAGGCTTATGATTTTTAGTAACGTATGTAACAGTTATATAACAAGCTATTGACAGTTCAACATATTATGATACCGACTCTTTATAACCACATGCACTGGTAGCAAACTGAATGCTAGTAAGTATGAATATGGATACTTTAGTATTTACACCAAAGAATTTTATTGTTTTGAGGGTAACTTTGGTAGCATGGCTGTAACATGCAAACGCCCCAATCGCCAGAGGGCTAACATGTGTCATTTTGTTTCGTATATAATGTAGTTTCAGAAAATCATAGTGTATAAAAATCTCCCTTAGTAGGGAGAGGTCTATAGCCGGCCCAAGGTCTACAGTTCTGGTTTTGGTCTACAGGACTGAAAGGGTTAAAGTATAAAGCATCAGGTAAAGATGACAACGAAAAACAATTACAATAACTTTATTCCGTGTAGACATTTTATAAACACAAACACGTATACAAAAATAGCCTCAACGCCACAAAAAGTACCTTCGGACATGTGTGCTCGCCAATGAATCAGATCAGCCAGCGCATTTGCACAGTAATACATTTTAGAAAGCATCCAGGCAACAAAGACTCTGATCAGACTCTACGGATGCGCAGGCTCATTTGAATCTTTGTAGGGCAAACATGAAAAAAGGTATTTTTTCTTTTGTTGCGGATCGAATTATTTGAACCGCGTCATGCAAAAAATGTGTTTTTAACCAACTGAGGACTGGAGGCCCCTAAAAGTGTAACTGGCAAACACTGCAGACCAAGAGCAGACGCCGCAGAACGCAGGGTCTCAACTGTTTTCAAATAGTCCAACCATTTGTCTTTTGGAATATCTATATAATATAGCCTGACAACTAAAATCGAAAATGGACTCTTCGAATACATAGTGTGGGAGAGTTTATTCAGTCTTTAATGAGTTAAACGTATATGTAAATTGCGAAGCTCCAGATTAGTCTGTGCGAACACGCTGACTGAGCTGGACCTTCTATTATCGCTGGTAAATGCCTCAGTATGCATAACTGAACACATTATTTAAGATTGACTAAATTATCCTTGTAATACTATATATTGGAAGAGTACATTTTCGATTTTAGGTGTGATGTAGATATTCCTAAAGAAAAATGGCTGACGTATTTGCAAACAGTGGAGACCCTGATCAGATGCCGCGTTCTGCGGAGTCTGATCTGGGTCTGCACTGTTTGCCAGTTACCCGTTAAGGGGTCTTCAGTTTTCGTACCATACCTTACATACCCTAATAATTCAGAGAGACAGTCAGGCCTGAGCAAACAGTATTGACCCAGATCAGACGCGGCATCTGATCAGGGTCTACTCTGTTAGATACTCATCCACAATTTTAGCCACAGTAACAGTAAGCAATAATGGACTTTTTTTTTTTAATTTTAGTACAAGCTTGGTCAGGTTTCAAGATGTCCGAATACCAAGGGTTAATACGGTATGTTTACTGAACGACTAATGACAAAACCAAAATTTGAGCATATGCAGCTGTGCAGTCTTGTCAGAACAGTTCACTTTTTACAATATACAAGGTCGCACAGTTTGTATATTCTCGTATATAGGTCTGTTATTACACAATAGCAGATTTACTGTACTAGCTAGGAACTTTGACTGATGCTATCTCTGCTACTTTCCACCAGGTAGAAGGAGATTTCTGAAGTAAACTGACACTATCCGAATCTGTAACTGCCCTATAACTTGCCGGTGTTGTCTTGAGATTCAATGAGATGATGGGGTTGTTTACCCTTGCTGTGGGCAGTGACTAGCAGACAACATTGTAGCCACTAAAGCACAAATAAATATATGAATGCCAGCCTATGGCTAAAGAGAGATCTGATCTTGACGGAAAGAAGTTACTACCATGGCGTTGGGAGCAATGTCTTTCCGTTTAGAATAGACAGAGTAGACACCACCTTTCAGTATAAAGGCAAAATCAAGTTTGACAGAGTTACCCCCAGAAGGTGTGTCAGCTACACTTAACGTTTGATAAGAGCTTTGTCGTCTGCAACATTGTAGCTGTCGTGTACGGCTAGTTGGAAAACTCAAATGCCCTCTGCAATGTATACACATATTTTTTGTTTTCCGGCGTCATTATGGATGCGACAACATCCGCTCCCGAAAATGCTTCTTTTTCCTTGGCTGGATCGGCCTGTAAGGTAAAGTTAAATCTTGCCTTCCTTTAGTATTAATGTAAGTGTTAGTAAGGGTGTTAGTAACAAAATATAACAGTTTCCGTCAAACTCCAATAGCACCTGGGTAAACTTTTCCGCAGAGGACAAAAAAATAATATTTTTTTTCTTACTGTTTGTCCAGAAAACAGGATTTGACATCATGCAAATTGTCTCCAGTGGAGACAATTTGCAGGAAATGTCAAATCCTGTTTTCTGGGAACAATACGAAAAACATCATCAAATTGTCGTCGGCTGAATTAGCACAAAGAGCGGAAAAGGTTAACCCTTAAAACGCCAAGAAAACCTGCATCTGAAAAGGTCATCTGTTTATGTCGTCTGCTGAATATTCTTGCTAACTTTTCAAACATATTTTTCCACACAAAAAAAGAAGAACAAAATATCACATCATTATGTTGAAAAAGCGTCCTATATGATTGATTTGAATATATAAAAAGATGTTCTTAATCAGAACGCTTGAATGAGGAGGAAGGGCAGAACCTTAAATTGTTCTCCTAAACCAAACTCATCAGGTTTGCAGAATCCGGTTTATTCATGCGGAGAATGAAGACTCTGAACAGACTGCATGGATGCGCAGGCTGAAGCGATCCTTCTATTGTTAGAAGGTACGTTTTTTCACGTTGCGGCTCAAATACATAAGCCGCATCATGAGGTATACAAGGTAAGCTGAACGATTTAATATGAACCATCAATATACATCTACGTATTGTACAGTATCTAGATACAAGAAACGAACATAGAAAGCCCTGATAAGAACATTCGGATGCGCAGACAGATATGAGCCTTCGCTGTCCACATACGCCCTCCTGACACATTTTTATATGGTGCCGCTCAACATACACACGCACACGCACGCGAGCGCGCAAGCACACGGAACACATACATTATAAGCACTTAGATATATCAAAAGCACTTAGTCTATTAAAGCTATAACAAAATCTTAGTTGTATATGAATATAGAATTTAGAATATATACATTCTGTGCTAAACTGTGCAATTGTTAAAAGAAATGATATGCGCATGCAAAACCAACTATGTGACTTTGCACATAGGGAAGACTCAGATCAGCCTGGGTATCCGTCCAGTCTGATCAGTTTTCGCTGTGAGCTCAGTGGACAGCTGAGGACCAAAGGTTTCCTCATGCAGACAACCAAGACTGATAGTCTGGACGAATGCCCAGGCTGATCTGAGTTGTCGCTGGGCGCACGGTCACTTTGTTGGTTTAGTCATGCCACGGTTTAATTGATATTACATTGAGAGGACAGGATTCACGTTGTTGATTTCTGCCATATTTACAATGAAGACACGTTTTGTGACTTTCTCTTTCCTTCACTGCACGACAAATTCCTTTTGAAAAGAGATCAGCTATAAAAGAAAATAACTTGCACCTTTTGGAACAAATTCTTTCCTTTGAAAGAATACCACTTTACAGAAGGAAGGAAAAAAATTTGCCTCCCCTGAATGTACATCATTTCCTATATGTTTGTTCATTCCTTTAGGCAATGTTCCAACGGCAATATACAGTCGACTCCCGTTATCTCGAAGTCCAAGGGATTCTCTGAAATACTTCAAGATATCCGTACCTCGACATATCAGATTTGCACAATTCAGGGAAAATAAATCGAACAACCACATTTCACAAATGAATTTGACTACTGAAGATAGGGATTTATTTAAAATATTGTAGAAAAGGGGAGAAATTGCTCCCAAGGAGCAATTTCTTTTCCATAATATTTTGTTACATGTTGTTAGATTTCAATGTTCAAACAGGGACCAGATTTTCGCTTCGATATAAGCGGTTTTTTCGAGATAAGCGAAGTCGAGATAACAAGAGTCGACTGTATGCTGCCTGAATGAATTTAGATACACATTTACGTTTCTAATTTTTACACGTAGTGGCATGTTACGAGAGAAGTTGTGTCATGCCACATAAAACGCGATTAAGCCAGTTTGCCGGACAAATCTGTATCGCGGTGTATTATCGAATCGCTGTACCTGCGACGTTTCACAGCTCGCAAATGCTATGTCCTAATTATATTTCTGTGCATCATATATTTGCTCCTTAATCGGAGAAATTCGATGTATTGACGTGTTTCTTGGTTTGGACGGATTTAAAAGAAAATATCATAATCTTTGGCTCGCATACTTTGTATCATCCTGTGTGCTCGCTGCAGTATCAGATAACGACGACGACGATGCTGTATCTTTCACTTTGGGTTTCTTATGAAGCTGTAACGTTGGCGGCTCTCTATTTTTCTTTGATAATCGTTTGATTCCACTTGTGAACTCTAACTTTTCTTTCTCAACCTCTTCCTCGTAACTAAACAAAGTATTGTTGCCATACCAGTTTGGTTCTCTTGTCTCTACCCTGTTTAATACGGCTGCCTTTTCAAGGTCGGCCATGGACGGATGACTTCCCATCTGAAATTATTATTCAAAGAAATATAGGAAAAATGGTATCGAAGAGCAATCATGATCACAGAATAATAGCCTCTCAATGACACCAAGAGGAAGAGCAAACAAACCAAGGCAGACAGCACACAAGCCTAAAAGCAAATAATATAAGAATCTATCATGGGTGTAAGGGGTAGATAGAATATAAGGATCTATCATTGGTATGAGGGGTAGATAGAAAAATCCGTCCCGAGGATCACTGTCTGGCATCACGAGGCTTGCTGAGTGTTGCCAGATTCTGATCGCGAGGGAAGGATTTTTCTATTTACCCCTCACCCCTCTTTTTCTTGCACATACATTTTTTTTAATAATGCAGTCACTTCGATTGCTGACGTCCGCCATATTATGATGACATTACTGTGTCGTTTAATGACGTCATTACGTTGATTTTTTATAATGCAGTAAATTTGATTGCTGACGTCTGCAATATAGTGATGACATTACAGTGTCGTTTAAAGATGCCATTACGTTCAGTGACATAAACCTTAACGGGCGGGCGGGCGAGCGGAAGGACGAACAAGCGAACGCCCCAGAAGCAATATGCCCCTCCAACTCCTTCGAAGTTGGGGATACATGTATAACTAGCCTATTGTTTAGTATACGAGTATGTGTTTGATGACCTTTTACATTGCTTTTAAGTGCATTAAATATTGAATTTTAAGGTTTGCTGCCAAATGTTTATCTGAAACACTGAACCTTGTTTCAGAACACTGAGCCCTGTTTCAGATACAATACAAAAGGAATTGTTTCCATTCCTTACCATGTTCTTTAAAGATATGTTCTAAAAACTAGATAAATATTTGTCTACATTATGACATATTTCGGGTATCGTAATAACATCGAAATGACAAATGTAGAAAGGACCTTAAAGAAAGACACACTTTAAGAACTAAACGACTATTTACCCTTAGTATTGGACGTCTTAACTACTTACCATATTATGTTGTAAACTTTAAAAGAGTACATTCTACTAGCTGTTGAAATGTATAAAATATTGTTAAATTATTGGCAAACAGTGTACCTTGATTATTCTATGGCGTTTGATCTGGCCTACATTGTTTGGACAGGTCTATCTATCCAAATACTTACTAGGATAATTGCGAGAAGTTATTTTACCTTAAATACTGGTTTGCCCTCTTTGTACCTCCGTTTCGCACGTGTTACAAATGGTATAAATAGAGCGAGGAATACTATAATTAGGACAAGAACACCGGCAAGAATGGCGGGAACTGCGGGGTAGTCGTCTTTCTCTTCCGGTTTTTCAATATGAATAATAAAAGCCAAAGGATTTGACATAATCTCTCCATTTCGTTTAGCTAAGTATACCTGTAACATAGACATTTACAATAAATGCATTTTTAGATATTTTAAGGAGAAGGGTACAGAGTTCAAAATAGGAAACTATTTGAATTCACTTAAACGATAAAAAGAAACAGATATTGTAAGATTCCAGAGATTTAATTATCAAATTTAATTTACACGTTAAAGGTAAATGTTTTACATTATTATGAACAAAAATGTTTTATCAATCTTTATGAAAAGTGCTTTTGTAGTTACTAAAAAATGTAGAGTGATTCAGCATGCCATGAGCTAATGTTGCGTGTACTTGAGGCTTCGTAGAGGAATCATAGCCAGGATTTTTTGACTTTGGTGCTGAATGTTGTAGGTTCTAACCTGTTGTAGACCGCCTCCCGTGTACCATAAAATAAATGGGTATTCATGGGAAGTTGAACAACAACGATTGACAAGGACACGGTTCATTCTTTCATATCGTGTCCAAGACACAAACACAAAAAATAAAGACAAAGTTATCACGTACAATATAACAGAACATCTATGCAATGTATTGCATCTGTCTCCCCACTATTTGGACTTTATTCAGTTTGTTGGTGATTTACCGGCGCTTACATATCAGGCTGATCAAACTTGTAACTATCGAATACTCCCCAAATGACCCTCTCACCTTACAAATAACAAATCTATTACTTACATAAAATTCTATATTATCATAGTCTGCAAACGTGGAAGAATCCACAACAGCAATATAATCCTCGTCGTCAATTTCAAACAGTTCCGTGTTTACAATAGTATAAACAAGGTCAGGGTCCCGAAAAGAGATATCTTCTTCCTCTTGAAATAACGCCTCATCCTCTGTCAAGTCAGTGGTCACGTGGTCTTGCGAAGTCACTTGATTGGTCATAGACAAACGTGAAGTTGACTGCATCATGTTTGTGTTATGATTGGCTGAGAAAATATTCCTATCAGATGAGTCTTGTGGTGTTGTGTGTGTCATGTCATTAGTCACACGATTTTCTGACGTCATACGAAGAGCTGTGCTTCCACGTGCAGGAGATGCACGGTCGACAGTAAATAGGTTACTTGTTAAATCGTGTGCTGTTGACCGTTTGTGGATTATGTGAAAGTGTCCAGTGGGCAGCTCTGTATGCGGTACGGCAGTACCCGATGTTTCAAATGGATAAATACCTAAAAAGAAATGAAAAATATGTTAAACATTATTAATATCATATGTAATCACAAATACGAAGATCTAACCGTACCATAATACATTAAGTATTCTGCTTTTGTACAGAATACTTTATGAGCAGATTTTTTAATGTAAGAAAGGTTGAAGTTAGCTAGCTGTAAAAGTGCTTTAAACCCCGCGGTGGTTTGCTCTACCGACCGTTCTAAGGCGGTGGTCCCGGTGTTAGTCTTACTCTTTGTTGCTTTGTGGTTTATTCTACGAGGCGATTTGTTGTATGTTTTTTCCGTGTCTCATTATGTTATTGTGTTTTTTTCAGTCTTTTTAGTATTGCGATTACCTCGCTTGGGGAAGAGAGAGCTAATCTTAGTGCTTTTCGTACGTTTGTTCGGTTTGTACTTGTTTAGATTTGTCGGTTTCTTCTTCCTCTTGGGGTCTGGAAAGGGCTGTGGTTTGTGTGGTTTGTGATTGTGGCACTCCCTGGACTTTTCTCTTACCTTTCTTGTTTTGTTCTTATTTCCCCACAGAACATATGTTTTGGATATTTGTTAGAATCGCCTCACTGAGGCGATTCTAACAAATATCCAAAACATATGCTTCTTTAAAGTCTTAAATACAATACCATTGCACAATTTGTGACTAATTGTACCGCTTAAGCGAAGGTATCGTGACAGACAAATTGTCAATATAACGAATTTTTTCGTTGTATCAAGTGTCAGAATAAGAGAGTTGTCTGTATGCTTCAATATAGGAACAATTAAGGGACATGCATATAATTTCAGCGGAGGCGGCTCTGTCAGAATGATATTTGTCGCCCTTCTAAAAGGAAAGAATTTGCTCCCCTTGGTAGTAAACCTTTTCCAATAAAAATAAATTACCTATTCTTACCATAGTGCAGATTATATTTCATTTCCTTTGGGATCATTGTGGAATCTTTGAAAATGGAATTCTGCTCATGTATACGCTAGAGGGCATAAGCAGTGTTGCAAACTTCATTACTGCTTATGAAGAGTCTCAATAAAACCGAGACTCCCATTTTATTATCTGTAGTGTGTTCTTTGTTTCCAAAGGCAATCTTTTTGACGTTTATTATCTTTCAGGTCTTCGAATATTACATGAGTGTTAACACTACAGTATGTTAACTGACAATTTAAAGAAACATTTCACCCCTGAGTATCTGAAATGGTTTCTTCCATCTTTGAACTTGGATTCTGCAAATACGTATGCCAGTTAAAATCACAGACAAAATGTAACACATATAAATATCTAGAACTTGAGCCGTTCCATCTTAATCGTTACCTAACTGTATGAAATTGATACTAAATAATACCTATTTTGGTCCTCATGACCCAAAAGGCTTCAGCAGTAACTTAATCTATAATGACACTGCTAACAGCTAAAAAAGAAATAAATACGACCGATTCAACATTATCGCTTGGTAAAGTGACACAATTTCTGTATGTCACGTAATGTCATAATGTTTTCTGTACTCCTATACAATTTGCCCCTCGCAGGGGACCGAAAGATGTACCCTCTTTTGATTTGTTTTTGTGCAAGACCCATAGCACAGCTGCTCACCGAACCGACAAATTTCAAGATCTTTTTGTCTACCGTCCACAGAGACACCATCTTCTGTGCATCTAGATTTTTACCGTTTTTGCATCTAGATTTTTTAGACAGACAGGCCTGAGCAAACAAAACCAATATCAGACGCTGTATTCTGTTGCGTCTGATCATGGGCTTCAGTGTTGGCCACATCAAACAATATTTTGACCTGTCAATTGTATAGAGATGTATGATGATGAAGATGATGATAATGAAGATGATGATGATGAGTAGAGATATCGGACTATTCATCACGAAAACATGCCTATATAATTTGACTCCCTTAAACCCCACTTTTATATAGTAAAACTGGGGTTTACAGGGGTATACATTATTCTTCTTATTTTGCTAAAAGACATAGATTGTGAATACTTGTTAGAACCGCCTTGCCCAGGCGGTTCTATCGAGTACCCACAATCTATGTTTTGAGCAGAAATTAGAAAAAATATCAGAACTTTTTATCTGAAAATTTTCCGTTTTATAAACTTTTCAATATATTTGAATAGGCGTGTTTTCGTAATGGTAGTGTAGGTGAAGATAACTTGAAAATAGTGAAGCAGCCTATCAATGCCACCAATCAGAAGAGTAAACAAAAAACGACGGACAACACACATGTTATATAGTCAAAAAAATACAAGATCTATCGGCCTTTTCTCCAAGGTCGTCGGTTCAGTGACCATCTGGGCAAATGGTGAGGTCCTACAGCGTCTATCTTGGTATACGCGTGTTGCTTAGGCCTGCGACTCCGAACACAGGGTAAATAAGTAATAGTTGTCACTACTTGCCTGATGTAAGTCTTGAAGGTTCTGGAAGTTTGGTCATCCCGGTAATATCAAACCGCACTGTTGTATTGACTTGTTTATGTCCGCTAACAAGTCTTCTTACTACACGGAGCAAAGGTTCTTCCTCTGAAGTACCATGTGATCCTTCTTCATTTTCTGATTGGTGTTTTTCTAGGATTGCTTTCACTCGGGTTCCTTTGTGCGCATCGTATAGTACACTTCCAGCTACAGCATGATGTTCCTCCCCGAGCAAGTATGGGTATGGAGTCTTGGCTTTAGAACCTAGAGTAACAAAGATTATAAACAAAAGAATATACATGGTGTTCGTCCTGGGACGAACACCATATACATTCTCTTGTTTATGGCATATTGATTGAATACACTTTCACGGTGGGTAACTCTGTCAAAGTTGCTGTGCCTCCCTTTTAGAAAGGTGTCTACTGCAAAAGGAAAGCATTTGCCCCAGAAGACCCTTTTCAAAAAGGGCCTGGTATGCAGGAAAGCAAACCGGAAGTCACAAAAGTTGTCTCCCTTATAAACGTTGGCGGTGTATATAGATTTGATGTGTTCATCTACAAATAGATTTTTCGCGACAACTTTTTTAAATATACGTTTTTTTTCTGTAAAAAACTTCCTTTGGTGACAGTTGTAGAGGGAGATGGGCGCCGATTCTCAGTGAGGTCTCAAGTTAGAAATATTCAAAAGTTTCTCTATCATCAGATGAAAAATGAAAGATTTTTTGAAGTTCTATAGGTTTTTAGAGGACCGTCCCTATACACCTCAATGTGTGAGGTAATGTCCTATACTTGACTACTGGTAGGGTGGTTCCCAGATTCTAACTTAAACGTTGTCAGGTTTAAGTTTCTACATCTGAATTATTCTATCGCATTCTCCGCAGGAGCTCGAGATGTTCTAGCATTCACCAGTCGCTAACATCCAATCCAAACACAAAGACGACTACAGGTATATAACAAGAATGAAACCGAGGCGCAACAACTCTTAAGTCATCTCTGATACTGAAGTCTCAGACCTATACCACATACTACAAATACTACTCTCTGCATAGCAAACACTCAGAATTTATACTCTCCCCTAACCAGCTATATTTAGTACCGGCAGAATACACCATTTTGTATTTAAAAGAAATAAAGGCCGGAGTGTCTGATTCCTTACCAAACTACCTAAAAAGAAAATCTGCCCGTTGCAAAAGAATATATTTGTACTTTGTTTGATTCATCACTATGACATATTGTTTACACAACCTAGAATCAAATTGTCTAATTTAAGAGAAAAATGTCAAAATGATCTAGAACTAACAATAACTTAGTCTGAATATTGAAAGCTAGGTAAAATACAGGTAATAATGAAATCAATACACTTTGAAAATTGTCTAAAGCTTATAAATGCTTACTAAGACCCACCTAGGCCAGGTAACTTCGTCATACAAATTCGATCATTTTTCTAACAGTGCAGTTTTCGAAACTTCTTGCCTCTTTAGTGCAGAGCTTTTAAAGAAATAGAAAAATAAGAAAATTAAAGCGTAAATCCATTTACGTAATAAATGATCAACTGAAACCAATATAAAATGTGTGATTTGGACACGAATATGTAATTTTATTATTTTGTTCATAGAAAATCACCTTACTGAGCATAATTAGAATTGCCTAAACGGGATGAGTCCGAAAGGATCTTTGGTCACATGATTTCTTGAATAATAAAAGGAAAACACAGCTGATGGCTCTGCTCATTTAGCGCCCTGAGACCTTTATAAAATTAAAGCCAATGTTGAATGAATGCTTATAGTAATGAAATATTAAGTAGTAAGGGATGATTGGCTACCGATAGTATATATGTTACTTTAACCCTTCTCTTGCTGAACATGACGTGTTCAGCAAGAGAAGGGTTAAAGTAACATATCTTAGCAAACAGTGTAGCTACTGATCAGTTGGCTGATCTGGATCAGCACTGTTTGTCATTAAATATGTGAAATTCTATCAAAAACCGGGATCAAGTAATCTGATTGGCTGGAAATTAGAAGTTGGCGCGGCATCTTAATTTATTCAGCAAGGCAAGCGTTAAAAGTGCAGGTTGGTGTCAATCATGGCAAATTGCGGAATTTCATAATTTAGAAAACCTCCATCAGTGTACAGCGAAATTACTCAATGTTACAATGGCCATTGAACGTTTTGGAGATACATATCGTCAAAGTTTCACCAATACAGCTGACTTCTTAATTCAAACAGAATACGTATCGAAACTCAGCCCTTTAGCCCAACACATCTAAACTTGAAAACTTGAAAAGACAAAAATAAATAAATAAATAAATAAGTAAACAATGTTTGACACACCAACTACTAACGGTAGACCAAGCAACAGCTTTCTTTGTCCACTGGTTCAACATTTGGTTTAGATTTGACATGAAGATGACCTCGCATGCGAGGTCATCTTCATGTCAAATCTAAACCGTATGTCAAATATCAAGACCCTAGCTTAAAATTGTTATTAGATATAATGTTTATTAGCTTACTGGAGATAGATGTCAGAGTAAGCATTTCTGCCATTCAAGACGCCGACTGTCTAGTGGTTGGGTAGTTCAAGGGCAGTTCTCGGCCGGAAAACACCCTAAAACTCCGCAACCCGCAAGGTGAGTCAAACCATTGATACATACCGGCAGGTTATTTAATATTTTTGCCGGCGGTGCTGACGTGATCTTAACCAGTGCAGCAGAGGTAAATAGTTGGTCATGAGCCAAACACGCTCCGGACTGAGCTATCCGGTTAATTCCCAGTTTGAGTAAATGGTCCATTTTACGAGCAGACCATTTATCAGAAGGGAAATCCTGTACAGGAAAACATACAGATCGTCTCTCTTATACAAAATAGCGGAAGATCTACCAAGTGAGTCAAGTCCCCTTTAAAGCGACTGAATAAACTTGCCAAGTTTCCACCATAGTGTACAAGGGAGACAACTTTGTGACCTTGCATGCTATTCTGCACATCACGTTCGTTCTAACGTGTCTTCTGCTCATCAAAGAAAACATCTGATCTCAATCTTTTGAATAAGGGAACCTACTCTAAATGGAAAGAACTGGATTCCTTTATAGAAACTATGAAGAAAATTATTTTCTTTAAGAGCAGCGCCCTTTTAGAAGGGAGGAAAAACAATTTTGTCAGAATTGCCCTCTTGAACGTGTATTCAGTCCTCTTAATTAAATGAATTCATGTCTGGTGCATATCTACAATGACAAAATAAACATCGAATTTAATTAGCCCATTTAAGCAAAACGCGGCGTCTGATCAGGGTCTACACTGTTTGCATTAAGTTCAGAAATTTCTACAAAACATGATAATAATAAAATCAACCAAACATCCCTTTAATATGAAATGAACCTGTCCAAAGAGTTATGGAAGAATCCACTAGGCATAAATGGGTTAAAATAACTAGTTTATATCATCGTGAAGGTAAACGAAACAGTCCGGTAACATATCTATGTAATGTGTGTCTCCATCTTATTAGCGATAACGTGAGAACACGAACTGCACAGTCTGATCAAAGTCTTTACGACCTGTGAAGGTGCAGATCAGTCTGCGTGAATGCGCATGCTAATCTGAATCCTCGCTTGGCGCACATTTCTGAAGATACGTTATCTGACGTTGGGCTCATATATAATAAAAACATGTATATTTGGGTAGCTTTTCAATTTATTTGTTACCTCAAGTAACCTTTTTACTGCATAAAACTGTCCTAGTATGCTGAATAGCTAAAAGTTTCTAAGTTTCCCATATTGTATGGTAAAATGTTATTGCTTAACTTTTTTACTGCCATGGGCGATAATAAAAGGCTTTTGCAAAGAGCGTAGATCCAGTATCATCAAGCTCTACGCTATTTCACGTTCAGTCTTTCAACTTTACATATAAACTTCTTTCCAATAATTAGTTTATCGAAAAAAAAAAAAAAAAAAAAAAAAAGAAAAAAAAAAAAAAAAAAAAAAAAAATGACAAATGTAGTTTGAAAGTTAAACAACTGTGAATAAGAGGATTATCCAGATCAATATTTTCTCCACAAAACAAAACCAAAAAAAAAAAAACAAAAAAAACAAAACAAAACAACAACAAAAAAAAAAAAAAAAAAAAAAAAAAAAAAAAAAACATACGTTTTGGGTACTCATCAGAAGCGCTTCCTAGAAAACATATTTTGTGATATTCATTGAACCGCCTGTGTGAGTCGCTCCTAATGAATACCCTAACATACGTTTTTTTTTTATTTTATTTTTTATTTTTGTGGAGAAATAACAAAATAATAAACATTTTGGTTGAAAAATACGTTTTCAAGAGCTATGCATCACGAAAACATGCCTATATAATTTTGACCCCTTTAAACCCCACTCTTATATAGTAAAACTGGGGTTTACAGGGGTATACATTATTTTTCTTACTTCTGCTCAAAAACATAGATTGTGGGTACTCGTTAGAACCGCCTCGACGAGGCGGTTCTAACGAGTACCCACAATCTATGTTTTGATCAGAAATGTGAAAAATATCGGACTTTTTTGTCTGAAAATTTTCATTTTTTGTTGGTAAAGTTTTCAGTATACTTGAATAGGCATGTTTTCGTAATGGCTTTGAAATATATAAACCATGTCAGGAAATGTATCTTGGGACATGTACGCCCAGCGAAGATTCAGATCAGTCTGCCCTTTTCGTGCAATCTGATCAGAATATTTATTATTTTGCTATAAATATTGAAAGATTAAAAATATGCGATGAAACACGAGGATCAAGCATGCTGATATCACACGATATCGGCACACTTGCTTGATATTGCACGCCTTTTCGGATGCCTTCGAATGTTATCCTTATATGGCATATGATATCGCTCTAGTTCAAACATTACGAAAACACGCCTATTCAAATATACTGAAAATTTTACCACCAAAAATGAAATTTTTCCGATAAAAAAAATCTGATATTTTTCATATTTCTGCTCAAAACATAGATTGTGGGTACTCGTTAGAACCGCCTCGACGAGGAGGTTCTAACGAGTACCACAATCTACGTTTTGAGCAGAAATAAGAAACATATTGTATACCCCTGTAAACCCCATTTTACCATATAAAAGTGGGGTTTAAGGAGGTCAAAATTATATAGGCATGTTTTCGTGATGATGATATCGCTTTCGTTATATCAGTTTCGCACTGTTGTTAGAATTGCGTTCAGACAAAGTATTTTTTACAGAATTTTGTCTATAAAGCATTTATCGAGCAAAACTATTTATAGCTATATAATAACAGGGTTATTGCACTGATAAATATTGTCCATGGTTTGGATACCTACGGACACTCGCAAGCTCGTGTCCTTCGATAATCACAACTCGGGAGAATATTCACCAATATCAGTGCAATATCACTATATTACTAATTGCATTTTGGATATCTAAGGATTCAAAGTTTCTTTATACGGACAACGAAAACTCTGATCAGACTGTGCGGATGCGCATGGCGCACATGTCCGATGACACGTTTTCTTACATTGCAGTTCATATACCTTACATTTGTGCGTTACATAATGGAACTATGGTAGACTGGCTCCAGTGTCCAATGACTAAATATCTATTCTTATAACCATGTTTGATAATCCAATAAAATACATCACGAAAACATACCTATATGATTTTGACCCCCTTAAATTCCACTTTTATATAGTATGACTGGGATTGTGTGTTCTCGTTAGAACCGCCCAAACGAGTACCCACAATCTATGTTTTGAGCAGTAATATGAAAAATATCAGGCTTTTTATTTGAAAACTTCCAGTTTTTGGTGGTGAAATTTTCAATATATTTGAATAGGCGTGTTTTCGTAATGAAACAAAAATGATATCATGACAAAAAAGGCTGGTCACTCTAATGACCAGCCTTAATAGTCATGATATTATTATTATTTATTTTTTTTAATAGCTCATCAAAAAGAATTATGAAGAATGAATATTTAGTCACTGGAGACTGGAGCCAGTCTAGGACTATAAGTGAGTGTTCAAAGCTGACTCCTTGCGCAGCGTCCTCCTTTGATTCCCGATGTAAATATGAAAACTTTAAGACAGGTTCTGCGAAAACAAATGAGCCGGAAAATAAGGAAATGTACCTTCGGGCATATGCGCTCAACGAAGACTCTAATCAGCCTGCGCATCCGCGCAGTCTGATCAGAGTCTTTTTTGTCCGCATGTCTGCAAACTATCTCATTTTGAGACAATCCGAATGGAATGCCAAAAGCCTATTTTGTGATAAAAATAAGTAAACTATCGATTTACCGTTGGCTGTATTCGTCTATGTGGTAAAGGTTAATATCATTGCATTATTGGCTGTCCAAAATGCGCTCAGTGAAGATTCTGATCAGACTGCGCGAATGCGCAGGCTGATCTGAATCTTCGCTGGGCCCAAATGTCCAGAAGTATGCTTTCTGTCTTTGCGGCTAATTGTTGCTATATCTTACCTGAGCAACCGACGACTAACAATATCCCGACGAATAGACAAGTCAAACCTTGCATTGTCAGGCGTTTACTGGCTGGACAGCTTTCACGATCTGCACGTTATTCCTTTCTTTAATCTCTGAAACAAACGAATATTGTCCTTTCTATCCATTAAATGTTGCTTCTGTAGCATAAAAATTCAAAAACCGAACATCCTATGCAACCTGTGCTTTATTAGATAAATTTTACCATATAAAATCCGTTATACAACTGTTTAAACATGAATTGCAGCCAATTTAAAGTCCTAAATGCTGTCTTTTATCTAAGCCTTAAAATTGTGATAGCTAATTTCACAAATTTTGTAGGATTGATTTTGCTTAATCATATTTTAAAATATTGAAGGGATTGACAAGTTGTTTCCGTTAAAATTCATGTATAGTCAATGGGTACATGTATATGTATGACAGGTTTGCCCGGGAGACATACATGTAGTTTTTCTTATCACTTCCATGTTTTCACTTAGTGCACTGCAGTGCATTATTCGAGCCAATACTTCAGAAAAGAAGACTTTTAACATGTGCGCTACCTTAACTCTTTGGACAGTCTGATTAGAGTCTTCGTTGTTCGCATGAAAAACAAAAGAAACTTTGCATCCTTGGCTATCCAAAATATACCCAGAGAAGATTCTAATCAGACTGCGTGAAAGCGCATGTTGATCGGAAGTTTCGCCGAGCACACATGTCTGAAAGTACGTTTACTGATGGTGCGGCTCAATGGATTTTAGAATAACCCAGGGTAAAACCCGAATCCTTTTATGCAGCTACATATTCTGATCAATGTTTGCTATTTTTTTTTTTTTTTTTTTTTTTTCGGAAGAGATAGGATTCTACTATATGCAAGATTCGTCCACGGAAAAGGTAAATAAGCCGATTAAACTATGGGAATGTGCTGTATGATTCGGGTTTCTGCTCTTTTATTAAGGTTCCTTGGTCCCTGTATGCATGACGCGACACGTGTGATAAAAATATCGTAATTACCCTGAGTATTTGAACAGACCGGCTCGAGCAAACAATGTAGACCCAGATCAGACGCCGCATTCCGCGGCGTCTGATCAGGGTCTACACTGTTTGCAACTCATCCAGCAGTTTTTAGACAAATCAACAGATGGCAAAATGAAGTTGTTCAATTTTTAGAACAGGTATGGTAAAATAAAAGAAATTTAAGGTCCCAGTATTTAGGGTTCATACGGTACACACAATAACAAACCAGGTGCATTAAAATGTTTATCGAAAAATACCAATACAAACAAAAATGTACCTTATCCTTCAGATAATGCATGACGTGAGAAAAGGACACATATGCAACACGTGAACATAGATGGCTCGGATTCGCGCAATCAGGGTTTTTGTCTATATTCAACGACCTGACTTGGAAAAATGAGTGCCATCACGAAAACACGCCTATTCAAATGTATTTACAAAAAAAAAAAAAAATGTTTACCACCAAAAACTAAAAGTTTTCAGATAAAAAATCTGATTTTTTTTTCATATTTCTGCTCAAAAACATAGATTGTGGGTACTCGTTAGAACAGCCTCGCCAATCTATGTGTTTGAGCAGAAATAAGAAAAATAATGTATACCTCTATAAACCTCAGTTTTACTTTATGAAAGTGGGGTTTAAGGGGGTCAAAATTATATAGGAATGTTTTCGTTTTGATTCGTGGACAGAGTGTTTGTTAACATTCTGTAGGTCTGCGTGTGATGATGTAGTGTCCGGTGCCCAGTACTCAATATCCAGCTGGACTCGAGCAAACCATTCTTACCCATATATACAGCCGTGTAGCCTAATGTGGCGCATCTGCCAATGCTGCTCACTCAATTTTTTTTCCCAAAAAATCCCAAAGTATCAGTTTTTGGGCGTATGTGATGAAACATATCAAAAGGTACATGGCCATTACAATTTGCAAGGGTCATCAGGAGTTTATTTCAAAATAATGAAGAAAATGTTGTTTTCACTGAAACCAGAGGACCCTTTTCCCTGAACGGGAAATTTAAAAGGTGGTATTGTCAGTGTGAACAATGAAAATGGCACAAATATATTTTGAATCGATTAGTGATCATAGAAATGCATCTTTAATCCAAAAACATTCCTTATGTCCAAGGCAACAGGCAAAATTCTAACAGGTGCGCGACATTGGCAGACATTTTTTATGACACACAAACAAGGGGGTGATGAAGTTGAGGGATTATTATCTGCTAAATTGAAGAAGAAATTAAATCAAAATAACTTTGATTTACTTATAATAAATTATTCTTCGTTCTTGTACATTTAAAAATTAAAACTGGTCAAGCGAACATTTTTCAAATTCAGCTCAAATCCTAAGGTGCGCTGAATAGGCCGACAACAGTGTAAGTACGGGTATAAGCTCTCAGGATGTCACATTAAAGAAAATACCGTCACAATGACAACACTTCCAATGTAACGGAAGGCCGATATCTTTTAACGCTCAGCATGCTGGGTAAAAAAATCAGCAGACTACATTTTTCCATTTTTTTTTTCTATTTACTTCCCCGAAAATAGGATCTGAGATGTCTCCTAAGCAGACAGTTTGCATGGAATGTCAAATCCTATCTTCTTGGAAAAATAAGTGAAATATCGTCAATTTGTCGTCTGCTGAATGAGCCGAGAGTGTGATTTCATCACGAAAGCATACTTATATAATTTTGACCCCCTTAAACCCCACTTTTATATAGTAAAACTGGGGTTTACAGGCGTATACATTATTTTCTTATTTCTGCTCAAAAACTTACATTGTGGGTACTCTTTAGAACCGCCTCGGCGAGGCGGTTCTAACAAGTACCACAATCTACGTTTTTGAGTAGAAATATGAAAAATATCAGAATTTTTTATCTGAAAACTTTCAGTTTTTAGTGGTAAAATGTTCAATATATTTGAATAGGTGTGTTTTCGAAATGAGTTCCAATGCCACAGACAGCGCGTGTGCGTGACTAAAACGCCCGGCCTTTTATATATCATTCCATTTAGACACTAGTATTGTTTCATACTTGTACACCATTGTGTTTGCTCATTTTACAATCTTTTCTTGCTATATTAGCTCCTTAACCATATACAGTAGAACCTCGATAATTCAAACTCCAATAATTCAAAATTCTCAATAATTCAAAATCATTTTGAAGTCCCGACTTATATATGTATGCATTTAAACTCTCAATTATTCAAAGTCTCATTAATTCAAACAAAACTGTTTGGTCCCTTGGACTTTGAACTATCGAGGTTCCACTGTAAGTGTTCTACATATTAGTATATGAAGTATCTAAAATAATTTTCTCGCGTACTTTAAAAAAGCAAACAATATGAAAGTCTATGGTATTTCGAGTTGATTACTCATGTTTCGCTAGACCCTGAGATAGACATTTATTTAATGTTTGTATGACATTATCTCGCGTGCTTTTGAAACAGGGTTGCGATTTTGAAATCCACGCTTTCGTAATACCGCCCTTCATAACTCTGTAAATGTTTGGAAAGGTTGTTTTTTTTTTTTGTTTTTTTTTTTTTTATTTTTTTTTTTTATATATTTTGAACGCGAAGGATGACTTTAAAGACAAGACAACAAATTTTTGGGGAAATTTTAAGGATTTTATCAGAAAAATGTATGTTATATACACTCATTTGGATCGCCGTATCGAGGCGACTCTAATGATAATGAGTACTTTCAACATCCTTTTTGTTTTAAAAAGTAGATTGAAAAATACATCCCTAAATTATTCCCCTTAGCATCCTGGTCTGGCGCTACGATTAGCCCTCAGTAGCTCGAACTTCCCATGTCTAGAGTATATTCATGTTCCCAAATATGTTCGAGCCATTGAAGTTCGACTGTATATGTAGTCATTGTCAGTCTATTTCTCTTTTTTTTCTGAACTTATAACTACGGTTTGAAAATACATACGAGGAGACGGTTCGTAAGATGCGCTAAGCCCAAATTTTAAGCAAAAAAAAAAAATAAATAAATAAATAAATAAAAAAAAAAAAATAAAAAAAAATAAAACTGAAGAAAAAACCCAACATACAAACATTGTATTATTTAGTCATCAGCAAATACAAATATTTACATTCAACAGGTTGAAAACGTACACCTAGACTTCCGCCTCTTCGTATGAGCCCCTCCAAGAGAAAATGTGCCTTCTGGGCATGCGCGGACAGCAAAGGCCCAGATCAGATTGCGCGCATGCGCAATCTGATCAGGGCCTTTGCTGTCCGCTGCCAGAATAATTAGATACTACAAAATGTATCAATGGAGAGCAAAGACCCGGATGATACCTTGCGCATGCGCAGGATGATGTGAATCCACACATTTTGCGCATGTTCCAAAGTACTTTTTCGTTTGAAGCGGCTCACTTTATATAAGGCAGGAACACTCATAACTTCCGGGAGTAAAAATAAATTTTATTGGTAGAATAGTCTTTCATGCCTTCAAGCCATCACGGAAATATGACCAGATACGCCGTGTGTATTACAAAACGGTTACAATATAATGACTGTTGGGAGCAGGATACCAATTAGTTGGTGAGGACTGGAACCAGAAAAATGTGTATGGGGTCAAAACTAAACTTGACGCTGATTGGACAATAATATTAAACGCCCGTTTTACACAAAAAATATATTTCGTTAATTGCATACCAATTTTAAACTTGCCAATCATGTTGTAGTGTGTTATGGTTAAGAAACCAGACCTGGGCCCAGTTGTTCAAAGCATCGTTAACTTAAGGAGCTCCTTAATGACAAATTTCTTAACTATTATAGCTAAGGAATTTTAAATAAATTGATATTTTTGTTGCAAAAATGTGGAAAGCCTTTGCAATGCAAAAGCTACTCACATTTTTCAGCAAGAAATATCAATGTATTTGCCATATTTAAAGATAGAAATTTTAACGTCACTTTTGCTTACAGCTTCGTTAAGTTTTGAACAACTGGCCCCTGATAAGCTTCTTAATCCCGAAACCTGACCCCGACTAGACAATAATAATGCGACTGTTTTAATTATGCACAGTTTACATAGAAATAGATTTCTTTTAACTGAAGACCAATTTTGACCGTCAATGATATATGATTGTGATTTGGCTGAAAAGTCAGACTAGGTAATTCCGAAACGACCCCGATTGGACAATGATAATGTGACTATTTTAATTTACGCCCATTTTACATAAAATATATTTTGTTTTTAATTGCAGACCAATTTTTAACTTGTCAACGATATTTTAGTGTGCTATGGTTGAATAACCAGACCTGGTAGATTGTATTTTTTTTTAATTTCTTTTCACCGAAATGAGGGTACATGTGTTCAAAGGTAGAAAAATGCCAAAACGTATTGGAAGACCCCTTGTTTCTTTGATGTGTTTTATTAATCTATGGCTAACCTTTAATTTGAGAAAAAAATGGGTCACTTAATTGCCCACGAAAAAACACTTCAATTAAGTTTTACAGTGTCGCTGCAAGTATTGTGTCGAATGTAGTTTTACAAGACTTTCATCTTAGAAATATATTACCAGAGTCTTCAAACTTTTGTCGAATCAATCTTTCAGTACGCATGCCCGGACCCTTAGCGAGGTCACACGTCTACTGTGCTTTCGACATCTTTCAGAAAGTCGTTTTTTGCTTGACGCTTTACACAGAAATAGTAAATTTGCAAATTTTTGTCATGATTTAATACAAAACCATTTGTCGTAACTACCTATGTATAATTTTTTTTATTCTAGTCACTGGTTTTTAAAAAATCAAATATTTTCACTTTTTCCTATAGTAAAAATGAAGCCAAATCATGCAGAAATCTATAGGGTAAGTAACTTGGAGCCAAATTTTCAACAAGTTCCACATGTTCAATTTTTCAGAAATTTTCTAAATATGTTGTAAAACATCAATAATTCAAATTCAGCAAAGAAAAATAAAAAATATTTTCTTGGACAAAAATTAAAAAAAATCACTTTACTATAGAAATTGCATAGGTCAAACCAACTTTTGGCCGTAACTTTAATTTTTGTGTAAATATTTGAGAATAAAACACAGAAACATAAAATACAAATGGTTTCTGATAAGGTATGGTCAATCAGAACAAAATATTTTCATTTGAAATAAAACGCCAAGCTAAAACGTCTTCCCAAGAGATGTCGAAAGGACAGTATTTCTTTGGCATTAGTATTCCCTTAGCCTACCGCCAACGTGAGCGCATGCGCAGACTCGCCTGAACCTCTGCTGTTCACATATGCCATACCGGCTTTTCCCCTTGTCTCAGCTCAGTTGAATAATGATCAACATGAACGTAGACGAATAAACATTGCAATTACAATGAAGCGAATGGTCTGTGACAAACCGCGAAAAAGTCTTCACGTGCTTGAGCACTGATCAGTAGCTATGTACAATTCGTGCATTATTTATTGATCATGTGGAGAAATGAGGAAATACCAATGTTTGGTTAAAATAAATGGCTTATCTAGTATAAACATATTTTATTGCATCATTTAATGGCAATGGGGTCGGGCCACAGGTTCTACCAACATTAGTTAAGGCCCTCCCCCTACAAAGTTTTATTACAGCAATATACAGACACACGATAATGGCAAATTGAGAGACATTATCTAAATATTTGATATGGGGCGATATATCACAAAATATGGATTTAAAAGATGATGACTAATATGAGGTAATGAGAAAAATAAAGTAAATAACAAAAAAAAAAAAAAAAAAAAAAAAAAATAAAATAAAATAAAAATAAATAAACAAATAAATGTTATAAGAGAATAACGGAATGTCATGCTGGTCTTAAGTTAGCAGCAGGCTAGTTGTTGAATCTTCTGGTATCCTTGATAAACGTCTATACGACTGTGGAAATGATAGTAAAATGGCTAGACTGGCTCCAGTCTCTATTGACAAAATAATGTTTCTTATAATCTGTTTAATAATCCACTAAAACAAAACCAAAGTAATACGATGACTATAGAGGCTGGTCACTAGTATTGGTTTTATCTTAGTGGATTATCAAACAGGATTATGAGAAAAACATTTAGTCACTGGAGACTGGAGCCAGTCTATAAAATGGCTTACCTACTCTGGTCTTGACACCTTTCATGAAAATAGTTTTAGTTTGCTTCTTCTTTTGTTTTTTGCTAAAGGATGTCAAAAGGGCTAAGATGTATGCATTTACCATAGCTGTGCTAGCGTAGTGATAAAGAATTTGCCCTCGCAACTGACAAAAAAAAAAAAAAAAAAAAAAAAAAAAAAATCTGCTTTTAACCTTTCATCCCTACAGAACTAACACAGATACCTTTGCAAATAGTGCAGATACAGATGAGGTGGCCATTCTGTTATTATTTTTTTCACTAAAACCCCTATTTGTATCAATGCCTGTGTCCAAATTCAGAGATTTTAGACTCCGGAGTTAATGGGTTAAGAGTAACCCCTGTTCTTGCGAATGTAGGCAAATACTGCCAGGTCAGAGCAATCTCATGTATTCATTCACTTTAACCCATCCTTGAACTATAGAAGTCTCCGCATCTTCTACTATCTCGGCCAGTCGTATCAATACATGCACCCAATGATAAATATATGACCTCTTCAATAACATCACAAAAACACACCTATATAATTTTGACCCTTTAAACCCCACTTTTATATAGTAAAACTGGGGTTTACAGGGTGTGCATTACTTTTCATATTTTGCTAAAAAAACATAGATAGTGGGTACTCGTTATGGGTACAATCTATGTTTTGAGCAGAAATATGAAAAATATCAGAATTTTTTTATCTGATTTTTTTGGTTGAAATATTGTGAATTTATTTGAATAGGCGTGTTTTCGTAATGAACTTTGTAAAATTGAGCTTTCGGATAAATGCGTACATCGTTAGGCCAGATCAGCCTGTGTAACCACGTAGTCTGATCTGGGTCTTCACTTCGAGAACCTATTGGATACACTGACTTTGATAGAAAGCTGAATAATAACAATAATAATAACAACAATAATAATAATAAAAATAATAATAATAACAAAGTGGCTATTGCCAGACGACTGGCAATAGCCGATTTATGTTAAAATGGCTAGTACCAGTCGACTGGTAATAGCCATTTTAACATAAATCTGCTATTGCCAGTCGACTGGTAATAGCGATTTTAACATAAATTGGCTATTGTCAGTCGACTGGTAAAAGCGAGGTTAACGTAAATTGGCTATTACCAGTCGTTTTCATACATGTATTAGGATATTCAGCCATTTTATTGTAAGATCCTATTTCTAGTTTTGTTGTGTTTTCTGTATCTCTGGACAAAATCAAGTTCATGTAATGCGTAGCAACTATTCTCCGATAATATATAGCAAAAGTAGGGGTATGCAGGGACCTACATTATTTGGCGGATTTTCAGATTTTATTATTATTATTTTTATTACTACTATTATTATTATTTTTTGCAATATTTAAACCAGCTTTTCAATTTGTTGGGTTACATATTAACAACCTGTAAACTGCATATGAGTCAGGGCACGACAAAACCAGCAATAAGCCTTGTGCGACCATCCACAGTCTGATCAGAGTTCTCGCTGATCACATATGCCTTTTACAGCCTCCGGGCTCATCACGAAAACATGCCTATATAATTTTGACACCCTTAAACCCAACTTTTATATCAGAATTTTTATCTAAAAAACTTACAGTTTTTGGTGGTGAAACTTCCAATATATTTGAATAGGCGTGTTTTCGTAATGTATCCAAAGAGGGATGAACGAGAATCTTTGCCATACTGGGTGGATGTTCAAGCTGTCTTGAGACTTTGTTGGTCACTCGGGTCCGATTGTAGGTTTTGTCGTGCGCTGACTCAAATAACATATGTTTTAATGTTCTTAACAACCAATCTATTCCTATTTCCCCATATTATATTGTATAAATGCCAAAACGTTTAAGGCTCTAGATGATGTCATTACGAAAACATGCCTATTCAAATATATTGCAAATTTCACCACCAAAAAACCGAAAATTTTCAGATAAAAATTCTGATATTTTTCGTATTTCTGCACAAAACATAGATTGTGTGTACTCGTTAGAACCGCCTCGACGAGGCGGTTCTAACGAGTACCCACAATTTCTGTTTTTGAGCAGAAATAAGACAAAAAATGTATACCCCTGTAAACCCCAGTTTTACTATATAAAAGTGGGGTTTAAGGGGGTCAAAATTATATAGGCGTGTTTTCGTGATGTGTATAAAAATATCAATATTTTTGGTTAAAAATGGTTCTATTTTGGGCTAAGACTGCGAAAACTATATTTCACATTGGCGTGTCAACGTAACAAAATATAAAGAAAAAAACACTATAAAATAATATTAAAAATTGAACGACACTTACTGTTTCAGTCAGTAGCCGAGCTTAATTTAATTAAACGTAAACAATGTCACGTGACAGGTGGCTGATGGTGATAACCGAACTGCTGACCCACCCGAATCATACACACATATAAACACTTACCACGCTATGGGCAGATACAGCAGACGACAAACTGGTTATATTTTCTTATTTTTCCAATAAAATAGGCTTTGATATTCCGTTCAAATTGGCTCCAAATGTTATAATGTGCATAGACTACCAAAGCCTATTGTTAGGGGAAAAAAAAAAAAAAAAGAAAAAAAAAATAAAATAAGAAAAATATTTCAAGATGTCGTCTGCTGAAAGTTTTTTCGCAGCAAGCTGAGCTTTAACGAAAGCCTTCTTCAAATAAAAATATCAGATCATCGGGAGAAGTACGCAAGAAAATGGTCCTTATTCTTAACCGGGTGACGAAGGTCAAGATCAGCCTGTGTAGTTGCACAGTGTTGTCGGGGTTTTCGTTGCCAGCTTAAAAAATCAATGGACTTCGAAGAATATGCCGGCGATCACAGAAGTCCCTGATCAGAAGTGTGTGGATGCAAGGACTCTTTGGGAAGGTTCTTGTTCGCATTTGTCATAAGGGTCTTTTGCTAGCTTCAAGCATCAAGTCTGAATATAATAGTTAATTTTGATGACACAATTATAATCTTTAAGATAACTGAACCGCAACGTAATAAAACGTACCGTCATCATCGTGCGCCCAGCGAAGATTCAGATCAGCCTGATCTGAATCTTCACTTGGCGCATCTTGGATAGCCAAAAATGCAAGGTTTCTTCGCACAGAGAGCAGAAACTCGGATCAGACTGCGCAGATGCGCAGGCTGATTTGAGTTTTCGTATGGCGCACATACATGTCAGAAGGTACGTTTCGGCTCAGTTCTCACGTTGCGGTTCAATTCGTTTGTCACGTATAAAATACGGTACCGCAGATGCCAACAACGAGCGAAGGTTCAGGTCAGAGCATTTGCTCATCGCTTGCAGATCAAGTGACTACTGTAGAAAGTATTAGCGTTAATTGTTGATGCTGACTGGTCTGCGTTGATGCAGCGTTTGAACTGAACCCTCATTATTTTCATATAAATTAAACACCCTTTTTACACGAGACAGCTAGATGATAAGGCATTGTACGTATTCGGGTGACGTATAAGGGGAGCTACATGTGGTCCATGGTTACCAGAACATTTCGGACAATTTATAAGAAGCTTATTATCTGTATATAACATATATACGAGCCTCAACCTGAGAAAACATACCGTACGTCCAAAGAAAAATCACAAGTGAAGATACCCAGGAAATATAACAATCACGAAGCACGGAACTCCTAAGCATTACGAAAACACACCTATTCAAATATAGATATATTTGACCTCCAAGAATTGTAAAATTTTCAGATAAAAAACTCTGATATTTTTCATATTTCTGCTCAAAACATAGATTGTGGGTACTCGTTAGAACCACCTCGCGGAGGCGGTTCTAACGAGTACCCGCAATCTACATTTTGGAGCAGAAATAAGAAAAATAATGTATACCCCTGTAAACCCCAGTTTTACTTTATAAAAGTGGGGTTTAAGGGGGTCAAAATTATATAGGTATGTTTTCGTGATGGGCATCAAAAGAAGGAGTGATGAGGAACAAATAATGACGAAAAAAAAAAAAAAAAAAAAAAGAAAAACAAAACAAAACGCTACATATGAAACCACCGATGCACTAACAAAGAAGAACTGCAACAAAGGAAGACTGAAATTAGCCTGCGCATCCACACAGTTTGATCACTGTGTTCGTTGTCCGCATGAAGAAACATTACATCCTTGGTTTTCGAAAATGCACCCAGTGATGATTCAGATCAGACTGCGCGAATGCGCAGGCTGATCTGAATCTTCGCTTGGCGTACATGTCAGAAGGTACCTTTCCTGACATTGCGGATCAATTACCTTAATGATACATTTTCGGTCATTGCGGTTTATATATTTGCCTTATGGGGACTGGATACTTAGGGGGGACTGGAGATTATCCACTAGTGTTAGCAAGGGAGACAACGTCTGCCATTCTGTTTGCGCCCCTGCAAACCAAACACTTTCTGAAACGGGGTCCACCCTAAAAGGAAAGGATTTGCTCCCCAGCAAATTCTTTCCTTTTAGAGCAGACCCCTTTTCAGAAAGAAGGCTCAACATTTTTGGCAGAGGTGTCATCTATGAAAGTATGTCCATCCCCGTTAACTACTGGGTCACTTTAACTCCTCACCATAACAGCCCTAATATTTGAGTAAATACATTGTACTACCATGCTGTGCTTAAAGGCTCCATACTCCTCAAACATAGACATTTTATTATCCAAGAAAGGTTTAATAAGTTGATATATGGTATTAATACAAACATAGAATGAAGCACCTGACAGCCTGTAAAATTTCAGCTAGTCTCTTGTTCTTGAAATGAAATGATTTTTATCGTGTCTCTGAATTAATGTTCTTGAAATGAAATGATTTTTATCGTGTCTCTGAATTAATGTTGCCAACATTAATTCAGAGATACGATAAAAAATCATTTCATATTTGATCAAGTTAAAAACCGAGAGACTAACTGAAATTTTACAGGCTGTCAGATGCCACATTTCATGATCATATTAATACTATATATCAATTCATTAAACTTTCCTGGATGAAAATGTCTATTTTTGAGGAATATGGAGCCTTTAAAATTCGAATCTGTTCTTTTTAATCAGACCCGTCTGGTTGAATACTAAGGGTAAATATGGTAACTCAAGGTCATCGTGACTTGGTATATGAAGAGTCTCAATTAAACCGCGACAGCGATATCGTACTTTTTGGTGTTCTTTGTTTCCAATGGCAACCTTTATAGATTGTACATGTATTATGAAATATGGCAGACGCGGTCTTGTACCTGAACTGCGCATAATTATTAGTCTTATTACTGATAAGCGACTCAATAACAGATAATCTATGTCCCAAGGCTTTATATTATCATTTGAACAATACTACGTGAAAATCCCACCAACATTATTTTGTTTTAATATTTATTAATATCACTTCTGCCAAAGAATGTATGAGCCGCGGAGTGAGAAAAGGTAACTTCCGGCATGTGCGCCCATCAAAGACTCAAATCAGCCTGCGCATCCGCGCAGTCTGATTGGAGTCTTCGTTATGCACCTATAGAAACTTTTTATCATTGGCTATTCAAAATGCTCCCAGTGGGTATTCTGATTAGCAGGTGGGTTCGACCTTGACTTGAATACATTTTATTTAAAGCTATGCGCCTGACATCGCTCCTGTTTTAATAGTAGAGTGTTTAGTAATGGGATACCTAGAATAGCTTTCCATACATTAAGTTTAAGCAGTCAAGCGACGTGGTATGAACTCAAAATTAGTACATCCCCGCTAGCATTCTACGTAAATCTACATCGGGCCGTCATCGGCCCGTCAGCTACCCTGACGGGCCGATGACGGCCCGATATATATTTACATAGAATGCTGACTGGGATCATAAGGAACGACAAGGCAAAATATTGAGTAAACTTTTACGTCTAAATACCGGCGCAAATTTTGTTTATGTTTACTTAGAGATATGGGACAAGGGTATACTAAAGTTTAAGAAATTTTCAATGTAACAGGTAAAGAAGAACACCAATGTGATTCATTAATGTATGCTTTTATTAAGCTTTATGAAATTTCTTGATTGAAATGAAAATAAAATAGACATTGATCTGTTTATAACACAGTTTGTTATAAGATGGTTTTACATGTAGATATAGCATGGTTCAAAGATGGATTCGAAAAATGTATAGATTATATAAAAATGATGGTTAATGGTATTTTTTTTATAACATCTACATATTTTGTTTAAACATAACAAGAGTGTTTAAATAATACAGCTTATGCTTTGGATTCAAAAAATTGTGTTAAAAGCAGATTGTAATGTACAACACTTTTGATAAAACCCATTACCGAAAACACGCCTATTCAAATATATAGAAAATGTCACCTCCAAAAACTGAAAATTTTCAGATAAAAATCACTGGTATTTTTCATATTTCTGCTCAAAACATAGATTGTGGGTACACGTTAGAACCGCCTCGGCGATGCGGTTCTAACGAGTACCCACAATATATGTTTTTGAGCAGAAATAAGAAAAATAATGTATACCCATTTAAACCCCAGTTTTACTATATAAAAATGGGGTTTAAAGGGGTCAAAATTATATAGGCGTGTTTTCGTGATGCCTATCGCCTGACAGTATAGTCCGCCTGATGTTGACCATTGACTTAATTGCGCCTATGACATTTTTCAAGTTCATCGCTGATCTTAAGATCATGTGTGTGTGTGCGCGCGCGTTGAAGAAGAGGCGAGGGTGTGCCTAAAGTTTGCATAGAATATCTATCATCCTACTTATCATGAACTGGATGAATTATATGGTTTGAAAATAATGAGTTTTTACAGATTTTAAATTAAAACGTTAACAATTATGTCTCACAAAAAACAACAACAAGAAAAAAAAAAAAAAAAAAAAAAAAAAAAAAAAACCGAATTGGAACGGTCAGATATTCCTCGCCCTCAACTTCCATTGTGGCGCAAAACACTTATTTGTACGGCTCGTTGAGCGATCTTCTAACTCGTTGCGCAATTGTGCAATCTCGCCAGAACCTTAGCTTGTTGCTCATACGAGCATTCTCAGCCAAACAACCAAGTCCTAGCCCCTCTGAGTGTCTCAACATGCGCATTCAAAGTTAGACATTACCGAAATCAACAAATTCCCACGCCGGTCAATTAAGAACGGCCCCTCACGTTGCGGCAAATGTAATAACATCACGAAAACATGCCTATGTAATTTTGACCCCCTCAAACACCGCTTTTGTATGGTAAAACTGGGGTTTACAGGGGTATACATTATTTTTCTTATTTCTGCTCAAAAACATAGATTGTGGGTACTCGTTAGAACCGCCTCGACGAGGCGGTTCTAACGAGTACCCACAATCTATGTTTTGAGCAGAAATATGAAAATATCAGATTTTTTTTATCTGAAAATTTGCCATTTTTTGGTGGTAAAATTTACAGTGTATTTGAATAGGCGTGTTTTTGTAATGAGGAACGATGAAGAAAGTTTTCTCACGCTGCGGCGCGTGAGTACGACCTTTTAATGAGAATGTTACGGGTTTTGACGTGAAAGCTGCCCACTGTGAAGCTGCCAAGAGACTCACCAAACTTTACGTCCATTAGATCCTTGCATGTCACGAAGATATTTGGACCTTTTAATGTTACAGCCTTGAGCAAAACACCTTTGCTTCTACGCATGCGTACTAGTAGCGAATCATTGCATTTTACAAATGAGGAAGTAGTCAAGCAATTTTTACATTACAAACAGGATTACAGGCATTTAGGGGGCTGGATATACTTTGTAAATTATCCGCCATTGTTTACAAGGGAGACAACTGTGACTTCCTGATTGGTTCCCTGCACATCAAGCTCCTCAGGTTCTGAACAGGAATCGACTCTAAAAGAAGAGAAGAACTTGCTTCCATGGGGAGCAAATTCTTTCCATTTAGAGTAGACTCCTTTTGAGTAGGGAGACAGACAATTTGGTTAGAGTTGTCTACCTTGAAAGTATATCAATTCACCTAATTTAATAAATAGCGCTGAGCGTGTCTAGAATATAAAACAAACATTAGTCATCGTTTATGCGTCATTTTCTTTTAAATTAAAATCAATGCAAGGCACCACACAGTAAAAATATCTGCTTTTTTTATTATCATTGCACTTACTATAGGCAACAAAAGTAATAAAACAATTTGTTTCGAGTGCGATTCGATAAAATATTTCGAATAAAGGATCCTTTGATAATGCAGAAAAACAAAAATGAATATAAAAAGCAGAAGACTTGGTTTTCATGAGGAAGTTTTTAAAAGAGACGCAACATCACTCACGCCCCTAGCAGCTTCCAGCATAACTATTTTCACATATAATTTATGGACCAATAATTCCAAAGAATAAGAAAAATAAATCAACACACTGACAACACTGTTGAATCAATTGTCTCTGAGTTAAGGCTGAGAAAATGGTCCTGTTTCATTTAGCCCTCAACTTCCTGTATTTTTAGCAAATAGTGATGACCCTGATCAGACGCCACGTTCTCCGGCGTCTGATCTGGGTCTGCAATGTTTGCCAATGTTCCAGTCCAAGTTTTACAGATAACACTCCTCACACTGCATTCTGACGTCACAGCGACAAGAAGAGCGCGGATATAAATAATCGTTACCCGGATTTCGTACAAACGCGCGGTTTGATTTCATGGTCAGTGATAATTACGTGGACAACAATCTTAAGGAAATTTGGGTAAATGTATACTTTGGTTCGATTGTAAACAATCGACTCAATAAAATATATCGAAATATCGACGGCTAACAACCTCCACACAAACACCTGTTGTTTTAGCTTCTGATCTGGGACCACACGGTAGAGGTACCCTTAACGGAGTACCCATTATTTTCGTTTTGTTCATCTATTGTATTACGTCTCGCATGCGCGATGTACCAATAAACAATCTTACAATCAGCGGAGCATCCGTGATCACGTGAATATATTTTTATAGCGAGTCACAAAACTCTGTTTGTTTAACGAAAAAAAAAAAAAAAAAAAAAAAAAAAAAAAAAACGGATAAGAAAACTCAACTAAGAACAGTTTAGCCTATATCAAGAATTATTTGATCACTTGCGTTGGTACATCTACCTACCATTCGAGCAAAGTTGTTAGGTAGAATCCGCGTGGTTGGAAATGCTCCTATTTTGTCGGATAGGGAAGAGACCGAAAACGGAAAACAAACTGACAATGGTGAAATCTGAATTGATCTTGGGTTATATAAGCCATGGCATTATAAGCATATAATATATTATAGGGATCAAACATGGTTTTTCATGCATTAACATTCGCCAGGTCCCGAGGGAGGTGTTGAAAACCGAGGCCGGAGGCCGCGGTTTTCAACACCTCCCAAGGGACCTGGCGAATATTAATGCATTGAAAATCCATGTTCGATCGCTATTATTGCATAAAAACTGAAAAAAAAATGCTACATTTCGCGTTCTTTCATGCACTATTTTGTTTCACCTTTTCACCGATGTCTCGCGAACGCAATTTCCACTGACTATGCTCGTTCTAGGGCCGGGCAGTACAAATCTCGTAACGGCAGCAAATCTGTGGCCCCGGTACGATCATATTGAAAGTTGCGTAGCCGTGAATAAACAGCCCGTAAATTGCCTTGTTCATACACGGCTTTCCGCCGGTAATTGCACGTCTGTTAATAATGTGCGGTACTGCTTTTTATGCAGTAAGGGATAATGGTGAATATGATTAAGACATATCTTTGGAGTATAAGAGGTTTCTAGAAATAACAAACAATTTGAAAAACTGGTTTAAAATAGTTTAATTCTGAAAATGTGCCTAATAATTTAGACTGCAACTCACTTTTGTTTTCACTATGATTTAGGGTGAAACATGTGGACATGTGGGAGGGCTGGGGGATGATTGTTGGGGGTGGACACATTAAATATACTTGTTAATGTATTGTTAGCGTAAACTTTCATTTTTGTGTTCAGTATATTTGTATAAAAATTTAAGACGTGCATTTGCCTACAATTATTTCGTCAACTAGGATCTAAATAAGTGCTTCGTAAACATACAAGGAAACGGTGTTCAACACGTGGTAAGCGCCCTTAAGTCATGTTTTATCAGGAAGAAACAGATTAGCATGCATATCCAGGAACTTAGGCTGATCAAGGGCCTTGTCAGTTTCCACGAGTAGGCTGGTCCTCGCCCATGTGCATGTGTGTATATTATGTTGTTGGCGGAATTTTCTCACTAATTTAAAAATTGTCTGCATCATTTTTAAGAAGTTTAGGGCGTGCGGTAAATCTGTCCAAAACTAAGTTTAAATCTGACTCGTTAATAGACTGAAATTTTAGCCAATAACGTGAAACTGTTTTTTTTTTTTTTATTTTAATTTTTATTTATTTTTAAGAACATTAAATTTTCTTTTACCGTCACTGAATCTTACCCTGGCTGTCTGTAAATATTCCAGATATTTGGATGATAAATGTAATCAATTATCTCACCTGACCTAATCAATTATCTAACCTTAACCAGTATCCTAGCTCTATTTTAGCCTGATTTAAAGGTTGTGCAGACTCTCAAGCTGCAGTCACGAAATTTGGAATAATAGCGAAATTTGGCATAATGGCGCAATGGCGAAAAGATACTAAAGTTTAGCCTTTTCAAAATTGCTTGGTTTGGCCGGGTAATCTTTACTACGAGATTTGGACATATATTCGAATACTTTTGTCTAAAACATAGCATAGTCTGGACAAACATTGCAAATTGAGGGACATAATGTTGTTCTTCCTTTAATATCTACATTTCCAGTGCATTGACAGAAAACAAAACAGCAACGATAATTATCTATTGGGGCGTAATATTGTTCATACTTCAATGAATAAATTGACTCACGTGACGTCACATGATGATGAAGTGACATCAAAATAAACAATGGTTCCCTCCAATATGATTGGACGATGGTGACGTTACGACGTCAACAACGCGGTGCTGCTGTTGATAAGAAAACTGCGTGCAACTGTTTTCTTGTTTCAATTTTGGCCTCCAAATTAGAGATTTTTTTGGGTCAAATAATGGATAGCAAATAATATAAATATAAGTATACAGACAGTTTGTTTAACGGTCACTGATGTATGAACAACATTGAATCGCAAGCATACACTCCTTCGCAATCATCATGAATGGTTAATTTATAAATTGTAATAGGTACGCGGTTGGAAGCGAACAGAAAAGACTAAAAGAAAGCTGTAAGCTGGATAGTCAGACTTTGAGTTGGGAGCCTTTATGCGAACCGAATTTTTATGTATTTCTGTATTAAGAGTAGCATCGGGACCCAGTGTGAAGTTAGGTAGCTGTAAAGTGCTTTAAACCCCCCAGTAGTTTGCTCTGCCAACCGTACTAAGGCGGTGGTCCCGGTGTTAGTCTTACTCTTTGCTGCTTTGTGGTTTATACTACGAGGCGATTTGTTGTATGTCTTTCCGTGTGTCATTTTGTTCTTGTGTTTGTCAGTCCTTTTAGTATTGCGATTACCTCGCCTTGGGAAGAGAGAGCTAATCTTAGTGCTTTTCGTACGTTTGTTCGGTTTGTGCTTGTTTAGATTTGTCGGTTTCCTCTTCCTCTTGGGATCTGGGAAGGGCTGCGGTTTGTGATTGTGGCACTCCCTGGACTTTTCTCTTACCTTTTTTGATGTTTACTGATGATTTTACATACATTTACTATCTACCTACTCTCAGATGATAGCGTATATCTTAATCAGAGTACTGACAGCACTAGTAGGTCGATTGTCTCTGAGAGTAGGCTGGGAAAAGTGTCTCGGACGGAGATTAAAAACTGTTTCATTTAACCCTTAACTTCCCGTAATTTAAGCAAACAGTGCAGACTCTGATCAGACGCCTTATTATGTGGCATCTGATCTGGGTTTGCACTGTTTGCCAGTGACCCAGCATTAAGCCCAGTCAAGGTTGTACAGATAGCTCTCTTTACACAGCACTCTGACGTCACAGAGAAAGGAATAGCGCGGCTATAAATAACCGTTACCTGGATTTCGTACGAATGCTACTTTATTTGTCAGCGATAGTCAATATAACACAGATTCTTTAGTAACTTTAAATCGACCCAAAACATTAAGTTTGAGGATGGAGTTCGGTTCGAAGACATCAGGATGTGGGTTTCATACGGTGAACAATTTGTTTGGTCCGTCAATGATAATCCCGTAGACATCAACTGTAAGGCAATTTTGGTTTATGTGTACTTTGAGCCGATTATATCATACCAAAAAGGAAGAATACCCTAAAATTATAAATTGTCCGCTATTTCAAAGACTTCTCTAGCATAATAGGATCTGTTATATGAGTTTCTTCTCAACGGATGTGTTAAGAGTAATAATAGGATCTGTTATATGAGTTTCTTCTCAACGGATGTGTTAAGAGTAATAATAGGATCTGTTATATGAGTTTCTTCTCAACGGATGTGTTAAGAGTAACACTGATGAGGTATATATTTCTTTATCAGAGTGAGTTACATTCACATTAATGTAGAGTTATTTCTCATATTCATTCAATAAAATGTCAAGTTATGCTCGTAAATACATTCTCTTTAATGTAGAGCTATTTCTCGCATACTCACCTAAATGTAGAGTTATTTCTCGCATACATACCTTAATGTAAAGTCTGTCTCGCGTATATTCCTTAATGAAGAGTTATGTCTCGTATGCATACCTTAATGTAGGATTATTTTTCGTATACGTTTACCTTAATGTAGAGTTATTTCTTGTGTACATTCACCATATTGTAGAGTTATTTCTCGTATAAAGTCACATTAATGCGGAGTAACTTCTCCTATACATTCACCATAATGAAGAGTGATTTCTCGTTTATGTAGAACTATTTCTCGTATACTTTCACCATAACGTAGAATTATTCCTCGTATACATAACAAAAGGTAAGAGTGAGTGCTACAATCACAAACCGCAGCCCTTTACAGACACCAAGAGGAAGAGGAAACTCATTACGAAAACATGCCTATTCAAATATACTGAAAATTTTACTACCAAAATATGAAAATTTTCAGATAAAACAATTCTAATATTTTTTATATTTCTGCTCAAAAACACAGATTGTGAGTACTCGTTAGGTCCGCCTCGACGAGACGGTTCTAACGAGTACCCACAACCTATGTTTTGAGCAGAAACAAGAAAAATAATTTATATCCCTGTAAACCCCAGTTTTACTGTATAAAAGTGGGGTTTAAGGGGGTCAAAATTATATAGGCATGTTTTCGTGATGGACAAATCCAAACAAGCACAAATCGAACAAACGTACGAAAAGCACTAAGATTAGCTCTCTCTCTTCCCCAAGCGAGGTTATCGCAATGCTAAAAGGACTGAAAAAACACAAGAACAAAATGACACAAGGCAAGATACAAAACATATCGCCCCGCAGAATAAACCACAAAGCAACAAAGAGTAAGACTAACATATTATAGAATTATTTCACGTATACATTCACCTTAATGTAGTGCAATTTCTCGCATACATTCACCTTAGTATAGAGTTATTTCTCGTATAAATTCACCTTAATATAAAATTATTAACCGCAACATTCACCTTAATATAGAATTATTTTTCGTACACATGCACTTCCATGTAGAATTATTTCTCGTATACATTCGCCAGAATCGTAGAGACTTCTCGTATATGTACTTTAATGTAGAGTTAATTCACTTATACGTTCACCTGCATGTAGACTATGTCTCGTATACATTCACCATAATGTAGATTTATTTCTTGTGTGCATGTATATTAATGTAGAGCTATTTCTCGTATACACTTACCATAAAGTAGAGGTATTTCTCGTATACATACCTTAGTGTCGAGTTATTTTTCGTATAATTCCATCATCATATAGAGTTATTTCTCGTATACATACCTTAATGTAGAGTTATTTATTGTATACATTCATCTTAATGTAGAACTATTTCTCGTATACATTCACCATAGTGTAGAGGTAGTTATTGTATACATGCCTTAATGTAGAGGTATTTCTCTTGTACATTCACCATAATGTAGAATTATTTCTCGTATACATTCACCTTCATGTAGAGTTATTTCTCTTAAACATTCACCTTAATAAAGAGTTATTTCTCGTATACATTCACCTTCATGTAGAGTTATTTCTCATATACGTTCACCTTTATGTAGTTATTTCTTGTTTCACCTTAATGAAAAGTTATTTCTCGTATACGTTCACCTTTATGTAGAGTTATTTCTCGTAAACATTCACCTTAATAAAGAGTTATTTCTCGTATACGTTCACCTTCATGAAGAGTCATTTCTCGTAAACATTCACCTTAATGAAGAGTTATTTCTCGTATACGTTCACCTTTATGTAGAGTTATTTCTCGTATATATTCACTTTAATGTAGAATTATTTCTCATATATATTTACTTGAAAGTAGAGTTATTTCTCGTTTACATTCACCTTTATGTAGAATTATTTCTCGTATACATACCTTGCTGTGGAAGTTTCTTCTTGTTTACAGTCACCTCAATATAGAGGTATTTCTCGTATACATTCACCTTTATGTAGGTATTACTGTCATTTAGCAAATTTTAAACTGAGTAAACTCACCGACACTATACAGTGGAAAAGCTTAATTTCAATTTTGGATATGTCAGGCTATGTGATTTAAATATTCCTAGAGAGAAATTGCTAACTATTTGCAAACAGTGGAAACCTTAATCAGACACGGCGTCTGATCTTGATCTGTACTTTTGGCCAACTACACTTTTAGGGGTCTCCAGACTAAAATGTTTAACGGGGCCGGATAAAGATAATCTGCCATTAACAGGAGAGACAGTTTCTTTTGACTTCCTTTACTTTACCAAGACCATTTTCGGAAGGGAGGCAAACTAATTTTGACAGAGTTGCTTCCTCTGAATGTATATTTATTCCCCACATAACGAAAAAACGCTTATTCAAATATATGTAAAATTTCCCCACCAAAAATGGACGTTTTCAGATATTAATACTAATATGTTTCATACTTCTGCTCAATTAGAGTACCCACAATATATGCGTTTCAACAGAAATAATCAATTTAATGTATCCCCCTGTAAACCCCTGTTTTACTATATAAAAGTGGGGTTTAAGGGGGTCAAAACTATATAGGTATGCTTTCGTGATAAAAGATCGACTTTAATCCCATTTTCTAGGTACTGAATGACCTTGAAGTTTTTTAGGATGTGAACAAGTCAGCATAAGTTTACCAAATGAACTTAGGGAAGTCTTTGGACGAAAAGAAATCCAAATAGTTCTGATGGGTTAATCTTAGCTTCAAAATCACAAGAGGACACGAAAACTCAAGTGGCCTTACTAATGATCGTTCCAGGGCGATGCGGTTCTTTTGTTGCGATTCCTCTGTGCTCAACACAGTAACAAGTCTCTGTAATGCACACGCCCGTTTTCGCCCATAAGATATAGTAAAACCAGGGGCATGCTAGGGTATATACATTAATAAGCGTTAAAACCAGGGGCATGCTAGGGTATATACATTAATAAGCGTTAAAACCAGGGGCATGCTAGGGTATATACATTAATAAGCGTTAAAACCAGGGGCATGCTAGGGTATATACATTATTAAGCGTTAAAACCAGGGGCATGCTAGGGTATACATTAATATGCGAAATTTCAGATATTTCGGTTTTTAAATCTGATTTCAGTTTATTTTGTTATTGCTATCGATCTTTTCTACTGCATGAATATATCTTAATATATGAAATAACCACATTTTCCTAATTTTCTCCATACTATAATGCGCAAATGTCTTGTCCTACATAACTTTAAATAAGAGGGAAATCAAGAGAAAGGATTTTCCTCCATTTAAATATGTCTCATTCACAAAATAACAACTAAACACATGAAGCTTGATGATAAATGTAGGAATACATTATAGCAAATAATCGCCGAGAAACTTGTTAGTGATTATACAAGATACCTATAGGGTTTTTTTTTTTTTTTTTTTTTTTTTTTTTTCTTTTTTTTTCGCTTAATTATTTCATTACGAAAACACGCCTATTAAAATATATAGAAAATTTCACCTCCAAAAACTGAAAATTTTCAGATAAAAAAACTGATATTTTTCATATTTCTGCTCAAAACATAGATTGTGGGTACTCGTTAGAACCGCCTCGGCGAGACGGTTCTAACGAGTACCCACAATCTATGTTTTTGAGCAGAAATAAGAAAAATAATTTATACCCCTGTAAACCCCAGTTTTGCTATATAAAAGTGGGGTTTAAGGGGGTCCAAATTATATAGGCATGTTTTCGTGATGGCCAGTTTGTGACGCCGTCATTTAAATCAATATATTTCTATATGTTGTGAACATATATACGCCAAAATTAATCATCCTACAGTAATGAAAAATGTACTCAAAGTATGCAAGTTGATAAAAGCATTCACATTAAAGAGGTCTGTAAAAACTTTAACAATTTTACTTGTTACACAGCATTTTTGGAAATAAAAGTAAAATTTTCAAACCGATTTTTTTGCGACGTAACATTAACGCCAACGAAAATCTTAGATTTCAGAATTCGTGCTCACTTTTAATTGTGACACTCCATTACTTACATGGTAAAAAACATCATATTTTTTATACTGCGTTTGTTGTTTTTAAGTTTTCATGTAATGTATTATTCGTGAGCTTTACTTCTATCAGATAATGTGCAGAATAGTTTTAGAAAATATGGAAATGCATTGATTTAAACGGCAACGTCACAAAGTGGCTAATAATTATATTCACTGACTGAAGCTTCCAGCTAGCATTCAGCATAAATCTACATTGGTTCGCTATTCTCCCGATATGATTCATGTTGGACCGACAACGGCCCGATAACAGATTTAAGTAGAATGTCAGCTGGGCCACCGTACTGATAAACCATGCCGTTGATTATCGCATTGTCTATACACATTTACTAGTCGATGAACTGACGATCACTGAATTGCACACTCGCGAAAATGATGTCAAAATGGAATTCCAATAAATATTGAATAGCCTGTGGCACCGAGGTAATAAACGCAAGGATGATCTCTATCATGTTAAGTCTAAAATGGACTTTGTTGAGAATCCCGTTTCTTTCTACAGAAGAAGCGGCACAATGCCCTACGAAACTTAACGCACATACAACAATACAGTGTAAATATAATCGGATAACTTACATATATTACAGAGTTAGCAACTCGTGCCATAGTACTTAACGTTTTCTCATTGACCGTAGCTGTTGAATGTATAATGTCTAGTGTCCATAAGACGAGGATAACACCTATGGGCAACTCGACCATTATCACAATAATTATGACAACCACAAGAACTATCGTCATGCGCCTACTTTCTCTTCTTGCTGACCGCAAACTCTGTGACTTTTCGCCGTCAAATACAGTAATATTAAGTCTAAACATTTCCGAATGTCTCAGGCTCTTCAACATAAGCGTATCTAACACAATTAAACACGTACAAGGAATAAACTTAACAAAGAGAATTACAAACCAATAATAGCAGAATTCATACCATACCCCAAAACGCGAAAACGTTTCTGTATACACTGCCCTGCAAGTATTAATTTCGTTTGATGAGTTACATATTTGTTCAACAGGAACGGTTGTAGGTGGTACTTTATTTATGTGAATTTGGGAGTTGTTTTCTGTAGTGTCTGTATATCCTGCGCTCGTTGCTATCTCAACGGGAATAATTTTGACAGGAACATACTCAGTATCAAGAAATCTACATAAATGACTGAGAGTTGCAAGAATATAAACGGTTATTATAGCTGACAGGCTTGTTCGCCTAACACATAATCTCCTTGCGATGAATGGTTTTCTGATAATTAGATAACGTTGTACCGCTAGCACTAAGGTAAGCCATATTGATGCATTGTGGGTAATAGTTGGTAGATATTTAGTGAGGTAGCCCCAGAGTCGACAATACTCATAGGGAATGTAGTCTGGATATTTACCATCAGTGTACATATACACTATCGCACAAGTTGGAATCAAAACTGTCAACGAATCCGACACAGCCATTGCTATTAAGATAAAATAGTTCGCAGAAAGCATTTTTTCTCGAATAAAAATACCAATAAATAAGCCATTCATAATAACCGTAATAGCTGTAATGACAAGAAAAAGTACTGCCATCAGTCCAGTTGTTGAGGCATGTTGTGACCAAGACCATGGATTTAACACAAAGGAATCTAGTTCTTCATTTAATATCTCCGTGAAAGAATCATTGTTATAAAGACATCGAACATGTGTTTCGTACAGTTTCCCTTCCCGAGGAAACACAAGCCTCGCAAATTTCGGTGCCTGAACAGAATCGTTGTTATCCATGTTATCCATTCTATAATTTGATAACTTTCAACACAGTCTGATTTTAAAGTACCATATAACTATCACGTTCATGAGGTTTTATTAGAGCAATCAATACGTCTCGTACAGTTTGAATTTTAGTAATCATATACCTATTACGCTGAGGATGTTGCTTTTGAGAACAGTCAGATCAGTTTGAATGAAGATATCATATAACTATCACGTTCATGAGGTTTTATTAGAGCAATCAATACGTCTCGTACAGTTTGAATTTTAGTAATCATATACCTATTACGCTGAGGATGTTGTTTTTGAGAACAGTCAGATCAGTTTGAATGAAGATATCATATAACTATCGCGTTCAGGAGGTTTTGAGAATACTGAATACAGTTTGAGTTTAAGGTATCATTTAACTATCACGTTTAGGAGCTATTGAGAACATTCAATACCTTTTGAGTTTAACATCACGAAAACATACCTATATAATTTTGACCCCCTTAAACCCCAATTTTATATATTAAAACTGGGGTTTACAGGGGTATACATTATTTTTTATTATTTGTGCTAAAAAACATAGATTGTAGGTACTCGTTAGAACCGCCTCGACGAGGCGGTTCTAACGAGTACCACAATCTATGTTTTGAGCAGAAATATAAAAAATATCAGAATTTTTTATCTGAAAAAATTGCCATTTGTTTGGTGGTAAAATTTTCAGTGTATTTGAATAGGCGTGTTTTCGTAATGAGGTATAAAACAACTCTTATCATGTTCAGGAGTTTTTGAGAATTGTCAATACAGTTTGATTGTAAGGTAGCATATACATGTAGCTATTACGTTCAGGAGTTTTTGAGAACATTCAATACAGTTTGATTTTAAAGTATCATATAATTATCAGGTTCAGGCATATATTATGATTAAAATAGTTTTAAACAGTTTTAGAGCACAACACGCTTCGAAAAAAATTGTAGCATTTATATATTTGGTCTTTTTCGTGTTTATTTTTGGTCTTCAACTTTGTCTTGAACTATCGCAGAATATATGTAGATGTAATTTACAAATATTCATAATACTACAACTTATCTGGAGATCCAATAATCGTTATACACCATACAGTTTTCAAGATATTTCCTATTTCTCTCTACTTAATTTCTCTCTTCACTGTACAGTTTTTCAATGACCTATGCAGTCTATATCTAAGTTTTGCGCAAAAACCGATCTTCACAAAAAAAAAAAAAAAAAAAAAAATGTATGTGTCATAATTAATTAGCCCAAACCACATTTCCAGTGTCGAATAAATAAACTATGTGCTTTTATCACCAATGAGAAATCTCAAACACGAGATTCTTAACCATTGCAATGCCAATCACATATGTAGTACACTGCATTAATATTGTTTTCACGTAGAACTATATACAGAAAAAGTGACGTTTGGCATTTCGTGTTAATCGTCTGCATAGCCGACAATTCAATGAAATGCCAAGCCTCATTTACATTATGAAATAATTAAAAAGAAATAGACGGTCGTCTATTGCAAATTCTGCTTGGAACTTTAAGAGTTATGCATGACTTTTTTTTTTCATCAACCTGACGGAGATTTGTAACAGGTTCAAATTATTCCAAAATAGCTCAAACAGAAGATTGAACTAAATTTGTCCAAAGCGTGTGTACACAAAATTCTGTAAACGTCTGTTATAACATATAATTCCAGGGAATTTGTATTATTAATTCAGCCAGAATATGATGTAGACAGAAATTTCATTACGAAAGCATGCCTATTCAAATATATAGAAAATTTCACCTCCAAATACTGAAAATTTTCAGATACAAAACTCTGATATTTTCATATTTCTGCTCAAAACATAGATTGTGGGTACTCGTAAGAACCGCCTCGGCGAGGCGGTTCTAACGAGTACCCACAATCTATGCTTTTGAGCACAAATAAGAAAAATAATTTATACCCCTGTAAACCCCAGTTTTACTACATAAGCGGGGTTTAAGGGGGTCAAAATTATATATGTTTTCGTGATGTCCCTTAACTCTTACTCTTACTGAATTCCTTCAACGAGCACCTACTTCCACTGAAATCCAATAAGCAAAATGTCAGTGTCCTGTACTGGCAATTACTTTACACTGCGTTCATTTAAACAAGTTACTAATTCATCACGAAAACATGCCTATATAATTTTGACAACTTTAAACCCCACTTTTACATAGTAAAACTGGGGTTTACTGGGGTATACATTATTTTTTCTTATTTCTGCTCAAAACATAGATTGTGGGTACTCGTTAGATCCGTCTCGTCGAGGCGATTCTAACGAGTACCAACAATCTATGTTTAGAGCAGAAATATGAAAAATATCGGAATTTTTTTTGTCTGAAAATTTTCATTTTTTGTCGGTAAAATTTTCAGTATATTTGAATAGGCATGTTTTCGTAATGTCCCTTGGCATAGCATTTGTTGTTTCTATATGTATAATAGCCCTAGAAAAGTTTCGATGAAATGTGATACCGTTTTTGTTTTTTGATTAATTCTGGTGTTTCATTACGAAAACATGCCTATTCAAATATACTGAAAATTATAACACCAAAAAATGAACAATTTCAGATAAAAAGGTCTGATATTTTTCTTACTTTTGCTCAAAACATAGATTGTTGGTACTCGTTAGAACCGCATCGATGTGGCGGTTCTAACGAATACAAATAATCTATGTTTCTGATCAGAAATAAGAAAAATAATGGATACCCCTGTAAACCCCAGTTTTACTATATAAAAATGGGGTTTAAGGGGGTCAAAATTATATAGGTTTGTTTTCGTGATGGGTCAGTCTTCGTGTAAGCGTTTAAAGCGACTTAATCAACCTAATAAAGTTTCGGCCGTTTTTATAAGGGAGGCCAATGTGTGACGTCTTGATTAAAAAAGAAAGAATTTGCTAAAAAGGGGAGTAGATTCTTCCTTTTCAGAAGAGAAAGAATCATCATGAAAACACGCCTATTAGTTTTGACCACCTAAAACCCCACTTTTATACAGTAAAACTGGGGTTTACAAAGCTATACATTAGTTTTCTTATTTCTGCTCAAAACATAGATTGTGGGTATTCTTTAGAACCGCCTCACCGAGGCGGTTCTAACAAGTATCACAATCTATATTTAGAGCAGAAATATGTAAATTGCCAGAACTTTTCATCTGAAAGTTTCCATTTTCTGGTTGTAAAATTCTCAATATATTTAAATAGGCGTGTTTTCATAAGATAATCAATTTTCACAAATTTATCTCTCCTGAAAGAGTATCCATCTACCTCAATTCGAAATGAACGCAGTATACTATGACTTTTCATCTAGAAACCATATCTCTATAATTTTGACCACCTTTAACCCCACTTTTATATAGTAAAAACTAAGGTTTGCAGGGGTATACATTATTTTTCTTATTTCTGCTCAAAACATAGACTGTGGGGACTCGTTAGAACCGCCTCGGTGAGGTGGATCTAACGACTACCCACAATCTATGTTTTTAGCAGAAATATGAAAATATCAGATCCTTAATCTGCAAACTTTCAGTTTTTGGTGGCGAAATTTTCAGTATATTTGAATAGGCGTGTTTTCGTAATGTGTACTTTCTTAGCTTTTTTTTATACAAACACTGTGCCCACCCAACTGTGATGTAACACTTTTGCAGTCACTTAACTGTCATTTTATATTACTATAGCAAATTCCACGTTAGATTTAGTTATTGCACCAGTAGTATTATATTAGTACAGCACATTCCACGTCAGATTTAGTCACTTGCATCAGTAATATATATTTTCATGGCGAATTGCATGTCCTGTTCATTAACTTGCACCAGAAATATATTAGTATACACATTCCATATTAGATTTAGTCACTTGCAGTACATGTGTATATATTTACTATGCATTGTTCTTGCTTTTTTTCTTGAGTAACTGCAATATTATTCAACCATTTTACGGAGCGATGTTCCCATAAGCGTCATTGCAATTATTTCTAACTCAGTTTCTTCACGTGTGCAATATATCTACCCCTGACAACCCATTAACGCATGGACAAAGCAATTATAAGGACGGAAAAGATTTTTTGTTCTAACATCGGAACGCCTGCATTTGTTAACTAGACTAGATACAAAAAATATGTCCGGCAGGACCATTTCCTGAGAAGTTAAGAGTTGTGTGCAGTTTAACTAAGGTAATGAAAATAAGCAAAAACTGTGTGTAAAGAAATTCAAAGAGATAGATACTTTGCACCTTTTGGCAAATTAACTTCGTATAATTCCAACTCGGTCACACATGCATTGCAACTGTGAGTTGAGTAACATATTTAGGAATGTAATACACAATGAAAATAGTTCCATGATTCCTCATGGGTATATATATTGCACTATAAATGCTTTTCGAATTTGCTCTAGACTAGTCAAATTATGCTTAATTAGTGTAAGCTTTTTAAGTTGGAGTTATATGTCTAATGACGTTCTTTTATATCCAATGTGTACATTATTGCAAATGTATAGTTTAGGTCCGTCTCTACCGACAAAAATACCGGACCGTCATTATTGCTTGTAATTTCATTGTCCGAGCGTTTAGGGTTATACATGGTGAATTATATACAATTACCGCAGGCGCAGATGCGGTTCTGTCGTCGGGGTGCTTTTGCAAATCGTTTTAATTGATAATGGTTGTTACCAGAGGGTATGTTCCCAGGAGAACGCTGTGAGAGTCGATATACATATAGTCTACGCATATAGGAACAGCTAATGTTACGAATCCGAACATGCACAAAGTGTCATTCTGACTTGAAACTGCCTGTAGAGGCAGAACGCACTGCATACTTCACACTATGTTGGCGAACAACATAGGCATCCATGAGACCATCGCATATGATATGTATAGACATTCGGTGTTCACATATACTCTGAAATCAATTTTAACGTGACAAGACGTATTCCACATTTAGCTGTAGGGGATTGGATGCTATTTTAGGGGAAGGCAACTCTGTAAAAATTGTTTGCATCACTTCTGAAAAGGGGTCTACTCTAAAAGGAAAGAATTTTCTCCCTCAACGATGTTCCCGAAGCAAACAGGAAGTCACAAAGGTGTCTGCTTTCTAAATCATGTGATACCAAGTGCCTTTAAGTCCCCTTAAGTATTTGGTGAGACAGGCCTGAACAAAAAGTGAAGACTCAGACTCAGATTAGACGCCGCAACATGCGGCGTATTATCATGGTCTTCACGGTTTCCCACTCATACCATCACGAAAACATACCTATATAATTTTGACCCCCTTAAACCCCACTTTTATATAGTAAAACAGATGTTTACATGGGTATATATTATTTTTTTTATTTCGGCTCAAAAACATAGATTGTGGGTTCTCGTTAGAACCGCCTCGGCGAGGCGGTTCTAACGAGTACCCACAATCTATGTTTTGTCCAGGAATATGAAGAATATCAGATTTTTTTTTTCTGAAAACTTTCATTTTTTTGGGCGGTGAAATTTTCATTATATTTGAATAGGCATGTTTTCGTAATGCAGTGGGGTTTATGCATACAAACACGTAGTAAAATGAACTTGTTCAAAGTTAAGAACATGTATGGCAAGAAGTTATGGTATGTGTTCGTTTAGGGCAGACACATTATAGACAGAATTCCCAGATGTCACCAAGACCGCACACTGAGCCTTTCAGATTCGATTGACTGTTATCTAGCTATAGGCGACGATTACCACACAACAGGTGAGTGACATTTGTCACGGAATTCCATAGTGTCGCCTGGCAACACGAAAACATACCAATATAATTTTGACCCCCTTAAACCACACTTATATATAGTAAAACTGGGGTTCACAGGGGTATACCTTTGTTTCTTATTTCTGCTCAAAAACATAGATTGTGGGTACTCGTTAGAACCGCCTCGGCGAGGCGGTTCTAACGAGTACCCACAATCTATGCTTTTGGCAGAAAATGAATGAAAAAAAAAAAAAAAAAAAAAAAAAAAATCAGATTTTTTTTCTGAAAACTTTCAGTTTTTGGTAGTGGAATTTTCAATATATTTGAATAGGCGTGTTTTCGTAATGGTAAAGCTTGGTTGAAGCAATGCAGATATTAATCTATTGCAACTACAATAGAGGGATAATGTTTGTCTGTTTTCGAGAAAAAAGGTCCTGATATTTCATTTAAAATGTTCCCAATACAATCTGAATGAAATGTCAGTCACGTTCCCACGAGAAAACAGACTTTTTATGTCGTCATCTGCTGATATTACAATTCAGCAGTTTGAAAATTGTAATGCATTATTAATAGCGCCGCGGCATGCGAAAACGTGTCTTTGTGCAAATGCGGATTGTGAAGACCATGATCAGCCCCGAATCATTGGTACTGTAGAACCTAACAAAGTATACATTACAAAAACACGCCTATTCAAATATATTGAAAATTTCACCTCCAAAAACTGAAAATTTTCTGATAAAAATTCTGATATTTTTCATATTTATGCTCAAAACATAGATTGTGGGTACTCGTTAGAACCGCCTCGGCGAGACGGTTCTAACGAGTACCCACAATCTATGTTTTTGTGCAGAAATAAGAAAAATAATTTATACCCTTGTAAACCCCAGTTTTACTATATAAAAGTGGGGTTTTAGGGGATCAAAATTATATAAACGTGTTTTCATGATGATTGATTCTATATGGATGCGTTCAAAGTTTTATTTATTTTTCAAAAGAGACCCTGAGTTAATTTGGTGGCACAGACCATTAGCTGTAGACAAACGATGTAATAATAACTTCTACTCAAGACCGAAGGGCCAGGTGAATATCACTGCGTGGATGTGCAGGCTAATCAGAGTCTTCGCTAGGCACACATGCAATCTCGTAGGAAATGTGCCCCGGCTTATTTCATATACAGTCGACTCTCGTTATCTCGAAGTCCAAGGAAATCTCTTAAAGAGATCGAGGTATCCGTATCTTGATATATCAGATTTACAGAATTGAGGAAAAATAAAACGAACAACCATCCATTTCGGAAATGAGTATGTAATTTGACTCCGGAATTTAGAGCTATATTGAAAATATTGTGGACAAGAGGAGAAATTGCTACTTAGGAGCAATTTTCTCTTCTTTTCCACAATATTTTGTTACCTGTTGTTAGATTTTAATGTTTAAACAGGGACCAGATTTTCACCTCGAGATAAACGGTAATTCGAGATAAGCGAAGTCGAGATAATGAGACTCGACTGTATTTAATATAGACACAGAGGGTATGCAGATAGTATGTTTTCTTGTTTTTTCATAGACACTTGTATTATGGTTACTCTCTGGAGGCGGCCTTGGTGGGTCAGTTGGATGCGCGTCCGACTGGTGATCAGGAGTTTGCGGGTTCGACCCACGCCGGGTAGGCAACATTCTTTCGTGGAGATTGGTCATGAAATATATATTTTCTACGGTCATTCTCTCCCTTCCGCTGATTCAAAAGGGCAGTTGTCAGTTTCTGGCGAAAGAAGGTAAACAATGCTGGTTAACCGCTTAGAGGACTAAACCTGCCCAGTACAAGAGTGTTTAGGTAAATTGACCACTCTCGACATGACCCTATTGGATTGATTGGGTCGTAAAATCTCAGCACAAATAATACTCGCTGGAAGAGAAATTTATCTGGAAAGTGTTCTATTATATTATCAAGAGGTTCCTGGTTCCTATTTATCTGCGAACTCGTGCTGGCAAAAGACAGAGCAGTTTAAGATCATGTGATATCGAACAACAGATCTGTAAAGATATTAGATATTATGGGATGAAAACTAGCCTTGACGTGCATATGCCAATGCCAAGTAACACATACGAATCGCACATCTGAATTACCTTATGTTTAACAAATTACGTAATTAATGTATAGTAGACCATCTATTCGCCTTTAATACAGTGTGAAAACATGAGTATTGTACGATGGGGCGTGCATTATGACTTACGAGGAGCATTGTTAGAATATTCTCATTTTAAGTCTGGTTTCAATTTCTTTCTTTGTTTCTATCAATACTTTCAGATGCATAAATCTGTCTTGATAACTCAAGATAAGAGGGGATATTCACATTATAGTTTTCTTATTTCTCCATGAAAATATAATCAAGTTGTAGGTACTCATTAGAAGCGCCTCGCCGAGGCGCTTCTAATGTCTTCTAATGAGTACCAACAACATCATATTTGTTCATGGAGATATAATAAAAATATCAGTATGTTTTGGTTGAAAAAGTGTTTTATTTGGAGCCATGGTCGTGATGTGCTTAAACCAATACATGTATTTGCATTTTCTCCATATATTATTGGAGAAATATTAATTGGTTCATAGCACTTGATTAATAGAATGTCCAGTCAAATATCTGATTTCTGTGTATCTGATATCCATGCGTGTGAATACGTGGTTTATATCTGCGCAGTGTTGATATCCAAGCATGTGAATACGTAGTTTATATCTGCACATACCTATATATAGGACTTTTGAATTTCGTTGTTACATTGTACAATATTCATACCCTATACACCATATAGTAACCCTAACTTTTGGAACACCTTAAAAGGACAAACAATGTTGGTAAAGAATGAATCTTAGATAAAAAAAATATCTATATCTTTAAATCTGATTACAACTGAAAAAAAAAAAGTCGAAAAATACATTTTTTTCGGAACGGGCAAGTAATACCTGAGCGATGTTTTATACAGTCGAACTTCAATGCCTCGAACCCCTTTGGGACCATAAAAATTCGTTCGAGACAGCGGTAGTTCGAGCCTCGGAAGGTTACTATTAGTGCCACACCAGGAGGCACAATGGAGATAACTGTGGGATATCTTTTCGGTGTTCTATATTTTAAATGTATGTTGTGTGTACTCATTAGAATCGCCTCATAGAGGCGATTCTAATGAGTACACACAGCATACATTTACAAGATAAAAGAAGAAAATCTCCCTAAGTTACACGTTTATCGTATTTGGAGGAAATCCCTGCGGATTCAAGAACGTGTTCGACTCATCCATGGTAAACGAGCCATCGGGGTTCGAGCCACTGAAGTTCTACTGTAGTTTACTTACCCTGCTGTCGAAAAATAATTTGTTTTTGTCCATTTCACAATAAAAAAAACATTATTCGACATCAGGATACCTAAGATATAAAACTTTACTCATATAATGAAATTTTGCTACAGTTTGAGTTTAAAAATACACTTCTTTCGAGTTGCAGAGTCGATAAATACTTTCTTTGTTAAGTGCACGTAAATACTAATTAACAAATAAATAAATAAAAATAAATAGGTAAACGAATAATAAATGAATAAAATAAAATTAAAAAAAAAAATAAAAAAAAAAAAAACACACAAAAAAAAACAACAACACAAAAAACAGCTTAGCGGCGCTGCCACTATGTAACTCAGTTGCCTGGTAGCGTTAAAATTCTTAATAGTAGTAGTAAACATCTTAGCAGCAGGTTATTAACTAGAGCTGTGTGCACTATTCGCAAGTGCCTCTACCGATTTTCCTTCATGCTAATTGGACGTAGACCGAAGTTGAAGGGCAATTATAAAATACATAAACTTAGCACTCTGGGTAAAATTATCAGCAGACGACATTTTAAATATTCTTATTTGGAGACAATTTGCTTGAAATGCCAAATCCTGTTTTCTGGGATAAAGAAAAAAAAAAAAAAATAACAAAAAAAAAAAAAAAAAAAAAAAAAAATAAATAAATAAATAAATAAAAAAAAAAAAAAAAAAAATATATATATATATATATATATATATATATATATATATATATATATATATATATATATATATATATATATATATATATATATATATATCAGTGTGTCGTCTGGAGAATGGTTAAGTTAAAACTATTAAATATAACATATGTTAAGGATACTGTTATATTAATTGCTAATGATCAACGTGAAGTTTGAGCTTTGTCTGCACTTACAGTAGCTAAAGAAAATCATTGTCATTTCCTTGTAAGTTAAAGTGGAAATACTCTGTGTAAAAGAGTAACGCACATGTGCCATTTTGTGTACAGGCTAGATGTGTTGGGGTTACAAAACAAGGTTTCTGTCGGACACAGCCCCAGAAAAGTCGCCTTTTTAAACCAAAACTAAAGACAGTTTCTCAAATGACAACATACACTGTGGCTTTCATTAGAACCGCCTCGCCGAGGCACTTCTAATGAGTAGTCTAGGAGAAATAAGACCATAAGGAACTAGAAAAGTTTTTTTTTTTTTTCCAGAAAAAAAAACAAAAAAAAACAAATGTCTCCCCCTCATAATTCCGCCAGAGTTGTCATTCTTGTACGCAACACGTCACCTCCTCCTGTTCTACATTTGTACAAAGCATCATCATAATATTCCATAGGGTATTCGTGTTACAGAGCATGACAAGAAATCAAATTCAAACACAAGAAGGGGAGATAACTCCAAAAGTAAAGAAAAAAGCCAAAGTTGTCATTCTTGTATGTGACATGTCCTCTGGCCCTGTTCTTCATTACTTCCAGGTATCATAAAAATATTCCAAGGAGTGTTCGACTTAAATAGCGGACAATAATCAGTGTCAAATATAACAAAGGGGGATAACAGCAAAAGTAAGGAAGGCAGAGAGTTGTCATTCTTGTAAGGAAGACTTCGTCTTGAATTTGAAGGGTATTCCTGTTACAGAGCAGACGAGAAATCTATTTCAAACATAACAAAGGAAGATAACTCCAAAATAAGAAAACCAGAGTTGTCATTCTTGTACGCGACACGTCATCTGGTCCTGTTCTACATTTCAACTAAGTATCGAAAATATTCCAAATGGTCTTTGACTTACAATGCGGACACGAAATCAATGGATAATCACTGTCAGACCTAACAAAGGGAGATAATGCCAAAAGTAAGAAAGGCAGTTGTCATTCTTGTGTGCGACACGTTGTCTAGTCCTGTTCTACATTTCTACCAAGTATCTTAAAAATATTCCAAAGGGTCTTTGACTTACAGAGCGGACACGAAATCAATGGATAATCACTGTCAGACATAATAAAGGCAGATAACGCCAAAAGTAAGAAAGGCAGAGTTGTCATTCTTGTACGGACACGTCATCTGGTCCTGTTCTACATTTCTACCAAGTATCAAAAATATTCCAAAGGGTCTTTGACTTACAGAGCGGACACGAAATCAATGGATAATAACCGTCAGACATAACAAAGGCAGATAACGCCAAAAGTAAGAAAGGCAGAGTTGTCATTCTTGTCCGCGACACGTCGTCTGGTCCTGTTCTACATTTCTACCAAGTTCATAAAAATATGCCAAAGGGCCTTTGACTTACAGAGCGGACACGAAATCAATGGATAATCACTGTCAGACATAATAAAGGCAGATAACGCCAAAAGTAAGAAAGGCAGAGTTGTCATTCTTGTACGGACACGTCATCTGGTCCTGTTCTACATTTCTACCAAGTATCAAAAATATTCCAAAGGGTCTTTGACTTACAGAGCGGACACGAAATCAATGGATAATAACCGTCAGACATAACAAAGGCAGATAACGCCAAAAGTAAGAAAGGCAGAGTTGTCATTCTTGTCCGCGACACGTCGTCTGGTCCTGTTCTACATTTCTACCAAGTTCATAAAAATATGCCAAAGGGCCTTTGACTTACAGAGCAGACACTAAATCAATAGATTATCACTGTCAAATATAACAAAGGGAGATAACACCAAAAGTAAGAAAGGCGGAGTTGTAATTCTTGTACGCGACACGTTGTCTGGTCCTGTTCTTCATTTCTTCCCAGTACCATCGAAATATTCCAAAGGGTATTCCAGTTACAGGACAGACGAGAAATCTATTTCAAACAAAACAAAGCGAGATAACTCCAAAAGTAAGAAAGCCAGAGTTGTCAATGATGTACGCGACACATCGCCTGGTCCTGTTCTACATTTCTACCAAGTATCATAAAAAATATTCGAAAAGGTCTTTGATTTACAGAGCGGACACAATATCAATTGATAATCACTGGCATATATAACAAAGGGAGATAACGCCAAAAGTAAAAAAGGCATAGTTGTTATTCTTGTATGCGACATGTTGTCTGGTCCTGTTCTACATTTCTACCAAGTATCATAAAAATATTCCAAAGGGTCTTTGACTTACAGAACTGACACGAAATCAATGGATAATCACTGTCAGACATAACAAAGGGAGATAACGCCAAAAGTAAGAAAGGAAGAGTTGTCGTTCGTATACACGACACGTCGTCTGGTCCTGTTCTACATTTCTACTAAGTATCATAAAAATATTCCAAAGGGTCTTTGACTTACAGAGCGGACACAAAATCAATGGATTATCACTGTCAAATATAACAAAGAGAGATAACGCTAAAGTAAGAAAGGCAGGGTTGTCGTTCTTGGTTGTCTGGTCCTACATTTCTGCCAAGTACCATCGAAGAGTTCCAAAGAGTATTCGAGCTACAGAGCGGACACGAACTCTTTTTCAAATAAAACAAGGGATGATAACTCCAAAAGTAAGAAAGCCAGAGTTGTCAATCTTGCATGCGACACGTCATCTCGTCTTGATCTACATTTCTACCTAGTTTCATCAAAATATCCCAAGGGGTATTCAAGTTACAAAGCGGACAAGAAGTTTTACGCCGACGCCGACGCTGACGCTGACGCCAACGCCAACGCCAACGGGACACATCCCAAAAAACAATATGTCCCCCCCCCCTACTTTGGTATTGGGGGGGTGGGGGGGGGGGGGGACATAAATACAGTCATTACGAAAACATGCCTATTCAAATATACTGTAAATTTACCACCAAAAATCTGATACTTTTCATATTTCTTCTCACAACGTAGATTATGAGTACTCGTTAGAACCGCCTCGACAAGGCGGTTCTAACGAGTACCTACAATATATGTTTTTGAGCAGAAATAAGAAAAAAATAATGTATACCCCATAGGCATGTTTTTGTGATGCAACCCTTTTTATACCGAAACTCGATACAACGACAATATTTGTTGTAACTAGAAGATTCATAATGGGGATAAATGCCACCACTATTGCCAGTTTGGCTTTGCAGAATTATTATTCTGAACAAAAAGCAAAAGAAGAATGATTTTATTAGCACTTCTAAATAAATGAAGGGTATCATTATGAAAACACGCCTATATAATTTTGACCCCCTTAAACCCCACTTTTATATAGTAAAACTGGGGTTTACAGGGGTATACATTATTTTTCTAATTTCTGCTCAAAAACATAGATTGTGGGTACTCGTTAGAACCGCCTCGTCAAGGCGGTTCTAACGTGTACCCACAATCTATGTTTTGAGCAGAAATATGAAAAACATCAGAGTTTTTCATCGGAGAATTTTCAGTTTTTGGAGATGAAATTTTCTATATATTTGAATAGGCGAGTTTTCGTAATGGTAACTTGCAATGATAATTTGATCAGAGGCCTTTTACTTTCATGCACATGCCCTGCCTATATACTTATTTTGCTGCAAGTTTCAAATCATTGTTTTGAAAGCTGTAGAAGCTGCTGAGACAAACCCTACTATGTCATGTGCATGAGACAAAAATTTCTAAATAAATTCAGGGTATGTAACTCTAGCAATAAGAAAATAATAAGAGTTCCGTGACCTTTATGCACATGCCCAGCCTATATGATTACTTTGCTACAAGCTTCTAATCATTATCATGAAAGCTACAGGAGGACTTGCGGAGACACGAAACCTACTATGCCATGTGTACACGATCATATTTCGAAGTAAATCAAGGGTATGTAACTCTAGCAATAAAACTTTGACCAGTTTTTGACCTTCAAACCATTGTCTTGAAAACTGTAGCAGTCGCTGAGACACACCCTATGCGATGTGTACAAGGCCATGTTTCAAGTAAATCAAGGATATATTACTCTAGCAATTAAATTTCGATCAAAATTCTGTGACCTTTATGACCAGCGTATACTTTTACTTTGCTGCAAATTTCTAATCATTATCTTGAAAGCCGTACGAGAAGTTGCGGAGACTGGAACCCTACTATATAATGTGTACAAGGCCATATTTCTAAGCAAATCTAGGGTATGTAACTCTAGCAATACATATGTGATCAGAGTTCTGTGACCTTTATACACATGCCTAGCCTATATTCTAACTTTACTGCAAGTTTCAAATCATTATCTTGAAAACTGTAGGAGAAGTTGCGAAGCCACGAACCTTGCTATGCCATGTGTATTGGAAATTTTTTTTGTAATCCAAGGGTATGTAACGGAGACACGAACCCTACTATGTCATCTATATGACAAATTTACTAACTACATCAAGGGTATATAACTCTACCATTAATACTTTTATCAGAAGTCTGTGACCTTTATGCACTTGCTCAGTGTATATTCTTACTATGGTGCAAGTTTCAAACCATTACCTTGAAAACTGTAGGAAGAGTTGCGGAGACACGAACAGTACTGTAAAGTATGACGGATGGACGGACACACGAACACATGGACTTACGACGGAGAGTTAAACCATATGCCCTCCTCCAATTCTTTGCGGGGGGCATAATGATAATGTGACTTATAAGAAACCTTCACTAAAGAGGTGTCAGTTAATCAGAAATGCAAGACCAATGCATTTAATAACGTCTAGAATAATATGTTTTGGATATTTGTTAGAATCGTACAATTGAGGCGATTCCATCAAATATCCAAAACGTATGTTTTATGAGAAAATCAGAATTGAAACAAAGCCTTCGTTATATATTATTCTGCGATTAACATCAGAAATTCATTTTAATGACAACATCTTTGGGAACAAAAAAACAAACAAACAAATAAAACAACAAAAAAACAAAACAAAACAAAAAAAAAAAAAAAAAAAAAAAAAAAACAACCACAAAAAACAAACAAACAAAAAAAACAAAAACAAAAAAACAAAAAAACAAAAAACAAACAACCAAAAAAAAAAAAAAAAGCAAATAGCGGTGTAACAAGAGTTCGTCTTTAGAAAACGAAACAAAAAACAAAAAACACAAAAAAAAAAAACACAAAAAACAACAACAAAAAACAACAACAACAACAACAACAACAACAACAACAACAACAAAAAAAAAACAACAACAAAAAACTTACTAGCATACCCACCTTATTTAGAGCTAAGATCTGACTGCACAGATATGTATGCAAATATGTGACGTTTACTGCATGTGACTCAGACTATTTTTAATCGCAGAAGAATAGGTACATTCACACTGCAAGAAACAGCTGACCTTTACTTGTTTGTTTGAGTTCGAGTGAGTCATGTCGAGCCGGTCAGTTTTTCTCTACAGGCTTAGTTCTCTAAGTTTATCAGCTAGTGCTTGTGCACACACGTTCAACAATAACTGAGAACTGCCTTTCTTGAATCCGCGGAAGGAGGAGAATGGCTGTTGAAATTATTTCGTTATCAATCTCCACGAGACTTACGTGACTGAGCTGTGATTCGAACCTCGGATGTGCAGTTAGACGGGCTACTGACCTTGCTATGGAGCCCATATCACAAAAAAAAAAGTGGCATGCCTATATAATTTTGATCCCCTTAAACCCCCGGCGCTTACAGGCGTATACATTATTTGTCTCATTTTGCTAAAAAAACAAACAAACATAGATTAAGGGTACTCGAGGCGGTTCGTACGAGTACCCTTAATCTATATTTTGAGCAGAAATTTAAAAAAATACCAGAATTTTTTTAGCTGAAGATTTTCATTTTTTTGATGGTAAAATTGTTCAGTATATTTGAATAGGCATGTTTTTGTATTGCAGACCGGACTTTTACACTACAAAACAATGGCAATATTCCTCATATGATATAGCATAGTAAAAAAGCTTATTAGCATATAATAGCAAACAAAATATTTAAAAAGACCCACAAGCACCGAATAATGGCATCAACTTCTGGAAACCACATAGGCAGTATTATACTTCAGACAAGAAGAGTATTCAAAAAAAAAAAAAAAAAAAAAAAATACAAAAAAAAAAAAAAAAAAAAAAAAAAAAAATGAAAGCATATAGTTTTACCCTCCGTCATATGTCCGTTTGTCCGTCCGTGTGTCTGTCCGTCCGTCACACTTAATAGTACTGTTTGTGTTTCCGGAACTCCTCCCTCAGTTTTCAAGGTAAAGGTTTGAAACGTGCACCATAGTCAACATATAGACTGACCATGTGCATAAAGGTCACAGAACTCTGATCAAACTATCATTGGTAGAATTATGTACCTTTGGTTTTGTCTGATTCTCTTCCTCTTGGTGTCTGGGAAGGGCTGCGGTTTTTTATTGTGGCACTCCCTGGACTTCCGTCATCTTTTTTTTTACTAGGAAAATTTGTCTTATTTTGCATGACATAGTAGGACTCGTGTCTCCGTAACTCCGCCTTCAGTTTTCAAGATAATGATTTGAAACTCGCAGTAAAGAAAGAATATAAGCTGGGCATGTGCATAAAGGTAACAAAACTCTGATCAATTTTTGCTAGAGTTACATATCATGGATTTACTTAGAAATTTTGCCTTATACACATGACATTCTATGGTTCGTGCCTCCGCAACAGTTTTCAAGATATTTGTTTGAAACTTGCAACAAAGTAAGAATATAGGCTGGGCATGTGCATTAAGGTCACAGAACTCTGATCAAAGTTTTATTGCTACACTTACCCTGGATTTACTTAGAATTTACCTTATACACTAGGCAGTGTAGGGTTCGTGTCTCCGCAACATCTCTTATAGTGTTCAAGATAACGATTTGAAACGTGAGTAGTATAGGGTTGCACTCTGGCCCCACAAATGAGGCCAGAGTGCAGCCCTATACTACTAACGTGCAGCAAAGTAAGAATATAAGCAGCACATATGCATAAGGGTCACATAACGCTGATCATCTTTATTGCTTGAGTTACTTACCCTTAATTTACTTGGAAAAATTGCCATATTTACATTGCATAGTGGAGTTCATGTTTCTACAACTTCTACAGTTTTTATGATTGTGGTTGGAAATCTGCACTACGGAAGAGGTTTTTCTCGGGTTTAACATATGCATGAAGGTCAGAGAACTCTGATCAACTATTATTGCAAGAATTACATGCCCTTCATTTGTTTAATAATTTTGCTTTATAAGCATGCCCTAGCAGATTGCATGTGTATGCAGCTTTCTTACAAATTTCAAGGCCATGTTTGGCAACTTGAAACATGGCAAGCATATAGGAATCAACATGGTTTTTCATACATTAACATTCGCCAGGTCCCGAGGGAGATGTTGAAAACCGAGGCCGGTGGCCGCGGTTTTCAACACCTCCCTAGGGACCTGGCGAATGTTAATGCATTGAAAACCCATGTTGGATCGCTATTATTGCATAAAAACTGAAAACATTTGCTACATTTCGCGTTATTTCTGGCACTATTTTGTTTCGCCTTTTCACCAATGTCTCGCGAACGCAATTTCAATGCATTATACTCGTTCTAGGGCCGGGCAGTACACATCTCGTAACGGCAGCAAATTTGTGGCCCCGGCACGATCGTACTGAAAGTTACGTAGCCGTGCATTAATAGCGCGTGAATTGCCTTGTTAATACACGGTGTAGACCCAGATGAGACACCACAAAACATCTGGGTCTACACTGTTTGCCGCTCATCCAGCTATTTTCAGACACAACATTAGTAAATTGTACTTGTTCGAATTTCAGATAAAGTATGCTAAGGAATTGAGGTATCTGAATACTAAGGGTAAACACGGTAAAGTAGCAGACACAGAAATCAAATGATCGATTATTAGCAAATCTGTAATGATAATCATTTTTGTGAAATTCATCGATCAACTAATCGATTATCCTATTAATTGTGCTATTCTTAAATTGATAAGTAGCCTCAGTGTCCCACTTCTTAGGATAAAAAGACAATTGGGGATTCTAGCGGCTGATATAGGGCTACGCCATGTTTAGTCCAGTGTTTGTTTTGCATGCACGAATTGCGATATCAGAAAGCAGAATTACTGCTTCAGCCTTCAGTCTACCTTAATTCTACCTATACAGTAATTTTCTTTTTCCCTATATTTTTCTTATCGTTCGTCATGTCATTTTCACCCCTATGTTCCATATAGGCGTACTTATACAAAGTTAGAAAGTTATTCGCCAGGACCGGAATAGTTAAGGCGAAGAGAAGTAGTCCAGTGATGGCACATAAACAACTTAAGGCCTTCCCAAATGGTGACTTCGGCACTGTATCACCATAACCAACTGTTGTCAAGGTGATAATAGTGTAATACCATGCTCTTGGTATGCTTCTAATATTAGGTTTGCCTTCAGTTATATAAAATATGCTTGCAAACACACACATGCATACAATAATATAAATGCAAATGATGAACAGATCTCTTATATTTTGCCGAAACGAATAAATGAGAACTCGACTAGCTTTTACATTTTTAACAACCCTTAGTAATCGTAAGGCACGAAGTATTTGAATATACTGCAATAAGTCTAACCAACCGTCCTTGTACATATCCTGTTTTCTCATGAATATTGTTATCAGATGGAGATAAGTACATATAAGTGCGGCTGCATCAAGAATGTTCACAACTGATTTGAAATATGCGAATAAAGAAGGGCAAGTCGACAGTCTTATTGTTAAGTCAATGGTGAAGAACACTAAGGTTACAATTTCTAAGACAAACATGGTGTATATGGGAATTTTCAAATTCGGAAGTTTGATTGTTTTCCTTCCAGAGCCTACAATTAAACTACTCTTCAGATCCGTGTCGTTACTATTTCCTTCGCTTGGTGTTTTATTCATTGGCTCGGGCACATACAAGTAAATGTAATCGTCTTCATATTCAAAGTCATCATCATAATTAGGATATGGTGAAACAGGGCCAGACAAAAGATCCGAATGTTCCCTGTCTTCCGATGGCAAATCTTGACTCTGACAATCGGGACCTAACACACTCAGGAACAGATCGATATCCGCCATATCAGTGGACTCCATGTACTCGAGGCGCTCGCAGTTAGTCATGGTTCTCTGGAAGTGTCGTTCCGTGCTGAGGGCCAGTGTAATGATTGACAGAAGAACCATCAGCAAACACAAGACAAAATAAATCTGAAGATAAACAATAACCAATATTTTTATGACTCTTTCATCCCCGTGTTTCTGACATGGAATATTCCATCTCTGAATTCGGACACATCCATTGTTGCAAATAGGAGTTTCAATCAAATTCAACAACGTAATAGCGAACATTGTAGAAGATTGTCCCGCTTTGAAAACTGGGGTCAATGTCTTTCAGCAATATGAATTCGTCTGTCGTAATTGCTGTAAATTCGACCTTTCCCATATATAAAGACCTACTTAGCGGTACTCGGTTTTTAAACATTCAAAGTGGAATCATTGATCAGAAAGGTAAAACTGTATATAAATGAACTACAGTATCAGGTTATACGGGGAAACCTTTTATGGTCGTAATTCGGCACTTAACACCAACTGTAAAATGATCATTCCTTTGAAAGCAAAGTCTACATTAAACAAAATGGAAGTACCTTGTTTTGTTAATATGTTACGATGGTGCGTACCGATTAAAAATGAATAAAGGGAGTTTTCACCCAAGTATCCACGCCCCTGTATGACAGATTTTTCATAAAAAAAAAAAAAAAAAATCTCAACGTTTCGGCTGATAAAAGCCTTTTTCAAGAGAGTTAAGTTCTTTCAATGCTACACCATCTTCTTATCACCTGTCAGTGCATAACATCTGTATTCAAAATGGTTGACAGTATTGATAAGAAGATGGTATAGCATTGAAAGAACTTAACTCTCTTGAAAAAGGCTTTAATCAGCCGAAACGTTGAGATTTAATTGTGAAATAAACTGTGCAAAAATATATGTGTAAAAAATATTGTGCGCTTATGGGAAAAAAAAAAACAAAAAAAAAAAATTTTCATTATTCTATTTATAAATTACTCTCTTGCCAGTTAAAAAAGTTTTGTTATCTTGAAAATATATGCGACCCTCTTAAGTGACGATAACCATAAAATGCAATAATCGCAAAACACAACCTTTCTGATGCACCAGACAAAAGGAGAGATGAGGAAATCATCACAAAAACATGCCTATATAACTTTGACCCCCTCAAACCCCATTTTTATAAAGTAAAACTGGGCTTTACAGGGGTATACATTATTTTTCTTAGTTTTGCTCAAAACATCTGATCACAACAGCTCGTCCTGAGCTTTTGGCTCAGGTGAGCTAAAATAATAATTGTAACTTTGTAATTACTTTCTGTTTTGTTTTCCTTTGTCACATTTTCTTGTTCCGATGCTATCATTGGCATCATTTGAGTTGCTGTCCAAGATGCCTAGTTGTTCCTTCCATTTGTGTCTTCATCGTTTTTTTGTTTTGTGGATAATATTTGAACTGAGGTTGAACATTTGGCGCTAGTAATATCAAATGAAATACCCGGGTAGATTTTACAACTGTCCATTCTAATACATTGATCTAGTAGTGTTCGTTCTTGTTGGGTCTTGTTGTCTGTGGGGTTTCGTTTGCGTTTTGTTCGTTTGTTGTCCCCCGACGTTAGTCGAAAATGACTATTGAAATGGGTTCGTCCGTTCGTCCGTCCGTCCGTCCGTCCGAGATTCCGTTCGTCCGTAGACATAATGAGATGGGTAAATTGCGGACGCAAATCTTCTTACATTATACCGATCTTTTTGAAACTTTGCAGATGTTTTTGTCATGGTCTGACGATGTGCATGTGGTTTTTGAGTTATCGTCCCATTATTTTTTTATCAACTTTTTTCACTTTTTTTTTGACTTAATGTTTTCTCCTCCTAGGTTTTGCCAAGATCATTTTGAAACTATGCATACTTGCTTTACATAGTCTAAGGATGTGCGTGTGGTTTGGGGGTTATCCTGCAGTTATTGTTGGCAATTTTTACCACTTTTTAGACATTGTTTTTCAAGGTCCGATTAGTATTACAAGGGTCCTGCAAAAAGTTCTGTCACTAATAGGCTTCCTTGGTTTTATCCCAGGTATATTTTAAAATGCTTCACTGCACTTGAATGGTGTGTTGAATAGCTAACGATACCCGTTTATTTCGTTCAAATTGCTTTCCATCTGACCGAGTTATTTCAAACTGAAATAGATGCAGTCATATACACTGACCAATTTACTTGTTACAATAAGAAACGACCAAGCAAAGGATGGTCAGGAGTCCACCTTTTACATGACAACGCCTCCTCTCATAAGTGTGAGGTTGTTAAGTCTTTTTTGGCTTCTGAAAAGGTGAAAGTTTTAAACCATCCACCTTATTCACCTGACCTGAGTCCCTGTGACTTCTTTTCATTTCCAAGGCTTAAGAAAATGCTTTCTGGAAATAAGTATACGTCTAGATGTTCTCTTGGCAGCGCTATTTATCAGTGTCTCCAACAGATACCAAAAGAAGACTATTTATCGGCTTTTCGCGACTGGGTAAAAAGGTTACAAAAATGTGTTTCAGTAAAGGGGGAATACTTTGATGTAATAAAAATATGTTTGATAAAACGTAGCACTGAAGTAATCCGAATCCAGTGACAAAACTTTTTGCAGGACCTCATAGAATAGAAATCTTGTGGGCCCAACTCCTCCTAGGCTTTTCCACCGGCCATTTTGAAACTATGCATACCTGTTCTAAATGGTCTGAAGAGATGCGTATGATTTTGGGTATATCCACCTATTTTGTTTATCATTTTTTCCACTTTTTTGACATAGTTTTTTTCCAGGTGTACTAAGTATAAGAGTAGATACCTTATGGGCGAAACTCCTCCTAGAGTTTTCCAGCGATCATTTTGAAACTATGCTTGTTCTGTAGATGTGCCTGTGGTTAAAGGGTTATCCTGCCATTAGTTTTATAACATTTTCCGTTTTTTTTTCGACTGGATTGTTTTTCAGGTCTAATTAGTATTAGAATATATACCTTGTGGAAGCAACTCCCCCTTGAGATTTCCATCGATCAATGTGAAACTATGCATACTTGTTCTATATGGTCTGTACATGTGCGTGTTCTTTAGGTTGTCCTCCTGTTATTTTTTTATCTTTTTTTTTTTCTATTTTTTCCAACATACGTTTTTCCAGATCAAATTAATGTTAGAATAGATACCTTGTGGGCAAAACTCCTCCTACAGTTATCCACCATGATTTTGAAACTATGTATACGTATCTAAAATGTCTGAAGATTTGCGTATGGCTTTGGGGTTAATCTGCCATTATTTTATTTCCAACTTTTTTGACTTTGTTCTTTTTAGGTGTGACATGATGATGTAGGTCGCTTGTGGGTGCAACTCCTTTTATACCAAGCTTTATGAAACTTTTCAGGTATTTTTATCATGGTTTCAAGGTGTGCATGTCCTTTGGATATAATCCTCACGTTATTGTTTTACAACATGTTCTGCCTTTTCCACTTTTTTTTTCAGAACTCATTACTATCATGAAGGGGCTATCAAAATGTATAAAACTCACAACCCTTTACTAACAAAGCCATGGCGTCAGAGTACGCTTGCTCGCAATGGGGGTTTATTATCTTATTTTTGTGTTGGATGTGTCCTGTCTGGTTTTGTTATCAACTCGTTAGTGACGGAAGGAGCTGTATGTTGTCCGTCGTAGCTCATTCACCACTCCGTTTGGTGTCATTAGTAGGCTATGTTCTGTGAGTGTGTCTCTTACTGGACATCTCTTTTACTGTTTTAAAAACTGAAAACAGTGCTTAATATTGTATACCACGGTACTCGCCTATTTGTTTTACTGCATATTATTCTGAACACGGGGGTTTACATCAGATAGACATGTCAACGCACTGACCAGGATGACTACAATGAGTCCGACCAATGACATTTGTGATGGGATACCAAGTACAACTGAGTCTCGTCGTGAGAAACCGTACCCCGAACAAAGACTCAAATAAGCCTGTGCATCCGTGCAGTCTGATCAGTCTTCATTGTAAGAATGAAGAAATCATTGGCTATCCAAAATACGACAAGAAAAGATTCTGATCAGAGTCTTCGCTTAGCACACATGTCCGAAGGCACGTTTTCTGACGTTAGTGTTCAATTGTATCTTGACCCATTGTAGTCTGGAGATTCCTCAAAGGATTATTGGCAAACAGTGCAGACTCAGATCAGAACGTGGCGTCTGATCAGGGTCTCCACTGTTTGCAAATACGTAGTGCAACTATTTTCTCTATGAACATCTAAATCACATAGCCTGACATACCTATAATCGAAATTAGAATCTCCGTGTATATAGTGCGGGGGAGTTCTGTCAGTCTTCAATGGGTTAAAGAGCTTTCAGAGGGATCTATGGAATGGTTCTTTGACGTACAGTTTGAAAAGGAACGCATGCTGCTACAACCTATCTTTTACTATCTAGTTAAAATGTTTCTAAATTGTTCCAAAAAACAATTCATTGAAGGAGATATGGAGTCTCTTTTCGACCTGTACAATTTAGAAATTGAGGGTTTTATGTCGATTCGCGCATGCGTCATCTTTCTCTACGATGACCGAGCAGAACATATATTTGTATATGAAATTGGAGCTGCATCTGAATTAAGGAGGAGGTTTTCATTTAGGAAAAACTAGCAGTTTTGTCTGCTGACTGTTCCAATGCATATTGTGTGTGATTGTTTATACGCCTGCTATTGCAAATGAGCTGACTACTGAATAAATTTCTAAATATAATGTTGGCAAGAAAAACTTTCTCAGTATAGGGACAACTGGATTTTTCTGGTGAATAAGTTTATAAACACAGGAAAATCGCTGGTAATAAATTCTAACAGGAATTACAACTGAGAGCAATTAACATACTCACAATTCAAAAAAGCTGAAATGTCAAGTGGTCACAAGTGGCTAACTTTCACCAGGACATATTTACGATAAATCCATTAGAATCTACTTAAAAATACAGCAAATAAGTTAAATTTTAAGAAGACAAAACTCAAATTTACTAATTTCTCTAGTAAATGGCTTTGCTACAATTGTTGGTTATATTGGGGTTATATAGACCCTTAAAGTTTCTCTTGTCTTTCGGTGCACTGTCAAGAAGTTTTTGTAAAATTTACTTTTCATGAGTATCCTTTTGTTTAGCCTATGCAAAACTTTTCTAGTTCTAGAGAAAATATTGACTGCGAAAAGCAAGTAAATAAATAATAATCAAATACTCTTTTGTGGATTTTAGACATGTAGTTTGGCATTGTTCTTAATTATGAAGTACATATATAACAGAGTATAAAAGCAATGAAGCGATACACAAAAATGCAAAATAAACAGAAGCGTAAAGTTGTTTGGGCCAGAATAGGTAGTTTCGGCAATTTGGGCCTCGTCAAATACCCTTAGAAAGATTCTAAAATACCGGTATAAATAATCACAAAGGTCGAGCCAATATCAACTGCACTATACTTAAAGACTGTGAGACGCTTCATGGCCGCCACACGGCATTGACATCAACCATTAGTTAGATAAATAGATTCTAAAAGAGGGTACCTTTAAGGGCAATGGATACGTACAAAAATATCGAAAATAATCTGAAGTGTCAAATTTTCCTCTAGCTAGTTTCGGCCAGTTAGGCACGACCCTCATATACATTTTCAAAAATGACGGAATAGGCTCGTGATCACAAGTTACCAAAACATATAAGCTACATTATAGTGAAGAACGGGGAGAGGTTTTACGGCTTCTATAAGCATTAACACTAGCTGTAGTAAATATAAATAGAGCCGAAACATCACAAAACGTATCGTCGGACATGTGCGTCCAGCTAAGCCTGTGCATTCTTATAATCGGATCAAAATCATAACTGGGCGCATTAGGGATAGCCAAGGATCATACTGAGCCGTCTTATTAAGATATACACGGTTTTCCATTTTTTATATTTGACTGAGAACCCTATTTGGAACAATGATTCTGACCGGATTCAAAGATGTAAGAGTCTAGAAACTCAGGTATGAAAGGGTTAAGACCCAGTAGTTTTACTGCTGACCGCTGCTTTAAGGCGGTACTTCTATCTGAGTGTCACGTCGTTTCGTTCGTTCTTTTTTCGCTTGATTACTTTTTGTGAAGCCGTTTCGTGTCATTCAAACCTTTCTCGATGTCTTGAGAAGACAGTGCTTCGTGATCGTTGCCCTTCCTGGATAACGTCATTTATTGGGCCGTCTCAAGCGTAATAAGTGCATACAAACATGCGCAAAATGCACAGATTCAGATCATCTTGTTCATGCGCAAAAGCCTTATCCGGGCCGCTGCTCTCCATTCGTACATTGGGCCGCTGCTCTCCATTCGTACATTGGGCCGCTGCTCTCCATTCATACATTCTGTATTATCCAATGACTCTGTTTGCAGACAACGAAGGCCCTGATCAGCCTGCACAGATGCGCATGCTGATCTGGGCCTTTGCTGTCCGCATATGTCCGGAGACGTATTCGCTTGGCGCGGTTCAATGTATACTTTGTAAAAAATAACGCACTTTTCCTAAATTAGGTTATTTCCTGATTATATTCGCTTCTATTTTGCTTATTTTTATGTAATATTGTTTCTTTGATTTTAACATGATAAAACAAAATCCCGATCCGAATTATTAAAGCATTTCGTATTAACATTTGAAAAGATCAGTACTAATTGATATGATCAATAACCTGTCAGTTGCACTTCCGTATTCCGACTAGTAGTCAAAGGGAAAGAACTACGTTTGTATTCAATTCTGAGCAAGACATGCATGCAATATTTGTAAGAAGAGTTCGGGATTTTACCGCAGAAAATTGAATACCAAAACTGATTTATAATTCCTGATAATTTTTTGAATTTTGTTTGAGCGAGACTGACAATTTACAGACTTGCAAGTTTATAAATTTACAGAAAGTCACAATTAACTTAATTTACGATTTAAAATCGGAAAATATACCATTTTCTCTTGTCAAAACGGTATAACATTTAATAAATCATTTCATTAGCCATGCAACAGTTTAGTCTAAGGGTGGACGACGCTATCGAAAGAATTTGCTTGAAATTCTTTTGAACAGGCGTTATCAACAGTTTATCTAAAGTTTTCGGACAGATAGTTCTGATCAAACGATGTGGCTCCAGATTGCATTGTCCGATCAGGATCTTAACTGTTTGCTACTAATCCAGCCTTTTAAACATATCAAAGGTTCGAATCTTCGGACAAGTATGCTAGGGTGTTAAGGTGTCCAAATTCCTAGGATAAATACAGTGACCTTTAGTACGGGCTCTGATACGAGTATATTAAAATTGCTAACCCTACAATCGAAAAAAAAAATTTTGATATTGGAAGACAGTTTGGACACTCCTGTGTATAAAACAACTGTATTGTAGATATGCATACATTGCATTTCGCGAAAACTGTCATGTTTCTATGGAGGCCCAGTTGATATTTAACAAATTCCAAGATTACAAAGGTGTGCGTATTCAGATTAACGTCATAGAAAAGGAAGAAAATAATGCTAAAAACAATAACCAGATGTTTTCTCATGTGCATATGCACCTGTGAAGTAAAAAGTGATACTGAGGCTGTTTTCTACATTCAAAGGAGAGTACCCTGGTTTACTGCCTGGAACAAATATTACAATTTCGCATGCAAATTGTATTTCAAATACGCCTTCTACCTATTTTCGATGTAGTGTCTTAAAAGGTTCATAGATTTCTGATCCAATATGGCTGCTCCGATAAAAGTGTAAGAGTACGCTTGTTTTGGAAATTTTACATCGTTTTTATTAACTCATTTTAAATTTTACCAGACACCTCTCGTACATTCGTGCTTATGTTTTTTCTATTAGATTAATTCGTATACAATACAATGTTATACTTATGTATGTCTGTAAAATACATATTAGGGGAATTCTTTTCAAAGTTTGTCATGACCACAGTTTTAAAACATTTAATAACGGACTACACTCGGTAAGAATGTATGAAGACCAAACACAATAAGTCAAGTAAATTCAGCAAACAAAAATGTCCATCGAAATTCCATAAAGTACAAGCCATTTAACAAAAATGCGACAAGAGTTTCAAAGATTCTGTGTTTATTTATATCTAGTCATTGACTGGACAGACGCATTTTGCCAAAATACAACTTGTTTCAGATTGCTATACAGCGGTTTTGTATCATGCAATATCTAGGCTTTGTATATACAATCACCTGTGTATCTTTCCGATAGTAGGGTTGTGTTTTTTTTTCTTTGCGAGATACAATAAATGAGAAGCCTGACTATTCTGAATGTGACAACGTAGAACAATACTGTAATATTACAGTATTGTTCTACGTTGTCACATTCAGCATAGTCCTTAGGACCAGAAGGGTTATCATGCACCCCTCCCCCTCCTCAGGAATTTCAGGGAATGGTATCATTTTGTTCGGGGGACAATACTGCTTTGGAATCGAGATGTTAACATTCAATATTTTGGGACGGTCCCAACATTTTGGATGGTTTCCACAATGCCCGCCGGGGAAATTAAGAAAACTCATATTTGGTCTTATCTCGGCTTGTGATGGACATTTCTCATACTGTTTTCTGCTAAATGTTAATATTTCAGAATATAATACACAATTCTGATGTTTAAGGTTGTAATTTAGCGTATATGATGGCAGCCATCTTGAAATTATTTTTCTTTAATTTTTGCCAGAAATTGATTTTTTTTATAATTGCTTGCAAAAGTAAATTTATAGCAAAGTGATTTTTGAGTTTCAATCATAATGTCAATGTGCTTAGTTTATTTAAGCATGTAATTACGGGTATTTATTATTGAAACAAAACCTTAAGTATGGCTTCCTAGATGGCTGCCAGGTTGAAGCAAATGTTCTATATTTTTGATAAAAAAAATACTTATTATGATTGGCTTGAAATGTCATTTTCAGGTAGGAACAGAATCACTTCTCGCAACATAATGATTTGATTGGCATGCATAAATATGCATTCAAATACAAAATGACACATCCAAGATGGCTGACATGATTATTTACACGCCTCAATATAGTCAAGATACAGACAAGTGATGACTACAATAGTGACTTGACATTGCCAGTATGTTCAGTTTCTAGTGTGATTTAAGTTGTTTGGCTGCCTCTAGGTACACGCTTTGCTATTATTGCTGTAACATTTAAAACATATCATTCGAGTCATATTGACAGTCATCTGATCAGTTTCAGTAATCGTCATCAGAATCATCTATCTCGCCAACTGTAAGGCCATTGTTTTCAAAATCATAATTGTCGGATTCTTAACTGTTTGACACTGCGTTGTCATCAATTAATATGTTCGTTACTTTTCACACCATACCAAAGTGGCGCCATGCTGCTATCATTACCTTTCATCCACCTTTATCCATCAACTGCACTGGGAACCTGCATTACAGGGGTGTCAGCTCTTCTCCGAATATTCACCTGGTAGTTGGCTCTATGAATCGAATATTCACCTGGTAGTTGGCTCTATGAATATGTTATTTTAGAGCGTTTCTATACTGCGGAAGAATGCAGAGGTTAACATTCTTGTTAACGTTAATCGCCCCAACTTTCAATTCATTTTTCTCTTTTATGAGAGAAAAGCGCAGCTCATCAACATTTGTTGATCTGCTCTTACCATAAACTGCATATGTGCATGCCTTCAGTCCAGTAATACGATCTTCTGATACGATCCAGTTTTCACCAAGTCTAGCAAAATGTTACTAGAATCTTGGGTTCTTTTGAAAGCTTTAAGGCGGCTTAAATCTCTTTAAATGTACTTGTTGGATTATAGTGTGTGAATGCATGCAACGCCGTTAGAGCATTGCAATATTCATGAGTGAAAAAATGTGAAAAGAAAATTCCAGGGACTGCCACAATCACAAGTCGCAGCCAATCCCTGACACCATAAGGAAGAGGAAAATGACAAAAACCAACACGCACAAAACAAACAAACATACCAAAAGCACACAGACCAGCTCTCTCACAAGAATAAAACACAACGCAAGACTTAATATAAATCGCCATTTAGAATAAACCACAAAGCTACACAGAGTAAGAGCAACACCAGGATCAACGCCTTAGAATGGTTAGTAGTATAAACTACCGGAGATATTACAGTTGACTAACTTCACCCTGGGTCCCGATGCTACTCTTAATACAGAAATATATAAAAATTGTGTTTGCACAATGGCTCCCAACTCAGTCGATGCATCACAGCGAAAACATAAACATCGAATATATCACTATGCAAAAGAAAGACGAGTACGCATGGCTATTTCTATACCCACTGAGAGTCAAAAGTGAAGTCAGCTACAAGCTAAATTATGCTTATCAAGCGCTTGTTGTTACCAATCCCGATGTCTGAGTAAACTTTATAGGACAGCATTTTGGCATGATGCAGCAATATGAGAAAAAAAAGACCAAAAAAAAAAAAAAAAAAAAAAAAAAAAGAAATCATTGTCTGGACTGCGTACACGTACACTTTCATATCTCTGCTCATGTGCATACTTGCCATACAAGACTACCTTTGAGTAAGTTTCTTCCTGATTAGATTTCAGTAATACTATCTCCAGTAGTGTGAACAATAGTGTGTTCCTGGTGAGCAGATGCAATACTGTGTGCATGTTCTAATATAATGACAACCTTAACGTTTTGGTATTTATCAGCAACCTCATCATCGATCCACACACACAACAAGAGTCTTGACGGCTGCTGTTTATTCTCGTCATTAGTCAGGAATGCTTTCGTCTAGAATGCGTTTAGTCATTTCGCCCTGCAAAACTAACATATCGCCGCTGCGTCTTCCCTGCTAAAAGCCTTAACCGACCCGGGCTGTTACATATCGGTACAGAAGACGATCTCTGAGCTCTTTACTGCCATATCCAGCATCTAATACATTTCTGTTAAAATTGGCAGAGCCTTCACGCAAAGACGGTGTTTTCATCCTCTATTGTAAGAGTGGATTCAGATTAAGGCGTTAGCGATTTCGTAACCTCTTTGATGAGATAATGGAAACCCTTGGATTTGTCTGTCTTACTGAGGAATCCATCTGTTCCGTAATGTTGCATCATTCCAAAGTACTGAGCTGTAAAGTTTTCTTCGACAACGGGATTGGTAACAACAAGCATTAAATGTGAATTACATAACAGAAATTGTAGCCGACTTCACCCAGGAATATTGCACTGCTCTAACGGCGTTGCGTGCATTCACACACTGTGATTCAATAGGTACATTTAAAGGAATACGGGAGGTTAAGCCTGGGTAGCTCCTTCAAAAGAACCCAAGATTCCATAAAGTTCTTGCTAGACTTGATGAAAAATGGACCGTATCAGAAGACCTTATTACTGGATTGTAGGATTCACCTGTGCAAAATATGGTAAGAGAAGATCAACAAGTATTGATAAGTCGCGCTGTACTCTCATAAGAAATGTGAATTGAAAGATGGGGCGATTAACGCTAACAAGAATATTTATCTCTGCAGCCTTCCGCCGTGTAGAAAAGCTCTAAAACAACACATTCATAGAGCCATAAAACATTCATAGCGCTGCACTCACATAAAAGAAAAACGTGAATTGAGAAAAAGGGCCATCAACGTCAACAAAAAATGTTGAACCTCTGCAGCCTTCCTCCAAGTAGAAAAAAACTCAAAAACAACACAATCATACAGCCAACTACCCAGTGGCAATTTGAGAAGAGCTGACACCTCTGTGATGCGTGTTTCCAGCGCAGTTTATGGACACGTGTCGATGAAAGTTGGTGAAGGCAATATGACGGCCACTTTGGTATGACGGGAACGGTCTACCAGAGCATATTAATCGATGATAATGCTTTACCAGACAATGGAGAATCCAACAATGATGATTGATGATTATGAAAAAAATGATGACCTTATATTGCATTTGCCTGGGGTCGAACCCACGTCATACAAGCTCTCACCCATACGACGACATCGCCTAGCACTGCAGGGTCCGTCGTCTTTGCCAACGATGCTACCGAGACAACTCAAATAAGGGTAGATGAGACAGCTGATTCTGTGGACTATTACCAAATCTGATCAGATAACTGTCAAAATATGATTCGAATTATACGTTTTAAATGTTATAGCATATACAGGAAACCTAGAGGTAGCCATACAAATTAAGTCATGCTAGAAACTGGACATCCTGGATTTCAAATCTCACTATTGTAGTCATCAATTATCTGTATTGTGACTACATTGCAGCGTGTCAAAAAATATGGCAGCCATTTGGGATACCATTTTGAATTGAATGCATGTTTATACATTCCAATCAAACTATTTTGCTGTGAGGGTGATTCTGTTCCTACCAGAATATTACATTTCAAACATGGAAGCCAAATATGATACATATTGGTATTTTGACAAAATATAGAAAACTAGCTTCAACCTGGTAGCCGTCTTGGAAGCCATACTTAAGGTTTAATTTCGTTATTAAATACACATAGTTACATGCCAAAATATTCTTAGAACATTGTCATTATGATTAAAATTCAAAATATACTGTGCTTTAAATTTAACTTTGCAACAAAGTCTGACAAATATTCAAATTCTGGCGAAACTTAACAAAATTTAATTTCAAGATAGCTGCCATCATCAATAAGACACACAAAAGGCTAAATTATAGCCTTAAACATCAGATTTGTGAATTATGTTTTTAAATATCAACATTTAGCACCAAACAGTATGAGAAATAAGATCACCACAAGCTAAGATCATATATTAGTTTAATCAATTTCCTGGCGGCCATTTTGGAAACCATCCAAAATGATGGGACCATCCCAAAATATTGAATGTTAACATCTCGATTCCAAACCAGTATTGTCACCTGAACAAAATGTTACCACTCCCAGAGGTTCCTAAGGGCGTGCATGGTGATCCCTCTGGGCCTAGATCTATAATAACATAAGCTGGCGTTCTTGGGAAAGAATCAATACAAAACGTATTTCTATTGCAAGTATTTACATTGAGCTTCAATCATTTAAGGACTATCTGAGCTGCAACATGAGCAGATGTACTGTCGTCAGGAAAGACTCAGATTAGCCTGAGCATTTGGTCTGCGGATGCTTAGTAATTCAAGTCGTAGCTGTATGATAATGTCACAAGGGACGTTTCCGCTTTTTGACGCAGTTTAAATTATATAAACATCTCTCTCACTCAAAGTCAGGTAAAGTTTTTTTCCTATTTTCAAACACATCCAAACTGAGAATAAAATTCATGTATACCGAGTTCAAGACTCATTCATATATGTTATTGTCAAGCGGGGTTCTCTCCCGGTAAAGTTTGAATTTCTCATTACGAAAACGCGCCTATTCAAATATATAGAAAATTTCACCTCCAAAATACTGAAAATTTTCAGATAAAAAACTGCGATATTTTTCATATTTCTGCTCAAAACATAGATTGTGGGTACTCGTTAGAACCGCCTTGGAGAGGCGGTTCTAACGAGTACCAACAATCTGTGTTTTGAGCAGAAATAAGAAAAATAATGTATACCCCTGTAAACCCCAGTTTTACTATATAAAAGTGGGGTTTAAGGGGGTCAAAATTATATAGGCGTGTTTTCGTGATGTGGAATGCAGGTGAAGGCATCTACCACAATTACATATATTTCTTAGGCTTTTTCTTTAAATTCTTATATTCCTTTAATCAGTTTTCTCTATATTTTTCTACTGTTCTTTAATCTTTACTAATTATTCTTTATATTTTAAGCTTCATTTTTCTCTTATCAGTAATTATTACACTAATTTTGCTCCACTTGGTATAAAAATGGCCATTATTCTCTTGTCGATAAATCCCATCTACACCCTCACAAATTAGTGATATTTTTTTTCCTTTTTTTTCACAGAAAACAGGATTTGGCATTTCATTCAAATAGTCTCTAATGTCAAAACCTGTTTCATGAAAAAAAAAAAAAAAAAAAGAAAAAAGAAAAAGAAATGAGAAATGTATTTAAAATGTCCTCTGAACATCTTCCCTAAAATGCTAAGCTAAGAGTTAACCAGGAGAATGACTGCTGACTTCTGATAGAAAAACGATTATTCATGTTCTCAAACAGGATTTTGCCCACCTCTGTGTCTAAGTAAAGCGGTAATAAGTTGATAATTACAGCGCATGTTGCTTGAAAATATAAAGATAAAATAAGATCCACGTTGGCGAACTGCGTCGACAACTTGTCATCTGATCAACGCATGGGTTAAAGGAAAACTATGCGGGTTGTGTAAATGTGTCCATTTACAAAATGTACATTCTGCATGTGGAAGCATAAACAACATATAAAACGACTGTCAAGTTTTTCCGTTTTAATTTGTATGAACCCAGATCACAAGACCCCGCTTGCACTTCCGGATGGCTCTCATCTGTGACTAAACTGTTCATTGCACAACAGCAGATGTGTACCCTATAATCGACTTGTGAGTTCACCCGTGGTCAGTTAGCGAAAATGGCCATAACACTTGAAGCATTAAGAATATGTTGATAATGTTTCGCACACAGATGGGCTTACCAAACACCAATGTTTAGGAATAGTTTGAGAATTTTTCGTGCAAAGACTGATTACAATAAAAATCTAGCCAGTGGACATGCAAATGCCATTTTTGTTGCCCTAAGGCTAAACCGGGTCCAAAAGTAAAAAACCCAAAATGGCAAAGGCCATAGGTCATCATGCATATGGGATAGTTTGATAACATTTTGCAAACGTATTCATATGTTAATATTGACAGGTTCTAGCCCAAATTATCAAATTCCATTTTTTCATTGACCGAGGCAAAGCCGACATTATTATTTGTTTCTGTATTCAATTTGTGAAAATAGCCATAACTCTCCAACCATAAGATATACATTGAATGTTTTTAGCATAGAGATTAAATTCGCAAAGCCCAGGCAATGGGTTTGCCAAATGCATTTTGCATTGCCCAAGGGTGTCGAGACCAAAAATGTAAAAATATGACAATGGCCGTAAATCTTGAGTCGTATGGGATATTTTCATACAACTTTGTATGCACATTAGTATTGATAATATATAACCACAGAAATTGTCAAATCCGAGGTCAAAATTCTTTCTATAGTCAGTTAATGAAAATGATCACAACTCTTGAACCTTTCGTTGAATTTTGCTTTAATTGCTTTCTCCGATGATATTTCAAGCTATGTGTTATAGCATATACAGCAAAGTGTGTACCTAGAGGTACCTAGAGGACTTATTTATCATGCAACCTTTATGTGTAGCATTTTTTTCACAAACGACAAAATAATGACGAAAAGGAACTGAGGTCTGCATTACCTTGTTGCCTTGTTGCGCGTAAAATACTATCCATCGCTTTACAAACCTTTAACCACATCGTAAAGAAAGCTTCTGTGTCTGAATTTTCCATTCTTGCATGAATAAAGAGGCATTATATCTCTCAAAATAAGTTATATTGTTTGTTTCCGCACCTAAGTTTTGAAGTAACCTCTTCACAGATGTACATTTTTAATGGTGTGACTAACAGAACCGAACTAAGTTTATGTCAAAATGCGATGCGTTGGGAATTCTTCATCTTATCAGAGCAAAAATTACAGAAATATGAAAAATTGCATAGATGATGTCCAGGCAGTGCCACAATTTAAAAACATACTCGTATAAAGCGATTTCACTAACTTGAATATAGCGTATCCCACTTTCAATTAAATCGAAAGCAATTTAAGACAATCTGCAGACTGCTCAACAATACTGTGACGTACTTGGTCAAGTAATGGTCAAGAATAATGTAAGAGAGAGAGAGAGAGAGAGAGAGAGAGAGAGAGAGAGAGAGAGAGAGATGATTAGATAGACATACAGAGAGCCAAACTAAGGGAAAAGGGATATACAGCCATACTAAAGCATACTAACCCTAGAAATAACTGTTCTTTCTCTGTAGTCAATGACTGACCATATCCTGGACCTTAGTTTCCCAATAAAACTGGAACCGGAAGAAAAGATGTTATCCTTGAAGGCTCTTTCTCGGAACTGACGTAATGCAGCTTGATCTTCAAGAAAACTCTGATATCTATTAAAAAGATGGATAGGTAGTTCAGTTATGAGAACGTTTTAAGGCTACTCATACGACTTACAAACAAATATATTTTGAATATACCTCAATTTCTTCATATGTTTCTCGCAATAGTCAGAGAGTTACCAAACTATTTAAGCGGCATAATGACATTGACTGAAGTTATGTTGGACGCTACTTACAAATTTGGAATAAAGTCACGAAACTCCACTGATGAAGTCGGAATCAGACAGTGACGTTATTCAGTTACTTGAAAATAGTTGATTACTATATTAACAATACAGGTACATATGTAAATTATTGTTAATGTAGACACATCATTTACTTAATATGACTGACGATTTTGAATCGGACTAGAGTGATATATTATAACATCTAATGCAAAACTAAAATTGTTACTGTAATATGTACGAGGGCTGTACGAAAACTTGTGCAAATGACACGTTTTGTCCGAGATATTAATTAAGAGTTGACAATTGTTTCCTAGTTACCTTTGAAATATTCCCCTGAACACATCGTTTTAATCTTTTTATCTAAATTTTGAAACGAGTTTTATCTTCATCTTTGGGTACACCAATAAGAAACTTGCGAAATGCAGATCCCAATGTACGTCTGGACCAATATCTCCTACCACATAGTTTTTTTGTAATTTCGGAAAAGAGAAAAAGATGCATGGGCCAGGTCTGGGCTGTAAGGAGAGTGCAACAATACATTGGCTTTTTCAGATTAAAAAAACAAACTGTGCTACAATTGAGGATTTGTGGGCTGGCGCATTGTCATGTAACGAATGGACTTGCTGGAGACCACTTTTCTCAGTTTTGTTCGCGTTTTGTTTTCAGAACCACATTCTTATAGAAGCTACCAGACAAACCCCTTCCTTTAAAAAAAAAAAAAACAATTAGCATGAGCGGTCCAGAATGTCAGAAGAAAATGGCAAATAACATTTCCTTTGCTTTCAGTGTTTGTTTAGCAATACTTGGATTTTTGACTGGTTTCAGAGCCCACATTCTGTTATCTATTCCGCTTGAGCTCACAAAAATGGACCCGTGTGTCATCACAAGTTATGAGACTATCAAACCCCTTTCTCGGATATTTCGGGTACTTCTTTAGCAGTTGCTTTTCTATTTATACACTCATACATTTTTGCTTATCTAAGAGCTAATGGGGGATCCAGCGAGCACTTATCTTCGTAACATTAAGAATTTTCTTCCGAATGAAGTGGACAGACGTTAAACCCAAGCTTGTCATTTGTGCCAGCTATCTGACAGTGAAACGCGCATCGTTCTCACAAATAGACTTGATCTCACTAATGTTATACTTGGTAACTGCAGACCTGGGTCTTCCTGAATAAGGGGCATCTTTGACAGATTCCTGACAGGAACTGAATTTTGTAAACCACCTATAAACTGCGGAAAATTACATTTGTTTATCCCCATAAACAGCACAGATCTCATCATGTACACTTCTGGCTTTTAATCCCATCTTATAGCTGTTTTTTTTTTTATATAACCCCTGATTTCAGTAACATCTTCTATTCGATTTCTAAATATCTTCAACGCAGTTCTATGAATACACCTGAAAGCAATCAATCAAAATTGCAAAAGAACCGGTGTGTGGATTTCAAGCATATTTATACACAATGTACAGTCCGTTTCGTAATTGATTTTGTATAGTTGTCGGTTACCTTGCGTTTGCAAACGTTTTCGTATTGCACACAATACGAAAACGTTTGCAAAAGCAAGGTAACGGGCAACTATGCAAATCCAATACGAAACGGATTGTATATTGTGTATAAATATATTGCAACAATAGAGCAGGGACTTCGTTGTCCTCTTACAGAATCTGACATTATCACTGTGGAATTTATCAACATACATCAAAGGCGACGATGTTGCTTTACGTGAGAACAACCGAATCTGCGTATTTCGCGTTTTGTGTTTACCCTAAGTATTTGATCAATTGTTTGTTTTAGTTCTAGTTTAACAACACATAGACGCATGTAGGTCACTTTGTGTGATCTCTAAGAGAGTTGGTGAAAAGTGTCTGTACTAAAGAAAAGGAAACAGAGAAATAAAAACACTATGATGTGATACCCCCTCTTATCTGGTGCTATGACCGAAAATACTTTTAAACTCACTTATAGTAACAACAATCTGACAGGCACTGTACGTCAATATTCCAATATTCCATTTCTGTCTTAAATTCCCCGGGACAAACATTTGGAGGAATGTGCAGTTGCCCGGTAATATACCAATTTAGGATTGCACCGAAACTATCACGTGGTCTGTCAATTTCTGCTGGTTCCTCGCTCTTCGTCGAGAAGGTAGATAAACGTGAACGAGGACCAGAATCCAGTAGGTCCTTGCTGATTGAAAATGCCTGGCCGCCAACATCAAATCTAACTCTTGACATGTTTTCCTTTTTTTCTGCAAAACCTAAAAAGACAAAGAATAACAATGCTTCTACAAAGTATTAATAACATTACTGTCCGGAAAGACGTTTTCTGCTTGGTGTTTTATTTTAAATAAAAATATTTTGTTCTGATTGACCATATCTTATCAGCACCCTTTGTCTTTTCCCTTTCTGTGTTTTGTTCTCGAATATCTGACCTAAAATTTAATTTACAGCCAAAAGTTGATCAGACCTTTGCGATTTCTATTGTAAAGTCACTGTGATAATTTGTTTTTTTTTTAGTTTGTCTAAAAAATATTTTTTTCTTTTATTTTTCTTTACTGAATTTAAATTATTGATGTTTACACAATATTGTGACAATTTCAGAAAAAAATGTCAAGCGAAACTTGTCGAAAAGCTGCCTCTAAGTTACCACTATAGGTGTTTGCATAATTTGCATTCATTTTTCTTGTATGGGGAAAAAATGAAAATATTCGATTAAAAAAAAACAACAGTGACTAGTATAAAAGCTTTTGTGCATAAGTAGTTACGACAAATGATTTTGCTTTAAGTCAAGGCAACAGTTTGCTAATTTACTTCCGTGTAAATCGCCAAGCAGAGACGACTTTCTGAAAGACGTCGAAAGAATAGTATTTCATGTTTTAAGGTACTAAACTTAATAACTCTAAACAATAATTAGACATACCTGTGAAATATTTCATCTTTCGTAATGGTCGATGGTTTATTGCTGTATTTTGGTAGGTCCTGCCTGGTATTGTGGCCGCCTCGCTGGGGAAAAAGGACCCGGTTGCTTTGCTTTTCAGTGGCTTGTAACGTGTGTGCCGTCTCAGTGGAGAATCCAGCATGATTTCTGAGGTGTTTCGATTTGATCAAAGTACTGTACTTTCTCTATGTATTCGGAAAGAGGGTCCTGAGCAAATAGTATAGACCCAGGTCAGACGCCGCCGAATGCGGCGTCTGATTCAGGGTCTACACTGTTTGCCACTCAACAAGCAATTTTAAACACATTCATAAGTAGTAAAATTGACTTGTTGAAGAGATGTATAAGATAGAGAGTAGGGGGTGTGAATATTTAGGATAAATATGGTATCCCCAATGTATCCACAATTTGCTATGAAAATGAAATTTAGAGTCAAGAGGGGTTCAATTGAACCCCACGAGCCCCCTCTGAATCTGCCCCTGCCGTCTGTTATGTTTGTTTACCATCACAAAAAATACCTATATAATTTTGACCCCCCCCCCTACTAAACCCCACTTTTATATAGTAAAACTGGGGGTTACAGGGATATACATTATTTTTCTATAATACCCTCCCCAAACTCCACTTTTATATAGTAAAACTGGGGGTTACAGGGATATGCATTATTTTTCTTATTTCTGGTCAAAAACATAGATTGTTGGTACTCGTTAGAACCGCCTCGGCGAAACGGTTCTAACGAGTGCCCACAATCTATTGTAACGAGTACCCACAATCTATGTTTTGAGCAGAAATATGAAAACTTTCAGTTTTTGGCGGTGAAATGTCCAATATATTTGAATAAGCGTGTTTTGGTAATGTCTTTCTCTTGATGCCATTGGTAGGCTATGTTCTGTGATTGTGGCTCTTCCTGGAAATCTTTTCTAATATTTTACACAGATGAAAACAGTTGTTAACTGATTAAACTGCCCTTAAAGGTCCATATTATATTTACAACTTTTCTCACACTGGGTACGTCAGGCAATGCGTTTACTTACAAAAAGGACTTACAAGAAAAACTACAATTTCACGTCTCTTGTGTGGGATGACAAATCTCTATAACAGGTTTGATAAGGAACCTGATAGTCAGATTCCTAGCTGTATTTGGTCAGACAGAAAATTTAAAATCTGAAGTACCATTTGTCCGCACGAGGTCATATTTATGTCTGTAATAGAGCAGCTCAATTTTTATTACGAAAACATGCCTATTCAAATATACTGAAAATTTAACCACCAAAAAATGATAATTTTCAGACAAAAAATTCTGAAATTTTTCATGTTTCTGCTCAAAACATAGATTGTGGTTACCCGTTAGAACCGCCTCGATTTTCTGCTCAAAACATAGATTGTGGTACTCGTTAGAACCGCCTCATCAAGACGGTTCTAACGAGTACCCACAATCTATGTTTTGAGCAGAAATAAGATGAGGCGGTTCTAACGAGTACCCACAATCTATGTTTTGAGCAGAAAGAAGAAAAATAATGTATACCCATGTAAACCCCAGTTTTACTATATAAAAGTAGGGTTTAAGGGGGTCAAAATTATATAGTCATGTTTTCGTGATGTGCTAACCCTGGCATCGGAAAGATATACGATTTATTTCGATATAGGAAGAAAGCCTGGATATGTCTGTATATAAAATAAAACTGCAAGCTATGCACCATGCCCCGCCACACAGGGACATATTCCCTATGCATTTTTGTAGTATAAGAGCTGAAAACAATCTAAGTTAAACATGAAGAGAAGCAATAAACAGTTATTTCATAACTCCAAAAAAAAAAAAAAAAAAAAAAAAAAAAAAAAAAAGTCTAAGTTAAAAATGCAATAAAATGTGATAAAAATAATTTCAGGATTCTGAAAAAAACAATATGCATATCTTCAGACCATCCTAAAAGCGTGTGTAAAGTTTCAAAAGGATCGGCCTGAAAATGTAGGAGTTGAGCATACAAGGTACATACTCCCTATACATTTCTGTAGTATTAGGGCTCGATAAAAGTCTAAGTTCAAAATGAAAACAATGTAATAAAAAATAATTTCAGGATTCTGAAAAAACAATATGCATATCTTCAGACCATCCTAAAAGCGCCTGTAAAGTTTGAAAAGAATTGGCCTTAAACTGTAGGAGGAGTTGCGGGCAGAAGGTACATACACCCTATACATTTCTGTAGTATTAGGGCTCGAAAAATGTCTAAGTTAAAAATGAAAAAAAATATAATAAAAAATAATTTCAGGATTCTGAAAAAACAATATGTATATCTTCAGACCATCCTAAAAGCGCCTGTAAAGTTTGAAAAGGATTGGCCTAAAACTGTAGGAGGAGTTGCGGGCAGACGAATGGTGGGGGCGCGGACAGACGGACGGACGGATGGACAGACGGACGGACGGACACTCAAAATTTCAGAGGGTATAACATAATACCCCGCCACTTTTTTGGTGGCGGGGCATAAAAAATTGTATAGCAGACATGCATTCTTTGCATTTCGCGAAAACTTGCACGTTTCTATGGAGGTCCAGTTAATACTTAACAGATTATAAGGATACAAAACCTTGTGTATTTAGGTTGAAACCATAGAAACAGAAAGGAACAAATGCTCAAAAGAGAAAGCAGAATGTTTATTTTCTCATGCATATATGCAAACATGACGTCATTAGTGACACCCCGGCTATTTTTCGCATTTAAGGGTGAGATACCCCATTTTTCTGTCTTACATCAATTTTTAAATTTCGCATGAAAAGTGCGTTTCAAATAAACCTTCTACCGTTTTCTATAGCCTTAGAAGGTATACAGAAATGGATTAACACCAAAATGTTTCGATTTTTCGTCCAATATGGCCGCTACAATAAACCTGTAAGAAAACGTTTGATTGTAAATTTATGACATCATTTTGAATGACTCATTTTAAATTTTACCAGACATGTTTTGGGCGTTTGTGCTTATGTTTTTTCAATAAAAGATATTCGTATAGAACTCTGCATTGTACTTACGAAAGTCTTAAATATGCATATTGAGGGGAATCGCCGCGCATTTCTTCATATCCATAATTTCTTACCTTTATTGACGAACTGTACTGGGTAAGAATGTATGAAGACCAAACATAATATCTGACGTAATTTCCGCAAACTAAAATGTTCATCAAAATTCCATAAATTACACGCCGTTTTATAACACGCGACAAGAATTTTAAACAATCAGTGATAATGTATTTCAGATGTCAACTGTACAGATTAATTTATAGCGAGTGGGGTGTATATTGGGTGTACTTTACCTGTTAGTATATACATGTGTACTATACGGTTAATAGACTCTTAACCAATATCATACAAAATGCGTGCATTTCTCCAAAATGCAATTAGTTTCGCATTGCTATACAACGGTTTTGTATGAACCAATATCCAAGCTTTATATATACAAAAACTCAACCGTATATCTTTCCGATTGTAGGGTTACATTCTTTTTTTTATTTTTTCTTGCACGATACAAGAATTGAAAAATTCAACTTTATGGATTTTTAAGCGTTTTAAGAAGTGTTTTATTGTTAGTGCCAGACTGATATTTCGGGCTGAGATACGAAATATCTGTGCTGTCCACACTCTGACATCGGTTCTATTCACACACTCGCCGTTCATGTCGCTCCATTCTTGGAATAAAAATTTCTGGCCTGGTGTCCAAAGAAATAGTAGTACCAAAATAATGAATTTTACATGATAAAAATACTTTTCTGTTGGTAGAAAAGACTAATCATATTTGAACCAGCGTACGACAAAACCTACAATAAGACTTGTGCGACCAGCGAAGACACTGATCAGACTGCGCATCTGATCAGAGTCTTCGTTGATTGAATGTACCTTCTACTGTCCCCGGTCTATCCAAAGAAGGATGACCGAGAACCTTTGCCAAAGTGGCTGGCTATAAAGGCTGATCTGAGTCATTGTTGGTCGCACAGGTTTTGTCTTGCGCTAACTCATTTGTCCGATGGTATATTTTCTGACTTTGTGGCTAACTTGCTATACATCCATATATTCTATTATAATAATAGTATTGACTGATTCCAGGCAGCAAAGCCACATACTACGGTTATAAAGTGAACGTCCATTACAACGACAGCATTTGTTCCCAAACATATTGCCAATAAAATAAATTTACGGTTGTAAAGAATTCTTCATGAGCAGAATTATTACGAAAACACGCCTATTCATTTATCTAGAAAATTTCACCTCCAAAAACTGAAAATTTTCAGATAAAAATAAACTCTGATATTTTTCATATTTCTGCTCAAAACATAGATTGTGGATACTCGTTAGAACCGCCTCGGCGAGGCGGTTCTAACGAGTACCCACAATCTATGTTTTTTTAGCAAAAATAAGAAAAATAATGTATACCCCTGTAAACCCCAGTTTTACCATATAAAAGTGAGGTTTAAGGGGGTCAAAATTATATAGGCACGTTTTCGTAATGGATGTATGAGAAATGCATTATGTTATTCTTATTTCTTCATAGGACATATGATTTGGATATTTGTTAGAATCGCCCCACTGAGGCGATTCATATAAACTACATTATCGCAAATGCGGACAAGGCTGGCCAAGGTCAGCCTGCTTCATTTACGCAGTCTAAGCATTGTTTACAATGCCCGCTGATGGAATAACTTGGAATACATGTACACCGACAAACAGAGAAGGCCCTGATCAGACAGTTCTCCTGTGCATGCTGATTCGGCCTATGCTGTTCGCAGACAAAGTCTTACAAAGTCAGATTGCAAGAAAGAAAGAAAGAAAAATGAAAAGAAAGAAAGAAGGAAAATAAATTTTCACAGAAAGAAGGAAAGAAATAATTTAGAGATAGAAAAAGGAAAGGAGGAAAGAAAGAAATAATTCAAAGACTGAATCAACATAAGAAAGAAAGAAAGAAAGAAGAAAGAAAAAAGAAAGAAAGAAAAAAGACAGAAAAAAGAGAGAAGGAAAGAAAGAAAGAAAGAATACAATGTTCGAATAATTATATATTGTGCGATTATGTAAACCGCTTTCATTTTCTTACCTAAGGCGAATCCAAAAGACAAAATTTAATTCCGTTCTTTGCTAATAAATGGCTATGTGTTATCCATTTTCATGTTTAAATGTCTGAACGTTAATGAGGTGTCGATATGTTGTAGAATATTCTCATCATTCAAAAACAAATGAAGAGTAACGTGAGAAAACGTACCTTACATTTGCGCCCTAAAGGACTCAAAACAGCCTACGCATTCACGAAGTCTGAGCAAAGTCTTCAGTGTCACCATAAAGAAACTGTGCTTCCCCGACTATCCTAGATTCCACGGTCCAGAGAAGTTTCCGATCAGTCTGCGCGAATGCGCAGACTGATCTGAATCTTCTCTGTGCGCACATATTGGAAGGTACGCTTTCTGACGTTGTGGCTCGAATGACTAGAGATAAATAAACATACTTCTCAGAAAACTCTTCAAGTGCCCCAATGTGCTAGCAATTATAAGCAATTATAACACACCTTTGCAAACAACAAATGTCACTTCGTTTGGTTTCGATGGAAACGATTCGTGACGTATTTTGGCTAGTTTTCAATTGCTGTACAATATCTCGTTGATTCTAACATCCTCCTCGTGTTCAAGTGTATACTTGTTTTACTTTTTTTTTAATATTCTTGGGTTATACTGAATCCCGAGGGCATGTAATTTCATCTGAGAATATGGCAAAGCCTAATCGATTTTGTTTCTGTAACAGAATTATACACGCGAGAATTTCAAAAACTCCTCTACATTATAATCTCTCTTTTAAAATAAATTGACTTGATGGTTTTGAGCATACCATCTTAATGTAAACAATATGATATTAAAACAGATTCAAATCAACAGAACCCAATGGTGGTATCGCACGGTATCGAATTTCAGACGTATATAACACGACGTATTACGGAATGGCGTATTACCCCGTCATTCTCGAGTTAGAGAAAAGCAATGCAAACAAACAAAAAGAAAGAAAGAAAGAAAGAAAGAAAAAAGAAAGAAAGAAAAGTAAAGAAGTGAATTTTATATGCGAGGTCTGCTAATTCGCTGCAGGATATATGAGTATAGTAACAACTACTGCTAACGGTGCATCGATAAATTTTATCTGTACATATGATATACTCAATAAAATAATAAAGGGTCACCAATTTCAGTTTCCCTTTGATTAACATTCAACACGTCAGTTGTTAATATTATTCTGTGGGAAATACTGTTATTTGCAAGCCCATTTCAAATAAGCTCAACATGTTAGCAATATGTTCAGCTAGTAAAGTGTCAATGGCGCGAAAAATTGTCAGAGAAAGATGGGAATGTCTGAAAAAAATGACGTTGTTGTTTATGTTTTTTTTTTTTTTCAGAATATCTGAAATTTTCTAATTTTAGTCAAAACAATGATTTATCCTAAACACAATCTCGCAAATTCCTCTTTCTTAGAGGTAAAAGGCACAGATAAGGCCAGAAAATGAGGTCAACCCTTAAAGAGGCTAAAATTGCCTCGATAATTCCCCAGAGACCGTGAATAATCTATAGAGGGTACCTGTAGGAAACTATGAGTTTCTTGATTGAAATTAAAACTTTCTCTATGATTTATTCACAGTTTGAAGTGAAGACATTACTTTACATGTTCATATATCAGTTTTCCATTTTTGGGTAGAAAGTAATATTTTACGAATTTTAAAATGAAAATTTTCATGTCAAAATTTAATACTGGAAACACTCTTTTTCGGGTTCCACTTTAAGAAACACTCAACAGTATTTCAAAACCTTCTGTACTTAGCCCACAGACTCGGCCATGTTTGCCTATATGGAAAATTGCACGGTGACCTTAAACTATTTTGTTGAGTATTATATTATTTACTGGTGCATCAATATTTCTATCGGATCAGCGACACAAATTTATTGATACTGCAATATTAATGATCAATAAATCGGCTGAAATTTTCAGCAACTGATAAAGGAGGTCGCTGCGTTGACCAATAAACATACCATTACGAAACCACGCCTATTCAAGTATGTAGAAAATTTCACCACCAAAAACTAAAACTTTTTAGATAAAAAACTCTCAGACTGATATTTTTTTCAAATTTCTGCTCAAAACATAGATTTTGGGTACTCGTTAGAGCCGTCTCGGCGAGGCAGTTCTATTGAGTACCGACAATCTATGTGCTTGAGCAGAAATAAGAAAAATAATGTATGCCCCTGTAAACCCCAGTTTTACTGTATATAAGTGGGGTTTAAGGGAGTCAAAATGATATAGGCGTGTTAGACCAGTTCTACTCGTACGAAACCGCACCCTTATTTCCGATGCAGCTCATAATTACAAATATATGGTCGGTCCTTATATAGATCTTCTACCCCAACTGTGAAACGTTACAGTGAAACACAACATTACGAAAACACCTATATAATTTTGACCCCCTTAAACCCGACTTTTATATAGTAAAACTGGGGTTTACAGGGGTATACATTATTTTTCTTATTTCTGCTCAAACATAGATTCTGGGTATTCGTTAGAACCGCCTCGGCGAGGCTGTTCTAACGAGTACCCACAATCTATGTTTTGAGCAGAAATATGAAAATTATTAGACTTTTTATCTGAAAACTTTCAGGTTTTGGTGGTGAAATTTTCAATATATTTGAATAGGCGTGTTTGCGTAATGAATAATAACAAACAAAGTGATTTTACAAAGCAAAGGGCTCAGAAGCCAGAACACAAGAAAATCATCAACAGGATCACTATGTGCCCGACAACAGTCTTTGACAGTCAGGCGCAAACCATCTGAAACAAACTAAGGCGGGAGCCGTCATTTATTCAATGAACAAAACACGATATGCGTGATTTTCAGGGTTTAGCCAATGGAACATGTTTTGCTTCTTGTCGCAGGACGTTATCGATGGCGATGCGGTAAGTAAAGAGTAAGTGATATGCCCATTTTTAAACAAACAAAAATAGGTAAATAAATGAATAAATATAAATGAATATTTGGAATGCATATAACATTGGTTTTTGTTGTGGTTCGTCAGTACATTTTGTATATGTTTTCCCAGCAAGCAGACTCAATTAGTGTCAACACTTATTGCACAAAATGCAGCAGACGACTCATAAAATGCAGCAGACAACATTTTGATTTGTTTTTTGTATTTTCAGAGAAGATAAGGCCTAGCAGACGATTCACATGAACTGCCAAGTCTTACTTGCTCTAAAAATTGATGTATATATAGAATGTCGTCTGCTACAATTCTGCTTGGCGCTTTAACAGTCAAACGACTACATTACACGAATGATATCCCTTTGGGAGGTTTCTGCGATTGCCTACAAGATACAAAAGCTATGTTTGTTGAATCTCGTCAGTCGAGCTATTCGTAGAATGGAGAGATATTACCGACAGATATTCTATGACAGGCACAATGTAAATCATTACGAAATGAACTATGTACTTCAGATTTAGTCCATCATTTTCACCCTTAAAGCGCTAGGCAAAATTTGTGGCAGACGAAATCTTAAACTTTTGTTCAGATAAAATAAGTCTAAACATTTCATGTGAATCGTCTATTTGGCAGACAGTTTATATGAAATGTCAAAACTAGTTTTCTCAGAAAACAATATACAAAAACATACATTAAAATTGACGTCTGCTGCAGTTGTGACTGGCGATTTAAGGATTAGGGTAAATGAATACACCTTGACATTTCGCCGTCATTTTACGAAGACAACAAGTTTTGCAGACAGGAATTTATTTCCCTGGTATTTAACACTTTGAATCGGTCCATTTGCAAAAGAACGGGTGTCTGATTATTTTTATTATTATTATTACCATTTTTATACCGATTCCTGTATTAAATTACAAATAGTGTAGACCATGTTCAGACGCCGCATGTTGCGGCCTCTCATCTGGGTCTACACTGTTTGCCAATGTCCCGTTTATGGGACGCTAGGCATAAATGGGTTTAAGGAAATAATTTGCTCGCTGCGTGAGGAACTTTCCTTCAACAGTTGGCATCAATAAAAAGGAAGTAGTATGCCATACCAGAGTTATCGCACTTGAGATGTTTCTTCATGCATCAGTGGCGTACCAGCAAAGAATTATTGTTACGCACATCCAGGAAAAATCTTAAAGAATTATGCCTATAATCGCTTCCAAATTAGGGACTACACTTAAAGGAAAGAGTTTGCTCCCAAATTCTGTCCTTTCAGAGCTGCCCCTATGGTCAAAAAAGAAGCGATTACATTTTATTCTAACTGTGTCCAATATAGGGATCAAACATGGTTTTTCATGCATTAACATTCGCCAGGTCCCGAGGGAGTGGTTGAAAACCGAGGCCGGAGGCCGCGGTTTTTAATACCTCTTTAGGGACCTGGCGAATGTTAATGCATTGAAAAACCATGTTCGATCGCTATTATTGGATAAAAACTGAAAACATTTGCTACATTTCGCGTTATTTCTAGCACTACTTTGTTTCGCCTTTTCACCGATGTCTCGCGAACGCAGTTTGCACGGACTATGCTCGTCCTAGGGCCGAGCAGTACACATCTCGTAACGGCAGCAAATATGTGGCCCCGGTACGATCATACTGAAAGTTGCATAGCCGTGCATTAACAGCGCGTGAATTGCTTTGTTAATAGATGGTTTTTCGCCGGTTTATGCACGGCTGTTAATAACGCGCGACACGGCTTTTTATGCAATAATTCGCATTAAATGTCAACAACGGGGACACTTTGCATGGCATCTACAAACCCTGTTTTCAGAGAGAGAGAGAGAGAGAGAGAGAGAGAGAGAGAGAGAGAGAGAGAGAGAGAGAGAGAGAGGGGAATACATAATCAAATTGTCGTCCGCTAAATTTCCCAATGAGTGGTAAAGGTAATATATTTCAAAACGTCAGTGTACAGAGAAAGCAATTATATTCCTCTGAACCGGAAATTATAGAAGAGGAAAACCAGGCAGACATTTAGCTAAGAAATGTTAATGGCCTCAAGTAATTAATTCAGGTAGAGTACTGCGCTCTATGAAGTAACGGTTAATGGTTAAGAGTACATTTTAGACACTATGGATCGCTGAAAATATAGACCGGATTCGTAGGATGGTCTGCGTTCTTAAAATTTCCCGAAAACGTAAAGTGTTCTTGTTTGTTTCCACAGCCGATCCCACTTCTTCTGGTAGCTTTTTCGCCGCTTTTGTAAAAAGGACACATTTTGTGTTTTGTGTCATGTGGCGGCAGTAAAATATCTTATCTTACGTACATCACTGTAAAAAAAAAAAAAAAAAAAAAAAAGAGGAAGCCGTGATGGCGAAACGTTGATGTTAATACATGATAAAGATTATTTCGTGTTGGTGTTGATTTACTATACAAAATTATGTACATCACTGTAGTATTATTTACATTGTCTGGTGATCATTGCATCTGTTGCACGTATTGGATCGAGCCTAAGGGTGTTGTCCACGTGATAATCATTGACCAATGAATTCAAACAGCCCGTTTGTACGAAATCCAGGTATTGGTTATTTATAGCCGCGCTTTTCTTGTCATTGGGACGTCAGAGTGCCCCGTGTAAATAGGGTTATCTGTAAAACCTTGACTGGGACATTCGCACACATTGCAGACGCAGATCAATACGTGGCGTTTGATCAGGAACTGCGCTGTTTGCTTAAATTAACGTAAGTTACGGTTTAAATGAAACAGACTTAAGTCCCCGTCAAGGACCATTGTCCCAGCCTACACTTGGAGAAATCTACCCACCAGTGCTGTCAGTGCTGTCTTGAATACACTTACGCTGGATATGTATAATGCGCCGCAACGTTAGAATCGTTACCTTCGAAAATGTACGCCCAGCGAAGATCAAGACCAGTCTGCCCTTTCGCGCAGTCTGATCAGAATCTTCACTGGGCGAATTCTGGATAGTCAAGGATACAAAGTTTCTTCATACGATCAACGAAGACACTGATCGGACTGCATGGATGCACAGGTTATCGGAGCACATGTCAGAAGGTACGTTTTCTCAAAGCTATTTATTTTATTATTTTTATTTATTTAAACAATGTTTAAAGAGGATGACACAATTAGCTATAAATAACTATTCTACCTTGTGGTCCTCTAACTAAAATTTATATACATATATACAACAAGACTTAACTAACAGCTAAGAAATTCATGGGATAAAAGTAGCTTGTAGCGAAGTGAATGCTTGTATAAAGTTTTTATCAAATAAAAGTGCTAACAGGTATGTGCAAGTGATTTAAAACCAAACATGGCACTGAATTATATCAAAGACAAATCTGTATGTTATCACAGTTTTTGTAAGTGCTTTAAGATTTGACGAGCGCATAAAACCAATATCTAAAACAATTATGCTAGGTCATAAAAGCTCTCAATTCAGTTACAATAACGGTTTCAGCGATAATTTTACACATGGTATATCATTTAAAATCATAGTTAAAGACATTTTATAAGGGTTAAAATGTTGCTTTAAGAGACTGCTTAAAGGTAGAGAGTGACCCCGATGTTTTTACTGTTTGAGGTAGAGCATTCCATAGTCTTGGTGCGGAACACGAAAAAGAGCCATCAAAAAGTGCTGTCCGTGCTTTCGGCACATAAAGTGAACCATTTTCTGATGACCTGAGGTTAAGAGTGTGTACCTCGGATACTGGTTTTAGAAGTTGTGTTATATATTCAGGGGATAAATTATTTATTGCTCGGTATGTCAAGACAGCCTTATTATATTTAAGTCTGTCCGGAATTGACAGCCATCCCAGCTGACTGAACATATCTACTGATGGGGTATCGTAATTTGCTCGCAGGATGATTCGAGCAGCGCGTTTTTGCAGCTTGGATATGCGTTCAATATTAGTTACAGAGGCTGACCCCCAGGTAACAGAGCCATAATCAATATAAGGAAGAATATACCCCTGATAGTAAACTTTTTGAATATGTGTCGGTACATACGTTGCTAACTGGCGTAATAGAGATATTTTAGATGAGATAAGGGAGCATAAGTGGTCTATATGGGCAGACCAAGAAAGGTGTTCATCGATATAAACACCAAGGAGTTTCTGTTTACTAACGGATTGAATATTGACATCGTCAGCAATAATATTTAGATGTCGAGAGTCGTTCAAGCGTTTTCTAGCGCCAACTAGCATACAAGTTGTTTTGGTCATGTGAACACTCATTTTGTTTATCTTTCCCCATGTTTTTGTGTTACCGAATTCTCCTTGCAGATCTTCTTCAATAGCATCTATGTCATTACCATGCGTGTGAATCGTCGTGTCATCTGCATACAAATCAGAGGAGCACGTTTTGATATGAAGCGGAAGATCGTTGATAAAAATGAGAAATAAGGTCGGGCCTAATATTGAGCCCTGAGGCACACCAGATTGTACGGTGGTGAAATCCGTCAACCCTTTATCACTCTCGATTACTTGTTGTCGAGAACATAAATATGATTTGAACCACTGAATGGCAGAAGGGTTAAGTTTGTATAATGCAAGTTTATTCAGCAAGATGGAGTGATCAACTAGATCAAAAGCCTTCCGAAAATCGATAAAAAGGGCTCCAACCATGTCACCCTTATCAATACATTTCATCCAGTCATTAATGAGTTTGACTAAAGCTGTTTGGCAACTATGTTTTGGCCTAAACCCGGATTGATTGTCATGTAGAAGTTTATATTTGTTCAAATATGCCATAAGATGTTTGTTCACGTGCTTTTCGAAAATTTTAGATACAGTGGACAGGATAGAAATTGGCCTATAGTTTGAGGGGTCGGACTTTTCACCACCTTTGTAAATTGGAAGTACCTTTGCCAATTTCATTTGAGAAGGAAACTGGCTGGTCGCAATGCTTTTATTGATAAGCATCGCAATCGATGGCGATAATGATTTAGCAGCAAGTTTGATGATCCTTGGCCCTATGCCGTCAAGCCCGGTCGATTTTGAAACCTCTAAGGTATTAATATGTAATAAAACTTAAAATAAAAGCTATTGATGATTTCTTTTTTGCTTTCATATAACGAAAACACGCCTATTCAAATGTATTAAAAATTTCACCACCAAAAACTGAGTTTTCAGATAAAAATTCTGATATTTTTCATATCTGCTCAAAACATAGATTGTAAGTACTCTTTAGAAACGCCTCGCTGAGGCGGTTCTAACGAGTACCCACAATCTATGTTTTTAAGCAGAAATAAGAAAAAATAATGTACATCCCTGTAAACCCCAGTTTTACTATATAAAAGTGGGGTTTAAGAGGGTCAAAACTATATAGGTATGTTTTCGTGATGATGTGTGTATAGTCTTTCTCTTAGCTTGTCGGTAAAGTACCAATGGCACTTATTTAATAATCGACGTTTAATAGTTATATGCCTCCAGTACATTGATGCATATCCACCTGCACCTTGTTTTAAAATATTTTCTGATTGCAGCGGATGTCGTTGAGGGCTTGTGTGGAGGCTGTACATTGTCGCCTCGCACTTCGATATAGTGCTTATATTATCAGACTTTCTGATCTTTCGGTATTATTTGGCCATACTTTATAATTATTTGAAAATAAAGTTGGCTTTAAACGGTTAGGCGGTTTAAGGATTGTATATTTTATTACCTCATGAACTGATTCAAACAAACGAAGTCTGCATATTACTGTTGTAAATTTTATATTATTTAGAATTCCAATTTGTAACATTCGAAATTATCCCTAAAACGCATTTAATACCTGGCAAAACCGTTTTCTTAGGTCTTTCTTTCCTAACAATTAGTGTCAAAACGGTAGACTACGTTTATGTATTCCCGCATAATTCACCATTTAACGAATAACAATTAGAAAGAAAGTTGTATCACATGTAGAATTTAAGTAGTTGATAATGATAGAGGTTGTTTTATTTCCCAGCTGTTGCTGTTACGAGGTGGGGCAGGTAACAAAGTGAAAGATAATTAGCGTCTTATAAAACAATAAAATTCTATGTTTATCGTAAGTGAGATAACGATTCCAGGAAGTATTGATAAGTAGAGAAATGAGCTTCTACAAGATTACTTGTGCTCCCAGCGATGACTTAGATCAGCTGTACCAGGATAGCAGGCCTTGCCCAACTGTAAGCCAATATCAGTTGGACGCCCCGGTGACGTGAGATACACAACACCTTCGCACCACCCGACCACCCCCTTCTAGGCGATTCTAATGAATACACTCAACATATCATTATTCTATAAAAGACCAAAAAGACATCCGTAAGTTATCACAGTTTGCTTCCTGACATGGCACTATGATTAACCGTCGTGGTTGGAACTATCCATCACGAAAACATGCCTATATGATTTTGACCCCCCTTAAACCCCACTTTTATATGGTAAAACTGGGGTTTATAGGGGTATACATTATTTCTCTTATTTCTGCTCAAGAATCTAGATTGTGGTACTCGTTAGAACCGCCTCGTCGAGGCGGTTCTACCGAGTACCCACAATCTATGTATTAAATAGAAATGTGAAAAATGTCAGAGTTTTTTATCTGAAAATTTTCAGTTTTTGGAGGTTAAATTTGCTATATATTTGAATAGGCGTGTTTTCATAATGCATATCTAGAAGAAAGTTCCATGGTTCCAAAGATGTTCGCGCCATTGAAGTTCGACTGGGCATAGTTTTGAGGAAGGGTATAAACCAAAATGGTTTTCATTTGAGAGGAACTTCCTCGAAATTATGTAGTTTCTTTCATTCTCAGAAAACTAATGATAAAAGAATGACCGTGCTGCGGTTTTGCATAGCATTGTAAAGGTGACACACAACCTTATTTCAGAATATCTAAAATTAAAGGCATGGTTGTGACAACAATACTGTTGAATTCAGCATTTAAAAATTCCCATTGGATCAAGATTTACATGCATATATATCCCACGATGCACTAATCTATGTCTATGATGTCATTGTTTCCTTCAAATTATTATTATTTTTAAATCTCCATAATTTTGTTCCAGACTGCTAATTTTGATGAAAAAAAAAAAAAAAAAAATATTCTTTTATCATTAAATATTTAGATTATATATTCCAAGCTAGCTTTAATAAAAAAAATAATAAAAAAAATTAATGAAATCGATTTCATTAAATTAAAAAAAAACAAAAACAAAAAAACAACAAAAAACAAAACTTTTTTTAAATTATTAAAAATGCAAGATACAGACCCTAGATTGAAATAAAGCTTACCAAGAAGAAATAAATGTTGAAAATTACACTCCGAAAGATTATTGTTTAAAACTGCAACAACATCACTTCAGAAAACAGAAGTTTAATTAATTTAAAACATTGCTTAATTTTTTTTAAAGATAAATTTCATTTAACTGCCAATCACAACAATTGTCGTCTGCTTTGTCATCTGCTTCTGATTTTAAAAGTCATTTTTTGCAAACAGTGTGACCCCGGAGGAGCAGTCTGATCTGGGTCCACACTGTTTGCTGGCATGCAAAAAATAGGTTTGTAAAGTTTGCAAGAATATTCAGCAGACGACATAAACAGACGACATTTTCAGATGCAGGTTTTCTTGGCGCTTTAAGGGTTAAAAATTAGTCTGATTATGTAAATGGAGTCCTACATGTTAACGTGGAGGAGCTCGTTTCTCTCTGCATACATTCCCTGAATATGTTAAAAAAAAATTTAAAACATTTTTAATCATCCATAAGAACCAATGACGTCATTAATTGCTCATGAATATCAATGCAAATAAGCAAACACTTAAAATCTCAATAACAACATAAATGATTGGAATATTTCGACTGGATTTTCACCATATGTCTTTCATTTTAGCATATATACAACCGAACTTGAAAGGCGATGAAAAGGGAAGAAGGTCGAGCTGTAATATGTGAGGAAGAACTTGAAATGGAAAACATAGCAAATATAAGATGGAGGAAACCGATTCAAAGATGAAGTTACGGACGCCCCGGCCTCTAGTCATAACTCATACCGGAATGAAACAGATTACTATTCCAGCAGTATCAACATTGATCTTTTTTATCCTAAGAATACTAAATCATAAAACAAAGATAAATCACTTGCGTTTCTGCTTAGACTAGGCGAATGGTATGAGTAACACCTATAAAGCAGACTAATGTGTTTAGCGTCTTTATTAGCTCACCTGAGCACAAGTGAACGGGCAATGTCCGTGCGTCGACCGTCATGGGACGTCAACAATTTGCTTTAAATGACTACTCCTCCTACACCCTTGGGCAAATTCATTTAAACTTGTTAAGAAGTATCGGAGAGACTTGTAGACTGAAAATAGCTAAAATCGTTTCGATCGGAAATCCAAGATGGCCGTCACGGCCGCTAAATTGAAAAAAAAAAAAAAAAAAAAAAAAAAAAAATAGTTTGAACTTCTCCTGAACCTAAAGGCCAATTAAAGAAAGTATTTGGGGTGACTAAAATCGTTTCTATCGGAAACCCAAGATGGCAGCGACGGCGGCCATCTTGAAAATCTATTTTGAACTTCTCCTGAAACCGAAAGGCGAACTGACGCGAAGTATCTGAATCCTTTTTGTCTTTTATTGTAGATCACAATTAGTACATTCGTTCCGATCGGAAATCAAAGATGACCGCAATGGCAGCCATCTTTAAAATTCATTTTGAACTTCTCCAAGACCGAAAACCCAGTTGACTCAAAACTTGGTAGATCAAAAAAAAAAAAAAAAAAAAAAAAAAAAAAAAAAGGCTAAAATTGGTCCAATTTGGAAAATCTAAGACGGCCGCCGGCGGCCGTCTTGAAAATCTATTTTGAACTTCTTCTCCAGATCCGAAAAGCCAATTCTCGCAACTTGTTAGGACGTGTCTGGGTTGACTTGTAGATAAAAATAGCAAAAATCGTTCCAATCGAAAGTCCAAGATGACCTCCTCAGCGGCCATCTTGGAAATCTGTTTTGAATTTTTTTTTTCCTGAACCGAAAAGCCAAATGACTTGAAAGTTGTTAGGCTGTATCAAGGTGACATGTAGATCAAAGAATTGCTAAAATCGTTCCGATCGGAAATGTATGATGACCGCCGTAGCCCCGTCTTGAAAATATATCCTAAATTTCTCCTGAACTGAAGACCCAGTGACTTGAAACTTGATAGGACGTATTGGGGTGAGTTGTGGATTAAATTAAGTAAAATCGTTTCGATCGGATATCCTAGATCGCTGCCTCGGCGGCCATTTTGAAAATCTGGTTTGAACATCATCTCTGATCCGAAAAGCCGATCGAATCAATACTTAATTGAAAGTATAGGGATGACTTGTAGATCAAAATTAGCTAAAATCATTGCGATCGGAAATCCAAGATGGCCGCCACAGCCGCCATCTTGAAAATCTAATATAATTTTTTATTTTGAACGGAAAGGCCAATTGACTCGAAACTCGGTAGGAAGAATCAGGGTATTGATAGATCAAAAATAGCTAAAATCTTTCCGATCGGATATTCAAGATGGCCGCCACCGCCGCCATCTTGATCTTGAAAACCTATTTTGAACTCCTGAACCGAATGGCCAATTGACTCCAAATTAGATAGGAAGTATCGAGGTGACTTGTACATCAAAAATAGCTACACTTGTTCCGATCGGACTTCCACGATGGCCACCATGACCGCCATCTTGAAAATGTATCTTAAACTGCTTCTCCTGAACCGAAAGATCAAATGATTCGAAGCTTGGTAGGAAGCATCCAGGCTACCTGTAGATAAAAAATAGCTAAAATCGTTTCGATCGGATATCCAAGATGACGTCATGGCCGCCGTCTTGAAGATCTGTTTTAAATTTGCCCTTTACAGAAAGGCCATTTGACTTGAAACTTGGCAGGAAGTACGTATCAGAGCGACTTGTAGATCGAAAATAGCAAACATCGTTTTGATCAGTAATTCAAGATGGCGGCCCTCTTGAAAATCTATTTTGAACTTATTCTCCTGAACCGAAGGGCCAACTGACTCAAAATTTGGTAGTATGTAAAGGAATGACTTGTTGATAAAAAAATTGCCAAAATCATTACTATCAGAAATCCAAGATGACGGTCACGGCGGCAATCTTGAAACTATATTTTGAACTTCTTCTCCTGAACGGAAAGGCTGACTCGAAACTTTGTAGGAAGTATCGAGGTGACATGTAGATCAAATATAGCTAATATAGTTCAGATCGGTAATCCAAGGTAGCCGCCATGGCCACCATTTTGAAAATCTTTTTTGAACCTCTTCTCCTGAACCAAGCGGCCAACTGACTCGAAATTTCGTAGGAATTTTTGGGGCGACTAGTACATGAAAAAATAGCTTAACTCTCTCCCATCTGAAATCCAGGATGCCGGCCAAGGCGGCCATCTAGAAAATGTGGTTTAAACTACTTTCTCAGGACGTAAAGGCTAACGGACTCAAAAAAACTTGGTAGGAAGTATCGCGGTGACTTGTAAATAAAAAAAACTATAAAGTTATTTCAATCAGAAATCCAAAATGGCTGCTATCTTGCAAATCTATTATGAACTTCTCCTGAACCAAAAGGCCAATTGACTGAAAACTTAGTAGGAAGTATCGGGGTGACTTGTAAATCAAAACCAGGTGAAATCGTCCCGATCTGAAATCCAAACTGACCTCCACAGCCGTCATCTTGAAAATATATTTTAAACTGCTTCTGCTGAATTGAAAGGCTAAACTTCTCTGGTACTTAGGTGAGCGATCAGGGCAATCTTGTCTACATGCACTAGTCAAAAAAAAAAAAAAAAAAAAAAAAAAAAAAGATAAGTAGAAAATATCTGATGACCCCTGAACCCGTAGGTTTATCATAACTCGAGCTAAGGCACTTCTTTTTGCATAACATTACGAAAACATGCCTAATCAAATATACTGAAAATTTAACCATCAAAAATCGAAAATTTTCCGGAAAAAAATCTGATATTTTCATGTGTCTGCTCAAAACAGAGATTGTGGGTACTCGTTAGAACCGCCTCGACGAGGCGGTTCTAACGAGTACACACAGTCTATGTTTTGAGCAGAAATAAGAAAAATAATGTATACCCCTGTAAACCCCAGTTTTACTATAAAAAAGTGGGGTTTAAGGGGGTCGAAATTATATAGGCATGTTTTCGTGATGAATTATATTAGTATTTTTTTTTCATTTCTCCATGAAAACATAGATTGTGGGTTCTCGACTTTGATACAGGAGATAAGTCTGACTATCCCTGTATCTGATTCTCTTTAGGCTAAATAATTCGATGAAAATAATTCATATTTTTTTCTTATCTTCAACAGAAAATAAGGCTTGAATTTCATTCAAATTTTCTCCGATGCTATTGTCTGTGACAAAGTTGAAAATTATTTTTAATGTTGGTTATCTTCATTTTATAGTCAGCAGGTTAAAGGTTGGCTTTCAACTTCAGAACGTATCTAAAAAAATGCACAATTTGGCTTCCCACCTTTTAGCGGATAGTTAATAATCAAAAGGTTTTCTAAATTATTTTTGGGGTTTAATAAATACAGTCGATCCTCGTTATCTCGAAATCAAAGAAACTCAGATAGCCGTTCCTCGACCTATCAGATTTGCAGAATTTGGGAAAAATAAATTAAACAACCACATTTCGAAAGAGAATATATTATTTGACTTCTGAAGTAAGAGATATACTGAAAACATTGCGGAAAAGTGGAAGGAGCAATTTCTCCTCTTTTCCACAATACTTTGTTACCTGTTAGATTTACATGTTTAAACAGGGACCAGATTTTACTTCGAGATAAGCAGTTATTCGAGATATGCGGTTATTCGATATATAAATGAGAGTAGACTGTACAACTATAAAAAGAAGACTATGATGGTCCTATATCGCTCTCCTGAGCAAACAGATTTGCATACGTACTATTGAAGTTTCAGCCAAGTTCACTGCTCTAAGATGTTTGTATAAATTTTATAGCCCCGCCCCCAGCGGCCATGTTCTTTAAATGCATCATTACCACTTGAACTGAATCTTGATAAAGGGTCACCAAAGGAACATTTCTGCCAAGTTATATTGAAATCGGTCCAGTGGTTTCTGACAAAAAAAATTTAAAGTGTTTTATATAGCTATATAGGGAAAAAAGCCCCGCCCACTAGCGGCCATATTTTTTGACGAATCATAGCAGTTTGAACAAACTTGGTAGAGGGTCATCAAAGGAACATTCCTGCCAAGTTATATTGAAATCGGTTCAGTGGTTTCTGACAAGAAGATTTTTAAAGTTTTCTATTTAGATATATAATGAAATTAAGCCCCGCCCCAAAGCAACCTGGTTTTTTGACGAATCGTGATTGCTTGAAAATCTTAGTAGAGGATTACCATAGCAACATTCCTGCCAAGTAATAATGATACCAGTCAAGTGGTTACTGACAATTTTTTTTTAAGTTTTCTATTTAGATATATAGGGAAAATAAGCCACGCCCCCCACCCCTGGCGGCTATGTTTTTTGACGTATCATGAGGGCTTGAACAACATAGGTAGAAGGTCACCAAAGCAACATTTCTGCCAAGTTACATTGAAATCGGTCCATCGGTTTATGACAATAACATTTGTAAAGTTTTCTATACAGATAAATAGGCAAAATAAGCTCCTCCCCCTAGCGGCCACGTTTTTTTTTGTACGTATCATGACGGCTTGAACAATCTTGGCAGAGGGTAACCAAAGAAATATTTCTGCCAAGTTATATTGAAATCGGTCCAGTGGTTTCTGACAAGAAGATTTTTAAAGATTTCTTTATAGATATATACGGAAAATAAGCCCCGGTCCCTTGCGGTCATGTTTTTTTGACGAATCATGACCGCTTGAAGAATCTTGGTAGAGGGTCACCAAAGGAACATTCCTGCCAAGTAATACTGAAATCGGTCCCGTGGTTTCTGACAAATAGATTTTTTAAAGCTTTCTATATAGATATATAGGGAAAATAAGCCCCGTCCCCTGGCGGTCATGTTTTTTAACGAATCACAATTGCTTGAACAATCTTGGTAGAGGGTCACAAAGGAAACATTTCTGCTAAGTAATATTTAAATCGGACGAGTGGTTTCTGACAAGAAGATTTTTTTAGTTTTCTATATAGATAAATAGGGAGAAATAAGCCCCGCCCCCTGGCGGCCATGTTTTTGACGAATCATGACGGCTTGAACAATCTTGTTAAGAGGGTAACAAAAGGAACATTCCTTCAATGTTATATTGAAATCGGTCCGGTGGTTTCTGACAAGAAGATTTTAAGAGTGTTTTTATATAAATATATAGGGAAAATAAGCCAGGCTGCTAGCGGCCATGCTTTTTGACGAATCAGGACGGCTTGATCAATCTTGGTAGAGAGTCCGCAAGGAAACATTTCTGCCAAGTTATATTGAAATCTGTCCAGTGGTTTCTGACAAGATTTTTTTTACGTTTTCTATGTAGATATATAAAAAAAATAAGCCCCGCCCCCTGGCGGCCATGTTTTTTCGATGAATCTTGACGGCTTGAACAATCTTGGTAAAGGGTTACAAAAGGAACAATCCTGCCATGTTATATAGAAATCGGTGTAGTGGTTTCCGACAAGAAGATTTTCAAAGTTTTCTATATAGATATATAGAGAAAATAAGCCCCGTCCCCTGGCGGCCATGTTTTTGACGAATCCAAATGGCTTGAACAATCTTGGTAGAGGATCACCAAAGGAACATTTCTGCTAAATTATACTGAATTCGGTCCGGTGGTTTCTGACAAGAAGTGTTTTCAGGTTTTCAGTCAAAAAATCTATTTTTAGCTCCTGTGACCAAAATATGCAATAGATCGGAACCATTCAAATAACTTTGAAAGAGAACCAACCAAGGATCATCCCTGTGAAGTTTGGTCAAAATCCAATCAGTGGTTTAGGAGATGTTGTTTGAAGAAATTGTTTACGGATGGACGGATACATGGACGGACGGACGCAAGCACGACGGACGACAGACAGGTGAGCTAAAAACGAAGTGTTTGATTTTTTCAGAACTGAGGCGAATTCCCTATTTATACATAAAATGGGGAAATCGGGTTGAGCGGGAGCTCAGGTTTTAAATCTGTCCAATAATGAAGATCTCTGCATAACCCTGTGTTACTATATATATTATCAGGGTACATAATTTCATTCTATCGTTCTTACTCTCCCTTTTCGCCCTCAGGAAACCTGTATTCCGTGATTATAGCATTTCCTGAGTATCTTACCTTATATTTTTGTTAATGTTACGACTTTGTTAACTCTGATAATCTGTAAAACGTAACAAAAATATCAATGATCATTTGTCCTACAGAGTGCTAAAGCTTAAAAACTATGTGCACTTAAATGCTGAAATATATGGATATAAATTTAACACACACATATAAATAATAAAGCAACATACCAGTAAGAGAATCGTCAAAACAAAGCAATTCTGTATCTGTTCATATTTTGAACAATGTGCCCACTGGATAGAAGAATTATTTTACAGTTCCATAACACGTATCCCTGAATCATATTTTATCTATAATTAAGAGTGAGCGTGAAACTTAATAACCCCAGCATTGTTAAATGGACAGCTCCACTGGGGAAAGTGTATCAAATAAGTCGTAACGTCAGAAAACGTACCTTAGGACATATACGTATATCTAGCGAAGATTCGCCTTTTGATAGCCAAAGATGCAAATTTTCTCAACGTTTGTTTGTGTTGAGCTTTTACGGCCCAGTCAACCCAAAGGGGTCATGTCGAGCGCGGTCAGTTTACCTAGCTACACGTTTACTGGGCAGGCTTAGTTCTCTAAGCGGTTAACCAGTATTGTGCACATTCTTTCGCCAGAAAAAAATTCTTAATGCGGACAACGAAGACTCTAATCAGACTGCGCGGATGCGCAGTCTGATTAGAGTCTTCGTTATACGCACATGTCAGAGGGCAGGGTACCTCATGTTGCGGCCCATTAATTATTGTTACGGTCCAGGCAATTACATTTTTCAGAATCCTAATCTGGGCTTGCAATATGTTTTTTTTTTTTTTTTGTTGTTGCTGTAAGGGACCGTTTAAGGATAAAAGGATGCGACTGGATGTCCATAAAACGAGGATCAGCGCAGGTTGATCAAAGCCTTCGCTATCCGCCTGAAGACGATTTGGGTCCTTGTCTATCTACCAAATGCCTTTTGGAAAATGCTGTGCTCTTAGTACCGTAGTAGACAGTGTAAGGAATACATGCAGCCAGTGGATGGCCTAACACGAAGTGTAGTGAACTTAACTGTTTCCGTTGTTTGAAACAGAACCATAAAAAGAAACACTTGGGGTATTCAGAATCTATTTAACCTAGCCCCAACCTTCCCCCTCCGCCCAACCCCCAACACACACACACACACACACACACACACACACACTGATTCATGACTTAATATAGTAGAAATGGGTCAGGGCTTACATGGTATCCATAATTGTGCCTAATTGCCGGCTCCAAGATGAAAAAGAGGAAAACAGTCATGGTTAAGAACGAGCTAGCAGGTAATACAAGCACATGTAAAAAGGTAAATAAGTGATGCTTCTGACAATCAAATAAAGGATGTTTGTTTTCTTTGTTATTATTATAATAAATGTACCTTTAACTTTAACCCTTTCGCCCCTGAGTTTCTAAAATGGACCCTTCCATCTTTGCATTTGAGCACAATGTTGCGAATAGGACTTTCGGTCAAAAATCAGAATGGCAAACAATGTAGATCCTGATGAGACGGCTGATATCAGCCGTCTCATCAAGATCTACACAGTTTGCCTAAGTGTCTGGTCTGCAGGGCTGAAATAATCAATAACAAATACCGTATTCGACCTAATTACCGCACTATGCTTAGGGTTTTCAAATTACTGAAAAACCGTGTTGTAAATCTCATAATAACGGCACACTTCAAATAAAGATCAGCAGAGGATTTCATTAGCGGTATATATACCGATGCTTGTGCGGCCATTACGAAAACATGCCTATTTAAATATATTGAAAGTTTCACCACCAAAATCTGAAAGTTTTCAGATAAAAATCTGATATTTTTTCATATTTCTGCTACATGTAAAACATAGACTGGGGGCACTCGTTAGAATCGCCTTGCCGAGGCGGTTCTAACGAGTACCCACAATCTTTGTTTTTGAGCAGAAATAAGAAAAACAATATATACCCCTCTAAACCCCAGTTTTGTTATATAAAAGTGGGGTTTAAAGGGTCAAAATTATATAGGTATGTTTTCGTGATGACTGTTTTTTTTCCCTGATTTTCTTTATATAAACACATGCTGTGGGTACTTATATTGCTTCGACAATTTTTCGTTATAAAAACAAAATTATTTCGGAGTTCATATGAATTGCCTCAACATTGAAGTGGGTACCCGTGTCATAGTCAGTGTTTTGGTTCCATCTGGGTTGTAGTTTTGCGTTGGTAGGTCGAGTGTTTGTTGCTAGTTCTAGGATTTGCGTATAGCAACGTTTCTGTAACGTATTATGCGTTTACTGTACTGTCCTCGCGTTTATAGTAATGTTAGGTTCGGTTTGGTGCTCATTTACCTTACCTGTGTAATAAAGCTTAAACCCCCACCTGTTCTATAAAAGGATGTAGGCGGGGCTTATTTCAAAATGGTGCAGGACTTTTACATTTTGTTACTTGCTGAAGCTTTATCAATGAAAATAAAAGAACTAGAAAACCTTCATAAACAAAATTTGTTTTGCTAGAAGGCATGTCTTTACTTTATACATTAACACTAAAATACTGTGTTATAAATGATTATTAAACGAGCAAGCTGAATAAAATAACCTGAAAGTGCTGAGAAATTCAAACTAGATACAACCTTTAACCTTGGTCATGTGATGTAAACATAGCGACCTGGAGTGTAGAGTACAAACACTGTCCACTTGTAAGATGGCAGTTACAGTAAAAGCAGATAAATTATCATATCTTTTATTCCTTTAGAGAAAATTGCACTCATATTCCATGATTCAAAAAGAAAATTGTTAAAACCATTATTAATAGGCATTTATAGGAGCTTATGCAATCTGCATACATGTAGGGAGATATTTTAAGTAGTCAGTTACAATTTTATTCCAGCAATGGAAATTGCACTAAAACATGTAATATATTGTGAATCCTGTTTCTTTAAACCAAGTAAAATATAGTAAACAAATTATGCCACTGTTTGCTGGGTACAATTTATTAAGTCACAACCATTTGTGCCCCATGTAAGCCAGGTATGTTAGGCACGAGTTTAAATCTTATTTGCCATATTCATACCTAGTAGTGAGTATATACATTATTTTGTAGCCAGGAGGCTAGCAGACCCCAGGTAAACATAAACAGCTGACCAGTAATCAATAAGCCCCGCCTACATTTTCTGGTGGTAGCTGCTACCGCAAATGCCAGTTTAAGCCTAGGGCATCTAACATGCATGAGCACAAATTATGCTTCACTGCACTTGCCATTTACGCTTCAAACTGATAAGGTGTATACTTATCCAGTTAGCTTTATTTGGATACTACTTTAATATATTTTGCATATATTATATGTTACAGATGACGATGTCAGCTATTTGAGATGTGAGCCCTTCATTAAATCATCATTTCATCATCATCCCTGTCTTGGTGTGCGTTATTTATTACCCAAAGGACGGACTCACGTACCGGTGACACCCACAACGTAAGGCTTTTTATACAGAAGAAATGACAGTTCACGGGCTGTAATGTGAAGACAATAAACTTGCTTAACTGTAGGCTGGAGGTATGTGCGCTTATTAGGTCGAAAACGGTAGTTCCCTTCTTCGGTATCGCATTTACCCTAAATAATCGTACACGGTTATCTGCATTACACGTATCACGTGTTTCCTCAAACAAGGAATTCTATTTAAAGGTAAAATGCCTTGCCTCAAACTAGAGCAATAAAATCTTCAACGGATGACCTTGGAACATCCATCACGAAAACACGCCTATATAATTTTGACCCCCTCAAACCCCACTTTTATATACTAAAACTGGGGTTTACAGAGGTATACATTAGTTTTTTTTATTTCTGCTAAAAAAACGATTGTGGGTACTCGTTAGAACCGCCTCGCCGAGGCGGTTCTAACGAGTACCCACAATCTATGTTTTGAGCAGAAATATGAAAAACATCAGAGTTTTTTATCAGTAAAGTTTCAGTTTTTGGAGGTAAAATTTTCTATATATTTGAATAGGTGTGTTTTCGTAATAGAAGACATAAAAGAACGATAATCGCAGTCTCGGTTTCATTGAGCCTCTTCATATGTCAGCAATATATATAGTACTCAAAGTTTGCTAAGGATCACATTTTATAATGTCTACTACTTTTAATAGATTGAAACGGCATGAGAAATTAGATCATTTTTGGAAGCGTTATTCATTTAAGAATTCATTTTTAATAAAGTAATGGCCAAGTAAGTGTTCATTGATGCGTGAATATGGCAGATGGAACGTAAGGGTTGAAAATCAACATTTTTAAGATTGCTGGCGGAAATCTGAAAATCAGGAAAATCACTAGTCTGTGAGTTTTAGCTTAGTTAATAGAGTGTATGGTGCCCGTGGGCATTGATTACGGCCTGACATCGCCGTCGCATGCTACCGATAAGTCTACGGAGCTTATGCTGAGGAAGCTGGGCCCACTCCTCAATGAGAGCCTCTCTGAGCTCCCGGACAGTTGCTGGTTGGACCTGGCGGGAAGAAATGGCTTTCTGCAGCATATCCCATGCATGTTCTATGGGATTTAAATATGGGGATCTCGCTGGCCAATCCAATCGCACAATTGCAGCTTGCTCAAGGTACCGGTTGGTGATGCGGGCCCTATGTGCACGGGGATTATCATCCATCAGAATGAAATCAGGACCTATAGCACTTGCACATGGGCGAACATGAACATCCAAAATTTCATTGACGTACCTCTCTGCCGTCAGTGTGCGTTATCGATGACGTGCAGGTCCGTTTTCCCCTGAGCGCCAATTCCCGCCCACACCATAACTGAACCCCCGCCAAAGAGATCATGCTCTGTAATACGTTCATTTCGCATCCTACAGACCCTAGCCCGCCTGTCAGTGAAGTCCACACAAAACCTGGACTCATCAGTGAAAAGAATGGGGGTCCAGTCATTAAGGGCCCACGTAACATGATCTCGTGCCCATTCTAAATGCTCCTGAACATGGTGTCCTGTCAATGGAATGCGTATTGCAGGTCGTCGTGACCTCAAGCCAGCTTCATGCAAACGATTTCTAATGGTCTGCGTACTTAAACGAACACCGGCAGCGTTCTGCAATTCGCTACGTAACGTTGTTGCGTTGTTGAACCGGTGACGTCGGGCTTGTAGAGCGATAAATCGGTCTTGAGCTCGAGTTGTTGAGCGTTCACGACCTCCGGCGTGCTGATGCATTACGTTTCCAGTCAAATGGAATCGAGTCCACATTCTTGAGACAACGCTCTGGGACACCCCAAGAACACGAGCAACCTCCCTCTGTGACAACCCAGCCTCAAGCATTCCAATGCCCCTATTCATCTCTTCGCTTAGACGACGTCTAACTTGTCGGTCTGTCATACCTTACGTTAAATTCGATCAAAATTTGACGATAACACAAGCAAAACCTTGTTTCAGGTACACATGTACATGGAGGCATGGGTCTCTTCCCATGCTTCTCGTGCAAAATGTACATGTCAAATCAATAACTGCATTACACGTTTATGAGGCCCGAACATCCATTTACCTTTAGTAGCAATTTGCTTATATATGATGATAATATGAACAAAATATCTGAAGTCAAAAAAGTGATCCTTAGCAAACTTTGAGTAGTATATATATAGTTTGTAGGGCTGCATGCGTCCCCTCTCACCGGTATCGGCTTATGCGGAACTCGATTTGTGAAGCTATAGGGTGCTGAATGACTGCGACGAAAATTAAGTTAACAAATCGACTAAGGTGACGTACGGGGAGACTTTTTACGGCCGCTAACCGACACTTAGCGCCAGCTGTAGTAATGTCGGTAAGAACGATATAAACACGTGTACAGTATCCATTGACGCTTCGGATATACTGCTTGAATCAGACTGATCAGACTGCTTGAATGCGAAGGATGGTCTGGTCCTTCGTTGTTAACAGATCCCTCAAAGACACCTTTTAGTACGGCATGACTTACATAGGGGAAATCACACGAAAGCTGATACTATAGATAAAATATTTGTATTACAATAACGGTTTAGGATTAAATGTTTCCATGACACCAAAAACGACATGGAGGAATTTTATCAGTTGCTTCAAGCTTATTATATCTCTATCTCAGTCTTAGAACAATACATTTAATCAGGAAAGCTTTACAATTATGCACATGTTCAATAACAACGAAAATATTATATAACATTAATGAAATTTGAGCCGGGCTACGGCATATTCTACATGAACAAGATTGTATTTGCGCCGAGAGAAGAATCAGATCAGCCTGCGCAGGCTCGTCTGTTTGTGTTGAAGTTTTACGGCCCAGTCAACCCAATGGGGTCATGTCGAGCGCGGTCAGTTTACCTAACCACACGTTTACTGGGCAGGCTTAGTCCTCTAAGCGGTTAACCAGTATTGTGCACATTCTTTCGCCAGAAACTGACAACTGCCCTTCTTGAATCAGCGGATGGGAGAGAATGACCGTAGAAAATACTTCATGATCAATCTCCACGAAAGAATGTTGCCGACCTCGGCGGGGGTTGAACCCGCGACCTCCTGGTCTCCAGTAGGACGGCGCATCCAACTGAGCCACCGAGGCTGGCACAGTCTGGTCTGAGTCTCCGCTGTCCGCCTGATGACGCATTGGATCCTTGGCTACCCACATAGTGCCCTGCGAAGACACATATCAGACTGCGCGGATGCGCAGACTGATCTGAGTCTTCGCTGGGCGTACAGGCAATATTGTAGGAACTGCCGTGCTCCTACTTGCTTTTTTTCGATTTCTCATGTTTCTGTGTATACTGTTGAGTACCGTATTTACACAAAAATCGGGCAGACAAGCCTGGGCAAACAATATCAGCCAGCTCATTACAAAACCAACAAAATGGCATGTGCGCCCAGCGAAGACTGAGATCAGCCTGGGCATCCGCCCAGTCTGATCAGAGTCTTCGCTGTCCGCATGAAGAAAGCTTGGGTCCTTAGCTACCCATAGAACATCTAAGTCTTCGCTGGCGAACGCCATTTTGTTCGTTTTGTCTTGAGGTGGCTCATATCAATTTAAGAAGCTGTCATATTTTACGGGCAATTTATGTCAGTGTTAGCCTTTAGCTTTATCTCTTATAAACTATATGATCTATCACTATGATCTTTAGGGTGCGTCGAACGACTACAGTGATCAGGAGGTCGCAGGTTCGATACCAACCGGGCCCGGCAACATTCTTTCCTGGAAATACTTTCTACGGACATTCTCTCCCTTCTGCTGATTCAAGAAAGGCAGTTGTCTGTTTCTGACGAAAGGAGACCACAAGTACTGGTTTACTGCCTAGAGAACTAGGCCTGGTCAGGAAAAGTGTGGAAAGAAAAACTGACCTTGAATATTTTGACTGTTTAACTCCAGACCAACCAATATGAAATTGGAATATACCCGTTCCTAACAGGGACTCACTATCGCATAAATTTATGTCCAACAAACTACATTTCACCGTCCAGCGACCTGGTCATTTTTCTCATGGATCATTCTGTTTAACCCTGTTTTAATTCTGACAGACATTGTCAGACTTGGCTTTGCCTTTCGCCGCCGGAATTCTTGTATTTCATCTCAACAACAAGAAAAACGCCTAACGGCATTACGGACGAGTTTTTCAAAAAAAGGTTAACCAAAAGGTAAACCTTAGACAACGCCAAACACCCGCCCACCCGAGCGACCGGACTTGGCCATTTTAAAGGACGGACTTTTGAAAAACAAAAGTCCAAAAATCAATTATTTGGCTGCACAAGCGTTCGGCTTCATGGAGATATGTACGTAAAGAAGAAAGTCAGAGTTGTCTCTCTTTCTCGCGACACGCCTACTTGTCCTTATCTATGCCTCTAACAAATATTATCAAAATATTTCAAACTATATAAAGAAGTTATGGAGTGCACAAGAATTTGGTTCTGGGAAGATAACTAGAAAAAAAAAAAAACAAGCTGAATGAGCAGTTGAATAAGAAGTTGTCCGCCTTGCATGTGACACTCTAACTTGACCTGATATATGTCTCTATCAAATATTAAATTATCTGAAACAGTTTAGGAGTTATGGCCTGCACAAATTTCAATTTAAGGCGGGAAGGGGGCGGGGCGGGGTTGTGTGTGTGTGTGTGGGGGGGGGGGGGTTGTGGGAGGGAGGGGGGGAGTTGAGCGGGGGGGGGGGGGGGGTGCGTAGTGCGAGTTGTATCTCTTGCACATGACACCTCTTCTTTTCCTTATTTATGTCTATCAAATATTATTAAAATATTTCAAACCATTAATAAGCTATGAAGTGCATAAGAATTTGGATTCGAAAAAAAAAAAACTTAAAAAAAAAAACAAAAAAACAAGAGTTGTCCTTAGTGTATGCGACAAAATATTATCAAATTATCTCAAACAGTATGGGAGTTATGATCGCTTCAGGGGCGATAGGTACATAATAAACAAAGTGAGAGTTGTCTCTGGTGCACGCAACACGCCTGCTGATCCTCCTTTCCAAATATAATAGCAATCAAATGAAGAATAAAAGTAACATATAACTTTGAATAAAAAAAGGTTAACCAAAAGGTAAACCTCGGACATAAGGGGAGATCAGTACATAACGAAGAAATGAGAGTTGTCTCTCTTGCACGCGACACGCCTAATGGTCCTTCTGTTCATCCCTGCCAAATGTGAAAGCAGTACACTGAAGAATAAAGGAAACATATAACTTTGAAAGAAAGGTAAACTACAAGATACGCTTGGACGTAAGGGGAGATAAGTACATAACGAAGAAAAAAGAAAGTGAGAGTTGTCCCTCTAGCACGCGACATGCCCACTGGGCCTCCTCTTCATCCCTACCAAATATGAAAGAAATCCACTGAAGAATAAAGGTAGCATATAACTTTGAAAAAAAGGTTAACCAAACGGAAAACCTCGGACGAGGTCCGACGCCCACCCGCCCGTTCGACGCCAGCCCGCCTAAACATCGCTATTTTAATGGACTTTTTTTTTTAAACCCGTCCAAAAATGCATTAGCTTGAGGAAAAGTACGCTTCAAATTTTGCTGTTCAAATACCTTAATTTACATTGCACAGATAAATAACAATTGGCCAAACATTTTGCCTGGCTTGCAACCATGTCTTTTTCGGCCTGGAACGGAGCGCGACCTATAGGCACAATCACATCTAGTACCTTTTTCAGAGACCAAGTAGCAGATCATCCTCATATATTTCTAAAATTACCTCCACCATAGGGCTAACATTATCAAACTGTGTACAGTCACGGACGGCCGGGGCCCAGTTGTTCAAAACTAACGATGTCGTTAGATAACGTATCGTTAAAACTTTGATCATTAAATAAGGCATATATGCTTATATTTTTGCTGAAATATGTGAGTAGCTTTTGCATTTGCAAAGACTACACACATTTTTTCAGCAAAAACACCTGAGTGTATTGTACTTACTAGAACAGTGGACATTTTGACCATTAACGAGCTCGTTAGGTTAACGATGCTTTGAACAACTGGGCCAAGGTCTTTATCGACAGATGGTTGCATACCAAACGACTTTAGACTCAGTCCAGCCTAAATGTCCTTTCAATCATTTACATATGATACAATAATTTTAATGGGACATATTCGTTTCTGCCTCCTAGGTATAAGGGAAAGTAATACATTTAGCTGCTTTTTCAGTAGGAGTATTTGCCCTTCCACCAAGCTAATTGCATGCATTATATACATTCAAGGTACTTAGATACTTGCTTATTATTGATAGTATACAGTTTGAAGAAATGTTTGATAAAATGTATCCCAGTAGAGCTTAAACAGCATTCTTGATATTGTTCGGAACAATTAAAGAGGTTGTCAGTCGTTATTGAAACAATATAGAAAGGCATCCAACTATATGGCGGCCCTTTCCTCAAATCAGGGACTACTATTCCATTACGAAAACACGCCTATTCAAATATATAGAAAATTCCATCTCCAAAAACTGAAAATTTTCAGATAAAAAACTCAGATATTTTCCATATTTCTGCTCAAAACATAGATTGTGGGTACTCGTTAGAACCGCCTCGCCGAGGCGGTTCCAACGAGTACCCACAATCTATGTTTTGAGCACAAATAAGAAAAATAATGTATACCCCTGTAAACCCCAGTTTTACTATACAAAAGTGGGGTTCAAAATTATATAGGTATATATTTTCTTGATGTCAATGCTGGTCTTTCATATTTTATTTATAAAAGGATATGTAGTTGGTATTCATTTGAATTGTCTCGACTTGTCGAGGAAATTCAAATGAGCACCAATAACATATGCTTTAATATCTCTTTATGAAAACATGTTGTGTTGTTGGTACTCATTTGAATTGCCACGATAAAAGCATGCGTTGTTTGTATTCATTTGAATTGCCTCAAGTCAATTTAAATGAGTACCAACAATATATGTTTTTATTAAGAAGTAGATAAAAGGATACGAGCTGTAATCTAAGGACTAAGAAATTACATGATGAGCGACGATTAGGTCGAATACGGTTCGTTTATCTAGAACTGTACCAACATTAAGAATGAGTATGAGTGCTCATAAAACCAGGACTAAGCCCCCAGCTCCCCAAAAAAGTTTTATTGCTGACCGTTCAAATATATACAATTATTGACTATTTAGCCATTGAATATCATATGATATCCACTAGAGTACACCAATATTGACCGAGGCGACAGCCGAGGTCAATATCACATCATATTCAAAGACTCAATAGTCAAAAATTGTTTTATTGTACAATGTTTTCCAAAAATACATTCTTACACGGGATGTTCTAATTTTCGGTACCCATATTCAATAGGGAAAATCCCGAACATCAGAAATATTCACGGACTGAAAACTCTCAACCAATAAAAACAATCTATTTGTAGGTTACATGTGTTTATGTTGCAATTCCTCTTCATGAATTTGCTCTGTTTTTGTGACAGTGTTGTTTTGTGATGTTGTTGCGTGTCATGCAGCCCTTACCCTATGCATTAGGAGAGCTGTGTTTGGTAACTGTCTTTTTCCAGGGTATCAACATATTCATATTCAATTAATGATACATAGAGTTTCCCGAAATGATCCTATGCAGCTTTGTTTGTAACAGATACTTCGAGCCGGACCACAGCATTTCCTACAACATTGCATGTGTGCTCAGCGAGGCCTCAGACCAGCCTGCGGATCCGAACAGTCTGATCAGAGTCTAAGTTGTCTGCCTAAAGACGTTTGGATCCTTGGTTACCCACAGGATGCCTTCCGATCTGATCAGACAACGCAGATGCAGTCTTGTAGGAAATGCTGTGCCCCGGCTGCCTTCATAAAGGCAAACGGTGCTATGGTATTCAGAGCAATATTTCTCAGGAAATACAGGCGAACCTCAATAACTCGATCATCTTTGGGACCACGTAAATATGTTCTAGACATAGGTAGTTCGAGCCATTGAGGGCTAATCGTAACGCCAGATCTTAAGACAAATGGATATCATTTAGTGTGGTCTCTTTTCGATTTCGATGTATGTTGTGTTTACTCATTAGAATCGCCTCGATGAGGCGATTCTAATGAGTACACACAACATACATTTCATGATATAATACGAACATTCCCTTTAAATATCCATTCATATGTGTTTTCTTGGTCTATAAAAATAATTTCCTAGGAGCTCAAAACCGAGTTCGAATTAGCCATGGGAAACGAGCCATCGATATTCGAGTCATTGAGGTTTTATTGTAATCAGTAATTTCAGATATGCCTTGCCTCTTGACTAAAAATATATCACATCCAACATACATTGATGCTATTTTTCTTTCTCTGTGTAAGTATTTGAGCGACAACAAAAAGAAAATGAAGCTTCGGACATGTGCGCAATCTGACCAGAATCTTCTCTGGGCCCATTTAGAGTAGCCAAGGATGCAAAGTTTCTTCACATGGACATCGTAGACTCTGATCAGATTGTGCAGATGTGCAGGTTGATGTGAGATTTTGCTGGTCGCACATGTCAACAAGTACCTTTTCGAACATTGTAGTTCATTTGATGTGGCTGCGTAACAGGATTGTACAACAAAGACAATTGTAAAGGATATGTCGATCTCTCAACATGAGTGCTGTCTATCCTGAATCATTCACTCTTCCTCTTGGTTTCAATGGTCGTCTATGTTGTGTGTATATGTGATAATCTTTATTATTTTTTTGCATTCAGAAACAAAAGTTCTAACTTGGCTGGAAATTCCCTTTATCTCGATTCAGGTATGTATCACACCGTACAATCCTACTGCCGCCTTTGACGACAGATTTTTAACGAGACGACATGTGTAAACATTTTTGACATTAAAAGGGTATGTGAAGAAATTGTACTGGTCAAACATCCAGAAAGAAAGCATTTGACTTGTATGCGTTATGGGGATATTATTTAATGTTTGAAGACCCCGCTGTTCTAATCTGATGTAATTTCACTGCCGCATAGCCTATGTGAGGTGGTAGAAAAAATGTTTCCCGAAATTTGTACAAAGTCCGTTTTCTGTTAGGGTCGTATTTTCTGGGAACAAAATATTGTACTTTCTATTGCCTAAAATTAAATCTGCAATCATTTAACAGGAATTCTGCAAAATTTGGCGTCGCAACTAGGTTTTATAACGCAGGTATATGTTTCCACTGAAATGGAGCAAGTATCTGAAAAACGACTGCCTTTGCCTACAGATTAACTTTTTATTTGGCTATTACGTACGGCAGAGGAGAGAATTTGAATGCTAACATGGACTGCAGATCATAATGGCAGTTGTTTCTTCAACAGAAATGAGTTCTGAAAGTGTTTGCATTAATGCATCAGTATGAAATTGGTATCAGCTTTGAAAGACACTTTTGCCAGTATTTCCGGTCTACTGTGGGCTCAAGGTCTATTGCAGATCAAGACTTATTGAGCATACCGCTCTGAGGCCCATGTAGACATAATCCCAGGAGACGTTGACATTGTTATCATGGCTGATCACAAGGTTTGTATATATCGTATCGACAGGTCTATGTTTTAGAGCAGAAATAAAACAACAACAACAACAACAAAAAAACAACAACAAAATACGTATACCCCTGTAAACTCCAATATCCCCTATTATAAGGTTTGGTTATGGTGGAGGCGGGGGCTTCATTGCATCGACTTGTTAACGTAATGTATGCACATGTTATAAAATACAAAATGCATCTGTTTTGGTGCAAACTTTTGATATTCCGTTTAAGATGTGTTTTTCAAAGAGTGTTTATATAATCAATGATGCTGGTCAGTCTATGCATTTACTAATGATACATTAAAGATACATAGGGATACTGGGTTTATGTCTACATGGGCCTTAGTGCGGTGTGCTACCGATCCAGATACTTCATTTAGTTCTAATTCGCAATATTTCAGACAGTTCTTTCTGTGGGATGAAATCAAGTGTTCGATTAAGCACTGCAAAGTTTCTGTTTCACAGTCACAGTAATGACACAAGTACTGTTTCATAGTTGTTCTCATCTGATGTAGCTGATGGACCGAAAAGGAGAAGAAAAAAATAGTAAAATTAAACTGCTCTTGCTGAATGATTAGTAGACTGAGTAACTCCATCGATGTTCCATTGTACCGCTCCACAGCGATTGAGATCCGTCTCTGGTGTCACTGTATTGAAACATTTAGCTGCCCACAATTTGGATACCTCATTGTTTTCAAATAATATTCTCATAGTCAACAAAATTGATGACAGGGTAAGTAAAATGGTAGATAAACGATATACAATCAATTACCACAATATATTATCTGAGAAAATTTTATCGGTTTTACAAACTTATATTACATTCGACAAATAAGATATGCATGTACATACCAACCATTTCTTACACATGGTTTCTGTCAGAAGCTCTATTTTTGCACAACAATTATTCTAGTTCGCAGCTATTCTCAATATGTACAGTTGCCATTACAGTATTTACTAAGAAATTGCACAATTTCAAGATATTTTCAACTCACGCATTCTGTACTTTTTATTCGACATTAAATTGTCTGCCGAATGTCTCTGTCGGCTTGGAGCGGTACAACGGAGCACTGACGGAGATTCTCTTTCTAAATGAATCAGTAACATACTTACCTAGTTCTGATAGTTTTTTACTTCCGTACAGAGATTAAGCCTTCAATAGGACTAGCATCTTAATAGGACTCTAGCCTAATAAAGCCCTTCAGGCCCCAACATTAGGTATATCCCATAGACACTAGGCCCCCAATAAGATTTGATCTGCAAGAGACCTTGAGCCCACAGTAGACCGTGAGATCTGCTTAGGTATTGAGCCCTAATATAACTCAAGCCTCCTCCCCAATTAGCCTTCAGTACTAAATCGGTTTGTCCTCCAGTATATACTTATGTCCAAATCGCCAGAATCTACTATCTGACCTTCCTGGAATTGATATTAAGACTTCAAACCGAGTCTCCGATTTTCGTGATATTGTGTGTTCTTTGATTCCAAATGCAATCCTTTTTGACTGTTATTTGTATGATTTGGAAATACTGGCAAAAAGTGTTCTGTCAAAGCTTATATCGATTACATGCTGAAGCATTAGTGCAAACTCAGTCAGAACCCTTTTTTGTTGAAGAAACAACTGGCATTCTGATCTGCCATCCAAGTAAGACCTCAAATTTCTGCTGTGTGTAATAGCCAAATGAAAATTGATCTGTACGCAAAGGCAGTCGTTTTTCAGACACGTGCTTCATTTAGAAGCGTATAAGTCTGTTATCAAACCCAGCTGCGACGCCATATTTTGCAGAATTCCTGTTGAATGATTTCTGATTTATGTTATGCAAGAGAAAATACCAACTTTTGTTCCTGGGATGTACGACCCTAGCAGAAAACGGATTTTTGTGCAAATTTCAGGAAACATTTTTAACCACATCACATAGGCTTATGCGGTAGTGAAATTAAATGAGATTACTTTGCGGGGTCTTCAAAGCAATAATTAATATCAACATAGTGCAGCAAAGTCAAATGTTCTCTTTCTGTTTTTTTTCGGCACAACTTCTTCATATATACTTTTTTATGTCAACAATGTTTACATTTGTCGTCTCGTTAGTCATCTGTCGTCAAAGCGCCGGTGTACGATGTCTCTATGTTGTCTATTTGATCTGTTGTGTCAAGAATCATCGTTTACGTGTTCATCTCTATCGGTCTTATTAACCAGTTTCTCCACAGCTTGCAAGCCGTCTTTGCTGGGCGTTTTATTCTAATCAAAACACAGTTTTGAATGACTATCTGATTAGAAACGATTTTCTACACCTACGCTATTATAACAATAATTCTACAGTGAACGTCTGGGCTGTAACGACCACTGTAAAATGTGTTTTCATTCTGTAGCGAATGTCTGGCCTGTACAATTTCCAGAGTAAAATGGTAGTTTATGAAAGGTTTATTTGGTTTTCGATACTGAGCTTTAATAATTGATATTTCATAAAAAGAATTTGAAAACTTCTGAAAAATTGAATACGAGACACTTCTTAAAAACCTACCTCAAAACTACTTACCCTACCTGCATTAGTATGATTTGTAAAACCCGCTTGGGTCGTATCTTACAGGAACACAATATAGTACTTTCTCTTGCATAAAATAAATCTGCATTCATTTAACAGGAATTCTGCAAACTTTATCGTCGCAACTAGGTCTTATAACGCAGATATATGTTTCTACTGAAACGGAGCAAGTGTCTGAAAAACGACTGACTTTGCCTACAGATTAATTTTTATTGGCTAATACGTACGGCAGAGGAGAGAATCTGAAGGCTAACACGGTCTGCAGATCATAATGTCAGATGTTTCTTGAACAAAAATGAGTCCTGACTAATTTGCATTAATGCGTCGGTGTGAAGTTGTTATAAGCTTTGAAAGACACTCTTGCCAGTATTTCCGAACTTGCGGTCTACTGTGGGCTCAAGGTCTATTGCAGATCAAGATTTATTAAGCATACCGCTCTGAGGCCCATGTGGACATAATCACAGCGGACGCTGATAACAAGGTTTAAAATCGTATCGACAGGTCCAGAAATAAAAACAATCTAACGTATACCCCTGTAAACTCAATTTCCTCTAATAGCAACCAACCAACGAGTTGTTGCCGCGAAGCGGCAACAACGAGAGTTGGTTGCTTTATGGTAGTATTCTGTTCTATTCAAAAATTGCTATACTAAGGCTGATTTTTTTGTGTAACCGGAAATTGTGAATATGAACCTTTAAATACGTCACTTCCGTTTTCAGCGTTTTGTTTACAATCACCCGGTGACAGCAACTGTTAAACCTAGCAGATATCACGTTTCCATGCTAAAAACAAATAAAAATCAGGCATAGGCGAGATTTTAAGGTAAGAATAAAACAAACAATAGTTTTGTCAGTATTTTCGGTGGTATTCCAGAAGAACGTATACCTTGCGCGCGCGCAACGTGACATCCGGTTGAAACGAAAGTAGAAAAAAGCTCCACTGATATCTGAGCATTATCGCATATCTAGAGTGAAAATAATAGACTTCCCAAACAGTTCTTAACGGTAATTTGAGGGGAATTTAGACTTTACGACCCTTTCAAGAATATTTCACTTAAATCGAGCTGATCGTTCATCAAAAGTGGGCGAAAATCGGATAAACTGCAGAAAAAAAAAAAAAAAAAAACAGCTGACCATCCATAATCATATCCATGTGGTTAACCACTTAGAGGACTAAGCCTGCCCAGTAAACGTGTGGTTAGGTAAACTGACCACGCTCGACATGACACCATTGGGTTGACTGGGCAGTAAAACCTTAACACAATCAAACCAAGTACTTTTAACTAACACACAGATTTATTTTTTTTTTAAGCAATCATCACTTAAAATGACTTTCCACAATAATGTTTCAGGCCATATTTATAAATATGTTGATACTCTAGCCTAAATTCCAGACCTTCCATATCCTACATCATTGACTAATTCACTGAATGATACTCCAAATATTTAGCATTTTGTGACAAATTACGATTTTTATGCATAAAATTGTGTGAAAACTGAATTTCGTCAAAATCAGCTGTAATGTTAGTCATTTCTTATTAATTTGAATGTGGCATAAATTTAAGAAAGATTTGTTTTCATATTATTCTAAGAAGGTGAACGGAATTATGAGAACATGCCATAGGTGGGTTTATTCTGTCGCTGACCAATATTCCGGTATACTCTCCATGTGATAGACCACTATACTCAAGGTTACTGACTGATACGCCAGCAGGGATCAATTTTAGCACTTGCTAACTTGCTAAATGCTGGTTAATTTGATCAAAAAGCAAGCTGCAATTTCCATCACTTGCTAACTCTAGCAAGTTGGAAAATTTTTCTTTAATTGGCTGAACCTGAGGCATTGTTGCAGAAGTTTTGCAATTTCTTTTCCAAAGGCAATAACAATATTTTTCTTACTTTTCCCGTAAAGCAGGTTTTGACATTACCTGCAAACTGTCTAAACCTGTTTTCTGGGAAAATAAGAAAAATATTTTAAAATGTCTGCTGTAATTTTACCCAGAGTGCTAAGATTTAAAGCCACATTTAACAGTATTTACAAGTGTGAAAAAGTAAGTTGGGACAAAGAAATATCATTTGATTTCTGTTTCTGTTACAGTATTTACCCATAGTATTCAGACTCCTCAACTCCTTATCATACTTAACTAAAATTTGAACAAGTAAAACTTACTACCCAATGTTGTATGGCTGTAATGATACAGTCAGCTCACGATAAGATATGCATCGTGATACTTGCCTAACGATTTGATACATATCACGATACTGCTTTCATGCATAAGTCAGGTTGAAAGTTTTGATACTCTTGGAAAACAGGTTCAAAACCATCTCAGAGGTTCATTATTGTGTAAAAATGCCTGTGTAAGATGACCCATTTTGTCATATAAGTGATCAGTGTATTTCAGTAACAGTTTAGATCTTTGTAATTTGTTATAAAAATGGTCTTGAAATATGTTAAAGCTACTATTTTCTTTGGAAATTGTACTTTTGGGCGTATCGTCAGGTATTGGGATACTAGCCCCACGATACAATACTCGTATCGTGAGAAAAAGTATCGTGATACGATACAATTTTAATGAATCGTTACGCCTCTACAATGTTGTATCTAATAATAGCTGAATGAGTGGCAAACAGTGTATACCCTGATGAGACACCACATTTTCATCTGGGTCTACACTGTTTGCTCAGGCCTGTCAGGGCAAGTTAAAGTGCAGTAAAGTATAACATATGGTTAGAGTCATGCTGAGACAACAGGTAAAATTATGAATAAATCTTCAGTGATTACTAATCGATTATCGATCACAATGGCAGGACTGATTATCATGTTAATCATCTTTTCAACTCTGATTAGCCAGCCCTATGCACAACACATAAATTATAACAAAATATGTGCAAAGCATTCCAGAATATGTGCACAGCACATACTAGAATATATTGCTCAACACATACCAAAGTATGTGCATAGTACATAACTTATGCAAATAGTACCATATGTGAAAGGTCAGTATAGGTCTGCCGGCATTAGCATTGCAGTACAGTTGATCGTTATCTGGACCTTGCTTATCTCGAATAACCGCTTATCTCGAAGTGAAAATCTTGTCCCTGGCTAAACATGAAAATCTTACAACAGGTTAAAAAATATTGTTGAAAAGAGGAGAAATTGGTCCACAAAATTCTACAATATTTTCAATATATCTCTAAACTAAAACTAATCTCCAGTTACATATAAATTTGCTAAATGTGGTTGTTGGAATTATGTTTTCCTCACTTCTGCAAATCTGATATGTTGAGCTACGGATATCTCAAAGTATTTCAAAGAGTCCCTTGGAATTCGAGATAACGAGAGTCAACTGTACATATAATTAACAACACAGTTTAAGTATCTTAATATGTTAAGCAAAATTTAGCTTCAAGCCACCATGTTTATTATGTTAAAAGGTTTCAACTGACATAAGGTGACATTTAATTTATGTGTGGTGATATTTTTCAGGAATTCTATTCGGCCTACAACGACTGGAACTGAAAGGGGATATGCCAGAAAAGACCATCACATAGATCATTGATGACATGCTCAGTTTTGTTCTGGAATGGTAAGCAGAAATGTCTTATATGTAAATCCCTTTTCACTTCATGATTTTATAAAATGTACCATGCATCACTTTTTAGACCCCGCCACACGATAATGGCGGGGTTTTATGGTTTCATGTTGGACGTCAGTGTGTCTGTCTGCGCACCCACAAATGGGTAGTTAGATGGCTAAGAATTACGGGCAATTGCAATGTATTTCAATGGGATTTATTCCGTCGGCCACATAAAATCAGTCTTTTATGTGGCTTTTTTACTGTTAGGTGGCCATTTTTTAGCCACATAAGTATGCTAAAGTAGTGATGGTAGCCACATAACTATCCATTCGTTAGAACATCTGTCTGTCACACGTCCGTCCGTCCATCCATATTTAGTGTCCAGATGATTTCTTGAGTAAACATCTGTAGATTTTCACAAAACTTGGTATGTGTATTGATATTGTAGAGCTCTGGTTTGGGATTGCTAATGCGCAAATTTCATCAAACTTCGACAAGAGTTATCTGCCCGAGACACGCCCATATTTTCGTTTCCTGACAATAACATGTAAATGTCAAGGGATTTAACAAACTTGGTTCATGTATTGATATTAAGGAGCCCTGGTTTGGGATTGCTAATGGGCAAATTTTGTCAGTGTTTGACAGTTATCTGCCCGCAGCACAATTATGGTGGAGTATTATAGTTTAAGATTATGCATATAATAGTGAAAAACCTGAAGCTTTGCTGTTTTATCCTTATAGGTGAATGGATATATCCAAAAGACATCACCCTGCCATTGAAGTGTTTCCTCCCCTTTCAATGGGGGATTACTCTTAAAGGAAAGAAATTGCTTTTACCCACTGGAGCAATTTATTTTTTCCTTTAACAGTACATCCCTTCTTTGAAAGGTCTCACCCTTTATGAACAACAGACTAATAAGAAAAACATATCCTTTTTAATTGCAGGTTTTCCATCTTCAAAGTGGAGCCCCAGAGGTGTTTTTTCTGCTTTCCAGTACCAGCTGTTAGTGATAAAACGAGCCTCTCTAGATATGGGAATTGGATTTGTGCACTCTGCACCAACATCTAAAAGACATTTTACATGTGGACCAGGATGAGTTAATCCAACAGCAGTATAATTATTACTGCATTGATAAAATGAACAGAATTACAAATAATGAACAGAACTGTCTTTGTGCATGTTAATGAACTTGGCTACTACTGGACCGGACCTGATGAGTTCAGTCCAAATACAGGGTGCCCACTGGTCAGGGAAATCTTACTTTTTCTTCCAAGGTCAGGGAAAAGTCAGGGAATTTTGCGAAATGATCAGGGAAATTTTAAATACTAAGAAAGTCAGGGAAATTCCTAATTTTGGCCCAAACTTGTTAGGCTGTGGCAGGTATTTTATCCATTTTGAGTGACTGAAAGTCTTGTATTTTTTTTTTCGCTCACTCCGCATTGCTACAAATTAATGCTCATTCTAGAAAATGAATGCCCAAAATTTTGACAATATTTTATTTATTTTTTTTTACTGAACAATTAGGGCGGTATATTTATATGTGTTAAAATAGAATGAATCATTTATTTTCTGCAAGATGAGAAAAAGCCCATTAAATTTTCAGCATTTTGGTCAGGGAAAAATAGAATTGGGTCAGGGAAAAGTCAGTGAAATGTTGGGGAAATTTGATTCTGACTGAGGGTGGCCACTCTGAAAGAGCTCAGTAAGCCAGTGGCTTAACTCTGATGCAGGGTTTCAACATATTAATGGACCTACTTCAAAGACATTGTAGATGAACTACCATTGTAAAACCTATATTCACTGAAGTGAGACTGCTAACTTATGACATTCTTTTGTCAAATGAAAGAACTGTTTATATGAAATCTTTTCATTGCAGAAAGTGTCATTGTTACATGTAATAACTAGGTCTTGAAATTTGCACTTGTCAGCTCATATTTATGAGTAGATGTTCTTTAAGGGCAAGTGAAAAAAAATCAAACGGCTTGCCCAACAGGACAGGTATGTTTTTTCGCGGTAAGGGTAAATAGTGAAAAATTTGGATTATCTAGCATAATTACAAAGTTCTAAAAGTCACTCCAAAATGTCACAAAAAGATGTCAAAATCTGCTGACAAGTTAAAATTTCAATTCTGGAAGGTGTCTGTTAGAGTTTACTATTCCGCAGCAAAACAGCAACAGTAAACCCTGCTTCAATACGTGAACTAAATTCCTTGACTTTATGGACAGGTTTGTTTTTAGTACCAAATATAAGACTAAGGATGAGTACAGCTTAAGGGCAAGTAACAGTTTGAGGCCACTTGCCTTACAGGAGGAGCTAGTTCAAGAAAAAATTTTGAGCCCTGAATAATATAACACGAGATAGTCCAGTGATGAAACTTAGTAGAACTGCAGATTTTTTTTTTTTTTTTTTTTTTTTTTTTTAGCTCACCTGGACTGAAGGCTCATGGGGAGCTTATAGGGTGGTAGTCCATTCTTCATCCATCAGTCATCCGTCAGTACCTTTAATCAGTTATATCTGCAGTCTGCAGGCCGATCTAAATCATTTCTCATCTATAGCATGCCTTTGGTGGAGCTTCACTTTTCATGGTGACCCAATGAAAACCTTGGATGCTATAGCAACCAAAAAGTCTCATACACATATTGTGGTGAAAATGTTGTCCAAGCAGCATGCACCAGCGACTTTGTTTTATGATCAGATCTATATCAAACTTGCTATTAATGAAGCTGGACATAAATCTTGCACAAGTTTTCAACCAGATCAGACTACTTGCATGAGTTACCTGCTCTTTCAGACTCCCAGAGATGTAATATGGCAAAAATATAGTCTGGCTGATAGAGACTTCATAAAACTACATGGATCTCAAAAACTATTGAAGCTAGAGCTTTGAAACTTGATGAATAGACTGGTAGAGATGAGTAGACGATCTGATTAACTTTTGAAATAATTTTAAAAATTACTTCATGAGTTATGGTCTTTTGTAATTTTGGACATTTTTACCTTGTCAGCAGAATATTTAAAAAATTGTTGGAGCTAGAGCATTGAAACTTATTAAATTGATTGATAATGATGAGTAGATAACCTGATTCTTTGAATAAATTCTAAAAATATTTCATGAGTAATGGCCCTTTGTAACTTTGGGCATTTTTTCCTTGCCAGCAAAATATCTCTCAAACTTTTTCCCTTGCCAGTAAAAGATCTCAAAAACTATTGAAGCTAGCGCCTCATAACTTGATGAATAGATTCGTAGTGATTAGAATTTGACCTAATTAACTTTTAAAAGTGTTTAAGGAATTATGACCCTATGTAGATTGGGCCATTTTTACCTTATATTACACTCTATCTTTAGAGGCAAGCATATGGTTGTGGGGCATAGTGTCTTTTTTTAAACACAATTTCTAGTTATCAAATTGTTCATCAGACGGGCAGGTAATGAGGACGGTCATAAAACCTTGGATGAGTTTGAGTTTGTCTAGTGGATTTGCACCAAGATTGTTCAATTTATAAGCCTGGGGGTTGTTTGTTGACAACCGTCATGTGTCTTTTTTAAAATAAAATTTATAGAAAAATCTTGAACAGTCTAGTTTTGTGAAACTTCGAAATTAAGTATGTAAATCTGTTAAGCTCAGGTGAACACTACAGACCATTATTGTTCTCTTTTTTTTTTTCTTTTTTTTTTTTTGTTTCATAGAATGACAGTGGATGGAAGCACTGTTCTGTTGATAATTCTTGTAAGAATCACCATTGAACATGTTCATTTCTTTATTTGTATCAGGTTTCATCGCTGAGTTATTACTGTGTGTTAAAAGGCACTAACTGCAATGAAAAGACTTTTATAAACGGTTCTTTCATATGACAAAAGAATTATACATGTGTCATGTCTTATTATCTTATACTTGGCACCATCAGTAGTCTAGTCCTATAATCTTTTATGGAATAAAAAAAAGAAAAAAAATATTTGTTCACTTTCTCCTGCTAAAATAATCTGTAGAAAAGAGAAGCATTTTATGATAATAATTCTGGAGTTTATCTAATTCTTAACTGTTGAAATTCTTATTTACAAAGAATTATTTTATTCTCTTATAGATTACTCCTGCTATAAATGAGATACAGTAACCTTGCATGTGAATCCAGGAACTGTCAGTAACTGCTTCCCTCATCTACAGATGAGTTTTATTTCAGTGCAGCATAATGCTATCACAAGAACTCTGTATTCGCAGAATGACAGATTGGTTTGCACATATTGCCATAATTTGTGACTAGTTTAAAATTCATTTGGACAAGTGTTTTTTATAGGTCATTTCATTGTTTTTTATGGTGGCTCGTTTGGGTTAAAACCGATTTAATACAGATATCTATATTTAAAATGCAGATATCTGCATTTAAATAAATGTGTCTGCATTTAAATGCAGCTACCTACATTAAATGCACATATTTGTATTTCAAATACAGAGTATTTATACGTATTTGAAATGCAGATATCTCTTTTTGGTTTTTTAATGGACATGTCTGAATTTGGATCATAGATATCTGCATTTTAATTACAGATGTCGGCGTTTCGAATGCAGATATTTCTATTTAAGTAAGATATAAGTACATTTTAGATACTCGGGTAACTGTTTTGAAATACAAATATCTTTATTTGAAATACAACTATCTCTAATTGAAATACGGATATCTGTGATTATTATTCAAATAAAATATATCTGCCGTTCAAATAGAGATGCCTGTATTTCTATTGCAGATATCTGTATTTCAAATACAGAAATCTTTATTTATAGAAACTACAGATAATTGTAATTTTAAATGCAAAGTTCTCTTAAGAACCTGATTATTTTCAACTTTTATTTTCAACATAATTAATAGTCCCTTGCAGCCTACTAGGCTTCCCTTAAACTCGGACAACAGCAGGTAGCTCAGTGGTGAGTCCAATAGCGTCAAGTGCTGGAGGTACGTTCAATCTCGGCCATTGGCGAGAGAAAAAAACAATAATAAATGGAATCTGAACACGCTTTCCTTTGTGATTTGCAGGGATGACATAATAACTGTGCAGTCTTTGCTGGGGCCCTTTCTGGCTTCTGCATGGAAAATCAAGTACCCATGTGCAGGTTAAGGAACCATACATTCGGTTATCTAAATAATTACATGTGGACCTTCATTCTGCAACCCAGAATGTATCATGTATACCTGCCTAGAATGCCTGAATTTATGTGATAGAACTGTCCAAAAACTGGTTCTCATAAATACATGTACTGAAAAATCGCATGATTATAGAAACATACGGAAAATGAAAAGTTATCCAGGGTAAGATAAAAATTTGAGATTTCTCACGCTTTTGATGTGCACGGTTGTATAGGAATCAAGAGGTACACCATCGTTAAGGTTAACATCACTGAAGTTAATGCTGTCATTAAGCATCACAGAAATGTTATCAAAATATGGAAGATGTCAACAATCAAAGGGATTTGACTTCAGATATGATACAAAGTATGCAAGAAAAAGAATCTTTCGTGCGTGACAGGTAGATCGAAATATCCGTCCCTCGAGATCATAGTCTTGCATCACTCGGCAAGCCTGAATTTTTCTGTTTACCCCTCACATCCATGATAGATTCCTAAAATATATTTTACACATTCTCTTTCTCTCTTTTTTGTGCTCCTCTTAAAGGAGCGATGGATTTGACTGTAAAGACATAATGGTTTGAAATCAGTCTTAAATCACTAAAAAAATGCATGCTTCTGTATTATTGAATATAAAAAACCTGTTGAGGAATGCTTGTAAATAAGATGCACCCGCATCCACCCTCACCACCACCCCTCAAATTATTGAAACTTAAAAGTCCATTTTTATTTATTTATTACTTTATTTTTGGAAAGTCACAAATTGGTTGGTTGCTCATTAGGTTGCACCTATTTCATATTATAAGGTTGGGTTATGGTAGAGGCGGGAAATTCATTGCATCGACTTGTTAACATGATGTATGTACAGGTTATAAAATTCCAAATGCATCTGTTTTGGTAATACATCAGTTTAATCACAAGATGTGTTTTAAATGAACGTTTGCTATTCCGTTTAAGATGTGTTTCTCAAAGATTGTTTATATTATCAATGATGATAGTCAGTCTGCATTTTATGATACATTAAAGATACATAGGGATACTGGATTTATGTCCACATCCCAGTCAGCATTCTACGTAAATCTATATCGGGCCGTCATCGGCCCGTCAGGGTAGCTGACGGGCCGATGACGGCCCGATGTAGATTTACGTAGAATGCTAACTGGGATGGGCCTTAGTGCATTGTGCTCGATCCCGATACTCAATTTCGTTCTAATTCGCAATATTTTAGACAGTTCTTTCTGTTTGATGAAATCAAGTGTTCGATTAAGCATTGCAAAGTGTCTTTTTCATAGTCACAGTAATAATAAAAGTACTGTTTCATGGTTGTTCTCATCTGTTGTAGCCGATTGACCTAAAATAGTAAAATTAAACTGCTCTTGCTGAATGATTAGTAGATTAACTCTGTTGATGTTCCGTTGTATCTACCTACACCGATCGAGATCCGTCTCTAGTGTCACTACTGAAACATTTAGCTGTCCAAAATCTGGATACTAGACTGCTTTGAAATATGATTCTTATAGTCAACAAAGAATGATGACAGGGGTAGTAAAATTGTAGATAAACGATATACTATCAATTTCCACAATATATTATCCCAGAGAATTTTATCGGTTTCACATATTACATTCGACAAATAAGGTACACATGTACACACCAAACATTTCTTACACATGGTTTCTGTCAGAAGCTCTATTTTTGCACAACAATAATTCTAGTTCGCAGCTATTCCCAATTTTTACTGTTGCCATTACAGTTTTTATTCAGAAATTGCACAATTTTTAAGATATTTTCAACTCACACATTCTATATTTTTTTCGAAATTAAATTGGCTGCCGAATGTCTTTATCGTGGTGGAGAGGTACAACGGAACACTGATGGAAATTCTCTTTCTAAATGAATCAGTAACGTACTTACCTAGATCTGATAGTCTTTTAATTCCAAATAGACCTTAAGCCTTCAATAGGACCAGCACCTTCTTAATAGGACACTTGCCTAATATAGCCCTTCAGGCCCCAACATTAGGTATATCCCATAGACAGTAGCCCCTAATAAGATTTTATCTGCAATAGACCTTGAGCCCACAGCAGACCGTGAGCTCTGCTTAGGTATTGAGTCCTAATTAACCGCCCCCTCCCACATAAGCCTTCAGTACTAAATCGGTTTGAGTCCTCCATTAAATACTAAATTCTAAATTGCCAAAATCTACTATTTGACCTTCCCGCAATTGATATTTAGACTTCAAAACGAGTCTCCGACTTTCGTGTTTTTGTGTGTTCTTTGTTTCTAAAGGCAATCCTTTTTGAATTTTATTTGTATACTTTGGAAATACTGGTAAAGTGTTCTGTCAAAGCTTATATGGATTTCATACCGAAGCATTGGTGCAAACTCAGTCAGAACCCTTTCTAGTTGAAGAAACCACTGATATTCTGATCTGCCGTCCAAGTAAGCCTTCAAATTTCTGCCGTGTGTACTAGCCAAAAGAAAATTGATCTGTACGCAAAGGCAGTCGTTTTTCAGACACGTGCTTCATTGGAAGCGTATAACTCCGTTATCAAACCCAGCTGCGACGCCATAGTTTGCAGAATTCCTGTTGAATGATTTCTGATTTATTTTATGCAAGAGAAAATACCAACTTTTGTTCCTGGGATGTACGACCTTAGCAGAAAACGGATTTTGTGCAAATTTCAGGAAACATTTTTTAACCACATCACATAGGCTTATGCGGTAGTGAAATTAAATAAGATTACTATGCGGGGTCTTCAAACATTAAATAATATCCACATAGTGCAGCAAAGTCAAATGTTCTCTTTCTGATTCTTTGCCGGCTCAATTTCTTCATATACATTTTTTATGTCAACAATGTTTACATTTGTCGTCTCGTTAGTCATCTGTCGTCAAAGGCGCCGGTTGTACGGTGTGTGTATGTTGTCTAGTTTATCTGTTGTGTCAAGAATCATCGTTTAGGTGTTCATCTCTATCGGTCTCATTAACCAGTTTCTCCACAGCTTGCACTAAATCAGCAATTGTATCATCAATATCTTGTTTTGTTGTGGAACGACCCAAAGAAAGTCTTAAAGCATTTACAGCTAGTTTCTCTTCTATACCAATAGCAGTCAGAATTGTAGAAGCTCTGAAAAATAAAGACACAGAACTATTGTCCATTCGGAACGTCGTCTTTGCTGGGCGTTTTATTCTAATCAAAAATCAGTTTTGAATGACTATCTCATTAGAAACGATTTTCTACGCTTATGCTATGAGTAGTACAGGGCGGCACTGTGTACCCATTCAAATTGTAATTATAACAATAAATCTGCAGCGAACGTCTGGCCTGTGTAACTACCACTGTAAAATGTGTTTTCATTCTGTTGCGAATGTCTGGCCTGTACAATTTCCAGAGTAAATGGTGTTTATGAAAGGTTTATTTGTTTTTCGATACTGAGTTTTAATAATTGATATTTCATAAAAAGGTTTTGAAAACTTCAGAAAAATTGAATACGAGGCACTTCTTGAAAAACAAAACAAAAACAAAAACACACCTCAAAACTACTTACCCTATCTACATCAATACAATTTGCAGTCATTTGTAAATTAAGAACAAATAAAAACATTGTAATTATTTTAAACCGAGGGTCCGAGTAAATAGATTGGTCTATAGGTAATTATGATACAAATCGTTTACATTAATTACTGACAAAACGCTTTGGGTAAAGCACTAGGCGCAAAAGGACAGGTAGATGATGAAAATTGACTTGGATTCACTAGTTAGTATTGTATGTACCATCAGTATTCGGACAGACAGGCCAGTGCAAACAGTGCTGATCCTTTTCATATGTCGTTGACCGCAGCGTATGATAATAGTCTATACTTTCTGCCAATCATCCAGCAGTTTCCAGACACATCAATAGGTAGTAAAAGTGTCTTATTCAAATTACAGGACAAGTATGATTAGGGAGATATAGTATGCGAATGTTTACATGTAGGGTGATGATACACATGCCAAACGATTACAGTATGAAGGAGATGAACAGAGCCTTTTTGGCTGTGGAGCGGCACTAGCAAATGTAAATCTTAGGAAACGTGAGTCTTCAGCCTTCCAAATACATTATTTCCTTCAAAAAGGGCACCATCTAGATGCATTAATGTGATATAAAATGAAAAGAGAAATATAAAACATACTTGTTTTGTGAATGACAGGCAGCTCCTATACTTGCTTGTAGAATTTTACATTTTGACAAAACTTTCCAACCTGTAACAAGACATATTACTTAACCAATAAAGTACAAAAACTATACTGTAAGAAAACTTAAGATGCAAAGAATGGGAGTACAAATAAGAGTAAACATTTTTAAACTAGTATCTCTTCCCTAGCTAGTTCACTAGCTCAGACGAAAAGAAAAGACAATCTGGAGTTCCCATGTCTCAATGTTTCAAATATAGAAAATGTATGAATCTTTTGTATCTAGTAATTCCCGATTTCTGCACAATTAAAAAAAAACTGCTTTGATAAGTGTGTCTTCGTTTGTCAATGGACACATAGGTCTCTAGCAGACGCCATATAGACTTGAGATCACACAACTTACATGTAAATGGCATCAATAAGTATAAGGGAGGAATCCAGGAAATGCCATACTCACGAAGAACAGTAAATATTTCTAAATATACAGAAAATAAGACTTTGGGGACCATTTAAATGATATGTCCAATGATGTTTTCATAGCAAATAAGACTGGACTCTAATCTTATTTTCTATGAGACATGTGAAAGAATATTATAAATGCTAACTGTTTTGGTTTAAAATCAGCAGAATAGTATTTAAGTTTGAAATCTCTCTAATGTGCTTCCGCAAAAATTAGTTCCGTCCCTTTTCAGTGGGCGAGTTGAGAAACCAAAACGCTTCAGAAATCATTACGGGGGTTCTATACAAAACCATAAAGAGAAATGTTTCAATTATTCAGAATTCAGGCAAACTTCGCTTTTCACCAACTTATAAAGCAAAGAGGGGAAATCGGGATGGGAGGTCGGAAATTCTAAGAAGTTCACGTGGTGATCGGCCTGATCCTTTACTGTTTCCACATGAAAGCAGATGTAATCACGTGAATGTTCTCTTGGCACAGCTCAAATTTGTCTTTATTTTATTATTAACACCTACCCTCTAGACCTGCTCCTATCAGGGAAACATTACAGGTGTTCGGCAGTCTGTCTGTACCTTGGATCCTACCATTAAAATGCACTCTACCTTTAAACGCATCCTAAAATGAATACAAAAGCAATAATACAAATCTTTGTATTTGTAATCTCTATATTTGAGTAACAAATGTAATGAATGGGCCTGTACATCAGATTCTGTGGACTTTGATTTTGTAAGCTCAACGGAAGTACCGCATTAATGCTAAATATTGGCACACCTTAACTCCTTTCCATACTTTTTCTAAGATTTGAACAATTCTTTTATGCTACCTGCTGATCTGTCTAAAACTTGCTGTGCAGAGTGGGAAACAGCTTTGACCCTGACTAAAGAGCCGCGTTATGATCGAAATCTACACGGTTTGCTCAAGCCTGTCTGCTCCAATACTGTTGGTTATTACTGTACAAAAACTGGTATAGGCAAACGGATGCACAAGCCAGTCTATGTTTTACTGGTCCCTCATGGCAACTATTTGTTTGTGGTGGTCCAGATGACCTATTTTGAAGACAAGAATAAACAATATCCCATCATTACTATGTTATGCAGACGTTTCACATAATGTACAGCCTTATTTATTCAGAAAAAATTGAATGACGCGTTAATGACCGCTTAGAGCAATTGAAAACACTACAACGTTACACTCATGACGTTTCGACGTCATCACGTCAACGGAAATAAGCCTCATTACAGGGTGTGTGACATGGATCCGGGAAAAAAATCGGGATTCTGAATTGATCCGGCTTTTCAGGGCAGACTATCAGACACTTACCTTTTTGAAAGGGGTATCATTGAAAGGTATCATCGAGAGAGCTAATCTTAGTGCTTTTCGTATATTTGTTCGCTTTGTGCTTGTTTAGATTTGTCGGTTTCCTCTTCCTCTTGGGGTCTGTGAAGGGCTACGGTTTGTGATTGTGGCACTCCCTGGACCTTTCTCTTACCTTTTTTTATACAATAAAATACATGTACCTCTAATCTTCCCTCCAAATAATTTCTACAAGTTCTCATATTGTTGGCATATTCTGTAAGATTTTCTGTTACAAGCTGACATGCCTGAAATTTGAATAGATTTATAAAATATATTATCTTTCGGAAACTACAGATGTCCTTACTATACCTCGCACCAAACACCATATCTGGTGTTAAGTGCTGTGTGGTCGCCATCAAACGTCTCTCCATACTTAACTTTAGTATAATTTATATTATGTGAATTTCCGGAGCCACTGAGCTCATTTGGAGTACCTCAGAGAAAACAACACTGCTTAAAACGGAGTTGGGTAGGGACCTGAGCGGCTTGGAGGTTACAGTACTGCTAACGAGCGGGATTACGACAGACTAGGTCTGCTATGGTCAATTCTTTAGTGTGTTACCGTCTTCTTAGAACAGATTCCAGTGTAAGCACCTGATCAGACAAGTATGCACTTATGTATTTCTATGTTCATCTAATCTCTCCATAACTGAACGATGACATATTTGTCCTTGTTTGCTATATGATTTCCTCAAGTTCAAACGACTGTGGTTCAGATATATTGACACTGCATATACATTGCTCGGTACATATCTACGCATCTCACATCATAGCTCCAGACAAGGTGATACTTGCGGCTATAGATAAGCCCTTTGTGGCCGAACACTTCAGACAAAAACACAAAGCAGTTGAAAAGGGAATGACTCTGGACCATACATGCCATGGTAAACAGTGCAGACCCTGCTACATTCAGAATTGTGGGGCGTGTGATCTGGGTCAGAATGTTCGCAAAAGTATTGGGAAAACAATGAAACAAAGTATTGATCGGCGTACTACTACTAAACAGAAAACTCAAATTGTCCAAATATGAGCTCTATCATAAGGTAAGTAGCCTATTGACATATGCAGGGATTCAAATCAGGGTCACAAGCAAAAGTGTGTCTGCCAACATATGGGGGATCTGCAGACTGAGATAGTCCTATGCAGCCAAACTGATTTACCCCAGATGTTACTCCCTTCTAATACATTCTATGGTATAAAATATTTCTTTTGAATGGACAGTGCTGTGTTCAGACTGCCTGGATGTGCAGATATGTTCGAAGAGTGTCCCACCTGCTTAAATATTCCTTTTTGCTTAACACAGGCCCTGTACATATATGCAAAACATAAAAGGATTTGGTATCTGCATATTATTGTTATTACAATACCTAAAATATCACTAACAGTTTTACATACCTTCCCAAGTCCAGCAATCATACCAGTGTTTTCTGTCCTGCAAAGTAAAATTCATATACAAGTAACATTGCATGTTTATCTTAAGTATTCGGAGAGGCATGTTTGCACACATAGTGTAGACCCATATTAAACTGTTCATAATGATAAAGATTAAACGACATCTGCAGTGCTTACCATTCCACGAAATACCGTAAAATAAACTCATTTAAATGTTATGACAAGAATGGTACTTAGAGTCCTAATACTTAGAGTAATTACAGTAAAATCTCAATGGCTCAAACATCTTTGGGACCATGGAAATGTATTCGAGACACGGGTAGTTCGAGCCACTGAGGGTTAATTATGGTGCCAGGGCAGGAGGCAAATGGGGATAGTTTAGTCATGTCTTTTTGATTTTCTATAAAAATAATGATATGTTGTGTGTACTCATTAGAATCGCCTCGATGATACAAGTTGATGAGAAAATAAGAAAGTTTCCCGAAATATTCATTTTTTTTGGCTGTCGAAATACCGTACAAGAATTTCCTACGTAAGAATTTCGGAAGAATTTCATAGGGACTCAAAAACGACTTCGAATTAGCCATGGTAAACGAGCCATCGGGTATTCAAGCAATTGAGGTTCGACTGTATCATAAACGCAGTCTGAGAAAAGTAAAACCTTCTGACAAGACGATAAGGTAAAAATGTTTGTAATATGCAGAGGTTATTTTCTGGTTTAGATTTCTTCTTTAATAACCACAGTCTAAGTGCTTTTACAGGAAATGCCTTTTGAACTTTACCCCATGTAAACCTCTGCTATTTTCAATTTCCCAAAAAAATGCAACATTACGTTTTTGTTTGTTTGTGTTGATGTTTTACGGCCCAGCCAACCCAATGGGGTCATGTCGAGCGCGGTCAGTTTACCTAACCACACGTTTACTGGGCAGGTTTAGTCCTCTAAGCGGTTAACCAGTATTGTGCACATTCTTTCGCTAGAACCTGACAACTGCCCTTCCTGAATCAGCGGAAGGGAGAGAATGACCGTAGAAAATATTTCATGACCTAATATTTCATGACCTATCTCCACGAAAGAATGTTGCCGACCTCGGCGGGGGTTGAACACGGCAACATTAAGTAAGCAACCAAGTTAACACGCGTTTTTTTCTCTTGAGCTTTCAAACTTTAAAGAGTGGTTTGATGGTGTTTTTTTTTTTTTTTTTTTTGCTTACTGGCAATAGAGGGAAAATGATCACAATAGCTCAACTGGTTTCATTACAGGTGAGCTGAAGCACTCTTCAGCAAACATTGTTCAAATGTGGTCCTTCGAAAGAACCATATTTACTCAAAATATTGGAAACCTCAACTCCCTACCACATGTCGAACTTTGCACATTAAAGTACATTTTGATGTATCTAAAACTGATGATCTTCGAATAAAATATAGCAACGGATTTACCCGGGTCTAAATTTTCTTTCCTGTCCCCCTCCAAAGAACACTGGAACCAGAGGGGTGATTCCATTCTCAAGACCGTGAGCATATATTGCTCCTATTCGTGGGCCATAAAACTGCAAACAAATAAAATTAACTGTCATACCAAACAGGCCTTACCACATAACGTATTAACGTATATGTAAATAGTTTAACGGTGTCTCAACTCAAAGTTTAATTCAGTTGTCAATATAAATAAATATATCACTGAAAAAGAAACATAATGAAAACATTATGTATTGTATTTTAAAATGTCAACACATTATTTTTACTTTTCAAGCAGTCAGCCTTTGCCTAGTTAATACAGTATTTAACATGACTGGATATTATTCCTCACCTAAAGATTCATTCGTTTATGACATTTTGTTGAAATTATTATAAACTGTTTGATAAAATACGTTTCGTCCTCTCGCCTTTGGCATTATTCACATGAACCTAAACAATCAGAACGGCTGCGCAGTTTTACTTAGTCTACATGATCTTGTGGCTTGCTATAGCCCTGTAGATACTCAGCATATACATGTACCTTGTGTCCAACTACAGTAAGATAATCCACTCCTAAAGCTGTTACATCTACTGGTATCTTCCCTATTGCCTGAGCAGCATCGGTATGCACCAGTATCCTTTGAGTTTCATGAGCATTCCGTTTTAACATTTTGATGGCCTGAGATATTTCTGAAACATTCTGAAACAAACAATTACAAGTTCACTATTCTGTGGAAAATGAAAAGTACCAATTTTATTTGCCCTAAGTATTCGAACAGGCAGGCTTAAGCAAACAATGTAGACCTAGATCAGACGCCACAGGACGCGGATGCTGATCAGGGTATACACTTTACAGCAGGTACCCGTACTTCACCATAGTGCAGATTGTTTTATTTCCTTCGGGATCATTGAGGCCATTTTGGTATCTTTGAAAATGGAGTTGTGCAGAGGGCGTTAGCAGTGTTGCAAACTTCATTACCGCATAGGAAGAGTCTCAATAAAACCGAGACTCCCATTTTCTAATCTGTAATATGTTCTTTGTTTCCAAATGCAATCATTTTGACGTTTATTTTAAACACATCAACATATACAAAAATGCTTGACAAATCTTTAAGAGAAGTATGGTAAGGAGTTATGGTCCCCGTATATTTAGGGCAAATATGGTGCACTATGCACTGATACAGTCTCCATCACATAAACGAGTTCACAACACACAACACTCTGGCAACTCAGCGGCGTCAAATGAGAAATGAAGGAATCTTTGCGTCTGATCAAGGTCTCCTCTGTTTTCAAATAGTTCAACCATTTTTCCTCTATCTAAATCACATAGCCTGACATATCTAAAAATCGAAATTAGAATCTTTCGATATGTAGTGTGCGGGAGTCCATTCAGTCTACATGAGGTTAACACACCTATGTGAAATGTAACCATAGCTTGAAATAAGTCCCTTTTATCACACAAAATATATTGACGTTTTGTCTTATTGCTCTGTTTTGTATTGAGGCTACCCATCTTCGAGGTGTTTCTAATGAATACTAACAAACGTGGTTTTTATGTAGAAATAAGAAACCATACTTTGCATATTCCTATTATCCACAGCTATGTGACTGTTAATGAGCACTTAACCAATGAATACCTTCTTGAAAATTTACAAAATTATCTCTAGGTAATTAAGAGAAAATAGCTCCCAACAAACAATTTGCCGTTAACACTTTTAAAGTTAAGACAGATACATTTCGTAAATCGTATAAGTAGCTTGTATAACAGCAAATATTTATAGCTGCATAATATGTTGAATTATTCTATTTTAAGTGATTTTAAATGTATTTGTACGATCTTTTGTGAGCTAATAAGGCTGTTAAAACAAGAATATATGCATTTAAAATATTAAATTCAAATTTTGAAACCCTAATGACATCATGGTAGAGTTCGTTGTGGAATAAGAATCTATTTATACAAACACTGGAGATTCATTACGAAAACAAGCCTATATAATGTTGACCCTCTTAAAGCCCACTTTTATATAGTTAAACTGGGGTTTACAGGGGTATACATGATTTTCTTATTTCTGAGCAGAAATGTGAAATATATCAGAGTATTTTATCTGAAAATTTTCAGTTTTTGGAGGTGATATTTTCTATATATTTTAAAAGGCGTGTTTTCGTAATGACTCATATTTTGCCCTGACGTTTGCCTGGATAAATGACTAATGTACTTTTCAATGTTTTTTTTTGATTGTTCACATTCTTGCTTCATGAGCTTTCAATTTATAAATTCTTTGAAACTTTAGACTTAATCCTGTTACAGACGTCACTTTTCTATTCTTGTTTTCTTTCCCTACATGAACACCATGACTTTGTGCTCTTAACACATAATTACGCACAATTCTAAAACAGTGTTTACGCCTATCATAAAATCAGGGAAATGAGAATGAAAACAAACTCATTTACAGTTTACAATTCATAAAGGTGTAAGATTAAACCAACAACATAGGCAGACCCGTGCAAACAATGGAACCTCCACTAACGAACCTTACTCAATAGACAACTTCCTATAGCAGCCACATTTGTAACGCCACAAAGCGTGATTTTACTATTTATTGAACTTCTTTACAAAAGCCATTTACCTTAATTCCCAGGTCTGTTGTTGACCCAATGGTGGAAGTTGTGAGATGTTGCAATGTATATGTAGTTTTGTGATTGGTATTCAGTTAAACATTTGAAATATTTCTGCACAAAAAGCATATGTTCTAAATATTCATCAGAGGAACCTTGGTGTGATTACTAAAATATAAGTAAAAAGTATTAATATTTAATATTTTGGTTTCCACACAATGTCTGATCTACAGCCATACAATATGCCACAAGTTAAGTATTTCAAAAATGAACTTCTGTCACCTAATTCAGAACTAATTAGACTGATTCTTAAATTAGTGTTAATCAGAAAAATCTGACCAATTGATTGGCTGGCAGCTTTAAATACTGTTAATAAATATTGATCATTTGTTTAAGTTAGGAAATTGAGTTACTTTACTTATCTTGGTAGATTCAATTACTTTACTCGTAAGGCGCCAAGCAGAAGTTTTGGCAGACGACTTTCATTTTTTGTATTCTTTATTTTTTCATAGAACATGTAAGTCTTGACATCATTTTTTGTATTCTTTATTTTTTCATAGAACATGTAAGTCTTGACATATCATTTGAATGTCTGCTGATTCACATGAACTGTGAAGATTTATTTTCTATGAAAAATAAAATGAAGAGTTTCGTCTGCAACAGTTGTGATGGGCAATTTAAGGGTTAAATTACTGTTAATCAGGTATTCCATACCAATTATAATGGATTGAGATAACTGGATTACTTTCCTTTGACAATCTTGTCGACTAGCACTGTTCTGTTAACATAGCAAGAAAAATACCTAACGGCATTATGGACGGTTTTAAAGATAACATATCACTTTGAAAAAAGGTTAGCCAAAAGGTAAACCTCGGACGACGCCCGATGTTCGCACGGCGCCAAACGCCCGCCCGGGCGCCCGAACATTGCTATTTTAAAGGACAGAATTTTCGGCGTAAAACGAAAAAAAGGGACGTAGTATTTTATTACTTTAAAAAACCTTATAAGGTTGAATCAGAAGTATATTCCCAGATGGAAAATATGATGAGAGTCGGTATTTCTTACGCGACACACACATGCAGCCTCATTAAACTATATTCAGCCTCACTGAACTATATATGCGCCATTTAATTATATTCAGGGGTTTAGCAGTCAATGATTGCACAAGATTTATTAACGGACAACCATTCAAGGGGAGATATTTAAAATATTAGGAAGCAAGTTGCTTTTTTTTCTTTATGCGACACATGATCTTGACCTTGGACCCAGTTTACACTGGACTAGTAACAATGGTACAGGTATTGTATTTATTGGAAATATGTTGTCTTGGCCGAGTTTTCAAAATTTTCTTTGATGAAGTCTAAATGCTCATATTTCAATTATTTCTTCAAATATCTGAGATGCGTTTTCAAAAAGCAATAGTTCAGTACATGAACTTTCAGACTGCAGCATTATATTCAAGGGAAATCAAACAGCTATTGTAAACATCAACAAGAAACTCAATAAAACCGAGTAGTGTGTTCCTTGTTTCTAAAGGCAATCTTTGTGACGTTTAGGTACTCACTTTAGCTATTTTCAGCACTTTCAGCAAAAAATCATCAGTAATGCACCCAAAATGATGGTATAACTTCAATTTTATTAATTGTGACTTAATATTTGTTCAACCTAACCTATTAAAAACAATTTACTACAACTTCAGTTATTATCCAAATCATTTTTAATGACCATAGTGCTGTAAAATAGCGCTAAAGTCAAGCCAAGGCAACATATTTTGGAAGTTCCATTAGTGACAAGTCCGGTTATTATTAGGTCCGAGTCTTGACTCAGTCTATATTTATACAAAGATTCATCAAACTATACCCAGAAACACTTAATTTAAAAACTGCACCATATCTAAAGACCAAATACTAGAAGCGAGGATAATGCAGATAACTTGGAAGAGAACAAATAAGATTGAGGCTTGATGGCTATGCTTCACTCTTTAATTGCATGACGGCGGTTCGGGCCTCAGACCCGATGACGGCATCTTCGTAAAACTTTAATCAGTAGGTTGGGGCTTGACGATAAGTCTTTGGCTTGGCCCGCCGTGGTTCAACTTTTGGTTTTCATTTACTCTGGCATACAGTAGAATTAGCCATAAGTACTCGTCTTTGTTTATTATAGTGATTAATTTGATTTTTGTGTTTTCGCTTTGATGCATTGACTGAGTTGGGAGCCTTTATGCGAACCGAATTTTTATGTGTTTCTGTATTAAGAGTAGCATCGGGACCCAGGGTGAAGTTAGCTAGCTGTAAAAGTGCTTTAAACCCCCCTGTGGTTTCCCCTACTGACCGTTCTAAGACGGTGGTCCCGGTGTTAGTCTTACTCTTTGTTGCTTTGTGGTTTATTCTACGAGGCGATTTGCTGTATGTCTTTCCATGTGCCATTTTGTTCTTGTGTTTTTTAGTCCTTTTAGTATTGCGATTACCTCGCTTGGGGAAGAGAGAGAGCTAATCTTAGTGCTTTCCGTACGTTTGTTCGATTTGTGCTTGTTTGGATCTGTCGGTTTCCTTTTCCTCTTGGGGTCTGGGAAGGGTTGCGGTTTGTGATTGTGGCACTCCCTGGACTTTTCTCTTACCTTTTTTCCTACAATTTAGCGGGTACGGTCCTCGAAATTGTGGATTCCATTAAATACCTAGGAGTAACAATCACACATGATTTGATATGCAATACACATATCAGCATCATGTGTACTCATGCAAATAGAACTCATGGTATCCTGAGACGAAATCTTTATCAGTGTCCCCAGGATGTAAGAAAGGCAGCATATAGGGGACTTGTTCGTTCCGTTTTGGAATATGCCAGCTGTGTTTGGGATCCCCAAAGCGTGGTTCTTCAATAAGAAATCGAAAAGGCTCCGAATAGGGCTGTTAGGTTTGTAACTAGCAATTACTGCTTTGAAACCGGTAGAATGATTGGAATACTGGAAAAAAATAAAATGGGAGTCTCTCAAGAAAAGGAGGAGAAACAGTAGACTGTTTTTTGTTTTTTTGTAAAAAGGTCTAAAGGGTGCTGCCAGCATTCCAACAGATGAGCTTATTCCCCTAATTAGGAGCAGTAGAAAACCTCTCTCATTGTCTTTTCAGACCCCCGCTACAAGAACTGACATTCACAAGGGCTCTTTCTTCTCTAAAACAAGCAGAGATTGGATTTCCCTTCCAGATTTTATTATTACCTCTGCTGAAGGTGCAGCGGATGGTGTTGCTAGGTTTACCTCTCTGGTGAGAGCTAGGGACTAACTTCCCTGATCACAGGTACCGATGAATGAATGCCCTCAGACGTATCACCAGTAAATATTCTGATTCTGATTCTTCTACAAAATTGAAAGAAGTGCGTTGTCATTCCTACATGTGGCGCGCATACATGCATACAGTCTACATTTCTACTAAGTATAAATAATAAATTAACATATGTCGAGGGACAAAAAGGCAAAATCAGGACTTCTGGAATTTAGAGAAAGTTTACTGATCTAAGCCGCTACTGTATGCCCTTTCTCCAGAGCAGATCTTACTTAGCTTAGTTTGAGCCACATCATGTAAAAAAAAGTGCCGTTTTAGCATTACGAACAACACAGGTTCAAACCGGCGCATCCGCACAGTCTCGACAACACCTATGAAGTTCGCTCATGTAAGCGGTTGGCCAAGGAGAAACAGAAGCCAACAACCAGACACATGGCCGCGCATGCACACAGAAAGATTGATTTGACAGATAGTCTACAGAGCGTTTTTCTCGCGACACGGCTCATTTGTTTTGGTTACCTGAATAATTCCGGTTTCATTGTTGGCAAGCATCACAGTGACCATAATTGTATTGCATTTTATGACTGAGACGATATCTGCGGCTTCTACACGACCGGTTACTCGAGACACTGGTACATATGTAATCTCTGTAAAGGATAAAGTTCTTTATGGGAACTGGAGAAACTATGTAGATTGGCTGCCATTTTTCACACGGGAGACAACTTTGGTAATATCCTGTTCGCTTTCTTGCACACCAAGCCCCTTCTGAAAAGGGATCGTTATTGAATGAATTTGCTCCCACAGGTAGCAAATTATTTCTGTTTCAAGTAAACACTTTTTCAGAAGGGGCCGATGGTAGGACAAAGTTGTCTCCCTTGAAAGTATATCAATTCCCCTTAAATTCTCTAATCTTTAAAATATTATTAATAACCAAAATACATTAAAATGATACAATGATATTTGTCCCTCAAACGTTTCTTGTAAAGAGGAACATTTAGTTATCTTAAGGGCATTACATATGGAAGATATTCCGTCAAGTTTTACAAGGAAGATGCTTTTGTGACTTGGTCTTTGCTCAACTTCTTATCAAGCCCCTTCTAAAAGTGGTCCTTTCTAAAATGGAGAAATTTGATACGGGAATAAATGCCTACCTTTTACAATAAACGCAATTTTAGAGGTAAGACAAAATTATTTTTGAAAAAGTTTCCTCGCCTGAAAGTATATCAGTTTCCATGAAATAGCCAGATAGTCATTACGAAAACACGCCTATTCAAATATATAGGAAATTTCACCTAAAAAAACTGAAAACTTTCAGATAAAAAAACATGATAATCTTTCATATTCCTGCTAAAATATAGATTGTGGGTACTCGTTAGAGGCGGTTCTAACGAGTACCCTTAGTCTATGTTTTGAGCAGAAATAAAAAAAATAATGTATACCCGCGTAAACCCCAGTTTTACTACATGAAAGTGAGGTTTAAGAGGGTCAAAATTATATAGGCATGTTTTCGTGATGCATTCCTCAGCAAACGCAGGAGAACTAAGCCGAATGGCTCCTTAACATTGAATTATTCACCACATGATTAATGTAGGACTTTTTCTGAATCCCATTTGAAATAAGTGCATGGCGTTATGTATTGTATCTGTATATACGCAAATAAAATATGTGTAAACTAAACTAATGTAAAACTAAAATGCACTATAATTTTAACTTAGCTACACTTAAGTCATGTTCAGAGTATAACAGCTCATCTGGGGGCCTACTCTGCTCCTCTACAGAAACAATAAAGGTAAATATCTAAACAAATGTAGATACCTGCCTGGCCTGTTTTTCTTAAATACTCCAGGTATTCATTAACAGCAGGGTGTTCTATTTTAGATGAAATTATGTTTGGTATGACTGGTATTCTTGAATGACTCTCCCCAGTGTGATCTGGAGTAATATGCTCCCTTCTGCTGTCTTGTGTGAGTCTGAAATACGTCACAGCTGTCTGTAAGATCATATTGTTAGCCTGAAACAAAGGTAAAACTAGATATTAGGTGTTAAGATGAATACTAATTGATGAACTAATAATATATAGTTAAAAATGATTGAAAAAATAATCGAAAGAACAGCTAAATAAACAATAACAAAAAAAAATCTTCTGATGCCGAAGCTTCATTTCTGGATTCAAATTTATGAATATTTTAAGTGTACAATCACTTCTTTAACTTACGAAAAACGTGTTAATCTGTTATTATATACATGTATAACTAATTCGTGTTGCAAGAGTGGCCATTCTATCAGTGACTTTAACAATTGTACTAATCGTTAATTGCTAAAAGTCCTAAAACAAGACTATTGATATTTATAAAACTGCTAAAATACTTTCAAACTGTTATTGTCATCAAAGTGGGCCATCGATGTTTATAAATGTCTCGTACACCTTTCCACTTGGCACGACCGAAATAAGGTCAGAGAAAATTAATTTATTAGTTTAGTTTCTGATCCCCACCCGCCCCTAAACATTCTGACCAAATAAAAAAAAATGAGGTGGAAATGTTTTCAGAGACAACTAGACTTTTGCTGAAAACAAATTTTATACTACTTTTAAGAACTGCAAATGAATTATTGTTATGTAAAGAGTATTAAAACAAGGTTTCTTCTTTTTGTATATGGTAATTGTGCCAGTTATCTTGTTTTGCTATTACTGACATCTTCACTGTCTGGCCAAGGAATAAAAAATATTAAAATCCACCCACCCACTCTATTTTTTCTTAAATCTGGAAGAGAATCTAATAATTATTTTTCTCTGGCCTAATGCTGTGATGAAAATATTTGACTATACCTCTGTACCTCCTGATGTGAACACAATATCTGCAATATAAAAATGCATCCAGATTGAAGGAACACCTACTGTCATTTTCAGATTACATATATGAACAGGGAAAAGGATACTTAATACAAAACCTTAATCCATCGCTCAAGAAAAGGGAAGAAACCAGATGCCTATTCAAATATACTGAAAATTTTACCACAAAAAAAAAATGAAAATCTTCAGCTAAGAAATTCTGATATTTTTAATGTTTCTGCTCAAAATGTACATTACGGGTACTCGTTAGAATCGCCTCGGCGAGGCGGTTCTAAAGAGAACCCACAATCTATGTTTTTGAGCAGAAAAGAAAATAATAAAAATAATGTATACTCCTTAAAACCCTAGTTTTACTATACAAAAGTGGGGTTTAAGGTGGTCAAAATTACATAGGCATGTTTTCGTGATGACCGTACTTTCTGGGTACTATATCAGACGCGCCCCATCGTGCTGCCAATGAATATCACAGTATGCGTGTTAACTAAGCCTTGACATGCTTAATAAATTAAGTGCCACGCCTACTGATGATTTTCAGCCAGTCAGATTACTTGATCTAAATTGTCTATACAAACTTACATTCTAAATGACAAACGGTGCAGATTCAGGTCATTTGGCTTTTTCAGAAGCCAACTGATCTGGATCTATACTGTTTGCAAAGGCAACTGAGGGTTAACCATAACTCCTGGTCAAGAGGCAAATGGATATAATTTAGACATGTCTTTTTAATCTTCTATACAATAATGGCGTGTTGCGTATACTCATTAGAACCGCATCGATGAGGCGGTTCTAATGAGTATACATAACATACAATTTCATGATGAAATAAGAACATTTCTCTAAATATTTGTTTTCTTGAGTTCTCGGAAGAATTTCGAAGGGACTCAAAAACGGGTTCGAATTATCCACGGTAAACGAGTCATCGAGGTTCCAGCCACTGAGGGTTTACTACATTTACCTGGTTAACCTCTTATATAACGCAATGACAAACTAACCCACATATCCATCCATACTGGTCAAGCCCTTAGCACATCACGAAAATATGCCTATATAATTTTGACCCCCTTAAACCCTACTTTCATATAGTAGAACTGAGGTTTAAAGGTGTATACATTATTTTTCTTATTTCTGCTCAAAACATAGATTGTAAGTACTCGTTAGAACCGGCTCGTCGAAGCGGTTCTAACGAGTACCTACAATCTATGTTTTGAGCATTAATATGAAAAATATCAGAATTTTTTATCGGAAAATTTTCATTTTTACGGTGGTTAAATTTTCAGTATATTTGAATAGGCATGTTTTCGTAATGAATGTTTAGATAAAATATTTAATAAACAATATATATTAATTTCTTCTTCATCCGGAAAAAAACATGTTGTGATACTCAGTAGAATCGCCTCGGCTATAAGATTCCACATGTGTATAAACATCATAGGTTTTACATGGAGACATAAGGTGGACGATACCATATCATTACTTAAACACGCCTATTCATGTATATTGAAAACTTCACCTAAAAAAACTGAATATTTTCAGATAAAAAGACTGATATTTTTTCGTATTTCCTCTCAAAACATAGATTGTGGGTACTCGTTAGAACCGCCTCGGTGAGGCGGTTCTAACGAGTACCCACAATCTATGTTTTTGAGCAGAAATAAGAAAAATAATGTATACCCATTAAAACGCCAGTTTTACTATATAAAAGTGGGGTTTAAGGGGGGTCAAAACTATATAGGCGTGTTTTCGTGATGGTTGTTTGAATCGCTTGTGAGCAGTGATTATAATGAGTACCAACAACATATATATGCTTTACGAGACAGTCTGATCAGACAGTTGTACTAGGAGTACAACAGAAGGTGCTATAAGTTCTGCTACCAGTAGCTACACCTAGTTATCAGCATAGCCTTTGTATGTAGCACTTAAAACGCTGACCCTAGAAAATTACTTAAGTACTGTTGATAATAAAACAAACTAATAATGAAACGAGAGCTTTTTTTGTACATGCTAATAGCATCAGGCCCCAGATAAAGGAATGCATTCAGAAGATCCTTTTTTCTCTACTAATAGAGTCTAAATATAATGACCCTTGACAGCAACGAAAAACACAAAAAAATGAATATATCTAAATGTTGACGTTTTTGGTGCCAGCTTAGCTAGTTTCGGAAGATTGGCGCTCTTCAGAGGCCCTGTTACAGATTTTAAAATATCTCGTTATGGGCCCAGTGATCACAAAGCACTAAAAATATAAACTACACTATAGTGTAGAACAAAGATCAATTTTAAGGCCGACCCACAACATAAATACCAGATGAAGTAAAGATCCAGAGATCCTAACAGAACTGCCATCAGAGCAATCTTTTGTGTTGAGGTTTTACAACCCATTCAACCAATGGGGCCATGTGAAGCACGATTAGTAAAACTACACTATAGTGTGGAGCAGAGGTCAATAAAGACCAAGAGATCCTAAAAGATTTCTTTCAGGGCATTTTTGTTTGTGTTGAGGTTTTACGGTCCAGTCAACCAATGGGGTAATGTGGAGCACGTTCAATTTATCTAACCACATTCTTTCGCCAGAAACTGACAACTGCCCTACTTGAATCAGCGGAAGGGAAAGAAAGACCGTAGAAAATATTTCATGATCAATTTCCACAAAATAATTTGCTGACCTGGCGGGGATTGAACCCACAACCTCCTGTTTAGCAGTCGGACGCACATTCAACTGAGCCAACGAGGCCGGCTTCAGATAAATTAAGCTTTGTCGTGCTGAATAAACTGAGATGTCCAGCCCACTTCAAATTTTAAGCTAACCAGATTATTTAATTGAGATTTTTTTATACAAATTCACATACTGAATGGCCAAAAATGCAGACCCAGATCCGATGGCTTCTTAGACGCCAACTGATACGGATCTACACTGTTTGCAAAGGCAATCTATATCCGGATTCAGAAGGACCAGGGTTAATACAAACAAATTAATGATAACATGGTAGTCGAAGTACCGGAGTTTAAAACATATGATTAACGAACGTAGAATTATCTAAGGTGCACATGCCATCAAACATTACGAAAACATGCCTTTTCAAATATACTGAAAATTTTACCACCAAAAAATGAAAATTTTCAGATAAAAAATTCTGATATTTTTCATATTTCTGCTCAAAACATAGATTGTGGGTACTCGTTAGAGCCACCTCGACGAGGCGGTCCTAACGAGTACCCACAATCTATATGTTTTTGAGTAGAAATAAGAAAAATAATGTATACCCCTGCAAACCCCAGTTTTACTACATAAAAGTGGGGTTTAAGGGGGTCAAAATTATATATAGTCATGTTTTCGTGATCGAATGATAAATGCCCTGATCTGGTAGCCAACGATGTTTACATTACAACAATAAAAATCATACATACAGCAATTATAAATAATTCAATATTCATTGAACCAGTAATCTGACTGGAAGGGCCCTCATAAGCCTGCGCGGCAGTGCAGGCTCATCTGCCCTAATCAAACTGCAGGGCTGCATCACGAAAACACGCCTATATAATTTTGACCCCCTTAAACCCAACTTTTATATAGTAAAACTGGGGTTTACAGGGGTATACATTATATTTTCTTATTTCTGCTCAAAAACATAGATTGTGGGTACTTGTTAGAGCCGCCTCATCGAGGTGGTTTTAACGAGTACTCACGATCTATTTTGAGAGATTGTGGGTACCCCTTAGAACCGCCCCATAGAGTCAGTTCTTACGAGTACTTACAATCTATGTTTTGAGCAGAAATATGAAAAATATTAAAATTTATTATCTGAAAATTTTCAGTTTTTGGTGGTAAAATTTTCAGTATATTTGAATAGGCGTGTTTTCATAATGGTGCAGGCTGATATGGCACTGCCGACTGGTGGCAAGTAATGGGGAATTGATATTCTTTCAGAGGAGGCATCTCTATTACGAAAACATGCCTATTCAAATATCTGGAAAATTTTCAACTCCAAAAACTGAAAATTTTCAGATAAAAATCTCTTGATACTTTTCATATTTGCGCTCAAAAATAGATTGTGGGTACTCGTTAGAACCGCCCAGTGAGGCAGTTCTAATGAGTACCCACTATCTATGTTTTTGAACAGTAATAAGAAAAAATAATGTATATCCCATTTATCCCAGTTTTACTATATAAGAGTGGGGTTTAAGGGGGTCAAAATTATATAGACATGTTTTGTGATGATCTCTATCAAAAACGGTTTAGCTTCTCTGCAGAAAAGGGATCTGCTCTAAAATAGCATACCCTTTTTCAGAATGGGCTTGACAAGTAGGAAGTCACAAAATGTTCTCCCTTGTAAAACTGGTAGAGTGCCCAGTCTCCTTAAAACATATCATACCTGTAGGATCTGCCCCAATCATTGTTGCAACTTTATTTCTGGCATCATCAATGCAAACTTTAGCCTTTCTTCCTGAAAAGAAAGGAAAAGAAACATTCTGGCATACTTTTGACTGGTTCCAAGTTCTTATAGTTTACAGTGAATCCTTTTTCAGAAGAAACTGGGCGTGGTGCAAGAAGGCAATCAGGAAGTCAATAATGTTGTTTCCATTATAAAATTATTAGAATTTCTACCATGTGTATCATATCCCTTTAAAATTCTAAATGTCCCAAACATCCTGCTACATGTGTACTGTATATATTTGACTGTGAAACATACTGAATACCGTATTCGACATAATTACTGCACTGTACACTTAAGTTTTAAAACAATAACTGAAAAACTAGAAATGTGTCCAAAGGACATGGATGCCCCTGCCTAAGAAAACACAAACAAAAAACAAAAAACACAAACTGCTGACGCCAGACATGGAGACAGACAGACGGACAGATAGGGATAACACTTTATGCCCTTTCTAACCTTTTGTCAAATGATGGGGCATAAAAAAATGTAGTAAAATATCTTCCTAAGGAGGGCACATTTTAAAGGAATATCTGCTGAGAACTTCCTGAGGGGCGCTTTTTAATGTTGCACATGAGATATGTGTTCTGATTTTCTTTATAAAAGCATACTTGGTACTCATCTGAATTACCTTGATGAGTTTCATTACGAAAACATGCCTATTCAAATATACTGAAATTTTTACCACCAAAAAATGAAAATTTTCAGATAAAAATTCTGATATTTTTTTCATATTTCTGCTCAAAACGCAGATTGTGGGTACTCGTTAGAACCACCTCGGCATCTATGTCTTTGAGCAGAAATAAGAAAAAATAATGTATACCCCTGTAAACCCCAGTTTTATTATACAAAAGTGGGGTTTAAGGGGGTCAACATTACATAGGCGTGTTTTCGTGATGACAACAGCATACGTGTTTACTCATTTGAACTGCCTCATCAAGGCACTTCAGATGAGTACCCACAACATATGCTATTATAAAGTAGATAATATCACAAGGATTGTAATCTGAAGATTACGAAATTGCTTGACTGTGTGCTTATAGAGGTATGTGAGGTAATTAGGTTGAATATGGTAAACTGGTTTCTGTGAAGTTATGTCAACATGGCATAACATCACCAAAACATGCCTATATAAGTTTGACCCTGTTAAACCCCACCTTTATATAGTTAAACTGAGGTTTACAGGGGTATACATTATTTTTCTTATTTCTGCTCAAAAACATAGATTGTGGGTACTCGTTAGAACCGCCTCGCCGGGGCGATTCTAACGAGTATCCACAATCTATGTTTTGAGCAGAAATATGAAAAAAAATACCAGAATTTTTATCTGAAAATTTTAATTTTTGGGTGGTAAAATTTTCAGTATATTTGAATAGGCTTGTTTTCGTATTGTATGTGACAATGTAAGGAAGTCGGCAAAGACATTTTGTCAAGTAATGAATTACTTACAGAAAAGTACTGAGGAAGAAAAATTAATCAAATCGAGACAAGAACATCCATCCATCCACAACCATTCCTTCGACTATTCCCTCATTCATAAACAAATGAGATGGGAGACAGCATTTCCTACCAGATTACATAAGATATGTGCACCAAGGGCTCAGATGAGCCTGAGCGAGTCCACGAAGGCTGATCAGTCTTGGCTGTCCGTCTTAAGACACTTTGGATCCTTGGCTACCAACCAAATGCCCTGCGAAGATTGATCAGAAAGCATAGATGTGGGCTGAACTGAGTCTTTGCTGGGTACACATGCAATCTTGTAGGAAATGCTGCACCCCTGCTTAAATTTTAAAAATTAAGTCACCAGCTTCGTGGGAGCTACTTGGATTTCCCCATGCATCTTGTAATGTCGCCTGTATACTGTCTAAAACCTCGTTTTCCAGAGGTGTTGTTGCATTGTAATCCAAATACACTTGTCTGAAATAATGAAAAGAAAATCAAAAACAAGTGAGCCACACCGTGAGAAAACGTACCTTCTGATATATGCTCCAAAGAAGACTAAAATCACCCTGTGCATCCACACAGTCTGATCAGAGCGTTTGTTGTCTGCTTGAAGAAAATTGCATTGGTATCCAAAATGTGCCCAGGGATGATTCTGATCAGTGGACTGCCCAAAAGAGCAAGCAGATCTGAACCAGCCATCACGAAAACAAGCCTATATAATTTTGACCCCATTAAACCCCACTTTTACATAATAAAACTGGGGTTTACAGGGGTAAACATTATTTTTTTTTATTTCTGCTCAAAACCAGTACCCACAATCTATGTTTTGAGCAAAAATACGAAAAATATCAGAATTTTTTATCTGAAAATGTTTCATTTTTTGGTGGTAAAATTTTCAGTACTTATGTTTGAATAGGCGTGTTTTCCTAATGCGCTGGGCGCACGTCTGAAAGTAGGTTTACAAACTTTCATTGCGGCTCCAATACCAAGGGGACGAACACCGCCCTCTATAACTCGCCTGAGCACCTAGGATAATGGTATGTAGTCCACACAGGAAACAAATTAAAGCTATGTAGACAGCTCATGTCATTTTAACGACTTTTTGTAAATTTTAGAAAAATATCTTACGGCTGTGACAGTTTGAATTTTTTTTATAATAAACACGTATTAATGACACGCATAAACTCCAGTGATATCTACTTTTATAAAGAAATAGAAACATAAGATAAAATAAAATTTACCTTCTTGACATCATCGGACTGCGAACTCGTGAAACTCTACTTTCGCTTTCACTATCACTGGTTCCCGGTTATACGAAGTATGCGACGAATCGGAGCCGAATGAACCGAATAAGGCGCAAAAAGCGGTCATGCTAAACACCGAAACTACACATTTTTTAATAAATTATATAATATAGATGACCTTTATTAGTAGACAAAATGTCATTAAAAAATACAAAAAAAAAAAAAAAACAAAAAAAAAAAACAAAAAAAAAAAACATAAAAAAAACAAACAACAACAAAAAAAAAACAAAAAACAAAAACAAAAAAAAAAAACAAAAAAAAAACAAAAACAAAAAAAAAAAAAACAACAACAAAAAAACAAAAAACAAAAAAAAAAACAAAACAAAAACACTTTATTGTATGAAATATCATGTTGAATCACATTAACCGAAAATAAAATCGGATACTGAAAAGACCTTAAAGTTTTATATATGCGTTTATTATACATAACGAAATTTTCTACAAGGACGTACATTGAAACTGCATCAGGGGCACTGAACAGAAGATGTCAGTCTCCGAAAAGTACTTTGATTGGTAGTGCTTCGTCGCAGACGAAAAAAAAGACGCTTAAGAGCAGTCTGCAAATTCAGGAAACACACCACATTATTGAAATTTGAGCCAGCGCCCGACAAAACCTGCAATAAGACTTGTGCGAACAGCGAAGACTCAGATCAGCCTGCGCATCCGCGCTGCCTGACCAGAGTCTTCGCTGGTTGCATGTGCCTTCTACAGCCACCAGCTATCTAAAGAGGGCTGAACGATCGAGAACCCTTGCCATACTGCGTTGATATACAAGCGGATCTGAGTCTTTGCTGGTTACACAGGTCTTATTGTAGGTTTTATCGTGAGCTGCTCTATTATTTAAAAAGCATCAGCAATTTAAAATACAGTAAACCCTCGTTACAACGACAGCGTTTGTTCCCAAAGACATTGCTATTAAAATGAATTTGTTGTTGTACAGAATACTAAATGAGCAGATTGATATGTAAAAAAACAGTCTTGTTTTGTTCTTATTTCCTCATAGAACATATGTTTAGGATATTTGTAAGAATAACCTCACTGAAGCGATTCTAACAAATATCCAAAACATATGTGTTTCTTTAAACTATTAAATAAATATTCTTGCATAATTTGTGACTAATTGCTACCTCTTAAGTTAAGGTTTCCTGACTTAGATGGGCAGTGCCCTTATCCGTCACTTAAACGGGCAAATAGGTGGAATCAGGAGTTAGAAATGGTGGCTGATTTTACACGATAACAGGCTGATCTGGGTTTTCGCTGTTCGCCTGTTAATAGAATAAATCCTCTGCTCTCACGTTTCACATCACGTGACGTGGGACGTGAAATACTACACCTTATAACGTGTTTCGTCCGGTGAAGATTCAGAGCAGCCGGCAGATCCGCGTCGTCTGATCAGAGTCCACAGTTTACTGTCCGTCCGAAGAAACATTGAATTTTGTGCTGTCAACAGATCCCCACATTACGAAAACACGCCTATTCAAATATATTGAAAATTTTACCACCAAAAAAACGAAAAATTTCAGATAGAAATTCCGATATTTTTCGTATTTCTGCTCAAAACATAGATTATGGGTACTCGTTAGAACCGCCTCGGTGAGGCGGCTCTAACGAGTACCCACAATCTATGTTTTTGAGCAGAAATAGTAAAAATAATGTATACCCCTGTAAACCCCAGTTTTACTGTATAAAAGTGGGGTTTAAGAGGGTCAAAATTATATAGACATGTTTTCGTGATGCTGCGAAAAATATCATGAGACTGCACTGATTCGCAAACTGATCCGTATCTTCGCTGGGCACATATTTTATAAAGCACGTTTTTTTCACATGGTTTCACAAACTTAGTTATATTTTAACTACAAATTTTCGTCGGGCGCCGTCATTGCATACACTGTGACAAGTAATTCTTTACTTGGACACTTGGGCCGCGCCAACCGAAACGCTGTCTTCCCATGCGCAAAATGCACGGATTCAGATTCATTCCACGCATGCGCAAAGTCTCATCCGAGCATTTGCTCTCCATTGATACATTCTATAGTGTCCAAGGATTCTGTTACCGAAGAGCGAATGCCCTGACCAGACTGCGCGCATGCACAGGCTGATATGGGCCTTCGCTGTCCGCATCTCACCGAAGACGTTTTCGCATGGCGCGGCCCACCTGAATTCCTTACCATATTCATTCAAAAAAAAAAAATCTAAAAATTCAAACAAGTCCACTTGACTACCTGGTGGTGTTAAGACCTATTTATGCCGACATGACCTTGTATCAAACTCCTTCCGCCTCCAGTTTAATGAATACCTGGTTAAATTATTAATACAACAAGCGTAATTGTATTTAATGAGATCGAGCGGGAAAAATACGGTACAAGACCAAATTTTAATGGACCAGAGAGAGCCTTGATCTACCATGGAGTTGAATTTTTGTCAGCAGGGTTATTAGTTCTAATATGCCTGCCAAACAGCGTTCAATTTCATGAAGGATGAGGTCTTTTAAAATTTGTCAATTAAAATTTGGTTTCGTTTTTTTTTTCGTTCTGTCTTTTCTCGTGTGTTCCCGGCAAATACAACACTACTTAATACAAGTAGTGTACACCCTCACGGCGCGTTTTGCTCAAGCCTTGCTGTCCTATCAAAATGCTCCCTTAGTCTACACAGTTTGGCCAGGTCTATCCATCAGGGCCCAGTTGTTCAAAAACATCATTAGCTTAATGAGCTCGTAAGTGGTCAGAATGTTAACTGTTTTAGTGTCTAATTCACAGGTATTTTTGCTGACAAGATGTGAGTAGCTTTTGCAAATGCAAAAACTACTCACATTTTTTTTCAGCAAAAATAGCAGCATATATGCCATATATATTGATCAAAGATTTAACGATACCTTAACTAACGATATCGTTAATTTTGAACAACTGAGCCCTGAATATTTAGGTTAAGTAAGCTACACATTTTGCGGTGTCTCTAGGGGAAATGAATCTCGTACAACATTTTCGTATCCTTTAAGATAAATACAGTAGTCTACTAATGTCATCAACATGTTTATTCTCTTCCATATATCATCAATCTGGTCCGACTTGAGGAGAGGGTAGAGGGGATCCGACCGTGTTATTTCATCGAATTTTGTATGAAAGGTGGCGCTGAGTGTCATCAGCTGTTCGTATGTGGGTCTTCTGATACTGAAAAGAAGTAAAGATTTCCAATCAAATAAAGTACAGTAGTCTTCCTCAGACTCTGTCTTTTCTTTCAAAGTGTACAATCTAGCGTAGCTTACACCAGTCTATTCAGTTTTGCCCCTAAGTTCAAAAAAATAGATTTCTGTACTGAATGGTATTAAAGAATGCTGTCGTTGTAACGAGGGTTCACTATATGTTGGTTGGCTTTGGTCCATGACAAAATATGTTGTGGGTACTCATTAAAAGCGACTCTGCCAGGCGCTTCTAATGACGGCGGAGGCGCTTCTAATGAGTGCCCATAAAACTATTTCTTTTTAGTGTAAATACAATGTATAAGTCAAAACTATTTATCAAGACATTCGTCTCATCTAGAACTGTATGAGACATAACATTTTCAGGAGGAAAACTTTGGCAAGTACGTACAGTATGACATAATTATGCAGTATAAAATATCGACAGAAACAATTGAACAAATTGAAATCAGATTAAAACGTTTAAAAATCGCTTAATAACGTACAAACGTATGCACCCTGTAAACCCCTAAATATTACGGGGGGGGGGGGTGGGGGTGGGGGGCAAGGGAAGTAGTATAGGGTGCCACTATGGACACGCTTATAAACTTGTCCATAGTGGCACCTTATACTACTACGGGAGTACACATTAGATGGAATTGTTAATGTAATAGAAACATACAAGCATGATATACAGTGGTGACAGCGTTTTTCATGTCCATGGAAACGCATGCAAAACGCTTTTTAACGGTTTGGAAACGCAGCGTTTTGACCACGTTTAAACGATCGTTTACAGTTTTAGCCAATCAGATCATCGTTTCTGCAACGTTTCAAGCGTTTCAAATATTAACCAATCACATTAGCGTTCGGAAAACGCTGTCATGGAAACCATGTCTGGTTTCAAACGTTTTAGCGTTTGCAGAGTTAGCCAATCAAAATCCCGCGGACTCAATTTATTTTACATCTTTTTTTTTTTTTTTTTTTTTTTTTTTTCAATTTCACTTAATTATAATTGTTATAAAATTAATAAAAATAATAGTCAAATAATTTTATGGAGACGAGTATCTGATGCAATAAACAGGAAATGTGTTTTGACGGAGAGTGATAGTGGCCGGACTCTGTAGCTCAGTCGGATGCGCTTCTGACTGGTGATCAGGAGTCGCGGGTTCGATGCTTGCCGGTGCAGTCAGGTAATAGTTGTTTGTTGCACACTATTTTCTCACCTGAGACAAACACTGGGTACATAAATATTTCGATTATGAATTACATCAAGTGGTATTAAAGCTACTTGATTATATTGTATGCAATGATTAGACTCACATCAATGAATGTAATATTTGTAATAATAATAATAATAACGATTACTAAACATAAATTTTCAAGTCACGGTTTTGCAGATTGACATTTCACTGTATCCGCGTATACGGGGAGTTCCCTGTCCAAGATTGCGGCTAAGTAGCGGTTGGAAACAATCTAGAGTAAATACATGTATTTTGTTATATTTTCCTTCCGCGATGATTTAGGATGTTAGATGGTGGCAATTAGCTATTAAAGACACAATTTAGATTGCATAACACGCTAATGACCATAAACAGATAAAAATAAGAAGTTCTTGTTGACTGTTGAATAAGGGGAAATTATTGACATTAGTAAAGTTTTTGATTAAAACATAGAAACAGATAAGGTCGGTAATTTGGCGAAAGATTGGTGTGCATTTTTTTTTCTTTTTATTCATTAAAATATAGCTGGTTGTTTTTAATAAAATTGCCTCGCAAAGGCAGTTCTAATGAATACCCACAACATATTTTATGGATAAATTAACACTTATGTCTTGATATGCTAGTTTATCATCAAATTCTCTCTTCTGCATAAATTTCCATTAGCACAATTTCAAAGCTTCGTCAAACTAAAAGATAGTCACTAAAAAGGGTATAATAAATAAATCCATTGCTCAGGAAAAGCATAATTTTGGAGCACTTTTTTTTCGCAAAGACATTTAAGAATTATTTACCACGCTATGGGGCAGTTTCAGCAGACAAGAAATTAATAAAATTTTGTTTTTATTTTTTTCTGAAAAATAGGATTTGAAATGTCAAATGCCATTTTACGGGAAATATAAGAACAAAATCTTTATTTTTCTTTCATTCCCAGCAATGAATAATGATAGGAATGCCTTTCAACTTCCAGTTAAGAATGATTGATTATTGACTTTTGAAAGTACTGGAAAACACGTTGTGTCTTAAAATGCAATATACAACGGAAAAGGAATTTAACAGTTTTTGGCAGAATCACTTTAATTCCTGCAAAAAAAAATGGACTTTCAGTGAATATGTGGATCAGTCTGCACATCCCGCAATCTTATCAGTCTGTGTTTTCTGGACGAAGAAGCAGTAGATCTTCTAGAGCGTGTGGTGAAGACTGATCAGACTGTGCAGACGTACAGGCTGATCTGAATATTCACTAAACATACAGAGTTTGTAGAAATAAATGTGTTTCAGAAAATTCAGTTTGCGCAATTGCAGAAAGTAAATATTCACATTTTAGGATACAATCATTTTTTTTTTTTTTTAAATTTCCTATCAGACTTATTATACATATCTTCATCAGTAGAATTAGGATCCAGTTTTTGAAGTGTTCTAATTTAGTTTAAAAATAAGTAAATAAATAAATAAATAAATAAATAAATAAATAGATAAATAAATAAATAAATGAGGTTCATTTGAGAAACTATATGATCGATTTATGATTATGATCATATCTTGTATTTTTATGTTTCTCCTCCAGAAAATATACGGTTGGTAGTCATTAAAATTACCTCTGTGAGGTGATTCTAATAAATATACACAACAAAATTATTTTAGTGGAAAAATGAAGACACACATCAATTATTATCAAATACTCTATGCTACATGAATCTGGAGTACTGTGCAATTAATGCGTATAATATCATGATATTTTCCAATTTTTATTTATTAACATATTTTTTTTTATTTATACTATCTCCTTTTTGTTCTTTCAAATGTTACATAATATTAGCCTGTGTATTTCTTAACGAGGGTGAGGTATAGGAAATACTCATTCCATGTATTGTTTATTGGAAGTTTTATGATATGCAGGTGCATTTCCAAATCTGTTTGGATGAGAAAAAAAAAAAAAAAAAAAAAAAAAAAAAAAAAAAACATCATGCATAAACAGATAATGCCTTAAAAGGATATATTGCTCGTATATTTGAAATTAAGACACACCAGACGTAATGTAAAAAAATATATATCGAAGAAGACTTACTTAAAAACTGCTTAGTCAGTTTTGAACAAATAAAAAAAAAAAAACAAAAAAAAAAACAACATTTCAATTTCATCCATTCATCTTTGATATAAAGTCATTTTCATTTTAAACTACCGAATACATGTAGATGCAAAGTAATTTTACCAATATTAAAAAAGAGGAATACATGAAAATATGTCATAAATATAGGGCATCCGCGCACTCTGATTTGCTTCGTAGCTACTCACTCATCTGTACATTGTCTTATTCGATACGATTTGCCAATAGTCTTGCACATTATCTTCTAATATTTAACCTATTGTTACTGAATGAACTCACCCACCCTATATACTGGAAGATTCTAATTTCGATTTTAGGTATGCCAGACTATGTTATGTAGAGAAATAAATGGTTTAACTATTTGCAAATAGTGGATACCCTGATCAGACGTCACGTTCTGCGGCATCTGATCTGGGTCTCCACTGTTTGCCAATTACCCTTTTAGGAGTATCCAGACTACAATGTTCTATAAATGCAACATTGATTAGTATGTTCATCCGTGCATTTTGATCTGATTCGTTACAGTTCGTCTGTACATTTTTATTATCATTATTATTCGAAAGGATCTGCTGTTTCTCCAGTGCATCGTCTTCTAATATTTAAGTATAGGTTGCAATATGCAAAATACTAGATTAGAATGTGCATCCGCGCACTCTGCTCTGGGTCATTGCTGCTCGTCCATACATTTGATCTTCGTCTTCTAATATTAAAATATAGCGTTCTTAAGGTTAACAGCTTTGCATATACATGCCAAAAATGTTTTCATAGTGAGAATATACTTTCATGAAAGCCCTCCAGCAAGATATTTGCCGACTGTCCACATAATTGCCATGATGTGCACAGTGCATCGTATTCGAAAAATAATGGCCCAAACAAGAAATAATGGACCTATTTATATTTTACAAATCTGATCAGTCTGTGTATTAGATGGATACTGAGCGATTCATGTATTACAGTATTTTATACTAATGACCTGATCAGTGAACTGAGTGGACACCATTATGCACTAGACTGATCCACTCACTTTAATCTGAGTAACACCTATGCTCAGAGGGACGTTTTCACTGGATAAGGATCTAATGAAAGGATTAGTATTGGTGACACATAATTCTAACAATAAATTTCAGTAAAGCAGATCATCTGTTCCAGCACCATTTGTCTAAACGACAGTGTATATTTCATTTTAAAAAAATGTGAGGGCGTGAGGGGAGGGACGTGAGGGGGAGGGGGGGGGGAGAGAAATATTACTCAAAACAATAATGGCAATTCACAGGTTCGACGTAGTTCAGACTGGTGTTGAAAATCTTTGATCTTGATCCTGCTGCGCAAGCTGATCTGGTTTGATCGGCACTGGTTGAATATATATTAGCCCCTTTGAATAGAAATTAGAAACGACCTTTTGGTATTTGAGAACAGCTTAGACCAAGGTGAACCGGCATTTCCGCGCAGTCTGATCGTGGTCTACACATATCACCAACAGAATGGATTATGTCAACGATTCATTGTCCAGTTGAACCTTTATCACTCTTTGGGCTAACTCAGCAGATGGCAAATTCATGACCTCTTTTCTTATTTTCTCCCGTAAAACAGGTTTAACATTTCACGCAAATCTCCACTGAAGACAATTTGCAGGGAAAGTGAAGTCCTGTGGAGATAATATGTATGAAAAGCCGACACCTGTTTTCAGGATAACATAAGAAAAATACTTCAAAATGTCATCAACTGAACATTCTGTACATTTCATGCAAATTGTCTTGAATAGAGACAACTGGCATGAAATGTCAAATCCTGTTTTCTGGAAAAACGAAGAAAATGTCATCACTTTGTTGTCTGCTGAATAAACAGAGTGGTAAAGGTTAACATTTAACCTGCTTTGTTTAGATATAAGCAGATGATATTATTATTATTATTATTTTTTTTTTTTTTTGATGTGAAAAGAGTTTAACTCACTTTAATTTGGAGACCCAAAACAGGCTATTGGAAAACAGTGCAGATCCAGATCAGACACTGCAAAATGCGGCATTTGATCAGGGTAGCCATTGTTTGCACAGTTCAGTCATTTTTCGCTAGGATTATCTAAATCACATAACCTGACATGCCTAACATTGAATTAGACTCTTCCAATATAGAGTGTGGGGGAGTCTATTTGGACATATATACTCTTGTTGCATCTTTTCACCTTTTCCTATGATGTTGTCAAATTGTGCTACATGGAAGACAAATAAAGAACTAAACTTGTATAAGTTTTATCTCTGGCATTTTTACTTATGGGATTATTTCCTATGACATTTTACCAGGTAGCCTCTGGCATAATAATAATAAATAAATAAAAATAAAACAAAAATAAAATAAAAAAAATAAATAAAAATAAAACAAAATATAAAAGTAAGGTAAATAAAATAAATAAATATTTTCTTGGTTAAGGCATTCTGATATTGTCAAACCATTTGCAGGCAATTTGTATGAAATGCCAAAATCTGTTTTCAGGAAATATATATAAACTTCAAAATGTCATCTGCTAAATATTTTATACCGAGTACTATGTGCTAAAACATTTAATTGTCAAAAGACGTTGATTGTCATGATTGCAGTGTAAAATAATAGGCTTCACAAAGTATAATAATTAATCATGTTAATTCTTTCGAAAATACCAAAATATATATTATAAAGAAAATATAAATAAATAAAATAAAATAAAATAAATATAATTTTAATACGTAGATACAGAGTACTTTAGTTGCAATAAACACGGTTTAATACGGTCCAACAGGTATTTATGATTCGATTGGTCTAACATACAAACGGTGCGAAACGGTCAAATGATTGGCCGAAACGGAAAAAGCGTTTCGATAAGGCAAGCTGATTGGCCGAAACGGTGAAAAGCGTTTCGAGAAAACGTTTGTATCTCCTCAGTGCGCATATGCAAATTAAGCGTTTGAGTGAAACGCTTTGCTCTGTAATTTGATTGGCCGAAACGATATGAAACGCTAGAAACGTTGTCGAAACGCAAACGTTATGCCACGATTTTAAAACGCACCCCAAACGCATAAACGGACAAGAAAAACGTAATCGCTACTGTAAGTAAGGATACCCAGAAAACGCCGCAATCACGAAGCACAGGTCCCCAGGGGCACCAAAGATAGGAGAGATGAGGAGCAAATAAGGACAACACAGTGAAATCACAGACACATAATGAAAGAAAGAAGAACTGCAACAGAGAAACCGCATTGGAACAGCCAGTAGGAAAACTACTCGGGGGCTTAAACTAGTTTTAGACGTGCGAAACCTCGCCCTTAATTCTGATGACGCTCCAAATTAAAGATATATGTCAGGTTGATCATGTATGCTCTATACACCAGTAATAGTATCGCGACACTTGTGTTGCGACATAGATTCGTAGTTATATTATGGGTGAAAATTTCAAGGCAAATGAAAGAAATATATAAATGAAGGTAAACAGAACATGCTACAATCACGAAGCACAGCCTTTCTGGAACATTACGAAAACACGCCTATTCAAATATATAGAAAATTTCACCTCCAAAAACTGAAAATTTTCAGATTAAAAACTCTGATATTTTTCTTATTTCTGCTCAAAACATAGATTGTGGGTAATCGTTAGAACCGCCTCGTTCTTACGAGTACCCACAATCTATGTTTCTTAGCAGAATTAAGAAAAATAATTTATACCCCTGTAAACCCCAGTTTTACTATATAAAAGTGGGGTTTAAGGGGATCAATATTATATAGGTATGTTTTCATGATGAGAAGGAGAGATAAGAAATAACAAATACCAAAACAAAAGCCATACATGTACATGAAACCACCAACGACCGGACAAAGAGGAAACCAAAACAAATAGTCAGCTTTATGTACTATCCCGTAAACCTTATCCTGCTGTTCGCTGCTCGGGATTAGGGATAGGGCCTTCTTTATTGTATGTCAGGAGTCTCTGAAACGAGGCGATGACCTTAGGTCTAGGTTCTCTAAAAGAGAAGGGTCCGTTACAGAATGGAAGCATGAACCATTTTGGCAGTTACCACCATTGCAAGTGTATTCATTCGCCTTAGCTCTTTCGGCGCCATATTTCAGTCGTCTGTTTTTTATTTTATTTTAACAAACTATCGTTTGGAAAGACGTTTATATGTAAAGTTGAAAGAGAGAATGTCAAACAGCGTAGATCCAGATGAGACGGCCCATTGAGCCGTCTCATTTGGATTTATGGTGTTTGCAAAATCCCATTATTATCGCATGTGACAGTGAAAGAATTAGAGAAAAGCATTTAGCAAATTCTTTTCTTGAAAAGTAACCCTCGGTGATGAGACATTATGTGGCATTATATCCATGACAGATTTATCCTGTCTTGAATGTGAATAAATTGAAGAATTGACTGAATGCAAACCTCTTACAGCAGTTAGTCTTGATGGCGTGGGAGACCAGAACTTTCGACAAGGCACGCCTTTTTTTCAATAGAAAATTTCTGATATTTCTGTTATTTCGCCATGAAAAAAATATTTTTTGGAACTCATCAGAAGCGCCTCGTCGAGGCGCTTCTAACGAGTATCCACAAAATATGTATTCATGAAGAAATAAGTTAGAGTAATATTTACGTGGATAACCCTGCTTATTTATAATAATGATAAACACTGTTTCTCTAGCATATCTTTCTTAAGTAGGATAAAAAGACATCACAATGATGTTTGAGCCTCTAGCGTTTTAATATTATTATTATTATTTGCTTTTGGTTTGCTTATTATTATTATTATTTATTTATTTATTTATTTTTTTTTTTTTTATTTTTATTTTTTTTTTTTTTTTTGTAATTTTTATGTGAGGAAATATTCTTCTCATTTCCTTCTTTTAAAATCAGCTGTTTTTATGATATAAGATTAGATATATAATCTTACAGTTTACGAGATTAAGTTATTATTGATTTTAATATTCTAATACACAGATGGTGTTGGTGTCATCATATTATGATCTCACGTCAGAAAACGTACCTTCGTTTATGTGCGCCCAACGAAGACTCATATCAATCTGCACATTCACGCAGTCTGATCAGAGACTTCCTTTTCCGCAAGCCGAAATTTCGCAATCTTGACTATCTAAAATGCGCCCAGGGACTATTCTGATTAGACTGCGCGAATGCGCAGTCTGATATGAATAGTCGCTGGGCGCAGATGTCCAAAGGTACGTTTTTCTGACATTGAGGTTTATATTGAGTTTATAATACACGTATAAACAGCCGTTAACAGTTTATTGAATTCAGTACAATTATGTAAGAAAATTATTTGAGCTTGGCAACAGGGTTTCATTCAAGATTGCATGCGCTCTAAGCGAAGACCAAGATCAGCCTGCGCATGCGTGTTTAACCTTCATCAATCTCTGGGCTAATTCAGCAAACAAACTGAAACTGATGATGTTTATTCTACATTTTACCAGAAAATTGGTTTTGACATTGCATGCAAATTGACTCCTCACACTTTGCATGAAATGTCAAAACCTACAATCAGGAAAAAAAAAAAAAAAAAACACACATAAAAAAAAAACACACCAAAAAACAACGAACAAACAAAAAAAAAACAAAAAAAAAAACAACAACAAAAAAACAACAACAAAAAACAACAACAAACCAGCAAAAAAAAAAAAAAAAAAAAAAAAAATATCATCTGCTGGTTTTTTTTATTGTTAATATGAACTTACTGGCAACACTGGTAAATAGGCGCCGCCAATATCAAATTGTAACTAGCTGGGTCGCAAAATCTGGAAACATAAGAAACCAGAACAAACATCAGTGGACGAACAGCTGCTAGGAACCCTATGAAACATACAATAACGGGAAAAACAAAAATGAGCCAGCGCACGACAAAACCTACAAGATGACATGTGCGCCCAGCGAAGACACAGATCAGCCTCGGAATCCGCCCCGTCTGATCAGAATCTTTGCTGTCTGAAGAAGGCAACTGATCTGGATCTACACTGTTTGCAAAGGCAGGATATATCCGGGTTCAGCAGGACAAGGGTTAATCGGCAAGACCATACTCACATTATAATAATTTTGGTGCTTGCCCATATAACCCGTATCCGAAGGGAGAGCGAAAACTTTGATAAGAATGCCCGGATGTCATATATTCCAGACACAGATTCGTATTTTTCAGTAATATACAAAAATGTTATAAAATGAAGTTCTAAATAAAACAAAATGCTGTACTGCCCCTGGTATGTCATTAATACGAATAAACAATCGAATGCTCAGAGTTTTGTTTGTTTGCATGTTTGTACTGAGGTTTTACGGCCCAGTTAACCCAATGGGATCATGTCGAGCGCGGTCAGTTTACCTAACCACACGTTTACAGGGCAGGCTTAGTCCTCTAAGTGGTTAACCAGTATTGTGCACATTCTTTCGCCAGAAACTGACAACTGCCCTTCTTGAATCAGCGGAAGGGAGAGAATGACCGTAGAAAATATTTCATGATCAATCTCCACGAAAGAATGTTGCCGACCTCGGAGGGGGTTGAACCCGCGACCTCCAGGTCTCCAGTCGGACGGCGCATCCAACTGAGCCACCGAGGCCGGCAAATGCTCAGGGTAAATACTGGATAAAACAGTTAATTTATTCAACACCTCATAACGGTATAGATTTTCATAACAATATATTTAACACATGATATACTTATGCTAGCAGTTTGCTGGTGGACGTGTTAAGGAGTGTTGTGTGAAAAACACACACACACACACACACACACACACACACACACACACACACACACACACACACACACACACACACACACACACACACAAAAAAAAAAAAAACAAAAAAAAAACCACTACTTCTCTCCTAGGCATAGTCAAGAATATGAGCATCTCTGATACTGGTCTGTTTAATTAAAGAGTGTCAAAATATATCAACAACAGAACAATTTTTTGTTAATGGCCGTTGCTAGGCTGTATTTCTGGTCAGTTTCCTTCGTGTTTTTGGTCTGTTTGCGAAGAAGTGTTGTAGTTCCGTGCCACCGTTGTAGTTCCGTGCCTTACAATGTACTTTCAAAATTAGGCCACATCAACTATAACGAAAACATACCTAATATAATTTTGACCCCCTTAAACCCCACTTTTATATAGTAAAAGTGGAGTTTACAGGGGGTATGCATTATTTTTTTTTATTTCTGCTCTAAAACATAGATTGTGGATACTCGTTAGAACCATCTCGCCGAGGCGGTTCTAACGAGCACCCACAATCTATGTTTTGAGCAGAAATATGAAAAATATCAGAGTTTTTATCTGAATTTTTTTCTGTTTTTGGAGGTGAAATTTTCTATATATTTGAATAGGCTTGTTTTCGTAATGCTTCTGAATTAAGCGGGCTGACAGTCTTCTGAAACTACGGAGTCATACTCACGCATATCCAAAATCAAACATTATCGGAAGTTTTGATGCACCAACTGTCATAGTATAAGCCTTCTGATCTCTGTGATTAGTAATGTAACTAATAACTGTGGAGTCAGAAATATACTCATACATCACATTGTCTCTGTAGCGGTCCATCTGTCGGAATTCCTTGCAGAATGAGTCGTCTCCTGGAAGTTTTAACATGTGCCTATGTAAATAAGATAAAAAAAAATCACTATCAGTTAAAAAAAGTCGACTGCCATTTCAAATCCCGCATTTCAGTGCCAATCTACTGCAGGACATTAATACTAATAAAAATAAAAGTAAATAAAATTGTTTTACTAGTCATGATATCTGATATGTTACCTGACCAATTTTTTGGACTTGGCGGGCTAGTGGTTAGTGCTTGCGACTTGTGAGCGGAAGGTCGTGGGTTCAAATCCCGCTCGGGTCGAGAAAAAATAATTTTCAAGCCATTAGAACAGGTAGCTCATACTCGACCTGCCCTGGATTGAGCATAAAGTAGGCAGGATGGCGCTTGGTGTTAGACAGCGACAGGAAGCGTGCATGGGTGAGCCATGAAAGCAAGGCTGTTCAAACACGCCTCCATCTGCATCGGGTGCCTGATAGCTTTAGAAATCTGCACAACAAAAACCTGACCACATTTTAACTCATTTATGCCGAGTGGACGTTTCTGCCTCAAATCTTTCGATAGGTCCATTTCCAAAAGAAGGGGTGTCAGGGTGTTTTTTTTTTTATTATTATTATGATGTTTTATAGAAATTTCTATATTTAATGCAAACAGTGTTGGCCCCGGTCAGACGCCGCATTCTGCGGCGTCTGATCTGGGTCTACACTGTTTGCAAATGTCCCATTCATGGGACACTAGACTAAATGGGTTAAGTACATGTAACATTTCATTTTGACTCGCCTATCATCGTCACACAGTTTTCAGTGCTTAGTAACGCATTTATGTCTGGTGCAGTTGTCCAACTTGGAAGTTGGACTAATATGTTAAAAAGGTTGATAACTGATCTACTTTGCATGTAGTTTTATATATTGTTGTCTGAGGATACCATTTTCAGTTGTAAGTCAACTGACCCAAGTTTCATATAAAATGTCATTTACAATGTAGGACTAGACAAAAAAAAAGTACTATGAGAGAAATTTTGTCTGAAAGTGTAATTTGTTAACTTGGCTACGTGGTAAAGTTAGGTCAACGGAGACTGTTACCAGTTAAATAGTATAATTTATAATCTTTGTGATATATTTGTACTTTAGATATTCCATGGTAAGTATGTACAATTGTCACATTCCTCTGAAACTTTGAGTACCAAAACACCCATTTTAATTACATTTACGGAGAGTAAAATTATCAAATTAGAATTAAGGGCTGTTCTTTTCTCGTATAGGAGAGAATTTGCTCCGAAGAGTTGAGCCCTTTTCAGAAGGAAGGAAAACAGTTTTGATAGATTTGCTTCCCTAGAAAGTGTATTCGGGGCTGCGTTCAATTGTGCAAGTTCCTCGTGAGTGTTTGCCCTGGATTCCCGCTCCTGTTGGCGCTCGTCAATAATTACAGGGATCCAGGGCGAAAACATTCGCTATCAACCCTTTCCAGGAAATAAAATAAAATGAGCTGCATCAGTGGAAAAGAGCCGACTTAGAACGCATTCGCGCAGTCTTGTCAGAATATAATATGCTGGGCCCAGTTCTTTAAAGCTAACGATGTCGTTAGTTAACGATTCGTTAAAATTTACATCGAGTGATACGCAAATATGCTGATTTTTTTTGCTGAAAAAAATGTGAGTAGCTTTTGCAAAGCTACTCACATTTTTTAGCAAAACTATCAGAATATTGTATATTGAATCTTCTAAAAGTTAACAAAATGAGTCTTAACGAGCTCGTAAAGCTAACGACGCTTTGAACAACTGGGTCCTGTTTGCTGGGGTAGGCGGCAGGCCAAAGGGAAACTTCAGTCAAAGAACTAGACATGTGGCCTTTTAAGGGGCAGGGCACGCACATTAAAAGATTAGTTCGACGGTAAGTACAGTGGCTCAAATGTATTGATCGCACAATTAGAAAAGTCATCTTCGTGGTATATATGGGAACAGTCTGTGTACCCTGTACCTTTTTATTATCAAGAAAACATGTCTATATAATTTAACCCCTTAGACCCCAATTTTACCCACAATCTATGTTTTGAGCAGAAAAATGAAAAAATATCAGAGTTTTTATCTGAAAAATTTCAGATTTTGGAGGTGTATTCTTTTATATATTTGAATAGGCGTGTTTTCGTTACGTTGTCATAATATATAGTGAAAACATTAGTATACAGGGACACACAGTATAAAGTCTTTTGTTCAGAATCTTATATTTTAACCCCTTTCCTTTAAATTTGTTTATTATGTCTTATTAACCTTTTGTAATGAAACAAAAAAAAAAAAAAAAAAATATTAACCCATTTATGCCGAGTGGACTCTTCTACCTCAACTCTTTGGACCAGTCCATTTACAATAAAAGGGTTATCTGGTTATTTTTATACATACCATGTTTTGTAGAAATTTCTGTATTTTATGCAAAGAGGGTAGACGCTGATCAGATGCCGCGTTTTGCGGCGTCTGATCTGGGTTTACACTGTTTGTCAATGTCCCTTGTATGGGGCACTAGGCATAAATAGGTTGATCTGATTAATACCAATTTGAAAGTATTCCTCATTTTCCGTATTATATACTCACATTTAATATATTACATAGCTATAGATAAGAAGGTTTACGGATACTTATTTTTCTTATTTCTTAACAATTGTTCGCAATGGAGGTCCAAATTAGCCGCTTACATCATCAGTAGATACCACAAGTATTCAGACAGACATATTAGCCGCTTACATCATCAGTAAATACCACAAGTATTCAGACAGACAGATTAGCCGCTTACACCATCAGTAGATACCACAAGTATTCAGACAGACAGATCAGCCACTTACATCATCAGTAGATACCACAAGTATTCAGACAGACAGATTAGCCGCTTATATCATCAGCAGATACCACAAGTATTCAGACATAGACATGCCTGAGCAGACAGTGTAGCCAAGATCAGAGGTCCAATCACATCACGAAAACATGCCCATTTAATATTGACCCCCTTAAACACCACTTTTTATAGTAAAACTGGGGTTTACAAGGGTACATATTATTTTTCATATTTCTGCTCAAAACATAAATTGTGGGTACTCGTTAGAACCGCCACCCCCTTACCGCCACACCCTTAGGAACAAGTATGGCATTGCATTAAGGTTTTCGGATATTTAAAGCAACTAAGGTAGGGTATACTATATCGGTAAACATACGCTCAGCCATCAGCGCTTACATTTTCCACTCCGTTTCAATTTGTCTACGAAAGAATTTAGTTAGCAAATCTTTGTGCAAGAGAGTACGGTAAATACTGAAGACCGTGAACACGTTGGCATTCACATATGACATAAAAACTTTGTCACTTGCACATTACAAATAGTATATTTCTCTTACTCCTGTGGCTTTTCTTCCCAGTCTGGCTTTGGATAGAATTTGTGAAATTCCCTATTATCTGTCTCCTGTAAGGTATGTATATGCCTCCGTAGGAAGTAAATCATGGCACCTGGTATCACATCGCCCTTGTAGCAGTACTGTTGAGGAACAGAGCCTTGACACTTTGTAGGATTTACGCACACATCTCCATCTGAATTTCAGGCAGAAAGATTACCTGTGCTTAACAATTTTAGCCGAAGCACAGCATTTTGTACAAGATTGCGCCCAGCAAAGACTGCAATCACACTGCGCATCAGCACAGTGTTATTAGAGTGTTCGCAGGGCGCTCTGTGGGTAGCAAGGATCTATAGGTCTTCATGCAGATGTCGAAGTCTCTGAACTGTTAGCGCGGATGCACATGCTGATCTTAGTCTTCTCTTGGCGTACATGCAATACTATAGGGAATATTGTATCCCGGCTCACTTTATATGTCACATTGTATTTACACATTTCACATATTTCCGCTGATTCAAGAAGGGCAGTTGTCAGTTTCTGGCGAACGAATGTGCACAATACTGGTTAACCGCTTAGTCGACTAAGCCTGCCCAGTACCAGTAAATGTATGGTTAGGTAAACTGATCGCGCTCGACATGACTCCACTGGGTTGACTGGGCCGTAGAACCTCAACACAAACAAACCATTTTACATACAACTTCATCAGAATTTGAATCAAATCTCTGGCGCACTGGCTAGTCGATTGTCTCTGAGTGTGAGTTGGGAAAATAGTCATGAACAGTGGTTTAAGACGTTTTCATGTAACCACTAACTTCCTGCAATTTCAGCCAAACAGAGCAGACCCTGCTGCGTTTGATTGGGATCTGCACTGTTTGCCAATGTCCCAGTCCAGATTTTACAGATAACCCTCTTTACATGGCATTCTGACGTCTCAGCCACAAGAATAGTGCGGCTATAAATAACTGTTACCAGATTTCTAACGCGCGGTTTGATTACATTAGTCAATGATAATCACCTTTTCAAGTACCTTAAAGAAATATTGGCGTTTGTATACTATGCCTGGATTGTAAACAATCGACCCAGAAATACTTATTGATTATTATAGTTAGGTTAATGGATAAGCTTGCTAGAAAATCCGCCATTTTTTTTTTACAAGAGAGAAAATTTTGTGGCTTCCTGTTTGTTTTCTATATATTAATCACCTTCTGAAAGGGGTTCACTCAAAATAAAATTTTCTCCCAAAGGGATAATATATTTGGATGGTGCGAATTTTTATTTCCAAATATTTTGTCATTCGTTCATAAGGCGGAAACGTGTTCATAGGCTCGTGCTTCCTTCGCCACATGAGCTCCTGATGACCGAGTAGACCCTATACCAGAAGGAAGAAAATAAAACTTTGACAAAGCTGCCTGCCTTAAAACTGTACTATTCTACCTAAATCGTGTAAATATCACATATTTGGCAGGAGATGGTAGGCAACCCGCACACAACATGCTGTGTACCCTGTACCAGGTAGCTGATAGCCCCGTTAGTAGAACTATAAACCTCTGATATTTGTGTAAATGCTATACTCATATATTGTAACAATTTTAATTGTAAAAAGCTTTCTTGGCAGACAGCCTCGGATTAATTCAAATGCAACAGTCGTATCAAACAATAAAGCACAAATATAATGGATAAAGAACGTCTTGCGTACTATGCGGATACAAAATCTTGCGGGCTTGGCTATTTTACATTTACTCCGCAGATTGTTTTATAACTTTGGTCAAACTATTGCACATAGATTCCAACAAGAGTTTCACATACCTTGCGTGATATTCATCATAGCCTTCAGACTTTGACCAGCAACCGGAAGTATTTCTGTACGGTAACTCAGTCTCCGGCCAACAACAAATGGAAAATTTCGAAACCCAAGCAACCTGAAGGAATCATCCAGTGTTTGTTTATAAAATATTTAACTAACTACCATACATGATACCAAATTTAGTCATGTGCACAAAATCAGATCACAAGTTAAAGCATGCTGACTATGACCATGGTAATATCTAATGTAAAAGTTAAAGCATTCTTGCTTACAAAGTGTTACAAAGACAATTTATAACCACATGTATGTATAAAAACTATTAACTATGACTTTATAAAACTTTCAAACGGCAGGTTGAAAAATCAGAGGGAATAGAAAGTAAAAAGAAAATAATACTAAAGAATATATTTAGTCTTTACAAACAATATAAAACGGCAATAAGTTATTTAGACACGATCGTTGACAAACTGAGACTCATTTTAATATGTCTTCTGTTCGACCGCAAATTATGTAACAAAGTTTTTCATGTTAACTTAACTAAGCACTGATGAGCTGTTGATGAGTTATTAAGTTCCATTTGGGACTTTACAGCGTTTCTTAGGTAAATGTCTCATGGCCTTCTTCCCTAAGCCGATACAAGGGGTACCACAACTGCTTCCGTTACGCCTCTCACTAAATCGAGAACTCTCTTGTCCCTCCTCAGATAGTCTGGACTAGGTAATTTTGTGTTGATTGTTTACAATCGAGCCATAGTATACAAACGCCAAAATTCCTAAAGGTAATTGCCCACGTGATTATCATTGACTAATGTTATGAAATCGCGCGTTAGACGAAATCCAGGTAATGGTTATTTATAGCCGTGCTATTTTTGTCGCTGTGAAGTCAGAGTTCAGTGTAAAGAGGGTTATCTGTAAAATCTGGACTGGGACATTTGCAACAGAGCAGAACCAGATCAGACGCCACAGAACGCGGCGTCTGATCGGGATCTGCACTGTTTACTTAAATTACAGGAAGTTAAGGGTTAAATCAGACAGTCCTATGTCCCCGTTTAGGTCAATTTTCCCAGCCGATACTTAGAGACAATCGACCCATCAGTGCTGTCAGTGCTTTGATCACTTATATTATTGCGAACCGCATAAGTTTGCATAAGATGCCTGAAGTTTATGTCCACAGAAATGGTGAATAGGACTATACGACGATACTATACCTACTTACTGCAAGGCCGGCTACCTCATTTTCTGGCTGTTCACATCCACTGTTACATTTATAATACCTTGAGTGCTTTGCTCTGTAATTAAAAGTTTCTGCAATTATGATGCATTACGTAGACACACCTGTACAAAACATGCACTTCTGTGTCATCCCGGTCATGAACAAGCTACTTATAAAAAGTGGAAAAGAGCGACAAATGGTAACATCCTTTCATTTCAGATAACTTGATAAACCTCTGTTTGATGCATACAGAGTAGACATAAATTAGTCAATTACGAAAACATGCCTATTCAAATATATAGAAAATTTCACCTCCAAAAGCTGAAAATTTTTCGATAAAAACTCTGATATTTTTCATATTTCTGCTCAAGACATAGATTGTGGGTACTCGTTAGAACCGGCGAGGCGGTTCTAACGAGTACCCACAATCTATGTTTTCAGCAAAAATAAGAAAAATAATATATACCCCTTAAAACCCCCGTTTTACTATATAAAAGTGGGGTTTAAGAGGGTCAGAATTATATAGGCGTGTTTTCGTGATGCGTTGCAGAAAGGCGGAATTTAAAGTTTTAAACTCTAACTTACTGTCTATAAATAAAAACAGACAATATTGGTTTCTTATTTTTCCTAGAAAATAAGGCTTGACAATAAATTCAAATTGTCCTCGCATGATGAATTAGGTGCTAATCTTGAACACACACACACACACACACACACACACACACACACACACACACACACACACACACATATATATATATATATATATATATATATATATATATATATATATATATATATATATATATATATTAGCACCTATATATATATATATATATATATATATACACACACACACACACACACACACACACACACACACACATATATATATATATATATATATATATATATATATATATATATATATATATATATTAGCACCTATATATATATATATATATATATATATATATATATATATATATATATATATATATATATATATAATTGGTCATGCCGGGAATCGTATCACGGACCTCCTGCCTACCGGGAAGTGCTAACCAGTACACCCTCGCGGTTCTTCCTACGTAAAACGCCAATTTTAACATTTATAAACCTAACACCGTTGTTTCAGTAGCGGCACTTACTTACCACCATAGGTCACCCTATCATTTTCGGTCTTTTAGTTAGCCTACAGTCGGTGGCATCACGAAAACATGCCTATATAATTTTGACCCCCTTAAACCCCACTTTTATATAGTAAAACTGGGGTTTACAGGGGTATACATTATTTTTCTAATTTCTGCTCAAAAACATAGATTGTGGGTACTCGTTAGAACCGCCTTGTCGAGGCGGTTCTAACGAGTACCCACAATCTATGTTTTTGAGCAGAAATATGAAAAAAGATCAGAATATTTTGTCTGAAAATTTTCATTTTTGGGTGGTAAAAATTTCAGTATATTTGAATAGGCATGTTTTCGTAATGGCAATTTTATTATTAAAATGTTATTACATTCATAAATGGTCTACTGAAGTGGCGTGATTATATGAGAAAATAAAGTAAAGCACAATGCAGGAAATAGTACAAACATCGGTCGTGCCGGAACCGGATTGAGTCAAAAGGGACTGTCAAAAGCCACTTTTCTTTGACCGCCGCAAAGCCGAGGTTATTTATTTATTTTATTTTATTTTTATTTATTTATATATTTTGTAGTCAGCTCGTGAAAACGGTTATAATATTCAACAGTTCGGAATATTTTGATTATATCTATGTTTTGCTTTATGAATTAACCTCGATTTACCGCTTATGCGACCAATATTAAGGTAGATCCGGCACGATCGAACAATTAACGATAATTTTTTCTAGTGCCTCTTCTTCGAGAACACAGTTGTAATAAATATGACTGTAAATAGCCATTTTAAAGGTTTTTTTTTTGGCTATTTGACAGTTGAATGTTAATAGCCAATTTAACGTTTTTTTTTTTTTTATTTATTTTTATTTATTTATGTTTTAGGGGTGGGGAGGAGAGAGAGAGAGAGAGAGAGAGAGAGAGAGAGAGAGAGAGAGAGAGAGAGAGAGAGGGGGGGGGGGGCGGGGGTTGAGCGTATTGACTGTAAATGGCCAATGTAATGTTGTTTAGCTATTTAAAGTTGACTGTATATAGCCTCTCCCATATACATATAAGCTTGGTAGACTGACAAACGAACATGCCTATAGTCTGCGATGGAATAGAAATTCCGAGATGAAAGTTATAACTTACATAACGGAAGGTTTAAACAGAACTTTTTGTCCTCCTTCCACAGTTAGTAGCCATTTTAATGAATATCTCTTCTCGAACAACTCAGCTCGTTCTATTCTGACAGTCTTTAACACGTCAGTTACAATGGTTATGTCGAATCCTGTAGGGTACAGACTTTCTTTGCTAATCAATAAATCTAGTGCATTCCAAAATTCAGTAGCATTTCTCCTCCACATTTCTTTGAATTGAATGCTTGTTTCGTCTTCGTTATCTGCAGGATCAGGTCCTAGTGATTTTGTTTGATTATTTATGCCATCTAATCTAATGTCATAGTACAAATGTTCTTTTCGGTGTACATGTTTCTGCTGCACGATAAATATGATGCTTGTCAGAAAGAATGTGACAAAACAACCAAATAGTCCAGTTGCAAATGGCCGGCATCTGAATGCTGTTGACATATCTGAAAAAAAAAAAAAAAAAAAAAAAAAAAAAAGAGAGAGAAGTAGCAGAGGCATTTTACGACTATTCTGTAGTTTGTTCGAATTCTTTGTGTACACATCCCTTCCCCGTGGGCACACGACGTTAAAATGACGTCGTATCAACGTCGATGCGACGTGATCACGTCGCATCGACGTTGATAAGACGTCATTTTGATATCATGTGCCTGCTGGGTTACAACCAATGTCAAACCGATAAGGAAGATACATATTTTCGTCAATACCTAGTTTTACGGAATCTGGAAACAAGTTGTCGGCCTTATTGATACAATTATCGAGTCGGCTGCAAACTAGGTATCTTTTCTTAGGAAACTAAAAGACAGACTTTCAAACGAAACATTACATAGGGTATATTGTTGATATATTAGACCCCTTTTGGAATACGGAAGTGAACTTTTGGATGATTGTAACCAGACAGACGCAAACAGACTGGGACAAGTACACTTAAATGCAACAGGAATTGAAACTGAAATACCAATACTTTCATCTATTAATTCTTTATATTTTGAAACTGGTGGGGATACATTAGCCGACAGGCGAATACGTGAGAAGCTGATTCAGAATCTAATGCATAAAATAGTACACAATGTTGCTCCATCATACTTATCAGATCATCTTCCAAACCGGGTAAACGTTACTATTAATTATAATCTCAGAACTAACCAAACCTTTCAGATACCGTTCTCGCAACTATGTTCTTTCGACACTTCATTCTTTCCATTTACGATGCGACCTTGGAATGAATTAGATCTATCGATACGCGGTTCTGAAACGCTATCAGATTTAAAGCTATTTTATGCAACCACAATGATAAGGCCGATGATGTTCTTAGTATCGGTGAAAGAAAATGTAATATTAACAAGAATACGTCACGACCGGTTTAAATGCCGATCTTTGTAGAGTTAATATAGTTCCCTCTTCAGCATGCAGTTGTGGTACTGACGTCGAAAATTCTCAATACTACTTTTTCGAATGCAGATTTTTAAATTCAACGCCGAAACTCGTTAAAGCTTTATGTTTCGTTCCAACTATAACATTAGATGTAATACTGAATACAGAATGGTTGTACAACATATAGCAATGTAAAGAATAAGTGTATTATAACTGCTGTTCTGGCATTCATCAAAGATAGCCATAGATTTAGATAAAAAGTAATGTGTGTATTCTCCATTAGTTAATATACTGATTGACTATATATCCGGACTATAACGATGTCGCTATTGCTCATGACAAAGTGTATGAAATTTACGTATCATTTCTTGTATTTGTTTATGAAAAGTTACATTTTCACCACTGTACCATTTGTACTATTTGGTTGTAATTAGGGAGAGGGCTAACTAATGCTGTATTATTTGTGCCCAATCCCACTGTGTTATTGCAATGAAATGTATTTAATCTACGGAATCTTGCGGAACTAACTAGGATGTTATTCAATTCAGAATATACTCTTTGTAATTTTGTCCATGAATCCGAGCAAATATTACAGTCTTGGCTACATTCATATATATTACCATGTTGATAACGTTAATTGTTGCCCTTGATAAACTCACCTTATTTATCCTAAGCATTCGGACGGATAGGTCTGAGAACTTTAAATAGACTCAGATCAGACGCTGCAGTACGCGTCATCTGGACATAATTTACACCGTTTGTCACTCATCCAGCGGTTTTAGACACCATTACGAAAACATGCCTATTCAAATATATTGAAAATTTCACCTCCAAAAACTGAAAATTTTCAGATAAAAAACTTTAATATTTTTCTTATTTCTGCTCAAAAAACATAGTTTGTGGGTACTCGTTAGAACCGCCTCGATGAGGCGGTTCTAACGAGTACCACAATCAATGTTTTTTGTGCAGAAATAAGAAAAAATGTATACCCCTGTAAATCCCAGTTTTGCTATATAAAAGTGGTGTTTCAAGGGGGTCAAAATTATATAGGCATGTTTTCGTGATGCATCAAAAGGTTTTTAAAACAGATTTGTTCAAGTTCAAGGACATATATAGCACAGAGTTAAGGTTATGGGTAACATTTTGATAACCAGTGAGAAAAAATAGTTTAGAATAAATAGTATTAACTGAACACGTTTTATGGATAACATTTAGATAACAATAAGAACAAACAATATAACTTCACATGTTTTATGGATAACAATTAGATAACCATTGAGAACAAATAGTATAAGTAAACACGTTTTATGGATAACCTTTTGATAACCTATGAGAACAAATGGTATAACTTAACACTTTTATGGATAACATTTTATAACCAACAAGAGCAGATAGTGTAACTGAACACATTTCATGGATAACATTTAGATAACCAGTGGGAACAAATTGTTAAACTTAAACGTTTTATGGATGAACATTAGGCAAACAATAACAAATAGTATAACTTAACATGTGTTATGGATCAATGAGAACAAATATGGTATAATTGAACACCTTTCAGATTTAATAGAATATAAATGAATAACACTATAAGAAGGAAAGAGATTGTTTCCAAAAGGATTCAAATATTGGACGTATATTTGTTAAAATGGACTAAAAGGACAAAATCATGTGGACTGTGTCTGATGGAAAATCAAATACGAAAATAAATGAAAAAAAAAAAAAAAAAATAAATAAATAAATAAAAATAATAATAAATAGATAGATAAAAAATAAGAGATAAATAAATGACTAACAAAAACAATAACAAAACCATATCGTATATCACTATCTGCCAACCTAATTACAAAGTTTTACGCCAATTTATGCCTGACGTTCCCTGACAGGTACCTTACCAAACAGTGTAGACACAAATCAGATACTATATAATGCGATGTCTATTCAGGTTCTACAATGTGTGTCATTGCATAAGTAAGTTATCAAAACAAATTTTATATGACACATTTTAACTCATTTATTCCTGATGTCAAATAAACGGGTCATTGGCAAACAATGTTAACCCAGACCAGACGCCATAGACCGTGGCGTCTGATCAGGGCCTACACGTAATAAAATGATAAAGACACATCTGACAAAAGTTAAACTGGACTTGAGCCTGTCCAAAGACTAATAGAAAATTCTACTGAATAGTATTTGATTAAATATTAAACAATATATATTTCTGTATATAAATATATTTCTATTCTAAGGGGAAAACTCACCTTCTGAGTCAAGTAATCCTGGTCCTCTGACAAATATTAACAAAAGACAAACATCACGACTGAGATATATTGTAACAGATGTCCGTCCGTTGCTATTATGTAATGCGAAACGTGGCTAAAGGACTCTTATAACATCCGTGGAGACTTACCAGTAACCCGGATATATCCTGCCTTTGCAAACATTGTAGATCCAGATCAGTTGGCTTCTTTAGAAACCAACTGATCCGGATCTGCACTACTTGCCATTCAGTATGTGAATCTATATCAAGATTCTGGGTCAAGTAATTTGATTGGCTTAAAATTAGAAGTGAGCTGAGCATCTTAATTTATTCAGCACGGCAATGGTTATTCAGATATGGAAGGCAGAGCAGACCCCGCAAATGCGCATTATTCCTTTATTTGGCTGGAATGCAGCAAAGAACTAGAAATGTGTCAGTATGACACAGATGCCCCACGCAATGGGCCATCACCCACATGCAGACATTTTGCAAAAAAATGGTTGAAAAAAAAAAGAGCCATAAGTCTCATAATAATTGGCAGATTTTACCCTAAATCAATCTTGACCTATATTTTATGTTTATATACCTGTGCATAAAATATGAATCCAATACACTAATCTTTTTTTAAAAAATATCGAAAGGAAAACATTTTTTGAAGGTGTAAAAGGGTCATAACCCCCATAATAATGGGTGGCTTTTACCCTAAATCGAACTTGGCCTCTATTTAATGATTATATACCTGTGTATTAAATATGAATCCAATACAACAATGTTTTCAAAAGATATCAAACGGAAACTATTTTTCAACGTTGAATAAGGGCCGTAACTCCAAAAATAATTGGTGGATTTTACCCTAAATCGAACTTGACCTATAGTTTATAATTGTAATACGTGTATAACATATGAATCCAATTCACTAATCTTTTCAAAAGTTATGGAACGGAAACCATTTTTTGCAAAGTTGAAAAAGGGCTATAACTCCAAAATAATTGGTGGATTTTACCCTAATTGAACTTGACCTACATTTTATGATTATATACTTGTGTATAAAATTTGAATCCAACACACTAATCTTTTCAAAAGAGATCGAACGGAAACCATTTTTCAACCATTTTTCAACGTTGAAAAAGGGCCGTAACTCCAAAAATAATTGGTAGATTTTACTCTAAATCGAACTTGACCTATATTTTATAATTATATGCTCGTGTTTATAATATGAATCCAATTCACTAATCTTTCCAAAAGTGATGAAACGAAAACCATTTTCAGAGTTGAAAAAGGGCCATAACTCCCAAAATAGTTTGTGGATTTTACCCTAAATCGAACTTGACGCACATTTTATAATTATATACCTGTGTTTAAAATTTGAATCCAATACACTAATCTTTTCAAAAGATATCAAATGGAAACCATTTATCTAAGTTGAATTTTTTTCAAAGTTGAAAAAGGGCCATAACTCCCAAAATAACTGGTGGATTTTACCCTAAATCGAACTTGACCTACATTTTATGATTATATACCTGTGTATAAAATTTCAATCCAATACACTAATCTTTTCAAAAGATATCGCACGGAAACCATTTGTGTTACGTACGGGACGGACGGGAGGGACAGGACGGACGGGACGGACGGACGCGACGGACGTACGTACGGACAGCGGTGATACAATATGCATTGAAAATGACGGAGGAATAAAAATCAAAATCTAAAAGGTTGCCTTTGGAGAAAAAAAAAAGAACACACAAAAGAACGAAGGCAGTTTCTGTATCACACAGTTTGTGTCTTTTGTTCAATACAATGGTCCATGGTAAAAAGTGTAGATCCAGATCAGACGCGTATGTGACTAATTCTAGAAACTGTTCTACCAATTTTATTTCGACCAAACATAGCATTCGCTGAAACGTTAGGTCCTAATCCAGTTGACGAGTTTCTGCTTCGATGAAATGGTTTTCCAACGCCACGCATCCGGTTCTTTATCACAGTACTTACATTAAAATTGGTACCATATCTCCGTACGGTGCATATCTATATTATAAACTTAGAGGGGCTGGGTGTAAGGGGAATGGATACACGGGGGAAATACAGTGTTTTGTACAAAGGAGACAACATTTATGACTTCCCTTTTAGCTTTCTTGTGTCCTAATACGCTTCAGAATAAGGACCTACTCTAACCGGAAATAATTAACGACCTTCCAAACGGAAAAAATGCTACCTTCAACAAAGGAACAATGTGCTACCAAAGGGAGCAAATTCTTTCCTTTTAGGTTAGGCCCCTTTACACAAGGAGACAGCGACAATTTGAGTTTCCTCTCCTAAAAGCGCATGCATTTCTCTTGAGTAGTCAGACAGGCAAGTCTGAGAAAATAGAGTACACCTAGATAAGACACCGCAGAACATAAAGGTAGGGCCTATCCACAGATTCTGCCATTTCAACAGCGAGAAGATTAGTTAACCTTGTCCTGCTGAACCCGGATATGTCCTGCTTTTGCAAACAGTATAGATCCAGATCAGTTGGGTTCTCCAGAAGCCAACTGATCTGGATCTGCACTGTTTGTCATGAAGTAGTATGTGAATTTATAACAACAACCTGGATCAAGTCATCAGCGATCTGCACTGTTTGTCATGAAGTATGTGAATTTATATCAACAGTTTGGATCAAGTAATCTGAATGGCTGAAAATTAGAAGTGGGCGTGGCATCTTAATTGATTCAGCATGGCAAGAGTTGAATTTGACAAGTGTAGTAAGGACTAAGGGTGTCCAAATACAGAGAGTAAGTACAGTATGTCTTCGATTGTAGACTGTTTTAACCATAAGCAAGTCACCTGAGGATATATACTAGATGTGACTGTACTCGTAGGCCTCACACTCTTCCTCAGAAGTGGAGAAGAGCAGAATATCCATCACAAAAACACGCCTATATAATTTTGACTCCGTGGACCCTTAAACGCCACTTTTATATAGTAAAACTGGGCTTTACAAGGGTACACATTATTTTTCTTATTTCTGCTCAAAACATAGATTGTCGAGGCGGTTCTAACGATTACCCACAATCTATGTTTTTAGCAGAAATATGAAAAAATATCAGAACATTTTATCTGAAAATTTGTCATTTTTGGTGGTAAAATTTTCAGTGTATTTGAATAGGCGTGTTTTCGTAATGGTTGAACTAGCCGAACTAAGTAAAGGCTTTATTTAGTCTTGTCCACCGTTTTTGCGGACATGCACTTCACAAGGGCGGATCCAGGAGGTTTCGATCATATTAACGTACTTACTCTACGTATTCGGACAGACAGGCCTGAACAAACAGTGTAGACCCGTGTAAGATGATGGTCTACACTAACTGACACTCTTCCAGGAATTTTACACACTTACACAGGAAATAAATGGACTTGTTGAAGAAAAGAATAACAAAAAGTATCCCACAGTTATCAAATTTATCCAAACTTTCGCATACAAATGAAATTTTGAGTCAAATGGGGTTCAGCTGAACTCCTCTCCCCCACCCTCGAACGTCGAGTCCCCCGAATTTTCTCTGTCTGCCCCTGATTTCAGGTTCTTGTGATAAAAAAATGTACTGTTCTCAAAATTAATTGTCCTACTTACAAAGAAAAGAAAGCAATACTTTGACTATACTATTATTTCGTCGCACTTTTCCCAGAAAAGGTCAGAACTTTGCTAGATTATTTTTAAACGGCACTTAAACGTTGTAACTTTTAGGTGATGCTTTTTTTTATTTTCGAATAACGTCATGTGAGCCTAATGACGGTAATGACGTCATCTGTGGACAGTGACATACATTGTATTAAATTACTTGGTAATGATTGATTAGTATAACAATATAGCAAAAAAAGAAAACAATTATTTTTAAATGCTTTAAATTGCCAAATAAAGCTTTTAATTGTTTATTTACAATCATGTTTTACACATTATATCATTTTTACAATAATGTTTCTTTTGGCACTAAGTAGTACTGCATTTCTTTCTTGGGTCAGCATATTATACGGTTATATATTAAGGTAACATATGTATGCATCTTTGTTTGACTATGTCAGATAATCAATTGTATGATATAAGCTTGAATGGTTACAGTAAACAGATTGCCGCTTACTGCATTAAATTATAAAATATATTACGTATTAGGAATGAAATAAATATGTTTTTTGTACGAAACACCAGTGTTGGCCACATACTTAATATTTCTTGCAGATAGTTCCCACTTTTTACTTAATACTTTTGTTTAGACTTTAATTATAGGTAGAATTTTCCTCATATAATATTTACAGAACAAATCAAACGAATGTGCAAATGTGTTGAGGCAAACTATTTCCTATTTAGATGTGCGCCCCGCAGCGAAGACTCAAATCAACCTGTACATCCGCACAGACTGCTCAGAGTCTTCGCTACCCGCCTGAATATGTTTTAGATCCTTGGCTACCCACAGAGTGCCCTGAGAAGACTGATCAAACTGTGCAGATTTGCCATGTCAAAATATATTTTGCGGTTTGGTGAAGGGTATAAAGCATCTTATGTCCGTAAAATAAGCCAAATTCTTGCTTGCAGTTATTTCCCCATTGATCACTGGGAGATTATCGATATGATTACATTCAGCAGACGCAATAACCTATGTTCTTCTTGAGGCCAGTAGTCTAATCTGAATGAGCACGTGACAAAGATAAATCGTCTATTAACAAAGATCGAACGAACGAACGAACGAGCGAAAAAAAAAAAAAAAAAAAAAAAAAAAAAAGGAAGGAATAAAGGAAGGAATGAAGGATGGATGGATAGATTTTTCTTACGCCGACTTACAGGCCCAACAGAATCTACTGAGTAGAGAATGCCATTTTAATTGCAAAATACATTAACCTATAGATCATGTGCAGTATTCTGTATTTCAAACCTTCCGCAGAAAAAAGAACGAGTTTTCAGTCATCTTAAAAAGTCTTAATCCAGACGGTACCTTTAAGAGATACTTGTGTGACGTCACTCTTCCCGCTCTTTTGATCACGTGTCAGTTTCTTTTCTGTGGACAAGAAAGTAAACAAAGGATTTTTCACCGGGTGGAAAAATCTATATTTTCTTTCTTTTCACCGGTGAAACCTATTAATCCTTTCTTTCTTATGTTCCTCTATCATTCCTTCCACTCATGATGTTATTATTTTGTATAAATCTTTTTTCGATTTCTTGTTATTATTGATCGCTTGTCCATGTCATGAATTTTCGCGACTTTTCATGAAGATCGTTCGCGGCGATTGTAGGCATATAAAAGCGCGGTGGGATAATCACCATAATTGTTCCAGGTTATCGACTTGCTCTACATGTAATACTTGGTCTGAAGAAACCTGGATACTTGCAGACAAACGTCGAACGTAGGCTGCAAGAAAATCAGTGATGACAAAGAAGAGACAGAACAAGAAGAAAAAATTGGCTATCAATTCAGGTCCGTCTGATGACAATTCAGTTGACGGTAGCACCACCACACAGGCCTATACTGCCATGGGAAGACCCAGCATGGTGGGCTTCTACTCGGATGCTGAATGCATCCAAAGTGTAAGTCCACCAGTCACCGGTCAAACAGTCACTGGTTAGCCGGTCACCAGTCAACCAGGCACTAGGCAGTTTTCACCGGTCAACCAAGCATCAGTCAACCAGTCAGCAGTCACTGGTTGTCCAGTCTCCGGTCATTCAGTGATTACCAGGCACCGGGCATTTAATCACCAGTCACCGGTCAATCAGTCACCTGTCACCAGGCACCAGTCAATTCACCAGGCACCGGTCATCACACATCAGTCAACTGATAATGATTACCCATAAGCAAATAAAACACATAGGAGTTCTGAGCAGTCATTGCCAGATGAACCTCAGAACTCCTCTACCTCAAAGAGAGTAATACTACCTCTTGAGCCAGACTTTAGTTAGCTATCTGACCAAGCATAATTATAGATCCGCGTAGTAATATTTGGGTATCAGATGACAGGCGTAGTAGAAGAGATTTTCCTAAAACTAAACACAATGTAAAGAAGAAGAGAAGACACAAATCTTCTTCATCTTCCTTCTCTTCTAGATCCTCTTCAGCTTCTTACAAGAGAAGCAAAAGATCCAAGAGATAAAAACATTCACACATGAGAAGAAGAAGACGTTCGACGTCGTCTTCTTCTTCAAATCATTCCACTTATAATTATGGAAGATATAAAAAAACACAATTATCTCCACAGGTTGCAGAAGTTCCGAATACTCTGCAACCTGTTAGGACTATTGATCAGACACTGGTTATACTTTCGGATAATACGGTGCAACAACCAAGGGACTTATAACCTGAATTGGATTCGGAAACCTTGTCCTTTGACAGGACTATTAATGAGGTGTTTAGACTGCTTCTTTAGGGGTTATGTCCTAAACCGACCAAGGAGAATACTCCTATAAAGCCACTTTCAGGAATAGAGCATTTGATGGAGAATCGTGCTTCTCCATTGTTGACACTCCCACAGTCTTAACTGGTAGAAAGTATCACCAAGTTCATACCGAGCAAGATAGACTCTGAAAGTTTGACCAAAGATCGGCTATGCCCTCAGCATTTGGTTTCGTCCTTAGCGCCGACCAAATACTACAAAAGCCAGAACCATTATTTTCCCACCGAAAATCTTCCCTATCAGAACCTTACGCTTCGCTTTAGGATATTTCTACTAGGGGAAGATGTTCTGTCCCAGTAAACAATAGAATTCAAGGAAACATGAGCTCGCAAATTAGTGGCTATCAATTTATACGCGGATTTGGTCTCTTTAGCAGCCTATTTATGCCTCAAGCAAGAGTCCGTGTCAGACACGGCTCTTTCTAGACTCTTGGAGGCTATGGCTAAATCCATTAGACTTTCGGTAGCAATGCCAACTATTCTGGCCACTGAGCTGTTTCAGGCGAGACGCAACGCCGCAATAGCCACTTCAAAATTACTATTGGAAAACTCCGGTTACGAGTTACGGAATGCTCCAATAAATGCTAAATAATTGTTCGGTAATAAAATCAAGGAAATCGCAAAATCTAACTACGAAGCGCAGCAACAGAGATTCTTAGCCTCTTCCTCAACCGATACTAACCAACAACAAAAAGTATCTTATTCGTCTACAAGAACATTTAAAATACCCAAACAGCCGAGTAAGTCATCTAGACCTAAACAGTCTCAAACTTATAGGTCTAAAACTCAGACCCAGTTCTTTACGTCCGGTACTAGAAAGGACTTTAATAACAGGTCCCCTCCTCTAAACAAGCCTCATCCTCCACAAAGTTCTTAAAGCCAACCCTTTTCAGTGCCTGTCTTCCTACGCCCAGATATTCCAGTGGGAGGAAGATTGGCCCACTTTGTGGAACAGTGGGGAGAATTAACAAACAACAAATGGGTCCTCTTTATCGTTCGAGACGGTTTCATGATACCATTCAGGTCAACTCCCCTCTCTCTTGTCAGTTCCGATCTTCCTCCCCGTTACTGGGAGAAAAGACCGCAGAACTCCAGAAACGGGCAGTAGAAAGGGTACAAGATCGGGAACTCCCGGCTTTTATTCCCGGCTATTTCTTGTACCAAAAAAGAACGGAAAGTTACGTCCGGTAATAGATCTTTCGCTGCTACACCAATATATAAGGAAACAACCGTTCAAAATGGAGACAGTCTAATCAGTACGTCAATCGCTATTGGTTCACGATTGGACTGTCTCCATAGACTTGACAGATGCTTACCTACATGTTCCGATTCACACTCAATCTCGAAAGTATCTTCGGTTCACGTTCGAAGGTCAGGTCTTTCAATTCACTAGGTCTGTGGATTTTTACCAAACTCATGGACGCTATAGCATCGCACCTGCGTCAACGTTCCATCCCGGTATTTCCGTACCTAGACGATTGGCTTATAAGAGATCTAATTCGCAATCGGCTAATATCGCACACAAAATATTCCCTCCAAACTGTACAGAGTCTTGGTTTCATTCCAAATCTAAAGAAGTCAGAATTGATACGTATCTGCCCAGAAATTCACTTTTCTAGGGATGGAATTTCTTACACAACAGAATATAGTCAGGGTACAACAAGACCGAGTCGGTTCTCTACTTCTGACATATCAAACTGTTTCTTTCTCAGACGCAAGTTTCGGCACGAGCTTTCCTTTCTCTTTTGGGCAAAATCAGTGCAGCAGCAGACTTTGTTCTCCTAGGACTACACTTACGTCCGCTTCAAATGTGTCTTTTATCTCTTTGGAGACTTCACATTCTTCCAATCGGTCATTACGTTCCTATCAACAACATGATTCGATTCCATTTGGAATGGTGGGTAGACACCAATCGCTTCGCCTCGGGAACGTCTATTCATCCCCAGGAACCCAATACATTCCTTTTCACGGATGCTAGTCATTTTGGATGGGGAGCTCATCCAGAGCCGATGAGACTATCCTCTCATGGTAGCTGGTCGGAAAACCAATCCCAGCTCCATCTCAATATTCTAGAAATGATTGTCATTCGTTTAGCACTGACAAAGCCATAAAATACATTTACCACTCTTGTGTTATGATCTCGACCGACAATACAACAGCGGTCTCTTATATCAACAAACAAGGAGGAACATATTCCCTCAACCTATGTGTGGAGTATGGAAAATTCTCCATTGGTGCCTGGAACGCGATATCGTGATCAGAGTTCGTCATATTCCAAGCAAATTCAACATATTGGCAGACCACTTTCGAGATTGGACATGCCTCTCAAAACATAATAGTCTTTGGATCAATCGGTAGCGAATTCCATTTTCCAAATGCTTAATTACCCCAATGTGGATTTGTTTGCGACACGATTGAATCACAAACTCCCATTGTATGTATCTCTAGTTCCGGACAATCATACCTTAGCGACGGACGCATTGTCAATGGACTTTAATTATCTTTATGCATATGCATTCCCACAAACAATTCTGATACCATCTGTAGTAGCCAAGATTCTACTATCTCATTGCAGAATAGTTCTTATTGCTCCTCTTTGGCTCCAACGTCCTTGGTTTTCAGAGGTATTACAACTATTAGTATCAGCTCTAATTCGTCTTCCGCTCTTTCCAAAACTACTCACAAGCAAAAGGAAAGTTTCAACATCCAAATCTCCCATTACTCGCTCTTCACGTTTGGGAGTTATCAAACAATCAATTAGAGATTAAAAGTTTCGCAAAACGTTGCAGACTTTGTCTCAAAATCAAGACGAACATCTGCTCAGAAATTCTATGATTCAAAATGGGTCGTATACCTCCAACTGGTGTCTAGAAAGAAGGTTAATTCGGTCCGGCCGACCTCTTACAGTAATAACCAACTTCCTTATTTACCTTTTCTCTGAGAAAAAGTATCAAATAAGTATCATCAAAGGTTATAGATCTATGATCTCAAATACTCTCAAATTCAAGACTGGTAATAGAATCGGAGCTAACCCAGTGTTTTCTGAATTAATTAGATCTTTTGAATTGCAACGTCTAGTACAAAGATCTCACCAAAATGAGATTTATCTTGGGTCTTAGTTTCCCTACAAACCTCTACATAAGGCATCTAAACTTCACGTTACGGTTAAGACGGCCTTTCTAATAGCTCTTGCCACTGCTAAAAGATTTAGCGATGGATGCTAATCATTTAAGGTTCAATCAATCTGATGGTTCCGTATCGTTGATAGTACAAACTGGGTTTTTGGCAAAGAAAGCAGCTTCCGTCCATTTGCCCAGATCCTATTATTATCCCGTCTTTAGCGCGAACATGTAAAAGGGAACATTTAGACAGACTTTAATGGATGCAAATCATTTAAGGTTCAATCTGATGGTTCCGTATCATTGATAGTACAAACTGGGTTTTTGGCTAAGAAACCAGCTTCCGTCCATTTGCCCAAATCCTATTAATATCCCTTCTTTAGCGTGAACATGTAAAAGGGAACATTTAGACAGACTTTTATGCCCGATAAGAGCATTAAAGTTTAACCTTAAAATGACTAGTTCTTATTGCCAGAACAGAACTAGATTATTTTTACCAATTAAAGGCAATCAAAACATCTCTAAGGTTTCAGTCTCGAGATGGATATCTTATACTATTAAACTTGCCTGTAAGAAACTCACCCGTGGAGACATTTCTTTCCTAAAAATCAAAGCTGACGAAGTTAGGGCGCTATCTTCATCTTGGGCATTCTTTGATAAAGTTCCGCCCAGAGAAATACTCAAAGCAGCAGTATGGAATCAATCCTCTACTTTCGCTAAATCCTACCTGAGGGACATGTCTCAACAAGCAGTTAATCCACACTTTGGGCCTAATAGTTGTTGCCCAAAATGTGGTGGGGAAGGAAAATAGAGCCTTTGTCGGCTAGAGAAGACTGACAGCCTCCAAAGGTTATGTTACACATATGAAGGTAATTATTATCTAACATATATGTTAGGAATTTAGATCATTCTTAAGATATCTATATCATGAATGTATCTTATTCCTAAGAGTTTCCTGAGCCTTAATCTAAAAGTTAGATATTCGATATATCATTTGTGTTAGAACTAGGAGACCCCCTCCCTCCTAATCTGCAAATTCTAGCACATTATCTATAAGTTAATGTATTGTGCAGTTAAAATGAAGTTTTTAAATCATATTTTAACAAGCAATGCTTAGGCTATAGATAAGAAAATCCCACCTACCCCCCCCCCCCCCCACGCCACTCCACCTCCGCGTAGCTCAGTTATATTGTTTTATCCTTCAAAAAAACTGACACGTGATCAAAAGAGAGGGAAGACTGACGTCACACAGGTATCTCTTAAAGGGACTTTCTGAATTAAGACTCTTTAAGAGTCGTTGTTTTCTGTGGAAGGTTTGGAATACGGAATAGTATAGCACATTATCTATAGGTTAAATATTGCTTATTAAAATATTTTGTACTTTTAAAAAAACTTCATTTTATGGTCTAAAATGGCTGCCGGAATGAAAGTGTGAAGACGGCGTTCTTTAGACGAATCCTCTGATATGCGGCTTATCAAAACAACTGTCCGGTTTGTTTTTCGCATCAAATTTTTACATAATTTTACAAAATAATTAAATGCTGTAATTACTGGCGGGTGGAACATTAACATTCAAAAGATATTCATGATTATTTTAATGTCCTAAAGTATAACAATCTATCGTTTGATTTATTAGATTAAAGAAACTTTAACTCAAGGTCATTAAGAATCGAAATAATATGCTAATACATTATTAGGATAATATCTTTGAAGTGCCGTTTGTTAAAGTAAACATAAATAAATAAAAAATAAATAAATAAATAAATAAATAAATAAATAAATAAATAAATATATATTATATACATAAAAAAAACGATAGTTCTTTTGAGAAATATTCATCTCGCCTGCAGAAGTATAATTGAATTTGAAATTCCTGATAATAATTGCAACAGGAATAACTATAACATTTCAATTGAAATTGGGTTATATTCGTTTAAAAGGTAAAAATTTGCGATTCTGACAGCGTTTCTCTAAATAGTAAGTCATTTGCATACTAGTGTCCTTTTCGAATCTTGGGAAGCATGAAGACATCAAACTACCTTAATAAGATTTATATCATTATAAAGGTGATTTTCTTAATATAACAGGACAAAATATGACATTTATAAAGGAAATATCATATATGAACTATTATTTTGCGTTCCCCATGGTTTTCATTGTACTTATTCACACCATTCTACGGTAACCGATAATCTTCGGCTATCTCCGGCGCTATGATGTTGATAGTTGGGTATGAGGCTAATCTGCGTCTTCGCTGGACGCACGAGTTGGAAATTTTTGTCATCACGTGAATTTCCTCAATTTCTGACCCCAGTGACTCGCCACTCTTATTGAATAAAACGGTAAAAAATCTGAAGGAAAGAAGGCTTACTTTTAAACTTCACTTTGAAACTTCAGAAATATTGCTTTATTATTTCAGAAATAATCCTTCTTACGTATGAAACCCCACACGAAAAAAAATGGCGAATTCTAAGTTTGTGTGAGCACGTTGGAGAGGTCCCGAAGTTATACACTAAACGTTAGCCTTCTGACTATTAATACGCGCAGACGATTTCAATAAACTGTCAGTTCTTATTTTCGGCGAGTCTTGGAAGTCACCACTGCTCTACCGTAAATTTGTGAAGATGTTATGAAATATCTCAAATATCTTGAGTAAAGTAGCAGATGTCAAGTGTATACTTCAATGCATTAACAAGTCTGTCTATGTAAAATGTACTTCCATATTCCCCATAATATACAGACAAAAAAAATGTACTTCCATATTCCCCATAATACATGTATATAGACAAAACACGGGTTTGCAGGAGTTTATTTTTATTAACCGGCTTTTCCAGAGTTTTGCCTTTAAAGACCGCTTTTCAGCGTTCTATTTTTACTTCTAACAGCTTGTTTATTGCATTAGTAAGTCCTTTTGTTTGTTTGTGTTGAGGTTTTACGGCCCAGTCAACCCAATGGGGTCATGTCGAGCGCGGTCAGTTTACCTAACCACACGTTTACTGGGCAGGCTTAGTCCTCTAAGCGGTTAACCAGTATTGTGCACATTCTTTCGCCAGAAACTGACAACTGCCCTTCTTGAATCAGCGGAAGGGAGAGAATGACCGTAGAAAATATTTCATGATCAATCTCCACGAAAGAATGTTGCCGACCTCGGCGGGGGTTGAACCCGCGACCTCCTGGTCTCCATTCGGTCGGCGCATTCAACTGAGCCACCGAGGCCGGCATAAGTAAGTCCTAATTTGCTAACTAACCAATCGTATGATCATTTTCTGTATTTTACGGGAAAAATGTCATGGCTAACATAGCTATGGATGAGAGTGACATCAAGATAAACATATTGTTTTGGGGTCGATTGTTTACAAACGACCCAAAATACATATACATCAAATTTCCTTGCGGTTGTTGTCCACGTGATTATCACTGATCAATGAAATCAAACCGCGCGGTAACAGTAATTTATAGCGTGTCAGAGTGCTGCTTAAGTGGGGATGAATGTAAAACCTGGACTGAGCTTAGTGCTGGGACATTGGCAAACGGTGCAGATCCAGATCAGACGCCACAGGACGCAATGTCTCCAATGAGGGTGTGCACTGTTTGCTTCAATTACAGTAAGTTAAGGGTTAAATGAATCAGAAGTCCCCGTTCAGGACCATTTTCCCAGCCTAAACTAAGAGACTATCGTCTCACCAGTGCCTTCAGTGCTTTGTTTCTTTTTTGTTTTTCTCTGATTCCGAGATAGCTGTTTGATTACCAAAAATATATGTGTTTAGTGGAGAAAGTAGAAAAAAATATACTAGTTGAGCTAGCGCACAACAAAACCTACAGTATGACGTGCGACCAGCGAAGACTCAGATGAGTCTGCGCATCCGCGTAGTCTGGTCAGAGCCTTTGCTAATCGCATGTGCCTTCTACAGCCTCCGGGTTAATTAAAGAGAAATAAATGAGAACCCTTGCCATACTAGGTTGATGTACAGGCTGGTCTCAGTCTTTGCTGGTCACACAGGTCTTATTGTAGGTTTTGTCGTGCGCTGGCTCATTTTGATTACAAATTGCATCGCGAAAATATATCTATATAATTTTGACCCCCTTAAACCCCACTTTTATATAGTAAAACTGGGGTTTACAGGGGTATGCTTTTTTTTCTTATTTCTGTTAAAAAACATAAATTGTGAGTACCCGTTAGAACCGCCTCGGTGAGGCGGTTCTAACGGGTACCCCGCAATTTATGTTTTGAGCAGAAATATGAAAAATATCAGAATTTTTATCTGAAAATTTTCAGTTTTTGGTGGTGAAATTTTCAATATATTTGAATGGGTCTGTTTTCGTAATGAACAGCGGCCTTTTTGAATGACAAAATTCTGAAAAAAACATCAACAAAACAACAACAACACAACGTTAAAAAAAGTCGATTCTACGTTGGTTCAACATTGACGTTGCATCAACATTGAATTGACGTTGTTTTAACGTTGTTTGCCAGCTTGGATACGTTCTGTAAGCTCAATAGAAGCGCCTTACAGAGGCGTTTCTAATTAATACACACAGCATATGCCTTTTTTCTTAGAAATGAGAATTGTTTTTGGTTAACCAACTGTTTTTTCTAGAGCTATCCAAGCAAGCACACAACGTTGAAACAACGTCGATTCAACGTTGATTTAACGCTAAAACAACAACATCTATTCAACGTTGACTTGTCAAGACCTAGGATCAACGTTGGGATGGTTAAAATGTGTACATGTCACATAGGCGTGCTAAAGCTCAAAATGTACGTGCGACGGAACACATATGAATGTGGGGTGTCCTTTTTTCCTATTATGCCAAATTGAAGATCGAGATACGTTTCTCTAGTACGTCTACTGGAACATGTGCTATATAATTATAGTGAAAGGTTGTCATATCACGTTTCAATTATAATTCAAATGCAAATATTTATAGATTAGTTCTCAATTCTGTCAAAGATGATTGATTATCGAAATTTTAATTGATCCCCAGGCTAAATTTTATTAAAACATGCACATTTCCTACTCAATCCGTGAATCAATAATCAAGCACTATACTAACCGACCGACTTCGTTAGTATCCGTCAGTTATCATGGAAAGTACGGAATAAAATTTGTCCGCCCTGGAATAATCTTGAAATGACAGGAAAAAAATAATGGTCAATACATGAAGCAGTAGTAAAAATGTTCATTCTAAATGGAAGGATGGACTTACTGTAAAGAATATGTTTTTAATTTTCTGTTTGTTGATTTTTGGGGTGAACGGCGAAAGTATGCATGGGGTAACTCGTGAAAGAATTATTCAAGAGGAAAATATACTTCATGACATGCCAGAGTTATCAGAATGGAATTATGAAAATCCTGAGTGTAAGTTAACTCCACCATACAAAAAGTTCATCACGAAAACACGCCACTTTTACATGTATATAGTAAAACTGGGGTTTACAGGGGTATACATTATTTTTCTTATTTCAGCTCAAAACATAGATTGTGGGTACTCGTTAGAACCGCCTCGTCGAGGCGGTTCTAACGAGTACCCACAATCTATGTTTTGAGCAGAAATATGAAAAATATCTGAATTTTTTATCTAAAATTTTTCATTTTTTGGTGGTAAAATTTTCAGTATATTTGAATAGGTGTGTTTTCGTAATGTGTCTTCGTAGCTCATGTTATGTTTGTACATATAACATAAACACACAAACATATATCATAAACAATATTGTAGAGAATTGTATACATTATCACTTTTGCGCACATCTCCGCAGTTGGATAAAATGCCTTGCTGTTTGCCGATATATTCTGCAATATTCAATGCCCACTGATGAAGTACAGTCGACTCTCGTTATCTCGACTTCGCCTATCTCGAATTACCGCTTATCTCGAAGTGAAAATATCGTCTCTGTTTTAACATGGAAATCGAAGGATAGGTAACAAAATATTGTTGAAAAGAGGAGAAATTGCTCCTCTTTTCCACAATATTTTCAATATATTTCTAACTTCGGAAGTCAAACTGCATACTCAATTCTTTAAATGTGCTTGTTTGATTTATTTTTTCATCAATTCTGCAAATCTGATATGTCAAGGTACGGATATCTCGAAGTATTTCAGGGAGTCCATTGGGCTTCGAGATAACTAGAATCGACTGTAGATGATCTCTATGCGGATCATATATAAATTTTAGCCGAACCACCGAGACGGAGAAAACAGAGTCTTCGGGAGGGGCTTTTGCGGACCGCACAGGCCCCGATCAGGCTGCGCATTCACGCAGTCTGAATATAGCATTCGCTGTCCGCTAACAGAATCATTGCATGCTGCAGAATATATCTGTGTGTAGAAACGCCCTTATAAGAGTTTTTTTTTTTTTTTTTTTTTTTTTTTTTTAAATCATTACGAAAACACGCCTATTCAAATATATAGAAAATTTCACCTCCAAAAACTGAAATTTTTCAGAGAAAGACTGTTATTGTTCATTTCTGCTCAAAACATAGATTGTTGGTACCCGTTAGAAGCGCCTTGGCGAGGCGGTCCTAACAAGTACCCACATTCAATGCTTTTGAGCAGAAATCAGAAAATAATGTATACCCCTGTAAACCCCAGTTTTACTATATAAAAGTGGGGTTTAAGGGGATCAAAATTATATAGATATGTTTTCGTGATGATTCGTTATAATGACAATTTTACTGTCACGAAACTTTCAATTAAGAGGTAACAATTATCAAAGAAAATAGTTTTTATCATTCTTTGCTGTATCAAGATGCAAAAATTAAAAAAAAAAAAAAAACAAAAACAAAAAAAAAACAAAAAAAACAAGTGGAACTTGTTGAAAACTCCACCTTACCTACCCTACCGAGTTCTGCATAATTTGAAGCCATTTTTACAGTGGAGGAAAATGAAAATATTCGATTTTAAAAAAGAAACAAACAAAAAAAAAACAACAATAAATAGAATAAAACTTTTTCGTCTATTTCGTGCATGGGTAGTTACGACATAAGGTTTCCATTAAATCAGGACACAGAATTGCATGCATATTTTCTTCTACGCTCAAAACGACTTTTTTTTAAAGATGTCGAAAACACAGTTAAGTATTCGGAGCAACAGGCTTGGACAAACAGTGTTGACCCAGATCAGACGCCGCAGAATGATCAGAATGTGCACTGTTTGTCACTCATGCAGTGTTGCATAGACACATCCTCAACACCGTATTTACTCTAAATATTTGAACAGACCGACCTGAGCAAACTATGAGATGCCAGATCAGACACCGTAAAACGCGACCTATGATCTGGGTCTACACTGTTTGTTGGGCATCCAGCAATTTTAGATACATCATCAGGAAGTAACGTTGGCTTGTTCACATATTAGGACAAATTTGGCGTGGCAGGGAGTTAACCCTAGTCCTGCTGAACCCGGATATACCCTGCTTTTGCAAAAAGCGTAGATCCAGATCAATTGGCTTCTGAAGAAGCCAACTGATCTGGATCGTCACTGTTTGCCATTAAGTATGTGAATCTGGATCGACAACCTTGATTAAGTAATCTGATTGACTGAAAATTAGAAATGGGCGTGGCTTCTTAATGTATTCAGCAGGACAAGAGTTAAGATGTCCGATATCTAAGATAAATAGGTATCCTGCTGGTCTGGATCTTCACGGTTCTAAAAATCCCGAAAAACCATTAATAAATGGAGCGGCCCATTTGTGATTTGACTCTGCATCAGAATTTAGGGTCAGGGGCGGATCCAGGATGATTTCTGAGGGGTTCGGTTTGATCAAATTACCGTGCGTACTATACGTATTCGGAAAGACAGGCCTGAGCAAACAAAGTGGACCAAGATCAGACGCCGCAAACGCAAGGTCTGAGCAGAATCTACACTGTTTGCTTCTCATAACTACATAATGAACTCAATGAGAGATATCTCTCTTACACGCGACACACCTTCTGGTCCTCATCTATACTTCTACCAAATATTATCAAAATATTTCAAACTATTAAGAAGTTATGTATGTACAAGAAATTGGCTTACAAATTCGTTCAGGGGAGATAACTAGAAAAGGAACAGAGCAAGAGTTATCCTTCTACCATGCGACACTCCTGCTTGACCAGATATATGTCCCTACCATAAATTATCAAATAATCTCAAACAGTATGGGAGATATGGCCAGCACAAGATTTCTGCTTCAGGGCAGATAACTAAAAAACAAAGAAAATGAGGTTATCTCTCTTGCACGCAACATGCTTACTGGTCCTCCTCTCTATTCTTACCAAATATTATGAAAGTGTGGGAGTTATGGCCTGCACAAGATTTTTGCTTCAGAGGAGTTAGCTTCATATTGAAGAAAGTGACACTTGCAGACAACACGTCTACTGGTCCTCCCCTTCATTCCATTCAAATATTATCAAAATATGCCTAAGGGTATCAAACATGTGGAACGCACAAGGATGCGCCAACTGATTTCTGCTTCAGTGGAGATAAATACATATCGAAGAAAGTGAGTATTATCTCTCTTGCACATGACGACATAACTGGTCCTACTCTTTATTCCTACCTAATATTGTCAAATTATCTCAAACAGTATGGGAGTTATGACCTGCACAATATTTCGGCTTCAGGGGAGAAAACTGCATTACAAAGAAAGTGAGAGTTGTCTCGCTTGCACGCGACACGCCTATTGGTCCTCCTCTTCATTTCTACCAAATATTATCAATATAAGTCTAAGGGTATCAAAGTTATGGAACACACAGGGATGCGTATACGGACGAACGGACGGACGGACGTTCTAATGGGTACTTATGTAGTTATCCGGAGTAATTTATATTCTTCTGTGACTATTTCATAGCTCCACAAGTCTATTTTCAGCCACACAATTCAAGATTTTTATGTGTCTACTGATTAAATCCGATTTACATACTACATTGAAACTGTCCGTCAAATATTGCCACCTAAGTACTCATTTGTGTGTACGGACAGACAGATGGACGGACGGGCGAGAGGACGGCATACTGATCGTTATATTCCCCGAACCTATCGGTCGAGAAATTAAAAGATAAACCATCAAGTTAAGGTTATTGCTAATGTGCAATTTTGTTTTGTCACTATTCATTATCACGGCTGTGCTTCGTGGCTGTGGCCTACCCTGGGTAATTTTATTATCATTACGAAAACGCCTATTCAAATATATATTGAAAATTTCACCACCAAAAACTGAAAGTTTTCAGATAAAAATTCTGATATTTTTCATATTTCTGCTCAAAACATAGATTGTGGGTATACTCGTTAGAACCGCCTTGCCGAAGCGGTTCTAACGGATATCAGTGGGGTGGTTGGGTAAGGCAAAGGTGTCGTGTATCTTACTTCACCGGGGCGTCCAACTGATACTGGCTTACAGTTGGGCAAGGCCTGCTGTCCTTGCAGCAGGTGAGGTTAGAGGGGAAATGTTTTTATTTCTTCTGTTTCTTCACTGTCATTCATTTTCCTTTCTCCCCTGTCCATCTCTTTCATCTCCTCTACTATCTCTTCTATCTCTCTTCTCCCTTTCTCTGGGAGATGACACCAAATAACCCACAAGGGTTGACGTGTCGTTAAACCCCCAACACAATCAATCAATCTAACGGGCACAACAATTTATGTTTTTTTAGCAGAAATAAGAAAAATAATGTATTTACTGTATAAAACTTGGGTTTAACCCAGCTAGCATTCTACGTAAATCTACATCGGGCCGTCATCGGCCCGTCAGTTACCCTGACGGGCCGATGACGGCCCGATATAGATTTACGTAGAATGCTGACTCGGAAGGGGGCCAAAATTATATAGGTATGTTTTTGTGATGTATTTTTTGCTGTCTTCCTATGCCACTGTGACACTGTCTATATACAAATATGAAAGCCCCTGAACAGTTTGCGCATACGGTCAGGTTTAATAAGGACCTTCGCTGTCAAAGGGCAACAAAGACCCTGACCATACTTTGTTCCTTTGCAGGTAGATAAGGGTCTGTTTACTGTTTACATATGTTTCAAAGCCATAGTTTTACCAGAGGCCACGATAATGTCGTCCTATGGTGTTCAATCATTTCAGCACAATACCAAAGTAAATATCTTTGTAAACAGTGTAAATCCAGATGATCTGGATTTATACTATTTACCATTCTGTTTGTAACGGTTGACTGACACCCCTAAATGATACAAACGCTATGTCCAAATTTAGAGATGGAAGAATAAATTTAAGAAATTCTGGTGTACAAGGTTATTCAGCGTAATGCGGGTAAATGACGTGCTATTACAGTACATTTATTTGGCCGTACATGACCTTGTCAAACTTTTTTGTTAGTCATTTCTAGATCCTGGATTTTTTCGCCCACATGTCACATCGCCTATCTTGTTTCTTCACTTATTTTCTCACAGGGATTGGCGATACGCTAGGATATCTTATCGCATTTTGAACTTACACTGAAAACCTTTAGTAAAAATATGTAGAATATGTAAGACGACCAACAAACATTTATAGGACATATACGCATATAGCTCACAGCCAGCAGAATCCAAGTGTTCGTAATACTTGTATACGGCTTCATTTAAGCACCCCCAACCCCACACCCTTAGAAAATAGGAAATGTGTCTTCCGGGAATATTCGGGCAGACATGTCACATCTGCCTATGCGTCCGCATAGTTCGTCCACACGTTAACCATCCGCTTACAAAATCATTAAATATTGTACGTAGAATGTAGAAACCTATAACGAAACTTCTGATCAGAGTGTAACTGGATTGCCCATCTAGCTAATTAGTGTTATCTAAAATGCCAGATAAGAAAATTATCGTCTAGTGAACTGAAGCCTGTCAGGTGCTTTTAATGAGTATCATTGCATAAAACGCAGTGTCGCGCTGTTAATGCACGGCTACGCAACTTTCAATATGATCGTACCGGGGCCATAGAATTGCTGCCGTCACGAGATGTGTACTGCCCAGCCCTAGAATGAGCATAATCCGTGGACATTGCGTTCGCGAGGCATCGGTGAAAAGCGAAACAAAAAAGTGCAAGAAATAACGCGAAATGTAGCAAATGTTTTAAGACTTCTTTATGCAATAATAGCGATCGAACATGGTTTTTCAATGCATTAACATTCGCCAGGTCCCTTGGGAGGTATTGAAAACCGCGGCATTCGGCCTCGGTTTTCAACACCTCCCACGGGAACTGGCGAATGTTAATGCATGAAAAACCATGTTTGATCCTTATATCCAAAACATCTGTTTTAGTGCAAAATGAGAAAAAAATGTCAATGGTTAGGTTAAAAATTTGGCTTGTTTGGAGCTATGAATTAGGCGCACGCATTTTACACTGATGTATAAACTTAATCATTATAGGGATCAAACATGGTTTTTTCATGCATTAACATTCGCCAGGTCCCGTGGGAGGTGTTGAAAACCGAGGCCGGAGGCCGCGGTTTTCAACACCTCCCAAGGGACCTAGCGAATGTTAATGCATTGAAAAACCATGTTCGATCGATATTATTGCATCAACTGAAAACATTTGTTACATTTCGCGTTATTTCTTCCACTATTTTGTTTCACCTTTTCACCGATGTCTCGCGAACGCAATTTCCACGGACTATGCTCGGTCTAGGGCCGGGCAGTACACATCTCGTAACGGCAGCAAATATGTGGCCCCGGTACGATCATATTGATTTGTTTGTTTGTGTTGAGGTTTTATGGCCCAGTCAACCCAATGGGGTTATGTCGAGCGCGGTCAGTTTACCTAACCACACGTTTACTGGGCAGGCTTAGTCCTCTAAGCGGTTAACCAGTATTGTGCACATTCTTTCGCCAGAAACTGACAACTGCCATTCTTGAATCAGCGGAAGGGAGAGAATGACCGTAGAAAAAAATTCAAGATCAATTTCAACGAAAGAATGTTGCCGACCTCGGCGGGGGTTGAACCCGCGACCTCCTAGTCTCCAATCGGACGGCGCATCCAACTGAGCCACCGAGGCACGATCATATTGAAAGTTGCATAGCCGTGCATTAACAGCGCGTGAATTGCCTTGTTATTACACGGCTTTTCGCCGGTTAATGCACGGCTGTTAATAACGTGCGATACTGCTTTTTATGCAATATTGATGTATAAACTTAATCATTAACATTTACTATAGCTGATATTATTGCCCTTATTATTTTTCAGTTCGACGACAACTGATAATTGAAGGAGGAAAATCGACACCTTTCTTCTTCAGATCTGATGGCTGTAAGTTTTAAAGCATTCTAGTGTTGTTTGTCTGACCATAAAGGCAAGGTGATTGTTTATATTTGACATATTATGACAGGGGATTAGGTTTAATACCACATGACTTTATATCACAACAAGGAATCAGTTTCACACAGTCTTACAAACACTCCGTAATGTGTTCACAAGCAATGTCTGCTTTTGATATTTTATTTAACATTACCTATGGAAATTTCCCCTAAAATAAGGTAAAACATGACCATACGAATTAGGTATTGCTGTCGTAACTGTGCAGTAAATAATGTCAGTAAATATTATGTTTGGTGAAAGATAATATTGGCAAAGAACATAAAGATTCAGTAAAGATATGAGTAAAGCTACCCAGGAAATTCCGCAATTACGAAGCACAACCATTCCGTGCCAAAACATAAAGGCGAAGTCAAAGAAGTGTAACATGCACAGAATTTAGTCTACCAATTACACCAAAGGGAAGAGTATACAAACTACAGGTACGACAGGCGGCACACACGTAACAAACCAAAGATAAGTGACAGGAAGCACACACGTAACAAACCAAAGACAAGTGACAGGAAGCACACACGTAACAAACCAAAGACAAGTGAAGCAACTAGTTTCAGAAGCCACTGACTGGACTGAATGCTATAAGGTAACACAAAACTGCTAGCTTATATCGCCGGACAGGAAGCTTGCCTTTGAAATTACGCTTGCCCACCATATAAACATGAAGTCTGTGACTTGACAGCATGGGGCGTGGGTCTTGCTTTCAACAAATCTTATGATCAGTATCGAAAACAAGTCCAACTACATCTATGCAGACGCAGAAGATATATATCTTTATAAACAGCATAAAGTGTTATGAAGAAAGTTCTGAACCCATGACCAAGATCTCAAACTCACTGGGTGACTCTGGTCTCACACTGAACAAAACGTAAGACCAGTACATGTATCTAACATCAAGCCAAAATCCGTCCACGTATTTAAGAGTCCCTTATCGTTAGAAACTATAAAATAAATCTTTAGGACGAAAACCAAGTTTAAGTCGTCATAATCGCAATAACTCAAGTGTATAGGCTTGTAATGATTAAAACTTTAAACCTGTATCAAACATCAATCCAAGTATCAACTACGTCCATCTATGCATTGTTGATGCGTAGTTGACTCTGATGCGATTGTTGATGATAGTGCATTACATATACCTGTGCTTTCTTACAACCAAGCAAATATTAAACATTAGGTTTAAACAGTATTAAACTAAATCATATATGTCCTACAGTACATAAATCTCTCGAAAATTGTTTCTAATTCTGTTGCAGTATCGGAAGTTGGTACCATGCTAGCTGATGCGTGTCGTCAGTGTATGATAACTATGGACATTGAATGTATTTCGACCCTCTGTATGCTACAAAAACAACGGATTGAGGTCACAGAACTCGTTGACGGCGGAGAGTATCCTGAACAGGTCATTCAACAAAAAGGTTAGGTTTTCTATTTTTCCAGGAAGAGAACATGTTAAACAGATTTAAACATGACGACGTTATCAACAAAAATTTTGTATTTTTGAGATGCTTGATTTGCCTTTCAAATACGCTAAAACTTTAAATGTTTGCGTGCTTGTTTTCAAAATGATGGCATTGTGTAGATCTCCGCCTCAAATCTATTACGACTGCGTAGTTACATTCACAAGCAACGGTTTCCCAAATCAGAATTGCCAGCTTAGATGCTCCTGTTTACGAGAATGTTTCGCAGAAAATGAAGTTTGACGAATTGGTTGAAATGAATCATTTATCTACATCAAAATGAATGTGATTCAATGAAAGTGTTAATCACTTACAGAAGATAAAAATAGTTATGATGGTGTAGAAATAATTTCAATACATTGATTTAGGAAAATTAACGTACAACCATGATATTTATATCTTTAGCGAACAAAAATTAAAAGTAGTATTCAGCTGTCAACTTCTTATTGAGACATAACTCGTTATCAAACTGTCGAGTTACTGATATTGTGCCAGTATTGTATTATTTATTTTAAATTTCAAATGTTTCAGTCGTGTATTCGGGGTATATAAAACAGTAAATTTCCAAGCGAGCCATCAAAGCTGTATAATTTCGCTGCCCGGATATACCCCTAAGGTACATTTTCACATGGCGCGGCTCAGTAATATGTAGAATAAAAATAAGTCTATGTAAGTATGTACCTGTGTTGTCATATACTAGCATTTCAACGTTGATTTTTCAGCATTTGCAACAGGAACGTCCCTTCATGCGGATATACTCTGCTCTTTATGCAAGCACAGTCGTGACGTAATGTGTACCATGAAGCTTTGTGAAGATCCAGAACGAGACAAGTACATCAATGACGGCGGTGTGGAATGCAAGCAGGGTTTCTGTCGATGGCAGAAGGAGACTCTCTCCATCACTGGCTATAACAATTATTATAATGGCTGGTGGCAACCACAAGGATGGATATTTTGGTTTGAAGAGCTGACAAAAGAACTTGCCGGCGCTTATCGGGAATTTTTCGATGTCACGACGAAAGCAATGCGACTTTTGTATGGACGACATATATAATTTCTAAGGTTTTACCATGGCATTATCTTAAATTTTGTCTGGACATATTCGGCAGACGACAAGTTCATGGTATTTTAATTTGTTTCAGAAATAGGCTTTGAGATTTCATGAAAATTGTCTTTTGAGAAGATAATTTGCACGAAATATCAAAACCTATACTCTGGGAAAAAATAAGAAAAACAAAATAAAATTGTTTTCTGTTGAAATGTTTACACTGCATGCTAAGCGTTGAAGAATTTTATGAAATATTATCAAATGAAATTCATTTGACTGAATGTTGCAACATTTGCGAGCTTTTGGGCAGAATAAATTTTCAGAAGTTAGAAGCAAACGTGAGCAACAAATTAAGGGAAATGGCTACAATTTCATGGTAGACAATTATGTCTACATTGATTTGCCTCTCCTCTGCAAAAAGTCTACTGTAAAAGGACATAATTAGCTCCCAATAAAATTCAACACAACTTCTTATCTCCACATTTATGTTTTATAACCGGATTAAATAACCCAAATTATGTATATCTGTTTATGTGCTTATAGCATCAGGGTTGTGCCACAAGTGCATTGCGATTTTTGTATCTAGAGTTTTGTATAAATATAATGCTTTTGATTTGTCTCCATTCTTTTGCATTGGATAATTATAAGACAGAATCCTTTGACCTTGAAAAAAAAAAAAAAAAAAAAAAAAAAAAATACAGAACTGAAAACAAATACATAAAAATAATAATAATCTATCGTAGTCCAAATTGACTAATAAAGTCACAAAACAATTGAAGATAAGGTGTGGGGAGAGACGCAAAGTGCCGTCAACTCGTTCGGCTACGCCAACAGGAAACCTAAAGAGTATAAGACCAAGTGGCCGAATAAGCTACAACGAGCAAAGCTCCAGAAAGCTGAGCAAGAGGCCAACAAGCGGCAGACCGGTGGAGCTCCCCCACCCCTTAACCTCAACCTAAACAAATGAGCCCCTGCAGTGAGCGCATTTTACTCCATTAGGCAGTGGGACCTCATTTAAAGGGATCACAGGAGTTCAGATGTTTAGAGCTAGAATGTAGTTGTTTGGTTATTTTAAATTACTTATTTATTTATTTATTTTTAATTTATTTATTTTTTTTTCGGGACGGGCTATAACCAATGCGTATGTTGTTTTGTATATGGCATCCTAGGTCAAGTCTTTTCAAGGCCCACGGGCAGAAAGATTTTAAATATGTATATGTCTTATGAATTTATGAACCTGTCTCCCAATGTACCCTTTTGTAACCTGCTGTAATCCACACGAATAATACCACGACAGAAGGAAACTATGCATTTGACACGGAGAGGTCATACTAATATACTCTGGAGACTTTAAGTTTCTGTACATCACGAAAACACACCTTTAAAGTTTTGACCCCATTAAACCCCACTTTTATTCAGTAAAACTGGGGTTTACAGGGCTATACATAAGTTTTCTTATTTCTGCTCAGAAACATAAATTGGGGGTATTCGTTAGATCCGCCTCTGTTTTGAACAGAACTTTTATCTGAAATCTTTCAGTTTTTGGTGGTGAAAGTTTCAATATTTTTGAATAGGCGTGTTCTTGTAATGATGCATTGGATGTCCTGGGTATCGTCATTTATATCTATATGCAGTGAAACATTATTTGTCAAAGGTCTTATATGCTCTGGAAAATCATTCAGCAAAGCAGGGTTAGGTAAAACAGAGGTTAAAAGGATTTTATACTATACTACTAACCTTTGGGCGGGCCAAACACGTATTTGTTAATGTTTGTCTGTCCGACTTCTTAGGGTAAATACGACAGTGTGCAATCACAGTCTCCGGTGAGTCTGTACTTGATTCTAATTACTGCCTTTAACTATCGCAAATTGTATCGATCACATGCTATATATTGCACCATGTAAAAAATAGTCTTGGATAAGCTGCTTTTAAACATAATGCACCAATCATTTGAAACTCCCGCCCCTACGGCGCCACAGATAGCGGGCCTTAAGTGCGGTGATTAAACATCCGATGAGTCCCAGTCCTGACAGTGCCGTAGATGTTTTTTTCTTGTTTTTTTTTTTTTTTTTTTTTTTTTTTTTTTTAATTTCGCACCCAAATGTTTTCCATACATTAATAAGAGCTACATCAACCACCATAGAGCAAGAGAGAACTTTCACTTTCTTCGTTATGTAGTTATCTCCCCTGAAGCAGAAATCCATAGACACATCCTTGTGCGCTCCATAACTTTAATACTCTTAGACATGTTTTGATAATGTTTGATAGGAATGAAGAGGAGGACTAGTAGGCTTGTCGCGTGCAAGAGAGACAACTCTCAACTTCTTTATTATGTAGTTATCTCCCCTGAAGCCGAAATCTTGTGCAGGCCATATCTCCCATACTGTTTGAGATTATTTGATAATATTTGGGAGGGATAAAGAGGAGGACCCGTAGTCGTGTAGAGTATAAGAGAGACAACTCTCATTTTCTTTATTATGTACCTATCTCCCCTGATGTAGAATTTGAGATGCATCCTTGTGCGATCCATAACTTTGATACCCTTAAACATATTTTGATAATATCTAGTAGAAATGAAGAGGAGGATCGGTAGGCATGTCGCGTACAAGATATATAAAAAAAGGTAAGAGAAAAGTCCAGATAACTCTCACTTTCTTCGTTATGGAGTTATCACCATGAAGCCGAAATATTGTGCAGGTCATTACTCCCATACGTTTCGATATAATTTGATAGTATTTGTTAGGGATGAAGAGGAGAACCAGTAGTCGTGTCGCGTCTAAAAGAGACAACTCTCACTTTCTTCGTTATGTAGTTATCTCCCCTGAAGCCTAAATCTTGTGCAGGCCATAAATCCCATATTGTTTTAGGTAATTTGATAGAACCTGGTTAGGATGAAGAAGAGGATGAGTAGCGAGTAGGTGTGTCGCGTGCAAGAAAGACAACTCTCACTTTCTTCGTTATGTAGTTATCTCCCCTGAAGCAGAAATTTTGTGCAAGCCATAGCTCCGATACTGTTTGAGGTAAATTGACAATATATGCTAGGGACATATATGAGGTCAAGAAGGAGTGTCGCATGCAAGAAGAACAACTCTTGCTCTGTTCTTTTTCTAGTTATCTCCCCTGAACGAATTTCTATGCTAAATTCCTGTGCACTCCGTACTTTCTTAATGGTTTGAAATATTCTGATAATAATAATAACAGTTCATCTGTCATTTCTGACAATGACCAATCTTAATCACATGCGAGAAATGCTACTGTTTGTGTGTTCTAAGATGGCTGATTAGACCAATTCTAGCTCCAAACTGTCTGTTGCATATGGTACAACAGAGGTCAGAGCAAGACAGCTCTGTTGGTGATGCCTTAGCTCTGGCTTTGCGCTGTGCACGTTTCTGCTCGGCTTCGCTGGTTCTTTTTGCCTCATATTTACTAGCACCTCTTCTGATGAGGCCTCGCCACTTTGTTTGGTCATGTGCAATTTGTTCCAACGACTCTGTTGGAATGTTGAAATCCTTGAGGGAGGTTTTGAGGGTGTCTTTGTATCGCTTCTTCTGACCGCCATGGGAGCCTTTGCCCATTTCTAGTTCTCCATAGTTGATCTACACCTTTTTGCATCTTCTCTTCTGTTGGAGCACCCTTTGCCATGTCATCAGCAAAGAGAAACCCATCTAGCACCTCTGTCTGTACCTTGGATTTGGCTTGCAACCTTCTTAGGTTAAAAAGCTTCCCATCAAAGCGATATCTAATAGGTATACCATTGTCACCATCCGGGAAAGCAGCTGTGAGCATGGCACAGAACATTATGTTGAACAGAGTTGGGGCTAGTACAGAGCATTGCTTGACACCATTTGTCACAGGGAATGGATCGGAAAACTCACCATCATTTTGGACCCGTGCATGCATACCATCATGGGACTGCCTCACCATTGCTATGAACTTGGTCGGACGGCCAAACGTTGCCATACTTTTCCAAAGACCCTCACGACTGACTGTATCAAATGCTTTGGTAAAGTCAACAAAGGTCATGTAGAGGTCCATGTTCTGTTCCTAGAATTTTTCTTGAAGTTTCCTTGCTGTGAAGATCATGTCAATTGTTCCTCTGTCCTTTCTGAATCCACGCTGGCTTCTGGTAGCAGCCCTGACTGTTCAAGGTGTTCATTCAGTCGGTTAAACAGAACTCTTGCAAGGACCTTCCCAGCAATTGACAATAAAGAGACGTCACGATGATTATCATACAACTGAGGATTCCCTTTCCGTTTGAATAGGTGGATAATTGACACATCCTTGAATTCTTGAGGGATGGCTTCTTTTCGCCACATCATGTGAAATAACTCTGTCATCTTCTTTGCAACTGGAGTTCCTCCTGCTTTGTAGATCTCAGCAGGTATTGCATCTGATCCAGGAGCTTTGCCAGATGACAGAAGTTTTATTGCTTTCACTCTTTCAGCGACGGTTGGAAACTCGTCAAGCTGCAGATTACATTCCAACTGTGGTAGTCTGTTGATAACGTCATCATTGATAGACGATGGCCGATTAAGAACACTATCAAAGTGCTCAGCCCATCTTTTCAAGACAGCCTCTTTGTAAGTCAGAATACTAGTTCCATCTACACTGAGAAGAGGGGTGGTTCCTGAGCTCTGGAGACCATTAACTGTCTTTAGCGCATCAAAGAACTTCTTCATATCCTTTCTATCTGCAAAGGCCTGATTTTCATCAGCCTTACTGTTTAGCCAGGAGTCTTGCATATCTCTGAACCTAGTCTGGACTGTTTTGCATATGTTTGAATATGCGGCCTTATTGGATATCTGGTATCACTAAGGTAAGCCTTGTGTTTTTAGTGTTGCTCTTCCAGAAGTCCCTGGATTTCTTCGTCATTTTCATCAAACCAGTCTTGGTGTTTACGAGATACTGGTCCTAGGGAATCCATTGTTGAAGAGTGGAAGGTGTCTCTGAAGACTGTCCATTTCTCTTCTGGATCATCTGGACAGAGTTCCATTGCATCTAATCGGCAGAAAACAGTGTAGACCCTAATCAGACTCCTCCCAGAGGACTCACGAGAGAAAAAAAGCTATATCAGTTTATAAAAAAAATATTTTATTGTAAAACCACTACTTTTTAATGAAATACGGTTTTACATTCATAAAATTTAGTACTGTGCTGTAAAGATGTCAAAATCACAAATGAGCTAGAGCACATTTAAAACAAAATATAGTACCGTGCTTCAGGAATTCAAACGCACATGTGAGCCAGAGCACAGTAAACCCTACAATGTCATATGTGCACCCAGCAAAGACTCAGATCAGCATATCTGCTCAGTGATAAGAGGCTTTCATATCCGCCTCATGCAGTTCATTATAGCCGAAATTAGAAACGCATTACGAAAACACGCCTATTCAAATATAAAGAAAATTTCACCTCCAAAAACAGAAAATTTTGAGATAAGAAACTCTGATATTTTTCATATTTCTGCTCAAAACATAGATTGTAGGTACTCGTTAGAACCGCCTCGGCGAGGCGGTTCTAACGAATACCCACAATCTATGTTTTAGCAGAAATAAGGAAAATAATGTATACCCCTGTAAACTCCAGTTTTACTATATAAAAGTGGGGTTTAAGGGGGTCAATATTATATATAGGCGTGTTTTCGTGATGGAATATACAATACTATTATATTCATATATTGATCTGCTGTCGGAACATCCCCCTTTCACAGGCAAAAAATCAGTTTGTATCATTTATAATATCTACGTTTGCCCAACGTTAAAATTGTGCAGGGCTAACTTTGGCCTAACGTTGGCCCAACATTGTAATTAACATTGACATACGTTGGCGCAACGTAATGCCTACACAATGGCCCAACGATGGCCCAACGAGCAGACTTACGTGGGGCCAACGTTGAATGTCTACGTTGGGCCAACAAAATGTACAACCATTATTCAACGTTGGCCAAATATTAGCATGCCATCAGGGCAGACACATCTGCAGCGTCTTGTATGACCCTTACATGTACATAAACAGCTACCTACTGTGTTTTCGACATCCGTTTGAAAGACGTTTTTGTTTTGCACTTGGCATTTTATTCGGAACGAAAAAGAAATATTTGCGATTGAAAATATCTTATCAAGAACATATTTTTTTGTTCTTAGTGCTCTGGTTTAAAAAAAATAAAAAAACATAGAATATGGGTAGATTGTGGGTACTCGTTGGAACCGCCTCGCCGACATTAATACACGACATTACGAAAACCCGCCTATTAAAATATATTGAAAATTTTACAACCATAAACTGACAGTTTTCAGATAAAAATACTGATATTTTTTCATATTTCTGCTCAAAACATAGATTGTAGGTACTCGTTAGAACCGCCTCGCCGAGGCGGTTCTAACGAGTACCCACAATCTATGTTTATGAGCAGAAATAAGAAAAATAATGTATACCCCTGTAAACCCCAGTTTTACTACATAAAGGTGGGGTTCAAGGGAGTCAAAATTATGTAGGTATGTTTCCGTGATGAACACCCTGGTAAAGCAGCTGTCGATTATTAATACGCGAAACATGATATTCACTGGACTTGGAGACCGCATGCAAGCTTCTGTTTGTTTCCATGGTTTTAATGGTGACGTATCGTTAGATTTTACATGCTTTATGATCGGAGACCTGATATTTCAGATTTCCGTCGGAGAAAACTAATTGCAGCAGAAAATACGAGAGGACAGCTCTTTTATTTAGATTAATTCTTTTATACAGCTGACTAAAAAAGAATATTTTATCGACTGGAATATTCTTCATTTTGTTTTATTTCCATAACTGTGAGAATTGGTAAGTGGTTATTAATATTTTAACTATAGCACTCTATAGACAAAATCCGCAGACAACAAGTCTGTGATGCTACTGGCTTTTGTTCTCCAGAAAAAAAAAATAACCACATAGCAACAGATAAGGCGCTTTTTTCATCCGAAAAATGCTGATATTTTTCTTATTTCTCGACGAAAACATATGTTGTGGGCACTCACTAGAAGCGCCTCGGTGAGGCGCTTCTAATGAGTACCCACAACATATGTTTTCGTCGAGAAATAAGAAAAATATTATGTGGATACCCCCTCTTATCTGTAGCTATGTAACCATCATATTAACACGCTAATTGCACAAGGAAAACATAAACTCCGCTGGCCCAGCTGCAGATAAGCCGTCTAAGCCGCCTCATGACAAAACCAATAGAATTGCATGTGCGCCTAGCTAACACAGATCAGCCTGGACATTCGCCCAGTCTGACATGAAAAAAGCTTGGGTCTTTAGCTATACCAATTGAGAGCACAGCGAAGACTCTGATCAGACTGGGCGGGGCGAATGCCCATGCTGATCTGATGATCTGAGTCTTCGAAGGGTGCACATGCCTTTTTGTATGTTTTGTCATGAGGTGGATCTATGGTTTTAAACCAGTCTAGTATTATTTTTTTCATTCACAAAAGCAAATATAGTGGGTACTCATTAGAATTGCTTTGCAGACAAAAACATGTTCTTGGTGTGAGTACTAATTAGAAGCGCCTCTGCAATGTGCTTCTAATGAGTACCACAACATATGTTTGTGAAGAAATAAGAATAATGAGGCGCTTTTAATGAGTACCCACAAAATATATCTTTTTATCTGTTTTTTTTTTTTTTTTTTTTTTTTTTTTTTTTGTTTTTGTTTTTTTATTATTATTATGTATTTTTATTTTTTTGTTTTTTGGCAGAGAAATAATGAAAAAAAAATATATTCCCAGCAGGCACACAACGTTGAAACAACGTCGATTCAACTTTCATTCAACGTCAAGACGTTGATTCAACGTCAAGACTTTGAATCAACGTTGAATCAACGTTGTGTGTCCGCTGGGTTTAGGGCTATGTAAGCCACGATATTTCACCATATAACATGGGGAATGAGGCAGAGTTTTGTGATTAAGCATATTAAGCATATTAAGACACATTATGCTGTAAAAGTCAGGAAAATTCAGAAACTTTGTCTGATAGGGTAGACCCCTGTTTTTACTATACAGTGAACCCTCGTTACAACGACAGCATTTGTTACCAAAGACGTTGCTATTAAAATGAATTTTCTGTTGTAAAGACTCCTTAACGAGCAGATAGATACAAGGAAGGTCTTGTTTTGTTCTTATTTATTCATTGAATATATGTTTTTGATATTTTTAAAAATCATCTCACTGAGGCGATTCTAACACATATCCAAAACATGTTCTTTGAAGTATTAAGTACAATATTCCTGCATTATGTTTGACTAATTGTTATCTCTTAAGCGACGGTTTCATGACAGTTAAATTGTCATTATAACGAATTTTATCGTTGTATCGAGTGTCGGTTTAAAGAGGGTGTCTGTTCATGTATATTATGTGGGACATAGGGTACACTTTACTCATGCTTATCAACGTAACGATTTCGTGTGAATTATCTCCCACGGAAGCAATTCAAATGAAAAATAAAAACTAGGTCGCGCAGTCGATGACGCGCCGTCGCAAAATCCCCATGCTCCATGCTTATGTTGCTAACAGCGTGACGGACGGACATATGGACTCACTCTCGCAGAGCCTTACCACAAGCGAAAGTTATGTAGACGCTAAAGCGTGGGAAAATTAAAAATGAGTAAATAAGTAAAAAACTTAAAAAGAAAGAAATAAAAAAGAAAGAAAATTCAAAACTGCTTCTATTATATCAAGCAATTTAACGGTTTACAGAAAATAAAATGAATCAGGTTTGAATTAATCCAACATTTAACATATACAGTTTCGACTTCCACTTAGTAACGTCTGCACTACAACAACAACAACTACTACTACTACTAATTCTACTCTACTACTACTACTACTACTTCTACTATTACTACTACTGCTGCTTCTTTTACTTCTACCACCACCACTACTACTACTACTACTACTACTAATAATAATAATAATAAATATAATAATACAAACAATTATTTCAGAATATTTCAAATTAAAGATATTGTTGTGACGAAAATACGAGTAATGTTGAATATCGCGTTTAAGAATTCCTGTTGGTTCAAAAGTTATATGCATTCAAAGTTGTATCAATCAATCAATTCAGATTTTCAACGTAGCCGGGCAACAGAGTCACATAGAGGCTACGCCATTCAAAGTTGCAGTAACTCGTGTTGCTATTTACAGTTTAGTAAAAAGCTATCACACAATGCACTATTCTATAATGTCACTGGTTCTTTTTAAATTTTATTTCGAAATTTACATTTTTTTAAATCCCATTAACTATATGCCAGGGCCCAGTTGTTCAAAGCATCGTTAGCTTAACGAGCTCGTTAAGGGTCATTTCGTTAACTGTTGTAGCGGATTCAATATACAATATTCTGATTTTTTTTGCTGAAAAAATGTGAGTAGCTTTTGCACTGCAAAAGCTACTCACATTTTTTCAGCAAAAAATTTCAGCATATTTGCGTATCACTCGATTAAAATTTTAACGAATCGTTAACTAACGACATCGTTAGTTTTGAACAACTGGGCCCAGATTGCTAATTTTGGTAAAAATAGTAACCATTCTATTACTATTGAATAATCAGACTTTTAGACTTAATATAATTCAAGCTAGCATTTTTAAATGACAAAAGCTGATTTAATTTAATTAAAAAAATTAAAAATAATATTAAAAATACAAGATAAAGATCACTATGTTGGTAAAAAAAGCTTTCAAAGAATAAATAAATTTGTTGGAAATTACATTCCGAAAGATTGTTACAAGATGTATATAGAATTTCAATAAAATTACTTCAGGAAATGGAATTTAAATATTTTGTTTAAAATTTTAATAAAATCGAATTCTGTAACGTTAAATCTTATTATTTCATAAAAAGCAGTGTCGCACGTTATTAACAGCCGTGCATTAACCGGTGAAAAGCCGTGTATTAACAAGGCAATTCACGTGCTGTTAATGCACGGCTACGCAACTTTCAATATGCTCGTACCGGGGCCACAGATTTGCTGTCGTTACTTGTGTACTGTCCGGCCCTAGAACGAGCATAATCCGTGGAAATTGCGTTCGCGAGACATCGGTGAAAAGGCGAAACAAAATAGTGCAAGAAATAATGCGAAATGTAGCAAATGTTTTCAGTTTTTATGCAATAATAGAGATTGAACATGGTTTTTCAATGCATCAACATTCTCCAGGTCCCTAGGGAGATGTTAAAAACCGCGGCCTCCGGCCTCGGTTTCAACACCTCCCTCGGGACCTGGCGAATGTTAATGCATGAAAAACCATGTTTGATCTCTATATTTAAAAATCAAACTGATTGTGAAAATATACAAGCACTGCAGACCTACATATAGATATGGAGGAGAAGTGTTTCTCTCTCCATACATACTTTGAATATTTTCAAATTAAACATTTTTAAAACTTGTATAAAATCATTCATAAAAAATCTGTGACGTCATCGGTTCTACATGAATATCAATGATATGCAAATGAGCAAAAACTTAATATCTCAATAACTTTGTAAGTATTTGGAATATTTCTATTAGGTTTTCAACACTGGGCTCGCCAGTCACATGATTTTTTTTCATACATATAACCAAAAGTGAAATTAGAGGATGCGTATCCTTTAACATTCTCTATACATCACGAAAACATACCTAATAGTATATAATTTTGACCCCCTGAAACCCCACTTCTTTTTATATAGTAAAACTGGGGTTTACAAGGGTATACATTATTTTCCTTATTTCTGCTCAAAAACATAGATTGTGGGTACCCGTTAGAACCGTCTCGCCGAGACGGTTCTAACGAGCACCTACAATCTAAGTTTTGTGCAGAAATATAAAAAATATCAGAATTTTTTTATCTGAAAATTTTCATTTTTTGGTGGTAAAATGTTCAGTATATTTGAATAGGCATGTTTTCGTAATGACACATGATTTCGACTTCCATGTAGTAATGTCTGTTCTATTACTACTTCTACTATTGCTACTTCTACTAGTAATACTACTTCTGCTACTACTACTACTACTACTACTGCTAATAATAATAATAATAATAATTTTATTATTATCATTATTATTATTATAATAATAAGAAACAATAATTTCAGAATATTTCAAATTAAAGATATTTTTGTGACGAAAATAATGATGAATATCGCTTTAAGAATTCCTGTTGGTTCAAAATGTACATGCATTCAAATTTGTGTCAATCAATCAATTCAGATTTTCAATATAGCAAAAACTTAATAGCTCAATAACTTTATAAGTATTAGGAATATTTCAATTAGGTTTTCACCACTGGACTCGTCAGTCACATGTTTTTTTTGTTTTTTTTTTTTTTTTTTTGTTGTTTTTTTTTTTCATATATGTATAACCCAAAGTGAAATTAGGGGATGCGTATGCTATAACATTCTCTATACATTTCGACTTCCCTTTAGTAATGTCTGTATTACTACTACTACTACTACTACTACGCGCAGGCAAATCAGAATATTCAAAATGCGCATTTAAAATACCCAGGATGCAAGGTTTCTTCATGCGGACAAGAGACTGAACAAACTGCGCGGATGGGTCTTAGTTGGGCGCCCATGTCAGAAGGTATGACTTCTCACGTTGCGGCTTCTGATAATAATAATAATAATAATAATAATAATAATAATAGCAGTAATAATCAAAATTATAGTAAAAAACAATAAATAAAAATAATAATGTTGATAATATTAATTCTACAATTATAATGATAATAATAATAATAATAATAATAATAATAATAATAAAATTAATGATAATAATAATAATAATTATAACGGTACATGTGATAGTAATGGTAATAATAATAAATAAATAGCTTCCAACGAGTAATATAAACTACAGTCGACTCTCGTTACTTCAACTCTGCTTAGCTCGAAAAAGCGCTTATCTCGAAGTGAATAGATTACAAAATATATTGGAAAAGAGGAGAAATAGCTCCTAAGGTTGCAATTTCTCCTCTTTTCCACAATATTTTCAATATATCTCTAACTTCAGGAGTCAATGTGATGGTGAAATGTGGCCGTTTGATTTATTCTTTTTTTTCTCAATTTTGAAAATCTGATATGTCTAGGTACGGATATACTGAAGTGTTTCAAAGAGTCCCTTGGGTTTCGAGATAACGAGAGTCGACTGTATTACGACTCGCAAAACAAGATAGCCACAGGCAGGAGATGACCACAGCAGCAAAGCCATTAAACTATCTCGAAAGAAAAGACATGAAAATGTAATGCGTTCAGAAGAATCTGCATCATAAGTTGAGAACAAATCAGGAATTCACGTACATGTAGGAAATATAATAAAAAATAATTTCCATCGAGTACCGCAGCGCTGGTACCAATACCGATGTATCGTCATAGGTACTGATTTAAGTAGCGGCCTCATTTGGTTTTGTTCTCGTCAACGTAGCTCAGAAACTCAATGCTGATTTGTCCAAAATACGTAATTGGGCTGCTCGCTGACTTGTCACTTTTAATCCCTCCAAGACAGAGTCAGTGATTATATCTAGAAAAAAGATCCATCGCTAATCATCCCTAATTGGCCATGAATAATTTACAAATGCAGGCAGTCGAATCTCAAAAACATCTTGGGTTGGTATTTTCAAAGGACGGGAAATGGCATGATCATATTAATTTAATTACAAATAAAACCTGGGGGTAGAATAAACGTTATGCGTAAATTATTTGTTTTTCCTTGATCGGAAAGCACTACAAATCATATTTTATACATTTATTAGACCAATACTAGAACACTCCGACGTTTTCTGGGACAACTGTACACAATACGAGAAAAACGAATTAGACAAAATTCAGTTTGAAGCCGCTAGAATTGTTACTGGTACCACCAAATTAATCTCCTTTTTATCTTTATATCGAGAACTGAGCTGGGAAAATCTAGGCTCTCGAACACAAACTTACTATATTTTTTAAAATGGTTAATGGGCTTGGCCCGGATCATCTTAATAAGTTAATACCCTCTCAAGCTAGTCATGCTTCTTCTTACAACCTTTGAAACTCTGAAGATTATCTTACAGTCGGCACTAATACTCGGTTGCATCATAATTCATTCCTGCCTTCAGTGGTTAGAGAATGGAATACCTTGACGGATTCGAGCAGAAAAATGCGGCCACACTTGACCCTTTCAAAATGCCCCTTAATATGGATACTGTCAATATACACCTAATTATTACAATGGTGAAAGATTAGGCCAAATATATCTTGCGCGGCTCTGAACCAAGTGTAGTTCATGAAATGAGCATCTATTTTGTAAGGGTATAACCACTGACCCCAACTGCGTATGTGGCGCAGTAGAAACTACAAAACATTTTCGTTTAGAGTGTAATGCTTTTAACGAAATTAGATAAGAAATGTTGAATGAATTTCGTTCATTTTGTACACCTACACTTGTTTATTTACTCTATGGATCTGACGCACTTAGTTACTAGCATAACGCAGGAATATTTAAGTCGGTACAGAAGATTATAATTAGGAGTAAGCGATTCAAGTCGGCCAATTAGTTAGTACATATAGTAATCAAACTGTCTGCACAGCATATGATGCTATTGATAACAATACATGTTTCTCTCATCGGTTTATATACTGTGTGATCAGCAATCAACATTAATATTTCCTTGTCAATCGTCAAAACAGCGAATCATTGAAAAGCAATAATAATTTATTTAATTTTTGGTAAATATTTGAGAACAAAGCACTGAAACAGAAAGGACAAATGGTTTCTGATAAGATATGGTCAATCAAAACAACGTACTTTCATTTAAAATAAAACGCCAAGCAAAAACGTCTTTCCGAGAGATGTAGAAAGGACAGTAATTACACCAAGAGGAAGAGCAAACAAACCATGACGGACAGTACACAAGCCTCAAGCGAAAGCGACCAGCTCCCGGGACGTCTTCTCCGTGAAGGTGATCAGGGACCAGTTGTTCAAAACTAACGATATCGTTAGTTAACGTATCGTTAAAACTTTGACCATTAAATACGGCACATACATGTATACTAATATTTTTGCTGAAAAATGTGAGTAGCTTTTGCATTTGCAAAAGCTACTCACATTTTTTTCAGCTAAAACATACCTGTGAAATAGAGCTAACGGTGCTTTGAACAATTGGGCTCAGAATGGTAGACAGGGTCTGCTAAACACAACAATTAGACAACAAACAGGACAAAGTATTAAACAAAAGACCGCAGCGAGCAGCTACAACTCCACACAAACAACAAACAGCACCAGAACCACAGCTTGAGAACGGTCACGGTCACTGGTAAAAACTACTGGAGGGGGATATATATAAGTTTTACTAGTACCCAATCCTAACCGAGGTCAAAGGTTGTAAAAACTATAAACTGTATTTTCGGTTCGCATAGGAGTTTTAGCATGGGCATTTTATCGAATGTCCACGAATGATTGTCAACGGAAATGCGTCAAGAAAAGTGTCTCTTTACACTCAATCAACGACGTAAAGTAGCTTTGATATGGGACTTCCTGAGTCTCCTCAGTCTCTTAACCCTTAAAGCGCCAGTCACAACTATTGTCGTCTGCTGTGTCTTCTGCCAGTTACTTTAAAAGTCATTTCTGCAAACAGTGTGGACCCAGATCAGACTGCTCCTTTAGGAGCAGTCTGATCTGGGTCCACACTGTTTGCCTGTATGCAAAAATAGGTTTGAAAAGTTTGCAAGAATATTCAGCAGACGACATAAACAGACGACATTTTCAGTTGCAGGTTTCCTAGGCGCTTTAAGGGTTAATTAATTGTGTGTATTTACCGACATAGTAAGTAGATCGAGGTATGTAAGAAAACAATCGTTGTGACTTCTTCTGTCAAGTTCTGACTACATTTTACTAACGTAATGGATGGTTCATTTGGGGATCAAATCCTGGTAATAAACAAAACCAGCTGCATTCCTAATTGCTGCCTTGGCCAAAACCCGCTTAATCCATGCATATGACTCCTGTCTTTTATACAAACATATTAGGCCTGGACCCTAATGGTTCTAAATCATAAATATGCAACATTTTTATTTATTCTGAACCATAGGTTTTTTTTTTTTTTTTTTACTTCTCTTATTTTTGGGGTTCCTCTTGAAAGCTGTGCTTCGTGATTTTGGCATTTCAGGAGCTACACTCTCCGCTTTACAGGATCATTCGGTACAATAAGTGACATTCAAACAAGATCCCTATCAGAATGAGCGTATGCTGGCCAATATAGGCTTCTGTTGTTTGTCTATGCCCAGGAGACATATGTTCGTTTGAAGCGAGACAAATAAACACATTGAAGCTACGAGTATGTAAAAACCTTCATATGAATCCAGTTCCCACACAGGAATATTAAATTACATATTTATTAATAACTACTGAATATGACAAGCAATAAAATCTGTTACACCAGAAATCACATTGTTCAAAAACAATTTTTCATATAGCCGAAGAGTAAGACATATCAAATGCAAAATGTACGACAATGAGATCGACGAAATTAAAATTAATGTAATTTAGAAATAAGCCGTCTGTTGCAGAGGAGCCGTCTATTTCTTACTTGGTACATGTATCTCTAGAACCATGGCATGACCACCCTTTTCCGATTTTACTCTTTTAGTGGTAGAAACTCGGGGTACTGGCGGCGTAATACCTAAATAGCATATGGCAATGTTTCTACAAAGTGTGACTCTCTCTCCGTCTGTCCGTCCGCCCATACGTACAACCATCTATCCATCTATCTATCTATCTATCTATCTATCTATCTATCTATCTATCTATCTATCTATCTATTCCTTGCTGTGGTATGGTTCCTCAAATATTTAAGGTAAAGACGGTATCTTGTTATTAAATTCGCTTTCGGTTTGGTTTTACTTCATTGGATCTTTTCAGATTATATTTGATTTCATCAAAGCAGCCATGGTGGCGCTTTAGGGTATTTAATTCAGTGTTCTAGATAATAGATAATAGAGATGCAGATACAGTAATCCGGAAAGATTACAATCACGAAGTACAAACTTTCTGAGGCACCAAAAGAAAAAAAAATGAAAAACAAGAAAGGACAATACAACACAACACTGTAATTGCAATAACTGACAAACGAGGAAAGAAACACTGCACAGAAAATAAACCGCAAAGTCAGGAAACGTAACTTCAGACATGCGCGCCCAGCAAAGATTCAGATCAGCCTGATCAGAATCTTTACTGTGCGAATTTCGGATAGTCAAATAAAGCATTACGAAAACACGCCTATTCAAATATATTGAAAATTTCACCATCAAAAACTGAAAGTTTTCAGATAAAAAAACTCTGATATTTTTCATATTTCTGCTCAAAAACATAGATTGTGGGTACCCACAATTTATGTTTTTGAGCAGAAATAAGAAAACTAATGTATACCCCTGTAAACCCCAGTTTTACTATATAAAAGTGGGTTTTAAGGGGGTTAAAATTATAAAGGTGTGTTTTCGTGATGGAGAGTTTCTTAATGCTGACAATGAGAACTCTAATTAGACTACTCGCATGCAAACCCATTTTGACAAAGTTGTATTCCCTACAGTGTATACAATGTACATTCCCCTTAAATGAAAAAAAAAAAAAAAAGTATAGATTATGTCCAGACTCCGAGGTTATAAAACCTTTTTAAAGGTTATAAAGCCTAACTCAGCTGAGCATGAACTTTTTTCCTGCTAATAAATTTCCAGTTACTAACAATTGCAAAGCCTTTCTTGCTAAACATAGTTTAGCATGAACATTCTCTGCTAATAAATATGAAAATGCCAACCATTTTTGGCATTTGTATACTTATTATCGAGGAAAATTTCATGCCTAGCTGAGTTGAGCATGAATAAAGTTTTATAACCTCGGAGTCAGGAAGAGAAACACTCACAGATTATGGCCTATCATTGACACCAAAAAGAAGGGTGAAGAAATCCTGACAGATGGTACACATGCCGCAAATTAAAGAAACGCAGTGTAAGCAGCTTCCTGTTCCTCAACGATTTAATCACACACCAAACACAAACATTAGAAACCAATTGCAACAATACGACCAGGAACAAGACAAAACATGTAACGAGCCCAGTAGCGATCAACTCCAAAGCCATATAAGAAACAAACGTCACCAGAACCACCGACTTAGAACGGTCAGCTATCAAAAACTCATGGGGGTTTAAGCAGATTTCACTGGTACCGAAAGTAGTCGGAAGAGGTTGCGCAGATACATGTATACTGCAACAATTACAGTCGATTTCCGTTATCTCGAAGTCCAAGTGATTCTCTGAAATACTTCGAGATATTCGTACCTCGACATATCAGATTTGCAGAATTGAGGGAAAATAAATCGAACAACCACATATCACAAATGAATTTGACTCTTGAAGTTAGAGATTTATTGAAAATATTGTAGAAATGAGGAGAAATTGCTCCTAATGAGCGATTTCTCCTCTTTTCCACAATATTTTGTTACCTGTTGTTAGATTTCAATGTTCAAACAGGGACCAGATTTTCACTTTGAGATAAGCGGTTATTCGAGATAAGCGAAGTCGAGATAACGAGAGTCGACTCATTTTAAAGATTCGCATAAATACTCCTAGTGCGTTTGCTTGGAAGTCTTTTTTGGGTCGATTGTTACAATCTACCCAAAGTATACATACTCCATTCTTCACGGTCGTTGTCCAAATGATTATTATCTACATGTACCAATGATATCAAACCATTTGTTCACGATAAGAAACCCATAACCAAGTGTCTCCAAACCGACGTTTTTTTTTCCAAATCTGAACATTTTTTTTATTTTTCATTTTTTTTTTTTTCGAAACTTGTTTTAGGTTTATCAATAGACCCAAAGATATTAAAGACTAGTTGTGTTTAAAGACCAGTTGTGTTTAACGGTTATTCAAAGCCGCGCTTTTCTTGTCGCTGTGACGTCAGAGTGCCGTGTAAATAGGATTATTTGTAAACCCGTAGCTTGGCTTAGTGCTGGGATACTAGCAAACAGTGCAGACCAAGATCAGAAGCCACAGAACGCGGCGTCTGATCAGGGTCTGCACTACAAGCTTAAATTACAGGAAGTTAAGGGTTAAATGAAACAGTCTTAAGTCCCGTTCAGAAGCTCTTACACTCTGAAACAGTCGGTCACCGGTGCTGTCAGCGCTTAGATTCAAGTTTCTCATTAATTTCAGATTGTGCAGAAGACAGCCAGTACTGGCGCTTTCAACGCAGGAGCCTGTTAGGAGCCTAGATTAAGTTACAGACAGAAAGATAATTATTTGGTTCATTATTTGGACTGATTCGTCGCAGAACAGACAACTGACAATATGACTGAAAAGGACGCAAACTTTAACACCCCTGTTGTTGAGATGCCTCACAAGAAACGTGATCACGTGACCATACACGTGAGCGGTAACACCTATCAGCTAGAACTTGATGACGTAAGGAGAGCACCTGAGTCAAAATTGTACCGTTATGTGTTCGCCGGCAAGCAGACGTCCATGACTTTTAAGCGACCTAAACAGAGCTTCGAGGCGGTCCTAGCTTACTACCAGACAGGAGAGTTACACATGCCAACGTCCGTATGCCCTGGCGCATTCAAGACGGAACTGGCGTACTGGGGTCTTGATCCACAGATACTTTCAAAATGCTGTTACTACAGGTAAGAAGCCATTAAACCATTTAAGCTCAGCGTCCCATAAAAGGGATATTGGCAAATTGTGTAGACCCTGATCAGACGCCGCAAAACGCGGCGTCTGATCAGGGTCTACAAAGTTTGCATAAACTACAGGGATTTCTACCAAACATGGTAAAAAAGGTAAGAGAAGAGACCAGGGAGTGTCACAATCACAAACCGCAGCCCTTCTCAGACCCAAAGAGGAAGAGGAAACCGACAAATCTAAACAAGCACAAACCGAACAAACGTACGAAAAGCACCAAGACCAGCTGCGCCCCGCCCCCGCCCACCCCCCCCCCCCCCACCCCCCAAGCGAGGCAACCGCAGCACCAAAAGGACTGAAAAATACAAGAACAAAATGACGCCCGGAAAGACATACAACAAATCGCCTCGTAGAATAAACCACAAAGCAACAAAGAGTAAGACCAACACCGGGACCACCGCCTTAGAACGGTCGGTAGAGCAAACCACCGGGGGGTTTAAAGCACTTTTACAGCCAGCTAACTTCACCCTGGGTCCCGATGTTACTCTTAATACAGAAATACATAAAATTCGGCTCGCACAAAGGCTCTCAACCCAGCCAACGCACCAAACCGAAAACACAAAAATCAAATTAATCACTATAATAAACAAAGACGAGTACTCATGGCTAATTCTACTGTATGCCAGAGTAAATGAAAACCAATAGTTGAACCACGGCGGGCCAAGCCAAAGACATATCGTCAAGCCCCAACCCACTGGTTAAAATTAAAAAATAACCAGACCCCCATCTGTTGGAATTGGATCTGTCCAAAAACTTGAGGTAGAAGATTCCACTAGGCATAAATGGGTTAAGGGGAATTGATACACGTTCAGCGGAGGAAACTCTGACTTATTATGTCTTCCTTCTGAGAAGAGGTTTACTCAAAAAGGAAGAAATTTGTTCCCTTTAGATTATTAGTCAGAAATGGATTGATTTCAAGAAAGCAAAAGCAAAACTTAAAATCTAAAAAGTTGCTTTTAGAAACAAAGAACACAAAAGAACAAAAATGGAAGAGTCAGTTTTATTGAAGTGACGAATGCGGTCTCCCTTGTAAAAATGGCTGAAATCTCGACAAGCCGCAAACAGTCCCCTTAAGCAACCTAACTCTTCAGTGTTGCAAACTTCATTACTGCTTATGAAAAGTCTCAATAAACAGAGACTCCCATTTTCTAATCCGTAGTGTGTTCTTTGTTTCCAAAGGCAATCGTTTTGACGTTTATTTTACGACACTGCTGGTCATGTTAATGCCGTGTGGTGGCGGTAGAATGTCTCCCCGTACATCACCATAATGCAGATTATATTTCATTTGCTTTTGGATCAATTGGCCCATTGTGGTATATTTGAAAATGGAGTTCTGCTTTTGTATACGCAAGAGGGCGTATGGCAGTGTTGCAAACTTCATTACTGCTTATGAAGAGTCTCAGTAAATCCGAGACTCACATTTTCTAATCCCTAGTGTGTTCTTTGTTTCCAAAGGCAACCTTTTTGACGTTTATTCCAAAGCACAGATATATCACAACCAGAATGAGCGTCATGTGCTGGAAAAGCGAAAAGAAAGTCGCAAATGTTGTCTATCTTGTAAAAAAAAAAAAAAAAAAAAAAAAAAAAGAAAACAGCAGAAGATCTGAGTGTATCCTGTTCCCTTAAATGTGTATTACGTATGACTTTGGTTCAGTACACCCATTATTACTTTTCTTTATATTTAACAAAACAGTAAAACACGAAGCCTATAAATCCTGAATAAATTCGCAAGGGAACGATATGTTGTCTCATTTATTTGATACGGTCAGGATTTGTAATTGCAAAAAAATCCACAAGGAGGAATAGACAAGTAAGCAAACACATAACGACAATTACCAGTCTTATCCTAATCGGGACAGTAAGGCCTGAATAAACAAAGTAGACACAAATCTGACGCCACAGAACGCGGCGTCTGATCAGTGTCAAAACTGTTTGTAACTCATCCAGCTGTGTTCAGGCACGACTGATTCAACGGGCAATATTATGGAATTGTGTTCAAATTGAAGGGCAAGTGTTGTCGAGCGCCAAGGTGTTCGAGTATTAAGGGTAAACATATACGGGTTGTGGTCGGGTATGGCGAAGATACTAGTCGTGTATCTTACCTCACCGGGGCGTCCAACTGATATTGGCTTACAGTTGGGCAAGGCCTGCTATCCTTGTAGCAAGTTAGGGTAGAGGGGAATGTTTTTATTTCTTCTGTTTCGTTACTTTCATTCCTGTTCCTCTTTCTTCCTTGTCCCTCTCTTTCACCTCTTCTACTATCTCTCCTATATCTCTTCTCCTTTTCTCTGGGAGACTACACAAAATGACCCACAAGGGTTGACGTGTCGTTAAACCCCAACTCAGTCAGTGTACGGGTTTGATAATGCATAGCAGGGACATGATGGTGTCTGCAAGACTGAACGCGGCTTCTGATCCGGGGGTAATTCTCTTTGACATTCATCCAATGGTGTTTGGACACATCTGATTCTAGCACATTACGAAAACACGCCTATTGAAATATACTGAAAAATTTACCACCAAAAAATGAAAATTTTCAGATTAAAAAAAATCTGATGTGTTTCACTTTTCTGCTCAAAACATAGATTGTGGGGTTTGAGGGGGTCAGCATTATATAGGCATGTTTTCGTGATGTCGGCCGTAAAACGTCTCCCTATACTTCATCATAGTTCATATATCACGAAAACATGCCTATATAATGTTTACCCCCTTAAACCCCACGTTTATATAGTAAAATTGAGGTTTACAGGTGTATACATTGTTTCATTTATTTCTGCTCAAAAACAAAGATTGTTTCCACAATCTATGTTTTGAGCAGAAATATGAAAAATATCAGATTTTTTTTCTGAACACTTTCAGTTTTTGGTGGTGAAATTTTCAATATATTTGAATAGACGTGTTTTCGTAATGTTATCTTTTATTTCATTTTGAGCATTTAAGCCCCTTCTGGCTGCTTTGAAAGTCGAAAACCGCTTAATTCGCTGCTTAAGGATGTATACAGTCTCGCACACTACATAGCAGTATTTGAAGAGACTCCGATTTTCGTCTTTCGTGTGTTTTTTGTTACCGAAGGCAGCGGTTTAGATTTGTATTACATTTTATTCGCAGGTATTTGTCTCACCTCGAAGATCAGGAAACACTGGACAAGTTCCATTTACACTTATTTCCTGACGTTGGTAAACCCAAGGAGGGGCAGAGGTTCATGAAGGGTCTGCGTGAAAAATTGTGGAATATCCTGGACAATGCTGATTCGTCTATACCAACAAAGGTAAACTTCGCCCCGAAGTTATAAAATGATTTTTCATGTTCAATCTTAGCTGAACATGAAATTTCCTCGGCCGGTAGCATTACGAACACACGCCTATTTACATATATTCGGAATTTTACCACCAAAAAATGAAAACTTAAAGATGAAAATTCTGGTAGTTTTCATATTTCAGCTCAAAACAGAGATTGTGGTACTTGGCCCCGAACGAATGGTACTCGGCGAGGCGGTTCTAACGAGTACACAGAATCTATGTTTTAGCTGAAATAAGAAAATTAATGTATACCCCTGTAAACCCCAGTTTTACTGTATAAAAGTGGGGTTTAAGAGCCTCAAAACTATATAGGCGTGTTTTCGTGATGATATGAAAATGGCATTCTTATGTTTAAAGCAGAGAAATTGTCATGCTCGGCTATGTTTAACAAGAAAGAATTTAAGATTGTTAGTAATTTGAGATTTATAAGCAGGACAAATTTCATGCTCTGCTGAGCTGAGTACGAAAGAATTTTTATAACTTCGGGATCAGAACTGTCATAGGATATGATTATATCCCACATACCTACCTCATCCCACCCCAATCCCAAGCATGAACCAGCTATAATGCTAATTTTGACTGATGCATGTTGCCGCTTTTACCATATAATGTTTAGTGAAATAAGGGTCTGTCAGGGTATATATCATGAGACGAAGTGTCTCAAATTTGCAGTTTTTAACTTTATCTTAAGTCTTTTTTTTCTTTCTAGCAAAATACACTTCAAAAGACATATTATAAAAGATGTCCGATAGGAGTCTTAGTTTGTGTTGAGGTTTTACAGCCCAGTCAAGCCCATGAGTTCATATCGTGCGCGGTCAGTTTACCTAACCACAATTTTACTGGGCAGGCTTAGTCCTCTAAGCGGTTAACCAGTATTGCGCAGATTATTTCTCCACCAGGTGGCGTCACAATCATAGAAACTTGCCAACCAATCACACGAAGAGGAAACGCAAACAACACTGGACACTCTGTGGCAGATTACCTACGTTTATTCTGTGGTAGTTAATCTTATAGTTACTCTTTGGTAGTTAAGCTTATGATTACTCTGTGGCAGATTATCTTACGGTAACTCTGTGGTAGTTAATCTTACCATCACGCAAACATACCTATACAATTTTGAACCCCTTAAACCCCACTTTTACATAGTAAAACTGGGGTTTACAGGGGTATATATTATTTTTCTTATTTCTGTTCAGAAAAATGGATTGTGGGTACTCGTTAGAACCGCCTCGGCGAGGCGGTTTTAAGGAGTACCTACAATCTATGTTTAGAGCAGAAATATGAAAAAATATCAGAATTTTTATCTGAAAACTTTCAGTTTTGGGTGGTGAAATTTTCAATATATATGAATAGGCGTGTTTTCGTAATGGGTAGCGCTCCGGCTGTTACGCTTATGTTTATTCTGTAGCTGCGAATCTGACGGTTACTCTGTGGTAGTTATCTTGCGATTACTCTGCGGTAGTTATCTTGCGATTTCTCTGTGATAGTTATCTTGCGATTACTCTGTGGTAGTTATCTGACGGTTACTCTGTGGTAGTTATCTTGCGATTACACTGTGGTAGTTATCTGACGATTACTCTGTGGTAGTTATCTTGTGATTACTCTGTGGTAGTTATTTTGCGATTACTCTGTAGTAGTTATCTGACGATTACTCTGTGGTTGTTATCTTGCGATTACTCTGTGGTAGTTATCTGACGATTACTCTGTGATAGTTATCTGACGATTACTTTGTGGTAGTGATCTTGCGATTACTCTGTGGTAGTTATATTGCGATTACTCTGTGGTAGTTATCTTGCGATTACTCTGTGGTTGTTATCTTGCGATTATTCTGTGATAGTAAAGTTTTCGGTTACTCTGGTATACAGTCGAACTTCGATGGCTCGAACACCGATGGTCGTTTACCATGGCTTATTCGAACTCATTTTTGAGTCCTTACGGAATTTTTTCCGACAGCTCAAGAACACATATATTGAGGGTAATTTTCTTATTTTATTATGAAATTGTATGTTGTGTGTACTCAATAGAATCGCCTCATCGAGGCGATTCTAATGAGTACACGCAACATACCATTATTTTGTTGAAGGTCGAAACATTTCCATAATTATCGCAATTTGCTTCCTGACCTGGTGCAATGACTAAATCTCATTGGCTCGAACTACCCATCTCTCGAAAAATTTCCATGGTCCCAAAGATGTTCGAGCCATTAACGTTTGACTGTAGTTAATCGTTAGGCTACTTTGTAACAGGTAATCGGACGGCTGCTTTGTGGTAGACAAAACCTTTTAGCTTACTCTGTGGTTGTAAATGTTTCGGTTATTCTGGGGTAATAACTCTTACGGTCATTTTGTAAATTTTGTGAAATATATTCTTACGGTTATTCTCCGGAATTCCATCTTACGATTATTCAATAATAACTAAAGTTATATTAACTTTGGTGTAGTTATTCTGTCGGTTACTCTGTGGTTGTTAATCGTACGAGTATTCTGTCTCTCTCTGGTTCATTGTGTTGGTGACTCCGTTTATTGTTCAGATTTTTTTTTCTATCAACTCTTCATTCTACTTTTGTTGCCTTGGAAACAAACAGACTGAATTTCTCGAAAGCATTCTCATAATCTACAGCGGAAAGACACATTTACTGTCAATTAACTGGAACTGTTGAATTTTCAGAATGACTACGGTATGCAGCCAAGTTGTACGAATGTTTTGTGTAAATACGGCAGATGAGAGTCGTTTTTGGAACACGCTGAACATAGGTGATTCCATGTGTAATTGCCTCTATGTCAAAAGCAAAGGACTCTTTTTTTTCTGTATAAAATCTCTCACTTATTGGATTCCCCTAAGGTGTGCTTGTTTATATTGCAGCTACTCTCTAGTAATTGATCTTAAGGTAGTTGTGCTTACCCACTGGTATTTAGTCTTACGGTTGAAGCAAATGTTTTCCTTTAAGAGTAGATTCCTTTTCGGAAAGGAGCTAAACAAGCGTTTAGAGGGTTGTTTCCCTTGAAAATGTGTCAGTTCTCCTGAATTGTCATCCAGATATAATTTGTCTTCACCAGCTGCTCGATCACTATCATTTGATACTTTCAGACAGCTAGGCCGTAAATTTGTGAAAACAGGATCAGATTTTAATTTGTCAGTTTTCATTTTGTAATGCATAAGTATTGATCGATGCTTTTATCTCTGTCATAGAGCAAGGCGGAAGGGAAAGCTGAAAAATTCTGAAAAACAAAACCACAACAAAACATCTTTTTTTATTGTATTACGACTTACTAAATCGTGAACAGCTCTTAGCGTCAAGTGTTTCGTTGCTTCGTTTTTATCACTCTCCGCATGCCGTCCAATATAGGGATCAAACATGATTTTTCATGCATTAATATTCGCCAGGTCCCGTGGGAAGTGTTGAAAACCGAGGCCGAAGGCCGAGGTTTTCAACACCTCCCAAGGGACCTGGCGAATGTTAATGCATTGAAAAACCATGTTCGATCGCTATTATTGCATAAAAACTGAAAGCTTTTGCTACATTTCGCATTATTTCTTGCACTATTTTGTTTCGCCTTTTCACCGATGTCTCGCGAACGCAACTTCCACGAACTATGCTCGTTCTAGGGCCGGGCAGTATACATCTCATGACGGCAGCAATTCTGTGGCTCCGGTACAGGCATAATGAAAGTTGCTAGCCGTGCATTAACAGCGCGTGAATTGCCTTGTTAATACACGTCTTTTCGCCGATTAATGCACGGCTGTTAATAATGTGCAACACTACTTTATATGCAATAATTCACGTTATGTTTACACCTTGTAAACAGTACACGTCTTAGTTGCCATAATGCCAAATAATCCAGTTTTATAGCTGGTGTAAGTGCCGTTTGGCGGCCGTTAAACATCTCCTCATACTTCTATATACAGTCGAACTTCGATGGCTCGAACCCCTTTGGGACCATGAACATTTGTTCGAGACAGCGGTAGTTCCAGCCACGGAAGGTTACTATTACTGCCACACCAGGAGGCATAATGGAGACAATTGTGGGATATCTTTTCGGTGTTCTATATTTTAAATGTATGTTGTGTGTACTCATTAGAATCGCCTCATAGAGGCGATTCTACTGAGTGCACACAGCATACATTTACAAGTTAAAAGAAGAAAATCTCCCTAAATTATCCGTACATCGTATTTGGATGAAAGCCCTGTAGACTCAAGAACGTGTTCGACTCATCCATGGTAAACGAGCCATCGGGGTTCGAGCCATTGAAGTTCTACTGTAGTAGAGTTTACATTTTCTGATCCCTTGTAGTCACTGTACCCTTTCCAGGACTTTAGAAAATTTATATGCCAGTTAATAATGAGGCTTATCTAGTCAACATGAAATAGTCTGGCCAGAAATAAAAATCTATGACAAAGTAGCTGTTTTCAGCTTTGTGAGTGTGTTCACTGCACTGAAGAATCCTTCTTTTTAGGTTCAGCTATTGGTTTTCATTTACTCTGGCACACAGTAGAATTAGCCATGAGTGCTCGTCTTTGTTTATCATAGTGATTAATCTGATTTTTTCGTTTTGATGCATTGACTGAGTTGGGAGCCTTTATGCAAACCGAATTTTTATGTATTTCTGTAATAAGAGTAACATCGGAACCAAGGTCGGCTGTAAAAGTGCTTTAAACCCTTGGTGGTTTATTCTACTGACCGTTCTAAGGCGGTGGTCCCGGGTTAGTCTTACTCTTTGTTGCTTTGTGATTTATTCTTCTGGGCAGTTTGTTTTAAGTCTTGCCTTGTGTTATTTGTTCTTGTGTTTTTCAGTCCTTTTAACATTTCGATTACCTCGCTTGGGAAGAGAGAACTAATCTTAATGCTTTTCGTACGTTTGTTCTCATCACAAAAACATACCTATATAATTTTGACCCGCTGAAACCCTACTTTTATATAGTAAAACTGGGGTTTACAGGGGTATATATTATTTTTCTTATTTCTGCTCAAAAACATAGACTGTGGGTACTCGTTAGAACCGCCTCGTCGAGGCGGTTCTAATGAGTATCCACAATCTATGTTTTGACCGGAAACATGAAAAATATCTGAATTTTTTCTCTGATTTTTTTCATTTTTGGTGGTAAAATTTTCATTATATTTAAATAGCCATGTTTTCGTAATGTATTTGCGGTTGTTAGGTTTTGTCCGTTTCCTCTTCCTATTGGTGTCCGGGAAGGGCTGCGGCTTGTGATTGTGGCACTCCCAGGACTTTTCTCTTACCATTTTTAGAATATATTTGAAATCACAAATATTGATATTTTATCCGTTCTTAATTCTCCATAGAAATGTAAATTCAGGGTACTCTTTAGAAGTGCCGAATAAATACCCACAGCATGTGTTATTTTTGTTGTTGTTTTGTTTGTTTATGTTGGTAGGAGGAGATCATAAAATGTTTATCTCGATACCACTCTTATCTAGACTTATACAGGCTATTGTATTTTTACCAAATAATATAGGTCATGAGGCGTAAAAAAAATATCTGTGTTTCCACTAACATGCTGAAAAAATGGTCGGTAGGTAGATGGAACTTTTTTTTGTTTTATTTTTTTTTTCTTTTTTTTTTTCCCAGAAAAGAACAGGGTCGGACCTGTAATTTTATGAAAATGCAGATATTTTGTTAAGGGTCGGTGCTTTACTTTTTTTATTTTGCATTTTCGGGTGTTTGAAACATGGTCGGTCATGTTAGTGGAAACACAGCTATTGTTTTTTGTTTTTTTACGCCTGAGAGAGCTTTTGGTTAATATGCAAATAAAGACAGATTTATGCAGTTTAAAAGCAGCTAGAAGTTAAAGTAAACAAAAAAAAAAAAACATATTTAGAGGTGACTTTAACCCTTATCCTGCTACGAAATTTTCTGTTCTGGGTCTTTAGAATGGATACTCTTATCTGAGCTCATCATCAGGAAAACACGCCTATTCAAATATACTGAAAATTTTAACCCCCCCCCCCCCCTCCCCCAAAGAAATGAAAATTTTCAGATAAAAATTCTGATATTTTTCATATTTCTGCTCAAAATATAGATTGTGGGTACTCGTAAGAACCGCCTCGGCGAGGCGGTTCTAACGAGTACCCACAGTCTGTGTTTTTGAGTAGAAATAAGAAAAGTAACGTATACCCGTGTAAACCCAAGTTGTACTTTATAAAAGTGGGGTTTAAGGGAGTCAGCATTATATATAGGCACGTTTTCGTGATGTGTTAATTCTCTCGTTTTCCATTAATTTACTTCATACACGCACTTGTGATGTATCATTGGAGTGGCTAACTATTAGAGTATTAGTTGTGATGACAAGACTATCACGTGATAGTCATTCACGTTACAAACCGGTTTGCTTCATATACTTAATCAAAGGGCTGAAAGCCCTCAAAGTCGGTGAATTAAACAATTCTAACGCAAACTGGCATTACGAATAGGGCCATAACTCAGTAAGTATTTTTCAAAATTTATTCAAAAGTTAATCAGGTTGTCTACTCATCACTACTAGTCATCAAGTTTCAAGGCTCTAGCTCCAACGGTTTTTGAGATATTTTGCTAACAAGGTAAAAATTCCCAAAATTACAAAGGGCCATAACTCATGAAGTATTTTTCAGAATTTCTTCAAAAGTTAATCAGGTTGTCTACTCAGTTTATTCATCAAGTTTCAAGGCTCTAGCTCCAACGCTTTTTGAGATATTTTGCTGACAAAGTAAAATTGCCCAAAATTACAAAGGGCCATAAATCATGACATATTTTTAAAATTTTTTCAAAAATTAATTAGGTTATCTACTCATCACTACAAATCCATTTACTAAGTTCCAAGGCTCTAGCTCAAACAGTTTTTGAGATATTTTGCTGACAAGGTAAAAATGCCCAAAATTACAAAGGGGCATAACTCAAGAAGTATATTTCAAAATTACTTCCAAAGTTAATTAGGTTGTCTATTCATCACTACCAGTCAATTCATCAAGCTTCAAGGCTCTAACTTCAACAGTTTTTGAGACTTTTTGCTAACAAGGTAAAATGCCCAAAATTACAAAGGGCCATAACTCATGACGTATTTTTCAGAATTTCTTCAAAAGTTAATCAGGTCATCTACTCATCACTACAAATACATGACTCTAGCTTTAACATTTTTTAAGACATTTTGCTGACAAGTATTTTTTCAAAATTTCTTCCAAAGTTAATCCGGTTGTCTACTCATCGCTGCCAGTCTATTCATCAAGTTTCAAGCTTCTAGCTCCAACGGTTTTTGAGATAGTTTGCTGACAAGGTAAAAATGCCCAAAATTCAATGGGCCATTACTCATGTAGTATTATTCAGTATTTCTTCAAAAGTTAATCAGGTCATCTACTCATCACTACAAATCAATTTACTAAGTTTCAAGGCTCTAGCTCAAACAGTTTTTTAGATATTTTGCTGACAAGGTATAAATGCCCAAAATTACAAAGGGCCATAACTCAAAAAGTATTTTTCAAAATTTTCTTCCAGAGCTCATTAGGTTGTCTACTCATCACTACCAGTCTATTCATCAAGTTTCAAGCTCTTGCTTCAATAGTTTTTGAGATAGTTTGCTGACAAGATTGCATCCGTATTTTTTCAAAGGGCCATAACTCAGAAAAGGGGCGTAATCCTGTCAAGAAAAAAAATACGTATCAGCTTTTTTTTCATGAGGAATCCATATAAGAAATTTCAAAACAGTAGCGTTCACGGTTCTAAAGTTATGCAATGCATCAAAAAGCGTGACGGACGGACGGACGAACAACCCAGAAGCAATATTCCCCTCCAACTTCTTTGAAGTTGGGGGCATAATAATTGTATGTAAGCACAGACCATGCTTTTTGTAAAAGATAATTTCACTGACAGACAGTCTGACATGGTTACATTAACCTTTTTATTAGATATCCTGAACTACGAGCATTAAACTGCGCAATTGGATCGGTATTCTCTAATCTAGAGCAATTAGACCAATAATTTGATGACACGAGAACTGGACAAAATCTAGACTGCTCCACATGACCTCGTAGAAGGAGGACTGTAGAAAACCAATTTTACCGGAACAAATACCCCCTGGTAATCTAGATCACATTGAGCGCTTGCTAATTCAAGCGTTTACTTTTGTTGAATAAATAGACGGGCCCAATTTGATCCATTGTGCAGCTACATTGAAAACAGTAGCATGCAATTTGTTATTTTAACCCTTAAAGCGCCAAGCAAAATTTGTAGCAGATGACATTTTTTTCCAATTATTTTCAAAGAAAACAAGTATTGGTGTTTCATGTGAATTCTCTGCAGCAGAAATATCAAGACTGTTCTTTCTTTGAAACATAAATCAAACGGTCATCCGCTGCAGTTGTGGTAATTGGTGCTTTAAGCTTAGACGGTATTTCTATATATAGTCACCAGTGTAAACATTATGACTGCAATGAATACTACTTGCGCCAAGCGAGTTTTTTAGAAGATGACATAACACGCACACACATACACGCACGCATGCGCGCGCGCGCGCACACACACACACACACACACACACACACACACACACACACACACGTCAAAGAAACATGATGAATCGTCTGCTAAAATAATATAAATGTCGTCTGCTGCAGTGGTGATTGGCACTTTAAGGGCAAAATGTCTTAAAAAGCATATTAGGCTCTATATTGGTTATAGTAACCTTTCACGCCCAATGTCCTCTAAACGGACATAAGTTAATTACTGAAGACCCAGATCAGACGCTGCAAAATTCAGAACCTGATCAGGGTTTAAAATTGCTTGCTACACCAGGTACGTTAATCAGAAATAACCAATAAAACACTGATAGAGCTGCTGTTCTATAAATAAAACAGGAGAATCCGACACACTTTTGTTTACAGGATGACGTGTTGTCATCAGCCAATGCCAGCGGCGGAATTGAACACGTGTCTATGGTTTACAACACAGTTGTCAATCTTTACGATAGTAAATTTGTCAACAAAATAAAAGGTGTTAATAGCTGGCGGCTGTTTCGGTTATAAAACTCACAAACACAGAACAGTGTCATCGCTCTTGAATGTTTTTTTTTCTTTCCTGGACATCTTTTTTTTTGGATGCTGTCCACCAGAAAAGCTAATTTTGACAGCGCACTTTGATCCTGACTATAAATGATTGGACCAAGTTTCCGCTGGTACATTTTGTACTGACACTGTTTTTGTTTTGACCTCTGTGTATTCATCCGCGTTAGAACGGTTTTTATTCGCTGATCGGCACACAATGTAGTACCCGACCGCTTTCTTAGTAATTTTTATATTTCAATTATACTGCATTTGATTACCACAAAAATAAATTATCCTAAACATCGACTAACCTTATAATCAAAATTGTATCAAAATATTTCCATACTGTAAAATAATGATTTGAGTAATGAGGCGGAAGCACCAGAACGATAGCTATAATAGTGTTGAAAACTATTCAATAGACGGAAGATTAAGAGTGCCATCGTACGATAACTAGAGTCTCCGAATTCACTTCGTGAATTCACCGACTAAAAAATCCAAGACACTAGCGCCCCATCTGGCCATTGCAGGAAAGATTTTATACTTGCGATGATACCATTTGTATACATTTATCACCGGAAGATGTTTGTGTAAAGTTCACGTGGTTGGCATATAAACCTATTCGATCGTATAATGGTGAGACCGATAAAACGAAAACAAGAAGAAGAGAAAAAAAAAAATCTGAAAGTGACGCAATTTGACTGTGATTTTAGAGCACTATACCACTGATTTGCCTTGAATACGGACAAACGAAAGTTTGTGATAAAGCACATTCCCTCCCTTGTCTGACAACTTAGAATTGAACGAAGGGTCTTGTTTCTAGAGTTTATGAGGTGCTCTGACAAATGCCTACCCCAACCCCAACCCCCTCGCCCCTGGAAACGTGTATATACGCAATCTGTAGGATAAGACTTAAAACTGCTAACTTCGGAAAATATTCCTGACTGTAAATATCTCTGTTTCAATTCATCCATCACGAAAACATGCCTATATAATTTTGACCTCCCTTAAACCACACTTTTATATAGTAAAACTGGGGTTTACAGGAGTATACATTACTTTTTCATATTGTGTGTGTGTGTGTGTGTGTGTGTGTGTGTGTGTGTGTGTGTGTGTGTGTGTTGTCAAGGGGTCCTTTTGAAATCTATCTATTACGGATAAAACAGAAGAGTACTCTGCTATTTCATTACGAAAACATGCCTATTCAAATATATTGAACATTTTACCACCAAAAAATGAAAATTTTCAGATAAAATTTTTTGATATTTTTCTTATTTCTGCTCAAAACATAGATTGTGGGTACTCGTAAGAACCGCCTCGCTGAGGCGGTTCTAACGAGTACCCACAATCTATGTTTTGAGCAGAAATAAGAAAAATAATGTATACCCTGTAAACCCCAGTTTTACTATATAAAAGTGGGGTTTAAGGGGGTCAAAATTATATAGGTATGTTTTCGTGATGATTAGCGTCGTATCAAGACAGGTCGACGGGTAAACGAAGCGAAGAAAAGAAATACGGCAGCCTTATGACATTGCGAGATCTATAGTAACCAGACGGTACTTATTGTTTATAAGACTATAAACATAAACTTGATCGTACGTGAATAGTAACTTTGTGGTCGTACGCCGGCACATTGTTCGCAAAAGAATATGCACTTACCTTGTCCTCACGAACACACGCCTATATAATGTTGACCCCCTTAAACCCCACTTTTATATAATAAAACTGGGGTTTACAGGGGTATACATTATTTTTCTTATTTCTGCTCAAAACATAGATTGTGGGTACTCGTTAGAACCGCCTCGATGAGGCGTTTCTAACGAGTACCAATAGTCTATGTTTTGAGCAGAAATAAGAAAAATATCAGAATTTTTTTATCTGAAAATTGTCAGTTTTTTGGTGGTAAAATTTTCTGTTTATTTGAATAAGCGTGTTTTCGTAATGTCCTCATTACGTTCACGATTCTCTGTAATGTGTAGCCGATTGTTCCCCGTAATATATTGTTCCCCGTAATAAATCTCTGTATACCCCTGTTCTATTATATATACTATGGGGGAATATTGGAACTTTTATTACAAAGACGTGTTAAAGATAATCTTACAATGTACTATAAAGGGGCCTAAGGCCCATTTTAAATCGAATCTGCAACTTCTATTCCAGTGTTTATTTGAAACGTTTGCATGAGTCGTTTGTAATCATAGTACAGTCGAACCTCAATGGCTCGAACATCTTTGGGACCATGGAAATTCGTTCGAGACATGGGTAGTTCGAGACACTTTTCGATTTTCTACACAGTGAGTGTATGTTGAATGTACTCATTGGACAGCAAATGCTTGCGCATGCACAGGATAACATGAATCCGTTCATTTTGCGCATGTTCGAAGTTACCTTTTCGCCTGGCGTGGCCCATACTTTTTTTCCTTTCGAAGAAGATCGCTTTTATGAAAAAAAAAAAAAAAAAAAAAAAAAAAACGTGTAGAAAATGCATTTGTGTGCTATTACAGCGCCCTGTTCAGTGATTAAAATATCACTCGCTAATTAAATACCGGATTTAGGTGGGAGTGCGAAACATAAAAGCATGCCATATAGAGAATAAGGAAAAAACAGTGACTGACATTTTTTTGCGCGCGGTCATTGTAAACAGAACTTAAAGCTAAAGACTCCATATCCCTCAAACACAGACAATTTTTATCCAAGAAAGGTTTAATAAATTGATATATATTATTAATACGGTCATAAAATGGGGCACCTGACAGTCACTAAAATTTCAGTTAGTCTCTCATGTTTAAACTGGATCCAAACTGAAATGATTTTTTATCGTATCTCTGAATTAGTGTTGCCAACATTAATTCAGAGATATGATAATATCATTTCATTTCAAGAACGAGAGTAACTGAAATTTTACAGGCTGTCAGATGCCGCATTTTATGATTGTTTTAATATCATATATCAATTTATTAAAGAGGAACGCAACCTTAAAACGCATCGTGCTTTAAAATAAAGAACTGTACAAACAATGAATATTGACACAAATTTGATCAAAATCGGTAGAAAATTAAGTAAGTTATAGACAATTGAATATTTTAACATTGATAGAATGGGCGCCTCCATTTCGAATATTTAATGAGGTTTCATAAACATTGAAATTCGTTTCATAGAGGTAGTTATTGTCATAAAGTTGGTTTATTTTGAGGAAATGATTGCTTGTCACTAGAATAAAAAGATTATAAAAAAGTATGCAGCAAAATTATTCGTAAAAACCATTTATAATTTGGTTTGCATATTTAATTTGGGCTTTGTGACGTCACAAAGCCTACAGTACTGCGGCATCCATGACAGCCATTTTAAATATATTCGAACCACCATAACTTCTTCATTTCTAGGCCGATTTTGAAAACTCTTGCATCAAAATAATTGGCTTGTTAAGCACTTTTTGCCAAGATATACTTACAACTTACATTGCGTTCCCCTTTAAATTTTTCTTGGACAATAAAAATTCTATTTTTGAGGAATATGGAGCCTTTAGCCTTTACCCACTCTATGGGTTATTTCAGCAGACGTTAAAGTTATGAAAAGACCACAATTACACAACACAACCAAAACTCCAGATAGGGGTCTGTGGCATTAAGATAGGCCACGCCCTGCGAAATGTGCCTTCGGGCATATCGTTACGGAAACAAGCCTATTCAAATATACAGAAAATTTTACCACCTAGAAATGAAAATTTTCAGATGATTTTTTGATATTTTTTTCATGTTTCAGCTCAAAACATAGATTGTGGGTACTCGTTCGAACCACCTAGCTGAGGCAGTTCTAACGAGTACCCACAATCTATGTTTTTGAACAGAAATAAAATAAATAATTAATTTATGTATACCCCTGTAAACCCCAGTTTTACTATATAAAAGTGGGGTTTAAGGGGGTCAAAATTATATAGGCATGTTTTCGTGATGTGCGGATAACGATAGTTCAGATGAGCATGCGCATCCGCGCAGTCCATCACGAAAACATACCTATATAATTTTGACTTCCTTAAACTTCACTTTTATATAGTAAAACTGGGGTTTGCAGGGGTATACATTATTTTTCTTATTTCTGCTCAAAAACATAGATTGTGGGTACTCGTGGGTACTCGTTAGAACGGCAAGTTGGTTCTAACAAGTACCCACAACCTATGTTTTAAGCAGAAATATGAAAACTACCAGAATTTTTCATCTGAAAGTTTTCATTTTTTGGTGATAAAATTCTCAATATACATTTGTATTTGAATAGGCGTGTTTTCTTAGTGAACGATTCTCAGATGATCGTCTGATAGGGTCTTCGGTGTTCTTACAAAATCATTGGACACTATCTAATGTATCAATGGAGAGTAACTACCCGGGTCAGACTTTGCACATGCGTGGGATAAATTTGAATCTGAGCATTTTGAGCATGCTTGTAGACACATTTTCGCTTGGCGTGGCCCAAATGACAATACAAAACAGAAGCGTCTCGAAAACAAAACTAACAACTTAAAGGCTAATTGCAATACAACCTCCTTTTCTTATTTCAGATCTATTTCGTCATCTGCATGCTGATGGTGATATTGTCTGTCATGACACTGGCCCTCAGTACGTTACCTTATTTCAGAAGAAGCCTCACCGCCTGTGAGTACGAAACGGCGATGGGTAAGGCACTAAAATCAGCAAACGTGAAACTCGACCTGAATGGTTCGTGCACTCAGCCAATTTCGGACGACCAGCTGGACGAATTGTACACAGAATTTGAAATCGTCACAGAAAATGTTACGACCGAGTTAGAGATTACTACAGCCCCAATCATGGATATAGACGCGTTTTTGGTAGGCGCTAACAGTACAATGAGTGACTCTGAAGTTAACAAAACGATGGCAAGTGCAGTCGGAAGGACGTTTCTTTTCAATTTGCAGTCACCAAATGTTGAAGACCATAAACTGATCAGTCACATGGTAGATAGCCTTAGACCAAAACTTGGGATTGAAAAGAAAACAGTACGCATTGAAATCCTCGTTTTGTTGGACATTTGCATCCTGGCATTTTTCACACTCGACATTCTTTTGCGTATCCTGTGCTGCCCCAGCATTCCCAAATATTTCCTGTCCACTGTCAATATCATTGATACCCTTGTCATTCTTGCTGCCTACGCCCATCTAGTTGTCAATATCATCAATGAAAAAGAACAGTATGAAACTACAACCGTAGATTTGCTGGAAATATTTCAAGTTTTGAGGGTGGTCCGCTTGATAAGAGTTGTCAGAAATGTCACTGGCTTTAAGGTGCTAACCTTTTCCGTGAGAGCATCACTACAGGAATTGCTTGTTTTGCTTCTCTATCTACTCCTCGGTGTGGTCATATTCGCAAATTTCATCTTCTTCGTAGAGCTTGAATCAGAATTCTCTAGTATCCCTGAGGGTTGGTGGTGGGCAATCAATACACTCACTACCGTGGGCTACGGAGATATTGCACCCAAAACCTTGTATGGGAGAATGATAGGGGCTGTGTGTGCTGTATTTGGGGTTGTGATGATGGCTGTGGCGATTCCTGTTTTTGTCAAGACCTTCATTTTGCTCTACGGATACGCTATCTTGTACAAGAAGTCGATTTCAAAACCGGAAGATACACATGTCTATATTCATAGGGTTAACATGAATAGGGGTCAGACAACTAGTGGAAACGTCGAAGAAAGGAAATAGGAGGATTCATTCTAAAGAAGCTTATTAGTGGGTAAATGGAAATGCGAACCACAAATCACAAATCACAGCTCAACCATCATATCTCCGATATGTCCACTATTTGTTTGTTTGTTTATTTAATTTTGACTTTACGTCGATTTCGACATCTTTCAGTCATATCGCGACGGTGTCTGAATGTGGCAGGGAGCTCAATGCTCATTTTAGAGTGCCACCTCACTGGAATATTACGCCCTAGACTCTTGACATGATATTTCACCCAGTCACATTATACTGACACTGAGCTGACCAGTTCTGATTCCTAGCTCTACTTTCTTAATGCTGAGAGCAAGCAAAAGAGCAGATAGTACCATTTTTTAAAATCTTTGGTATGGCTCTGTCGGGGGTCCCACTATTTGTCGATACATTACAATCAGTCATTGACCTGTGAAGAAAACAGTGAAAGTCCAGATCATCGCGTGTTTCCACAAAACATTGAAACGCATCTTCGGTAATTCATTTCGTATTTCGCATAATTCCGGAATTTCCTTTGAACTGATGCTGCGGTGGAGGAAAGGAGGGAACTTTATTACGTGCGGTCATCCATTTTTAAACCATGCCTAGTCAAATCATATTGTGAAGAAGACATTCTACTGACGTTACTATAGTCAGGCAAGACATTGCTAGTTCCGACTGGTCATTTGTCGTTCTTACTTTATGACGAAACCGGAAAGATAAAATTCAGTTCTCATTTATTAGCTGATTATATGTAAACATATATTTCTCAGTATAAAGCTATCACACATTTGATACAATACTCGCAAACTGAACAAGGTACAGACAATAAAAAACTGTGTCACTCGCAAGTTCCCGACAGTCAGGAAGTCTTTTGTTAACCATAACACCGTTTTAAGCAACGAAACAGAAATTGCCGGTGTATATAAACCACTGTGATTTCTTTCTCAACACTAAGTAAATAAGTAAGTAAGTACTTTATTTAACGAGGATGACTTATTTGGACTAGCCGATCTTCCCTGAGGCCCTCAAAGAAACAGTATATGTGTAAACAATACAATATCAATCAATTTACAAATTTGTAAATGGAGAATTCTGCATGAGTGATCAATACAAATGAACTTTATGAAACGAGACTTCAGCGGGTTTCACATATTTTACATGAAAAGATCAAGACTGTAAGATCTGTTTATCATATGACAAGCTGTATTGTATGGCCATAGAGGTTGAACCGTTTTTTTTTTCGACAAATAACATAACGTTATCACAGTTGGCGGCATGACGTTATGCGCTAATAACCAAGCGTTATGTAATGTGCGATGATATCATTTTTTATGATATTACGCTATCCATTGAATAACAGTGACATCATATGATAAAATGCATTATGGATGCACATTGAAATACTAAAAATGATAAATGTCTCTGTATCCGCTTTGCTCTTAAGGGATTTTATCATACCCGCTTTAGCGATGCCTCCATCGCCACTCAATGTATCAAATGCAAAATCAAATGTGGCGATGGAGGTATCACTAAAGCGGATATGTTAAAATCCTTGTTGATGCACTGAGTGGCGATGGAGGTGTCACTGAAGTAGATATGATAAAATCCTTGATGCGTTGAGTGGGGATAGAGGTATCACTAAAGCGGATATGATAAAATCCCTAAAGAACGAAGCGGACAAAGAGTCGGGTTACAACATTTACCACAATATTGCATGTGGGCGCAGCGAAATCAGTTCAGAGTCTTTGCTTTCGACCTGAAGACGCTTTGAATCATTAGCTATCAACATACTGCCCTGCGAAGACTGAACAGACTGAGCTATGACTAGGTTAATCCTAGCATTCGCCGTGTGCCCATGCAATCTTGTTGGCAGTGATGTACCCCGGCTGATTTAGTAACGGGAATATAGGAAGGGTAGTAATATACTTTGCTGTCAGACAATATGGGGTATTCGTATATTTCGGAGTTGCAACCAGAAACAATCCCAAACTTTCCCAGGACAACACAGAATTTGTTCAGGCCGCAAGTCACACGAAGATACTACCAGATCACCGCCCAGAACAAATATGGTTTCGCTGTATATAATAGTTTGTGCGTATGACAACTTGGTATCGTAAAGTGTTGGAGTGATTGACCTTTTGTAAATACAATTTCTGAGTGTCTAATAGTGGATACGTTTTAGAATTCTCAATATACGTCATATCAATGGATGACCAAATCCTTCATATGAATTTGGTTGTTGAAAGTCGACTGTACTTGATTGTGAAAATATACACGAGGCAACTAATTCCAAGATTCCTGCTGGATGGATTTGTCGAGGTACAGTCGACTCTCGTTTTTTCGAATTCCAAGGGACTTTCTGAAATACTTCGAGATATCCGTACCTCAACATATCAGAGTTGCAGAATTGAGGAAAAAATAATTCGAGCAACCACACTTAACAAAAATATGTGTAACTGGACTCTTGAGATATATTGAAAATATTGTGGAAAAGAGGAGAAATTGCACTGTTATCTGTATATGCTCATTTCATATATGCTTAAAGAAAATAGATTCATTTTCAGCGGAGGCATTTTTTTTCAAAAAATGATTTGGTTTATTCTAAAAAAGAATCTACCATAGAAAGAAAGAAACTGATGACAGAAACCTCTTTTCCATAGCGACTTTTCACTTTTTGCTTGCCCTTTTAGTAAATGTCAAAACGATTGCCTTTGGAAACAAAGAACATATTACAGATTAGAAAATGGGAGTCTCTGTTTTATTGAGACTAAACCTGTTATATGTAATCACAACAATAACACAACTCAAGTCATTCTTCTGACAGTCTCTATAAAATTATTCTTCTGACAGTCTCTATAATTAAGAAAGCAACTAGTAAGAATTACACGAAAAATCGTATCTCTGTGTGTGTGTGTGTGTGTGTGTGTGTGTGTGAATTTAAAAAGACATGTCTATTGTCGGACTAATCGGGGTCCTGTTTGTGGTTTTCTTGTGTTCTGGCTTCATTGAGCTATTTGCCGTTTCATCACAGGTTTTGTTATATTTCACAGATGAGGTAGAGGTCCCCTATGCACACAGAACATATGTCTGTCATTTGGAGCTGCATCAGAATTAAGGGCGAGGTTTCACCAGAATCAAACCAGTTAAAAGCCCCCAAGCAGTTTTTTCTACTGACCGTTCCAAGGCGGTTCCTCTGTTGCGTTTCTTTTTCGTTTGTGCGTCAGTAGTGTTTATTTGTCAGTGTTTGTTCCACATCTCTCCTTCATTTGGTGCCTCTGCAAGGATATGCTGTGCTTATGGCATTTTCTGGGTATCTCTACTTATATCGTTATGATAAGTGACCTGCAGTCAAAGTATTTTGGAATGACATTTCACCTTTATTAGATTATCCCGGAACAAAATAAGTCGGACTGTCAAGATGTCATATGGAAGCCTGAAATGTACAAAACTCACGAAAACATGCCTATATAATTTTGACCCCCTTAAACCCCTTTTTATATATTAAAACTTTTTCTTATTTCTGCTAAAAAACATAGATTTTGGGTACTCGTTAGAACCCCCTCGCAGACGCGATGCGGTTCTAACAGGTATCCACAATCTCTGTTTTGGGCAGAAATATGAAAAATATCAGAATTTTTATCTGAAAATTTTCATGTTTTTGGTGGTAAAATTTTTCAGTACATTTGAGTAGGCGTGTTTAACCATAAAGTATTTCAATGGCTCGAACACAGATGGCTCGTTTGCCGTGGATAATTTAAATTCATTTTTTAAGTCCCTAGAAAGTTCTTCCGACAGCTTAAGAAAACAAATATATTTTAGGGAAATTTTCTTATTTTATTGTGAGCATATGTGTTGTGTGCACTCATAATCACCGCGCCGAGGCGATTCTAATGAGTACACTCAACATAATATTATTTTAATAGAAGGACGAAATAGCATCCCTAAATTATCTCCAGTTGACATCTGAACTGGCGCTATGATTAACCCTAAGTGGCTCGAACTACCTATGTCTAGAACAAATTTCGGTGGTCCCAAAGATGTTCGAGTCAATGAATTTCGACTGTACAGTGTGAATACTCATTAAGAGCGCCTCAGCAACATATGCTTTCATTAGGGAAAACATTACCTGAATACTTTACGTACCTGGAGCTATTCAGTTCCCTATAATATTTGACCTGGCCTAGACACCTACGTGTGCTACAGTTTATTGTAAATAAATTTCAGTACTGTTCAATTTCAACTTGATTTGTAAAACTTTAACCAGTGGGTTGGGGCTTGACGATATGTCTTTGGCTTGGCCCGCCGTGGTTCAACTATTGGTTTTCATTTACTCTGGCATACAGTAGAATTAGCCATGAGTACTCGCCTTTGTTTATTATAGTGATTAATTTGATTTTTATGTTTTCGCTTTGATGCATGGACTGAGTTGGGAGCCTTTATGCGAACCGATGTTTATGTGTTTCTGTATTAAGAGTAGCATCGGGACCCAGGGTGAAGTTGGCTAGCTGTAAAAGTGCTTTAAACCCCCCGGTAGTTTACTCTACTGACCGTTCTAAGGCAGTGGTCCCGGTGATAGTCTTACTCTTTGGTGCTTTGTGGTTTATTCTACGAGGCGATTTGTTGTATGTCTTACCTTGTGCCATTTTGTTCTTTTGTTTTTCAGTCCTTTTAGCATTGCGATTACCTCGCTTGGGGAAGAGAGAGCTAATCTAAGTGCTTTTCGTATGTTTGATTGATTTGTGCTTGTTTGCATTTGTCGGTTTCCTCTTCCTCTTGATGTCTAGAAGGGGCTGCGGTTTGTGATTGTGGCACTCCCTGGACTTTTCTCTTTTACTTTTTTTTTGTATAGAAACATACTGCGAATGTCTCACTGCATATACCAATTGTGCACTTAAGATACTTTAAAAAGCCCTTGTATGATTAAATAAATGATATGGAAAGCGGCACATTTTTATAGTGCAGTGCAAGATTTCATAAACAAATTACATTGTTGTAAAAGGAAAACTTGTTTATTAAAAGCATTTTCATGAGATTTCATTTTTCCCTATTGGGGCTTTCAACAGCTTGACACTCTATGTTATTTTGGCGATATATGTAGAAACGCACAAATAATTTAGGAAAATGCAATTCGAAAATGCTTTGACTGGGGATAAGTCATTACAGCTTATAGTATTGTGTAGTACAGATAGTATAACTAACAAAACTAGTATTATAGGGTTATTGCACTGATCTTGGTGAATATTGTCCCTCGTTGAAATTTCGAAGGACACGAGCTTGTGCTTCTTATGATTACCCACACGTTACGAAAAAACGCCTATTCAAATATATTGAAAATTTCACCACCAAAAACTGAAAGTTTTCAGATAAAATTCTGATATTTTCATATTTCTGCTCAAAACAGATTGTGGGTACTCGTTAGAACCGCCTCGCCGAGGCGGTTCTAACGAGTACCCACAATCTATGTTTTGAGCAGAAATAAGAAAAATTATGTATACCTCTTGTAAACCCCAGTTTACTGTATCAAAGTGGTGTTTAAGGGGAGGGGGGGGGGTCATAAAATATATATAGAGGCATGTTCTCGTGATAACATATCCTATTTCATGGAGAAATTAGACAAAACTATCAATATATGCTTGATGAAAACGTAAATGTGTTAGTATAATTATGTTAACGGGTCTATATAATTGATACCCCATGTTCTTCCATAATATACATGTATAATAGAAACAGGGGTATGAAAACGTCAGCATTATTTGGAGGATTTTCAGAATTTTGTATTGTTTAAACCAGCTTTTCAATTTATTGTTTCTAGCAAACGTTTAATTGATAAATGTGTTTTAACCTATTTTCATCTGGAGAACTCTAAAAGGGTAATTGGAAAACAGTACAGGTCCAGATCTGACGCCACATCATGCGGCGTCAGATCAGGGTATCCACTGTTTGCAAACAGTTTATCCATTTATCTCTAGTAATAAAGTAAATTACATAGACTGACATAAAACTAAAATTGGCCTCTTCCAATATATAGTGTGGGGGAGTTTATTCAGTCGACAATGGGTTAATTTAACATATATCATCTTCGTTTCCAATATTATATAGTGAAAATGTCATGGTCTACATAGCCCTATATAAGATTTGTCTTAATTCTCCACAAGTTGTACGTTGTGGGTTCTCATTTAAAGCACTCCTTTACTTCTGATAAGAACCCACAATATAAGTCATCACGATAACACGCCTATATAATTTTGACCCCTTTAAACCCCACTTTTATACAGTAAAACTGGGGTTTACAGGGGTATCCATTATTTTTCTTATTTTGCTAAAAAACATAGATTGTGGGTACCCATTAGAACCGTCTCAGAAAAACAAAGATTGCAGTACCATTAGAACCACCTCGCCGAAGCGGTTCTAACGAGAACCCACAATTTATGTTTTTGAGCAGAAATAAAAAAAAAATATCAGATTTTTTTATCTGAAAAGTTTCCTTTTTTGATTGTAAAATTATTTTTAATATGCGTGTGTGTTTTCGTAATGTTACGTAAAGAAATGAGTAAAATGTTCAATATTTATGATTAATAAATCTTCTTATCCAGAGCTATGGATAAGTAGTTTTTGTTTTCATAGATGTGTTAACGTAATGGGTGCATTTTCTGACGATGCGACACTTTTAAATACTTTGCGTGTTCCAAAGTGTCATGTGATTTCGTTGCTTCTGTTTCGAGATTAAAAATATAACTGAATTCTTGTAGTCGTTGTTTTTTTGTTTTTTTTTAGAGAGTAACACTGACCATTAGGACTGGCGTCTGGTTACTTTACTTTAGCGTTCGTACGTTTGTATCCGAGGATCGGATAAAAAACTCTTCTATAAATAAGAAATAGAATGAAAGAAAATATATACGTACTTAAACAGTGAAGCCTGTGCCGACATTTTTTTTTAATATTGTTTGTTTTTTTCTTCCTATTGTTAGATGAATACAAGAGGGTGAGTCAATAAAAAACCAGCCTAACTTATTTCTGGGTGAGATCGATCTCTTCTTTTTGGATGTAATTGCCCTCTAGAATGATGCACTTGGACCAACGGTGTTCCAGTGCCATCAGCCCAGAAATGAAGAAGCCAGGGTCATTGTCTCTGACCCACTCCTCAACTGCCGCCATGACTTCTTCGTTGGACGGAAATGACGTCCACGGACATCCTTTTTCAAGTTTGAGAATAGGAAATAGTCACTAGGAGCTAAGTCCGGAGAATAGGCGGGGTGCGGTATTAGCTCGTACCCATTCCGCTCAACAGCATCCATTGCAATTTTGCAAGTGTAGACTCTCGCATTGTCCTGTTGGAGCAGAATCCCTTTGGAGAGTTTACCTCGGCGTTTTTCACGGATCAAAATTCTCAGTTAGTCGATCTAATTTGCATAATACGCACCTGTTATTGTACTTTTCTTTGCTAGAAAGTCCAACATAATAACGCATTGTGCATCCCAAAATACAGTTGCCATCACCTTGCCAGCAGAGGGTTGCATTTTGAACTTCTTAGGCCTCGGAGACCCCGGCCCTACAGTCTGGCGACTTTTAGCTTTATTCTCTGGCTCATAATAATGGACCCAGGTCTCATCTACAGTCACCAGACGTGAAAGGAAATTATCTTCCTTTTACCTAAACCGCTTCAACAATGCGCTGTATACTGACGCTCTGGTTGACATTTTCTCGTCGCTAAGGAATTTTGGGACCCAACGGGCTGTTAGCTTTGCATACCCAAGCGGTCATGTAAAGTTGTTGAAACTCTACCATGTGAAATGTGTAACACATGCGCTATTTCTTCCACTTTAATTCGCCTTTCAGAGTACACCAGATCCCGTACTTTGTTACACACTTCTTCATCGGTGGCATCTGATGGGCGTCCAGACCTGGTTTCGTCTTCTAAAGACGTTCTGCTGCGTTTGAATTCCCCAACCCAGAATTTAACTTGTGCGTACGATGGTGCAGAAGACCCATAAACATTGGTCAGCTCGCAATGTATTTCATGACATGTTTTCTCTTTCAAATACAAGTACCGAATTACAGCATGGTACTCAACTTTTGACGAAAAGCTTACTTTTGCATCGCTAGCCATGTTTGACATTCAATATCTTATGAGTGAATAATACGATAAGGGTGCAACTTTGCCCTCAGGCCTAAAACATGTATTGAAACAAGGCATGACAATCTTGGGTGTCTCGGTCAACTGGAAATGGGATAGGCTGGTTACTTATTGGCTTGCCCTCGTATAATGAACAATCAATAACGTTATGAGAGCGTTAATTTATTAACCCTTGTCCTGCTGAATAAATTAAGATGCCATGCATACTTTCAATTTTTAGAATACTTGATCCACTTTGTTGATACAAATTCAAATACTTAATGGCAAACAGTGCAGATCCAGATCAGTTGGCTTCTTCAGAAGCCAACTGACCTGGATCTACACTGTTTGTAAAGACAGGGTATTCCGGGCTCAGCAGGACAAGGGTTAAAACAACGAGATTCAAAAGAGTACTTTCTGAATTATCCTAGGCGACATATAGATTACATTTTAGTCAGTGTTACAACATAATATGGGCCACGCCATGCGAAATGGTGTCTTAAGACATATGCGGACAGCGAAGGTCCTGCTCAGGATATTCGCGCAGTCTGATCAGGGTCTTTGCTTTCGACAAATAGAATCATTGGATACGAAGAAAGTGGAGAGCAAATGCCCTGATGGGACTTCGCGCAGACTCAGTATGGTGTGAATCCGCATATTTAGTTCATGTTCGATGGCAAGTTTTCGCTTTACGCGGCCCAAATAAGGCGATACCGTATCCATGTCTATAATCTCGGACCCCCCTTCCCCTTCCCCGCCCCCCCCCCACCCCCCACACACACAGACATACATACACTTCTCAATGCACCGAAAAGATGGTTAATTACATAGAATGACCAAACATAAAACATCACCTCATCACGAAAACATGCCTATATAAATTTAACCCCCTTAAACCCCACTCTTATATAGTAAAACTGGGGTTTACAGGGGTACACTGTTTCCTATTTCTGCTCAAAAACATAGATAGGCGGTTCTAACAAGTACCCACAATCTATGTTTTGAGCAGAAATATGAATATATAAAGATTTTTTATCTGAAAATTTTCGTGTTTTTTTTTTTTTTTTGTGGTAAAATTTTCAGTATATTTGAATAGGTATGTTTTCGTAATGTTGTTGAAATCAAACCAAGCGTAGCTAAACAGACAAACGAAGAGAAACTGCTGCAAGTACCATCTTGAAGTGTGCAATAGCTGATGATAGGCTTAAACCTTTCATCCCTATATATCAATACAGATGCCAGTGTGTGTAGCGGTTGGCAGCGGTGGTCACAAAGCTAGCTTCAGTACAAAACAACATTGCACAAGTAAACAAAACAGTAAGAAAAATGGGCAGCCTTGCAGAGTATGACAACAATTCTGGGATTACAAGACGTTAGACCCATATCGGAAATTCCGTCTTGGATCTGACAGCAGTATAAACTACTGTAGAAAGGGATGTAAACCAAACCCCGAGGTTATAAAGAAAATCATGCCCAATTCAGCTGAATATGAAACTTGTCCTGCGAATAAATCTAAGATTACTAACAAGTGTCAATTCTTTAGTGCTTAACATAGCTGAACATGAAAAACCCTCTGAGTATAAATGTAAAAATGCCAAATATTGTTGGCATGTTTATATTTATTCGCAGAGAAAATTGCATGTTCAGCTGAGTTGAGCATGGAGAAAAAAAGTTTTATAACCTTGGGGCCTGGTGTGCGGACGTAAAAACTCGCCTTTAATCCTGAAACAGTTGAATCCACTTATAGATGTTCTGCCATCGTATGGGGAAAAGTTGTTTGAATTGATATATACATATGTTGAAGTTTAACATTATATCATCTGCCCGTATCCCTCCCAACACACAGAACTGCCGACAGTTACATACATGTGAATATACATTTATGATCTGGTTATGGGCAGATTGACTGTTACACCTACGGCATGTGCTGTGCATAAAGATCAAAGAGGTATCTAGGGTTATGGAAATGACTATACTAACAGTAATTATTGCATAAAAAGCAGTGTCGCACGTTATTAACAGCCGTGCATTAACCGGCGAAAAGCCGTGTATTAACAAGGCAATTCACGCGCTTTTAATGCACGGCCAAGCAACGTTTAATATGATCGTACCGGGGCCACAGATTTGTTGCCGTTACGAGATATGTACTGTCCGGCCGTAGAACGAGCATAGTCCGTGGAAATTGCGTTCGCGAGACATCGGTGAAAAGGCGAAACAAAGTAGTGCAAGAAATAACACGCAATGTAGCAAATGTTTTCAGTTTTTATGCAATAATAGCGATCGGACATGTTTTTTCAATGCATTAACATTCGCCAGGTTCCTTAGGAGGTGCTGAAAACCGCGGTCTCCGGCCTCGGTTTTCAACACCTCCCTCGGGACCTGGCGAATGTTAATGCATGAAAAACCACGTTTAATCCCTATATAAAAGAAAATGTCATACCATTTAGTGTGTCAGGTGTGCATTTTTTGTGCAGTTATCTGTGTTAGTGGCACCAATAAGAAAAGCTGACAATAAATTGATGAAACGCAAGTGTTAGCGAATTGCCTAAGTTCCCTAAACGAGTACACATGAAATGCCAAGCTCCACGTAACACAATCATTCGCAGATATAAAGCAGGTAAGAAGACAAAGAGACCCTGTCAGCCACTTCAGTTATCTTATATAGGCAATCATCAAATAGATGTTCATTGCAGCGACCCAGCTAACATTCTACACATTACGAAAACAAGCCTATTCAAATATACTGAAAATTTTACCACCAAAAAATGAAAATTTTCAGAGAAAAATGCTGATAATTTTCATATTTCTGCTCAACACATAGATTGTGGGTACTCGTTAGAACCGCCTCGACGAGGCGGTTCTAACGAGTACCCACAATCTAGTGTTTGAGCAGAAATAAGAAAAAAAAATACGTACCCCTGTAAACCCCAGGTTTACTATATAAAATTGGGGTTTAAGGGGGTCAAAATTATATAGGCATGTTTTCGTGATGACAGGTATAATAATACAAAGAGAGGTACCACTTGTATTTCAGTTGGTACGTCATTTGATCTACTTTTCGAAAAAAAAAAAAAGGCGCCAGCAAGAGCCAAGCCATAAAGAGACTTTTTAACTCCGGACATTACTATTGCTGTATTTTTCTAAATGTCTGTTCAGGCTGACATGCATGGTGGGCAAAGCATGCATACCAATTAATACTTTCTTTCCATGGACGCCTGATTATACCCCGTTTATTTTGGATCAATGTTTGACTGTTTAAACATTTCAAATTTGGTCTTTGTGAATATAGACTCGTGACTTTTGAAATGCGATATTAGTATGTGGGCCTCAGACTCCTTCCTTTGTTTCAGGTGGTACTTGACCTGGTCTATAGTTTTAGAAGCTGGCGAGAATTCATGTCTGTTTTCACTTGACTGCTTCTTCTAGTCTACATGTTGTTAAAACATAATCTCAGTCTACTTACGTTTCAGTTAGTCTTAAACAAGTCTATTTATTATGTAGGTTGGTGTCAATTTACTTATGTTTTAGATGGTATTTCGTTAAAGGTCATGAACTGTTAGAATTTACAGATCACTGGTTTGGTTCCATACAGGTATAATGCAATATTAAATAGAGGTCCAAATGTTTGCCTGTTTCTAAAGTATTTTGCCTGTTATGATCCCAGAATTGGTCTTAATATATAATTAAGGCAATTTTGCAGTAAATATAAATAACATTGTATATTTTGGGTGGTTTCTTTTAATATGAAAGTAGGGAATCATCGGGGTAAAATTACCTTACACCTCCCTTACAATTACACCCTTACTATCTCTAAGAAGCTATCTGCCAGTGTCTTCGAAGAGGCGAAAGTTCATGTCATGTAAAATTTCTTACCAATATGTTGCCTGTTCAGAAGGCAACTCTGTCAGGCACGTACCAGGTACTACACATTTGAACTTAAAACAAAAAGAAAATATAGTCTGAAGATTATTTGCAATAATGTATAAAAACATAAAAGAAATCAATGATAGTCTTTAGCCTAGGAATCGGTGTATATGCGTTAACCTTATAATTGGTACTTCACCTGATACTTTTTCGAATAAGCTGGTGTTAATTCTCTTCATTTCAGTTAGCAATTCACCTGACTCCAGTTGTTCAAAACTAACGATGTCGTTAGTTAACGTATTGTTAAAACTTTGATCATTACATATGGCATATACGCTAACAGTTTTGCTGAAAAAAAGGTGAGTAGCTTTTTTTTAAGCAAAAATACCTTTGAGTTAAATGGTGTACTTACTAGAACAGTCAACATTTTGACCACTAACGAGCTCGTTAAGCTAACGACGCTTTGAACATCTGGGCCCTGGTCTAAAGTTAGTAAATGCTCATTTTCATTCAAATCGTTCATCTGGTGCTTTGCCTTGCCTTGCCTACATTTCCCTAGACGCTGCGGTCAATTTACTTATCTTTCAAGTTGCACTTTACCTATAGCTTAGTTTTCGTAGAAACTGAGGTATATTCAGTTATGTTTCCGTTTTACCTTCGACTGGCACTTTCTCCAAGAAGCTGACTTCAGTTCACTTCGTTTCAGTTAGTGATTCACCTGATCTACATTTAGTAGAAGTACTTTACCTTGCATTCATTTTCGATGAAGCTAAGTCAATACAGCTATACGGTCTTTTTTTGCATAAACGTTGACGTCAGTTTACTTACGTTTCAGCTGGTACTTAACCTGATCTACCGATTCGTAAAAACTGACGTCAATTTTTGTGCGGTTAATGTACTGACGTATTGTTCTCTCCAATAGCATTTGCTCTAGGCAGTCCAGTGCGATATATTCATATTCTAGGTACAGCTTATTGACGAATAAACCTGGATGATGGACGAGCTGAGGAAGATCTCCTACACCGATTACACATATTCCACGAACATACTTTCCCATGCAAATTGCCCGTTCTCTTTCGCTCCTATCTTGCCAAAGCTTGTAGCGGATAAACAGTGGTTTGGACGGGTATTCGGCCGATCCTCCTGCAATAAAGTTAACTTTCAAACACACTGTTCTGTTTAAAAATACCGTATTCGGTCTAATTACCGCACTGTGCGGTAAGTTTTTTTTTTTTTTTTGTTTTTTTTCCAAAACATCTAGGGAAAAATATTGTTAAATATCGGCCTATTAAGGACACACTTTAGAAAAGATCACCAGTAGACTTCGTGATGCTTATGTATTAGTTTTTGTTCTGATTTTCTTTATTAAATTATATGTTGTGGTACTCATTTGAATTGATAAGATAAGTCTGTAAAAGCATATGTTGTTTGTATTCATTTGAATTGCCTCTAATTGTCGAGTTAATTGAAATGTGTACCAATAATATATGCCTTTATAAAAATGTATAGATAAAAGTACATGTGTTGTAATCTAAGATGAAATTGCTTGACAGTGCATGTGTATAGGTACGTGCGGTAATTAGATCGTATACGGTATTTTCTTCTTATAACTGATGCAGACAAAATTTACCATTTTTACCCCATGTATGTGGTCAGACAGGACTGATCAACGGTTTAGATCCAGGCCAGACGGCGCAGAATGCTGTTTGCTACTCATCCAGCATATGCAAATATTGAACATTAGACAAAACTATATAATATTTTCTAGTTACCGTATATACACTAGTAATAAAACACCTTCATGTAACTAAGATTATGATCAGCCTATGCATTCGCGCGGTCTGATCAGAATCTTAACTGGTGCATTTTGGATAGCCAAGGATGCAAAGTTTCTTGAAGCAGATAAAAAATATTCAGACTGCGCGAATGCCTAGAGGCTTATCATTATGAAAACACGCCTATTCAAATATATAGAAAATTTCACCTTTTAAAAACAAAACATAGATTGTGGGTACCCGGTAGAACCGCCTCGGCGAGGCGGTTCTAACGAGTACCCACAATCTATGTTTTGAGCAAAAAATAAGAAAAATGATGTATACTCATGTAAATCCCCGTTATACTATATAAAAATGGATTTGTGTGTGTGTGTGGGGGGGGGGGGGTGAGGGAGGGGGGCTCAACGTTATATAAGCATGTTTCGTTATGGATGTGAAATGCATTATTCATTGGAAGAGGCGGATGAAGAAAAGGCTACAGTTTTCTAATTATTTGAAGGGAGATTGTCTTTGCTGGATTTAAGTCAACGAACCATTCTGCTGCCCATTCACTTTTAGTGTCCAAGTCAGTGTTCAGAAGGAGAGCAACAGTTACTGGGTTGTCGACAATAATATAGAAGCTTGTATCACCAGTGAATAGATATATGGAAGAATTGATGCTGCTGACAATGTCATTTATATAGATGATAAAAAGAGAGGGAAAAAAGGGTGAACGTGCGGAATCCAAGCTAAGACAAAAGCCTAGTGTGAGGTAACAAGGTTCAAAATGACTCGCATATCTATCATAGAGGCATATTTTGACCCACTGCAGAAAATCTCCTATAAATCCAACATGCAAGAGTTTGTGTAATAGTCCGTTATATTCTGTCAAAGGTTATATGTGTTTCACTGATGTTTCACAGATGAGGTCTACCTATCCCCTATGCAAACCGAACATTTATATGTCATTTGGAGTTGCATCAGAATTCAGGGAGAGGTTTTGCGTGGATTTCGTTTAACAGTAGTTTTCCTACTGACCGTTTCAAGGCAGTTCCATTATTGCAGTTCTTCTTTGCTTGTGCGTCTGTGGTTTCTTGGAGTTGGGAGCCTTTATGCAAACCGAATTTTTTCATTTATTTCTGTATTAAGAGTAGTATCGTTACCCAGGGTGGTTGGCTGGCCGTAAAAGTGCTTTAAACTCCTTGGTAGTTTGTTCTACTGACCGTTCTAAGGCGGTGGTCCTGGTGTTGTTCTTACTCTTTGTGGCTCTTTGTAACTTTGTGGTTCCCGCATTGCTTTCTTTTTCTTTTTTTTTCTATATGTGTTGTGATGCTAGCATTGTGGTCACCGTATTCAATAGCTGCCCACTTTGCTTTCTGTTTTACTAGTTGTGTTGTGATGCTAGCATTTTGGTCACCTTCAACATCTGCCCATTTTGCTTTTTGTTTTACTAGTTGTGATTAAGAGTAGCATCGGGACTCAAGGTGAAGTTAGCTCAAAAAGCTGTAAAAGTACTTTAAATCCAACGGTGGTTTATTCTACTGACAGTTCTAAGGCGGTGGTTTATTCTACTGACCGTTCTAAGACGGTGGTCCCGGTGTTAGTCTTACTCTTTGTTGCTTTGTGGTTTATTCTACGAGGCGGTTTGTTTTAAGTCTTGCCTTGTGTTATGTTTTTTTCTTGTATTTTTCAGTCTTTTTAGCATTGCGATTACCTCGCTAGGGGAAAAGAGAGCTAACCTTAGTGCTTTCCGTACGTTTGTTCGATTTGTGCTTGTTTGGATTTGTCGGTTTCCTCTTCCTCTTGGTGTCTGGAAAGGGCTGCGGTTTGTGATTGTGGCATTCCCTGGACTTTTTCTCTTACCTTTTTTCTTTTCTACTGACCGTTCTAAGGCGGTGGTCCCGATGTTAGTCTTACTCTTTGTTGCTTTGTGGTTTATTCTACAAGGCGATTTGTTTTAAGTCTTGCCTTGTGTATTGTTTTTTCTTATATTTTTCAGTCTATTTAGTATTGCGATTACCTCGCTAGGGGAAGAGAGAGCAAATCATAGTGTTTTATGTACGTTTGTTCGATTTCCACTTGTTTGGTTTTGTCTATTTCCTCTTCCTCTCCTATTCAAATATAATGAAAATTTTATCGCCAAAAACCGAAAGTTTTCAGATAAAAAACTCTGATATTTTTCATATTTCTGCTGAAAACATAGATTGTGGGTACTCGTTAGAAGCGCCTCGACGAGGAGATTCTAACGGGTACCCACAATCTATGTTTTTGAGCAGAAATGAAAAATAATGTATACCCCTGTAAACCCCAGTTTTATTATATAAAAGTGGGGTTTAAGGGGGTCAAAATTATATGATGGTGTCTGGGATGGGCTGCGGCTTGTGATTGTGGCACTCCCTGAACTTTTCTCTTACCTTGTTTTTCATATATGGCGTTTGTTCTGCCCTTATTTGCTCTCATCTCTCCTTCTTTTGGTGCCTCGGGAGGGTACATGTAGTTCTCTATGATTATGGCATTTCATGGGAATCTTCACATATATTTTTCTGATATAACAGAAAAGTATTCCGAAATCTTTTCCACAGTCAACGGCTTCACTAAAAGTATGATTGGTTTGTACTCCATGTAATTACAGTCGACTCTCAGTATCTCGACTTCGTTTATTTCGAATAACCGCTTAATTCGAAGTGAAAATCTGGTCCCGTTAAAACATGAAAATCTAACAACAGATAACACAATGTTGTGGAAAATAGCAGAAATTGCTCCAAAGTAGCATGTTCTCCTTTTTTCCACAATATTTTCTTTATTATACATTCAACTTCAAGAGTCATATTACATAATTTATTTATTTGTGAAATATGTAGTTCGATTCAGTTTTTCCTCAATTCTGCAAATCTGATATGTCGAGTTACGGATATCTCGAAGTATTTCAGAGAGTCCCTTGGAATTCGAGATAACGAGATTCGACTCTATAAGTAGTAGACAAAACAAGACTGAAAAGGAGTCTGAAGATGATGTTTGACTGCATGTATGTACGCAACGTTCCATAGTTTTAGCAACAGGCTTTAACAGGTCTGTAATATAGGGGAAAAGACGTAACATTCTTTCCATTTAGAATGGATCCCTTTCGAGAATGAATACAAAACAATTTTGGCAGCGTTGTGTCCCCTGAACGTTTTATCCGTTCCCCTTAATAGGCAAAGTTAGAACGGTTCTCATCACGAAATCATGCCTATATAATTTCGACCCACTTAAACCCCACTTTTATATAGTCAAATTGGGGTTTACAGTGATATACATTATTTTTCTTATTTCTGCTCAAAACATAGATTGTGGGTACTCGTTAGAACCGCCTCTTTGAGCAGAAATATGAAAAATAAAAAAAAAATATCTGAAAATTTTCATTTTTTGGTGGTAAAATTTTCAATATATTTGAATAGGCATGTTTTCGTAATGTTATGCCATACACGGACCAGAAAGGTCCAACTCAGTCTATGCATTAGCGCATTCTGATCAATACCTTCACTTCATTTGAATCCTTTGATACTGAAGAAATTATCTGGTAGGTTCTGATCTGATGGCGCGGATGCGCAGGCTGATCCAGGCCTACGTTGTTAGCATATGCCCTGTAAGGGCTTGTTTCGCAACCTACGCATTATTTTGGTTAATAAGTTACTTCTATTCTCAGTATAACGAGACAAGTCCCCGTTAAAAGTTATAATTGGAAAGAAATGAATGAAATTATTAGAATAATGAAGTCGATATCAATTTTCTATTTATATTATGGCTTAGGTACCATGATCGCAACCACTTTTCTATGGTAGAGATAGGGTTTTCCTGAATATGTTTATTGTTTCTATGGAAACGGAAAGAAGGAAACGCGTCAGTAGGCACCCTATTTCCGTGGAAATTTGCAGCCGTATCTTATAATGGTCTCATTAACCGCGCTTTTTGTAAGCTGATATGTGATGGCGAGATAAACGCAGCTTTGAGTGTTCAGTTTTCACGTTTTTAATAACGCATTTACTATAAATATTGGGATACTTTGATTCTAAGCTTACTGGTCCTTAACTTTGAACAAGACTTCATATATTGCCTCTTAATATGTCTAAAACTTGCTGGAAGAGTAGCAAACAGTACAGATCCTGATCAGACACGGCTCCTCTCCTACTCCTGCCTCACGATCCCCTCTTTCTATTTGTGGCATATTAAGGGATTTGTCTTATTTTTTTAATAAATAAAACATTCTTTGTTATTTGTGGTTCATAAATATGTTAAGAAACATTTACATGTTATAATGCTTTTTCTTATTTTCTAGTTTGACATAAAAATAAGATTTAACATATGAGACGGAACACAAATTATATTGCTGGTTGACGATTTGCGATGCAATTTTTTGTCAAAAGCTTCATTTAAACCGGGAATAAAATGAACCGGGCGAAGACGTTAACGTTAACAAAAACGTAGCTCAACTACATTGTCTACGACAGATAAGCTTTGTTTTTGCTCCAAAAGCACTTTATGAAAGGTCATGGACTGGTTCAGTGTCGTTTTCCATGGACTGCTCAACGTTAATATAACCAAGATTTCGTTTTCACAAAAAAAAGAAAGCTTAGTAAACGCTCAGCACACAACATGTGCTTAGCGTAGACCAAGTATTTTTTGTGAAAGCTAATACTTGTGATGTACTAAGCGACAGCTGGTCTAAAGCTTTGCTTTATTCTATTATGCCTTTTCTGTCTTCTTACTACCCTATAACTGATCTTAATATAGGGATCAAACCTGGTTTATCATGCATTAACATTCGCCAGGTCCCGAGGGAGGTGTTGAAAACCGAGGCCGGAGGCCGAGGTTTTCAACACCTCCATAGGGAGCTGGCGAATGTTAATGCATTGACAAACCATGTTCGATCGCTATTATTGCATAAAAACTGAAAACATTTGCTACATTTCGCGTTATTTCTTGCACTATTTTGTTTCGCCTTTTCACCGATGTCTCGCGAATGCAATTTCCACGGACTATGCTCGTTCTAGGGCCGGGAAGTACACATCTCGTAACGGCAGCAAATCTGTGGCCCCGGTACGAGCATATTGAAAGTTGCGTAGCCGTGCATTAAAAGCGCGTGAATTGCCTTGTTAATACACGCTTTTCGACGGTTAATAACGTGCGACACTGCTTTTTATGCAATAAGGGGAATTAATACGAGGGTGAGTCAATAAGTAACCAGCCTAACTTATTTCCGGTTGACCTAGACGGTCATGATTTTCATGCTTTGTTTCAATATATGATTTATATGGGTACAAAATTACACGCGTATCGAGTCATTCTTTAATAAGATATTGAATGTCAAACATTGGCTAGTGATGCAAAGGCATGCTTTTCATCTAAACTTGAGTACCGTGCTGTAATTCGGTACTTGTATTTAAAAGGTAGAACAGGCAAGGCAATACACGGCAAGCTAGCTGATGTTTATGGGTCTTCTGCACCATCATATGCTCAGGTTAAATTCTGGGTAGGGGAATTCAAACACGGCTGAACGTCTTTAGAAGATGAAGCCAGGTCTAGACACCCACTGGATGCCACCAACGAAGAAATGTGTAAGAAAGTTCGGGATCTGGTATACTCTGATAGGCGAATTCAGGTGGAAGAAATAGCGCAGGCATTAGGCATTTCACATGGTAGCGTTTCAACAATCTTACATGATCGTTTAGGTATGCGCAAGCTAACAGCCCGTTGGGTCCCCAAATCCCTTAGCGATGAGCAAGTGGCAATCAGAGCAATGCAGCGCCTTGTTGAAGCATTTTAGGTGATGGCCACAGTATTTTGGGACGCAAAAGGCGTTATTATGTTGGACTTTTTACCCCCGAGAAGTACAATAACTGGAGTGTACTATGCAAACTTGTTAGACCACCTGAGAAGCTCCATCGGTGAAAAACGACGAGGTAAACTCTCTAAAGGTATTTTGCTGCAACAGGACAACGCGAGAGTCCATACTTGCAAAGTTGCAATGGATGCTATAGAGCGAAACGGGTATGAATTAATACCACATCCTGCCTATTCGCCGGACCTAGCTCCTAGCGACTTCTTCCTATTCCCAAACTTGAAAATGGATATCCATGGACTTCATTTCCGGTCTGATGAAAAAGTCGTTACGGCAGTTGAGGAGTGGGTCAATGGAAAGGACCCTGACTTTTTCAGTTCTGGGCTGATGGCACTTGAACACCGTTGGTCTAAGTGCATCACACTAGAGGGCAATTACATCGAAAAAAAAAGAGGTGGATCTCAACCGGAAATAAGTTAGGTTGGTTACTTATTGACTCACCCTCGTACACTCCGAAGGGGAGGTAGTCCTGTCAAAAATGAATGAGCATCCTTTCGGGAAAGGGGCCTACTCTACAAGGAAAGAATTGCTTCAACCAGAAGCAAATTCTTTCCTTGTAAAGTAGACCTCTTTTCAGAAGAGGGGAGAGTGCAGGAAAGCGAACAAGTTATAAAAGGTGTACATTTTTTACAAAATCTACCACGTGTATCGCGTCTCCTTTAAAGCCGAGATGCAGAACTACTGGCTTATAATTAAACTTTCCCGGCAAATAGAAAACCATAACTTAATGCATTTGTAACCCTATATTATTAATATTGGGAGATCAGTGACGCCGCAAGCACAGAACACAGCCAATATGCAAAGTCATTGAAGTGCAATCCCCGAGAATTGAAATAGTAACAGCAATGAAAGAGCCGCAACATCAGAAAACGTACTTGCGGACATGTGCGCCCAGCGAAACTTCAGATCAGCCTGCGCATTCGCGCAGTCTGATCAGAATCTTCACTGGCGCATTCTAGACAGTCCAAGGATGCAAAATGTTTTCATGAGCACAAAGAAGGCTCTGATCAGACTGGGTGCATGCCCAGACTGATTTGAGTCTTCGTAGGGCAAACTTGTCAGGAGGTATGTTTCCTTAACATCCAAGCTCAAATATGAATGTACGGGGAGACGTTTTACGTCCCCCATGCAGCACATACACAACAGCTGAACATGACAGGCAGATAAATAACATGAATATAGGGATACCAGAAAAGGCCACAATCACGGAACAGTCGGTTTGCTTAAAGCCTCTTTATTCCTCAAAAATAGACGTTTTATTATCCAAGAAAGGTTTAATAAATTGATATATGGTATTAATACAATTATAAAATGTGGCACCTGACAGCCTGTAAAATTTCAGTTAGTCTCTCGTTCTTGATATGAAATGATTTTTTTATCGCATCTCTGATTTATTGCCACCAGTAATTCAGAGATACGATAAAAAATCATTTCATTTTTGATCCAGTTCAAAAACGAGAGACTAACTGAAATTTTACAGTCTGTCAGAGGCCAAATTTTATGATCCTATTAATACTATATATCAATTTATTAAATCTTTCTTGGATAAAAAAAAAATGTCAATTGTTCAGGAATATTGAGCCTTTAAAAGCCGATATACACATATGGCCATCAACACGATGTTATTAGGAATACCGTATGAGCCGCAAAGTCCCCCAGCGAAGTGTCAGATAAGCCTGCGAATTGGCGCAGTGTGATCAGGCCCCGAGGTTAAAAAACGTTTTTCATGCTCAACTCAGCTGTTAACAAATCTCAAACTACTAAGAACTTCAAATTCTTTCTTGCTAAACATAGCTGATCATGAAAATTTCTCTTTTTCTGCTAATAAATATGAAAATGCCAACTATTGTTGGCATTTTCATATTTATTAGCAGAGAAAATTTCATGCTCAGCTGAGTTGAGCATGAATAAATGTTTTATAACCTCGGGACCAGAGTTTTCACTAGGTGCGTTTTTTGATAGCCAAGGATGCAAAGTTTCTTAATGTTCTAGACACAAACTCTGATCAGACTGCGCGGATGCGCAGGCTGATATGAGTCTTCGTTGAGCGCACATGTCAGAATGTACGTTTTTTCTTTCTTTTTTTTTTTTATTCACGTTGCGGCTCACGTATGTGTATCATTTTCTGTTATTCACAAGAAGTCCGCCGGTTAAAAGGTCGTCAGCAATAACAAGCCTTGATAAAAGTACATGAGGTTAAAAGAAACATTAGAGTAAAAGCCAGAATCAGCCATAAATAGACTTAGTATGATTAAGAGTTCATGGAGACAATACGAAGTCAAGATACCTTATTTATCCTATGTAAAGTAGAAGTTCATTGACTCGTACCGTCTAACCAGTACGAACAACACAGACTCAAATCAGCCTGTGCATCCACAGTGTCTTCGTTGTCCGCATGAAGAAACTGTGTACCTTTGGCTATTGAAAATGCGCCTAGTGAATATCCTGAGCAGACTGCGATGGGTGCGCTTCATCACGAAAACATACCTATATAATTTTGACCCCCTTAAACCCCACTTTTATATTGTAAAACTGGGGTTTACAGGGGTAAACCTTATTTTTCTTATTTCTGCTCAAAAACATAGATTGTGGGTACCCGTTAGAACCGCCTCGCCGAGGCGGTTCTAACGAGTACCCACAATCTATGTTTTGAGCAGAAATATGAAAAATATCAGCGTTTTTATCTGAAAATGTTCGATGATACCAATACCAATACTGACCAAATACACAACATATTGTTCTATTGCACTTTTGTTTAATCTCAGCGACAAAGTAATTATATTGATACACGTCGAATCTCATCTAATATATAATCAAAACACTTACAGCACTGGTGAGTCGATTGTCTCTGAGTTTAGACTTGGAAAATGGTCCTGAACGGGGACTTAAGACTGTTTTCTTTTAACCCTTACTGTAATTTAATCAAACAGTGCAGAATCTGATCAGACGCCGCGTTACTGTTTGCCAGTGTCCCAAATGTCCCAGTCCAAATTTCACAGGTAACCCTCAATCCACAACACTCTCACGTTACAGCGACAAGAATTGCGCGGCTATAAATAACCGTTACCTGGATTTCGTCGAACGCACGGTTTGATTACATTGGTCAGAGATAATCACGTGGACAACAACTTTGAGGATATATTATGGCTCGATTGTAAACAAATGAGCCAAAAATGACCGAGAAATGTGGCAAAAATGAACCGCACCATGAGAACAGGTATCTTTAGGGGCATCAGTATGTTCTGAACGGGGTCTTCGCTGTCCTTTTAGAGAATCAATGGATAATGCAGTGTTTATCGATGTACATGGCAAGCCCTTATAGGAATATGCGCTTTCGCTGGCTGGTCTGGATCTCCAGTGTTGGTCTCTGTCGCAAAGGCATCTTTTGTTTACTCGTGTTACTGCTCATTTATTTATTGATTTTGGTGCCAAAAGTAGGCGAGAAAGGAATATCGTTGATACTTGTGAAAACTAATCAAATATATAACACCTAGCAAGCATACTGTCCATTTGAACTAAATAACCGTGCCGTTTCAGGGAGGAATGATAGGCATATCTTTTTATATATCCCATTATCTATAAGATGTCATTTTTATTATTGTTTTTTTTTTTCTATTTTATTTTATTTTGTATACGATAAAGGCAATATGAAAAAAAGGATATTTGGTAGCACTAAAGACATAATTAGAGGTACAAAAGACTGATAGATATACCAAACACATTGAGAAAAGGTTTAAAACAATACAATTTTGAAAATTTGCCATTTTCTGTATATTAGGGAACCCCGGAAGGAATTTTTTCTTTCCAATATTTATATTAAAACAATAAAAAAGAACGGAAACTAAAACAAAAAATCGCAAGAAAATTAAAAGTAAAACGGAATTAATTTGAAACAAAAAAGACAGAAAGAAAATTAAGACAAAAAAAAAAAAAAAAAAGAAAATAAAAAAAAAAAAAAAAAGAAAAGAAAAAAAAAAAAGAAAAAAAAAAAGAAGAAAAAAAAAAAAGGAAATTACAAAAAAAAAAAAAAAAAAAATAAAAAAAAAAAAAAATAAATAAATAAATAAAAACAGTGTAGCGAGGCGGGTTCTGACATACTACAAGTAATCTATTCTATATTTCTCGGAAGCCTTTGCCAGAACTCGTATACCTTTAGAAGTCGCGCGGTTGGTAATTGGCGCATATGATCACGTGACAAGGCTTAATCACGTGGTCATATCAGGTTTTATAAACCGTTGCCTGCTATTGAATGCGTAGGTGGACTGGCTGGCCTAGTGGTTAGCGCACTCGCCTTTCAAGCGGTATATCGTGGGTTTGAATCCCCACTCGGGTCGAGATAATTTTCAGACCATTAGTACGCCTATAACGGGGGTTGGGGGTATACGAAGGTAAATACTGTGACTTTTAGCTGAAAAGCAAATCTTAGTGTCTACGTTCTTTATAGATGAAATGACGTCATAGAGAGGGTACTAAGTGACTCAGAGTGCTGTTTGAGCAAGTGACGTTGTTTCCGTGTTCTCTCTTGATGAAAAGATGTTACAGAGAAGTTACAGGGCTATAAAGGTCGTTGCCTGGGTCGCAGCTATTCTCGTCTTCTAGGAGCTTTTGACAATTAAAGTTTAAACAAAGGTTTCGGAAAGTAGGTGGGGTTCAAGGTCTATGTTTAGTTTGGTGATTTATAGTAAAAGAAATGCTCACGCATAAAACAAAGCTTGCTTAGTTTGTAAACAGACGGAGAATGGATGTAAATCTTACTTTGAAGCGGCGAAAAAAATAAAATGGCCGCGACATCAAACTATATCGGCTGACTTCATAATTCACATGTTTCTCCCTCTTGTAATTAGTGGAATTAAGGATAATTATGTTGCGGTTTTCAATTTTATAACTTGCGGTTTATTAATTTATTAAGTAGTAGAATGTTACCATTTCTGCCAAGGGAGACAATGTCTGTGACTTCCTGTTTGCTTCACTGTATACAAAGCCCCGTCTGTGAACGAGTCTATTCTGTAAGGTAAAAATTTGCTCCCTCAGAATTGGCCATATATGGCTCGTATATGCATTCCAACAAATAAAAGTGTAATAACACCTACCAAGGAAGGATCCAGCAATTCCTAAACGTGGGTTATGATTTAATGAAGCGAAGAACGTCTCATCTGGTATTTCCGTCTTCTTCAGCCATTCTTGAAAATCATGTGACCGTTTATCGTGAATACAGAATTCAACAAAATCTCTGTTGACAGCAACATGAACTGAGCCCTTTACGGGTTTTATATTGTGTGGTGGCCGGTTTCCTGCTTGTGTCCACCGGAAGAAAGCTTTATTTCCAGCCCTAAATAGAAAAGAGAATATATGAAAGGAATTTGGTCATAAAATGTCAGATTTTAATTGCTTAAATAACTTATATCATTTTGGTGGCGTTGTGGGGGAAACTGGGGGGCTTGTTGCTTAGCCGGTCTTTGGTTTGTGGTTTGTGTACTGTCTGTCTTGGTTTGTTTTCTCTTCCTCTTGGTGTCATTGGTGGGCTATGTTCTGTGATTGTGGGTCTTCCTGGACAGGAATATTATACTATTTTAATTCGGTAATCCAAAAAAAGGTAAGAGAAAAGTCCAGGGAGTGCCACAATCACAAACCGCAGCCCTGCCCAGACCAACAGAGGAAGAGGAAAACGACAAATCCAAACAAGTACAAATCGAACAAACGCACGAAAAGCACTAAGATTAGCTCTCTCTTCCCCAAGCGAGGTAATCGCAATACTAAAAGGACTGAAAAACACAAGAACAAAATGACACACGGAAAGACATACGACAAATCGCCTCGTAGAATAAACCACAAAGCAACAAAGAGTAAGACTAACACCGGGACCACCGCCTTAGAACGGTCAGTAGAGTAAACCACCGGGGAGTTTAAAGCACATTCACAGCTAGCTAACTTCACCCTGGGTCCCGATGCTACTCTTAATACAGAAATACATAAAAATTCGGTTCGCATAAAGGATCCCAACTCAGTCAATGCATCAAAGCGAAAACATAAAAATCAAATTAATCACTATAATAAACAAAGACGAGTAGTCATGGCTTATTCTACTGTATGCCAGAGTAAATGAAAACCAATAGATGAACCACGGCGGGCCAAGCCAATGACATCGTCAAGCCCCAACCCACTGGTTAAAGTTTTACGAAGAGGCCAAGCCACATAAGCTGCTAACATACGTTGTGTGTGTGTGTGTGTGTGTGTGTGTGTGTGTGTGTGTGTGTGTGTGTGTGTGTGTGTGTGTGTGTTTGGTTGTGTGTGTACGTGTGTATGTTAACATATTACAACGCACGAGTAAGAATGGGTACATCTTAACACTTAAAGCGCCAGTCACAACTATTGTCGTCTGCTTTGTCATCTGCTTGTGATTTTAAAAGTCATTTTTGCAAACAGTGTGGACCCTGATCCTTTAGGAGCAGTCTGATCAAGGTCCACACTGTTTGCCTGTATGCAAAAATAGGTTTGAAAAGTCTGCAAGAATATTCAGCAGACGACATAAACAGACGAAATTTTCAGATGCAGTTTGTCTTGGCGCTTTAAAGGTTAAATATAATTAAAATGCATTAAACTGTCGATTCTTTCATAAGGAAGGTTGATTGTAAATCTGAAAAGATATATTATCTTTTGATATAGTGAGAACCATAGCCCGTAAAATTTGAACTTCTCCGCATGTAGGTTACAAATGTTTGATATAATTTGACGAGAACAGGAAAACACAGGATTAAGGATGTTTGAGTCGGACCACAGCCTTTCCTGCAAGATTGTATGTGCGCGTAAGCTTTGATCAGTTGGATGCACAGGCTTATTAGTCTTCGCAGAATACTCTTTGGGTAGCTAAGGAACCAAACCGTATTAAAGCAGATGCCCAGGTTGATCTGAGTCTTTGCTGAGCGCACATGCAATATCAGGAAATGCTCTGCCCCGGCGCATTTGATTATTTTACCTAAGGGACGTTCCATCGACAATATTAGCGCCTTTCATAGCTTTTAAAATTTCTACAATCTCTAAATTTGTCTTCAATGGGAATTCTTGTCCAGTTAAATTGATGTAATACTTCCATTCCTTAAATCGCCACAATAATTTCATGCACAATATCTCTGCCTCAAGAACAGAGAATTCTCCCCAAGTTACGTTCACTGGATTATCCACCACGAATACATTGTTGAAGCATGACGATATTGAGATTAAAGCATCATGATCAGATTGTTTAGTCTTAACATCTATATGTAAGCAATAATAGTTGTGTGGTCTATAAATGGCACGAAGCAATCTTTCTACTTGCTCTACATCTCTGTATACAACTAAAGCAAAGGCTAGAGGAAACTGCCTCTCCGATCCGGAGAAAATGTGTTGGATATAACCACGGTTCCTTTTAAAAGACGAGCAATCAAGTATCCAAGAGTACGTCTGTATAGGAACCGCATTCCGCTGCACAAATTTCATGATATGCCTAGCGGATTTCATAGAAGCACCATCGCCTTTCATTACCTTATCACATTCAATATTATTTACTTTTCTCAACAAATATTCCTCGAGCGCTTTCCTGTTATATTCAAGACTATCATTATTAATATACGTTTCCAGATGTACCACCTGTTCATCGTCATTGTCTTGTTCTTTAGAAGATGGCAATAAATACTCAGTCTGGTCTTCTTTATCTTTCTCATCCCCATCATAGAACAGGTCGCCGGAGTTCAACTGGATGTTAGTCCCGTATACCTGAGTCACTGATAAACCACGAAATAAAGCAATTGGGCTTCTTGGTCTGCTGTCATTTATTTCCAGTGTCGACATTATCCAGATACATCCCCACAGGGAACAGAGGGTCGTACAAAGGCACACTTTCATACGGCATTTTCTTCGTTTTCGTCCACGTGCAAGAGCAAACATAGTACTGAAACATAAATGAAAACCAAATAATATGTATTTTTAAAATAAACAAAAATCATGCAGTACGAGTACATAGAGGATATTTACTCTTTTGCTGTGAATACCATAAATATTGTCATCGAGTGTAATGAAAACATCAGTATTTTCACGAGTGCAAAGCACAAGTGAAAATTTGAATGTTTTCAGTACACGAGGTGAAAATTTTTTATGGTATTCACTGAAAAAGAGTAAATTTTCTTTTTATTTTATTGTTTACACGCCAATGCGCGTTTCTGGACGTCATAAATAACGTCACCAAACAAACCATGAACCTTATGGCGTCGACGCTCAGTGCTTAACATGTGAAATGCTGGAGAGACAAAAACAAAAAAAAAAATCGGCAAATCGAAATAATTTTGATACCAAAATGTTCCTTACATTCTAACTAAGAAAATGCATACCAACACTTGATACTTTTGTTAAGAAACAAAGAAGTTAGAGGAGTTCAAAAATCTGAAGTGGCGGTAAGATCCACTTCTGAAACAATGAAGAAAACCGAAGTCGCCCAAAGCGAGGAGTGAAAATATAAATCGTATCAGTCACTAGTGAATGATACGATATCAATTCACTAGTGATTGATACCACTTTTATTTTCACCAGATATACACTGATTTCACCGCTAACAATAAAATAAATGTAATCATTTCAGGTACTTTTACTCTTAATCATATGTTTCATTTATGATGTATAAATATTTTTTTAAATTTACACTAATTTAGTAGATCTGTGCATATCACTAGTAATTAAACTATTGCAAGAACCGTTAAACCATCGGTAATGATGCCCTGGTATAATTGATGCAAAACGCAAAGAAACTATGAAACAGCTATATTAACACAATCCCAAATGAGAACGTATTAATGTATTTTGTAATTTTACCATAACAAAGTATCAGCAAACTCATTTCATGTTGTTTATTTTTGTACAAACAATTTACAGAAACATAAAGTCAGCAAAGCAGACACTGTCGTAAAGCCCATGTACATGTAATGCATTAAAAATGTATTATCTTTGAATTTTGCTTTCTGGAAAATTTACTTCGTGTAGCGGAAGGTCGTAATTAATTTCCAGCTAGCATTCTACATAAATCTACAGCGTGCCGTTATCGGCCTGTCAGCTACCCTGATGGGCCGATAATGGCCCGCTATAGATTTATGTAGAATGCTAACTGTGTTAAGTACCTTACGGGGAATTGTAGATTTTACGCCATTTCCGCAAATGAAGGAAACTTGTTTCTGTCTGTTTGCTTTAATGCACAGCAAGCTCCTTCTGAAAACGGTCTACTCTGTGAAGAACGCGCTTGCTTCCTCTGAGAGCAATTTCTTTTCTTTAAGACAAGATTCTACTTCAGAAGGGAACAAATAAATGAGAGTTGTCTTCCTTGAAAGTATCAGTTACTCTTAAGTCTTTGGGCAGACCAAGATGAGATGTCCCTCAATCACTCATTCACTAATTCACTCATTCACTCACCCACTCACTCAACAATCCACCCAAAACTCACCCACTCACTCACTCATTTACTCACACCCACATTCTCTCATTTTCACTCACTCACTCAGTTACTCACACACTGGCTCACTCACAACCTCACAATCAATCATTACTAACACTCGCTCGTGTATTCACTCACTCACTAACGCTCGCTCGCTCGCGCAATCACTCACTATCACTACACTCACGTACATACGCACAAACACTAATGTAATATATTTGATCTGTCGATGTGTCTAAAACAGGTGAACGAGTCACATACAGTGTAAAACCTGATCAGATAGTGAGTGAGTGAGTGAGTGAGTGAGTGAGTGAGTGAGTGAGTGAGTGAGTGAGTGAGTGAGTGAAATATTAAATCTTAACCATAGTTCTGATATTCACATAAACTTACTTGCAAGCCTTCTGCCTTTAATAATTTAAAATCCTTTATTCTCCGGTATGTCTTTGTAAACAGAATATCTGCCCTGTGAGTGCTTTGTCCACTGTGATAAAAAAGGTTAATCAACGTATGAATGTGCTATTTTGCATATCCGAGAAAATTATTATACATGGATGTATAATTGAGCCGCAACGTGAAATAGCATATCTTCGGATCCGTGCGACCAGCAAAGAATCAGATCAGCCTGTGTATTCTGGGCAGTCCAATAAGAACCTTCACCTTGCGCATTTTGGATAGCCAAGGATGCTATGTTTCTTCATATTGAACAATAAAGACTGATCGTTTACGCGAATTGTAAGAAGGTGCGTTTTGTCACGTTGTGGTTCAATTAAGAAGAACTTGTCTCATATATATATATATATATATATATATATATATATATATATATATATATATATATATATATATATACAGCTGACTCTCGTTATCTCGACCTCGCTTATCTCGAACAACTGCTTATCTCGAAGTGAAAATCTTGTCTCTGCCTAAACAAAAAATCGAACAACAAGTAAAAGATATTGTGGAAAAGAGGAGAAATTGCTCCTTAGGAGCAATTTCTCCTCTTTTCCACAATATTTTCGATAAAACTCTATCTTCAAGAGTCCAATTACATATAAATTTGTTAAATGTGGTTGTTCGAATTATTTTTTCCTCAGTTCTAAAAATCTGATTTGTCGAGATACGGATATCTCGAAGTGTTTCAGAGAGTCCCTTGGAGTTCGAGATAACGAGAGTTGACTGTATATATATATGCTTCTTAATAATATCTAACATGCTCCTTTTTAATATCTAAAAAGACATAAAGTTACAACACTGTCTAAATAGCATATAGTGTGTAGTCAGCATGTGTAATAACCCAATAATTACATTGTCTACAATTAAGATCTGTTAAATATTGTTTAACCCAATGCACTACTGTACCGATAACCGATTTCGGCAATCTGACGCTATCAAATAGATCTTACTTTAATCTATAAAACTTTAGGCATGACTCCATTTACGACATTGTTTTATTTGTAATGTTTCTATTCTATTCTACAATTGCCGAACAGATCAAATCGTCTGATAATCTGAAAGTCAACCCTCAAAATTGCTCAAATGACAACTAAAGATTCGTATCAGATGATGTACACTTTGATTCTGATTGTTTCAGCCTACTTTACTTTATTATTTGAGCCTGGGCACAGTATTTCCTATAAGACTGCACATGCGCCATGCTAAGATTCAGATCAGACTGCGCGGATACGCATTCTGATCAGTCTTCACAGGGCATTCTGTGGGTAGCCTGTTCATGCCATTACGGAAACACGCCTATTCAAATATATTGAAAATTTTACAACAAAAAAAAGGAAAATTTTCCGATAAAAAATTCTGATATTTTTTTCATATTTCTGCTCAAAACATAGATTGTTGGTACCCGTTAGAACCGCCTCGGCGAGGCGGTTCTAACGAGTACCAACAATCTATGATTTTTAGCAAAACAAGAAAAATAATGTATACCCTGTAAACCCGTTTTACTAAAAAAATGGGGTTTAAGGGGGGTCAAAATTATATAGGCGTGTTTCCATGATGCGGACTGCGAAGACGCTGATCAACCTGCACGGATGTATTGAAACCGTTTGCAACTTGGAAAATACTTTAAATTATTATATGTACATATAGGTACAGGTGAAAGTTTAATACATGCATAAATTATTACTATATTGTCTTTTATTGTTTTTTATGAAATTCAAATACCAACCACGTGGACTGCAATATTGTACATGTAATATAAACAGCAAACAATACCTAGAAAAATATCTAGGAAGAATTTACTTTTGAAAATGAGCTTAAAAGATAAAACCTTTACATCAATGTTAATAGAACGGAATAACTATTCCCTACTGATTACATTTAAAACCATTGTAAACCGGATGTATTAAAAAGCGTCATTTGCAAGCAAATTATTACGTTCATAGTAATAATAGTTTTTTTGTGATCTGTTTGCGACTGATAAAAATGTGATAAAATCTACTGCAGCATACATATTAAAAACTCTGTTTATATATATATATATATATATATATATTATATATATATATATATATATATATATATATATATATATATATACATATATATATATATATATATATATATATATATATATATATATATATATATATATATATATATATATATATATATATATATATATATATATATATATATATATATATTCACTACACCGAATACGACACTTTTCTAAGCAACTGCGATGTACTAATTGTTCCTGGTTGATAACCGTTCCATGCTCTCAATAATCTAAATTAAATTTGGCCATGTTTCTTTCTTTGACATTGTTGCAGTTTTTTTTTCTGACAAAGCTCATCTGGACTGCGACATATGCTGCTTCCTGGAAAAGCCAGTGGAAAAGGAGGTAGAAAGGTGATGCTCTTCCTCATCCGTTTTTGACAAGGTTTTGCCAGGATACTGATATATGCTACCTTCTCGAGAAGTCTGTTAACAAAGAGACGAAAAGGCCCAGTGATCCACTTGTTCTGTAATTCATACGCCTTTGTCTAACTGCAGTACATCATTACGAAAGCAAGCCTATTGAAATATACTGAAAATTTTACCACCAAAAGATAAAAAAACAGATAAAGATTCTGATATCTTTCATATTTCTGCTCAAAACATAAATTATGGTACTCTTTAGAACCGCCTCGGCGAGGCGGTTCTAACGAGTACCCACAATCTATGTTTTTTAGCAGAAATAAGAAAAATAATGTAAACCGTTTTACTATATAAAAGTGAGGTTTAAGGGGGTCAACATTATATAGGCATGTGTGCGTTATGTAAAACAAGATCGGCATATGTTTGGCAGTTTTTAAGAATACTAGCTAACTGACTATTGCATACTAGCATTTGATTGGGTAAATATTCAATGGAATGAGCCAAAAGACATGAGCCGTGACACATCATTTCCTGCAAGATTCTTGTGCGCCCAGCGAAGACTCAGATCCGCCTGCGCATCCGCGCAGTCTGATCAGAGTCTTCACAGGGCACTCTTGAGCAGCTATGGATTTAAAGCGTCTTCAGGCGGACAGCAGAAAATCTGATCCTTTACGAAAACAAGCCTATTCATATATACTGAAAATTTTACCACCAAAAAATTGAAAATTTTCAGATAAAAATTCTGTTATTTTTCATATCTCTGCTCAAAACATATATTGTGGATACTCGTTAGAACCGCCTCGATGAGGCGGTTCTAACGAGTACCCACAATCTATGCTTTTGAGCAGAAAGAAGAAAAATAATATATACCCCTGTAAACCCCAGTTTTACAATATAAAAGTGGGGTTTAAGGGGGTCAACATTATATAGGCATGTTTTCGTGATGAAACTGTGCAGACTGCGCAGACATGAGTGGGAAATGCTGTGCCCGGGCTCATATGTTATTTACTTCAACATCATTATTATATGTGCAATCACATGAAGCTCAAAGGACATCTTCACAATTGTAAGCCATTAATGCCTTTAATCTTCAGACCGGTCCATTTCCAATATAAGGGGCGTTCGGTTAGTTTTTACTGTTGCCAGGTTTTATAGAAGTTCCTGTACTTAATGCAAACAGTGTAGACCCGTCTGTTTGCTTATGTCCCATTTATGGGACGCTAGGCTTAAATGGGTTAATTAATAAAACAGTCCCGTAAAAAATCCCATGCTAACAATTCACACGAAAACATGCCTATATAATATTTACCCCCTTAAACCCCACTTTTATATAGTAAAACTGGTGTTTACAGGGGTATATATCATTGTTCTTATTTCTGCACAAAAACATAGATTGTGGGTACTCGTTAGAACCACCTCATCGAGGCGGTTCTAACGAGTACCCACAATCTATGTTTTGATAGGAAATATGAAAAATATCAGAAATTTTTGTCTGAAAATTTTACGATTTCTGGTGGGAAAATTTCAGTATACAGTTTTTTTTTTTTTGTTTTTTTTTTTTTGAATAGTCATGTTTTCGTAATGTGTTATTGTAAACTATACGGGTAATATCTGCTAAAACGTAAAAAAAAAAAAATATTAAGATAGAAAATGTAGCTACTTAAATATGCATCTGTGTAATTTTTAAAATCTATCGTTAACTTCATGAAACTCGTGAGTGAGCTTAGTCTGAGGTTTCACTAAATGTAGAACCGAGCAGTACAGGTAGGAAGATACGCATAAAAGGACTCTTATGATATGTCCAGATCCGGATACGTTAAAACCATCACGAAAACATACCTATATAATTTTGACCCCCTTCAACCCCACTTTCATATAGTAAAACTCGGGTTTACAGGGGTATACATTATTTTTCTTATTTCTGCTCAAAAACAAAGATTGTGGTTAGAACCGCCTCGCCGAGGCGGTTCTAACGAGTACCCACAATTTATGTTTTAAGCAGATATATGAAAAATATCAGAGTTTTTACTTGAAAATTTTCAGTTTTTGGAGGTGAAATTTTCTATATATTTGAATAGGCATGTTTTCGTAATGATTTTGCGGTGTGATTAGGGCCTTCTCTGTTGTCGTCGATATACTATAGTCTTAAACGCACATAAAAGGTCGTAATCACACTGCGTGATTATGTAGGCTGATCCGGTGCTTGCCTACATGAATATCTGTAGCCTGCATATATATAGTTCTTTATAGACCAATGATGCAGCTACACTTTACATATTAGTACTACAAACATATGAGTATCAAACGCACAAGTACGAGCACGGAGGTTTGCCAGGCGCCCGCGGGAATGTCCCGTTCCCGCCCGGGGAAGCGTTTAAAGAACAGTGCTATCGTATTCTGCAGATATGATTTTTCCTTGGAGCATAGCCAAAATATAGAGCTGAAAAACATAAAATGAGCCACAACTTGAGAAAATGTACCTTCCCACATGAACGCCATTGAAGACTGGAATCAGTTTACGCATCCGCACAATCTGATCAGAGCCTTTGTTGCTTGCATTGAAGCCTTGTACCCTTGACTATCCACAGAACGTCCAGAGAAGCCGTTGATCAGACTGTACGGATACGCAGACTGATCTAAGACTCCTTAGGCGCACATGTCCGAAGGTAATTCTTTCATGCTGATGTTTATATGATTATGTTTGACCTCCGCTACGTGGTAACCTACGAACATTTGGCATCGCCGTTGGCCTTCATATGAAAATTATCTTGAAACTTTGTTGCCATTAAACCTGAGAAATGGCGTCTTATTGCTCACTGCTGTTGAGTGGACTCTAAACGTTTCTATATATATTGTCAACACATTAAATCAATTTTAAATGTCATGTTGCCTTGAAACAAATGTTGAAAAAGGTCTTATTGGGAAGTCGAGTTTTTGCACATACTTTGCACACCCAGAAGAGCTGATGGTGAGTCTGAATTTTCAGAACCATTCAACAGGTTCCCTATTAGCTTGTTAAAGAAAAGTATTTATAATACGACAGACGGTTTGCTTAGTGGGCAACACACTGATGGTTAAAATTTAAATACGTTGCTGCCTTCTTTAATTAAGCAGTGGTGGCTCGGTTTGCGGACTAAGTGATGACTTAACCCTAAATCTTTCCTAGATAACTTAGATCTGACTTTACTTCTCTGTGGTCGAACTTACCGTGGTTTTACTAATGGTTCTCATTTGCTCAGGCCCGAGGTTGTAAAACATTTTTCATGCTCAACTCAGCTGAGTATGAAATTTGTCCTGCTAATAAATCTTAAGATACTAACAATTTCAAATTCTTTCTTGCTAAACATAGCTGAGCATGAAAATTTCTCTGCCAATAAAAGAAAATGTCAACTAGCGTATTTTCATATTTAATAGCAAAGAAAATTTAATGCTCAGCTGAATTGAAATTTAGAAAGTTATAACCTCGGGGTCTGGCTTCGTGTTTGTAACGGAGTCTTTATCCCTGTTTCATCATATATATGCAATTCATAAACTCTTAGTAGTAAGTGTGTGTGAGTGTGTGTGTATGTGTGTGTTTCTAAACTGTTCCCAGAAACAGGTATGTATAATTTGTGCAGAAAAGATAGATATACTCATTGTTGCGAGTGATACTACACATTCATAGAGATATATCTCACATGCCAATCATGGAATTGGAAAAAAAACAAAACAAAAAAACTCTGAATCAGTTTGAATAAAAATATTCTCAAATAAATCTTCTCACTATGTAGTAAGTTGGTATCGACAGCCAAATGGACTGTCGAAGACTTCCACTTGTTTCGAAGTCAGCTTGATCATATTAAGCCTCGGCATACGGGTAAAAAACATCCATCAGTTCATGTACTAGGTGACTTTAACTTCAGAGAAATTGTCTGCCTGTTAGGCTTAGCAAATCTGGTACTATGCCAAGTCAGTCCGAAGGACTAATGTTACTTGACAGTATGGATAGCCATGGCTTGGAACAAATGATACCCTTCCCTACTCGTGATAAGCACACCCTGGACTTGAATCTTACCTCTATACCGGATCTATGTCAGGATATTCACTCTCCAGACTAACTTAGTGATCCCTTCATTGTTTCAGGATTTTTAGGAATCTTCATCCAACATATAAAGAAACCTCGGAAGAAGGTGTATTCATATCAGAAAGGTGGTTTTGAAACTATGAGAAAGGATGCGTTAAGATTTGCAAAGGTGAAGTACTTCAACGGTCACTCGGATGCTCGGTCAGTGCAGGAGAACTTTGATTTAATAATTTCATTCATTCATGATTCAGCTGACAAGCATATCCCCTCAAAAATTAGTAGGTATGTCGCTTCGATTCCTTTGATCACTTCAGAGATAAGAAGAAAAATTCGCAGAAGGAATAAAATTCATACTAAGGCTAAGAAGACAGGTAGTGGTAAACTTCGGACTAAATTTGTATCTTTGAGAAGGGAAATAAAGGCTGTCATTTAAAAACAGCATGATTATTATGTGAATAACTTGGTATGTGATTTAAAAGCAAATCCCAAAGACTTCTACAGATACATAAATAGTCAAAAAAAAAAAAAAAAAAAAAAAAAAAAAAAAAAAAAAAAAAAAAGAAAGAAAGACAGGCAAGGCAAGGTATTCCACCCCTTAAAAATGGGGAGGGAAAAGAGAGGAGGAAATGGAGTTGCAGATTTAGACTCTGAAAGGGCAGAGGAACTAATTAGTCAATTCAGTGATGCGTTCAACAAAACTGAGTACAATGGCATTCCGTTAACCGGAAGATCGTCCCCTTTCATGGATAGTATCGTGGTGTCTTCAGAAGGAATGATTAAGTTAGTCAAACGTTTGAATCCCTCAAAAGCCTTAGACCTAATAAGCTTCCTTCTAGAGTTCTAAAGGAGCTAGCAAATGAACTAGGTCAAGTATTTGCACATTTGTTTCAACAATCTCTTTATACGGGTGAAATCCCCAAGGAATGGCTTCTTGCAAAAATTTGTCCTCTCTTTAAGAAAGGGAATACAGCTCTTGCTTGTAATTATCGCCCCGTGTCCTGACATACCTGCCATGTAAGTTGCTTGAACATATAGTATGATAAAGTGTCATGGCCTACTTGGATGAATAGATAAGAACTCAAACAATCAGAGATTGGAATGCCCTTCCAGATTCGATTATTACTTCTGCTGAAGGTGCAGAGGATGGTGTGGCTAGGTTTACCTCTCAGGTGAGAGCTAGGGACTAACGCCCCATGGCACAGGTCCTGGTGAATGAATGTCATTAGACGTACATGTATCACGAGTAAATATTCTGATTCTGATTGTTTGTTTTATTGTTTTAGATGCGGCTGGAATGGTCTTAGCCGAGTTTGAAAATAGGAAGGAAGGCAGTGATCGGGATTCGATACAATTACCTAACACCTTCCGTCCAAGACACCAAAGGGAAAGAAGGGCACTCGTAAAGCAACGACACCACAATTAAAACGCTTAAATGGCCAAACGGCTATCAAAAAAAAAAAAAAAAAAAAAAAAAAAAAAAAAAAAAAGGAGAAATAACTGAAATGCTGAAGCAATAGAAAACCAACAGTTGGATTCCGGTGGGCCTAACCATAGCTAGAGCAACAGGACCAAGTGACACTTAAAATTTTAGTCTTTAGGCTGGAGCCGTCATAGATGCTGAGGCCCGACCCGCCATCGTTTAACCAAAGAGGGAAGCAAATTAAGTTATTAATCGTGATTGGGTTAACTACCATGCAGTCTGTTGTATTATTTATCTACCCAATCTTAATTTATCGAAGAAGCCGCTTCGTTTGTAATTCATTTCAACTTGTAGATTTTGCAGTCTGTTCGTAATGCGAGTTCAAAATCTGATAGATTTACTAAAATCAAATCTTTTGATAGTTGTACCCCACATAGAATATCTTATGTTCCTTTCGCACTTTACCTGTATCGAATGATTAGGTCTGGGGTTTTACTCGAATCCGGGACGTTTCGGCCCTGAGTCGTTTCGGCCGGGTCGTTTCGGCCTGGGTCGTTTCGGCCTAAATTTGGACGTGGGTCGTTTCGGCCTATTTTGGTGGGTCGTTTCGGCCCTGGGTCGTTTCGGACCCTGAGTCGTTTCGGCCAGTTTTCATTATGTGGCATTATTTTTCAGCAAATTACCAAAGTATTAAATATAAATTAATATTGGAATATTATTTCAGCGCCCTGTCACGTTAGCCATGGTTATGATAGCCCAAATAACGACTTTTAAAAGTTCTATTCATAGCCATGTTTCCAGTTAGCACCAACGAGGAGGTGTGACTAGGACTTGAAAATTGCCTGTAAACAACCCTACTATAATATGAGGTTGTTTAGCAGACAACAACCATTCGCTAACCATATTTTTTTTTTTTTTTTTTTTTAGAGAGAATTTTTTCATCATATAGTCTTCCTTTGTTGTTTTTTTTCTCTCTCTCTCTTCATTTTTTTTTCTCTTTTCGTTTTTTTTTTTTTTTTTTTTTTTTTTTGTTTTTCATTTTTTTTTCTTTTCATTTTTTTTCTAGATCTATTTTCTTTTTTTTCTCTATTTTTTTTTTATTATTATTATTTTTTCAATCTTTTTTTAATGCACAATTTTCACAATTTCAGTGTTCTTCTTTCGGTCCATACAGGTTGCTAACTGCCTTGAGAAAGTGGGATGTTGAGATCTCTGATGTCAGGTATCTATCCCATGCATCCTGCAGGCGAGCCTCTAGTGTCGTCACCACCATGGAATGGTCTCGCTCTAGGTCTGCTGCCGTAACATTCATCTTTACCAGCTCTGCCTCTCTTCTCAGCAGTGGAAGAAGTCTGTATATTCCAAGCCCCGACATCCCGGCCTTGTGGTTCAGACGATGATGCCATCCTAAAAATAGAAGATACAAAAAATGTTATAGAAAATGAGAAAGAAAATCAATATGCTTTACTTTTACAAATTTACTGCATTAGTTTCTTAGAAAAAAAGTATACACGTCTGTATTATCTCTCATTAAACCCGACTTTTAAATTGTTGTCTCCCTCAGATTTCAGTATTCTCGCATGAGTTAAAGAGATACACATGTACATTAGATTTCATTTCTACTCAAACGCATAGAATGTATGTTCTTGAAAGAACCACCTCGCCGAGGCGCTTTTAACAAGTGTTTAGCCGCGGCATCACTGGAGTTCAGAAAAATTAAATAGTTACGGAAAGAAAAACATAACAAAAACAAGACAAAACATTTCAAAAGAACAAGTCTTACTATTCCATTATCTTTATAACTTTTCTGGTATCATTTTCTTACCTCCAAAGACAACGAGGGGACCTCCAGTGTGAACGTCGCATTCAGGCTGATAGCAACACTTTCTTCCGCGTCAGCTACTTCTTCCAAGAAAGCCTCAGTGGCCTCATCAGCAACCTGTTAATGATACGAGGGAATCAAGTATTTCTGTTAATTATTATTTTAAACATAATTATGTTGTGGGTACTCATCAGAAACTCAATGATGCGGTTCTAGCGAGTATCAACAACATATATTTGAAATATAAAGTACTTTATCACCTTAAAAGATTATAAAGGCAGAATATAATAATAATAATAATAATAATAATAATAATAATAATAATAATAAAAATAATAATAATATAGTAGTAGTAGTATAATGTAAGTGCGACGTCGGTTTGACGTTTTTTTCTAACGTATGTTGTGGGTACTCATTAGAAACTCGACGTGTGCCTGTTGGTGTATAGTAGTAGTAGTAGTAGTTGTAGTAGTAGTAGTAGTAGCATGGTCTTTGCGTCAGTAAATGTTTGACATGTACTTATATATAAAACTTACCTCGATGGCTTCAGATTCCCTTGGTGGAATGTTCATAACACATGGCTGGCACACAAATCGAAGTGGCTCTTCACCTCTCCTAGCAGCAAAGTACTGCGCCTGCGTAATGCCTGAAATAAAACATATATTAACCCTTAAACCCTGAACACGAAAGTCCTACCTTTAAAAACAATGTAGACCCAGATCAGATAGCTTCTGATCAGGACCCACATTGTTTACCATGCAGTTTGTATTTTGAAATGATTTTATTCATGGATTATATTTATAAACACCTTTAAGATCTAAAAAACATTTCTTCTTCTAAGCCTGCCGTTATGAAAACACACCTATACAAATAACAAAATTCCAAAATTACCGAAATAATGTTGACGGTAACGTAAAACATAATTCTAATTCATAATTAATAAAAACATTAAACTAAACTAAATAAATAAATAAATAAATAAATAAATTAGTACAAAATAAATAAATAAAAGATACCTGTCCCACAAAGGCGATGCTGCAACCGGTCAGACACAAAATTAATAAAATAAATAAATAAATAAATAAATAAATAAATAAATAAATAAATAAATAAATAAATAAATAAATATACCTGTCCCACAGAGGCGATGCTGCCACCGGTCACACACGTCACACGTAACGGCATGGCGACGGCCATTAACTTCCTTGTCACATGAAATGCACAATTCAGACATTTTGAAATTTACTTCGACAATCGTTATAAGCGATTTCAAAGATAAGTGATGGAGTGATGTCTCGGAGCACCTTATATACATTGGTTGCCGACATTCAAAGACTTCGTTGAAACAAAAGCATATCAATTATAAAATATTTGGAATCGTTACCTTAACAGAACCGTAATTCGCCGACGAACTTAAACGGCTTAACTCATCGCCTTAATTAAATTAAAGACGCACGCATTAACGTGTGTTTTCACACCTTTTACAGTTGATCACTAATTGACAAAAATTAATAATGGGATTAGCTAGATAGGTGATTGATTAGGGGTTTTATCGTGTGATGATATATTTTTTTGGAAAAGCCAACAACTTTAAAGTGTGTAAAAAAAAAAAAAAAAAAAAATAAAAAAATAAATAAATGTGGTGTCATGATTCTCCTTTAAGACTTCACGCAACGCTTGCGCAGGATTGTCTGAGTCTTCCATGGTCCACTTGTCGTTACGAAAATCTTGACCCCATAAACTCCAAATGTTATATATAGTAAAACTGGGTTTAATGTGAGTTCTCGTGCACAAAAAAACATAGATTGTTGGTACTCGAACTGCGAGTCCCCGCAATCTAAGTTTTGAGCAGAAACATGAACAAGAAAATCAGACTGTTTTATGGAAATACGTTTTTAGCAGTAATACCTTCAGTATATTTGTATAGGCGTGTTTTATGAATGCGCACTTAGTCCCACACATGCCAGTGCGCATCCATTCTAAGTTTTGTCTTGGTATCCGGGGCTGTTGCCGCAGAAGGGTTGAGCAGTCCGAAAATACTGATCATACGGCATTGACGTGCAGGCTGATCAGTATTCACAAAAACAGTCAATGACAGTCGTATTTTCCGTAAGACATGCAGACATGCTCCATTATAAGTTTTTGTGCAGCAGAACTCACTGATCTTCTGTGAAAGACATAATAAACTGTAAACCAGGTTATAGCAAACTATCTATCTATCTATCTATCTATCTATCTATCTATCTATCTATCTATCTATCTATCTATCTATCTATCTATCTATCTATCTATTTAATCTTCTTATATTGAGGCGGTCATACTTGGTCATTACCTCAGTTAGGTTATGCGCTAAATTTAGCTTTTAGCACAAAAAAAGCAGATATGGAACATGCATATTCAATTATGTAAAGTTAGAAAAAAAAATGGGGCCGAAAAAAAAATTTGGGCCGAAAAAAAAAAAAATGGGCCGAAACGACCCACCAATTTGGCCGAAACGACCCAACTCCAAAATTGGGCCGAAACGACCCAGGCCGAAACGACCCGGCCGAAACGACTCAGGACCGAAACGACCCAGGGTCCAAAACGGTTTAGGGCCGAAACGTCCCGCGACCGTTTTACTCATTCCCACTTTTTACCCAAATCATATGAGCAAAGTAACTTCCGGAACGAAAAGAAAAGAAAAATAGCATGTTTTTCGAATGACGCTTTAACATTTTCTTTTGTTTGTGCCGTTTAATGATTTTTTTTTTTGTTTTTTTAAAGTAATTTTAGATTAGACAGACTACAGAATGAATAGCTTTGACAAACTGTTTTGCATAGTAATGCCTATGCTAGTTTCAATACTCGAGGTGTACTAATAGTCGGCAAAAAAGGATTGCGTAGTGATGGCTAAGACTGTCAGCCTGGTTGGTAGAGCACCTGCTATGCAAGCAGTGGGTAGCATGTTGGAATCCTGCATTGGTCATATTTGCCCTCCTTGATAATTATGAAAGTAGGCTTAGCCTAAATGCGAGCACAGAACAGACCCTATCTGCAGTCTTGTCAAAAGTGCTTCACAGCATCATTAAAGAATGACTGTCTGTATATAAAAATATATGTAAATAAATAATAAAAATAATCAGCAGTATATGTTCATGACACTTATTGACACTCGTTTCTTGTCACTTTGTGACGCTTATTAGTATCAAGTCCGCTCCAGTCCTGTCAACTTCCAGTGACAACTTCCGGGAAGAAAATTGGTCAGAGCGATTTCTGCTGAAAGTATATATTGTTGTATGTTACTCTTCCTTGATCATATTCTCTACCGTAGAGCTCACTTTGTTCGCAACGGGCTTCTCGCTTTGGGAGCTGCGCTCACTATTAATTTAATGGTGACAAGGTAAACTAATTAGTACAGGGATTGTCAGGGAAAGACTAGAATCTGATAGTATATGTTCAGTTAACACCTGGCACTTCACTGTTAGAAAGAGTAGGTGTGGTGATATGCGCTGGTTTGCTTAATTGGTAGAGTACCTGACTTTCATGCAGAGGTTCCTGGATTGTAGTCCTTGATTGGGCACACTTTTTCCTCAGCTTAATATATGATTATATGTTCCCCCCCCCCCACCCCCTCATGGGTTTCCCCTAGCCCCTTTTCCTCAAGCCCCTTTTCGCATGTGGCTGTGCCACTAAGAACTGCACCATGCCCTAACTTGCTAGCCCCATGCCTTTTTCACTTGCACGCCTTTTTCATCAAATACAACATCAGGGGTGAGAATTTTCAGCAGATTTGCTGAATTCAGCAGTTTTGATGATTTTTTTAGAAAAATAAAAAGTTCTGATCATGACACAAGCTTTTGAATTATGGTATTTTTGTTGGGGGAGGGTAAGGGGTATGGACATTTTCAGCCGTTTTGTTGAATTATCATTCCAACCCCTGCAACATGTCTGATTGACCTTGCATACTCGCAGTTAACCACTTTGGGTTTAAGAAAGAAAAAGAATACTTCAAGAGTACTTGTATATTCACTGAAGTGTTTTTGGAGTGCAAGATGACACCTGTCACCGATTATACAACTCATTGACCAAAACAGTTTATGACAGTAATCTGTTGCTTTTCAATCCATGGTAGGCAGACATGAAACGAGCTTTTGATTGGCTGCTAGTGCAGTAACTCATCAACTCGTACCTCGTCAACTCATACCTTAGTCAACTCATACCTATTTTTGGTTAATTCGTACCTGTTGTCTGGTCAACTCATACCATCCATGTCAAGTCATTCCTAGTTTGGTTAACTTGTACCTTGTGAAAAAAAAAAAAAAAAAAAAGATAGATTCAATTATTTTGTTTATCATTATAATGACATAAGAGACTTCCAGATTAGTTGTAAACAATGCAGGCCCTGATCAGATGTGCATTCAGAAAAATACAGGAAACACTTCCTTGAGAGAGTTGCAATTCTGATAAACAAACAAATGAAAAAAGCAAAGATTTGTTTAACCTATTCAGTATTGTTGTAGTCTGGAGACCCCTAAAAGGGTATTGGCAAATAGTGCAGACCCAGAGCAGACACCACAGAACACAGCATCTGATGATGGTCTACACTGTTTGCAAATAGTTCAACCAGTTTTCGATCTCTAAGGAATATCCAAATCACGTACATGTAGTTGGACACCTAAAATCGAAATTAGAATTTTCCAATATTATGTGAGGGGAATTTATTCAGTCTACAATGGGTTAAAATTTTGCAAGTCTCAAAGGAAGTGTTCCCTGTATTTAAACACTGCATGCTTTGTAAAAATTTCAGCAGACAAAATGTTGATATATTTTTCTTATTTTTCCTAGAAAATAGGACTTCACTCTTCATGCAAACTCTCTCCTTAGGAGACAATTTGCATGAAGTGTTAGATCCTTTTTTTCTAGGAAAAATAAGAAAAAACATTGTCCAGTTTGTCATCTATTGAATCTGCCCTTAGTCTGGTATTCTATGACTGTTAGCAAACAATAAAGAGAGCTCTAAATGGATTTTTTTAATCATGAGTTTTGATATTTTCTTATTTCTCCATGAAAATATATATTGTAGGTTTTAAAATTAGAAGTGCCTCAGTAAAGCCCTTCTAATGAGTACCCATAGCTTATGTTTTCGTGGATAAATAATTAAAATATAAATCTGGATATTATTCCTCTTAACTGAAGATGCATTATATTCAGGCAGATCTGAGCAAACACTGCTGACTTACTCTCAGCACATGATTCCATTCAATTACGGTTGGTACCGGTTGACTAAGGTACAAGTTGACTAAGGTACGAGTTGACCAAAAGTAGGAACAAGTTGACTAAGGTACGAGTTGACCAGAAAATGCTAGTGATGTGTCATTACAATCAAACACCCTGTCGGCTGGTTCTCAGGTTCACTATGTCGGATATAAGTCTGGGAAGTTGCCTAGGGAAGCTTTTTGCACAACTGAATATAATACTTGTTTTAGATTATATTGGGTATTTTCATTGGAAGTGGATAGAGGTCCAGTACCAGACTATTAGCCTTCAAGGCTAGAGGTTCAGTATGGGACCTTTAGCCAGCGAGTTTAGAGGTCAGGTACCAAATCTCTAGCCATTCCTACTAAGACAGGCTACTAGCCATTCCTACTAAGACAGGCTACAGGTCCAATAATACCGAGTAGATTATTTATTTGTTACTTTCTACCATTTCCTGTCACAATTACGGTAAAGGTAAACCAGCTAGTAAATTTGTGATTTTCTTCGGTCAGTTAGTCACTATTGCTGTTGTTGTTGTAAACCTTTCGACAAATTTATATATATAAAGACAATGCCTTCATTGAGCTTGTGATGTCTTTTCGATTGGAAGAGGCCATCATGCTCAGTCTTTCTTTTTCATTTTTTTTTTTTTCTTCAATTTTCTAGCTCTAGACGTCAGACATGGAAGCTTTTAAAAGCAAAGAAGAATTGTGTGAGACCCTGGACAAGAACCTTATTGAATTCTTTGAAACACTGACAGAGTTGTATCAGCAGCAAACAAGCCTTGAACAGACCTTGAAAGCTGGTTTTCTGAGTTTGTCCAGAGCAAGGTTTGTGATAAATTAAAAAAAAAAAAAAAAGAATTGGAAACAGAAAACCATCACGAAAATACAACTGTATAATTTTGACCCCCTTCAACCCCACTTTTATATAGTAAAACTGGGGTTTACAGGGGTATACATTATTTTTTTCTTATTTCTGCTCAAAAACATAGATTGTGGGTACTTGTTAGAACCGCCTCATCGAGGCAGTTCTAACGAGTACTCACAATCTATGTTTTGAGCAGAATTATGAAAAATATCAGAACTGAACTATTTATCTGAAAAATTTCATTCTTTTGGTGGTAAAATTTTCTATATATTTGAATAGGCGTGTTTTCCTAATGTTGGGATTATGTATAGCTCCAGATAAAACACTTGCTTAAACCAAAAAAGTGTTGATACAGCTGTATCTTTTTTTTTTTCCATTATGAAAACAAACCTATTCAGATACATAGCTACAGATAAGAGGGGGTATCCACATAATATTTTTCTTATTTCTCTACAAAAACATATGTTGTGGTACTCATTAGAAGCACCTCACTAAGGCGCTTCTAATGAGTACCCACAACATATGTTTTCATGGAGAAATAAGAACGATATCAGCATTTTTCAGACGAAAAAAAGCGCCTTATCTGTTGCTATGCAAATATATAGAAAATTTCACCTTTTAAAACTGAAAATTTTCACATAAAAAACTGACATACTGGTTAATTGCTTAGAGGCCAGGGAAAAAGGTGAGCTGGTTTACTGACCAGCTCAATATGACTTGAACAGAGTTAACTGGACTGTAAACCTCCAACTTAAACAAACAAATTACATGTATATTCTAGATGTGTCTAAATGAAATAAGTGCCGGTCTGAAATTGCCATATTTGTGGCCAGCTTGGAAACTGAAAGCACCGATTACCGGTTGGTACTGCAACTTCCAAATCCCATCTCCTGTGAGATGACTACACTACATATACATGTAGGTACTCAGAAAGATAGGCATATGTGCAAACTGCCAAATTCAGCAATCAGTGTTGACCCAGGTCAGACATTGCAGAATATGATATCTAATCAGGTTCTGCAGTGTTCACCGCTACACAGCAGACTTCATTGCCTCAATAGGTAGTAAAAAGGACCATAGCACTAGTTAAGGTGCTTTTTTCAATCCAAAAGTATTGATATTTTTCTTATTTCTCCACAAAAACATGTGGGTACTCATTAGAAGCGCCTCGGTGAGGCGCTTCTAATGAGTACCCACAACATATGTTTTCCTTGAGAAATAAGAAAAATATTTACTGGATACTCTCCCTTATCTAGACCTATGAGGACCCATTAACAAGTTTTGTTAGGTCACCTAAGCAAGAAGTGCTCAAGGTGAGCTACTTGGATCTGTTGATTGGTCAATGTCCATCACATATTGTGCATCGTGTAACATCAACAATTTGCTTTAAAAGACTTTGTAAGAAGTATTGGGATAGATCAAAAATAGCTAAAAATGGTTCTGGTAGGAAATCAAAGGCCATGGATGCCATCTTGAAAATCTATTTTGTGTTTCTCCTGAACATAAAGGCCAATTTACTTGAAACTTCGGAGGAAGTATTGGGGCAACTTGTAGATCAAAATTAGCTAATATCATTCCAGTTTAAAATCCAAGGTGGCCACCATGGCTACCATCGTGATTTTTTTTTTTTTTTTTTACATGCTTTTTCTCCTGAACCGAAATACCAGTTGACTCAAACTTGGTGGAAAGGTCAACTTGTAGATAAAAAAATAGCTTAAATAATTCGAGTCCTAATTCAAAGATGGCCCCCATAGCTGCCATCTTGACGATCTGTTTTGCTCTACTTATCCTGAACCGAACTGCTGATTGACAAGAAACTTTGTAGGAAGTAAAGGGGCAACTTGTAGATGAAAAAATATCTAAAGTCATTCTGATCAGAAATCCAAGATGATCGCCACAGCCCCCATCTTGCTAATCTATTTTGAACTTCTCCAGTGAAAGGCCAGTGCGCTTCTGAACCTAAAGGCCATTTGACTCGAAACAGTATGTAGGAGGTATCAAGACAACTTGTAGATTAAAAATAGCTAAAATCATTCCAACTGGAAATCCAAGATGGCTGCGTGATGGCATTCTTGAATATCTATTTAAAAAAAGGCTAAAATTGTTTTGATTGGAAATCCAAAATGGCCACCACGGCTGCTATCTTGAAAATCTATTTTCAAATACTTCTCCTTAATGAAAAGGCCTGTGGACTTGAAACTTGATTGGAAGTATTGGGGTGACTTGTAGATAAAAAATAGGTAAAACCCTTCTGATTTGAAATCTAACATGGCCAACCCAGCTGCACTCTTGAAAATGTAAAGCCAATTTTTTCTCCTTAACCAAAAGGCCAATTGACTCGAAAATTCATTGGAAGTATGGAGGCAACTTTATATCAAAAGTAAACCAAAATTGTTTTGATTGGAGATCCAAGATGGCAACCATCTTGAAAATTTATTTTGAACATCTACTCCAGAACTGTAAGGCCATTTGACTGGAAACTTGGTAAGAACTATGGACTGACTTGTAGATTGTAAATAGCTAATATTGTTAAAAAAAGAAAAGCCAAGATGACCGCTTTGGCTGCCATCTTGAAAATACATTTTGAACTTTTACTCCTGACCAATTGACTCGAAACTTGATAGGAAGTATTGGGGCGACTTGTAGATCCAAAATAGCTAAAATCATTTTGATTGAAAATCAAAGATGGCCTCCACAGTTGCCAAATCTATTTTGAACCTTTTCTCCTGAACTGAAAGGCCACTTGACTAGAAACTAATTGGAAGCATCAAGTGGACTAGTTCAAATTACAGCCTTGGGGTAAAAAATGGTCTCACTGAAGGGGTCAGTTGTCTGGTACCCAGGTGAGGGATAAAGAGCCATCTTGGCCCTCTTCGTGTGAGTTTAAGATTTCCTACTACCGTATTCGACCTAATTACCACACATACATGTACCCCTATAAGCGCACAGTCATGCAATTTCCTAGTCTTCAGGTTATAGCCAATGTATTTGTACACCACAACCTCTTTATAACACTATTTTTTTGGGGTCCATAACATAAACCATGTTAGTTAAACAACCGTGTTATATCCAAACAAAAATGTGTAGATTATATTGAAAAATGACCATTTTATGGTCATTTTTCAATATAATCTATACATTTTTGGGATCTGTCTTTGAACTGTGTTATATCCAAAACCATGTTATAATGAACCGTGTTATAAAGAGGTTGAAGTGTATCTACATTTTTATAAAAACATGTTGTGGGTACTCATTTGAATTGCCTCAACTTTGCCTCGACAAGTCGAGGCAGTTCAAATGAGTACTCACAGCATATGCTTTTATAAAGACAATCAGAAACAAATATTGGGTAAGCGTCAATAATCCTCTCATGAAGTGCTCTACTAATCTTTCTGTAAGTGTGCCCTTATTTGATGCATATTTTACAAAAAGATTTTCCCAGTAATTTTGAAAACGCTAAGCGCAAGTGCAGTAATTAGATCAGATACAGTATTTAGAGTATGGTAGATGCTATCAAGTTTCGAGGGGACTGGATGCTGGTGTTTTTTTTTTTTATACGCCCATTTGAAAAACGGGACATATTACGTTACAGGATATGGCATCCATCCGTCCGTAAACTTTTTCATTTCTGGCTAACTTTCCTACAGTTTACATCTGATCAAGCTGAATCTTGGAATATAAGTTAGACCATGATGCAGAGTTATGCCCCTTTGAAAATTTCTGTAACCTTTTCATTTCCGGTTAACTCCTCCTACATTTTACATCTGATCAAGCTGAAACTTCATTTATAGTTAGACCATATGTTGAGTGCAGCGCATATTGTTTCGAGGTTACAGTCCACCAAAAATTTGCAGAGTTAAGCCCCTTTCAAAATTTCTGTAAACTTTTTGTTTCGGGTTAACTCCTCCTACAGTTTACATCCGATCAAGCTGAAACTTGATTTGTAGTTAGACGATGATGTGGAGCAGTGCGTATTGTTTCAAGGTTACAGTCCACCAAATATTAGCAGAGTTATACCTTTTTGAAAATTTCTGTTAATTTTTTGTTTTCTGGCTAAATCCAAGTTACTTCTCCCTTAATTTCTGGGCCAGCTTGGGCCCTTAGGTTACAGTTAACCAAATATCAGCAGAGCTATGCCCCAATGAAAGTTTTTAATTTTTTTTTTTTTTGTAATTCCACTTACAGTTTATATCCGGAGCACTAAATTATACAGAAGCGAGTTTATCTGCTACATCTTATTACTTGCCATGGGCGTATAATGCCCCGCTTGCGGGGAGCTCTTGTTAGGCATTTTTTACAAGGGAGATAACTTTTGTGACTTCCGTTCTGTTACCCTGCATACCACACCCCTTCTGAATGGGGTCTACCGGTAAGAAAATATTTTGCGTCCCTTCCGTTACAAAAACATGTCTGTTCAAATATACTGAAAATTTTACCACCAAAAAATGTAAATTTTCAGATAAAAAATTCTGATATTTTTCATATTTCTGCTAAAAACATAGATTGTGGGTACTCATTAGAACTACCTCATTAGAACTGCATTGATGGGGCAGTTCTAACGAGTACCCACAACAGGGTGGTTCTGATGAGTACCCAAAATCCATGCTTTTGAGCAGAAAGAAGAAGGAAAAAATGTATACCCCTGTAAATCCCAGTTTTACTATAAAAAAGTTGGGTTTTAGGGGGTAAAAATTATATAGGTGATGTTTCTGTTATCTGGTAAACCCATTTTTAAAGGGAGGCAAAACAGTTTAGAAATAGTTGCCTCCATTCCCCTTCTATATTTGGAGTGTGTACACATTGTGTTGTCTAGAGGCTTGATGCACACCTCTTTATAACACTATTGTTGGGGTCCATAGCATAAACCGTGTTAGTTAAACAACCGTGTTATATCCAAATACAAATGTATAGATTATATATAAAAATGACCATTTATGGTCATTTTTCAATATAATCTATACATTTTTGGGATCCATCTTTGAACCATGTTATATCCAAAACTGTGTTATAGTGGACCATGTTATAAAGAGGTTGTAGTGTAGTTGCTGAAGGGCACTGGAAGCACTGTTTTTTTTTTTTTTTTGCACCATCGTTTACAAGAGAGACAGCTCTTGTGACATTGTTTGCTTCCCCGTACACCAAGTCCCTTCTGAATAAGACACTGCTCTAAAAGTAATGTTGTCAATGATGATCAATTATAATCAATCATCAGTCATTTTTGCCTCCTGTGACTGATGATCGGAAAGATTTTTATAGTCGACTAATCAGAAATTCTATTTTTAGAAACATATTTTTCTCACGTTTTATTTTTATAGGCAAGTTATTAAGAAATGAAATTCAAAACTGTCTGTTTGGGCCATTCTAGATTTGTGGTCAGTAAAATTAAAAAAAAAATAAAAATGATAAAATAGCCTTAAATAAAATCAACCCAAAAGTACTGACATGTTTCTTACGTCTCCATGAAAACATATGCTGTGGGTACTCATTAGAAGTGCCTCGTGGAGGTGCTTCTAATGTGTTCCCACAACATATATGTTCATGGAGAAATAAGAAAAAATATTATCTGGATACCCCTCTTATTGATCTGGAGCTATGAATAAGTACAGTCAAACCTGTGTTAAGCAAGCACCTATTGGAAAGCCAAAAATTGGTTGCTTAAAACAGGTGCTTGCTTAATACAGGTAGATTTTAACTTCTTTGCCTTTAATGGGATCTCATATAGTGGCCTCTAAAGGCAGGTGATTGCTTAATACAGGTGGCCTTTAGGGCAGGTTTGACTGTACCTGAAAGAGGGCTTAATTAAGAGTGAATATATTTTCTAACCTATATGATATCGATTATTAATCGATGATCGATCATGAAATTCTGGTCAATTCCCAACCTTATCTAAAAGATAAGATGCTTTTTTCAGTCCAGAAGTATTGATATTTTTCTTATTTCTCCACAAAAACATATGTTATGGGTACTCATTAGAACTTCTAATGAGTACCCACAACGTATGTTTTTGTGGAGAAATAAGAAAAATATTTTCGAGGCACTTCTAATGAGTACCCACAACATATGTTTTTGTGGAGAAATAAGAAAAATATTTACCTGATACCCACTCTTATCTAGACCTGTGTAAAAGAAAAAAGAAATGCTTCTTTCCTTTTTGAGTAGGTTGATTTTCAGAAGTGGGCTAAACCACAGTGATAGAATTACTAACACTGGAACCCTGGAAGGTATACCGGCACAGTGGCTCAGTGGTAGAGCGTCCGCTTTGTGACCGGGAGGTTGCGGGTTCGATCCCCGGCCGGGTCATACCAAAGACTTTAAAAATGGTACTAGCTGCTCTTTCGCTTGGCGCTCAGCATTAAGAAAGTAGAGCTAGAACTGGTCAGCTCAGTGTCAGTATAATGTGACTGGATGGAATATCATGTCAAAGTGTCTGGGGCGTGATATTTCAGTGAGGCAGCACTCTAAAAGTGAGCATTGAGCTCCCTGCCACATCCAGACACCGTCGCGATATGACTGAAAAAGGTTGAAAGCGACGTTAAGCCCAAATCAAACAAACAAACAAAACCCTGGAAGGCTATCTATTTCCATTAAAAATCTCTTCTTACTGTGATTTCAGATACAGCATGGGTGTGAAATCTGTCGATATCGACCATGTTGATGAGACAAAGATGGAAGCACTGGTAAAAGTAGATGTAAAAACTGAAGATGATTTAGACGATCTCTCTGATACTTTCACAGTTATTCACAGTAACAGTTCAAATGAAGACTGCTCTGTAAAAAGTATTGTTGACAAAGTTGTAGGTGCAGAGAAAGAGATGAATAAGTCTGGTTTAAGGAAGAGAATTACAAACACTGGAAGTGGGGATACAACTGAAAACGCATCGTCTATAAATGGTAAACATATAGAGGAAGTCAATTTCGAGGACAACAATAAGGATGAAGTTAAAGGTACTGCAAATGAAGACAGGAAAATCATTGATCCTATCAGGTGGTTTGGTGTTCTTGTGCCAGGTTCATTAAAACAGAGTCAGACAGAGTTTAAAAAGTCTACCGAGTTAGCTGTGACTATAGGAAATTTACAGACAAAGTTAGAAAAATTAAGAAAGAATTACAAAAGATTGTTACTTTTGAAGAAAAATAAGTTCAGTGAGAGTGATTAATGTGCAGAAGCATAGCGGGCCCCCATAGCCTAGTGGATAGGACAGTTGACTCTTAACCATTAGGTTTCTCACCACTGTGGTTCCAGCTTCGCTCAGGTCACATGTGGGAAGGCCAAGTTCTGCTTACGGATGGGCAGGTGGTTTTTCCCCGCGTTCTCCGGTTATTGCCCACTTTTGATGAACAATCTGCTTGATATAAGCTAAATATTCTTGAAAGGACCGTAAAAACCAAATCAAAAAAAAAAAAAAAAATGTGCATAAGCACATTTCTTTAGAATCTGTCATAGCTATTCTTTCGTGGAGATTGATCATGAAATATTTTCTATGGTCATTCTCTCCCTTCCGCTGATTCAAGAAGGGCAGTTGTCAGTTTCTGGCAAAAGAATGTGCACAATACTGGTGAACCGCTTAGAGGACTAAGTCTGCCCAGTAAACGTGTGGTTAGGTAAACTGACTGCGCTCGACATGACCCCATTGGGTTGACTGGGCCGTTAAACCTCAACACAAACAAACAAATCTGTCATAGCTTTAGATAAGATGCTTTTTTCAACCAAAAAGTATTGATATTTTTCTTATTTCTCCACGAAAACATATGTTGTGGGTACTCATTAGAAGTGCCTCAGTGAGGCGCTTCTAATGAGTACCCACAACATATATTTTTGTGGAGAAATAAGAAAAAATATTTACCGGATACCCACTTTTATCTAGACCTATGATCTGTACTTTTTTTTACTCTAAAGTATATAAACAGACAGGTGTGAGCACATAGTGTAGACTAAGATCAAACTGCTCCTAAAAGTTCGGTTTGATCAATGTCTGCACTTTTTGCCATTCTGCCTTGAAAATTTAGACACATGTCTTGGTAGTCTTATGAATTTGTTGAAATATGAAGGCAAGCATGGTAAAGTGTTAAGCTGTTTGAATACATATATTTCAATAAAATGTGTTATTTCACAAAGCATATACCAAATTCGATCTTATTACCGCACATACCACTATAAGTGCACAGTCATGCAATTCCATAGTCTTCAGATTACAGCCATTATACTTTTTGTCTATTTCTTTATAAGGGTATATGTTGAGGGTACCCATTTGAATTGCATTGACTTGTCAATGCAATTCAAATGAGTACCCACAACATATGCTTTTATAAAGAAAATCAGGAAAAACAAACAAACAAAAAAACATTGCAAAAGCACCATTTGATAAGACCTTTCACTGATCTTTTATTTTATTTATTTATTTATTTTTTTTTTAAAGTGTACCCTTACAATGTAGATCATACCACAAGTTTTCCCAGTATTTTTGAAAAACCTAAGGGCACAGTGCGGTAATAAGGCCGAATTATACGGCGTGTAGTTAAAAAGAGGATAGCATGCCACAACCATCCTGTGCTACGAACACTGATCATTCAATTCTGGATATGATCATCCAGCCAAATACATTCAAACTTCAATGGCTCGAACATCTTTGGGACCATGGAAATTTGTTCGAGAGATGGGTAGTTCGAGCCAGTGAGATTTAATCATGGTGCCAGGTCAGGAAGCAAATGGCAATTTATGGAAATGTTTTCGATCTTTAACAAAATAGTGGTATGTTGTGTGTACTCATTAGAATTGCCTCGATGAGGCAATTCTAATGAGTACACACAACATACAATTTCATAATAAAACAAAAATTTCCCTCAGTATTTGTTTTCTTGAGCTATCGGAAAAATTCCGTACGGACTCAAAAATGAGTTCCAATAAGCCATGGTAAACGAGCCATCAGTGTTCGAGCCATTGGAGTTCGACTGTAAGCAGGTTTGTGTGGCTCAGTAGAGCATCCACCTTCAGGTTAGCCAGGTCGTAGCTAATCTTGTAGAACTTTCTAAAATTGGAACTAGCTAATTCTTTCACTTGGCACTCAGCAAAGCATTAGGAAGAGCAGCAAGGGCTCTTTGCTCTTATGTCAGTATGTACCTTGTGGTAGTATAGCTTCCAAGTGGTTATGGCATGATATCGTAATGACTTGGCACTTTAGAAGTGCATCAGTTGCCACTGTTTAATCCAGTCACCATCATTGCATGACAAAGATTGTTAACAATGACATTAAAGCTCAACTAAAAAAAAAATGTCAAAGATTATTAACCCTTAGCACTCCGTGTATTATTTTCAGCAGACAACATATTGAAATATTTTTTTTTTTTATTTTTGCCAGAAAACAATTTTGACATTTCATGCAAATAGTCTCCAATGAAGACAATTTGCCAGAAATGTCATATCCTGATTTCTGGGAAAAATAAGAAAAAATATCACCAAATTGTTGTCTGCTGAATTACTCCAGAGCGTGGTAAACATTACGAAAACACGCCTATTCAAATTTATTGAAAATTTTACCAACAAAATCTGAAAGTTTTCAGAGAAAATTTCTGATATTTTTCATATCTCTGCTCAAAACATAGATTGTGGGCACTCGTTAGAACCGCCTCGCCGAGGCGGTTCTAACTAGTACCTACAAACTATGTTTTTGAGCAGAAATAAAAAAAAATGTATACCCCTGTAAACCCCAGTTTTACTATATAAAAGTGGGGTTCAAGGGGGTCAAAACTATATAGGCATGTTTCCATGATGAAGGTGAATGTTAAACATGACATTGTATGTCAAACTTAATATGTTGTGGCTACCCAAAAGAATCATTTTGATAGGGGAGTACGTGGCAGTATAGGCTCAACTTTCAGTGCTTACAATTGCCACTCCGTTTCAATTATGCGCTGAATTTTCACCCCATTTATTAGAGGACTAATCCTGCCCAGTAAACGTGTGGTTAGGTAAACTGACCGGGCTCGACATGACCCCATTGTGTTGACTAGGCCAGAAAACCTCAACACAAACAAATCTCTGTGCAAGAGAGTAGTGGCAGTAGTATTGAGCAGCCATAACAATATTAACCCTTACCATGCTGAATAAATTAAGATGTTACGCCCACATCTAATTGTCAGCCAATCAGATTACTTAAACCAAATTGTTGATATAAAGTCACATACTGATTGACAAACAGTGCAGATTCAGATCAGTTGGCTTCTTTTAGAAGCCAACTGATCTGGATCTACACTGTTTGCAAAGACAGGGCATATCCGGGCTCAGCAGGACAAGGGCCAGTATTGTTTTCATGGAGAAAGTAGAAAAAAAAAAACATCAGTACATCCTTTGTTTGTTTTAATTGGTTGAAAATATCCTCAAAGTTCCAGATTAGGGAATCACTGTAGCTGCAATTTAACATTTTACCCTTGCCATGCTGAATAAATTACGATGCCATGCCCACTGATTTTCAGCCAATCAGATTACTTGATCCAGGTTTTTTGATACAAATGCACATACCTGACAACAAACAGTGCAGATCCAGATCAGTTGGCTACTGAAGAAGAGGAAGCCAACTGATCTGGATCTACTCTGTTTGAAAAGGCAGGGCATGTCTAGGTTCAGCACATCAAGGGTTAACAGTATGTTCTTATTTTTGTCATCAAAATATATCTTATGGCTACACAAACTGGAATTGCCAGTCAGATAATTCCGGTGACTACACATTAGATGTGTTTAATTGGAGAAATTACTGTAATAACCCTACTGTCCTTTCGACATCACTTGGAAAGGTGTGTTTTGCGTGGCGATTTGTTTTAAATGAAAATATTCTGTTCTGATTGACCATATCTTATCATAAACCGTTTGTCTTTTCTGTTTCTCTGTTTTGGCTCAAATATTTACCTAAAATTACATGTAAATCTATGACCAAAAATTGGTCTACCTATGCAATTTCTATAGTAAAGTGATTTTTTTTTATTTTTTTTTTAAATTTTTATCTAAAAAAAAATCTTTATTTTTCTTTGCTTAATTTGAATAATTAATGCTTCAAAACAGTATTGTGTAAATTTTGTAAAAATTGAACAAGCGGAACTTATTGAAAATCTGCCTCCGAGTTACCTACCCTACAGATTTCTGCATGATAAATTTGCATTCATTATTACTATGGGAAAAGTGAAAATATTTGACTTTTTAAAAAACAATGACCAGAATAAATCTTTTTGTGCATAGGCAGTTACCACAAATGGCAAAAGTTTGCAAATGCACTAATTCAAATTAAAGCGTCAAGCAAAAAATGACTTTCTGAAAGATGTCAAAAACACAGTAAGTATGGTGAAGACAGGCCTGAGCAAACAATGTAGACCCAGATGAGCCGGCCTTGGTGGCTCAATTGGATGCGCGTTCGACTGGACATCAGGAGGTCGTGGGTTCAACCTCCGCCGAGGTCAGCAACATTGTTTCGTGGAGATTGATCGTGAAATATTTACTATGGTCATTCTCTCCCTTCCACTAATTCAAGAAGAGCAGTTGTCAGCTTCTGGCGAAAGAATGTGCACAACACTGGTTAACCGCTTAGAGGACTAAGCCTGCCCAGTAAACGTGGTTAGGTAAACTGACCCCGCTTGACATGTCCCCATAGGGTTGACTGGGCCGTAAAACCTCAACACAAACAAACAAACACTGATTGCAACTTCATTGTTTTAGACTCCTCAACAGGCAGCCAGATAGACTCGTTCAAATTTTAGGAAAGCTGAGGTAAGGCATTGAGGTGTCACGGGGGTGGTCGGGTGGTGCGAAGGTGCTGTGTATCTTGCATCACTGGGGCGTCCAACTGATACTGGCTTACAGTTGGGCAAGACCTGCTATCCTTGTAGTGGGTAAGGGTAGAGGGGGAATGTTTTTATTTCTGTTTCTTCACTTTCATTCTTGTTCCTCTTTCTTCCCTGTCCCTCTCTTTCATCTCCTCTACTCTCTCTTCTATCTCTTTTCTCCCTTTCTCTGGGAGACGACACAAAATGACCCTCAAGGGTTGACATGTCGTTAAACCCCAACACAATCAATCATTGAGGTGTCATAATATTTCTGGGCCCAGTTGTTCAAAGCTTCTTTAGCTTAACGAGCTCGTTAGTGGTCAAATTGTTAACTGTTCTAGTAAGTACAATATCTAATTCTAATTTTGATGAAAAAATGTGAGAAGCTTTTGCAAGTGCAAAAAATATTAGTATATACGCCATATTTAATGATCAAAGTTTTAAAGATACATGTACGTTAACTAACGACATCGTTAGTTTTGAACAACTGGGCTCTGGTAAATATGGTAATTAGAAAACCTGTTCCGCATAACCTGTTTCTTTGGTTAGAGCTACCGTATTGCCCTTAATATTTGGACACCTTAAATCCTCGCCATACCTGTTGGAGACTTGTCCCAAAATTTGAACTAGTCTATTTCAGTTCACTGCCGGGTGTCAGTCGTGTCTAAAAACTGCTGGCTGACAAGTCATTGAGTGACGCAATAACTTGGCATCCAATAGTTTTTAGACACAACAAAATTAGTGGCAAACAAATAATTCAGGCTCTGATCAGATGCCGCTTTCTGCAACATCTGATCTTGATTTACTGTCAAAACATCTTTGACCCCATATAGATTTGTTCTAGACAGGGGTAGTTCGAGCCACTGAGGGTTAATCATAGCACCAGGTCAGGGGGCGAATGGATATAATTTAGGAATGTCTTTTTGATTTATGTTTAATAGTGCTATGTTGAGTGTACTCATTAGAATCACCTCGGTGAGGTGATTCTAATGAGTACACACAACATACATTTCATTATAAAGTAAGAAAATTTCACTAAAATAGCCATAAATGTTTGCTTTCTTGGGCTATCAAAAGACTTGCCTAGGGACTCTAAAACGAGTTCGAATTAGCCATGGTAAACGGCCCATCCGTGTTCGAGTCAGTGAGGTTTTACTGTATACAGTTTGCTCAGGTCTATATTAGCCAGTAGGGTAAATATACTAGTCAGTATCTGTAGAGCCTGCTTTACAAAGGTGGCTACATACACTATTTCAGGTTTTTGCCCAGTGAATACACAATAAACACACAATGTCGTTTAGTATGACCCAAATTGATGAGAATATGTTATGAAACTTTGTCAGGGTGTTAGTGATCGTTTTTTTTTTTTTTTTTTTTTTTGTTTTGTTTTTATTTTATTTTATTTTGTTTTATTTATTTATTTTTTTTGTTTTTACCTTAATTAAAGATAAGTTACTCATTACTTTATTTTGGCATAGTGGTACATGAGTAATTTCCCTTGGTAAACAAGCAAGTGTTTGAAAAACGAGTTATACAACGAGGGAATAGCTTCTGCACCTAATTGGTCTGAATGAACATACGTTTTTCTGCCAACAGTGTACAGGGTGATTATAAACATTGAGAATGAGGAATTGAGCAGCAGAAAAGGGTAGGTAGACCAAGATTTTTTGCCGTTGGAGACCATAGGAGGCTTGTTGTTTTGGATTCAAAGAACAGAAGACTGAGCATCAGTAATATAAGATGTGAACTAATACGAAATGGGACTGTTCCTCTTTCTAGAGAGACCTTGAGAAGGGAATTGCATTCTCTGAGTTGGAGAGAACTCAAGAGGAATTCCCTCACCACTTCTCAAACCTGCACAGAAGGATCGACGTTTGGCTTGGTGCATTACGAAAACACGCCTATACAAATATACAGAAAATTTCACTTCCAAAAATTGAAACCTGTCAGATAAAAACTCTGATATTTTTCATATTCCTGCTCAAAACATAGATTGTGGGTACTCGTTAGAACCGCCTCGGCGAGGCGGTTCTAACGAGTACCCATAATCTATGTTTTTGAGGAGAAATAAGAAAAATAATGTATACCCCTGTGAAGCCGAGGTCGGCAACATTCTTTCGTGGAGATTGATCATGAAATATTTTCTACGGTCATTCTCTCCCTTCCGCTGATTCAAGAAGGGCAGTTGTCAGTTTCTGGCGAAAGAATGTGCACAATACTGGTTAACCGCTTAGAGGACTAAGCCTGCCCAGTAAACGTGTGGTTAGGTAAACTGACCGCGCTCGACATGACCCCATTGGGTTGACTGGGCCGTAAAACCACAACACAAACAAATACCCCTGTGAACCCCCGTTTTATTATATAAAAGTGGGGTTTAATGGGGTCAAAATTATATAGGTATGTTTTCCTGATGTTTGGACCATTTTGACCGACTGGGACGTGATATTTTTTAGATGAAAGCTTTGTATGGTTGTATCCAAAGTACATGTAGATGTGGACCAAAGATTCCGAGATGCATTTTCCAGTTCTTGACCAAAGTCTGGTCTTAAATTTCATGCGTGGGGTGGGGTACTATAGTACGTGGCGCTACATTTGTTTTAACCCGTCTGTTTAGTCATCACGAAAACATGCCTATATAATTTTGACCCCCTTAAACCCCACTTTTATATAGTAAAAGTGGGGTTTACAGGGGTATACATTATTTTTCATATTTCTGCTCAAAAGCATAGATTGTGGGTACTCGTTCGAACCGCCTCGTCGATGCGGTTCTAACGAGTATCCACAATCCATGTTTTGAGCAGAAATATGAAAAATGTCAGAATTTTTTATCTGAAAATTTTCATTTTTTGATGGTAAAATTTTCAGCATTTTCGAATAGGCATGTTTTCGTAATGAACGCAATACGGAGATACTTGAGGGACACTGGATTCCTACAGTACAGGTTTGGTTTGAAAATTACTGGATTTTATAGCAAGATAATGGCCCTAAACACAAAGCAAGGCAAATTTTGTTTGAAGACATTTTAAAGATTAGTTCTAGACTGACCAAGCTACAGCCCGGATTTGAACCCCATAGAAAATATATGAAGCCTTATGAAGGCGAGTACCATTCAGAAAGGTTTATAAAATACTGAAGACATGAAAGCAGAGATGGGTCAATTTCTGGCACACTATGGCCCATGATATTCTCTTCTTTGAAAATCGAAGCCTGTAGCCATACCAGGGGAGGTCTGTATCACAAAATATAACTGTTCACTTTAGAAAACCAACTGTTTACTTAGTTTTATGATACAATTTTTTTTTTCATTTATTATTATCAATAATTTTGAGTCATAATGTAACTACAACGTTTCCGCGTTACTGTGCTGTCGTGACGTCGACCTTTTAACCCTTAAAGCGCCAAGAAAAACTGCACCTGAAAATGTCGTCTGTTTATGTCGTCTTCTGAATATTCTTGCAGACTTTTTTAAAAAAAATATTTTTGCATACAGGCAAACAGTGTGGACCCTGATCAGACTGCTCCTAAAGGAGCATTCTGATCTGGGTCCACGCTGTTTGCAAAAATGACTTTTAAAACCACAAGCAGACGACAAAGCAGATGACAATAGTTGTGACTGGCGCTTTAAGGGTTAACAATATTGCTGCGTTGTTGTGTGTTTACTGTGTACGGATTTAGCTCCATTTTTGATTGACCATTTGATCTACAGTCATCGCATCCGGCAAACACTTCCTCCATAACAGGGACTCGAACAATGGTATCATTTTGTGACCCATGACCCACATTTCACAGCCCAATGGCTTTGTAACCCTTTACATGGATTATAGCGTTTTGCTCGGGTAAAACGCTATAATCCATGTAAAGGCAGGTGCGACACCGCTTTCCGCGTAATACTTGATTCTGTATACAGTATAACCTCAATGGCTCGAACACGGATGGCTCGTTTACCGTGGATGATTCGACCTCTGTTTTCAGTCCCTACAAAATTCTTCCAATAGCTCAAGAAAACAAATATTTAGGGATTTTTTTTTTCTTATTTTATCATGGAATTGTATGTTGTGTGTACTCAGTAGAATCGCCTCATCGAGGCGATTCTAATGAGTACACTCAACATACAATCATTGTGTAGAAAATCGAAAAGATTTCCCTAAATTATCGCTATTTGCTTCCTGAACTGGTGACATGATTAACCCTCAGTGGCTCGAACTACCCATGTCTCGAACGAATTTCCATGGTCCCAAAGATGTTCGAGCCATTAAGGTTCGACTGTAAATGGCTTCGAACTTGAAATGTATTTTATTGAGATGAACAATCCGAACTTTTATGAAGAAAAGTACAGCCTGTATCACGGCTGCTTATCTCCTCACGCGCAACACCGTGAAAAGAAAATCGTAAAGAGGTCTTCCGGAGGTGGTTGCGGAGAGTCAGTTTAGGTAGTTTTGAAGGTGTGCGTCAGTTGAAATAAAGCTGACATTTTGGCACGAGCGTCGATATTCGAAATCGGGCGATGTAATTCAACCTCTTATTTAGTCTCCCATATAATCAGACCGGAATTGTAGTCCTTAAAGCGATTACGGAACAAAAATCCTTTTTTCTCCCGATGCAAGGGTGGTCAGATTTTGCCGTTTTGGTAACAGACAGGCATGTAAAATTCCAATTCTTGGACAGACTACAAATCTCTGGTTAAGTATATCACGTGGCAGTGACGGTTTAACATGTTACTGTGTAGCTCAAAAGAAAATATATCGCATTATTTTGCGATTGTACAGAAACTAGGCATTTTGTTGATCCCAAATCTGAACCCGGGGCACATCATTTCCTACAAGGTAGCATGTGCGCTCATTGAAAACTCGGATGAGCCTAGCCGATCAGTTTTCACTGTCCGCTTGAAGATCCCTTCGATCCTTGGCTATCGACAGAGTGCATGCAAAGACTCCGATCAGAAGGTGCGGATGCGCAGGACTGGTCTGAGTTTTCGCTTGGCCGGGCGCACTTGCGTCTTGTAAGAAATGCTATGGCCTGGTTCAAATTTGAAATTTAAAGAAAAAAGGACTGTACCGTCGCCATTTACATGCAGTGATCATTAGCCTTATGAGGCGTTTCACGGCCGCCACACGGCATTAACACCAGCAGCATTGTAGTAAAATAAGAGTAAAAATGATTGCCCTTGGAAACAAAGAACATATAGTAAGACATAATTCCTGGACCCAGTTGTTCAAAGCTAAAGATGTCAGTTAACGTATCGTTAAAACTTTGATCACTAAATATGGCATATAAGCTCATATTTTCGCTGAAAAAATGTGAGTAGCTTTTGCATTAATAGCAAAAACTACTTACGTTTTTCCAGCAAAAATACCTGTATATTAGATCTTGTATTTATTAGAACAGCTAACATTTTGACCACTAACGAGCTCGTTAAGCTAATGATAACTTGAACAACTGGGCCCAGGTATTTTTCTTATTTCTCCAGGAAACGTATGTTGTGGGTGCTTTTCAGAAACGCCTCTACGAGGCGCTTCTAATGACTACCCACAACGTACATATATGTTTTCCTCGAGAAATGAGAAAAAATATCAATAACAGTTATTCATTACGAAAACTTGCTTATTCAAATATACTGAGAATTTTACCACCAAAAAATGAAAATTTTCAGAAAATTTTTGGTATTTTTTCATATTTCTGCTCAAAGCAAAGATTGTGGGTACCTGTTAGAACCGCTTCGACGAGGCGGTTCTAGCGAATACCCACAATCTATGTTTTTGAGCAGAAATAAGAAAAATAATGTATACCCGTGTAAACCCCAGTTTTACTATATAAAAGTGGGGATTAGGCGGGGGGACAAAATTATATAGGCATGTTCTCCTGATGGGAAAAGATGGCTATGACGTCATCGCAAATCATTCCGGTAATCTCACGGGTACAGAAGAGACGTGCATACACAGAAAATGTACTGAAATAAGGCTACAAAGACGAATAATATGGATAAATAGCATAATTTCTTTGCAGCAAGAAACATACAAATAATTAGACGGATGCATTAAAAAGAAAGAAAAAAAACATAAAAGAAGTTATATTTATTTCAAAATAAGGTCATAATTGTTCGCATTGTCAGTATCATTTTCTAATTAATACAAAGTTTCTATTAATCAGTATTCGTTATCCAAATGGAACATTTTTAATGCAAAATAACCCGAAATAATTTTGTTTCCGCGAACATACGTTTTCAATACGGTAGTCTTAGTACGAAAGAGCAGATTACATACCTGGTAATCTCGTAAGGGGTAGCCGGTGGTTATGCACTCATTTTTTTTTTTTGTTTTTTTGTTTTTGTTTTTGTTTTGTTTTGTTTTTACGCGAACCTCCGGCTATGACTTGCGAGACCTCCAAACGGGTAAGTTCTCCTGATTTATTGAATTTTAGTCAATTTTATAGACATAATTTTAAAACTCGGACAATGCTATTCTCAACAACTTTCATTTCTGCGTCGGAAAAGATAGGCGTGGACTTAAAAAAAAAAAAAACAAAACAAAACAAAAAAAAAAAACAAAAACAAGTGGCTATTTTGTTTTTATTTAATTTCACTCGGAGAAGGGTAGTCCGATATTCCTGTTTTGACTTTTCTCCTGTGCAAAATGAAGGTATTTTCGGCTATCTGGGCTATGAAATACTTATTTAAGACATCAAACCAGACGTACTGCAACCTACGTCTACTTTGAAATACAATAGATGCTTAATTTCCTAAGCTTTTCTTCCAGGGACTGAAATGTTTATGCTGAATATGACTTGCAACCCGGAGGCCGATTACCCCTTATAGGGGTATAAACCCTTACGGGGATAATGCTCGTCTCAATTGCAAAACCTTTCATGGCGTTTAATTGTTTATATGTAAATGGAATACTTTGAAATGGCTTTGGTCTAAAATCTGCCTATAGTTTAGATGCGGGACATTCTGATAATGGCTGATGTTCCCATAAAGGATAATCAGTGCTTTTAAGCAGACACCTAACAGTTGGCTTTCTTGTCCCCGTAAGGATTAATGCCCCAGTAAGGGCTAATCGGCCTCGTAAGTCATATTCGGCACAAATATTTCAGTCCCCAGAACAAATGCTTGGGAAATTTAGCATCATGTATTTCAACGTAGACGTAGGTTGCAGTACGTCTTATTTGATATGTTAAATAAGTATTTCATACCCCAAATAGTTGAAAATACCTTTATTTTGCACTGGAAAAAAGTCAAAACAGGAATATCTGACAACCCTTCTCCGGGGGAAATTAAATTAAAAATTAGCCGCCTGTTTTTTCAAGCCGATGCCTATCTTTTCCGACGCAGAAAAGAACGTTGTTGAGAACAGAATTGTCCGATTTTTCAAAATTATTGTCAACAAACGGCTATATATATATATATATTATATTATATTATATTATATCTATGAAATTGACTAAAAATCAATAAATCAGGAGAACTTACCCGTTTGTTGACATTTGGGTGTCTCGCAAGTCATAGTCGGAGGTTCGCGTAAAAAAAATTGAGTGCATAACCACCGGCTACCTCTTAAGAGATTACCAGGTGTGGATAAGATGAATACGGATAATTGTACGATTCAAAATAGCGTTTATCCTTTATGAAATTACTTTAATATAAATCTTAAAATAATTATTTTAAAATGCATTGTCATCCAAGTTGTGGAAAAAGAAAATTATACACAACTCAAGCAAATCCCTGGATGAATATTCCCACCGGCTAAAATTGTCCGAAATGCATTTCAGATGCACTAGTTAACACGTTTAAATTTAATACGAAAAAATATAAGAAAATAGCAAAACATGATTATTTATAGCAAATCTTCGAAATATTACATGTAATGTAGTAAAAAATTGTAAGTCAAAATAAAGAACTGGAGGCTTTAGGCATATACAGTCGACTCTTGTTATCTCGAATTCAAAGGGACTCTCTGAAACACTTCGAGATATCTGTACCTCGACATATCAGAGTTGAGAGAGTGGGGAAAACAATAAATTGAAAAACCACATTTAACAAATGAATATGTAATTTGACTCCTGAAGTTAGAAATATATATATAAAATAATGTAGAAAAGAGGAGAAATTGCTCCTTAGGAGCAATTTCTCCTCTTTTCCACATTATTTTGTTACCTGTTGTCATAGTTTCATGTAAAAACAGGGACCAGATTTTCACTTCGAGATAAGCGGTAATTCGAAATAAGCGAGTTCGAGAAAACGAGGTTCGACTGTATTCTATTTAGTGTGAAACACGCCCCCGATTGATTTCTACCCATGAGATTTACCTGCATGTATAGCAATGACGTCACGCTATCTTTTCCAGGTGCTTTTCTCCTAAGCTGTGAGTAATGTCTGTATGTGCACTGCTGGCATAAATTCCAGAAAGAAAAAGGCTTTCATTTACAACTTTACCGAGTTAACCGTTGTCTTGCTGAGCCCGGATATACCCTGCCTTTGCGAACAGTGTTGATCCAGATCAGCTGGCTTCTTCGGAAGCCAACTGATCTGGATCTGCACTGTTCGTCATTCATTGAATGTGAATTTATATCCACAATCTGGATTAAGTAATCTGATTGGCTAACAATTAGAAATGGGCGTAGCATATCAAATTATTCAGCACGACAAGGGTTAAAGAATTATTGCCGAGGTTTATGAAAGCGTTTTCACGCTTTGTTGATTATTTCTTTTGCTCTCCTTTGTAGTTCATATGTTTTATCTCTCTGTCCTTCAAATATTTCGATGGCTGTTTTGTGTCGTCTTATTCCAGCGTTATCTGCCGATTTCGACAATCTCTGTTGCTTTTTCAACGCCTCTTCTAAGTGCATTCCTTTACCCTTTGGTCTTATAAGCGTCCCGCGATCCTTAAACGTGGAAAATTGAGCAGGCGCTTGGCCGGTTGATTTCATCAACCGTTCATGACCCTCAAATCGTAATTGTTCAATATCAGACCGGTAAATTACAGGTTTGGTAGGATATGATTCCCTCATGAATAATGACCTGTCCCCTATTAAGGGTTTGTAGTACTGTCCGCCTTTCTCCAAAATGGAAAATTCCTTCTCGTCTCCAACTGATTTTTCGGAGGGCTGCTGCTTATTATTCAGATGGACTAGAATTTTCTCAGAAACTTCCGTCGGAAAGTATCCACTGTAAAAATCCATTTTGTCCGTAAGACGAAAATTTTGCAGGTCGTTCGACGTACGTTCCGCTTTAGCAGGCGTCACCGAATTCCGATTTTCAAGTTCGTCTGCTAAGCGTTGTTCAAGCGTTTCTGTAAACGTGACTCTTTTATCAGAACTTTGTGTTTTGGCACTAACATCCCTTGTCACACAAGAATCAACTCTAGACAACGACTGACTGTCCAAAACTCTGGATTGCGTCTGACTGTCTGTCACTGTGGTTGCTTTAGAACTAGATCTAAAATCTGACATCCTGGAAATACTATCTAGATCTGTAACACTTCTTTGCAGTGACATAGACGATCTTGAATTCACGAAAACGGACTCCCGGCCCTCTTGTGGCTGTCTGGGGTCGCGGTAATCTCCTTTTGTCACAGAAATCCAAGGGGAAAGATATTGTAACGACGGCAAAGTGGAATCTGGCGGCTTAAATCGTCCCATATTTAACTTGTCTCCACGTTTCACCGGCCGAAAATTAAACGTTGCCGTCTGTGTTTGATTAGAGATGCGCGATTTCCGTTTCATACCCCTGGTTGGCGAAAAAGTCACTCGTATAGGTGAATGCAAGCGAGCCATATATGGCAAAATCCCGTCCTCATCCACTGGCGTATTCGATGGATATGGAGCGAAAAGTCTTGGCATGTGTCGACTAATCGTATAATCTTCGTCCCGCTTGGCAGCTTGACCCTTGAACAGGCCTAATCCTCGCGACATGATTGGGACTTCAGCCGTCATGTATAAGGCCAATCGGGTCAGAATCGAATTTATTCGAAAACAAAAACACAAGATTAAGATTAACCGTCAGTTGATTTGAAACCAGCTACTCTGATAGTCTCGAATTGTTGTAATGATTTAACCCAAAGTAAACATTGGTAGAATGTAACTGATAGCTTTTATCCTGTACTTTGTCTCTTGGTTTACTTACGTCTATGGTAAACAGAAGGTGTTAAAGGAATGGCCATTTCCTTCCACCTGCCTGATAAAAATGTCAGTAATTTCTGATTACGATGAGCCGCAACGTCGAAAAACTTAACTTCTGAAATGTGTATCCAAGGAAGACTCAAATCAACCAGCACATCCGCGCTGTCTATTCAGTCCTCGTTGAAACTTTGCATCATCGGCTGTCCGATATGCGCCCAGTGAAAATTCTGATCAGCCTGCGCTAATGCGCAGGCTGATCTGAATCTTCGCTTGGCGCACATGTCCACAGATACGTTTTCTGACGTAACGCCTTGTATAACGTCACACACCGTGCTGTATATTTACTATTAATTGTTAATTGAATATTGCGTAAGAAATGTGTACTCCTTTGACACGTATATGTATTTTTCAACAACAAATTACATAACTTCCCCTGTCTGGTTAGTTTCAGTCACGAATAGTTGTAAAAATGCTAGCTTATCTCTTAAAACGCCAAGAAAACATGCATCTGAAAATGTCTGTTTATGTCGTCTGCTGAATATTCTTGCAAACTTTTCTAACCAATTTTTGCATACAGGCAAACAGTGTATACCCAGATCAGACTGCTCCTAAAGGATCTGGGTTCACACTGTTTGCAGAAATGACTTTCAAAATCACAAGCAGATGACAAAGCAGACGACAGTTGTGATTGGCGCTTTAAGGGTTAAACTACATCACGCCGTCGAACTAAATGTACTTCCTGTTTAAATTCCGACTGTTCTTCTTTCCGATCCTGGCACGATTCAAGCTAAATGAAGTATCCAGCTAGGTATTTTTGTAATGTTTCCAAGAAAAGTGTCGTGTAGTTCACATTGGAATCTTCTCAAGTGAGATTCCTCAACATGGTTTTATGCGAAAAAAAGAAATATTTTAAAAATTTGCAAATTAGTCACTTTAATATTTCCCTATGAATACATGTATTTTCACGCTCTGTATTGAGGGCTGTCATATATAAACTGTCTTATACGAGCTTCAGGGCACTTATTAAGGAATATTTTTCATGATAATTCTTGGATACTTTTTCTGATCTATCCACTAAAACATATGTTGTGGTTACTCATTAGAAGCGCCTCGGCAAGGAGGAGTATTCCATGCTAATTCTTACAACTAATAATTGGGATATTTTTTTCTTATCTCCCGATAAAAATGCTTGTTTATGTTTTAGGTACACATTAGAAGCGCCGAGGCGCCTCTAATGCGTACTCATAACATATTCTTTTTCGCCGAGGCGGTTCTAATGAGTACCCACATTATATGTATTATGGAGAATTGGAGAAAATTATTCCGGAATTATTACCAAATATTCATTCCTCTTTAACAACTCCTCCAGACATGTTTATTCATTATCGTATATTTTGAATTTACGACCCCACATGCATCGTCAATGTCAAGAAATTAAAGTAATTGCTCTGATTAAGTGATATTACTTGTGCCTAACGCTCTGATTGCTGGGTAAAAAAAAATCAGCAAAACATTTTGAAATATCTTTTTTCTTTATTTGTTTTCTCCGAAAATAGGATCTGACATTTCATGCAGATTGTCAGCTTAGGAGACAATTTGCATAAAATGTCAAATCCTGTTTTCTAGGGAAAATAAGAAAAATATCGCAAGCCTGTCGTCTTCTGAATTTGTCCCAGGGAGGTAAGGTTAACCCAAAGTTAACCATGAACTTCAGCAAATTATAATTTAATAGACAGGTGCAATTCATATTTTAAACTATTAACGCTAGCAGACTGCAAACTATCGTTTTTATTGCTATTATTTTTATTGGCGTGTTGTTGTTGTTTTTGTCTTTTCTTCTCAGAAAATAGGATATGACATATCATGCTAATTGACAATTAAGTTGCCTGAAATGTGAAACCTATTTTCCGGATATAATAAGACAAGTATCTAAAATTGTCGCCACCAGCATGCTGAATGTTAAGTAATTTTATAGATATGACAGTTTATTAGTGCGGTATATTAAACCAAAGGATTGAGATCTTGTTAGTCTGAGAGTTGTATACATTCACACTCACAAGGTTTTATTTATTGTTTTTGATCAAGGACTATATGCTACCTTTAAAATGTCAGATATTCAATGCATATACTTTAATCCGTCGAAAACATAAAAAGCCAACAGTTTCGATTTTAGTTATACTTTAAAAATCAAGGTATATGCTCGTTAACGAAATTAAACTTTGTGTAGAGCATAGCTCCAGTCGAGAAAGTATTCCCATCCATCAAATAACATTTTTTTCTTATTTTTCAGTGAAAACATGTGTTGTAGCTCCTCATTAGAAGCGCCTCAGCGAGGAAACACATGTTGTGGGTACTCATTAAAAGCGCATCGCAGGGTACCGACAGCATGTGTTTCCGTGGAGAAATGTTTCACGTGTCATCACGAAAACACGGCTATATAATTTTGACCCCCTTAAACCCCACTTTTATATAGTAAAACTGGGGTTTACAGGGGTATACATTATTTTTCTTATTTCTGCTCAAAAACATAGAATGTGGGTACTCGTTAAAACCGCTTCGCTGAGGCGGTTCTGACGAGTACTCACAATCTATGTTTTGAGCAGAAATATGAAAAATATCAGAATTTTTATCTGAAAATTTTCATTTTTTTTTGTGGTGAAATTTTCAATATATTTGAATAGGTGTGTTTTCGTAATGAAAAAAAAACAAAACAAAAAAAAACAAACAAAAACACCGCCTTATCTGTAGTTATAGTTTTGGATATAAGCCGTTTTATCCCAGTTATAAAACACACGTTATATATAAACGATTATCCGATTAAACTTAAAAATACATGCGTACTCATTATACATGTAACAGTACTTAAATTAGACTTGTTCTAAAACTTTTTCCCATATTGATTTGACCTGAACTTAAATTTTCTTTTTTAACGTTGTAAAAAGTTAATTGTTGCGGTTAATTGCGCGCAGACAGTGTTCTTTGTCTCTTTGTTTGTTTGTATATTAATTACTCATGCTAGATCAAAGAGAGTTGAATCGGAACATGTGAAAAACGGTTCTTTTCGTTATGACTCTCAATATTTGGACAGCCTCACTGCTTACCGTACTTGTCCTAAAATTTGAACAAGTCCATTTCACTACCTCTTGATGTGTCTAAAACAGCTCGATGAGTAGCAAACAGTGTGGACCCTGATCAGACGCCGCATTCTGCGGCGTCTGATCTGGATCTGCTCTGTTTGCTCAAGCTTGTTTTGTCCGAATACATAGGGTAAATACGGTTTATCAGTGGCGAACAACTCGAGCCAGCTGAGACTTCGCATCAGCGCAGTCTGATCAGTGCCTTTGCTATTCGCCATTACGTTCCACACCACGGTGATTATCCTGTTAGTGAATATATAATAGTATTCTTGAAATACAACTCTCTTTATCTCAAACTCTGATATCTCAAGCGGGCATTTTGAGATCTAAGTGAATATGTGTGATTAGTTAACTAGTTAAATATTTTATATTTTGCTATATATTTTAACTTCTCTTATAAGCTGCTTTTATCATAAAAAACAAATATCTGGTCTATTGGACTTTGAGATAAAGAGAGTTGGCTTCAATTGTTCAATAGACTGGTCAACTCACACTAACTCTGTAGGTACCATTTCCCTTGGTACATTGCAGTTATTGTTTTGTTGTTGGACGGCAACGAATGTACTGAGCCGTGTCATGAGAAAATGTCTCCTCGGTGGCGAACATTAACCCATTTATGATGAGTGGACTTTTCTTCCTTAAACATTTGGACTGTTCCATTTCGAATAGAAGAGGTGTCTGGTTAGTATTTGTTTTTACCATATTCTATAGGAATCCCTGCATTTAATGTAAACAATGTAAACCCTGATCAGACGCCGCATGATGCGGCGTCTGATATGGGTTTACATTGTTTACCAACGTCCCTTGCCTTTTCTATACATCTACAGTAAAACCTCAATGGCTCGAACATCTTTGGGACCATGGAAATTTATTCGAGAAATGAGTAGTTCGAGCCACTGTAGGTTAACCATGGTGCCATGTCAGGCACCAAACGGTGATAATTTAGGGAAGTCTTTTTGTTCTTCTATACAATAATGGTGTGTTGTGTGTTCTCATTAGAATCGTCCCGATGAGGCATTTCTAATGTGTACACACAACATACATGTATATTTCATGGTAAAAATAGATTTTTGCGTTCATGGGCTGACAAGAGAATTTCCTATGGACTAAAAAAAAATAGTTTTATTATTATTATTATTATTATTATTCACACGATAGTTTCGGGGTATTATGAGTTTCACGTCCGTGTTTGTCAGTCTGTCCGTCGCGCTTGGTTTTCGTTCTATAACTTGATTAGATTTTGATGGAATTTATTCAGATTTTGCATATGCATTTATTTCGGGGGTGAGTAGTTTGAAATTGTTAATGGGCAAATCGGCTACCTTTTGACAGAGTTACTGCCCTTTCTTATGAAAAAAAAATGGGTTTCCACTAAATATCACGAGAACGAATCAATGGAGGGTTAATTATAGTGCCAAGTCAGGAAGCAAATGGCGATAATTTAGGGATTTTTTTTTTCGATTTTCTACACAATAACTATGTTGGGTGTACTCATAAGAATCGCCTCGATGAGGCGATTCTAATGAGTACACTCAACATACAATTTCACGATAGAATGAGAAAATTTCCCTAAATATTTGTTTTCTTGAGCTATCGGAAGAACTTCGCAGGGTCTCAAAAACGAGTTCGAATTAGCCATAGTAAACGAGCCATCGGTGTTCGAGCTATCGAGGATCTACTGAGTATCAAATGATATTGACAAGATCTTGCTTCGCTTTATTACTCAGCATTCTCCGTCAACAGAGTTACAGCCCTTGGTTACTGACAAAAAATGGTTTCTGCTTAATATGTCTAGAAAAAAAAACAAAAAAAAAAACCCTGACGGACTGTATTCTCAAAAGTTGTTCTCTAAATCTTACTGTATTGCCAGTGGCGTGTCAAATACGAAATTATTTTTTTACGGAAATGTAGAAAACCTATTCAAAAAAAAAAAAAAAATAAAAAAAAATACGGCTAGAAACGCTTCTAAATCAGGGACTTCTCTTACAGGAAAGAATTTGCTCCCAGAGGAAGCAAATTCTTATCTTTAAGAGCAGCCCCTAAGGTAAAGAAGTAAAATATTTTATGATAATGTCATTTTATTGTAAAAATGGTTCTTATATGCGTATGTGCGTAATGACGTAGTGTACCTCGAGTGTCTTGTAGCGTTAAAACAAGAAAAAAACAACAACAATGATATCAGTTGTTCTGTTGGAACAAGGCTCTTAAATAAATATATTGCATCATCTTCTCACCAAGAACAATACAAAATCAAACTACAAAACATGTTATCTTCGCTAGCTAAGGATACTTTTGTGCAAACCGTATCAACCTTTACCCCTCTCTGGATAAATTTAGCCGATAAGCTGACAATATTTTTTCTAATTTGTTCCCATAAAATAGGCTGACATTTCATGCAAATTGTCTCCTTAGGAGATAATTTGCATGAAACGTCATAGCCTATTTTACTTCATGCAACATTGTCTCCTAATTTGCATGAAATTTTAAAGTCTATTTTCTGCGGGAAAGAAAAAGAAAACTTCCAAAATGTCTACTGAAATATTTGCCCAGAATGCTAAACGTTAAATCTAAATGATCAGACACTATTTTTCTACATGTAAAATTTGATAATGTACAGTCGAACCTCAATGGCTCGAACATCTTTGGGACCATGGAAATTCGTTCGAGACATAGCGATAATTTAGGGAAATCTTTTCGATTTTCTACACAATGATTGTATGTTGAGTGTACTCATTAGAATCGCCTCGATGAGGCGATTCTAATGAGTACACACAACATACAATTCCATGATAAAATAAGAAAAAATCCCTAAATATTTGTTTTCTTGAGCTGTTGGAAGAATTTTGTAGGGACTGAAAAAAGAGTTCGAATCATCCACGGTAAACGAGCCATCCGGGTTCGAGCCATTGAGGTTATACAGTATGTTACCACCTTCAGATGTATCTTAAGGGAACTCGATACACCTTCAAGGGTGATAACTCTGTCAAAATTGAGTTTACCCTCTTCTGAAAAGAGATTTATCCTAAAAGGAGAGAATTTGCACCCAGCGAGGAGCAAACTTTTGCCATTTAGAGTAGACCTCTTTTTAAAACGGGCTTGGTGTGTAGAATAGGCACAAAAAATATTTCCCTAGTAGAACATGACGAAAAATCTACCAAGTGTACCCAGTGCCCTTAAAAATTACTGACTGAATGACAAAATAATTTTGTATAGTAAATCAACACCAACACGAAATAATCTTTATCATGTATTAACAGCAACGTTTCGCCATCACGGCTTCTTCAGGATGTAATAAACAATAGACATAGATGACGTCGCACATGAAAACGTAACGTGATGCGGTGCGCCTCGCCAGCTACGTCACACACACAAAAATGACTGGATGACATTCAGATTCCAACCTAGACTGGCTCCAGTCTCCAGTGACTGTATTTGTCCTTATAATCCTGTTTGATAATCCACTGAAATAAAACCAAAATAATATCACTAGGCCAGCCTTTATAGTCATGATATTATTTTGGTTTTATTTTAGTGGACTATCAAACAAGATTATAAGAAAAAAAAATTAGTCACTGGAGACTGGAGCCAGTCTGTTTCCAACTAAAACTGAGCCAAAACGTGAGAAAATGTACCTTCAAACGTGTGTGCCCAGCAAAGAGTCAGATCAGCCTGCTAATCTGTGCAGTCTGACCAAACATTTTGCCAATCGCCTGAGGAATCTTGGAATCCTTTGCAATCCACAAAAATGCCCAGCGAAGACTGATCGGACTGTATCGATGCGCAGGATGATCTGAGTCTTCGCTGGACGCACATGTCCGAATATGCATTATCTCATTTCCGGGCTCATTTGGTTCACCATATTTTTCCTTAGTACTGGGCCAGACAGGCCTGAGCAAACAGTGTAGACCCAGATCAGGCGCCGCAAAATGCGGCGTCTGATCAGGGTCTAAACCGTTTGCCACTCATCCAGCAGGGTTTTTAGTACACACGCTATACAGAAGTAAAATGGACTTTATCAGATTTTAGGACAATTATGGTAAGAAGTCAAGTTAATTGTCCCAATTTTGAGGATAAATAAGGTTCACCGTGTATTCAGGATGGTCCCTCCAAATACCGTATTTTCACAAAATATTGGGGCACCATAACCACCTACCAGACTAGTCCTAAAGTTTGAAAAAAGTCCAGTCTTCTATCCGTTCTTGCGTCTAAAATATTGTGGCAGAGTAGCAGATAGTGTATACCCGGATCAGACCCCGCGTTCTGCGGCGTCTGATCTGGGTAAAACACTGGTTGCACAGGCTTATTTGAACTACCTGTTGATACTTTTGAAATTGTTTAATGAGTGGCAAACAGTGTAAGCCCTGATCAGACGCCGCCTTCTGCGGCGTCTGATCTGGGCCAACACTGTTTGCACAGGCATGTTTGTCCCACTACTTAGAGTTACTGCAGTATTTCGAGTAAGTACGCCTTGGCATGAGAAGCTGTAACAATGTAATATGTCATAACTTATACAAAACAACATGTATATATAGGTGTGTTTATGGCATTATGCGAGTCCGTGTTCCCTCATTTATGACTAGAAAACTTAATGTGTACCCAGTGAATATAAAACGCCTCTACAACGACGAATCAACCTCGCTGCGAAACCAGGAAGTTGCGGCAATGTCGACAAGATGTCTGTCTTGAGGGGTTTTCACGTTAAATAATAAATAATCATCATCAAAATCTCTCTCTCTCTCTCTCTCTCTCTCTCTCTCTCTCACTCTCTCTCTCTCTCTCTCTCTCTCTCTCTCTCTCTCTCTCTCTCATATATACCGTATTTACCCTACATATTCGGACAGACACTCGGCGTCTGATCAGGGTCTACACTGTTAGCCCCAAACTGATGCCAGTCAAAAGCTGTTGATACAGGGACCATTATTAACCTACAGGTCGCACAGATACATTGTACATGTAGGCCTGAGCATACATGTATAATGTAGACCCAGATCAGACGCATAGCGCGGCCACATTGTCTGCCACTTAGCTAGCAATCAACAGGGATTGATTGTACAAATTTTAGTACTATTATACCGTAAAGAGTGAAGGTTTCCGAATATTTAGGGTAAAAACCGTACCTTACTGTCTAAATATGTATGAGTCGCGCATGGAAAACTAACTCCCGTCAACCATACGCGAAATGCGCTTTGTATAACCAGACAGTTCACAGTCTGGTCGGATAAGGCATAGTTCGCCCTTAAATAAAAGGTGCAAGATTATTTCAGAGGCCTGTACATGCTCTGACCAGACTGTGCACATGAGTAGTTATGTCTGAGCTGCTGACATCGTAAGCAACTCACAGGCAAAATTCGCGTATCCAGATCATTTTTTATGCATAGTGAATTCTTCCATCTTACATACAGAAGTTGGACAAGACCATTTAGGCTGTTTCACAATACTGCGAGTTTCCTTGTAGCTGAATGGCAAACAGTGTAGGCCCTGATCAGACGCGGCGTCTGATCAGGGTCTACAGTGTTTGCCAACATTCGCTTTGTGGGATATAACAAAGGCTCCATATTCCTAAACAAATGTGGCATCTGACAGCCTGTATAATTACAGTTAGTCTCTCATTTTGAACCGGATCAAAAATGAAATGATTTCTATCGTAACTCTGAAGTAACATTAGCAGCATTAATTCAGAGATACGATAAAAATCATTTCATTTCAAGAACGAGAGACTAACTGAAATTTTACAGGCTGTCCGGTGCCACATTGTATGATTGTATAAATACCATATATTAATTTATTAAACCTTTTTCGGATAATAACACGTTTATTTTTGAGGAATATTGAGCCTATAAGCAGAAAAGGTTAAGAAGTAAGCAATGAATGATAGTAGTTGTTTCTTCTCTATTATCTCCCTTGATAGGTAAAGTCCAGTGTAGATCACACACTAACTAGGCCCATCTAACTGGAATCCCCAGCTCAACCAAATAAACTGAATAAGACTATGTGTGATTCAGTATGAAAAAAACTTCCCAACATTAATATAGTGATCATTTCATTTTTGATCCAGTTCAAAAATGAGAGACTAACAGAAATTTGACGTGCGGTCAGATGCCAAATTTTATGATCGTATTAATATCATAACCTTTGTTGGATAAAAGAATGTATATTTTTTTGAGGAATATGGAGCCTTTAAAAGCTAAATGTTACAAGTTTCAAAACAACCAGGGCCCAGTTGTTCAAAGCGTCGTTAGCTTAACGAACTTGTTAAGGGCCATTTCGTTAACTGTTTTAGCGGATTCAATATACAATATTCTGATACTTTTTGCTGAAAAAAAAATGTGAGTAGCTTAGCAAAAGCTACTCACATTTTTTCAGCAAAAAATATCAGAATATTTGCGTATCACTCGATGTAAATTTTAACGAATCGTTAACTAACGACATCGTTAGCTTTGAACAACTAGGCCCAGAAGTTATCAGTTAACATACATGGGGATGGGACCCTTCTCTAAGTTAGAAAGAGACCACACTCATTGGCGCAGCCAGAATGGAACTAGTTTTACGCACGCCCAGAAAAATGTTGAAAAAGTATGCCTAGAATCGCTTTTAAAATAGGGGCTACTCCTAAAGGAAAGAATTTGCTCCCTGAGCATTTCTTTCCTTTAAGAGCAGGCCTTATACATGTACAGTCGAACTTCAATGGCTCGAACATCTTTGGGACCACAGAAAATTGTTTGAGACCTGGGTAGTTCGAGCCACTGAGGGTTAATCATGGTGCCAGGTAAGGAAGCAAATAGCGATAATTTAGGGTTTTTTTCCTTCACCATAATTGTATGTTGCATGTACTCATTAGAATCGCCTCGATGAGGCGATTCTAATGAGTACACACAACATACAATTTCATGATAAAATAAGAAAATTTCCCTAAATATTTGTTTTCTTGAGTTAGCGGAAGAATTTCGTAGGGACTCAAAAATGAGTTCGAATTAGTCATGGTAAACGAGCCATCGGTGTTCGAGCTATTGAGGTTCGACTGTATTTAAGAAGCAGCACATTCATGTTAATGCCACTTTATTGTAAATCTTTGTCTTACGCATGCTACGCTATTACGTAAAGTGTATGATGAGCGTTACGCCTATGTTACTAATGAAAAAAATGTTTATACACCGTAGTTGATAGTTGAATCGCATCAAGCAAAAAGGTACCTTTTAGGCATATGCAAAATGCGCATGTTCAGTTGGTCCTGCGCATGCGCACAATAGCTGTCACAGGGTGAGGCAAAATGCACAGCCGTACCGGGGCAACTGTATTCGGTGGGTACCGGGTTCGAGCGCCGGTATTCTCACCCTGTGACATACATGTAATCATGCTTTTCCTGTGTTAATTATCTAATGATTATGAAAGCAGATAATGAATGCCCAGATTCAATTACGCATTCGTGTAGTCTGATATGGACCATCAATGTGCACATATATCCGTATCATGACACAGTGCATTACTTTTGAGAGGACTTGGAATGGCATTCATTATAGGAACCGCAATGTGAGAAAATGTACGTTTGGAAATGTGCACCAAGCGAAGACTCTGATCAGACTGCGCATATGCGCAGTATGATCCGAGTCTTAGCTGTGCGCTCTATGGCTAGTCAACGATTCAAAGTTTGTCAGGCGGACAACTGAGACTGACCAAATTGTGCGGATGCGAAGGCTGATGTGAGTCTTCGCTGGGCGCACATGTCGGAAGGTACATTTCCGGGAATTGCGGCTCATTACTTGTCGATTCGGATCAGGAATACTCCAAATTATACTTCACGTCCGGTCTGTACTGATATTTGACCTGGTCAAGCTGTCGATAATAGCTAACGTCTACTGTCGCGTTCGATAAATACTGGTCCCAGGTCCGTTCGTTGAGCCAGGATTCCAGGCAATCCAGTCCTGGCCGCTCAAAAGTTAAATGGAATTTGTTTGCGAATAGTCCTATATCCTGAACAGCTTTGTGAATATCGCCGATACCAAGGATGCAGATGTCTCGGTGGAACATTCCGTGGCACTTCCGGGGATAAATTCCTGACCGCGGGGCCCAGTTTTTATACCTCAAGAAAAATGGCTTCTTCGGGTATTCCTCGGCTTCACCTGAAACAGAAACCAGGGTAGTGTTCAAAAGAGCAGGTAATTCGCGAACGTTTTGCCCTGGATCCTGTAAGCGCTCTTCATCAGGAACAGGGATCCTGTATAAAACATTCGCGGTCACTTTTGCACGTCTGAACGCAGCCCAAAAGTCAACGTGAACTTGTACCCATGAGGGGATTGTATATACTTGGTAAATTATCTGCCATTTTTACAATGAAGACAACTTTTGTGCTTTCCCGTTGGCTTTCCTGCACAACAAGTCCCTTCTGATACGGCATCATCTCTAAAATGAGTTACATTGCTTTCAATGGGGTCTACTCTAAAAGGAAACAATTTGCTCCCAAAGGGAGCAAATTGATTTCTTTTAGAATAGACCCCTTTTCAGAAGGGAGCAAAAACAGTTTTGACAGAGATGTTTCCCTTGAAGGTGTCAAATCCCCTTAAACACAATACACGAAAGCCAACAATGTCAGCATAAAACGTTTTACATAATATCCAGGAATACCATCCTTACAAAAGAGTTTAGCACGGAAATATCGTAGCAACTGTTCATTCGATTCTTCCTGGTTTCCCTGAAACGTGTGCTGTACATGTGTTATGCTTGTTATTTTGTGTTTATGCATGCTAATGCGATCACTGTTTGTCCTAAAAGAAGCATTGCGAAATTCGAAAGATCTGGGATTCTTATCAGTCCCAAGCGCTGTTGGTTTAAACTTCAGTGAACCCTCATTACAACGACAGCATTTGTTCCCGAAGATGTTGCCATTAAAATGAATTTGCCATTGTAAAGACTCCTTAATGGATAGAATGATATGTAAGAAATACCTTGTTTTATTCTTATTTCCTCCTACAACATGTTTTGGATATTTTTTTAGAATCCCCTCAGTGAGCGTTTCTATCCAAAACATATGTTGCTTAAAGTTTTATTGCAATATTCTTGTATAACATCATTAACTATCACCTCTTGAGCAAAGGTTTCGTGAGATTCAAATTGTCAGTATAACGATTTTTGTCGTTGTATCGAGTGTCGGTATAAAGAGGGTTGACTGTAGTAATTGTAAATAGAGTATTACATCATAGCACACGCGTATTAAAAGATAAATTACCATCATTTCATGTCTATTAATTATAGCATGTGATAAATCTTTCGATAATATTTAAACACTACATGTAAATGGCGAATTTAAATATAACAAGAAATTGCCAATAGGCAGTGTTAATTAACTACCTCATCGCAAAGACCAAAACGTAACAAAAGGGCGGACATGCGGACTACGCAAAACAGTAAAACCCCACAGACACAGTTTGCGAGAGGTTGGGGTGGGGGAAGGGGGTACAGTAAGGAAACTAGAAAACGCCAGTTTTCAAGGAAGAACAATTTTGTGACTAACGACTTGCTTTCTGCGCATCAAGACCCTTTTTAAACGGTGTCAACCCTAAATGGAAAGATCTTCACCTCTATTCCACTCACAAACGGGGGAAACTCTTTCCTGTAAGCATAGCCCCGTTATCATAAGGGAGTTAAGTCAGGTAAAACAATTTTGACTAGAGTTTCCTCTGAAGCTTTGTTCATGAATTTCTGAAAATTGGAAGACACCAGTTTAAAAGGACTGGATACGCTCGGAAAATGACGTGCCATTTGTTTATAAAGGAGACAGTTGTGACTTCCCTGTTTGTTTTCTCGCTCACCAAGGCCCTTCTGAAGCATCTACTCTAAAAGAAGAGAATTTGCTCCAAAGGGGAGCAAATTCTCTCCTGTTAGAGTAGACCTCTTTTCAGAAGGCATTACGAAAACACGCCTATTCAAATATATTGAAAGTTTCACTACCAAAAAACTGAAAGTTTTCAGATAAAACTTCTGATATTTTCTTCATATTTCTGTTCAAAACATAGATTGTAGGTGCTCGTTAGAACCGCCTCGCCGAGGCGGTTCTAACGACTACCCACAATCTATGTTTCTGAGTAGAAATAAGAAAAATAATGTATACCCCTGTAAACCCCATTTTTACTATATAAAAGTGGGGTTTAAGGGGGTCAAAATTATATAGACATGTTTTCGTGATGGGAGGAAAACTATCAGTTTGACAGACTTCGACTCCACTAATATAGGAATTCGCCTTCTAAATGTTGATAATATGGCCACTTACCTGTGAAGGTCCCAGGTATATGTAGATGTGGATTGTGATTTAAAGAAGAAAAGAAAAGTTCATCTGGACTAAATGTGTGAAGCAGATATTTCTGAAAGTCGAACGAGCGATTGTCATGAATGCAGAAATCAACAAAGTCTCTATTTAAAGCAACATGGACAGAGCCCACGATTGGCTGGATGTTGTGAGGGGCGGTACCAGATGGCTTCCACCGATCTCGGAATTCTGTCAGCGTCCTGAAAAAAAAAGATATGGTATTTACCCAAAGTATTCGGAGTGACAGCTTGTGCAAGCACTGTAGACCCAGATCAAATGCCACAGAACGTGACGTCTGAGCAGGGTCTGCACTATTTGCCGCTCAATCAGCAGGAAGTAAAACGGAATTGTTCAATGTTTAGACAAATATGGCATAAAGGAACTTCAATGGCTCGAACGGGACCACGGAAAATTGTTCGAGCCATGGGTAGTTCGAGCCAAAGAAGGTTAATCATGGCGCCAGGTCGGGAAGCAAATATCGCTAATTCTGGGAAATCTATCGATCTTCTACACAATAATTGTATGTTGAGTGTACTATTAAGAATTGCCTCGAAGAGGCGATTCAAATGAGTACACACAACATAAAATTTTATAATGAAATACGAAAGCTTCCTGAAATATTTGTTTTCTTGATCCATCGGAAGAATTTCGTAGGGACACAAAACCGAGTTCGAATTAGCCATGGTGAACGAGCCATCGGTGTTCGAGCTATTGAGATTCGACTGTAATGTGTTCGACTATGTAAGTTAAATATTACAGTACAATTTATTCGTGACACACCGTAATAATCCGAGTATAGGGACTGATAGCCTTGAGCAAACAATCTAGACCCAGATCAGACGCCGCAGTATGCATATATTGCTAATTTTCCTTTCAGAAGCATCTTTAAGAATGTCAAAATTAAAATCGCCAGACACTATAATAACAGAAAATGAAATTCTAGTGTCAATGGCCAAATCTATCAAATTGTTTAAGACATATAATTTCAAGTGATCAGAGTTTGGTGGTCTGTAAAATGTACCAAAACATAAGCGTTTAATCTTGAGACGGGTTTCGATAGTTTAGATATCTAGGTCCGTTCTACGTGTACAAACAATATTTGACTTAACATATACAGCCACGCCACCGTGGTTGCCTGTAATTTAATCATTTCGAAAATGTGCTCTAAAGCCATCTAGCATAACGTCTGAATCGTTCATATTAGAATTAAACCATGTCTCAGACAGACAAATAACAACAAAATTAGAAAGTTCAGATCCAAATGTATCCATCTTGTGTAATGCACTTTGAAGTTTGCAGGGCAGTTTTCATTTTCAAAGACATGTTTTTCTATACATGTGTATTTGTACTATTGAAAAATGGTCTGAAAAATATATTTTGACCAACTCTGGCACAAACAGAATGTCAAACTAGACCTTAAAAGAAGCCAACAACTTTTGGAACTATTAATCACGGGACTACATTCATTGTCATGTAGAATCTCGCAGGTTTCGTGTGCGATTTCGCAGTCTGTGAGCTGCCGGGTTACATCCACCTCCTGTAGGCTTGCTAGACTCGAACTTTGACTGCAGAACTCGAGAAAAGCACCCAGACCTTAGAAATGAGACGCTACCCCAAACTATTGGACATCTCGTACTTAGACCAAATTACTAATGGGGACGTAAGCGAGCAAATCCGAGATGCCGCTGGTGTCCATGATGGTCTCCTCACAATTCTGGTCATGTCAAGAAATGAACATTTAGATGGTACAATCACACCTCGCGTTCTTCTGCAGGACAAACAGAAATCTGCAAGACACAGTTGAAGAGACAAGAAGGGGCAGGCAGGCAGAAGAAAATATGGGGGCACTATAAAGCACTGGACCGGCCTTGGGCCAGGGCAGTTGAAGACGGAGCTTAACTCTTTTCGCCCGGCAGACCAAAACAGACACCCGTCAGTGCAGATCCAGATGAGACGGCTCTTAACGAGCCGTCTCATTAGGATCTACACTGTTTGCCATTCTGTTTTTGATTTTAGACTGAAACCCCTTTATGCATCAGTGGACACAACCCAGCTGAAGGATTGGAGAGTCCACATCGGAAACCTGGGGATGAAAGGATTAATGAAGTTAATCGACGATGCCTCAACGACCGACAAGGTTAACCCTTGTCCTGCTGAATAAAAAGATGCCACACCCACTTCTAATTTTCAGCCAATCAGATTGCTTAATCTGGATTGTTGCTATAAATTAACATACTTAATGGCAAACAGTGCAGATCCAGATCAGTTGGCTTCTTCAGAAGCCAACTGATCTGGATCTACACTGTTTGCAAAGGCAGGATATATCCGGGTTCAGCAGGACAAGGGTTAAGGAATTGTCGTAAAATGACCTTTGCAGCTTTCTCCGATACGAAAGGACTTGCATTTAAACACTCTTTTGGCGTGTTTAATATATAAATATAAGAATTATAAAGACTTTTATAATTAATCCAAAGCATACAGATGGCGCCGTAAATAACGTAAAAGGTTGCCATGATACAAGAATAGCAAACTAATCACCCTACATTACGATAATTAAGACGCCATTACTGATCAGAAAACGACCGCGTCTCAAAGAAAGTCCTGAAGACTCCTGATAATAAGATTCCTATTTCAGATAATTAGAACATGATACCGCTTCTTTGTCGTATTAATCCTGTTGTCCTTTCGATATCATTTGGAAAAAAGTTTTAGCTTGGCGTTTTAATTTTGTTCTGATAGACCATATCGCATCTGAAATCACTATTGAGGTAGCGCACGATAAAACCTACAACAACCAGTGTGACCAGTTAACCCTTATCTTGCTGAGCACAACATGCCCTGCCTTAACAAACAGTGTAGATCCAGATCAGTTGGCTTCTGAAGAAGCCAACTGATCTGGATCTGCACAGTTTGTCCTTAAAAATGTGAATTTCTATCAAAAACCCGGATCAAGTAATCTGATTGGCTGGAAATTAGAAGTGGGCGTGGCGTCTTAATTTATTCAGCATGACGAGGGTTAAGACTCATATCAGCCTGTACATCCACCCAGTATGGCAGTGATTCTCGTTTATCCCTCCTTGGATAGCCAAGAGGCTGTAGAATGCACATACGACCAGCGAAGACTCTGATCAGACTGCGTGGATGCGCAAGCTGATCTGAGTCTATGCTGGTCGCACAGGTCTGATTGTAGGTTTGTCGTGCGCTGGCTCATTTGTTTTTTCCGCCTCAGTGTTTGTTCTAAACATTTATCCTAAATAAATTAATGGCAAAAAATTAGTCTGATGTATGCGGTTTCTGTGATCATTTTTTTTTTTTTTTTTTTAAATTCTTTGCTGATTTGTGTAATTGCTGATGTTTGGTGACAATACTGTGAAATTTTAGAAACTTTGAACAAGAGGAACTAGATGAAAATCTGTCTGCCATGTACCCAGTAGTTCATGTACTATACAGATTCATATATTTGTTTGTGTTGAGGTTTTACGGCCCAGTCATCCCAATGGGGTCATGTCGAGCACAGTCAGTTTACCTAACCACACATTTACTGGGCAAGTTTAGTCCTCTAAGCGGTTAACCAGTATTGTGCACATTCTTTCGCCAGAAACTGACAGAAGAGAATGACCGTAGAAAATAGTTCACGATCAATCCCCACGAAAGAATGTTGCCGACCTCAGTCGAACTCGCGACCTCCTGTCTCTAGTCGGACACGCATCCAGCCGAGCCACCGAGGCCGACACAGATTCATATATACATTTGCATAATTTGTACTGTCAGAAAAAAACAGTGAACAGAACGAAACATTTTGTGCATAGGCACATGAAAGGTATTGCATTACTTCATGACAAAAGTTTGCAAATTTACTTCTGTGAAAAGCATCGGGCAAAAACAAAACGATTATCTAAAAGACGGGGAAAGCGGGGTAAGTATTTCGACAAACGGACAGGACAAACAGTGTAGACCCAGATCAGACGCCGCGTCACGCGGCGTCTGATTCGGGTCTACACTGTTTGTCACTCATCCAGCAGGTATTGAGACAAATCACCAAGGAATAAAATGGATTGAAATTTTAAGAGAAGTCTGAAAAGGGATTAAAATGTCCATCACGAAAGCATGCCTATATAATATTGACCGACAATAAACCCCACTTTTATATAGTAAAACTGAGGTTTACAGGGTTATACATTATTTTTATTTCTGCTAAAAAACATAGATTGTGGGTACTCGTCAGAAGTGCCTCGCTCGCCGAGGCGATTCTGACTTGTATCCACAATCTATGTTTTGAGCAGAAATATGAAAAATATCAGAATTTTTATCTGAAAATTTTAATTTTTAGGTGGTAAAAAACAATTTTTCAGTATATTTGAATAGGCTTGTTTTCGTAATGCGAGTAATTAGGGTATACATTAAATTTCGTGTATATAGTACGGTGTTTGAACAGTTTAATTACCGGTCAAAGACGTCAACAGAAATTCATATTCTGCTCCTTCGTTTTTGGCATCATTTTTGTCACAAAGTATATGTACTGTTAGACAGGAAGTTCTATTTAGTATCGCAATTTTACCTTATTCTACAAGGAATATAATGCAGCGTAAGAAATAGGCACTTATGCACAGAAATTACCATTGATTTTTCCTTATACAGTCAAACCTGTCTTAAGCAGCCACCCATGGGAAGCTTAAAATCTGGCTGCTGAAGGCGGGTGGCTGCTTAATACAGTTCAAATATATAGGTATATGAATTTTGGGGCAACTTTCCTCTGGCTGCTTAATACAGGTTGGCTGCTTAATAGAGGTGACCACTAACACAGGTTTGACTGTATATTATTCTCATCACGAAAACACGCCTTTATAATTTTGACCCCCTTATACCCCACTTTTATATAGTAAAACTGGGGTTTACAGGGGTTTACATTATTTTTCTTATTTCTGCTCAAAAACATAGATTGTGGGTACATTGTACTTGTTAGAACCGCCTCGGCGAGGCGGTTCTAACGAGTACCCACAATCTATGTATTGAGCAGAATATGAAAAATATCAGAATGTTTTTATCAGAAAAGTTTCCTTTTTTTTTGGTGGTAAAATTTTCAGTATGTTTGAATAGGTATGTTTTCGTAATGGCAAATATTCTGGAATCAATTGAATTTATTTTTTTTAAGTTCTAAGGGTGAAAACTAGGCATTTGTCTGACAGCAGTTCCCCTGAAAAGTCTAATTCCAGGAAGGTTATAGTTGGTTATGTGACTTGTAAGAGCTTCCGTTTTTGTTTTTTTTTGTTTTTTTTTTTTCAAATGAGCGTTTGCTAGATGAGCTTCTAGTATCATTTTCCAATAAAACACTCAGCGCCGAGAGTTTTATTTATTTATTTATTTTCATTTTTATTTTTTTTTTTTACTTATTTGTTATTTTTTATTTATTTATTTATTTTTATTTATTTATTTATTTTTTTTTTTTTTTTTGCCGTATCAATTGCAGAATTGCTTGAATTATCCATTTTGACCAATTCTGGCATGAAAACATGCAACAAAGGCAGGCATAACTTCGGATCCCTTAAAAGCAAATCGGTGCAAATTTATCTATATTAAGCAACCGCATGTCTTAAGAAGCCACGTTTTGGAGTTCCCATATATGCCTGCTTAACACACAGTTGACTGTTCACTGTAAAAAAAAATCGTGTTTTGTAACACCAACGCAGTGTTATATTTCACCATTACACACTTTTCGATGTATTGTTGTCAATGTCACAATTAAGAAATGATACCTTAAACCGTAAAAATAAATATTACACAAAGTTTGGCTTAAAAGACGTAAATCAGGGTTAGGTGACACTCGTTGCTGAATTTCTAAAATCGGGGCGTCACGCTTTTGTGTTTGAGAGTCACTTTCCTTGACAACCTGATTCGACCTAAAAACCACATTGTGCGCTTAAGTTTTTCAAAATTTCGGAAAAAAAAAAAAACAAACAAAAAAACTTGCAGTAAAATATCTTCCTAAGAAAGGCACACTTTAAAAGAATATGAGCAGAGGACTTGCTGAGGGGCCTATTTAGTCATCACGAAAGCACGCCTATATAATATTGACCCCCTTGAACCCCACTTTTATATAGTGAAACTGGGGTTTACACGGGTATACATTATTTTTCTTATTTCTGCTCAAAACATTGATTGTGGGTACACGTTAGAACCGCCTCGGCGAGGCGGTTCTAACGAGTACCCACAATCTATGTTTTGAGCAGAAATATGAAAAATATCAGAATTTTTTACCTGAAAATTTTCGGTTTTTGGAGGCGAAATTTTCTTTATATTTGAATAGGCGTGTTTTCGTAATGTGATGATTATGTGATATGTGTGTTCTGAATTTCTATATACAAGCATATATGTGGGTACTCATTTGAGTACTTCGACAAGTTAATAAAAGAATATGTTGTGGGTACTCATTTGAATTGCCTCGACTTGTCGAGGCAATTCAGATGAGTACCCACAACATATGCTATTATAAAGAAGTAGATAATATCACAGGGACTGCAATTTGAAGCCTACGAAATTGCCTGATTGTGCGCTTATAGGGGTATGTGCGGTAATTAGACTGAATACGGTATTTCTATAGAAACGTTTCACTTTTTTTTTGTGCTTATACATTCGTATTGAAACCGCAACCGACGTCTTCTGAGATTTCAGTCTATTTACAACCGTCCTTCTTTGCAGGACCATTGGATACTACGGAATACACTCGAGGGGGGGGGGGGGGAGGGGGGAGGGGGGGGGATAACTTAAGGGTAATTTTGGTACGGGTATGCGAGCCAGCATTTCAAAACTTACCCCATTCATATACCTGGCCTTCGCAAAAACGGACCCATTCATCTACTTGATCATCCAAAATGTTGACCTATTCATATACTGCCCTTTGATTTTTGAACCTGGTTATTACACAAATATCATAGTCATTTCATGTAATACCAAGAGGATAAGCAGCCTCGAAAAATCTCTGAGCGAAAAATATGTGTATATACATGTACCAGGATGTCAGAAAAATGGGGCCTTTCAAATAGGAATCCAGAAGAAACGGGCCATTGATATACCTTTTGTTGAAAAAAGGGGGCCAATCATATACCTGGCAGCGCTGAAAAAAGGGGGCTATTCGGCACGCACATCCGTACTGAAGTTACCCGCCCCCCCCCCCCCCCCCCTCACACCTGCCCCCCCACCCCCCCCCCCCCCCCGCCCTCCCCGCGAGGGAATACACGAATGAACAATGCCCTTTAGTGTGTAGACTCTTTTCCTTTACGTTAACACAGTAACAGTTCATGTGTGTTATTACGCTATATGACTAACCTTCCCTGTTTACTTAAGAATCTTCAAATAATAGTGTTTAATATTAGCAAAACGACTGAACGGTGCTCTGTGTCGTTGCTGTTCGTACAAACTGCGTGCGTGCGTGCGTGCGTGCATGCGTGTGTGTGTGTGTGTGTGTGTGTGTGTGTGTGTGTATTAATGTCTTTTTTCCCACTTTGTGCGTCACATTCCTTGAATATAATCATTTAAACTACGACTTCAATTGCTTTATTTCAATTTCAGAGCAAACAAGATTTAGAATTTCATGTGAATCGTCTAGCTTTAGTAGAACTAGAAATACAAAAATAAAACAAACAAAACAAAACAAAAAGAAAATAGTAATTAAGAATTAAAAAAAAAAAAACAATAAACAAATAAAAATGTCTGCTGCGGTTGTGATTAGCATTTTAAGGGTTAAATTTCCCCAAGCGGCAATAATGTGTCGGACCGATGTAATATTTTACATATAGTCTTTAGCTGCAAGGACATGATTTGATGAGCATCGTATGAAAAGGGGGCTTTGCTGTGTCAGTGTGGGAATAAGTACAGGTTTAGACAAGCCAGGACAAATGAATGTTGTAATTACCCAAAACAATCGGGCACCTTAACTCGTTACTGTATATATTACGCACTCATCCTGAAAGTTAAAAAATAAAACAACCCTCCCCCGCGCCCCCCTCCCACCAAAGAAAAAAAAACAAAAAAAAAACAAACTCCCAACTAACTGCTTTTAGTAAAGACCCAGATCAAACTGCTCTTTGAGCAATCCGATCCTAGTCTACACCGTTTTCTCATTACGATAATACGCCTATTCAATTGAATTTCACCTCCAAAAGCTGAAAATTTTCAGATAAAAAACTCTGATATTTTTCATATTTCTGCTCAAAACATTGAATGTGGGTACCCGTTAGAACCGCCTCGCCGATGCGGTTCTAACGAGTACACTCAATCTATGTTTTTCTGAACACAAATAAGAAAAATAATGCATGCCCCTGTAAACCACAGTTTTACTGTATAAAAGTGGGGTTTAACGGGGTCAAAAATATATAGGCATGTTTTCGTGATGTCTAGCATGTCTGTCCGAATACCTAGGGTAAATACGGAGGTTAGAAATGGTCCAGGTCGTTTTTGTATTATTATTATTATAACCAGGTATAGTGGACTGTGACAGCAAATGCATTGATCAGATTATGCGAATACGCAGTTTAATCTGGTTCTTCGATATTCACATATATCATGGGGTCCCTTTTCTGGTGTTAAAGCTAGTGCGTTTGATCAATAGGGTGAAAAGAATGACAATCCGTATTTACCCTAAGTATTCGGACAGACAGGTCTGAGCAACCAGTGCAGACCCAGATCAGACGCCGCAAAACGCGGCGTCTGATCAGGGTCTGCACTGCTTGCCACTTATCCAACAATTTTAGACGCAAGAATAGGTTGTAAGATGGAATTGATCAAGGTTTAGGAAGTTAAGATGCTTGAATGTATACGCTCATGTAATCGCTCATGTATACTCTAGAGGCGTAAGCAGTGTTGCAAACTTCATTTCTGCTTATGAAGAGTCTCAATAGAACCGAGACTCCCATTTTCTAATCCGCAGTGTGTTCTTTGTTTCCAAAGGCAAGCTTTTCGACGTTTATTGAATACTTAGGGTAAATACGATAATCTGTAACTAGTAATGATGAAATTTGTCTGATGATTCGGGGAGGACGTTTAAAGCATGGACGGACGTATGGGAGAACAATGTTCACGTCGCGTGAAACGTACGCTTGCTACATGTATATAAATATATTTCATTTTACAATTATGACAACATACGATTTCAAGTGACAGTCGTGTATATGAATGAATATGGACGTCTTTGGTTCATTTGTGCGTGCAGAGCACGATTACGCAATTTTACATTATCAATTTACACAAGTATAATGGATAAACGTCCCGACATCACTGTTTATGACATTGTGGACAACTCTCAGGTGACAGTTTGACTGATCTAATAAAAGTAAAAAAGATTGCCTTTGGAAACAAAGAACACATTACAGATAAAAAAAAATGGGAGTCTCGGTTTTATTGAGAATCTTCATAAGCAGTAAAGAAGTTTGCAACACTGCTTACGCCCTCTAGCGTATACATGAGCAGAACTACATTTTCAAAGATACCACAGTGGGGCCAGTGATAAGACTGAGAAGCGCCGGCAGAGAAACAATTCCATCCAGAGTACCATTCACAATCTCGCGACCACTATCAACTTGCACTTCTGTACGCAGTCCTGGTGATCCAGACCTCGGACCTAATAAAAGTCTGTGTATATTGGGTCCAAGTCCAGACAAACAGAGAAACAAGAACTTATGCTATTATAGGAAGTACTTTAAATTGATAGTTATATCTATTATCTTTCTATAATGTATTTCCTGTCTTATCGCTATCAAAGCCAATTTCCTCTCTTGTTTCCGTGACAACAACTTCGGTCAAGAAGACCGGACGTTACAAAGTGCCGTGACACGATAATCTAACTACGGTAGCTGGCACAGGTCATAAGAACGGCGAAATGCCCTGTGCATCCGGTCAGTGTAATCACTTTTCGCGACATACTGTTCATAAGCGCCTTGTCAAAATGCGACTGTGCATTCGAGGCATATGTGGATATGGAAGGCCCTGCGGAGCAGTCTGATCTGGGCATTCTCTATCCACTAACAGATTCATTGCAGACTAAATAAAAATGACCAGGTTCACAGGAGCTGATCAGACAAGATGTGGGCATAGGTTGATGTAAGCCTAAGTTGCAGCAATATCCGAAAGCACATTTTACACAGTAAGGCTCAGTTATATTGTGTAGGTGATTACACAGGAAAGCCTTGGCAATTCCCATTTTTCATGTAGCTGGCACAAGTTTCTCTTTGTACATGCTACATGTACCTGTATGTATTTATTTATTCATTCATTAGGAAGACGATTAACATGAACATAGACTGGCTCCAGTCTCCAGTGACCAAATATTTTTCTCAAAATCCTGTTTGATAATCCACTAAAATAAAACCAAAAAAAAATATCATGACTATAAAGGCTGGTCAGTGACCAGCCTTTATAGTCATGATATTTTTTTTTGTCTGATTGTAGTGGATAATTAAACAGATTATAAGAAAAAAATACAGTAAGTCACTGGAGACTGGAGCCAGTCTAACATGAACAGTACAGCCCTTTTTCCGTGAAAAAGAAAAACAAATGTCGGCGTTGTACTGTAGTTGTGATTAGTGCTTTAAGGGTTGACATGTCCCATTCTCTCTAGCTATCCATCATGCGGTGTAAACTATGACAAGCGTATGTGTAAAAAAGGCAAGATGTAAACATGCGTAATAACATAGTCCTATACGTGATAAAAGAGCTCTACTGTCAAGCTAACCGCGAAGATCTCACACCCAACTGCGCAGTTCTGAGCAAGATTTTACCTCGTATATTCTACTGTAATCAATGGTTCTGAAATGGCTAATGAAATGTAAGACAGAGATCGGACTTCATGATTGAAGATCTGGGGCTTTTTCAGTAAATTAAATCATGTTTTTAATATTATTATCCTATGAGCTGTCGCCCAATAGTCGTAAAACTGTCGTATGATTGTTTCACACACATAAAAAGTCACACGGTCGGTCGTACGATTATCGCAAAAGTATCGCACGATGTATCGTAGACGTGACTTGTATTGGTTTTGCGAGATGTATATTGGGTTAAGTGCTATGATCAAGGGTAGGTCTCGCCATTTTGCGATAATATTCAGTAGTCTTAGGCACAATCGCACACGATTTGAATTTTAACTCTATGGAATACATTATGGCCTACGGGTCCTAATCCTTTATGTCCTACGGGTCCTCAACCTGTAGCAGAGAGTTAGCCTTGCCCAAGGCCTAGAAATATATTGAGCTCTGTGGCTAGTTTATATATATGGTCTGGATTTCTCAATATATTTCCGAGATAACCGCAGAAGAAAAGTTCACCAACAGACTAGCTAAACATTGAATCACAAAGTAGAAAATAAATGCAAAAAAAAAAAAATAATAATAAATAAATAAAAAAATAAATAAATAAAAATAAGTAAATAAATAAAAAAATATATATATAAAAAAAAGTGAAAAATGAATAAATAAAACGTGACAAACATACTTATCTATTGGCCTAGTAGCTAGGCTAGCAAAGAGTGTGAATTGTGACTAAGTGCAATCTCTGATAATGAAACACTGCAAAGTAAATGTAATAGGTGTAATGTACAGCACACTATCTTCATTAATAAATAGTTAAACCGGGTTATACAGGGGTATTATTTAAGGAATTGTCGGCAGAGGTTATTGTTAGAGGAATTTTCGCCATGGGTATTATTAAGGGATTTGTTTTTCAGAACTTCTCAGTTTTTAAACTTGAATTCAATGTTATCAATCTCCTAAGTCTAACTTTATATACGTTCGATTTTTTACATATTCAGAAAAACCTCAATGGCTTGCACATCTTGTGGACCATGGAAATTTATTCGAGACATAGGTAGTTCGAGCCACTGAGGGCTCTTCAAAGCGCCAGGCCACGAAGCAAATGGCGATAATTAAGAATTTTCTAGGCAATAATTGTATGTTGCGTGCACTCATTAGAATCGCCTCCATGAGGCGATGCTAATGAGTACACACAGCACACAATTTCATGATAAAAAAGAAACCTAATGTTTTGTTTTCTTGACCTATCGGACTCAAAAACGAGTTCGATTCATCCAAGGTAAACGGGCAATCGCTGTTCGAGTCAACCATGGTTTAAGCCGGCCTCAGTGGCTCAGTTGGATGCGTCGTCCGACTGGAGACCAGGAGGTCGCGGGTTCAACACCCGCCGAGGTCGGCAACATTCTTTCGTAGAGATTGATCATGAAATATTTTCTACGGTCATTCTCTCCCTTCCGCTGATTCAAGAAGGGCAGCTGTCAGTTTCTGGCGAAAGAATGTGCACAATACTGGTTAACCGCTTAGAGGACTAAGCCTGCCCAGTAAACGTGTGGTTAGGTAAACTGACCGCGCTCGATATGACCCCATTGGATTGACTGGCCCGTAAAACCTCAACACAAACAAACGAACATCCATGGTTTAATGTACTTACCTTTCCTTCATAGCTTGAGCAATATTAGCACCATTCATGGCCTGGAGTATTTTCACAATTTCTAAATTAGTCTTTAATGGAAACTCCTGTCCTGTTAAATTAATATAATATTTCCACTTCTTTGCACCCCACAAATAGTGCATGCAAAGTAGTTCTGCCTGCAGAACAGTGATTGTCGCCCATCTCACATCCACTGGATTTGGCACTAAGAATACGTTATCAAAGCAAGCCGCAATTCTTTTAAAAGCGAGCTTTGTTTTGTTTTCGCTCTTTTTATCTACATGGAAACAGTAGTAATTATGCGGGCGGTAAATTGACCTAAGCAGTCTCTCAGCCTGCTCTACATCCTTATAAACCACTATTCCAAACGCGAGCGGGAACTCTCTTTCCTCTGGCGTCAGTGGGTGTTCCACGTAGCCTCGTTGTTGTTTGAAATTATCACAGTTTGCAATGTTTGTATAGAAATTAACATCAATGCCTTTCCTTGATGAAGAATCATTCAACGTCCGTTTCGCACTTTTAATACTTCTGGCATCTCCATTAACGATTCCGCCGCAGTCTACATCCAAGGACGGTTTTCTTTTTTTGTAGTATCTATGATAAACACTTTGTCTATATTCTTGTGTGTCGATAGTGTATGTGTTCTTTTTCGATACATTTTCCATTCGCAGAATGTCGTCAGTATTGGCACCGGAAGTATAAAACCGGAAGTCGTACACGGCATTCACTATATTGGTGGCTTCCGGTCCAGTTACAAACAAGCCAAGGTAATAGAGAATGATGAAGGAAACCAAAAGAACTGAAGCCAGGAACTGGACTTTGAGGGGCCTAAAAAGAAAAAAAATACCGCGTTTACCGTAAGTACTCGGATGAACCGGCCTAAGCAAACAGTTTAGGCCATGATCAGACACCGTGACACGCTGCGTCTGATCAGGGTCTACACTGTTTGCCACACATAAGGCAATATATAATCAACACGTAGTACCAGAATCGTGTGTTTGAAAAAAAAAAAAAAATATGCGTGTCCCTACAAAATGGCAAAACTAAAACGGGACACAACTCTCACAAAATTAGTCCGATGTTTTTCAACAGTTAATCAGGTAATCTACTCCCCATCCCCAGTAAGCTCACCAAGTTTCAAGGCACCAACTCAAATATTTTATATCAAGACAGCTTGCCCGCAAGAGAAGCGTGACGAACGGGCGGATGAATGGACGAGTGCTCCAACGTCCGGATTTAGGGGCTATTTTGAATACAAAATTATATGCCTGATTAAGAGGTAACCTTAACTGTCTTTGGGCATGCTTAGGGGCTAATCCTAACCGTCTTGGGGCTAACCATGCATTCTTAATGGAATACAGCCTAATATGGTTATGAAATGAACCTCTAACCCTAAACGTTCGTCCTCATCACGAAAACATATCTATATAATTTTGACCCCCTTAAACTCCACGTAAAAATGGGGTTTACTGGGGTATACATTATTTCTCTTATTTCTACTCAAAAACATAGATTGTGGGTACTCGTTAGAACCGCCTCGTCGAAGCGGTTCTAACGAGTGCCCACAATCTATTTTTTGAGCAGAAATATGAAAAATATCAGAATGGTTTATCTGAAAAACTTTCATTTTTTGGTCGTGAAATTTTCAATATATTTGAATAAGCCTTTTCGTAATGTGACGGACGAACTACCATAAGTCGGGGGCATACACTGGTAAGGATTTCAGGTGTCCGAATATTTAGGTTGTATACGGTAATGCGATTGTTACAACATATCATGTGATGTCCATCACGAAAACATGCCTATATAATTTTGACCCCCTTAAACCCCACTTTTATATAGTAAAACTGGGGTTTCCTGGGGTATACGTTATTCTTCTTATTTCTGCTAAAACATAGATTGTGGGTCATCGTTAGAACCGCCTCGGCGAGGCGGTTCTAACGAGTACCCACAATCTATGTTTTGAGCAAAAGTATGAAAACTATTAGCATTTTTATCTGAAAACTTTCAGTTTTTTTGGTGGTGAAATTCTCAATATATTTGAATAGGCGTGTTTTCGTAATGCCAAACGAACAAGGAAGAAAACGGATATGTATGAAACGCCTCACCCTGCTTTACCCTTTTTAACATTTTGACACGAAATAAATAGATAACCAATCATCAGTGCTGTCTGAGCATGACAAATGTTATAACAACATATACACCGAATATGACCTAGTTTATTTTTCCCCATACAAAATCTTTATTAACATCTATTTTAAGTCAGTTGCAAATATAACTGTCTGATATTGATTGTTAGCTTCGCAATATACAGGTTCATGATGAATTCGAAAGTTCAAAAACCGTGCAAATATTAAAATTCAACGAAAAATCTTCGTAAGCAACAACGCTCAATATGTTAAGTCATACACAATGTACGCCACTTGCACACACACACGCACGCACACACGTACGCACACAAACACACATACACTCACACACACATACACGCACACGTATACGTACACTTACACACACGTACACACACACACACACACACACACACACACACACACACACACACACACACACACACACACACACACACCTTCTCTTGAATTCTCTTGCAACTGTACTTAAGAAACGGCCATCTCAAGGCCAAAATAATACATCAATTTTTCACTTAATTTCCAAATGATTACATTTGAACGGAAAGACAAATGGCATCCGCGATATTGGGATTAGGTTTACAATTAGAAGCTATTTTAGTTTTCAGGACAAAGAGTATCTGGAACCAATATAAGAACACGTGGAAAAAATGTCTCCCAAAAGTCTGGAATTAGCACATTTTATGAGCGTAGCAACGCGAGAAGGGGTCGCCGTAGACTGGCTCCAGTCTCCAGTGACTAAATATTTTTTTCTTATAATCATGTTTGATAATCCACTAAAATAAGAAATCAAAATAATATCATGACTATAGTCATGATATCATTTTGGTTTATTTTAGTCGATTATTATTGGGGAAAAATATTTAGTCACTGGAGACTGGAGCCAGTCTAGGGTCGCCGTAGTACTCGCGAATAGCTAGGATCATACTCGTGCAAAGTGACTCCTCGTTACAACGACATATTTGTTCCCCAAAAATGTCATTTACCATTTCACCCCTGAGTGTCTGAAGTAGACTCTTCTAGCTCTGAATTTGGATATGCCCATTTATGTAAATGGGGATGTAATTAACCCATTTATGCCTAGCGTCCGATACAAGGGACACTGGCGAACAGTGTAGACCTAAATCAGACGCCACAGAACGCGGCGTCTGATCAGGGTCTACACGGTTTGCATTAAATACATGAATTTCTTCAAAACATGGTTTTGTGGTTTATTCTACGAGGGGATTTGTTTTATGTCTTACCTTGTGTTATTTTGTTCTTGTGTTTTTCAGTCCTTTTAGCATTGCGATTACCTCGCCTGGGGAAGAGAGAGCTAATCTTAGTGCTTTTCGTACGTTTGTTTGATTTGTGCTTTCTTGGTTTTGTCGGTTTCCTCTTCCTCTTGGTGTCTGGGAAGGGCTGCGGTTTGTGATTGTGGCATTCCCTGGACTTTTCTCTTACCCCTTTTTTTTCGTGGTAACATTAAGACTTAAATAATGTTGATAGGGACGTAGAACACCAAGTCGTCATCATCGTCATCCTCCTCATCATCATATTTCGTCCATACATCAATATGTCTGTTTACACAAATATAACATGAGTAAAGTATACAATATAAAAGACGCCATTACTTTTGCAATATGTCATGCCGCAGGCGTGTGTTTACCTACACTATAAATGAGAGATCAAGTAGCAAGACAGGATTCCAGACACAAAAATCCTGAAAAAGGCAAGGATGCGGATTGTACATATTCTTCTGAAATTGGCATAGTTAAGATGGACAGGCCATGTTACCAGAATGCCCGATGAACGTTTGCAAAAGAAAATCCTCTGTGGAGAGCTACAAGTCGAAAATCGCACCCAGGGTGGTCAGAAGAAGCGACAAAAGGACACCCACAAAGCCTCTCTTGAAGACTTCAAAATACCAACGGAGTCGTGGGCACAGATTGCACAGGATCGAGCAAATTGGCGAGGCGTCATAAGAAGGGGTGCCGGTGAATACGAAACAAAAAGAATCAGCGAAGCCGAACAGAAACGTGCGCAGCGGTAAGCCAGAGCTAAGGCATCACCAACAGAGCTTTCTTCCTCAGACATTTCTTGTTCTATCTGCAGCAGACAGTTTAGAGCTAAGATCGGTCTCATCAACCATCTTAGAAGAATACACAAACAATAACACTTCACTTATTTAAATTAGGATTGGTCATTGTCAGTAATGATGCACTATAAAAACTCACCTTAGCAATTTAATCCTTGCATAAGCCATTTAATTTACCTCACGCTGGCTATTCCTTTCAACAAGACAATGCGAGTAATCTTAGGTGGTATGTTATTTTACATGACTGTTTCCATTATGTGGTCGCTGTCACTGGCTGTAGTAAGAGTGTAAAGTTCCGGTACAGCTGTCAATCATCATCAGTGTTAATATTGTGTCGTACGATTGTCATAACTATCTGTAAAACAGAAAAACAACAACAACAGAGTTTAGATAGATTTTACTCATTGTTGATACTGTGTCCTACGATTGTCATAACTGCCTGTAAAAAACAACAACAAAAAAACAAAAAAAAAAGAAAGAAAAAAAACAAAAACAAAAACAAACAAACAGAATTTAGAAGATAGATTTAACCTAATTTTTAACAAGGGGAACACATTTGTGACTTCCTTTTTTGAGCCATCTTTTTTTTTTTCTTGCACACTTATCCCGTTTAGAAAGGGTCATTTCTAAAATGAAAGCATTTGCTCCAAGATTTAAAAATAAATAAATAAATAATTAAATAAATAAACATGATAGATTTCACGCCATTTTAACAAACAAGGACACATGTTTCGCGACTTCCCTGAGCCTGAGCCTTAGACTAGCTACCTGTCAGAGCCCAGTTGTTCAAAGCATGGTTAGCTTAGCGAGCTCGTTAACGGTAAAAATGCTAACTGTTCTAGTAAGTAGAACATCTCAGAATTCACAGGTATTTTTGCTGACAAAATGTGAGTAGCTTTTGCAAATTTATCCATTATGAAAACACGCCTATTCAAATATATTGAAAATTTTACAGTCAAAAACAGGAAGATTTTCAGATAAAAAATCTGATATTTTTCATTTTTCTGCTCAAAACATAGATTGTGGGTACCCGTTAGAACCGCCTCCTCGAAGCGGTTCTAACGAGTACCACAATCTATGTTTTTGAGCAGAATAAGAAAAATAATGTATACCTCTGTAAATCCCCAGTTTTACAATATAAAACTGGGGTTTATGGGGGTCAAAATTATATAGGCGTGTTTTCGTGATGACATTTTTTCAGCAAACATATTAGTGTATATGCCATATTTAATGATCAAGTCATAACGATACGTTAACTAGCGACATCGTTAGTTTTGAACAACTGGGCCCTGATAATAAGAGTCTTATCAGGTCTTTTTTTATCAATTACGAAAACATGCCTATTCAAATATATAGAAAATTTCACCTCCAAAAACTGAAAATAAAAAACTCAGACATTTTTCACATTTCTGCTAAAAACATAGATTGTGGGTACTCGTTAGAACCGCCTTTTGAGCAGATATAAGAAAAATAGTGTATACCCCTGTAAACCCCAGTTTTACTATATAAAAGTGGGGTTTAAGGGGGTCAACATTATAAGATAAAAGAGATAGTCAACTTGTTAATGATGGCAAGTCTATTTGGTAGAGTCTCCAATACACATACTGGCTAAATATTAATCAGAAAGGAGACAATACCAGCTAAAATATTATACTGTTTATTTTTATGGAACATAGATGGCTTTGTTGCCATGCTATTCATTTTAACGCCTAGTGTCTAGTTAAACTGAGCCTATCCTAAAAGGAAAACTACTTGCTCCCAGTTACAAATGTAAAGTTAGGAAACACTGATACATTTTTAACCATGTTTAACAAGTTTTTTTTTACTTCATTTTCGTTTGCACACTAAGCCCCTTTGAAATAGGAGTCTATTCTAAAAAGAAAGGATTTGCTCCCACATTTTAAACTTAACGAACATTATAGATTTTATGCCATTTGTAACAAGACAATTTTTGTGACTTTCTGTTGTTTTTGCATACTAAGCCCCCTTTAGAAAATGGGTCTATTCTAAAAGGAATGAATTTGCTCCAAGTTTGGAGCAAATTCTTTCTTTTTAGGGTAGACCCCTTTTCAGAAGGGGCACAGGAACTAATTTTAACAGAGTTGCCTCTTTTGAAAGAGCATGAATTTCACTTTAAGCATGACTTGTGCTTTCCTGTTCCTGAAATATGCAAGTTCAAAGACATTCGGAAAATCCACACAGTTTGAGAGTGGGGTAACTTCCTATAGATAATATAGTAGAGATGTGCGTTTGAAATGGATCCCGTCTTTTCAGACCTGGCCGTATACGTGTAGGTCTGCGGTTTGCAATTCTAGATTATGAACGCGTCGCCCCTATTTTTGCAGACAGGAATACGGAAATTGTCCGCCTCCTTTGAGGAGGATTAATTCTCTCTTCTGCACTATTCGGGTGCTTCTTAATGTGATACTTAGACCACTAAATGCACAAACAGAAGACAAAATGAGTACGAGTAATCCTCTACCTAAGGCCCTAGTTCGATATTGCTTACTTCAGTACTGGCATTCAAATGTCCTACCTAAGAGGACTTATAGGCACACACACGGCAACACTAGGAGGACTAAACGCATTACCACTAGCCTTGTATAGCGTTGCTTTCTTTTGCTAGTGTTCAGTTCTTCCTAATTCAAACGAATACTTGAACACACATAGCTAATAGAAGGAGGATTAATCCTCTGCGCGTACTTAACGATCTAGTCTACTTAGATTTTAACTACTATTCAAGTTTCCGGCATTAGATGAGTTAATAATAATCTTCCGGCTGTCCATAAATCGCGGCGAAATTTGTCACCACCACATGCCATCATTAAATATCAACAAAAATCACATTTCACTTGCGATTTCTGTTAATATTTTATGGTGACGTGTAGAGGTGGCAAATTTCGCCACCATGTATGGGCGGCCGGCAGATTGTCCTTAGGTATACTCGAAGAAACAGAAGAGGAGGATTTTCTCCTCTAGTCCTAGGTGACGTTGCTTTCTTATACTGGTATTTAATTTTCCTACGCCAGTCGACCACACACACACACACACACACACACACACACACACACACACACACACACACAGAGAGAGAAAAGATAACAAACAAAACAAAACTTAGAAACAGATCAACAAGAGCCTTTAGAACTATTTCTGCACCCCCCCCCCCCACCCTCCCCACTCCCCACCACACACAAATATATATATATATATATATATATATATATATATATATATATATATATATATATATATATATATATATATATATATATATATATATATATATATATATATATATATATATATATATATATATCTGTAACATGTATGAATCATTAAAACTGCCATTGTTATATATATACAAGCCAAATAAAGATTGAATTAAGTTTAATTTTGGATAATAGGAATAGGATTTCGAATCGCAACAATCTGCATCAGAGATAATAAAATACAGAACGAAATTAACCCAACCGTATGTATGTACCCATAATATTGGGACACCGTAATTTCATACAATACTTGCCCCATTAACTTGTCCTAACCTTTGAACATATGCATATGCCTACCTTTTTGAAGTGTCTAAAACTGCAGGGTCAGTGGCAAACAGGGTTGACCCAGATCAGAATGCGGCGACTGATCGGTGTCTATGCTGTTTGCTCAGGTCAGTCTGTCCGAACAATTAGGTAAAATCGGTAGGCATATGTAATTTCAAATCACTGTACGTGTCTTGAATATAAAGTCACCGATTGGAAAATCGATGGAGTTCCCAAGGTGGTGGGCAAAAATCTGAGTTTGTATGTGTTATCGAAATACACAATATTAATGACAAAATAACGTTCTTATCCGTTTTGTTTGCTAAGAAAATAAATATTTCTATATATACATACGGTCGAAAGTAATGGCTCGAATATCTTAATGGAAAATAAATATTATCTATCATTTTTGATATTTAAATTTGTTGACACGTTAAAATTGGTCCTCTTAAATATTTTGTTATGTAGTTTGCTGTATAAAATAATGAATGAAATCTCGAGAATGAAATACAGTAGAATTCCCGTTTTCTTGAAATTGAATAAGTCCCATGCTGTACGAAAATCAAAATTTCTTAATAGCATAAACAAAATATATTAATTACAAAATAATATTTAATGGAAAAGTACGAAGCTGTCCTAAGATGCATCGGAACGCATCGAGAAAAAAAAAAAAAAAAAAAAAAATGAAAAAAAAAAAAAAAAAAAAGAAGCGTTTATGATTTCTTTGATACTGTCTTCATGCTGTCAAGAAATCGAAAGAGTACTCTCATCCAGTGTTTTTCAAAGAAAGAAGAAACTCTTAAGAAGTCATCAGGCATATTAAAAGAAAAAGAAAAGAATAGAATTATATTAAAACATTGTCTTCTAAAGTTTAAATTCAAAAGGCATGTGGTCTGTTCATGTGTGCCTGCGTGTTCATGTACGTCTCGTTACAGTTTTCAATAATCTTTCACAAGCATTTTACATTACGAAAACATGCCTATTAAAAAATATTCTGAAAATTTTACCACCAAAAAGTGAAAATTTTCAGATGAAAAATGCTGATATATTTCATATTTCTGTTCAAAACATAGATTGCAGGTACTCGTTAGAACCGCCTCGACGAGGCGGTTCTAACGAGTACCCACAATCTATGCTTTTAAGCAGAAATAAGAAAAAATAATGTATACCCCTGTAAACCCCAGTTTTACTATATAAAAATGGGGGATAAGGGGTCAAAATTATATAGGCATGTTTTCATGATGTTACTTATTTATTTATTTAGCTGCCATTTTCAGACTGGTTCATTTTATTAGGATTTTCTGTTTCGTTCGGTTCTTCCGGACCATATGTACAGGAATCTGCTGGTGAAATATATATATATGATTTTAAAACAATGTGACTCCAGCATTTAAAGGCTATCAAGAGTTAATATATCAACAAATGATCGATTTGGAAAAAAAGGAAGTGCAAATAAAAACAAAAAAGTACAGACATCAGACATTACCCTGCTGGCAATCACTTAAAAGACCGCTGAGTAAATTAATGGTGATTATAAATCTTAATGTATTTATTATGTTGAAATGCACAGTCGGTCTCTCCAAACGTGTCCTACAGTAAGCACTGCTGATAGCGGGACACGCATTTAATTAACAGACATTTTACAGTTATTGCAAGAATGGCCCTAATAAATCTGACGATATCAGTTGAGAGATATCACTTATATACAACAGATCAGTTAAACTATAGTTAAATCTATAGCCTGCCGTTTTACACTTTGAAATCAATGCAAAACATACACATTTGTCTATATCTTCTATACACTCCAACCATGTTCTTGCCCACCAACCCTTATCGATAATGTCACTGAAGAAATTCCCGGTATCACCTATCTGTAGACTGCGATTAACCACATAAAATTCATTGAGATTGGGACAATACCATTGAAGACTCTACCAAATAGACTTGCCAAAATGAACAAGTTGACTATCATTCATCACGAAAATATGCCGATATAATTTTGACCCCCTTGAACCCCACTTTTATATAGTAAAACTGGGGTTTACATGGGTTTATATTATTTTTCTTATTTCTGCTCAAAACATAGATTGTGGACACTCTTTGGAACCACCTCGCCGAGGCGGTTCTAACGAGTACCATCAATATATGTTTTGAGCATAAATATGAAAAAATATCAGAATATTTTATCTGAAAATTTTCATTTTTTGGTGGTAAAATTTTCAGTAAATTTGGATAGGCGTGTTTTCGTAAAGAAAATTAAAAAAAAACAACAAAAACGATCATACTCCTATTATCAGACCAGTAGCTGGGCTAGTGGATGAGTGGCAAACACTGATGACGAAGATCAGATGCCGCAGTTTGCGGCGTCTGATCTGGGTCTACACTGTTTGCTCAGTCTGTCCGAATACATAAGGGAAATACGGTAGCGCTCGCTTATTTAGGAGTCGAATTTATACAGCCGGTTATAATGAAACATACATATTCCACTCATGTCGCCAACCAATTATAGATGGGCGCTGCAATGACATTTAAATCTCCTTTAATATAAATAGCTCAGTGACGCACATACTGTAACATTAGGAAACTGATAATAAAAACGCGGACTTAAACGCGAACGGTGACAGTTCTGATCAGATTACACGATTGCACAGTCCGACCACAAGAGCAACAACCTACGTCATCAACACGGTGATAGGCGCATAGCTGCGACTGTAACGTGTATTCGGATTTATTACAAAATCACGAAGAGTGCATAATCTAGCGAAAAAATACTATGTGCACTAAACATGCCCATTTTAATACTGTATTTTACCGAGTTCATTACATATTCTAGTTATTGTAGATACTTCGACCAATTAGTGTTACTGAATATCAACATGGATGGTTGAAGTGTCTGAACAGCCACTGCGTTTCAGAAGCCCGAGACAGATCATGCGACAGTGCATTTGGTGCACAATGTGAATATTGGCAATTTGAAAAAAAAAACACAAAAAAACAAAAAAAAAAACCTTATTAGTTCAACAAGATTCCATGGAACTAGTTACTGACGAAAATACGTGTATTCATCATCAATATGACGTAGGTTGCAGAGGGTGGACTAGACTAGCTCCTAGACCTTGATGTCATGTTTTATCACTCCTAACTATAAGTTGAATTTATGTATGACATCTTGTATGGCCAGTCTCTAATAGTTGGTCTCTGACATCTCCAAGATTAGTTGCTGCTATCAAAGAGGTGAGGCAAGCAGTAAGTAATAGATGGCCCTTAGTTCATTAAGTAAATTAATAATTATAATTGATTGATGAAAATAATATTGATATCCGACTAGTAGCTAGTCTAAGGGTGGACCAACGTCTTCGTCGTTCACATACAATATACAGGGTCACTGAACACAACTCTTTCAGCGAAAAGGAGAGAGTTGCGATTTGTCTGTCAAGATGTACGGCTAATCTGAGTGATGTGCTAAAATGAAATATGCCTTCTTGTTTGATGAGTTTTACCAAAGACAACTTCCCTTCTGATTCCCGTCAGCTAATGTAACATTGAGAAACTTTAATTGAGGAAATAGAATTATAACTTTAACAAGAAGCATCTTCAAAAACGAAGAAAATCAGCGAAGAATATAGTAGACGATTTTTGGCAATTGTTCCAGTATTATAATAGAGGTTGTTCCAAGAATGTTGCCGACCTCGGCGGGGTTGAACCCGCGACCAGAAGATCGCGGGTTCAACCCCCGCCGAGGTTGGCAACATTCTTTCGTGGAGATTGATCATGAAATATTTTCTACGGTTATTCTCTCCCTTCGCTGATTCAAGAAGGGCAGTTGTCAGTTTCTGGCGAAAGAATGTGCACAATACTGGTTAACCGCTTAGAGGACTAAGCCTGCCCAGTAAACGTGTGGTTCGGTAAACTGACCGCGCTTGACATGACCCCATTGGGTTGACTGGACCGTAAAACCTCAACACAAACAAGCTTCCAAGAAGTCCATTTTACACCCGAAACTTTGACAGTTTCCTTGTCAGAGTTACATCCCACTCTATGTAACGATGGATATGGATTTAGGCTAATTTCACCGCCTCCTTTCTACGCACGATAGCTTCTTTTCGTCGTTTAGACATACCGCCATATAAAATCTATGGAATGACTGTCGCAATTCTTTCATTCCTAGGACGCCTGATTGCACCCTTTCTTTTGGGGTCCACTCTATTCATCTGAACTCAGTTGTAAACAGTCGATCCAAAATGCCGTTTGTTAGATAAACTAGCTCTAGATAAGGCAATAAAGACAGAACTTTCACCATAACATAGGTTTCTGTTGAAAAATATAAAAATTAGTTACCTCTTACGCAGAACTGTGTAAAACACGGTATTTACACCATATAACGCGGGAAAGTTTTTGATTGTTGAACCGTATTGGATGTACGCAACTGGTATCAAAGATCCTCGTCAAATCGCTTGAATGCGCAGACTCTTCACGTTGCTCAGAAACTGAAAGTATTGGTTTTCTGACAATAATTCTTATATGTACTTTGCTGCTCTGCTGTGTTGAAAATTCAGATGCGGCCTACTGGGATTACCCGTTTTGTATCAAACACCGCTAATTCCTTCTGAAGTCTATTCATATACTATACATCACGAAAACACGCCTATATAATTTTGACCCCTTAAACCCCACTTTTATATAGTAAAACTGGGGTTTACAGGGGTATACATTATTTTTCTTATTACTGCTCAAAACATAGAGGCGGTTCTAACGAGTACCCAAAATCCATGTTTTGAGCAGAAATATGAAAATTATCAAAGTTTTCTACCTGAAAATTATCAGTTTTTGGAGATGAAACTTTCCATATATTTGAACAGGCGAGTTTTCGTAATGAGTCAAGAAAACTCAGGGGCGGATTCAGGTGGCGTTCGTGGGGTTCAGTCGAATCTCACTTTGGCTCAAAATTTCATTTTGATGGGAAACTATGCATAAATTTGATAAATGTGAAATACTGTATTTACCCTAAATATTCACAGCCCTCACTCTTTACCTTGTACAGTGGAACCTCGATAATTCAAAGTCCAAGAGACCAAACAGTTTTGTTTGAATTATTGAGACTGGATAATTGAGGGTTAAAATGCACATATATATCTAAGTCGGGACTTCAAAATGATTTTGAATTATTGAGAATTTTGAATTATTGAAGTTTGAATTATCGAGGTTCTACTGTATTTATTTTCAACAAGTCCTGTTTTACTACCTGTGAGTAAAATTGCTAGGTGCGTGGCAAGTAGTGTAGACCCAGATCAGACGCCGCAGAACGCGGCGTCTAATCTGGGTCTACACTGTTTGCTCAGGCCTGTCTGTCCCAATACGTAGAGTAAGTACGGTAATTTGATCAAGAAATCATCCTGGATCCGCTCCTGATAAATATTCCGATAGAAAAGTCTGAGTTCCCAAAGGGTACTCATTAGAAGCGGCTCGGCGAGACGCTCCCAATGAATTATATCAACAACACGTTTTCGTAGAGAAATAAGTAAACGCTATCAATACAGTCGACTCGTTATTTCGACTTAGCTTATCTCGAATAACCGCTTATTTCGAAGGGACAATCTTGTCCCCGTTTTAACAGGGAAATCAAACAACAGGGAACAAAATATTGTGGAAAAGAGGAGAAATTTCTTCTAAGGAGCAATTTCTCCCCTTTTTCCACAAAGTTTTCAACACATCTCTATCTTAAGGAGTCAAATTACATGTACATATTTTTAATATATCTTATTCTTTAGGAGTCAACTGACATAATATTCCTTTGTGAAATGTGGTTACTCGATCAGTTTTGCAAATCTGATATGTCGAGGCACGGATGTCCAGAAGTATTTCAGAGAGTCCCTTGGACCCTTGGATTTCGAGATAACGAGAGTAGACTGTATTTTTGTTGAAAAGAGAAACGCCTTCTCCGGAGCTACGGCTCCACATTAAACTGTTCCTTAGGAGCAAGGAGCAGTTTCATAAGAGTCTACAATGCGTGTCTGTCAAATGGACTTATAAATAATTTTGGATAACTGAGCCATTTCTTTTTTCTTGGAAAATCGAGTTCCGCTTAAACCGGTAAAAGTGGGGCGCATGCAGATCTGAGAGCTGTCATATACGAAGAGTCTCAATGAAACCGAAACTCCGATTTTCGTCCATTCCCAGTAAGCATTCTTAATAAATCTATAGTGGGCCGTTATCGGCCGTCAGCTACCCTGACGGGCCGATAACGGCCCGCTATGGATTTATAAAGAATGCTAGCTGGGTTAATGTATTCTTCATTCCCGGGGAGAAATCTTTATAGATGTTCTTGAACATAATTTAGGATAAATATTGTAAATACAGTCGACTCTCGTTGGCTCGTTGACTTCGTTTATCACGAAAAGCCGCTTATCTCGAAGTGAAAATTTGGTCCCTGTTTTAACCTAGAAATCTAACAACTGGTAACAAAATAGTGTAGAAAAAAGAGAAATTGCTCCTACTGAGCAATTTCTCTTCTTTTCCACAATATTTGCAATATTATCTCTAACTTCAAGAGTCAAATTACATATTCATTTGTGAAGTGTGTTTGTCCGATTTATTTTTTCCTCAATTCTGCAAATCTGACATGTCGAGGTAAGGATATCTCGAAGTATTTCAGAGAGTACCTTGGACTTCGAAATAACGAGAGTCGACTGTAGGTTAGATTTCCGTTTATTAAGAATGATAGCAGTACAGTAATAAACATAAATATTCCGATACTTCATAGAGTTCCGCTGCAGACGGTGCTTGAGGACGTGCACAGCCATGCAAACTAAACTGCTCTCATATGAAGAGTCTCACATAGACCGAGACTCTGATTTCCTTTCGGTTATATCTTCGAAGGCTATAAAACATAGCGCGCTCTTGCCAGTCCCCATTCGTATTCGCCACTTCAAGCTGTGCAGACCATCGCTTCCTTGTGAGCATCATGCCTCCAAAGAAGAGCGGAGCTACCATCACGAAAACATACCTATATAATATTGACCCCCTTAAACCCCACTTTTATATAGTAAAACTGGGGTTTACAGGGGTATACATTATTTTTCTTATTTCTGCTCAAAAACATAGATTGTGGGTACTCGTTAGAACCGCCTCACCGAGGCGGTTCTAACGAGTACTCACAATTAATGTTTTGAGCAGAAATATGAAAAATATCGGAGTTTTTTTATCTAAAAATTTTCAGTTTTTGGAGGTGAAAGTTTCATTGTATTTGAATAGGCATGGTTTCGTAATGACAAAGACGGGCCGTAGTAAGCAGCTTCTTCTCTGAAGCCCGTCCAACTTACCCTAAGGTTCTGAGCCGCCTGAGCCTGTTCCTGTGGCTGCATTACGAAAACACGCCTTTTCAAATATATAGAATATTTCACCACCAAAAATCTGCAAATTTTCAGATAAAAAACTATGAAATTATTTTTTTTTCTTATTTCTGCTCCAAAACATAGATTATGGGTACTCGTTAGAACCGCCTTGCCGAGGCGGTTCTAACGAGTACCCATGATCTATGTTTTGGAGCAGAAATAAAAGAAAATAATGTATACCCTTGTAAACCCCACTGTATAAAAGTGGCGTTTAAGGAGGTCAAAACTATATAGGCATGTTTTCGTGATGGGAAGTTAAGAGAAGGAGAGTGCTGCATACCTTGGATATTTTAACCTCTGCCTCAGTCAGAAAGTCAAATGATGGTGAATATGGAGAGCAGAATCAGAGGCCCAAAAAGAAGAAGGCCAAGACGTACACCCATGAACCTACATGAAGCCATTGCTCAAGGCCATAGAAGTCATTGGTCATCTATGACCAGAAGCTGGAGGGCAATCGATGACCTACCACACCTCGTTGTGACACGTCCTTAGGCAATTCCGTTCTTAGTACGTCCATTATGCTTTAAGTACATTATCACTCCGTCTAACTGCAGGACGGAATGGCCGCCAAAATGTTTTGAACAAGCTCTAGGCATATGTATCGTATAGCTTCAGTCGATATATACTGCACTCATACTGTTAACTTCAATAACAACAAAAAGGCAGTCTGAAGGACAGCTTTATCCCCAGCCGCCCTCAACTGTGACCTTGACCTTGTGTCGGCATAGTTGAAACATAAGTTCTGCATACAGTCTCACTGAGGTGAATATTGGACTAAAGTTTAATGAAAATCCTTCCAGGGGTAAAGAGGATATGGATCGGATAGGAAATAAAAGGTTCAAATTCGTGACCTTCAACTGTGACCTTGACCTTGAGCCAGCATGCTGAGTCATACATTCTGCACATCGTCTCACTGAGCCAAACATTTGACCAAAACTTTATGAAAATCCTTCCAGGGGTAAAGGAGATATAGAGCGGATACAGAAGTAAAGGCTCAAACTCGTGACCTTCAATTGTGACATTGACCTTGAGTTGGCATGGTTTAGTTATAGATTTTGCACATCATCACTTAGGTGAACATTTGACCAAAGTTTAATGAAAATCCTTCCAGGGGTAAAGGAGATATGGAGCGGACACAAAATTCAAGGCTCATTCACATGACCTTTAATTATGACCTTGACCTTGAGTCGGCATGATTGAGTAATGGGTTCCGCACACTGTCTTACTGAGGCAAACATCTGACCAAAGTTTCATAAAAAAAATCCCTTCCAGGGGTAAAAGAGATATGGAGCGGACACGAAATTAAAGGCTCAAACACGTTACATTCAATAATGACCTTGACCTTGAGTCGGCATGGTTGAATTATGGGTTCTGCACAACATCGCACTGAGGCACACATTTGACCAAAGCTTACTCAAAATCTTTCCAGAGGTAAATGAGATATGGAGCGGACACAAAATCAAAGGATTAAACTCGTGTCTTTCAATTGTGACCTTGACCTTGAGTCAGCATGAATGAGTTATAGGTTCTGCAAATTGCCTTATTAGGCCAATTAATGAAAATCCTTCCAGGGGTAAAGGAGACATGAAGCAGACACGAAATTAAAGGCTCAAACCCGTGACCTTCAATTGCGACCTTGATCTTGAGTTGGCATGGGTAAGTTATGGGTCCTGCACATCATCTTACTGAGGCAATCATTTGACCAAAGTTTAAAGAAAATCATTCAAGGGGTAGAGAAGATACGGAGTGGGCACGAAATTAAAGACTCAAACTCTTGACCTTCAGTTGTGTCGACATGGTTGAGTTATGGGCTGTGCACGTCATTTTACATTTGGTGAACATTTGACCAAATTTTAATGAAAACAGGAGATATGGCGAGGACACGAAAGTGTTACGGAAGGACAAATGGAAAGGGGACGGACAGACATACGGACGGGCAGACGAACGTACAGACGAAGGCCATTCCTATACTCCCTCTCCGCTTCGCGGTGGGGGATTAACAAATCTGTTGGAATTATGCACACAGCACTATAATGCAGGCTGTATTATCGTAAGCGATATCTTTACTACATAAAAACCTATGGGTTATGCTGGATCCTAAACTGATCAGGTGAACGTGAAATACACACTGATAAAGGGCCATTAGCAGGGAAAAAGAGAACGTACACGCTGGCACACTAGTCAAGGAAGGCATTCCAGGAGGAAGTTGTGTATGGCAAAATTTTGAACTCAGCCGCACAGACGAACCATAAGCAGTAATGTTAGTAGCTTGGTTGACAAATCCACACAATTATTATAAAGGACTGACGGTAGTATAGGGTCAATAGTACTACTGACGACATCTCCAAGAACGCCAGAATTTAATACGTTTCGAACAGATGTCAGATGGACTGTTAAAGAAGAAAATACAGTCGACTCCCGTTATCTCGAAGACCAAGGGACTCTGAAATACTTCGAGAAATCCTTACTTCAACAAATCAGATTTGCAGAATTGAGGAAAAAAATAATCGAATAGCCATATTTCACAAATGGATATGTAGTTTGACTCCTGGAGTTAGAGATATATTGAAACTATTGTGGAAAAGAGGAGAAATTCCTCTTTTTCACAATATTTTATTACCTATTGTTAGATTTGCATGTTAAAGCGGGAACCAGATTTTTACTTCGAAATAAGCGGTTATACGAGAAAAGCGAATTCGAGATAACGATAGTCGACTGTCATTATTGTAAAGTCTAGATTAATTGCATTCCCTATAAATATCCTTATGGGTCCCTACAGAGTACGAGTCACGTGACCGCTGGAAGATCATAACGAGATATCGTGGGATGCTGGATACAAATTTTCAATTAAACGCTTTTAAATTCGAAGAATAAAGTTATTAACTCAGCACAGAGTTTAATAGCTTTTTGGCTGGAGGTCATATAAGGCAAAATCTACCGTTTTGACCAGGTTTTTATGCTCGAACGGACTAAGAGGAAGTGATTTGGCCTCCGATTGTTCAAAAGTTTTTGAGTGATTTGAATTTGCCAGTCACATTATTCGGAGTAATTTATTCCATTTTTGTGGGATAACATCCTGGAACATGATTAACCCAGGCTTCGAGGAAGGTGATATGAGACGGTCACGAGCAAATCGAGGTTGGGGTGGGGATGGGGGAAGCGTGCGCGATCTGGAAACCCCTTCTACATCGAAAGGGGAGGAGGACGGAACAGCCAGACAAAGCACGGAGCGAAAATAAGGACAGCGCTTCCGGAAAATATGGCAGCGCCCATAGTTCTCGACCATTTCGATAAGAGTATGCAGGAATTTTAAAAACGGGAACCAGTTTTACAGGACATACAACGTTGTATGAAAACAAAATAAAACTCGAGTTGGAGATTTAGAGGGAAAACGGCCGAACTCACCGATTGACAAGCAGAAACAGGCGGAAAACAACCGGAAAATTTCGGAAAATGAAAACGAAAGTAAAATTGATATGTCCGATTCGGAGGAAGAATCGTCGACGGAAAAAGAACAACAAGCGGGGGATCCTGAGTCGGAAACTAAACAAAGTTGTCCCTCAGCAGGCATCCTCGAAAAATTATTGAAAGATGGTGACATAAGTTCGGAGGATGGGTCAGATTTTGAGGGATTTGAAAACATTTTAAGGACAGCTGTTCCAGACGCCCACCATACCGGCTTCATCTTTATACATTACGAAAACATGCCTATTCAAATATGCTGAAAATTTTGCCACCAAAAAATGAAAAAAAAGAAAAACGGATAAAAAATTCTGATATTTTTCATATTTCTGCTCATAACATAGATTGTGGGTACTCGTTAGAACCACTTCGACGAGGCGGTTCTAACGAGTACCCACAATCTGTTTTTGAGCAGAAATAAGAAAAATAATGTATACCCCTGTAAACTCCAGTTTTACTATATAAAAGTGGGGTTTAAGGGGGTCAAAATTATATAAGCGCGTTTTCGTGATGAGATGCACTCAAAGAACATGTCGTGCGAAATTTGCGCAGATTTAGATAGAGAACATGAATCAGGCTAAAAAATACAGCCAGTGTCTGGAACCGAAACATTTCTGATACCGACCAACTTCATTATGCGACAGACTGCATGCCTAGTTGTCAACCCAATCATTGTTGATATCTATGCTTCACTCTTTAATTGCACGACAGCGGTTCGGGCCTCAGACTCAATGACGGCCTCTTCGTAAAACTTTAACCAGTGGGTTGGGGCTTGACGATATGTCTTTGGCTTGGCCCGCCGTGGTTCAACTATTGGTGTTCATTTACTATGGCATACAGTAGAATTAGCCATGAGTACTCGTCTTTGTTTATTATAGTGATTATTTTGATTTTTATATTTTCGCTTTGATGCATTGACTGAGTTGGGAGCCTTTATGCGAACCGAATTATTATGTATTTCTGTATTAAGAGTAGCATCGGGACCCAGGGTGAAGTTAGCTTGCTGTGAAAGTGCTTTAAACCCCCCGGTGGTTTGCTCTACCGACCGTTCTAAGGCGGTGGTCCCGGTGTTAGTCTTACTCTTTGTTGCTTTGTGGTTTATTCTACGAGGCGATTTGTTGTATGTCTTTCCGTGTGTCATCTTGTTCTTGTGCTTTTCAGTCCTTTTAGTATTGCGATTACCTCGCTTGGGGAAGAGAGAGCTAATCTTAGTGCTTTTCGTACGTTTGTTTGGTTTGTGCTTGTTTAGATTTGTCAGTTTCTTCTTCCTCTTGGGGTCTGGGAAGGGCTGCGGTTTGTGATTGTGGCACTCCCTGGACTTTTCTCTTACATTTTTTTTTCATGTGTGAATAAAGGCTCAACTTTGTTTCCTATCCTATATCAGTAACAACTGAACAAGACGAAACAATTATTCATGCATTAACTTTCAAATTGGATGCTGATCATACCAGACCGAAGTGACCTTCTATGACTTTAAATCACTTAAATTAACTTCAGTTGCTCTTTACAGAAATAATTTGTCTCTAAAATTTGATCAGATAAAATGAATGTATCAGAACAATACAAATAAACCCAGACAGACGAAAATGAGATGAAACCGGGCATAACTTCATTGATAGCAGAGAAAGGAAGGCTGAAAGAAAGAAAAGACATCGAAAGACACGCAGAAGATTAAATTGACATGTACAAGCTCAAATAACACTACATCAGGAATAGACAGGCCAAATAAGATATTGGAGAGAATGAAAGAGAAAAATCACAACTTTGCACAACTGAACAGATGAAAATGATATCCAAATCTCAAGAGAGCCAACAGATATCAGTTTGAAAACACTTATGTTATCAATGGAAAACAGATAGATGCTTTGTTTGGTTTTGTTTGTTTTGTAGGCTCTACGGCCTAGTCAACCCATTAGGGACATGTCGAGCACGATCAGTTTACTTAACCACGTACATTCCTGGGCAGGCTTAGTCTTCTAAGCGGTAAGCCAGTACTTGTGCACATTTTTTTCGCCAGAAGCTGACAACTGCCCTTCTTGAATAATCGGAAGGGAGAGAATGACCGTAGAAAATATTTCTGATCAATCGCTACGGGAGAATGTTGCCGGACACGGCGTGGGGGTGGGGGTGGGGGGGGGGGGTGGGGAGGGTGTGTGGGGGGTGCGGGGGGGGGGCCCGTAACCTTCTGATCATCAATCGGAAGCGATCTGACTAAGCCACCGAGGCCAGATAGATGCAGAGAACAAAAACATCACTGGTCTATAGGAACCCCAGCATATAATGTCACATAAGATAATCTTTCTTGAGAATGAGAGTATGTGATGAAACTTCATAATTGCAGAGCTGAGGGTGAAGTGATGTTCTGACAAATCAGATATAAACATACTAAACAGACAGATGAACCATTAAGTTTAAGCAGTGACGGTAGTCATACCCGCATATCACAGAAGTGAATAATCCTATGTCACAAGTGCAATTGACAGTGAAGTGAAATGTTTACGAAAGGAACTATTTTATTAAATAATCATGGTCACGAATTCTGATTACTCTTAAAGTTCGTTTTACCAGTGATGTACATAGGAAAATATATTAGGTAGGCCACACGTATTAGTGAAGATAAGCAACCATCTTGCGTTCATGTGTATGTACTCTTAAGTTATCTCGCTTACGAGAGTCAAATGGTAAAGGCAGTTAGTTATCAGGGCCCAGATATAAAATCATTCCTCAGCTAAGGTCTACGAAAACGTAAGATGTGAAGTAAAATATTTAAAGTCATTTAATAAGAATAATTTTATGTAAGTTTAGTAGATGATGTTGAGCTGTACTTATTTCACCGTTGAAAATCAGCTTTTATGTGAAAGTGCAAAATGTTATTTGCAAATCTCGATTCTCATAGATAAGGCCTACCTAACTTTAAGGAATGATTTTACATGTAAACCTGGTGTTTTAAATATCATCAGTAGAAGTAGGCAGGTGGAATGGCACACCTTTTGATGAACGTTTATGTACATTTTGCCGTAAAGACATTGACGATGAATATCATTATATTTTATCATGCAAGCATTTCAAAGAAATTCGGCGAAAATTCATCGACATACTTCGCAAGACCAAATACACGGAAATTTAAGGATCTCATGAATTCCGAAAACGTAAATGAACTTCGAAAATTATGCCAGTTCATTACTATTATAAACGATGCGTTTGACTAATGGCAAGTATGAGTACCCGTAGGAACATGTGCGAAAAGGCACACTTACTTGTATATCTATAAGAGGCATTTTCTTGCTACCATTGTTAAGCGTACATTGCACGAATATTTGTTTGTTACGTATATGTATACATGACGATTTATATGTTTCTTTCTCTCTCTCTCTCTCTCTCTCTCTCTCTCTCTCTCTCTCTCTCTCTCTCTCTCTCTAACATGCGCGTTCATAATCCCATAAAAGTTTGCATTGCCATTAGCTAGCAGTGGCGACCCTGATCAGACGCCGCAAGCTTCGGCGTTTGACTTGGGTCTGCATTGTTCGTTGATGCCAATGCAAAGAGGCTTGAAACTTACCTCAATAATGTATATTTAATCCAACAAATTCGTAAAAGTGCTGACCGATCAAACAAGAATGTAATTAACATACTCTCGTGACCTTCTCGCTTGCCTAGCACCGGCTTAGTGACAGCTATGATCAGCAGTGTTAAAGACTAGAAACAAGGTAATTCTACCTGCAATGGGAATTTACAAACAGAATGGTACCCGTCATAATGCTACAATATATGGGCAAAAGTATAGGACACTTTAACTGTGGGGAAAAAAAAAAAGTTCTTCAGATATATATATTCTATATTAGGTCTGTTGTGCTCCTATCTCTGTCTTTTTCTCCTCTGTGTCTCTTTATATTGATTACGCCATGACATCGTATATGTAATTTGCTTATGTATTCATTGCAACACTTGTTGGCAACTTTGTATTGACCAAGTGTACGAGTAAACTTGAAACTTGAAACTATATCACCTTTAACGAAGATCCATATTAGGTTTTACGTTACCGCTACATTTTTTTTTGTCTACAGTGCAATTGATTTTGTGATTTGTATTAAATACAAACTTGTTTCGCAATTCAGTTCAAATATATCATATTCTGTTTAGATAGTATGCTCTTGCAATATTGGCTGCATTGGTTGCTTCATCTCCAAGACTCACAACAAGCTGAAAAGTACTATTTTTAGCAAAATTGTTTCTTTGTGAAACTCACGCTGGCTCTGACACCAGAATATCTATGGATGGTTTTCAACATTTCCAGTTTATTGTCGTTATTATTGTTCAGTTTTAAACTTCAGTGCGGGGCGGGGTCCCAGGGTACGAAACCATAACCCAGTAAGCATTCTTTATAGATCTATAGCGGGCCGTTATCGGCCCGTCAGGGTAGCTGACGGGCCGATAACGGCCCGCTATAGATTTATAAAGAATGCTAGCTGGGAACTGACACAACCACCGCACCTGCATCTGTGCGTCGTCTATCGCCCGTTATCGTCCGTCTTCCTTGCTATAGTCGAATCGGCAAGAGGAAAATGTGGTGAATTATATACGAAAGTGCAAGGTATGGCTAACGTTGACGTCTTCCTGTTTAGTGTCGTATCTTCGTGACAACATCCAGTGGATTCTGTTCGCTTCTTAAGGTGTTAGGGAATTCGATTTAATATGGAGAACACGGATGCAGCTGGCGCCTTACATTGATTGGGGTTTTGCATGTGTCATTGCGCTGGGGTGGGTCTTAAGTATGTTATAATTTGGGATGCTGTCACTTACATTCTTCCCTCCCCTTGGGGAGGTGTATGGTTAATGCACTCTGCCTATTCAAATTTTGCCCTCGATTGAGTGATTTTTTTTTTCAGTTTATAATTTTGAACTCCTCGGTCTAAAAATTTAGTTTAATCACTGCCTCCTAGGCATGAGTTACCCAGGTTGGCCTGCTTTTTTATCTGTTTCCTATCGGACGTTTTCATCTTGTTTGGGCCGCAGTAAGTTTTTGTTTTCTTTTTTTTCTGGGATTGGAACACGCTCCAGTTTCCTTCAAGTTTACGGTTTCTTGCAATTTTAATGACTCTTCTTAAATAGATATGCGTCTGATGTATATCTTCTACGAGTACAGTTGCCAATCAGGGAGAGATAATGTTTCAGGGTGTTAGTTGTTAGTGCGTTGTGAGTGTGCATATGTCACACATACGAATGCGTAACAGATGTGTTACATATGTGTACAATTGTGCGTATACGAAACAGTTACCTATGTGTATAAATGACACATGTCGAATTTAACACGTGTACAAACGAAACGAAATCTTCACATCTTATAAAATTGCACAGTTGGATTATGTAGACCGGACGTGATGACTACTCAGGACCTACGATTATTGCCACTCATTTGGTATAATAGCAATATGACGGCTAATCTAATTCTACACTGCTGTCATGTTTTTTTTTCTCGACACGGCTCCTATAGGAGTGTATGTACGCTTATAGCAGATCTCCATTGTCAGAACAAAAGATTATGTCCGTTAAAGTGTACTAATAACAAAATTTACACCAAACAGAGACATTGATCTTTAAATGATCTTAAATGCTTCAGCTACAATTCGCATGAGGTTCCTATTATATCCTTGCAAGCGGGAAAAAAAGAACATTACCACATTTCAAAAACGATTTTTGCAACTAGAAATTTCAGTTATAGGCCATTAGCAACATAAATGTTTTCTACCTTGGAAACCATGCATATCAGGTGATTGCAATATTGCAATATATTTGCATACATACTTATTATATATCTAACAATGCTTAATATATAGATAACAAACACGAACAATTAGAAGATTTTACAATAAAAATACACGTTACATATTATGTTGAACCTAAACGTTTGGTCTACATATACAGATGCAAAAACATGAGTTTTGTAAATAGGACCGTGTGCCAAATAAAAACATGCATATTTAGAAACAAATCAGTCTCAGTAATCGTTTCCGAAATAGTGACCTCTACTTCATGTAATGAATAGGCATTATTGCATAAAAAGCAGTGTCGCACGTAATTAAAAGCCGTGCATTAACCGGCGAAAAGCCGTGTATTAACAAGGCAATTCATGCGCTGTTAATGCACGGCTACGCAACTTTCAATATGCGCGTACCGGGACAACAGAATTGTTGCCGTCACGAGATGTGTACTGTCCTGTCCCAGAACGAGCATAGTCCGTGGAAATAGTGTTCGCGCGACATCGGTGAAAAGGCGAAACAAAATAGTGCAAGAAATAACGCGAAATGTAACAAATATTTTCAGTTTTATGCAATAATAGCGATCGAACATGGTTTTCCAACGCATTAACATTCGCCAGGTCCCTTGTGAGGTGTTGAAAACCGCGGCCTTCGGCCTCGGTTTTCAACACCTCCCACAGATCCTGGCGAATGTAAATGCATGAAAAACCATGTTTGATCCCTATATTACATATGTGTATGGTTCGTACATACCATACGTACGCTTCACACTAACCTACCTGTCTGTATGCGTACAGTGTCTTCGCTGTTCGCATGAAGAAAGCTTGGGTCCTTAGCTACTCATTGAGCGCACAGCGAATACTCTAATCAGACTGGGCGGATGCCCAGGCTGATCTGAGCCTTCGCTGGGCGCACATGGCATTTGGTTGGTTTGTCATGCGGTGGGTCATATGTTATTCGTATAAATGGCACATGCAAATGCAAATATGATGCATGTGGTAGCACAATTACAACAGTAACGTCCAAACGGGATTCAGGAAAAAAGTCTTGCGACTTATGTAAATCTTTATCCCATTTTACAAACATCATGTTAAGTCACTATGATTTGGAATAAATACTATTTAGATTTTTTTTTGTGCGCCTTCGTCGGCATTGGCGTTGGCGTTGGCGTGAAAGTTTCTTATACGAAAGATATCGCCTGAATCGGCTGGCGATTTATTTATCAAAGTTGCAAGGATACCTCACTAAGACATGACTGGGATTTATTTTAGAGTTTGAGCTTTTGGCGACTTTCGCATCATTTTCAAGATCACCACAAGACAAATAGTGTCAAATTTCCACCAAATTTAGTTTTTTTGTTAAATATCTCTTGTGTAGATTGATAGATTAGCAAAAACTTGCAGGAATACAAAACCGAGTCCGGTTTCAGCGGAAATTACGTTTTGGTGAGATGCATCACTGGGACAAGCTATAGAGCTGATCAGATGTTGGTGACCTTGACCTTGTTTTCAAGGTCAGCACAGGACATCAAGGTCAGCACAGGACAAGCAATGTCCAGTTTACATTGTAAGTGTTGTGGACATCAATTTTTGTTTCTTTTAAAAACTGGTCTAGTTTTTGGATCGATTGTTTTACGCCAAAATTTCCTAAAGTTGTTGTCCACATGATTATCATTGACCAATGAAATTCAACCACGCGGTTGTACAAAGTCAAGTCAAGACTTTTAACGTAGCCGGGCAACAGAGTCACATAGGGGCTACGTCCCGGTTGTACAAAATCAAGGTGACGGTTATTTATAGCCGCGCTGGTTTTGTCGCTGTGATGTCAGAGTGAAGTGTAAAGATGGTTATGTGGACATTGACAAGCAGTGCAGACCCAGATCAGACGCCACAGAACGCGGCGTCTGATCAGGATCAGCACTGTTTGCTCAAATTACAGGAAGTTAAGGGTTAAACGAAACAGTCTCGAGGCCCCGTTCACGACCATTTTCCCAGCCTACACTCGGAGACAGTAGACCCATCAGTGCTGTCAGTGCTTTGATTTGTTTTGTATTGTTCCATTTTTTATATTTTTTTATTTCATCAAAACGTATGTTGTAAGCTGTCACAGGAATCGCTAAGGCGAGAGGCGATTCTAAAGAATACTCACAACATATGTTTCCTGAAGGAAGCCAAAACATATTAATACATTTTAGTTGAGCTATATGAATGAAGATTACGGTAAATGTCCTAAAATTTCGAACACTTTATTCTCTATTATTCTGGCCTAAATTATGCTTCTTATGCACTTGTTTCTTAAAATGCTTAGTGGAATGGCAAACAGTGTAGACCCTAATCAGACTGCTCTTTCAGGAGCAGTCTGATCTGGGTCTGCACTGTTTGCATATGTCATTTTAGTTGGGCTATATGAATGCAGATTCGTAAGCTGTACGAATTTTCTGGCTTATCTTTGAGTTTATCTGACATACACGTTTGTCTGGCAAGCTGACTGTACCATACTGCTAGATATATTTCAGTGATTTATTTTAGAATGAGCTGCTACGTTAGAAAAAGTACCTTTTGGACGTGTGCGCCCAGCGAAGATTCAGATCAGCCTGCGCATTCGCGCAGATCCGTACCTTCAATGGACGCGTTTTGGATAGCAAAGGGTGCCAAGTTTCTTCATGCGGACATCGAAGACTCTGATCAGACTGCGCGGATGCGCAGGCTGATCTGAGTCTTCGTTGGGTGCACGTGTCAGGAAGCACTTTTTCGCACGTTGCGACTAAACTGTGTTGATTATAAATTGTTAACGATAATCCAATAAAAGCTCAGGGGACTGGAAACACGTGGTAAATTTTCCGCCATTTTTTACAAGAAAGACAACTTTTGTGACTTCCTGTTTGCTTCCCTGCACACCATGTTACGTCTGTAGAAAGGGTCTCTCTAAAAGAAAAGAATATGGTCCGAATGGGGAGCGGAAACCGTCCTTTTGGAATCAACCTTTTATCAGAAGGGGGGCGAAAACATTTTAGTGAGCCTTACCGCCCTAGGAAGTGTATCAGTAGCCCTCAAGTAGGCAAGCTAGAGAAATACAGTTTCATTTAACATTTACTGCTGAAAGCCAGACAATATATTGAATTTTCTGGACTCAGGAGACTAATTAATAAAGCAAAAATTAGGTGTTACGTCTTGTTTGCGCTCTCTCTCTCTCTCTCTCTTTGTATGTTATGTGTTTGAGTTAGGTACAACTGATAACACGTGACAATGTAATGTGCAAAACCATTTGAAAAGTATACGATACACGTGATACACGAACGTAAAACCCGGTCTGTTTTGACATACAAATCTTGTTCAATAGGTACAATTTGGACAGCCAAGGATACAAAGTTTCTTCATGCTGACAACGAAGACTCTGATCAGATTGCGCGGATGCGCAGGCTGATCTGAATCTTCGCTGGACGCACATGTCCGAAGGTACGTTTTCTGATTTTACGGCCCATTAATATTGAATACTCAGACTATTATGTTCAAACTAAATATGTAAACATTTTAAAGTACTGTCATACTGATGTAAACAAATCCATGTAAGGTGTACACACATGTTCCCTCATAATGTATAGCAAAAACAGAAATACATGTATGTAGGGTTTACAGTATTAGGCGGATTTTCCGAACTTTGCAGATTTTAAACCAGCTTTTCAAGGACATCTGCGATTAAGGTGAAGATTCTCCCTAAAAGTCAAAGTTGATGAACTGAGCGTTAGACGAAATCCAGGTAACAGTTTTTTCATATCCGCTCTATTCTCGTCACTGCGACGTCAGAGTGCTGTTGATAGAGGGTTATCTGTAAAACTTAGATATGGGGCACATGCGATATTGGCAAACAGTGCAGACCCAGATCAGACGCCGCAGAATGCCTCTGATCAGGGTCTGTGCTGTTTGCTGAAATTACAGGAAGTTCAGGTTTAACTGAAACAGTCTAAAGTCTCCGTTCAGGGCCATTTTCCCAGCCTAGAGACAATCTCAGAAACAATCGACCCACCAGTGCTATCAGTGCTTTGATTAGTATTATAATTACAGCTTACTCTCGTTATCTCGACCTCGCTTATCTCGAATAACCGCTTATCTCGAAGCGAAAATCTGGTCCATGCCTATACATGAAAACCTAACAACAGGTGGAAAATATTGTAGAAAAGAGGAGAAATTGCTCCTAAGGAGCAATTTCTCCTCTTTTCCACAATATTTTCAATATATCTCTACCTTCAAAAGTCCAATTACCTATCAGTTTGTTAAATGTGGTTTATCAAATTATTTTTTCCTCAATTCTGCAAACCTGATATGTCGAACTACGGATATCTCGAAGTATTTCAGAGAGTCCCTTGGAGTTCGAGATAACGAGAGTCGACTGTATTTGATATTATTTTGTGTGTGTTTCGTAGCTCAACCTCCTGTATTATCTAGTTGCTTTAAATTTACTCGGCTTCAGCTTTATGCGTTTGCTTTTTATTCTACCTAAATTTATAAAGGGATCAAACATGGATTTTCATGAATTAACATTCGCCAGGTCTCGTGGGAGGTGTTGGAAACCGAGGCCGGAGATCGCGGTTTTCAACACTTTCCAAGGGACCTGGCGAATGTTAATGCATTGAAAAACCATGTTCGATCGCTATTATTGCATAAAAACTGAAAACATTTACTGCATTTCGCGTTATTTCTTGCACTATTTTGTTTCGCCTTTTCACCGATGTCTCACGAACGCAATTTCCACGGACTATGCTCGTTCTAGGGCCAGGCAGTACACATCTCGTAACGGCAGCAAATTTATGGCCCCGGTACAATCATATTGAAAGTTGCGTAGCCATGCATTAACAGCGCGTGAATTGCCTTGTTAATACACGGTTTTTCGCCGGTTAGTGCACGGCTATTAATAACGTGCGATACTGCTTTTTATGCAATAATGGGTATTGATCAATAAAAACACATCCAGGGAAGTAACATATATGACACTATTCAGGCGCGTAATCAGGCGGAAGTTGTGAAGCCCGGGCTTCAACATAAATTTGGCAATGTAACCTTATCATATATAGTTTCGCCTCGAACTTGTTCAGATGACATCATATGGGCCAGGTCACAGCATTTTCTACAAGACTACATAGCGATGACTCAGATCAGCCTGCGCAAATGCGCAGGGTGATAAGAGTCATTGCTTTGCGCTAATTAATCAAACATCCAAGCTTTCTTTAGGCGAACGCTGGGCGCACATGCAGTCTGGTAGGAAATGCTGCGTCTAGGCTGAAATTTCAGAGAATCTTTTAGCATAAAGTCCCTGGCTACGCTCCCGCTATTTCATTAATCGAATGGTACGTCATCTTTAAAACTATATTCGAAATTGGCAGCTATTTTCTTCTCCGCCTCTTCGCGGTCACGTAATTGTTTTCTTTTCATAGAAGTAGTGTCATGTTGGAATATTATTCACTTTAATTAGTAAAAACGACAACTAAGTCTTTGTTTAATAAGAAAACAGCATCTTGTTTATTTCTCAAAGCAATGCGAAGGCGTGATGAGCTCAGTAGTGTAGTGATTGGTATAACGAGCAATGTTTTCGATCAATAATATACGCGAACAAGCTGGCGAGCCAAGACAAAATTTTACAATTTACAAATTACAAATTTACAAATACCAAGACAAAATATTTAGAGCCGTAAACATCTAAGTACCGGCGCAAATTTTGTTCATGTTTACTCAGAGGTATGGGACAAGGGTGTACTAAAGTTTAATAAATTTTCAATGTAACAGGTAAAAAAGAACAACAATGTGATTCTTTAATTTTTTTTAAGCTTAACGCAATTTCTTGATTGAAATGAAAATAAAATAGACATTGATCTGTTAATAACAAAGTTTGTTATAAGATTTTTATATTTGCAGGGATCATCACACACAAATATAAAAATCCTTTGTGAGTTAATCGAATACTCTACCATATATAAAACAAAGATATATTAAGAGACCGGCGCGATTTCCGCGCCGGTCAATTAAGCGTTTACTCATATACTCGAGCAAAAGTAACGATAAGCATATTTATTAGGCCACAGACAACAAGATTGAAATCTTTCTACAATGCCCACTGTATTTAACAAACCCCTATCTGGCATTAAAGTTAAAACTGTATTGGACCGTTATCCTGGCGGGCCGAAAACTGTTCGATAGAGATTTAAGCAGAATTCTAGTTGGGCTGCGGAAATAATCTTGATAACTGCAACTTATTCATATTTTAACAGTTATGGACATGTGTACAGTTTTGAGTGTGCGCAGAGAAACATTTTAATCTGTGTCACATATTTCATAACACACCTCCATTTAATCTGAGACGATTATCTTCTTTAAAGATGTTTTTCAAATTCTTCATAGCAATTTAATGTAACATCTCAGTGGGCACACAACGTTGAGACAACGCCGATTCAACTTTCGCCGAAACAACGTTGATTCAACTTTTTCGTGGCTGGGATGCTATGTGAAATGCATTAGCGGAGAAATAGGATTTTTAAGTGCCTGTCATATACAAATCAAGAAAAGTCGGGTCAGTCATATACTTTTTGTTGAAAAAACGGGGCTTATCATATACCTGGCAGTGCTGAAAAATGGAGCCATTCGGCACGCATATCCGTACTATGCCATATATGGGAAGTTACCCCATCCCCACCCTGAGAATGGGGGTGGGAATTTATATAATATGTTTCTTATTTCTCCAATAAAACATACTTTAATACTGTGGGTTTTCATTCTAACCGAAAATATTTTAAAATGCCGTCTGCTGAATCTCTTAAGGGTTCATCACAGTCAAAAGTGGGTGGGGTACCTTAGAAAATGGTCTGCACAGAACTTCACAATAACCATATGGATGTCAAAACATTGTAGCTCCATCTTCTGGATAGGAAATACACAACTTTATGTCCACTGGGGTTCCATGGCGTGTCCTGGTGTGTTATTCAGTGCAGTACGCTAGGCGAATTTACAAAAGAACTGCCTTTTTTTTTAATTTTTGTTTTATATTTATATTATATTGAAACTAGTATGAATAGATTAGATAATAATAGAAAATATCGTGTAATATTTGAATAATTAAAACAAATGCGCATTATATAGTATTTGCGCATCAATCTCATGCAGTTGTCCTGAGGCATTTCCGGTTTATTTTCGAGCAGCAAGCTAGGGAACTTGTTGATAAAATTTTTTTCAAATGTAATTCTGCAAAAGAGGAGTGATCAAGGTAAGTGTCCCCGCCATCTATGAAAAGGTTCTAAGAAGTTTAATTATGCAGATTAATGTGTGTTCACTGGTGAAGATGAGGTAGGTATACACGTTCAAACATTACAGTGCGACTCACCGTAACTTACGCCAATGGTTGTGAAATGTAACAGCGTGACCAGATGTAAACATGTATGGTGGAAGGTTGAAGTCTACAGTTTATCACAGAATCATTATTTTGCGACAATTATCAATTTTACAAGGTTTTCTCCAGACTTAGAGTGTTTGCATATGTTAATTCAGAACTGGGGAATAGAATTTAGCAAATACAAAGCAATAAGGCTGGCTAATCGGAGCAGAAAAGATAATCGATTATCAGTCCTGCCATTGTGATCGATAATCAATTTGTAATCACTGAAGATTTGGTCGTAATTTTACCTATCTGAGCATGACTCTTACCATTTGTTATACTTTATTGTATGTATTTGGTCAGACAGGCCTGAGCAAACAGTGTAGACCCTGATGAGACGCCGTAAACGCGGGTCTACACTGTTTGCCACTCATTCAGCTATTTTAGACACAACATTGGGTAGTAAATTCTACTTATTCATTTTTTTTGATAAGTATGGTAAGGAGTTGAGGTGTCTGAATGCTAAGAGTAAATAAATATGGTAATGTAACAGACACAAAAATCAAATGATCGATTATTAGCAAATGTGTAACGATAAACATTTTTGTGGGATTTATCGATCAATTAATCGATTATCCGATTAATTGTGCCAGCCTTACAAAGCAACATGAGTGTTTATAATAAGGAACAAATACAACATGTCCAGGAGACGCTTTGGCAGCCTAGTAGTAAAGACAGCAGAACCAGAAAGAGGAAAGATAAAGTTCAATGTTTGGAAAGGGAAGAAAAAATTCGTTTGTACATGAAAAACAAAAACAAAAAAAAAACAAAAAAACACTATCATCCCTATCAGTTAGTCAGAAAACTGTTTTTGTCTGAAGGTGTGTAATAAAAAGGCAAAAAATAAGAAAAAATTGAATCAATACCACAATGGATCTGTTTTCCTTCGTCGTCTAGTCATCTATTTATTTATCATACATTTCTTGATAAATTTTGTCAACTTTCCTCTGGTTTTATTGTGTGGCATGGGAGACACATAGGGATCATATTGTCCATCCGCGTCGTTCGCAGCTGTGTCGGTGTCGTCGTCAAACTTTTCGTTTCCACTCAATAACTTTGCATTGATTTCATTCTACATTGTAAGTCTGCAGAAGTTTATATCACTGTGAAGTGCAGGTACTGATATTGATAACCATCCGCCAAATTGTGGCTTAGTTATGGCCCTTTTTCGACTTTGTTTTTGTTGTTGGGTTAAGATACTGGTTTCCACGTTTGAAGGAATGCATCATAAGTTTGCAGAAAGGTATATCATTGTAAAACACAGGTCAAGTTGGTTATTGATGAACATCCGCCAAAATTTGCTTGAGTTATTCGACTTAGTTTGTTGTTGTGTTGATATTGGTATCTGCTCAATAACTTTTGCAGGAATGCATCGATTACATTAGAAGTTTGGAGAACGATATATCATTATAAACTACAAGTGAAGTTTGGTGTTTGTAATCCGTCTCAAAATTTTGGCAGAGTTGTGGCCCTTTTTTGACTTAGTTTTTGTTGTTGTCTTGTTATTGGTTTCCACTCTATAACTTTTGCAGGAATGCCTTGATTTCATAGGAAGTTTGCACAAGGATATATCATTGTAAAATACAGGTCATGGTCGATATTGGTTATCATCCACAAAAGTTTGGCAGAGTTATGGCCCTTTATCGACTTAGATTTTGTTGTCGGGGTAAAATATAGGGTAACGATGTTGTTGCACCTCAATAACTTTTGAAGGGATGCACTGATTTCATTTGAAATTTGCAAAATGGTATATTATGATAGCATAAAGATCGAGTTGCAGTTTGGTAATCATTCAAAAAATTCGGTTAATTATAGCCCTTTATTAGCTTAATTAATAAAATTTAGACGGAGTACTGAGGCGTCGTCTTTAGGAATAGGAGCAATTATTATGACAAATACAGTTGTTGTCATTACGAACACATGCCTATTCAAATATATAGAAAATTTCACCTAAAAAACCAGAAAATTTTCAGATAAAAAACTCTGATATTTTTCTTATTTCTGCTAAAAACATAGATTGTGGTACTCGTTAGAACCGCCTCAGCGAGGCGGTTCTAACGAGTACCCACAATCTATGTTTTTGAGCAGAAATAAGAAAAATAATGTATACCCCTATAAACCCCAGTTTTACTGTATAAAAATGGGGTTTAGGGGGTCAATATTATATAGGCATGTTTTCGTGATGTTATGTTTTTTTAGCAGGCGACACATCCAATTCTCGGAATTCTTGTAATGATTAAACATGTTCACCGATATTCAATTTTTAATGAATGCCAAAATATGTTACTTTCAGTATCAGTTCTATACTTCATATCCAAGATCTTCAAGGAAAATATACGATATTGCACAGTTGAAAATTTCATCTACGTCTCTACTTTATCTCGTGGTCAAGTTTTTGTTAGTCGCGCCCCAACTATTTGATTCATAAGTTTCAGGCCCTTCAAATTTCGTCAGTCTACACACCGGCACACTCTTGGTCAATTTCCTTAAAAGGATACTTGAGCACTATAACCAGTGCAATATTTTGTTTTCTCAAAGATACTTGAGCAGTATAACCAGTGCAGTAATTTTCTCAAAGATACTTGAGTAGTATAACCAGTGCAATAATTTTCTCAGATAAAAACAGAGAGAACTGGTCATGAAATTTCAAGTAATTTCAATTAAAATTTGTGAAAACAGAATATTCTCTCAGACTCTTAATAAAGAAGAGTGATTGGATAATTATCATTAGGGTAACATACCCATGCAAAATTTGACCCTTTTTTACGGTTTTGAAAGGGCATTTTTTTTTGACGAAATTGGTGATATTGTACTAACTTACAGTCCAAACATAGATTTTTGTAGCCCATTAGAACCACCTCATTGGGGCAGTTGTAATGAGCCATAAAATCCTAGGTTTAGATTCATACATTACGAAACCATACCTATTCAAATATACTGGAAATTTTACCACCAAAAAAGACAATTTTCAGATTAAAAAATTCTGATATTTTACATAATTCTGCAAAAACATAGATTGTGGGTACCCGTTAGAACCGCCTCATCGAGGCGGTTCTAACGAGTACCACAATCTATGTTTTTGAGCAGAAATAAGAAAATTAATGCATACCCCTGTAAACCCCAGTTTTACTATATAAAAGTGGGGTTTAAGGGGGTCACAATTATATAGGCATGTTTTCGTGATGAATGAGAAAATTATACCTCTGTAAACCCCCACTTTCCTCTCGTATAAAGTGGGGTACTCATTTCTCGGGCATGTTAACATAATGTATATATTTCTTCAGCAAAACACATATTTTAAGCACTTTTCGAAGTTGCCTTACCAACATGTTTATAATGAATACCTACAACATGTGTTTGATGGCACAGATGTTAGATATAAAATTAATCATTATTTGTGATGCTGTTGTCAGTATTACTAGTACTATATTGATTCCAAAAATTCATTGGTCGCTATAAATATTTTTCAAAAATGTTATTTTAATTTTTTTTTTCCATAATTAGGTAGAGGCGGTGATCCTAAAGCGAAATACAGTCGAACCTCAATGGCTCGAGCATCTTTAGGACCATGGACATTTGTTCGAGACATGGGTAGTTCGAGCCACTGAGGGTTAATAATGACATCAGTTCAGGAAGCAAATAATGATTATTTAGAGAAATCTTTTCAATTTTCTACACAATGATTGTATGCTGAGTGTACTCATTAGAATCGCCTCGATGAGGCGATTCTAATGAGTACACACAACATACAATGCCATGATAAAATGAGAAAACATCCCTAAATATTTGTTTTTTTTGAGCTGTTGGAAGAATATTGTAGGGACTGAAAAACGAGTTCAATCATCCACGGTAAACGAGCCATCCGTGTTCGAGCCATTGAGGTTATACTGTACAAGGTTCAGTACAAAGGAGAGGATACTCCATATGCTGTGGAATATCTGTACAGTGATTATTTGAAGGGGTGGCTGAAATTCATGGCTGTATAAGGTAAGTATGCTTTATGCACAAACCTATTACGAAAACACGCCTATTCAAATATACTGAAAATTATACCACCAAAAAATGAAACTTTTCAGATAAATAATTCTGGTATTTTACAGATTGTTGCTCAAAACATAGATTCTGGGTACTCGTTAGAACCGCCCGGTTCTAACGAGTACCCACAATCTATATTTTGAGCAGAAATAAGAAAAAATAATGTATACCGCTGTAAATCCGAGTTCTAAAATAAAAAAAAATGGGGTTTAAGGGGGTCAAAATTATATAGGCATGTTTTCTTGATGTACACAATGGGCATTGGCATGCAGTGCAGATAAATCAAATAGTACACAACACAGCTTCTGATTAGGTTCTCCACTGTATGTGATAACAGTTAATTAATTATAAAAAGATTTTATATCTTATGTGCTTTGCTGCAAAAGTCAGTTCTGTTAACTAGAACAGTTTTAACTTTAAGAAAGTTGTTTTTAAATGTTAATATAAATACAGGACTTTACAAAAATGAATCATTTTCTTATTAACCCCATTCAACCAGAGTTGTCACAGCACACAGTTCTGCAGACATCCTTCAAACAAGACTGCATTTGACATGTTTTATGGTAAAGATAAATATTTATATTTGTTAATTTAAGATTAAGAAGAAAAGCACATTCTCAATTATTTTTCATTGTCACTCTGTCCATGTTTTTTAGACAACATGTGGACAGACAGACAAACAGACACACAGTAAGGAAGATAATGTAAAAGCAATATGCCACATCCACTTTTAACCCTTGTCATGCTGAATAAATTAAGATGCCACGCCCACTTCTAATTTTCAGCTAATCAGATTACTTGATCCGGATTTTTGCTGTAAATTCACATACTTAATGGCAAACAGTGCAGATCCAGATCAGTTGGCTTCTTCAGAAGCCAACTGATCTAGAATTACACTGTTTGCAAAGGCAGGGTTTGTCCGGGTTCAGCAGGACAAGGGTTAATCAGGTCACCAGAGAAAACAGGAGAGACAATCCAAAAAAAAAAACCTTATGCTCACAAGGGAGACAAATCTAACTTCTCTTTCATATGACATTTTTTCCCCATACCTTATTTTGGGCACTACTTTGTAAACAAAAAAATGCCTGATTTTTTTTTTTTTTTTTTTGTTCAATTTTTACACATGGTTGTGCAACAATAAGGTTCTTTACTTCTTTGTAGTGTGTTTCTGAGCATATATCTTGAAGGACATTATTGACACATAAAAAAGGACAAACTTTTCATTTTATTTTATTCAGGATACAGGTTCTATATACAGGATTTGGGAGCAAATAGCTGGACAGTTCTTCAGGTGAGATATTTTCTTTAAAATTCCTTAGATTTAGCCCTACATTAGGAATATAATGGGTGGTTATGAAAATAAGTTCTCAAGCAGATGTTTTTTTTTTGTTTTTTTTTTGTTTTTTTTTTCAAACAACTTCTTGCTTTTGAGAAAATTCAGAATTGAAAAAAATAAATAAATAAATAAATAAATAAATAAATAAATAACAAAATACAGTTACCCCACCCACTTTTGACTGTGATGAACCCTTATCCTAGCATGTTTCGATGTAAGCGGTATTAAGCGTATAGCTTCAGATAAGAGGGGGCGTCTGCATATTTTCTTATTTCTCCATGAAATCATAGGTTGTGGTACTCATTAGAAGCGCCTCGGTGAGGCGCTTCTAATGAGTACTCACAACGTATGTTTTTTGTGGAGAAAGAAGAAAATATCAATTACCTTTTGGTTGAAACAATGTGCCCTCATCTGGAGTTTTGGCTAAACAATCTGCACTTACCTTGTACTTTTTGTGTACATTATCCCAGTGAGATCCACGTCATTTGAATGGTGTACAACATACCAAATGAAAGAAACTATTTTTTCCAATATGTCATCGCGAAATGCAAGGAGCAAATAACACGATAAAACGAAGGAAATCGGTTCCAGCTATTCGCCCATACTGCAAATTTATTACTTTATTACATTCTTGTTCATTGGAAAAAAAAAACGTTGCTAAGACACGCACTCTCTCCCCTGGTAAATAGATCACTGCACGTGCTTGTTGGATGCGCTATAAAGAAGAATACAAGTTATCATATGTAACTCTGTATGTAATTACTAGGACCGATTAGCAGCACAAAAATAAGCGCCCTTACGCCAGATGCGAACAGCGAAGCCCCGGATCACCTGCGCAGTGCGCATCCGCGAAATCTAATGATATATGTCTGTCGATATATCCTACAGTATCGGATAATTCCGTAAGCTGGCAACAAAGGCCCTGATCAGAATGCGCATTCTAATGCACTCGCGTATGCAACGCGACGTCTGATTGGATAACGTCAAAAATTTGCGACGGTGTATTCTGCGATATACTGTCGCAAATCCGACGTCATCATGTAACATCGCTTCTCGTTGGCTGGCATTTGGTTTTACCTCGGACCCATCAATGGTATTGATGGGTCCGAGGTTTTACGCAGCTCACAGCACTTTTACGGTTTTACGGTCGCAAATTGCGTTTTACGGCTCCGCTGACGCGTCGCCGTAAAACGAAATTTCCGACCGTAAAACCGCCGATTTACCTCCCAAAATGACAAATTTGAATGCAGTTATCCCCTAAGTCTGATCAGGGCATTCGTTTCCTAGTTTTGGTATACGGGGCATTTGCCTGTGCTGCGTATCAGGTAGACGTAATTCGGGAAGAAAAAAAAAATAATCCCTTACTCTTTACATCTTCCTCTAGTCCTTTAGAATGGCATTTAATAAATCCATAATCAACAATATCGCATTTTTGTTTCCTGTAGAAACAGAAAAATTTTAGGGCGCACTGTTTAAATTCATCAATCGCCTTCTTTGGAAAAGAAACAACTACACTACAAGCACGGCCAAAAATAGAAGAAATATCGATAATTCCTACACCTCTTACGACGTGGAGCTTAAACTTTTCCTACGACGTGAAACCTCAGCGAAAATCAATAGTGGCTGTGCCCGATGCGATAAATAACTTTAAAACCACTACTCACAATATGCAGATCGGTCATAGACGTCTCAATGAAAGTAACAGACGTCTTAGACTGACATTGTGCATCAGTTACTTGTATCCTAACCCCTCCCCCACCCACTCAATGGAGAGTAGCGGGAGCAAAGACTCCAGCCATCACAGTCCTGCTAAATATACCGCACTGCGGGGACAACTGAATAGTAAAAGCCCAGCTCTTTTTCCTTCTCCTTGCGGGGACAATGTAAAGAAAGAATGTGTAAATACAAAACCTCAGTAGTTCTCTCTATTTTTGGCGCAAATAAAATCTGGTGACCAGCTTTTATAATCATGGTATCATATTGTTTTTTTTTTTTTTTTTTTTTTTTTTTTTTATATCCCGTCACACGACAGTGCCGGGGTATTATGGTTTCAAGTTGGACGTCCGTGTGTCTGTCCGTCCGTCCTTCCGTCGGTCGTACGTCCGTCCGTATTTCGTTTCGGATGATTATTTGAGTAAACATCAATAGATTTTCACCAAACTTGGTATGTGCATTGATATTGTGAAGATCTGGTTTGGGATTGCTAATGGGCAATTTTCGTCAAATTTTGACTAATCTGCCCGAGACACGCCAATATTTTCGTTTCCGGATGATAACTTGTGTAAACATCAGTGGATTTTCACCAAACTTTGTATGCGCATTGATATTGTGGAGCTGGTTTTGGATTGCTAATAGCAAATTTCTTCAAATTTTGATGGAGTTATCTGCTCGAGACACGCCCATATTTTCGTTTCCGGACGATAACTTGAGTAAATGTCAAGGGATTTTAACCAAACTTGGTACATGCAATGATATGAAGGAGATCTGGTTTTTGATTGCTAATGGGCAAATTTCGTCAATGTTGACTGAGTTATCTGCCCGCGCAACACGATAATGGCGGGGTATTACAGTTTAACGTTTTTATTTATTTATTTTTTTCTTAATGGATGTATCAATCAGAATAAATTATAAGAATGAATATTTAGTCACGGGAAACCGGAGCCAGCCTACAGTCGTCTCAGTAGAATGCTTTCTTACGTGTGCCGTAATTGTCCTAAGTAATTACCTTTAACTCCTCGAATACTTGTCTTCAACCTAAAATATGAAATATGCCATTTTTTACCTGTTGACATATTTAGAAGCTGTTAGATGAGTGGCAAACAGTATAGACCCGGATCAGACGCAGTATTCTGTGGCATCTGATCCGGGTCTACACTGTTTGCTGACGCCTGTCTATCCAAATGCTCAAAGTAAATACGGTAATCGTGTAATCACGTGTACATGTACTGTATGCGTTACGGCGCGTTTTATTTTTTATTTATTTTTTTTCACCTAGCTTATAATTTCTAAACCCACCTCCTCATTCCCCAGCCCTTTTTAAAAAAGGGCTCGGGATAGGGGCGGTTAGTTCAGATTTTGTTTCACTTTATAAAGTGTTGAATTAAGGGATCTTCCCGAATTCTGAATAAATGAAACATATCTTTCTGAGTTGTGTTTAAATCATCATCAGAAAAAAAACACGTTTGAAATTTGCACAAGCGCATTAAAGCGGTTACGAAGTTGAAAGTTCAAACTTAAACATGTTGATTATAAATACAACAAGACAGCATTTAGAAATATGAGCCAGCACACGACAAAACCAAAAATAAGACCTGTGTGACCAGCAAAGACAGATCAGCCTGTTCATCCACCCAGTATGGCAAGGGTTCTTGTTCATTCCTCTTTGAACAGCCCTGAGGCTGTAGAAGGCACATGCGATCAACGAAGACTCTGATCAGACTGCGCGGATGCGCAGGCTGATCTGAGACTTCGTTGGTCGCACAAGTTTTTTTTGTAAGTTTTGTCATGCTCTGGCACAAATATTATTCTGATTTTTTCACAGAATTAAAAATATTATTCTGATTTTTCACAGCAAATAAGACTTGACATGCCATTTCAACTACCTCCCTTGGAGACAATTGGTATGAAATGTCAAGTCTCATTTTCTGTGGAAATGAAATAAAAATATCGCTAATGTACTTCTGATTACTTAGCCCACAGAATGCTTAACCTTAAAATGTACATGAGTCATGTTAGAGTGCGTATTGCTTATATGTGCCGAAACACGAGTAAAGGGTCTTTACATCATATGCGGACAGCCTCCGTGCAGTCGGTTCAAGGACTCCTACGCCCGATTACAAAATCGTTGATCATTGCAGAAAGGATCGACGAACAGAGCAGGCTATGATTAGAGCCGCAACGTGAGGAAACGTACCTTCTGACATGTGAGTCAAACGAAGACTCAAATCAGACTGCGCATCCATAATCAGCCTTCGTTGTCCGCATGAAGAAACTTTGCATCTTTGGGCTACCCAAAATGCGCGCAGTGAAGATTCTGACCAGCCTTCGCGAATGCGAAGGCTGATCTGAATCTTCGCTGGGCGCACCTGTCCGAAGGTACGTCTTCCGACCTCGTGGCTCACTAAACTGTGCTAAATGCAGTATCTGCTCTGCGCTTTCCCTGTTCACCTTTGACTAGACTGGCTCCAGTCTCCAGTGACTAAATACTTATGCCTATGATCCTGTTGGATAATCCACTGAAATAAAACCAAAGTAATATCATGATTAGAAAGGCTGGTCACCAGAGTCACTGAAGCCAGTCTAGTCTATGACATAAAGGCCCATTTAGTGATATTATGCCTCACCTTTTTCGGAATGATGATTTTGGATGGGCACCACGAGCCTTACTCCACATATGTCTATAGGAAGGGAAAAAGGATTTTGTGTTCTTTGTTTCCAAAGGCAATCGTTTTGACGTTCAATTTATTACACTGCAGATGGTGTTAGTGCCGTGTGGCGGCGGTAGAACGTCTCCCCGTGCATCACCATAGTGCAGAGTATATTTCACTTCCTTCGTGATCATTGGACCCGTTGTGGTATATTTGAAAATGTAGTTCTGCTGATGTATACGCTAGAGGGCGTAAGCAGTGTTGCAAACTTCATTACTGTTTATGAAGAGTCTCAATTAAACCGAGACTCCCATTTTCTTATCCATAGTGCGTTCTTTGTTTCCAAAGGTAATCTTATTTACGTTTATTATAATGGTCCTAACTATTGGAAATGAGTGTCAAAGGCAAAATACATGCAACAGTTCAGGTTTAAAGCCAAGAAAAAAATCTTTAAAAATATATGCAAAATATCTTTAAATCGTTTCTAAAACAGTGGTTCCTCTTAAAGAAAAGAATTTGCCTCGGAGGGTGCAAATTATTTCATTTAAGAGCAGCCCATATAGTTTAGAAGCAAAATATTTATGTTAATATCACTTTATTATAAATATTTTTCTTACGCATGCTACGCACATATGTAATGTGTGTAATGAGCGTTACGGCTAGTCATAGATGTGTAATGTGTGTAATGAGCGCTACGGCTAGTCATAGATGTGTAATGTGTGTAATGAGCGTTACGGCTAGTCATAGATGTGTAATGTGTGTAATGAGCGCTACGGCTAGTCATAGATGTGTCAGCTTAATGCAACGCATTTGGTACCTAAAGTTTGATTCAGAGCCGATATCAACACGAACTATGAGTGCTGTAGCTTTCACTATTATTTCTTATACGATTGTGTTTATTTCACAAAATCCCCCTCGGACAAAATCCCCTCTGCTCATTTTTGCATAGGTGGACGAAATCCCCTTCATGTTTTGTACAAGGTGGACATAATCCCCTTTGAAACTTTTTACAGGATGGACATAATCCCCCACGTGATTTTTACAAGGTGGACAAAATCCCCTCCATAAGATGGACAAAATCCCCTTCGGACAAAATCCCCCTTGCTGATTACTGCCATAGGAATGGTACTTGAATGGTAGATGAGACTGTGTCCATCGGTCATACACTCTGTTCCCTGAAGACTGAAGACTGATAGAATAAATTTAAAACGTTCATTTTTGTATATAATCTATACATTTTTTCTTTGAATCGTGTTTTATCCAAAACCATTTTAAAACAGACCGTTTCTAAATATATGGTTAATGTGGATTTGTTAAGGATTCTGGGCTTCAGATTTCCCTGGTTTTTGAAGAAATCAAATATTTGCAGTATCCTCCATACCTTTATGTATGCGATTCTACTTTTAATTTTTATTCTTCTTTATACCTACGTATTTCTTCATAAACCAGTAATTGCTGCCCGTTATCTTCAACAGGAATGATATGATGCTGAGAATTAGAACAACGAATATTTTCTATGATTTATTAAGCTATTCCATCCAATTAATTTATATACATGAAAGGTGTAGCAAATATACAACAATGATCCTAAGTGTAATTAACAGTGCAGACCCTGATCAGATCTGATCAGGATCTTCACTGTTTGCTATTTCATCTACATTGGATTACTGCAATGTGAAATTACTCTTTTTTAATATTCTGAAATAATTACAGTGGCTGTTTGGATCTGTCTGAAATTTTAGGATTTTTAAGTTATTAAATTTATTTATCAGTGATTATGAAGTTTGTATGATGGTACAGGTGATCAAACATTTTTTGATAATTAGCATATTCAATCATTTAATAATTATAAAAGAGTAATTACATATTTTTATCACTTGAGGTGAAATTAATCAGTTTGTTTTCAAACATAATTATCAAGTGCAGTCCTTAATTTGAAAATTTATTGCGCATAAACACATTTAATTCAATTACATGTGATTAAAGGGAATAAAAGATCAAAGCATGAAAGAGAAATGCAAACATTGCAGTCAATTAAATAATTCAAAAAGCACATTCTTTGTAATGAACACCCCTGGCATGAGTTACCTTTACCTTTAAACACCAATTTATGACAGTGTATAAATAAATAAATAAATAAATGGCACATAATGATGAGTCCTTTAATGATTCATTTGAAAACAATATACTATAAATAGAAAATATTTGAAGCACATATCTAACACTTTAAGTAGCACTTCACACTTAAAAAAGCCTCAGAAATTTTCAGAGCAAATGTCTTCACTTTTTTGCTTTTAACGGAGATATAAAAAACACACATCAAATGCATTTGCAGGCCTCATTTTCTTTGGAAAATAGGGGGAAAAATTCTGACTGCTAATGCTGTGTGTAGCATTTGAGCTACTCCTATTTTGATTTTATCCAGTTTTAACATAAATTGGTGTGTTTTTAAGCAAACAGTGAAAACCCTGATGAGACGCTGCATGATGCATGTCTTGTCTTGGTTCAATTTACAGATGTCAGGCTTTTATGGGTTAAATGTATAACTCTTTAATGTACACAGAAATATGTCTGCTCACTTCACATGAATACACAACACTCTAATGCAACCGAATCTGCTGTCCCATAACGTACAAGAACTGTGCCAAAGTCTTCTCCTCGCGCACAAACTGCTGACACAGCGTCTTCAACCTCTTCTGGTGAACAACTGTGGCTTTCCTGGTCCTCTTTGGAGCTGGCTGGCCCTGCTGGTTATTGTACACCTCAGTCTCCACAAGAGCCGCATCCTTTCTCAAACAGTCGATCACAGTCCAGAGTGATGAGTTGCTACATCCTACAAGATGCTTGAACCCGTTGTTCCACGATTCACACATGTTGTTAGTCCTCTGTTGACCAGTCATCGTTGCTTCATTATATACAAAAATGAACGTTTTAAATTTATTCTATCAGTCTTCAGTCTTCAGGGAACAGAGTGTATGACCGATGGACACAGTCTCACCTACCATTCAAGTACCATTCCTATGGCAGTAATCAGCAAGGGGGATTTTGTCCGAAGGGGATTTTGTCCATCTTATGGAGGGGATTTTGTCCACCTTGTAAAATCACGAGGGGGATTATGTCCATCCTGTAAAAAGTTTCAAAGGGGATTATGTCCACCTTGTAAAAAACTTGAAGGGGATTTCGTCCACCTATGCAAAAATGAGCAGAGGGGATTTTGTCCGGAGGGGATATTGTCCGGATACCGTTTATTTCAATACTATTATACTATTCAACTCTTTGCATCATTAAAACATACCTATATAATTTTGACCCCCTTAAAGCCCACTTTTATATAGTAAAATAGGGGTTTAAAGCACCATACATTACTTTTGTTATTTCTACTCAAAAACATAGATTGTGGGTACTCGTGTTGAGGCGGTTCTAATGAGTACCTATAATCTATGCTTTGAGCAGAAATATGAAAAATATCAGACTTTTTTACTTGAAAATTTTCATTGTTTGGCAGTAAAATTTTCAAAATATTTAAATAGGCATGTTTTTGTAATGGCAAGTATTTTAATAACGCCATTGTTCGCTTATTTGTTATTGAAACCTGCATTTACCAGCTGAGCTGGTATGCATGTCTACAAAAACGATGAATTAGACAATAGATAGACTGAACGAAGCGCAACAATTATTTTTTCGATTCACCCAGTGCACCCAGTGCATCCGCCTATTATACATTTTCGTGCAAAGAAATGGCGCACAGGTTATTGTGCGAGAGTAATACAATGAAGCTGACGTAATTGCCTATCCAATTATCGAATATGGACAGGTCCACACCATATAAACACTCTCACGTAAGTGTGGAAAACAACAGGGCATCAAACGCGGAAAACTAAGCTAAAGGCTAAATTCAAACATGGAAGCCTATTTTCTTGTTTTTTTTTGTTTTTTTTTTTTTTGTTGTTGTTGTTTTTTTAAGAAAAACAAGAAAAAATAATGTTAGTTGCTGAAATGTATCCCGTAAACTAAGCGTTAAAAAGTCTTCTAGCGGTAAAAGTCTGTCTGGTGTCAACATGATGCAATATATGAAGGGGAGTTTAGGGGTACAAGTGCGTGTTGACTACGACAAACGAACGTAATACTACCCTTTTACAAGTTCCGTCTCAAACATCTTTCAAGTAGCATTCTATCTTAGTCCATTTTATTTTTTATTTAAAGATAATAATACTTGACATGTCAAGTCTTATATTCTGTGATAAAATAAGAAAACTATTTTTAAATGTTGCCAGCGTTTATTTATGATTAGCAGGTACACTTTAAAGAACTTTCATATGAAAAAAAAAAATCTCTTTACCTTGCTGTAATAGGAAACACGATAAATCATTATATTTTTTTTTTTTACACTTCTGAGGATCATGAACATTAGACCTTAATTTCATGTCAGAGAGTTTGTGTGGCTCTTCTTTTTTTTTTTTTTTTTTTTTTTTGTCTTGATGACATCTTCATTCGATTTTGTACTAAATTATACAAATAAATAGTGGGTATGTCGATGGGTACTGAGTGTGCCCCAGATTTGTTTCAGTATTGTTATGAAAGAGACTTAAAGTATTTCTCACGAAAATCAAGCCAGTGTTGTTGAAGCATTCAGTGCAATCGCTCCACGTTTAGATGACTTACAAAGTATTGGTAATGATTAGTTTGATCGAATGATAAATGGAATTTATCCAAAAGAACCTCAGCTAAACACAGCTAATGCCACCGACACAGCGCTGGATTTAAATTTATCAGTGTGTAATTACTTGATCAGCTCCCTTTTGCCCAACAAGATGATCAAAATGCTAGACAGAGTCCAATAAACACAACAAAGACAACAAATAGTTCAAATCACGGAAAAGAATGCAGCGAGCATCCACAAGAAAAATCTTCACCATATGTATAAATGTTGTAAAAACAAACTAAATCGTCTCCAGTTCTCCATAAAATTATATATTGTGGGTACTCATTAGAAGCACCTTATCGAAGCGCGCCTTACGAGCATCCATAACATATGTTTTATGTAGAAACAATGCACCAGTCATTTGTAGTCCCGGTCCGGTAGAGGCCGAAGAATAGTGGGGCTTTGAACATTTCAGCTTTTAAAGCCCTGCTAAACGCCCTGCACTGCGGTGACAAATTTATGGTAAAATCCCTGCTAAAAGCCCCTCCACCCGGGGGCCAGTTTTTGTTTCCTGGAACTGTCCTCTCTGTTGCAAAGTTCAACCTGTATATTTTCCATGTCAAAATGTCTGGTTTACTCGATACAGCTAAATTCAAAGTTAAAGTATCATTGATAATATGAGCCAGGTTATTAGAAAATTAAAGTTTGAGGTTGATGTGGCTCTAAGTTATGTACGCAAAGCCTGTTGGCGGGAAATTAATATCCTGGCACATCTACGGCACTGCCAGGACTCATCGGAGATTAAATCACGACACTTAAGCCCCGCTATGTCCCCGCTATCCCCGACTCCGTAGGGGCCGGAGTGTCAAATGACCGGTGTATACGAACGAAATTATCCCTGCATTACGAAAACACGCCTATTCAAATATATAGAAAATTTTTCTTCCAAAACTTTAAAATTTTCAGATTAAAAACTGTGATATTTTTCATATTTCTGCTCAAAACATAGATTGTTGGTACTCGTTAAAATCGCCTCGGCGAGGCGGTTCTAACGAGTACCCACAATCTATGTTTTGAGCAGAAATGAGAAAAATAACTCATACCCCTGCAAACCTCAGTTTTACTATATAAAAGTGGGGTTTAAGGGGGTCAAAATTATATAGGCGTGTTTTCGTGACGGAAGTGTCATTAAACACAAGCTCCTCTTCAACAAGTCCTATGAATTACATAGTAGTTGTTGATAAAATCTCTTTGCCCGAAAAAAGGCACAAGGGAGAGAAAAACGTTATGTTTTGATGCTGTTCAGTATATTTTAACCCTTAACATTCCAAGTTGTACCTGGCTTTCAAGAGCACATATCTGATCTCCGTAGGTATGTATCTGGTTACTGTAACAAAATGCAATATATTTTAACATGCATGAATTTCCTTTGATAGTCTGAGAATTCAGCTGGTGTGTTTTGCGCCAAGCTGTATTGAGACTCTTGCACTTTTCTCGTACAATACGTCATGGTAATAAAAAGAGGCGCCGGCTAACAAAAGGGCCCTTAGGGATACACGAATGACGAAGCCCCAGACCAGTTTGCGCAGCCCCACGTCGGGTCAATGATCTTCGCTATTAGTCCTATCTCATCAACCAGGTCCCTATATTGTGTAGGCGAACAACGAAGATCGTGACCAGACTGCGCTGATGCGCAGGCTGGTCGGGATCTTCGTTGTTCGCATATGCTATAAGGTCCCTTTTCTCAGCCGACAGCCCAAAAGTAAATAGCTTAGCGATGCACCCTAATACTTTAAAGTTAAGTGAAGATACCCAGGAAATGATATAATCACGAAGTACAGCCTTCCCGGGGCACCAAAAGGAGAGATGAGAATTAAATAATGACAAACGACGGAACTGCCTTGGAACCGTCAGCATGAAGAAACCTCAGGGTCACTGGTATTAGTTTACCTGTATGTACGGTTTCGATTAAATTTGCACCGAATTACCTGTTTGCTCAGGTCTTTTATCTCGACTAAATTCTTCTCTTTATGTTAGGGAGACAGTGTTTGCAGTGTTAGATACTGGTAGGTCCTTGCAGTAAATAAAAAAGACATATATATTAGGGTTGATGCAAATATTGACAAAGGAAGAAAAGAACAGATGGACGGCGACCTAGATCACTATGTCAGATGTGTTTACTTCAATAAAACAAGTGTTAAGAAAAAGAAGTTTTTTTTTTGTTATTGTATTTTCTGTCACATGAATTGTTGCACCAAATATCTCGAACTATGAATGGAAATTTAAATGTTGTGAGGTCAGAGGTATTCAAAACCTCTACATATCGCATGATATTTTTATCACAAGATCTCTATGCTTGGACAGTGAGATAATGCTACCGGTTTTAGAATATCTGGTATCTCTCTAATGTAACATAACCTATGACCATAATCACACTGTAACGAGATCCTCGCGTGAATTAAATGCTGAAACCATTGGCTTAGCCGTTGGTTCTCTTGTGTACATGTGTATCAGTAGCGTAGCGAGAACTGAATTATTTTTACGCACACCCATGAAAACTCTTGAATAATTCTCCCAAGCATCTCTTCCAAAATAGGAGTTTCTATTAAAGGAACGAATTTGCTCCCAGAGACAGTAAATTCTTTCCTTTACGAGTAGCCCCTATTAAGGAAGCGATAAATTCTTTCGTTTAAGAGCAGACCCTGTTGTAAACAAACAAACTGTTTTAAGTGATAATGTAGTTACGTCTCTCTATTGCAAATGATTTTTCTCATATATGTAACGTATGCTACGCACATGCGTAATGTGCCCAATGAGCGATACGCTTATGTATTTTCAGTTGGCGCATCTGTTAACAAGACGAAGCTTACTAGTAGGCTAAGAGATAAAACTGGGGTTCACAGGGGTATATGTTATTTTTCTTATTTCTGCTCAAAACATAGATTGTGGGTACTCGTTAGAACCGCCTCGACGAGGCGGTTCTAACGAGTGCACACAATCTATGTTTTGAGCAGAAATATGAAAAATATCAGAACTTTTTATCTGAAATTTTTCATTTTTTGGTGGTAAAATTTTCAGTATATTTGAATAGGCGTGTTTTCGTAATGTAGGCTAAGAGATTGAATAACTCAGAGAGCTCTAACTGTCGGAATTGTAGGATATTTACGTAAAGTTGATTGGCCTGACATACGGCGCCTGTAGAAAGTGCCTTAGGTCAGCCTACTCAATTTTTTCCGTCTTCTACCTTATTATTAGGTACTTATTATTCATTCTCCGTCCATTTTTCTACAATTTATTCGCCCTAGAAATCGACCGATGAACGTTAGAGTGCGCCCTATTTATAAACTATGTACATAAGTAACAGAAAAAACCAATATCAATGAATATGAGGCATGCTAAGACTGAGACACCAGCCATAAGGCAATTGCAAATAAGAACTATTTTCAATAGCTGTTTATACGCTCTGTCAAGTCCATAAAGGAGGATATAGGTCAGCAGTGACGTACCTGAACAGGGCATAAATGCGCGTTTATTTATTTTTTTCCAAATGGTAAAGACCATTGTGGGTGTGCATATGTCACACATACGAATATGTAACATTGTTACGTATGCGTACAACTGTACGCATATGTAAGACATGGCAACGTTAATGTGTTACGTTGTTTGCGTACAATTGTACGCAAATGTAACATGTGGACAAGTTAGTGTGAAGCGTTCGTGTGATATGTACGAGCCAAACGCACACGTAACACCTGTTCATTACATGAAGCAGAGATCATTATTTCGGGAACGATTCCTGTGACCGATTTATTTTTAGGTATGCATGCTTTTATTTGACGCACGACCCTACTTATATACAAAACTAATGTTTTTGGCATCTATATATGTAGAACAAATTTTTATGTTCAGTCGAATAGGTTACGTTTACTATTATATAAATTTCTAATTGTTCGTGTTTGTTATCTGTGTATTAAGCATTGATACACTGTAAAAACCTATAGATTTTATGATATTTACTGGCAACTGTCTGCCAGCGTATTTACTGTATTTTTACAGGCGCATGTATTTACAGGAATAATCACGTGCGTGTGGCAGGGCAGAGTAGGGCAAGGTAGGTAAAGTAGGACAGATCATCACGAAAACATGCCTATATAATTTTGACCCCCTTAAACCCCACTTTTATATAGTAAAACTGGGGTTTACAAGGGTATACATTATTTTTCGTAGTTACGCTCATACCATAGATTGTAGGTACTCGTTAGAACCGCCTCGCCGAGGCGGTTCTGACGAGTACCCACAGTCTATGTTTTGAGCAAAAATATGAAAAAAATTCAAAGGTTTATTATCTAAAAATTTTCATTTTTTTTGGTGGTAAAATTTCTAGTATATTTGAATAGGCATGTTTTCGTAATGTGGTAGAGATATGAGCTACCGCACCATATATAAGCTTACCCATCCTGCCCCATACTACGAGATGATTCCTGCAAAAGTTCTACCATAAAGTTGCAAGCTTTGTACCGTAAAATATATGGGATTTTCTGCAGCGTATACAAAGATATTGCAACCACTTGATATGCATTGTTTCCCACGTAGAAAACGTCTGTGTCGCTGACAGCCCATAAATGAAATCTATAGTTGCAGAAATCATTTTTTGATGTGTGGTACTGTTCTTTTCACCCCCATGCTGAAGCATCCGTGATTGGTGTAAATGATGTTACTCATCACGAAAACATACCTATATAATTCTGACCCCCTTTAACCCCACTTTTATATAGTAAAACTGGGGTTTACAGGGGTATACGTTATTTTTTTCTTATTTCTGCTCAAAGACATAGATTGTGGGTGTTCGTTAGAACCGCCTCATCGAGGCGGTTCTAACGAGTATCCACAATCTATGCTTTGAGCAGAAATATGAAAAAAATATCAGATTTTTATATGAAAATTTTCAGTTTTTGGAGGTGATTTTTCTATGTATTTGAATAGGCGCGTTTTCTTGATGGGTACACTTAAACCGACATTATCTTTTGTTCTGACAATGGAAGTCTGCCATAAGCGTACATACGCTTGTATATGAGCCGTGTCAAGAAACAAAAACAGCATTAGTAACATGAGAACAGTGTAGATCCAGATTAGCCGTCATATTGCTATTACATCTGATCAGGCTTTACACCAATTAGAATGATATGGAGCAAAATGAGTGACAAACAGCGTAGATCCTGATCAATTGCCACGTCCGCTCTACACAATCCACCTGTATCGATTTTTCTTTGCCATTTTATAAGATGCGAAAATTTCGTATTGTTTGCACACGTGTTAAATTCGACATGTGAAACTCATACACATATTAACTGTTACGTATGCGTACAATTGTACGCATATGTAACACATCTGTTACGTATTCGTATGTGTGACACGCGCACTCACAGACCATATTGGTGCCCGTTTCGTCTCATATATGTTCCAAACTGAGTACTCTCTAGACAAAATCACTAGATATACGAAATTTAGTGATATTATCTTATTTTTCACGGACAACAAGGCTTGGCATTTCAGTTAACAATTTGCATGAACTGTTTTACAGAAACTAAGACTTGACATTACATTCAAATGACAATTGGAATAAAATGTCAAGTCGAATTCGCTGTGAACATAAAATATTTAAATGTTTGTATTTATAGTCAGCAGGTTCACAGTCTAAACGTTCAACTTCGCGATTTCTCAGCCTCTCTAATATGGTTGCGCAAAGCTAGGCTCCGCCTCTTTTCAAAAGGCGGTTTTATAAATAAAAAGCTTTATTTGTTTTTCTGAGGTTTTACACAACTATATGTTTTACATAACAATTTATTCAGAAGTCATGCTATCACCATATTCACCACTTTAAATAGTAATAAGGGGAATCACGACGAGACGGGGTAACGGGGGCATAAATTAAGAAGAAGTTCACGTGATGTTGTCTACCAGATCATCTAATTTTGCTAATAGTATCGGAAAGCAATAATACATACAGATCGCGAAGAAAATGCAACCATTTGCAGAAAAAACAACTGTTCTCCGTATGCAAATCGCAATGATCCATTGCAAGCCATGCATCTGCGCAATCTAAATTGGATCTTGGCTGTTTGCTAACACACTATATTATAATTATATTCTAAATTGTAAAGACCGGTCACCCAGACCAGACTGTGTGATGTGCAGACTGGGATGTAGTTGTCTTGCTTCCCGTATGAGGAAAATGCGGTTTCCATCCCATTAGATCCCAGATAATGTTATTTTATGGCTTTTCGGAAATAATCGGATTCTAGTCGTACAAAAATCAACATTTTATCCTTCTGGAAGCAGTAAACGCACAAAGACCAAACAGATGGCCACGTATCAGAGCCGATTTGTTTGAAATTTCTTTGACCGACTGTATAATATATGAGACGCTGCGTTAGAAAACGCACCTTCGAACATGTATGCCCAGAAGAGATGCAGATCAGTCTGCGCATTCGCGCAGTCTGATCCGAATTTTCACTGGACTCATTTTGAATAGCCAACAAGGGAACATATCTTCTTGCGGAAACGAAGATTGATCAGATTGCGCGGATTACCAGACTGATTAGAGTCTTCACTTGGCGCAAAAGTAAGAAAGTATGTTACTGCTTATAGAATAGAATAGTAAAGAATACTTTTATTAAACCAATCATGGTCCATCTCTGGCGTATAAAACATTGAACATAACAAACATAACAAACATAAAATACATTAGACATGATATTACGATATGTTATCAGAAACTCATTAAGCTTACACGCCTTTGCAATATAACGTGGATTTTAAGGATGTAGCAATCCTTTTATTTCAGATGAAATATTGTGATATGCTACTCATCTCCGCCAAAATCTAGAGAGGTGGGTAGTTCTAACGGATACCCGCAATGCGCCTCCAAGAGCAGAAAAAATGCATGACCCCGTAACCCCCTTTTTTTCCTATATAAAATGGGTTTTATCAGGGTTACTACTGCGTAGACTTGTCAACACAATAAATATCCGAAGCAACAATATAAAAGCAAGTTGATTCAAGAATTTGCCATAACTGAAGAAAGTTCAGGAACCTTTGGCGATAATTTTGTAAATAAACATTTATAACATATACCTACTTGGGTGTTGTAAAATACAATTTGTGATTAAACCTTAAGTGTTTCTAAGTTCAAAACAGCCATGTATCCAGCTAGCATTCTTCGTAAATCTATAGCGGGCCGTTATCGGCCCGTCAGCTACCCTGACGGGCCGATAGCGGCCCGCTATAAATTTATAAAGAATGCTTACTGGGTATATATTAAGAAAACAAGGATATCACTTCTAAACGTTTCTAAAAGGAATGACTAAACTGAAAAATGTGGCGCAGCCAGAACGGAATTGTTTTTACGCACACTCAGAAAATTTTCTGAAAAAAAAAAAAAAAAAAAAAATATATATATATATATATATATACCTAGAATTGCTTCCAAACTAGGGGCAGCTTTTAAAGGAAAGATGAGTTGGAGAGAAATATTCTGGAGATATGTTGAATGAAAGAGAAACATTACCAAGAAATCTTACCAACTGGTGCAGCACATAACTGAAGAAAGGCAAGAAAACCGTCCACTAAATAAGACAAAGCAGAGTTGTCTAACTGAAGGAAAAGATATCCTCAATAGACGCACGAACGGAGTATTCTTCAGAACCATAAAACCTAGACTGGTTCCAGTCTCCAGTGACTATTTTTTTTACTTATAATCCTGTTTGATTATTCACTGAAAAATAAAACCAAAATAATATCCTGACTATGAATGCTTGGTCACTAGAGATACCATGATAGTCATTAATGTGAGTCTTGATATTATTTTGGTTTTGTTTTAATGGATTATCAAACAGGATTATATATATATTCAGTCACTGGAGACTGGAGCCAGTCTAATTAAAACCACGAAGCGGATTGAAAATCAGCAAAACTTAACTGCTTCGTGTGCCGTCTCATACGTTTTTTTATGCTTTAGATAGTACTCTGTATGCTAAATTATCAGCTGAAAGAAAATAATATGCTTTAATATTTTTCACAGAGAATAAGTCTTGATATTAAATATTAAATATTTAAATTATATTTTTATTTCTTTACTTCGGAGTGTATTTACGCACGCAGTGCAGACCCCCATCAGAGGTCTACACCGTGTTTCAAGCTCACTTTAAAGGAAAAGAAATTAATGGGTTGAAGTATTTATTGTTAAATGTAACTGAGAGGACCGGCACAGGGTGCCATATTCGAAGTCTGTTGTGACATTATGTTCTTTGTATATATTCTCCCATCTCTTAGCAATTTATCCGTCCTGTTCAAAAAGTCTGTCCTATCTATGTATAATTTATATATAAAATAAAACAATACCAATTATACATGTACATGAATAGAACCCACTTTACTTAAAAATTAAACAAGGTCTCATAGTCGAACAGTACGTTCACTGCTCGCTGTTTATATTCAGTAAGGTCTGTATAACACAAATACTCAGCTGGTACGAAAAGTTAAAACAACATCAATTTAATGCTGATTCAATGTCCTTGAAGTTAAATCAACGCTGAAGCGACTTTATTTAAACAACATCGTTTCAACGTTGATTTAACATCCTGAATCAACGTTGAAGCTACATTGTTTCAGCATTGTGTGTATGTTTGATATGTATTTCAACTGCGGAAAGCCTAACAAGAAATCCTTAAAAATGCAGCCAGGGATGTATGACAGATACTTCTGCATTGTAAAATGTGTGTTTTATTGTGTACCGGATCGTATAATTTTCCTAATAGGATCGGAAAGCAATAATCTAAATCGCGGAGAAAATATGGTCCATTACAGAAAAGCCCATCGTTTTCCAATAGTCAAAAAACATTGCCTAATTGAAGATCCAGATCAATCTGCGCATGCGCGATCTGATCTGGATCTTCACGAATACAATTAATGTGATTTATTCGGCGAATATCAAACGACTCTGGTCAAACTGTGACGAGTGAAAGCAGATATAGAGCTGTACCGTTTGCATATTGGACAATGTACATTTCTCCTCAGCAGGTTACAAGCTAATGCTATTTTACGGCTCTTCTGAGACAAGCGAATTCCAGCCGTAAGAAAAATCAACATTTTGTCCACATGGGAGCAACAAACGGACGCAGGCGAGACAGCCGGCCGCACATCAGTTCGGATTAGTAAGCAGTTTCTTTAATCGTTCATCCAACAAAATGGCTTGTTAGTTATCCTTACTATAAACTGCCTGGAGACGTCATTACGTTAACACACCTTTGACAAATGGCACTTCTTAGAATTAATAGAGGATCTTACATTCGTGGTCATTTAACCGCATTGGGTAATTTCGGTATTGTGCGAGCCTCCGAGAGAGCATAATACCGGATTTACCCAGCACATTTCATAAATGTCATAATAAATAACCACGGATGTAAGATTCTGTTTTTCACATGGCGCTCCGGCGACAAAAATGCACAAACTATATAAAAACGGCGGTAAATAGAACTCACTACCAAAGATTCAATAATACTACACAACAAAAAATAATTAGCATATTATTTGAATTGTACCGAACAAGAAACAAAACAAATATGCCATTTTTACTTTATAAAGCTACAGAAAATAATGATTTTCATTTGAGCTAATGAATATTTCATTTTAACAAATCAATTCAAAAATAAGTATTCTCTTCTATCTCACTGAAGCGAGTAAACGTCATACTCAACGTCACTACCCGCAGCCAGCTGTCTTGTTTAAAGGTCACTGACCTTGATCAATACATTTTGTACGGCGGTTGACGCACCCAAGTAAATGACAGATTTTCAAGAATATAAAACATTTTAACTGTAGTTAGGATTTTAAACTGACACATTTATTGACTGTTAGAATTATAAGTTATTCCCCTATGCTTTTTTGGAGGTGTTCATCTCAAAACTGGAGGCAGGATATGTTTCAAAAGTGAAAGTTGTATCGGCCGACGCAGTCTTCGTTGCTATCAATAAGCAGATTGATACGAATATTAATGAGGGTAACCAATGGGAAGCCATGTAGGTGTTATTACACGTGTAGTCGTATGATGTTTACGACATGGGTTATTTCGCTGAATTATCGATGGTGTCTTATGTCTGGCTTTCTGCCAAATTACGTCATTCAGGTCTCTGTGTCAACTGCAGGAAATAGCTACGCCTCAAAGAAGATAACTGACAAAAATATTTTGCCACCCTTTTGAAAAGCGATCTATTCTAAATGGAAATACATTGCTCCCATCTTGGAGCAAATTCTTTCCTGTTAGAGTAGATCCCCATCACGAAAACATACCTATATAATTTTGACCCCCTTAAACCCCACTTTTATATAGTAAAACTGGGGTTTACAGGGGTATACATTATTTTTTTTATTTCTGCTCAAAACATAAATTGTGGGTACTCGTTAGAACCGCCTCGACGAGGCGGTTCTAACGAGTACCCACAATCTGTGTTTTGAGCAGAAATATGAAAAAATATCAGAATTTTTTATCTGGAAATTTTTCCGTTTTTGGTTGTAAAATTTTCAATATATTTGAATAGGCGTGTGTTCGTAATGCTTTTCAGAAGGGACTTGCTGTACAGTAACAAACAGGAAGTCACAAAAGTTGCCTCCCTTGTAAACAAATGGCATAAAATCTACCAAGAATTTCCAGTCCCCTTAATTGAGCGGTAACGTGAGAAAATATACCTTTCAACTTATGCACTCAGCGAAGATTAAAAACAGTCTGTGCACTCTCGCAGTACATGTATAATCAGAGACTTCGCTGGGAGCTCTTTGGATAAGCAAGCAGCCAAGGTCTCGTCAGCAGGACATCGAAGACTGTGACCAGACTGCGCGAATAAGCAGGCTGATCTTAGTCCGAAGAAACATTTTTCCACGTTACGGAATATTCGATTTGCTGAAAGACGCAGACACATAGATAAGATATCGCAATGGCTTAAGAGTTTTGCCGCAGAAATTGTGATCCAGTGTTGACAAATTGATCTTATAGGAAACACTGGACATATGAGTCCCCTTATTGAAGTCGTCGCTTAGCGGCGTTCGGTCGATGCAAAAGATATACATGTAGTGATGCCATGTCTCAATAGACATCAGAGGTTTTGATCAACTGCACGGACGTGCAAGAATGCAGTCTTATCTGGTCGCTGGGCGTTCATTTCCAAAAGTACGTTTCCTCAAACAGCGGCCCATGTATTCATGGATTTTGTGTATGTAGACATTGATTAGGACATTTCACGCGCGGATTGCGTTAAAAGCAATACATCGTTCATCATTAAAAGTCTGTCGTATACTCAAATGAGACAGCGATGAGAGAGTTTACGCAATTTAACGCTTTGCATGCTGGGTAGAAATTAAGCGGACGACATTTTGAAATTTTTTTTTTCTTTCTTATAGGTTTTGATATTTCAAAATGCCAAAGCCTGTTTTCTGGGGAAAATAAATATATATTCAGTTTGTCGTCTGCTTAATCTGATCAGAGAGCGGTAAACATTGATATACCAGTATTACAGTATTCGCCCAAATTATTGGGCTCCCTTAACTCGTTACCATACTCGTCCTAAAACTAAATTTATGGGTCCATTCTGACTACCTCTTGATGTGTCTAAAACTGCTGGATTAGTGGCAAATAGTGTAGACGCTGATCATAGCTTTATCGGTACCGTTTGCTTGTCTGTTTCTACTTGTATATATAGTGTATTATGCTCTAATAAACATGAAATTGCATTCTTTGAAGTTTCTGAAAGACACACCAGAGTTGCTCTAATAGTTCGAGCACCCTTACTGCATGTAATTATTTTTCGCACCTGATATAAACTTTGAAAACATAACATATGCATACCCCGTGATGTGACTAAAACGTGCACGATGAATGGAAAACAGTAAGGACAGGATTAAACTGCCCAGTCTGATCTTAGTCTACACTACTGTCTCTTCGAATATTTAAGGGAATTAGTAGCACTTGGTAGATTTTCCGTCATTTTGTACAAAGTGGTATTTTTTGACTTCCTGTTTGCCTTCATGCACTTCAAATCCATTCTGAAAAGGGTCTACTCTAAAAAGAAAGAATTTGCTCCCATTGGGAGCGAATTCTTACGTTTTATAGTAGACCCTTTTTCAGAAGGGGACAAACTCATTTCGATAAGAGTTATCTCTCTAGAAAGTGTATCAGTTCCACTTAATGGCAAGGATTGCTAAAATTTACGGAGGACGGGTTTTTTGGTTCCATGCGAATACTATAGTTCCAATGTAGATAAATAGTTCCAAATATTATGCTTGTTTCTAAAGTGTGTGTGTCGGGGGTGGGGGGTGGGGGGGTTCTGTTTTGAAGTTGGTAAAATGTATAATTCAGACAATTCTGCAGTACATATTAGAAAATTCTATATTTTGGATGGTTGGGTGGTATGATTTTCCCAGACATTTATCCCTATCGACCCTCTTCCAAGATCTGTGCCAGTGTCTTCGAGGAGGCTGGTTAATTGCATGTATATGTAACTAACATAGCCTTCCATTGAAGATTTTATAGGAACAGCTGTCAGGCAAGTATTAAGTATTGACCATTTGAACTGAAAAAGCAAATGAGCTGTAGAACATTTGCAGAAATGTATAGAACTGCATTTGCACAAATGTATAGAACTGCATTTGCACAAATGTATAGAACTGCATTTGCACAAATGTGGAGAACTACATTTGCAGAAATGTATAGAACTGCATTTGCACAAATGTTAGAACTGCATTTGCACAAATGTATAGAACTACATTTGCACAAATGTATTGAACTACATTTGCACAAATGTATAGAACTACATTCGCACAAATGTATAGAACTACATTCGCACAAATGTATAGAACTGCATTTGCACAAATGTATAGAACTACATTTGCACAAATGTAAGGAACTACATTCTCACAAATGTATAGAACAACATTTGCACAAATGTATAGAACTACATTTGCACAAATGTATAGAACTACATTTGCACAAATGTATAGAACTGCATTTGCACAAATGTATAGAACTGCATTTGCACAAATGTATAGAACTTAAGGCTACAGACTGCCACTGGTTTCCCTTATAGGGAAAAAAGTGGTAGTCCATAGCCTTAAGGTAAATATGGTACTGGGAGCCTGTGAAAAAATGACACACCGATTTACCATGCATGCCGTTCCATTGTCACATTTTCTTTCAGTAAATGTCACAGAGATAAACGAACTGTCATACACTAGCGGTATTGGGTGACAAAGGCACTCAGTAGAGATGAATTTTATAAGGTCTTCGCTATAAAATCGATTTGCTTTTCATGACAAACATCTATAGTTGGTGTGAAATACAGCTCAGAATCGTATGCATAATCTCAAAACGCCCAGTCATGGGCAAATAAGGTACGGCCTTACATCGGATACTTTGTTTGATTAGCTTGGGGTTTTATGGCCCAGTCAACACTGTTAAGGTCATGTCGAGACGTTCGTTAACTAATCACAGTTTTCCTGGGCAGGCTTGGTCCTCTAAGCGGTTAACCAGTACTTCATGCACATAGTTTCACCAGTAACTGGCTGTTGCCCTTCTTGAATCAGCGGACGTGGGGAATGGCTGTAGAAATGATTTCAATCCGTCTCCACGGAATTTATATTGCCGAGCTGGGATTCAAACTTAGTCAGACGCGCTTCCGACAGCGCTATGGAGCCCTATTACGAAATCACGCGTATTCAAATATATTAAAAATTTCACCACCACCATAAACGGAAGGTTTTCAGATAAAAATTCTGATAATTTTCATATTTCTGCTCAAAACATAGATTGTGGGTACTCGTTAGAACCGCCTCGCCGAGGCGGTTCTAACGAGTACCCACACTCTCTGTTTTTGAGCAGAAGTAGGAAAAATAATGTATACCCCTGTAAACCCCAGTTTTACTATATAAAAGAGGGGTTTAAAGGGGTTAAAATAATATAGGTATATTTTCGTGATGCGAAACATGGGACGATATATTGTAAGTTGTAATTTAGCAATGGACACTGTGACCACTAAAAAAACAGAAATGGTTTTGAAGAAAGCTTGAACGTATTTTTAGAGATGCGAGTTTTCTTTCCTATCTATTTGTACTATTATCATAGACAAAACACTTACTTGTGAATCTTGTGGGAATTTTATAACCGACGGAGAAGTTTATTTAGAGGGTGGGATGTGTGAGAGAGGATGTTGTCATTTTTTAGAGGAAAACGCAATTTTTTTACCAGTTTACCAACATCGTGAAATTAGATTTATTGACATAAAGCATGAAGGCCAGATTATTTACATATTCTCACCGGTTTCATCTCTTTCCTCTTGAAATTGATAACATCATCACGAAAACCCACCTATATAGTTTTGACCCCCTTAAACCCCACTTTTATACAGTAAAACTGGGCTTTACATGGGTATACATTAATTTTCTTATTTCTGCTCAAAACATATTGATTGTGGGCACTCGTTAGAACCGCCTCGTCGAGGCGGTTCTAACGTGTACCCACAATCTATGTTTTGAGCAGAAATATGAAAAATATCATGATTTTTAATTGAAAGTTTTCATTTTTGGGTGGTTAAAATTCTCAATATATTTGAATAGGCTTGTTTTCGTAATGTTGAATAAACAAAATGATAAAATCAATATTAAGAGGATTGATACACTTTCAAGGCAGACATCTCAATCAAAACTCTTTGCCTCTGAAAAGAAGTCTACTCTAAAAGGAAATAATTTGTTCCCAAATTCTTTCCTTTGAAAGTAAACTCCGCTTCAGAAGATTCTTGATGTGCAGGAATGCAAACACAGAGTAACACATCACGAAAACACGCCTTCTTTATTTTGACACCCTTAAACCCCACTTTTTTTATAGTAAAATCTCCGAGTGAAACTGAAATAAGAATTAGCCGCTTGTTTTTCCAAGCCCACACCTATCTTTTCCGACGTTGAAATGAAGAAAGTTGCTGGGAACAGCATTGTCCGATTTTTCAAAATATGTCTCTAAAATTGACCAAAATCAATAAATCAGAAGAACTTACCCGTTTGTTGACATTTGGATGTCTTGTAAGTCATGGCCGGAAGACGCGTAAAGATTTTGAGTGCATAACCAGAGGCTACCCCTTACGAGATTACCAGGTGTGGTTCGCCCAATGACGCCGGAGTTGCAAATATATACAGTCGCACTTCAATGGCTCGACTATCTTTGGGACCATGGTGTTCTGGAAATTAGTACAGTCGAACCTCAAAGGCTCGAACATCTTTGGGACCATGTAAATTTGTTCGAGATATGGGTAGTTCGAGCCACTGAGGGTAAATCATGGCGCCAGATCAGGAAGCAACGATAATTTAGGGAAATGTTTTCGATTTTTTACCCAATAATTGTATGTTGAGTATACTCATTAGAATCGCCTCGATGAGGCGATTCTAATGAGTACATACAACATACAATTTCATGTTAAAAAAGAACAAATCGCTAAATATTTGTTTTCTTGAGCTATCGGAAGAATTTAGTAGGGACTCAAAAACGAGTTCGAATTAGCCATGGTAAACGAGCCGTCGGTGTTCGAGCTACTGAGGTTTGACTGTAATGATATGTTGAGTGTTCTCAGAAAAATCGCCTCGATGGGGCGATTTTAATGAGTGCACACAACATACATTTTCATGATGAAATAAACTGTCCCGAAAATAACCCCAAATATTTGTTTTCTTGAGCTGTCGAAAGAATCTGCTGAGGACCCAAGATGGTAATCAGCTCCGGTAAACGAGCCATCGGTTTTCGAGCCACTGAAGTTTTAAGGTACCTAGATAATGTTCTGTTATGAAACAATTCAAATGTGATAAAAATTTATGCAACAAGTTGCCCCCTGGTGAAGTTAAGGTTAACATCCTTCTATGTTTCATTTATTGGTCGCATCTAAAGATACAGCGGTCTGTATTTTGGTGTCGTTTCTTGTTAGATATACAACCAGTTTTCCAAAGATGGGCTAATTTTAAAACAAGGTGGTGATGTTTTTGACCAATCTATTCTGCTTAATTCTGGTGGCTACTCATGGGCACTGGGGCTTAACAGTGTCATTTAATCTTTAGTACTGTCTTGGCAAATTCAACAAATTGTTATTATTCGTCTCACTTTTCCTAGAAAATTGGGATTGACACTTCATGCAGTTTGTCTAAAACGTTAAACCTAATTTTGTGGAACTAATAAGGCAATCTTTCAAAATGCTGTATACTGAATTTCTTACATAGCATGCTAAGCGTTAATGAAGATTGATAATAAACGTCAGAATAAAATCATGTTAGTCAGGGGAGCGATTTACTGCAGCGAGACATGGGCCACGCGAAAGTAACTGAACAAAAAACATCATTAATAATAAAAATACACTTGGAGTCACTCTGAGCAAAGCGGACACCTTTATACAAGAGACAATTTGCATGAATCTCAAATCCTGTTTTCTAAGGGGTGGGGAAATAAACAAATAGCTCGATATGATATATGTTGACATTTAGGTCAAGCATGCTAAGAGTTACATGTGTAATGATGATTGATAATAAAAGCTAGAACAAAGGATGGTACTTAGACTCGATTATCAGCTTTCGCTCGGTGATTAGTAGTTTTCAGTTTCATTGTATTTTCATTTGTTCATTGTGCTCAGTGTTTTTTTTTTTGTTTTGTTTTTTTTCATTGATCTATTTAACTTCACTATATCTGGTGTCAGTGTCGTGTGGCTGAGGTCAATTGCCTCTCGCTACTTCACTATAGTGTGGTTTATATTTTCTGGTTCTTTGTGATCATTGAACTTATTCATGGAATTTTGAAATTTTATATGAGGGTCATTGATGAAGTCTAATGGCCCGAAACCAGCTAGATTGGTCGAGAAAACCTGGACATTTCAGCTATTTTTATTTGTATGTGTGTTTAGTGCTATCAAGGACCTCTCCGTTCAGAATCTGTTTTCATTACAGCTGGTGTTAGTACCGTGTGTCTGCCATAAAACGTGCGCTGTACTTCACTATAGTACATTGTAAATGGTCTGGTTTGACTGTTATTTTATCTGGTGTTGTGCCGTGTGGCGGCCGTAAAAAGTCTCCCCGTACATCATCATAGTACAGGTTATATTTTATTTCCTTTGGGATCATTGAGCCCATCCTGGTTATTTTGAAAATCGAATATCACTTGGGCCGGCGCTGGGGGACGTGCGGGAGGGGAGGTGGGTGTGCGTGTGCGGCCTCGTGGGCTGCAGTGATGCATGTTGGGCGACTCAGTCGGACCGAGTCTTCGATTTTCGTAATTTTATGTGTTCTTTGTTTCCAAAGGCAATCCTTTTTTGACTTTTATTGTGATCGATGAACCCAGGAATTTTAACACTCTGTGACTATAAAAACGGCGAACAAATTTGCTCACCACACACACGCACGCACGCAAACGCGCGCGTGCGTATTCGCCCTCCTGTTCATTATGCTAATTAGGCCTACAGGTAATACTATAAAAAGAAACATAAGAAAGCGAAATTTAACCCGGGCAACAGCATTTTGCATTCTGGCTGACAGAACACACAAATAACGACAACAAATAACGCATCACAAAAACATGCCTATGTAATGTTGACCCCTTTATATAGTAAAACTGGGGTTTACAGGGGTATACATTATTTTTCTTATTTCTGCCAAAAAAACAGAGATTGTTGGTACTCGTTAGAACCGCCTCGTCGGGCGGTTCTAACGAGTACCAACGTATGTTTTGAGCAGAAATAGGAAAAATATCATAATTTTTTATCTGAAATTTTTCATTTTTTTTATGTGGTAAAATTTTCAGTTTATTTGAATAGGCATGTTTTCGTAATGTGCCAGGACACACAAATAACGACATCAAATAACGTTTGATGTGATTCTTCATGACTTATCGCAGACAGCACTAAACGCAACGCTTTCCTTGATCAATCTTTCAAAAATAATACAGTGAAGTAACACGTCTGAACATGTTCATGTGTCTAAAATCAACTGGATCAGAAACAAATAGTGTAGATTCTAAAAGAAAGGATCCATGAGAGTAATGAACACACTCACAAAATTAAATACATTTTTTTATGTCAAGTTTTCAAGGTCAGACTAGATGGTCTCGGACAAATAGGCTTAATAAGTAACTCTCATATTTGACAGAACCTACAATAAGACTTGTTCGACCAGAGAAGACTCAGATCAGCCTGCGCATCCGCGCAGTCTGGTAAGAGTGCTCGCTGATCGCATGTGCCTTCCACAGCCTCCAGGCTATCAAAGGAGTGATAAATGAGCACCCTTGTCACACTGGCTGAATGTACAGGCTGATCTGAGTCTTTGCTGGTCGCACAGGTATTATTGTAGGTTTTGTCGTGCGCTGGCTCATTTTGTTTTAAAATCCTGAAATGGGCTCAATGATAAAATAAAGGGCTACATAAGCGTTTGCTCTGGGCCTACACTATGTGTTAAGCATCTGTTCGAACACTTAGGGTGGAAACGGTATGCGATTACAGGTAATTTAAGGAAATGATTTCGTTAAACTAATCTTAATTTGAAGACAAACTTGGACACAGGCCACTCGTCACGGATAATGTGCTAAGGATCTTTTGGTGTAAGCGGAATATTATGACTTCTAGAGCTTTGAATCCGACAACAAGTTGAGGACCACGAATAGGAATTATTTTGTTATCATAGAATTCTTAATTCTTGTCATGCTGAATCAATTAATATGCCATGCCGCTTCTACTTTTTGGTCATTTAGATAACTTGATGCAGGCTGTTAATACAAGTACACATACCTAATGGCAAACAGTGCAGATCCAGATCAGTTGGCTTCTCAGAAGCCAACTGATCTGGATCTACCCTGTTTACAAAGGCAGGGCATATCCGGATTCAGCAGGATCAAGGTTAATAGAAACGGCAACAGAATCAGTAAAAGTGCATAATTCTCAGGTAAACGAACAACTTTGAAATACGAGATCGTTTGTTTGTTTGTGTTGAGGTTTTACGGCCCAGTCGACCCAATAGGGTCATGTCGAGCGCGGTCAGTTTACCTAACCACACGTTTACTGGGCAGGCTTAGTCCTCTAAGCGGTTAACCAGTATTGTGCACATTCTTTCGCCATAAAATGGCTGATGCCCTTCTTGAATCAGCGGAAGGGAGAGAAAAATACGAGCTCGTAAGATTCGTAGTGAGAGAAAAAGGATTATCGCATATGCGAATTGTGCAAATTTGGGGTTTTGCTCAGCATGTGTTACACCAGATACCAGGAAGTATGAACGAACCATTACCGACATTTTGAAGAATACCAATCGATTCACAAGAAAATGACAAATTAAACTGTTAACAAAATAGAAGAAAAACGGCTATTACATCCTTCTTACTCTGATGTCATATGCAGGAATTCTCGTACTACAGGTACTAATCCGCACCAATCGGTCCCTTCTGTGACGTCACAGCATGTCGCTAGTTCTCAGACAGGTACTAGTGTGGAAATGTATAGAATTATATAGGAGCCCATCATTTAACTAATAAAATCATTTATTTTCAATAATACAAGATATTATTATAACCTCGCAATAGATGGGAAAATGTATCTGCTTCAATTTGATACCAAATTTGTTGAAATAAGATAAATTTTAAAATGGCCCAGATTGTAATGAATGCTACAAGGGTTTTTCCTTATTAAGTCTTTGTATTTTACAACAAAAATGAAAAATTGCCTTGATTCAATCGCCCAAAAGTCATATTTTTTATAATTTCTCCGTTCATTATAACCTCTCATTCGATAGATCTATTTAATATCTATAGTTATGTAATAAAATATTGAATAAATTATTTTATTAAAAATGGCCCACAGGTTGCAGAATATAGCTATATTTTAAAAATGCGGAGGGAAAATGTGTAATGATTACACAGACGCAGGTCTTGTGTACACATGATACTAGCATGAATTGCAAAAGAGGTTGTAAGAATTGGAAAATAAAAAAGAATTGGTATCCATTGATAGTATTATAAAGATTATTTAGCTTCAAAAAGGAAAACAAATATATATATTTATGATAATATAAACTTATTTATTTAATTTTTGTTTATGTCGAATTATGTTTTTATTTGGCAATTTATTGAAGCTTTAATGAAAATTTGATATAATTACTTTTGACCATAGGAAAACTACAAACTGCTTAATTACTTGTTTTTTTTTTTGTTTTTTTTTTTTGTTGTTTTTTTTGTTGTTTTTTTTTTTTTTTTTTGTTTTTGTTTGTTTAATGATGAAAAAAAATGCTTTGTCGGGATACAAGAAAAATACCTAAATGCGCGGCCACTCTTGCGATGTTTTCTTAATAACAATTACTGCTAATGAAGGCCAATTATGTCCTTATCTTGACAAAAGAAAAAAACGAAATCACTTTTTACATAATTGACATACATGCTTATGCGCAATTGTAATTGCACAAACAGAATCAAATCCAATATTTGATCTTTTTTGCATAAACTAGCACTTTAATTGACACGATTTGCTCATTTTAGATTCTTGTACACAAATAAGGACTAAATGAATGAGATTGAGTCTCTCTCTCTCTCTCTCAAACGTTCTCTAAATCTGTGAATAACAAGAGTCTCTCCAAATAAAAGCAGCATTAAATATGCCATTGTAGTTCCAGATCAGCATGTGCATACATTTTTTTCTCTGATAGAATGTGCAAGCTCTATTCAACATGCGGTGTTAAATATGTATATTAAATAAAAAAAAATATAATATTTAAAACAAAATACATTAAAACAAAATGATAATTGATATCATTTTCAGAAATTTTGTTTCATAAAATGATTATCTAGGAAATGTAAACATAATGATACTAATGATATTATTATTATTATTAGTAGTAGTAGTAGTAGTATTTACTACTACTATTATTATTAGTATGTTGTACATCACAATTCCGAAGAATAAATATTATTAAGCTGGTCATATTCGAAATGTTTTATTTGTAAAATAGCCACATGGACAGTTTATTCTATCGTACATGTGTATTTAGGGGTAAACTATTGGTAATTACCGTATAAACCCTATTAGACACATTAAATTACTATCATACTGAAATTTGATCAAGTCCGTTTGGCTACCTATTGACACAGCTTATACCCGCTATCTGAGTGGCAAACAGTGTAGACCTTTGTTAAGATACTCTGTGATGTAATGTCTGATCAGGGTCACTGCCTTTTCTTATGGTGTGTTTATCAGAATCCCGAGGTTAAATACTTTCAACCACTTTCTCAGTCAGATTCAAAAAATTGTTCAGTACACACCTTTTCAAACATTACTCTAAAGACAATTGTTTCAAAAACATACCTGGGATACCAGATGATTCGATCAAGTTCTACTCTTTACAACACTTGCCCTATCTTTTTAACAATGCCATTACAGAACCAGCTGATTTGTCTAAACATTGCTGGGTAAGTGTAAAATAGTGTAGACCCTGAACACACAATGCGTAATGTGACATTTGATCTGGGTCTACACCGTTGGCACAGACCTCTCTGTCTAAAAATCTAGGATAGTAGTAACAGTCATAATCCAAGGAAAACGACATTTTATCCATATTTGCTAATTACCCAACACAAAAATAACACGAGTCTCTCCAAATAAAAGCAGCAACCATTGTAGTTCCAGATCAGCATGTGCATACATTTTTCTTTGATAGATTGTGCAAGTTGTATTCAACATGCAGTATAGACTGATCAATGTATTTCAGCGGACACACAGACTAATCGGGTCTACATTGATCGCATAATTCATAAGGCCCATTTTTTTTTTTTTTTTTTTTTTTTTTTTTTTTGAAAAAGATTCAATCATAATTGTTTCTTATGTTACTTGAAGACATCTGAAAGTTCTTGAAACGATCAACAAAACATTTTACTTTCATTTATATTAGCATTAAAAAATTTGTTCAAACATATATAAATACAAGTTAAATAACAGCACGTTGTTTATTTTCTGGTTCCATTAGTCTACCATTATTATTATTATCCCGTGGGTACTAGAAGCCTCAGGCCACTGGACAATGTAATAATAGCTTAATCTATACCTCATGCAATAAAAACAAAGTGGTCAAAATATCAAATGAACATCAACATTTGAAAAGGACCATTATAACTATGATCAAGGAATATGGGCAAACAAAGCACCATCTTTAACCGTGTGACTAAATAAACACTAATTACTGTAGAATATATTAAGATTTAAAATCATGATCAGAGTGTGCAGATGCGCAGACTGATCTGGATCTTTAGTGTTTGGATAATACATAATTTCCCTTTTTTCATAATCTGACACAACTGCCCTTTATCTGAGACAGGTCACGTGGTCCTGCAATTCTTGAGATGATAAGATAAAACTAGAAATAACATATTCTACATTAATTTTTATGAAAGTTTTTTGACAGTTTGTCTATTTTTTTTTTCTTAAGTTTAAATGATTGTTAAACAACGTTCATGCATCAAGGGAAAAGTGATGATGATATTCTTATTTTTCCCAGAAAGTATAGGCTTTGACATGTCATGCGAATTGTCTCCAACAGAGACAGTTTGTATGGACTGTCAAACTTTATTTTTTGTTGTTTTCTTTTTTGTGGGGGTGGGGGAGGGGTAAAAATTTTAACCCTTAACCTTTTCCACTCCCTGGGCTACTTCAGCAGCAAACAACTGGTGATATTTGTTGAATTTTCCCCAGAAAATAGGATTTGACATTTCATGCAAATTGTTTGCAATGGAGATGCTTTGCAAGAAATGTCAAACCATTTCCTTTTTTGGGGTGGGGGTGATATTTGATCCCTAAACGTTTATCACTTTCTGGGCTAATTCAGCATGCGATAAAGTGGTTATTGTCTTAGTTTATCCAGAAAATAGGATTTGACACTTCATGCAAATAGTCTTCATTGGAGACAATTTACATGAAATGTCAAATCCTGTTTTGAAAATAAAACATACAGAGGAAAATTGTTCAGGATAAGTATTTGGTGATTGTATTTTTTTCTCCATAAAAACATATATTGTGGGTACTCATTAGATGAGCCTCACCAAGGTTCTTCAAATGAGTATTATAACATGTTTTTGCTTCACCGAGGTGCATCAAATTAATACCAACAACATATGTTTTAATGGAGAACTGGAGAAAATTGTCCCATATTTATATTGTCTGCAAAACTTTTACCCAAAGTGCTAACTGATAAGTACTATGTTAATTCGCGCCACCAATGGGTCCTAAGTTTATGAAATAGCTAATTGTCTTTATGCTGTGAACAAATAGCCCAAAGCTATTTATGTACCTCTCTTGAAAGAAATGTCCTGTTTGTACACCTCTGTCCAGCTGATGGTCTGTGTGAGCTTTGCAGACTGGTTTCAAACTACTAAATTATCAAATTACCAATAATTTAAACCTCTAAATTTGCGTGTTTTTTTTTTTTTTTTTGTTGTTGTTTTTTTTTTGTTTTTTTTTTTTCTTCTAATCATGTATGTACCCTAATACTACTACTATGCTCAGGCACAGAATGGCCAGTAGGATTGTTTAGCATAAGCATCTGCACATATTGATCTTAACAATCAGATCTGTAACACACATGAAGCAAAGAGCATAACCTTGCTCAGAAAGCGCAATGGGGTCTTGGTCCACAAAATGCACATACCTGAAGGTTGCTTAAAACACTGTAATATTTGATATTACTCATTTATGCTAAAAAAGGGATATTGACAAATAGATAAGAACTTTAGATCCAGATCAGACGCCGCATATCATGGTGTCTGGTGAGCATTGATTAAACACACTTGATTGCATTCTGATTAATAGGTTTCTTTAATCTGTGGTGATAGTACTGATGTGAAATAGGTTACCTAGATCACTTTAAAGAGTAGGTAGCTTTAATTACTGTACTAACAAATGTCTTAGGATAACCTAACTTAATAACGGAGGTATGGAGACTGCCCGTTGAGGTTAAAAAGTGGATGACATAGGCCTTTCCCCTGTATTCATTATCCATATGCTTTTTTCTTTCTTTCTTTCTTTCGTATTGTTTGTTTGTGTTGAGGTTTTACGATCCAGTCAACCCAATGGGGTCATGTCGAGCGCGGTCAGTTTACCTAACCACACATTTACTGGGCAGGCTTAGTCCTCCAAGCGGTTAACCAGTATTGTGCACATTCTTTCGCCAGAAACTGACAACTGCCCTTCTTGAATCAGCGGAAGGGAGAGAATGACCGTAGAAAATATTTCATGATCAATCTCCACGAAAGAATGTTGCCGACCTCGTCGGGGGTTGAACCCGCGACCTCCTGGTCTCCAGTCGGACGGCGCATCCAACTGAGCCACCGAGGCCGGCTTCTTTCGTATTGTAACAACAAATGTCTTAGGATAACTTAATAACGGAGGTACGCAGACTATCCTATGATGTTAAGAAGTGGATGACATTCATTATCCATAGGCTTCTTTCTTTCTTTCTTTCTTTCTTTAGTTTATGGTTATCATAAAGTAATTTTTTTTATTCATTCATTCATTTTTTTTTCAAATTACTTATATTTAATTAAATTTTCCCATTTGTTTTCTCCAGGTGAAATGATCGTTTCTCTTTCAAAAATTGTACCAAACTATCATCAGTAATTAAATACAACCTTAATTAATCAACTCATTTGTTCTCTTAGATTAACTATTGTTCTTCATTTTAAAATCTTACTGAATTACCATTCATTAAATATAACACTTTTTTAATTTATTAATTGCTTTTGTTTTCTTAGGTTAAACTATTTAAATTCGTTTAAAAATCATATTGAATTATCTATAACTAAATACAACACTTTTTATTCAATTTGAAATAATGAAATAATAATAATAATAATAGTAATAATAATTTATTTTAATCAATTAATTAATATTTTGTTATTATCATTATTAATCAATTCTTAGGTTAAACAATTGATATTCTTTTGAAAATCATACTGAATAATCTGCTGACATTCATTCATTCATTCATTCATTCATTCATTCATTCTAACTAGGACCTATTCCAGTGTATATTGGGTCCAAGAGCAATGCATCCACACATGATTTAATCTGAATTGTAGTAGTACTGTAGGTGTGTGACACTGGGTTGATTACACACCAGCTACACAGGTAAGACGACGCTTACGGGCCTCCAGTCAAAGGGAATTAATCGAAACCGATCTAAATTGGAATATCGATAACCTGAGTGACAGTTCCTGTAGTACGATAATTCCTGGTAGTGTCGCCAAGCACTGTATGAGAATCCGTCTGTTTGTTCATTTATAACCAAATTCTAGGCTTTAAGGGCAACGTTCATTTGTGAACGGAATCAAATAGTAGTGAACTCAATTCATGTTTGCAAAAACTGTCCCCCTTCGTAATCTGGCGGCAATGTCTTTAGAAATATTTATTGGCCAATACCATTAAAGAGATATTCAACCTTTAGAAGGCAGGACATTATGTCTGTTGTTCAGTCGTAGTGCACGAATCCGGGTTTATGAAGAAATGTGCTTTATACGGGTTTTCGGGGAGTTTTGGCAAACAATACAAAATAGGAAGCTTGTTCTGGTTCCTTTTAGTACAGCCCAGCTAACATTCCCCTTAAATCTGTATTGCACCGTTATCGGCCCGACAGGACTCCTGTCGAAATTCTACATTTAAGTAGCTGGATACGATCTCTCTGAGTACAGCCTTGAGGACTTGTATTTCATAGTAAAACCGATGCATTTTGGTTAGCTTCATAAAATGTGTATACCCTGTTCAGACTGCATGAGTATGCAGGCTAATCAGAGCTATGCACATTTTGCTCTGTGTTACAAAGTATCGTTTTACTGGTCACGCTGTAGTACAATGCATTGCTCATTAGTGTTTTGAACTTTTCTAAAACACCATAAACATACAAGGTCTGTTATGTTGTATTTTTTGCATTCTAAATTTGGGATTAGAATGAAAGAAAAAGCTTATAAAATGAAAATCAGACTCATCACGAAAACACGCCTATATATTTTTGACCCCCTTAAACCCCACTTTTATATAATAAAACTGGGGTTTACAGGGGTATACATTATTTTTTTATTTCTGCCCAAAAACATAGATTGTGGGTACCCGTTAGAACCGCCTCGTCGAAGCGGTTCTAACGAGTACCCGCAATCTATGTTTTGAACAGCAATATGAAAAATATCAGAAGTTTTTGTCTGAAAACTTTTGTTTTTTAGCGGTAAAATTTTCAGTATATTTGAATAGGCATGTTTTCGTAATGTAATGTTTCGTCTATATGGTTAACAACTCGTTTTGTTCATCCTTTCCGTAGGAAACGATTGTAATTTCTAAAACTGTTGTTGATGGTTTCAGATATGAAACGATACATCCGAAATCGTACCTACATACAACCCAGTAAGCATTCTACATAAATCTATAGCGGGCCGTTATCGGCCCGTCAGGGTAGCTGACGCGCCGATAACGGCCCGCTATAGATTTATAAAGAATGCTAGCTTGGAAGTGCGTCCAGCGAAGATTCCGATCAGCCTGTACGTTCACACAGTCTGATCAAAATCTTCAATGTGCATATTTTGGATACCTAAGGATACAAAGTTTCCTCATGCTGACAGAAAAGACTCACGTGAGACTGTGCAGGCTGATTTGAGTCTTCGTCGGGCGCACATGTCAGAAGGTACGTTTGTTTTCTCATGTTGCAGCTTATATGCCGTATAAGGATATAGTATTATATACTCAACAAAAAATGTAAGGGCCACATAGTGCAAATTTCCATATATACAAACTTTGGCCGGGTGTATGGGCAAAACCACAGAAGCTATCAAAATCAAAATATCGTTGAATGTTTCTTTAACAGGAAGCCCTAAAGGAGCGTTTCCAACAATTTTTTTTGAAATCAAAATTTTAATTTTATTATTCGCAAAAAACTTTTTTTTTTATCCAAAAATTAAAAATCGACATTTTCGCGTCTAAAGTGATATCTGGGCTCCCAACTGTGAGTAAATCATAGAGAAAGCCTTATTTGTTATCAAGAAACGCACATTTTGCTACACGTACCCTCTACAGATTATTCGTTGTCTATGGGAAACTTTCGAGACATTTTTAGCCTCTCAAAGGGCTGGTCTATTTTTCTGACCATATCAGTGTGCCTTTTACTCGAAGGAAGGTTGAGTTTGCATGATTTTGTGTGTGACAGAATATTGTTTTCATTAAACAAAGAATTTTTCCGGTATTGTGAAAAAAAAACTTCATTTTGGGATAAAAATCGTTTTTTGGAAATTCCCGTTTTCTTAGAATCTTTTGGTCTGGCGTTGTTGGTGCCATTAACACTTTTGTAGCTGAACATGTTGCGAACATGTTGAGCTGATTGAAATAGGGCTGAGACTTCCAGTTTTGCCCATGAAATAATTTTAAAACACAAGGGTCGCATTTTAGTGATAATCAAAGGGAAAATAAAACTGGTTGCCCTTAAATTATTTTGCGGAGTATATATGAAATTGGTCATTGCATACCACTGTTTCCTACTTCTGTTGTTTGCTGTTGCAATTAAATCTTCTTAAACAAAATAAGAATTTCTGTTCATACTCCTCGAATTGTTATGATTCATACGATCAGAAGCTGAGACTTTCTATGATATAGAGACTTTTGACTTGAAACTTGATTCCGATAGTGTGGAGCAGCCTCCTGTTTTTTACAATAGCATAAGCTACATGTAAATAAATCATGTGACCACGTCTGTGTGGCGTTTCTTGTTTCAGCATGAAACGTGATATATATACATGTATATAAAACGGAGAAATATTCAATACCATATTGGACCATACATTAGTTTGCAATACCTGTCTTCTCTCTAGTATTTCGCAAAACTTTAGTCAAAGTAAGCGTCACGTTACTTTTATCAGTGATTGCTTACGGAGACTTATCTCAACCTTTGCTATTGTCTGTCCAGAATTAATAGTAAAAAAGATTTCCAGGGAGCGCCACAATTACAGAATATAGCTTACCAAAACACCAAAAGAAAGATCAAACAAGCTAAACAGACAGAATACAAGCCACAAACAAAAGAAAGGCGAAGCAACCAGAAATTCCGAATTAATAGCTTGCCAAATCGTCGGCAGTATTGTTATTATTGTTAATTAACGTACATTATTGCATAAAAAGCAGTGTCGCACGTTATTAACAGCCGTGTATTAACCGGCGAAAAGCAGTGTATTAACAAGGCAATTCACGCGCTGTTAATGCACGGCTACGCAACTTTCAATATGACCGTACCGGGGCTACAGATTTGCTGCCGTTACGACATGTGTACTGCCCGGCCCTAGAACGAGCATAGTCCGTGGAAATTGCATTCGCGAGACATCGGTGAAAAGGCGAAACAAAATAGTGCAAGAAATAACGCAAAATGTAGCAAATGTTTTCAGTTTTTATGCAATAATAGGGATCAAACATGTGTTTTTAATGCATTAACATTCGCCAGGTCCCTTCGGGACCTGGCGAATGTTAATGCATAAAAATAAAATATATTTGATCCCTATATTAACGTAGCGGAAGGGCGTGTGTATATGGCAATGTTAAAGCCGTCGCTTTTTAAATTACCTTTATAAAAGGAACATCATTTGCGCCAAAGATAAATGAAAGCAGGTCTCCGCAGTATATTTGAACAGAGAGGGCCCAGACAAGCCTGCCATGCCGAGTATGAAAATGAAACATTACGGAAACATGCCCATTCAAATATACTGAAAATTTTATCACGAAAAAAATGAAATTTTTTAGATAAAAAATTCTGATATTTTTATATTTCTGCTCAAAACATAGATTATGGATACTCGTTAGAACCGCCTCGGCGAGGCGGTTCTAACCAGTACCCACAATCTATGTTTTGAGCAGAAATAAAAAAAATAATGTATACCCCTGTAAACCCCAGTTTTACTGTATAAAAGTGGGGTCTAAGGGGGTCAAAATTATATAGGTATGTTTCCGTGATGATAGTTACACAGAAACGAATAAGCGCAAAACTTTTCGTAACATAAATTACTCTACAACGTGAAAAACGTACCTTCTGACTATGCACCAAAAAAAAAAGACACAAATCAGCCTGCTCATCCTCGCAGTCTCATAAGAGTGTTGTCCGCATGAAGAAACTTATTGGCCAGCCACAAAATGCACCCACTGAAGATTATGATCAGACGCAGTTATATCCTCCCTGGTAGCATAATGTCTATCTGACCTCGGATTTGGAATCGTTACCAGTTGTTTTGAAAGGGGCCGAAATTTTATTTTGCCATAAAAAAGTGATCGATTTTAAGGAATTTTCGTATCACATTAACTCATTTTTAAAAAAAAAAAAAGAAAGAAAAAAAAAATGAATCTAATTTGTTGTTTTTAATATTATATACGAACTGAAAGGTGTTATGGAATGGTATTTGTAGTGTTGATGAAATATAAGCATGTTCTAGACGATGCTTGTTCATCAAATGTAAACAAACTGATCACAAGCGGAAGGGAAATGCCAAAATTTATTAATAATTATATATCCAGTAACGAATGTTTAGAAATCACATGTAGCTATGTCCCCGTTGACAACATTGAAGTTGTGCGATTTGGCCTTTGAATATTTAGCAGTTAATTGTCACAGTATGTTTGTGGCACAATTTTAATGTTCAATAAAAATCTGTAACTGTAAAAATGATATTGTAAGCATTAGAATTTACTTTAAATAAGTCAAATCCAGGATCGCAGCTATTTTATATTCGACAACATTACACCTGTGCGATTCCACCTTAAATTATTTAGCAATTAATTGGCTCAGTACGTATAAGACACAAATTTAATATTCAGCAAAATCGGGAACTAAGAATATAAAAATAACATTACATCATTACAATAGTCTAAGAAAAGAGAAAAGAAAACATGTGAATTAATGTTTACAGCCGTCATTATTCGATTTACGTCATTATATCTGTTTCACAGTGATGTTTCATAGATGAGGTAGACGACCCATCTATACGGACCAAACATACATTTCTAATTGTGACCTGCATCAGAATTAAGGGTGAGTTTTCCCTCAAATAAAACTGGTTTAAGCCTCCATCACAGTAGTTTTTCTTCTGACCGTTCCAAGATCGTTTCTCTTTTGCAATTCGTCCTTCTTTGTGCGTCGGTGGTTTTATTTGTGGCGTTTGTTTTGTCATTGTTTGGTCCTAACATCCCCTTTTTGGTGCCTCGAGGTGGCCTGTTTGTTCCTCACATCTCCTTCTTTTGATGCATCGAGAAGGCTTGTTTGTTCCTCACATCTTCTTTTGGTGCCTCGGGAAGGCTTGTTTGTTCCTCATTTCTTATTTTGGTGCCTCGGGAAGGCCTGTTTGTTCCTCACATCTCCTTCTTTTGATGCATCGGGAAGGTTTGTTTGTTACTCACATCTTCTTTTGGTGCCTCGGGAAGGCTTGTTTGTTCCTCATTTCTTATTTTGGTGCTTCGGAAAGGCTTGTTTGTTCCTCACATCTTCTTTTGGTGCCTCGGGAAGGCTTCTTTTGGTGCCTCGGGAAGGCTCGTTTGTTCCTCACATCTTCTTTTGGTGCCTCGGGAAGGCTCGTTTGTTCCTCATTTCTTATTTTGGTGCTTCGGGAAGGTTTGTTTGTTCCTCACATCCTCTTTTGGTGCCTCGGGAAATCTTGTTTGTTCCTCATTTCTTATTTTGGTGCTTTGGGAAGGCTTGTTTGTTCCTCACATCTTCTTTTGGTGCCTCGGGAAGGCTTGTTTGTTCCTCATTTCTTATTTTGGTGCTTCGGGAAGGCTTGTTTGTTCCTCACATCTTCTTTTGGTGCCACGGGAAGGCTTCTTTTGGTGCCTCGGGAAGGCTCGTTTGTTCCTCACATCTTCGTTTGGTGCCTCGGGAAGGCTCGTTTGTTCCTCACATCTTTTTGTGCCTCGGGAAGACTTGTTTGTTCCTCACATCTTCTTTTGGTGCCTTGTGAAGACTTGTTTGTTCCTCACATCTTCGTTTGGTGCCTCGGGAAGGCTCGTTTGCTCCTCACATCTTCTTTTGGTGCCTCGGGAAGGCTCGTTTGTTTCTCACATCTTCTTTTGGTGCCTCGGGAAGGCTCGTTTGTTCCTCACATCTTCTTTTGAAGCCTTCCCGAGAAGGCTCGTTTGTTCCTCACATCTTCTTTTGGTGCCTCGGGAAGGCTCGTTTGTTCCTCACATCTTCTTTTGGTGCCTCGGGAAGGCTCGTTTGTTCCTCACATCTTCTTTTGGTGCCTTGAGAATGCTCGTTTTTTCCTCACAACTTCTTTTGTAGCCTCGGGAAGGCTTGTTTGTTCTTCGCATCTCCTTCGTTTGATGTCTCGGGAAGGTTGTGCTTCGTGATTGTGGCATTTCTCAAGAATCTTTACTTATATATTTTTTCTCTTTTTGTTTCGATTATGATATATTGGCTGTACAGACGTCTGGAAGGGCAAATTGGAAGCATGAAACTATATTATTAGCAACTTAAGATGTTCTTTTATATGTGTCCTTTGTTTCTAAGGGTAACCTTTATAGATTTTAGAATCTGTACATAAAATGAAAGACATATTATATTTCTTTTCTAAAGCTATATAATATAAATCGACGAATTTTAGAAAAGAGAGGTAATTTATAACTTAAAGGCATTTTTAATAACTGTCTTTGTAATTTTAATGTAAACAGACGGGCAATAGCATACAGGCCAGGCAAGCGAGTTCACACTTGCTTATGGAGACGCCTGATTTCTGACAATTGTCGGCGATATGAAGGAACTAATCAGCTTAGTTAATTACATGTGCAAAGGTCGGATATGACAGGAAACAAGGAAATACTTTTTCCATTGTTTATGATACTAGTTTCCAGAGCTGTAGTCGGACTATTTCTTATTTGGCGACGTGTTTTACTGATAAGAACGGTTTGTCATGTTCTACATCATGAAAAAATGCCTATATAATTTTGACCCCCCACCCCCATCACCACCACCATTAAACCCCATTTTTATATAGTAAAACTGAGGTTTACATTGGTATACATTATTTTTCTTATTTTTGCTCGAAACCATAGATTGTGGGTACTCGTTAGAATGGTTCTAGCGAGAACCCACAATCTACGTTTTGAGCAGAAATATAAAGAAATATTAGTTTTTTTATCTGAAAATTTTCAGTTTTTGGAGATGAAATTTTCAATATATTTGAATAGGCGTGTTTTCGTTATGAGATAAATGGAAAGTATGTTTTGAACAACGCTTGAACAGAACAAAGTATGGAAGATGTCCAGAAAGTCCCACAATCACAGAGAATAGCATATTACAGCTGATGCTATTGTCGATATTTTTATATTCATTACGAAAACACGCCTATTCAAATGTATAGAAAATTTCACCTCCAAAAACTGAAAATTTTCAGATAAACAACTCTGATATTTTTCATATTTCTGCTCAAAACATAGATTGTGAGTACTCGTTAGAACCGCCTCGACGAGGCGGTTCTAACGAGTACTCACAATCCATGTTTTTGAGCAGAAATAAGAAAAATAATGTATACCCCTGTAAACCCAAGTTTTACTATATAAAAGTGGGGTTTAAGGGGGTCAAAGTTATATAGGTCTGTTTTCCTGATGTGATTTGCTAGATAATCCATAAAGCAAATTATAGCATCAATAAATGTTGTGATTTTGCACTGAGGAACTGTCCATGTAAGGGTTGGGAAATTTTATTCTGGAAGCATTTTTATACACGAGTCGTATTTCTGGTATGCTGTTAGTCTGCACCACAAATGTAACACATGTATTCCTGGAGTAGCATTTTCCTTCAGAGGTACACGATATTTTCTGAACTGCGGAAGAAACAGAGATTCTTTCTGTAATGTGGAAACAAGATATCGTGTCGAAACAATAAAATATTAAGTTGCAAGAAGATAATGTATGTTGAGGCAACAACATACGTCATTCCCACTACCTAATATATGGCAAGATGATAATATGTTGAAGTAACAAGATATTATATCGCTCTCTCAACTTATTTTGTGGCAACAGTTATACAAAATGTATCTAGAGACAGCAAAATATAATGTCTCTTTTCTCAACTTATCATCTTGTCGCAGCAAGATAATAAGATATGTGTTCTGGGAACGATTTAAACGTGTGTGTCTGTTACATAGAATACTCTGGCATAACGGAGGAGTCGATTAGAATATCAAGCTGATAATTCAATAGAATTCAAGATTAATGAATGTCCTCTGTAGACACAGCCATTGTGGCTCGGCGAATGAAAACGCCAATGCGAGGAAGAGATTATAAGGTTTCGTCAAAATGATACCTCTTCGAACAAAATGGTTATTTAAGGGAGGTAATATAGTGTTGCCTCAACACATTACAGTCGAACCACAATGGCTCGAACATCTTTGGGACCATAGAAAATTGTTCGAGACATGGGTGGTTCGAGCCACTGAGGGTTACTTATGGCACCAGTTCAGGAAGCAAATAGCGATAATTCAGGGAAATCTTTTCGATTATCTACGCAGTGATTGTATGTTGAGTGCACTCATTAGAATCGCCTCGATGAGGCAATTCTAATGAGTCCACACAACATACAATTCCATAATAAAATAAGAAAAACAATCCCTAAATATTTGTTTTCTTGAGATATTGGAAGGATTTTGTAGGGACTGAAAAACGAGTCATCCACGGTAAACGAGCCATCCGGGTTCGAGCCATTGAGGTTATACTGTATATTGTGGAAACAGCTTTAAAAACGACGAAACGACATAAGTTTGCGGCTCCATAAGTTTGAGAATTCTACAAGTTATGTTTTTATAAGAAGATAATAAGTTCATAAAACAATATAACCTCAAAATGATATCGTATTGCTACAAGATGAAAAGACAAGTCATAAGTCTCTTCTAGGGTTCTGTGGGTTATTAAAGTTGGCAGTAATTCATTAACTACCGTATTTCCCCTAAGTATTGAGAGACCATATCACTTAACATTTTTGTCCTAAAATTTGAAATATTCTCCTCTACCACCTCTTGATGTGTTTAAGATATTGCTGTATGTATGGCAAACAGTGTAGATCCCGATCTGAAGCCGAGTTCTGCGGCGTATGATATAGGTCTACGCTGTTTGCAAGGGCGTATCTGTCCCAGTACTTGTGGTTATTACGGTAATCAAGTACCGATATGCCCAGGAGAACTCAACTCAAGGCTTTGGACATGCGGATGCATAGTAGATTAGGTAAGTTCTTCAATATTTAATCGCACAGAGCATTTCATTATATCGATGACATAAATAATATTGAACATCACGAAAACATACCTATATGGTTTTGACCCCCTTAAACCCCATTTTATAAAGTAAAACTGGGGTTTACAGGGGTATACATTATTTTCTTACTTCTTACTTACACAGATTGTGGTACTCGTTAGAACCGCCTCGGCGGTTCTAACGAGTACCCACAATCTATGTTTTGAGCAGAAATTTGAAAAATATCAGAGTTTTTTTTTTATCTGAAATCTTTCAGTTTTTGGTGGTGAAATTTTAATAGGCGTGTTTTTGTAATGTGAAGACATAAAACACCAAACATCATCACCAGTTCTTTGATAAATGCTCATACTAACGAAACGAGAAACAAATCGAAACTGTACTATCTACTGATAGTACTTTTGTTGAGTTCCAAACCAAAATGCCTAGCACTCTGTCAGTAAGTAAATACATTTGCATTGATACAAGTTTACTGATCTTGGATTTGGTGAGAAGCTCTGTTTTTGTTAAATTAATTAACTTTATGATTGATTGGTTCAGCGTAAAGTGTGCAGTTACACTTTGGTACCAATGCTTTATAATTTCGTGATTAATGATTTAGCTTTAAAGAATGACGCCTTGGAATAAATGTGGAAAAAGCAGAATGGAACAGTGCCTATTCCGCTCTAAACGTATGATGGTTTCTTTATTGCTGAATCTCAAACTGATCTACAGTTAATGCATGACGCAGATTGTACAAACCTCAGTATTTGTCATTTCGTTCATCCAAATCGTATCTGGACAGATTTAACAAGCCAACACCAAAATATGTAAAAGCCATTCGACTTCCCCGTTATTCCCTACAGTGCGTCTATGTCGGCTAATCATTATTTAACAACATCGGTTGCATAAAAGCTCAAAAGTTTAAAAAAGAAATTGGTGAGGACAAGATGACGGCAAGCATCGAACTACCGCCCCTTTGAGCGCAGCTCAACTACCAGGACTTTATCATTTGGGCCCAGTTGTTCAAAGCTAACGATGTCGTTAGTTAACGATTCGTTAAAATTTACATCGAGTGATACGCAAATATGCTGAAATTTTTTGCTGAAAAAATGTGAGCTACTCACATTTCTTCAGCAAAAAAATGTCAGAATATTGTATATTGAATCCGCTAAAACAGTTAACGAAATGACCCTTAACGAGCTCGTTAAGCTAACGACGCTTTGTACAATTGGGCCCTGACTTTTAAACTGTATTCTATGGCTGTAGAAGATGAACCGTTTTTCAACAACAATAAAAAACAAAACAAAAAAAAAACAAAAAAACAAACAAACAAAAACAAAACAAAGTTGTCACAGACGGCGTGATGATATTACGCGCCATTTTTATGACACGACGTTAGCCACTGAATAATAGCTACATCATATGAAAAAATAAGATAAGTAGATTCACTTTCAGCCTTGTCATGTTAAATAAATTAACATGCTACGCCCACTTCTAATTTACAGCCAATCAGATTACTTGATCCAGGTTGTTCAAAACAAATTTACATACTTAATGATAATCAGTGCAGATCCAGAACAATTTGCTTCTGAAGCCAATTGATCTGGATCTACACTGTTTGCAAAAGCAGGGAATATCAGGTTCAGCAGGACCAGGGTTATGTCACTGCAACTCTGTCAGAATTATATTTTCCTTTATTTCCTCGTTGGAGCGATTGTGCACTTTTTGTATGGTCCTTTGTCAGAAGGCTTTTTGTACAGGACAGCAAATCAGAAGTCAACAAATATCACACCTCATAAATATGACGGAAATTCAACCCCTCAATATGGCGCCCTCTTCCCTCAAATGAATGTCTCCAGAAAAGATAACAAGACTGGCTGAGTTCAAATTGCATATGCAGTAAGATATCCTAGGAATACGATGGCAGTTTTGAGAGCAGGTATACAAGATGGCTACTATGACCAAATGGGCCACGTCAAGCGAAAAAAATGCCTTCGAACATGAATAAAATATGCAGATTAAGATCATCCTGTACATGCGCAAAGTATCATCCGGGTTTTTGCTATAGGGATCAAACATGGTTTTTCATGCATTAACATTCGCCAGGTCCCTTGGGAGGTGTTGAAAACCGAGGCCGAAGACCGCGGTTTTCAACACCTCCCAAGGGACCTGGCGAATGTTAATGCATTCAAAAACCATGTTCGATCGCTGTTATTGCATAAAAACTGAAAACATTTGCTACATTTAGCGTTATTTCTTGTACTATTTTGTTTCGCCTTTTAACTGATGTCTTGCGAACGTAATTTCCACGTACTATGCTCGTTCTAGGGCCGGGCAGTACACATCTCGTAACGGCAGCAAATCAGTGGCCCCGGTACGATCATATTGAAAGTTGCGTAGCCGTGCATTAACAGCGCGTGAATTGCCTTGTTAATACATGGCTTTTCGCCGGTTAATGCACGGCTGTTAATAACGTGCGACACTGCTTTTTATGCAATAATATCCATTCATACATTTTGTAGTATGTTGTGATTCTGTTTGCGGACAGTGATGGCCCTGATCAGACTGTGCGGAAGCGCAGGCTAATCTTGGCCTTCGCTGTCCGCATATGCTTGAAGACACCGTATCGCATGGAGCAGCCCATACGTCAAAGATGCGAATCGCCTGACTTGTATGTCATCGTACAAAGTTACAGTCGCGGCATTTTCAAATGTGTTTTCAGTTTGAAGATAACACGTACCCCTCTATTCTCGATTTATAGATTTTTTTGCGCATGATTGCATTTTTATACCATTGTTTATGTAATTAATGTTCTATACTCTTTTCTTCTAGTAACTAAATCATTTGTAACACAATAACAGTTCTTATCCAGCTATACATTTAGAAGTGTTAACAGAAAAAAAAAAGAATAAATTCAAAATGATAGGTCATACATTTATTTTTTTTTCTAATTATAAAAAAACTAGTATTAACTCTTGTAATATTTTTTTTCTGTTAAAGTAATCATTTTACAGATAAAAAAAGAACATAACGAAGCGACAGTGTCCGAAAATGGTTGTCTCTGATTGTTAACAGTAAGCATCAACTCACGCATTCCGCAACTCTGACATATAAGCCGGGACACAGCGTGTCCTATAAAATTGTGCGACCAGCGGACTCAGATCAGCCTACGCATCCACACAGTCTGATTAGAATCTTCACAGGGCACTCTGTGGTTAAACAAGGATACATGGCGTCTTCAGATGGACAACGAAAACTCTGATGAGCCTGCGCGGCTGATCTGAGTCTTCGCTGTGCGCACATGCAATCTTGTAGGAAATGCTTTTCTAAAGAGACTTCAAGTGACATTTACACAAGGCAGATTGAGTTCAAATTGCATATGGAACATCAGTGGGACAAGTAACAAAAACAGTGATCATTCGGCATCCAAGATGATTGACCTTGTCATTTATTGTTTACGATGGCTTCATTCGACTGGTCGTCTGGACAAGCTGCAGTTGTTTACTCTTAATTCCATCTTTAAAAAATCTGCTCAAAAACTCAAGTCAACAAGGCAACCTTTTGACCTGACTCGTACCAACTGACATATCAAATTGACAAATTCGAATCTTAAATGACTGTTTATTCTGGTGTGCGAATCCTAGTTATCGCATCTCTTGTCCACAGGCTACTCAATCGCTTCTGCGTGACTGTCATTAAGCATCACGAAAACATGCCTATATAATTTTGTCCCCCTTAAACCCCACTTTTATATAGTAAAACTAGGGTTTACAGGGGTATACATTATTTTTCTTATTTCTACTCAAAAACATAGATTGTGGGTACTCGTTAGAACCGCCTCGCCGAGGCGGTTCTAACGAGTACCTACAATCTATGTTTTGAGCGGAAATATGAAAAAAATATCAGAGTTTTTTGTCTGAAAATTTTCAGTTTTTGGAGGTGAAATCTTCTATATATATGAATAGGTGTGTTTTCGTAATGCAAGCTGAAGCCAAACAAGGCAACCTTTTGAACCTGACTCGTACCAAATGACATATCACAATGACAAACTCGAATCTAAAATGACTTTATTCTTGTGTGCGAATCCTGGTTATCGCATCTCTTGTTATAATCCACAGGCTACTCAATCGCTTCTGCGTGACTGTCATTAAGGCTAGGAGTATCATTTGATCCGCTACGTGTGAAATTGTACCTTCTGACATGTGCGCCCAACGGAAACTCAAATCAGCCTGCAATTCCGAGAAAATGAATATTTAACCCTTGTCCTGCTGAATAAATTAAGATGCCACGCCCTTTTCAAATTTTCAGCCAATCAGATTACTTGATCCAGATTGTTGATATAAATTCACATACTGAATGACAAACAGTGTAGATCCAGATCAGTTGGCTTCTTAGAAGCCAACTGATCTGGATCAACACTGTTTGCAAAGGCAGGGTATATCCGAGTTCAGCAAGACTAGGGTTAACATACTTGACGCATTTCCAGGAAAGGACAATCGTCGTCCACTTATAAAATCAATGGCTACTCTAGAATATATGGACCGATACGTGAAAGAACGTGCCATCTGACATGTGTGCCCGACGAATTCTCAAATCAGCCTGCGCATCCGCGCATTATGATCAGTCTTCGTTGTCCGCATGAAAAAAAAAATGCATGCGTAGCTACCCAAACATGTGCCTAGTGGAGATTCAGATCAGCTGCGCAAGTGCGCAGCTAATCTGAATCTTCGCTCGGCGTACATATCCGTGAATTACAAGAACCGCATGGAATCAAATCATGGCTATTACAGATTGTTCTGTATTAGTGAGTATCTCCGAATAACGATTTTTCCACTGGATGTCTGCTTCGTGTAATTACATCTGAATATAGTATGTAAATGAGCCGTGCCTTGCGAAAAGGGATGTTTTTCTTTTGTTATTTTTTTCTTTCTTTTTTTTTTTTTTTTTTTTTTGCTTTTTTTTTCTTTCTGTTTTTTTTTTTTTTTTTCAGAGCAAATGGGAACAACGAACACTTAAGTAAGCCGAATATATTTTATTTGTGGAATAATGAGGAACCTGTCAATTAGTTAAAAATAGCAATAATTATGACATTATGGTCCTTTCAGACGTGCTTCTACTATCTTATTACATTTTAGTAATTAAATGGATGTAATAAGATATTGAAGGATGATGAACAAAATATTATCTGCAGCAATTAATCTCATTTAGCCTATGTATTGGAAGACACAGACCAGAGCAAACAGTGTTGGCCCAGATCAGAAAATGCGGCGTCTGATCAGGGTCTGCACTGTTTGCAACATATCCACCGATTTTCAGACAAGGGGACGAGGTGGAAAAATGGCTTTTTATCAAATTTCAGGCAGGCCTAAGTAAACCGTGTGGACCAAGATCAGACGCCGCAGAACGCGGCGTCTAATCAGGGTCTACACTGTTTGCCACACATTCACCAATTTTCAGACAGGCCAACATGTGGTGAAACGGCTTTGAACAAAATTTAGGATATGTACATTTTATGATAATGAGTTAAGGTGGCCAAAATGTTAGAGAAAATACCAAATTGTATGTAAATTAATATTTTCGGTTATACAATTTATTATTTTCGGTGGCATTATACTCAACATGCTCAAGATAAAATAAAATATTTCGTATGACAAAGACTTACAAAAACGTTGTACATGTGGATCCCGTAAAATGGCCCAATTCAAAATGCTGTACATAATTTTGTCCTACTGCATGTAGATTCGTTGAGGAAACCAGCAAGAAGGGATGTTTATATTTCCATATCAGAGTTATTTTCCTTGATGGCGTGTCTATCCCCTTAATCACGTGATTATAACGGCGGAATCCATCTAAAAAAAATCAATACTCGGTTAGCTGGATTCTTAGTTTATATTTAAGATGCATACAAGTACGAGGGTCCTGCAAAAAGTTATGTCACTAATAGGCTTCTTTAATTTTATCCCAGGTATAGTTTAAAATGCTTCACTGTACTTGAATGGTGTGTTGAATAGCTAACGATGCCCGTTTATTTTGTCTAAATTGCTTTCCAACTGACCGAGTTATTTCAAATTGAAATAGATGCAGTCATATACACTGACCAATTTACTTGTTACATTAAGAAACGACCAAGCAAAGGATGGCTAGGAATCCACCTTTTACATGACAACGCCTCCTCTCATAAATGTGAAGTTGTTAAGTATTTTGTGGCTTCTGAAAAGGTGAAAGTTTTAAACCATCCACCTTATTTCACCTGACCTGAATCCCTGTGACTTCTTTTTATTTCTAAGGCTTAAGAAAATGCTTTCTGGAAATAAGTATATGTCTAGAAGTTCTCTTGGCAGCGCTATTTATCAGTGTCTCCGACACATACCAAAAATAGACTACTTATCTGCTTTTCGCGACTGGGTAAAAAGGTTACAAAAATGTGTTTCAGTAAAGGGGGAATACTTTGAAGGTTTGTAATAAAAATATGTTTGATAAAACGTAGCACTGAAGTAATCCGAACCCAGTGACAAAACTTTTTGCAGGACCCTCGTACCTTCAAAGGCAAGCAAAGCAGTGGTAAAAAAGAATATGTGCGAGAAAGATATTGATCAGCACAGTATTTCGATGAAAATTTGACGAAAATCGGATCAAAACTAAGAGCTTTAATGCAGTGTTTCAGAACTATTGTCAGGGCGCTGCCGTTTTGAATATTGAAAGGGGTCAATTACGAAAACATGCCTATTCAAATATACTGAAAATTTTACCACCAAAAAATGAAATTTTGCAGATAAAAAAGTCTGATATTTTTCCTATTTCTGCTCAAAACAAAGATTGTGGGTACTCATTAGAACCGCCTCGCCGAGGCGGTTCTAACGAATACCCACAATCTATGTTTTTGAGCAGAAATAAGAAAAAATAATGTATACCCCTGTAAACCCCAGTTTTACTGTATAAAAGTGGGTTTTAAGGGGGTCAAAATTATATAGGTATGTTTTCGTGATGCAAATCATTATAAAATAGTAAACAGAAACTTCTGTTTTACAACAAAACATGACATTGTTCAGCCAAGAGCAGTCAATTTCAAGAAAAGCTATAGATTCAATATTGCAAAAATATCATTTAATTAAGTTTTGCATATGGATTTCACGCTCTGTGACACCTTAAATAATCAAAATGCGTCCGTCCACAAATAACAGAACGCTCAAACATTGAAGACATTCTTATTATCATCCGGTGCTATTCATAGTTGTATCAAATTGCATGGTTCGTGAAGGTCTGTCATCTCAGATACATTCTAGAAACGTTCCCATGCACTTTTAAATATCAAATATTTTATCTTGTGCGAATTGTTATGCAATAAGAAAGAAGTATAGTCTGAGATAGACATATTAATTATTCATGAGGCTAGCTTTAATTCCATATGTCAATCACATAACAAAAGAAATACTTTATCTTAATTTAAACTTGTTCTCTTTTTTAGATAAATGTATACTGATAAAGAAAGCAGCTAAATCTGTCACTATCGCCCCGCCACAGAGGTGAAAAACATTTTAGTACTGAAAGCTGGAGATAGCTAAAACAACAAGATAAGATAGAAAGGAGCATGGCAATGAGGTGATGACTTTTTAGAGGGCTGCAGGGTGCTAGAGTCGAGGGACGGGGCCATAGGATGAAAATAATTATCGTAGGCAGAATGCGGTCTCCAAAAGACGTTAAAGATTCTATAGAGAAACTATTTATCCCCGGACTTTTTTAATTCATGTATTGGATGTGAATGCTGATCTTCGCGTCCCCTGTTTGCAAATACAGTCGAACTTCAATGGCTCGAACATCTTTGGGACCATGGAAATTCGTTCGAGACATAGGTAGTTCGAGCCACTGAGGGTTAATCATAGCGCAAAGTAAGAAGGCAAATGAAAATAATCTAGGAATGTCTTTTCCATCTTTTATAAAATAATGGTATGTTGAGTGTACTCATTAGAATCGCCGCGACATATACATTTTCATGAAAATAAGAAATAAATTCCCTTATAATCCCAAAATATTTGTTTTTATTAGCTATCGGAAGAATTTCCTAGGGACTCAAAAATGAGTTCGAATCATCCACGGTAAACGAGCCATCCGTGTTCGAGCCATCGAGGTTATACTGTAATATAATGACGTTTCTCTCTTGTTCCACCTCTTTTCGTTTTCGCACAGCTCGCACATCAATATGTGACGTATACAGTTGCCATAGCAAACATGAATTCTTAATACATTACGAAAAGACGCCTATTCAAGTATATTGAAAAGTTTGCAACCAAAAAAGGAAAATTTTCAGATAAAAAAATTCTGATATTTTTCATATTTCTGCTCAAAACATAGATTGAGGATACTCGTTAGAACCGCCTCGCCGAGGCGGTTCTAACGAGTACCCACAATCTATGTTTTTGAGCAGAAATAAGAAAAATAATGTTTATTCCTGTACACCCCAGTTTTACTATTTAAAAGTAGGGTTTAAGGGGGTCAAAATCATATAGGCATGTTTTCGTGATGAATACCGTATCTGCACCTAATACTAGGACACCTCAAGTTCTTACCATACTTTTCCTAAAACTCGCCAAATACATTTGACATATCTGTTAATACGCCCATCAACAACTTGAAGAGTGGTAAACGGTGATGATCCAGATCAGACGACGCAGCAGTCTGTTTAGGAGACGTTCTACGACCGCCCTATACGGCACTAACACCACCTGTAGTGAAGATAGATAGATCCTAAAAGCCGGGTTTTCGTGATGACTTGGTCTGTGGGTTTCTTAATGTTGGTTTTCCGGAGCGGTTAGAGGGCCTGTCGCTCGTTGCAGCGAGATAGACTGAAGCGAGGGCGGTCCTCGGAGAGCTGTTAATCCAATTTTGGTTGATAAAATTGCTTTCCTCTGACTGCAAGACAGTGAGAGGGGCTTCGGACTGGACGGCAGTTGCATCCCCGGTCTGTTTCGGAGGATTGGTGCTTGTTTGTCGATGTCTGTTGTGGGTCGTATTTGTTCATCATCTTTTCTTCTTCCTTTGCCTCGGGAAAGCTGCGCTTCGTGGCTGTGGCTTTTCCTAGGTAACTTCATTTATATTATTGTTTTTATTATTATATTACTATTAAACAGTAAAAATTCAGATCAGGCACAATTTGATAAAAGCCTTGCATTTTCATAATCGATAAAAGCTATGCATGATCATATGCTACAGCGTGCAATGGATCTGTAAGCGGACAGCAAAGGACCTGACCAGACTGCGTGAATGTGCAGTCTGATGTAGGACTTCGCTCTCCGCATGTGCCCCAAAGGCATATTTGAAAACTATGCAGCTCAATTCAACTATGCAGCTCAATTCAAATACAGTCGACTCCCGTTATCTCGAATTCCAAGGGACTCACTGAAACACTTCGAGATATCCGTACTTCGACATATCAGAGTTGAGAGAGTGAGGAAAATAATAAATTAAACAACCATATTTAACAAATGAATATGTAATTTGACTCCTGAAGTTAAAAATATATATATAAAATAATGTGGAAAAGAGGAGAAATTGCTCCTGAGGAGCAATTTCTCCTCTTTTCCACATTACTTTGTTACCTGTTGTCATAGTTTCATGTTAAAACAGGGACCAGAATTTCACTTCGAGATAAGCGGTAATTCGAAATAAGCGAGTTCGAGATATCGAGGTTCGACTGTAAAATGTATCCAAACATGTCCAAATTCGTAGAAAGCTGGGCAACAATACGTATCTGAGGGGCATAGTTTCTGGTTCCACTGGAGGTAACCCGTACAATAGCACGACCCGCAATAAAGTCATCCGAAAGAAGGACATACGAGGAGTGTCCTATAATCACAATGATATTTTCAAAAGGGACTTGTAAAGCCATGTCAACGTCATGACACAATGCTGCTAGATCCATACACAATTTTTCAAAACTCGCGGAATGGGCTGAATGATCACAAAGGATTATAAAATATAAACTACGCTATAGTGAAGCACTGGGAGTCGTTTTATGGTTATACCACTAACACCATACTTAATTGTACAAGTATTAAAGGATGAATATGGTAACAAATCAACTTTTAATAGGAGTGTGCGACCCGCTTTATATGGCGTGCCATTTCACAATAAACCCCCTATCTGATGATATCACATAATCAGTTTTGCGATATCAAAATTCAAGTTTCTGCTTTCATAAAATTAGAACTATTTTATGATATTGCACGGTCAATTTTCTGATTTTCTGTGTCAATCAAAAATGGCATTTGGCAATTATTTTGTTTTGATCTTGTTAATATTGGCTAGATCTTGTCAATATAAATTTGTATGCGAAACATTATTATAATTTTCTTTTACCATTTTCTTTAACTGACTACAGAAAATAATTTTGACCTCAGGTTTGCCTCGGTTAATGAAAAATGGCATTTCGCAATTCCTTTGGTTAGATATTGGACGGTAGACCACAGAGGGAAGTCCAAGTCGGACCTGACAAGCTGGAGGTGGTAGCTTCCTTTTGCTACCTAGGAGACATGCTCTCAGCAGCAGGTGGCTGTGAACCACAACACGTGTGAAAACCGCCTGGAAGAAGTTCAAGGCGTTGCTACCAGTTCTCTCTTCACGCCACCTCTCTTTCAAGACACGTGGCCGTTTGTACAGCTATTGTGTGCGGAGCGCAATGCTTCGTACCAGTGAGACTTGGCAATTGACAAAACCAAACCTCCAACGTCTGCAGCGGAATAACAGGGCAATAATCAGACAGATCTGCAATGTCAGGCCGCAAGACGTTGTCAACACCAGGTCCAATGTACTACTTGAAAAGGAATACATATGACAGGAGCACAGTGTCAAAGTGAGCCTTGGTGGCCTTCACACCCGAACATTCTGATCCGGCCTTCACTGAAGCTTTGGTGCTGTATAATGCATAGATGTATCAGATTCATCGGCCTTGCTGGCTGGTCTGGATATTTACTGTTCGCATACCGTATTTATCCTATGTATTTGGACAGACGGGCCTAAACAAACGGTGTAGACCCAGTTAGACGCCGAATTTGGAAGACAGACCGAGTAAACAGTGGTGTCTTATCTGGGCATACACTGTTTGCCACTTATCCAGCAGAATTTTAGGCACTTCAACAGGTAGTAAAATGGACTAGCTCAAGTTTTAGGACAAGTACAGTGAAGAGATCAGATGTCTGAATAATTAGGGTAAAAACGGTAGGCACTGAAAACAGGTTTCCTCATGGTGAGGCGTATGTATTACTACCGATGAAAGTCGAATTATTTTGAAACCAGTCTTCAGAAGCTGCATATTTTCCTAGTAATATCTGGATAGTTTCGTGTTTGCTCACCCTCGTCCCTACATTGGACGTGTACAACAGTCATATAAATAGTCGGACTATTGAGTCTATATTTAGACAGGAAAACCCCAAAATTATTCAGGGTAGATAACTAAAGGGAATTCCAAGCTATTATATTATGTCCCTTGGAGAACATGCTCTTAGTAAGCATGCGCAATCCAGAAATGATCTAAATTTAGAAAATATCTCTGTAATTTCTATCTGCTCAAAATAGTGTGACCATCGCTCAAGCATGAGAAGAATTATTATTACCGTACTTATTCTAAAACAGACTTGAGCAAACAGTGAACACCCAGATCAGACGCCGCGGAACGCTGAAACTCATCCAGCAGTTTGTCAAATGATCCCGTTAATACTTTAGAGGTAAAGTATACAGTCGAACTTCGATGGCTCGAACATCTTTGGGACCACAGAAAATTGTTCGAGACATGGGTGGTTCGAGCCACTGTGGGTTAATTATGGTGCCAAGTCAGGAAGCAAATGGCGATAATTTAGGGGTTTTTTTTTTCGATTTTCTACATAATAATTGTATGTTGAATGTACTCATTAGAATCGCCTCGATGAGGCGATTCTAATGAGTACACACAACATACAATTCCACGATAAAATATGAAAAAAATCAATAAATATTTGTTTTCTTGAGCTATTGGAAGAATTTTGTAGGGACTGAAAAAAGAGTTCGAATCATCCACGGTAAACGAGCCATCCGTGTTCGAGCCATTGAGGTTATACTGTATTCAGTTATCCTAATATTTAGGTTGTCCTAATATTTAGGATATATATATATATTGGTCTGCAAAGTCCTGGGCCATATAGAAACTGGTTGAACGTGTGTCGCTGAAAGGGATATATCGTATTTACCCTAAGTAGTCGGACATACAGGCCTGAGTAAACACAGATCGGACGCCTTAGAACACTGTTTGACGAATTTTAGACTATCCATAGATAGTAAAATGGAGTTGTGCAAAACTAAGGACAAGTATGGTAAAGAGTTAAGATGTTCATATATGTAGGGTAAATATGGTATTACTTGCAGACAGGCATGAACAAACTGTGTGGACCCAGCTCAGACGACGCAAAACGAGGCATCTGAACAGAGTCTACAAATGTTTGCTAATTGTTCGGCAGTTAGTCACATAATAAAATGTGAAATTTCGGCCAATGAGCGTAAAGTGCTACGGTATCCTAATATTTAGGGGAAATAAATACGGCATTTGATACGGACAGGCCTAGATAACCGGGGCAGACCAAAATCAGACGCCGCAAAATAAATCAACTGTTCAGAGTCTGCACTGTTTGCCAATCATCCAGCATTTTAAACACATCAACGGATTGTAAAATGGAGTTGTTCTAATTTTCAGACATTTTAGTAAACTGTTATCGTATCAAATACGAAGGACAAATACGACATTAAATGCAGACATGTCTAAACAAACAGTGTCTTCTGACCAAACGTGGCAAAACGTGGTGTCTGATCAGGATCTATACTGTTTGTCACCCATCCAGCGGTTTTTAGACACGTCAGCAGTCAAATAGAGTTGTTCAAATTTTAGGAGAAGTAGGGTAAACAGTAAATATGTCCTTATTTAGAATAAATACGGTAATACATTCAGACAGACCTAAACAAACAGTGTTGATCCAGATCGGACGACACAGGATGCGATGTCTAATCAGGGTCTACACTGTTTGACACACATCCTACAGATTTTAGACACATTAAAAAGTAATAAATCTACGAGTATTAAAACTTTCGGACAATTTTAGTAAATGGATGAGTTGTTCTACTATTTAGGTTAAACGTGGTTTTACAGGTAGAAGGGCCTGAGCAAACAGTGTAGACCCAGAGTAGAAGGATCAAAAGCCTTTTCAAAATCCAGTGTGAATGCGTCAATTTGACCTCCACTGTACAAAATTTTAGCCCAATCATTTAAGACTGCTACCAGCCGATTTTCACAACAATGAGTTAAAAGGGTTAAAGCGTCCGGATATTTAAGTTAAATATGACTAGCAAATTCAGTAAAGGACCAGATCCAAAAAGGAAAGCGGACTGTTATTAAGCGTTCATTATGTCACTAATAAATCGTCCAAAAGAAACTTGTAACGAACAAACCAGGATAGGCATCAGCAAACAGTGTAGACCATGATCAGACACTGCAGAACTCGGCGTCTGATCAGGGTCTACATTGTTTGCTACCCAACTGCATTACACAGCAACATGTGATAAAAGGCACTTGTTCAAATTTTGAGACATGTAGGCTAAGGATTTGAGATATCCGAATGCTCTTCTCATGGCGAGGCTCGTGTAGTACAATAGATAAAACTATGTTGGTATCTAACGACAGTATTGCAGCCATTTCAAGACAAGCCTGAAGCACATGATAGCATCATAAAGTTTTGTCCAAATGAACATCGTTCAATCATGCGACGGCGTGATAGTAAGTTTTGGTGTCCAAATATTTAGGGTACATACGGAGTAAATACCTGGTCAAAAAAAGGTAATGGACCAGCTGATACAAAGTGGTATAACTTCCTAATTCCTGAACTGAATTTCACAAACTTTTATCAAATTAATCGGCGACCAATGCCAGAATGCGTCGAAATAATTTTTTCGCATCGAAATCATTTGATGTTAAGTTCATTTTTCAGGTCCTCTTGAAAAAAAAAGATATAAAGACTCTTTTAGTGTAAAGAGGTCTCTTTCAAAAACGTGCAAAGTTAGTTTTGACACAATAGCCTTAATCTTTGGTGTAATCCGCTTGTGTATCTTTCACCCATGCATTCTGGAAATTTAGACATGCAAGCAAGCAGACCTGGACATGTATTCATTCATGCATGTGCGCGAGTGTATGCACGCACGTGTTTGTTCGCGTGCGTAACAGAAACAAGTGAACATCTACAGCTGGAGGTCTTTGGTCTCTAACAGTATTGCATCCTTCGTTACTCGTTAACTGGTGTATTATGTGTATTATACAATAAGTTTGTACAGTCAAACTGGATGATAAAATCGGAATAAGAATCAAATTATCGTTTCTTCCATGGAATTGTCACATACTAGATGTGATGTCCGCTAGCTGCCAGAGAAACAGGACGACAATCGACACTGTACTGATTACTACTGAACCTGGTTGATAAGGAAAACTGCTGTGTTAGAAAGCGCAGATGAAATGAACGTTTTCGATGTGTTTCTATGCATAGTTTGTTACTGTTTCCGTACGTGCGTGTGTGCGTGCGTCTGTTTGCATGAGCATATACGTATGTGCGTATAAGAGAGTTAGAGAGACAGTGACTGCTCAGATGCAGTGAATCAATATGGAGCAAGGGTTTTTAGTCACAGCAATAAAAAGCCAAGTTCAGAAAAAACAACAAAACAAAACAAAAACAAAAACAAAAGAAAAAAAAAAACAAAACAAAAAAAAAAACGGATTTTGCATGTTTTGTTTAGTGACCCCCATTAGAATCTGCAGCCTCTGAATCCAGCTTCAGCTGTATCTGGAAAATAGGTGGGATGAATTCATTTCAGGCTTTAATTCCCGAATCATTTGATACATGGTTTAGGAAATTCGGTTTAGAATTGGTAAAGTTACGACCCAACAAGGTTCCTGGTTCATTACTTTTTTGACCGAATATATTTTAGAATTTTGTCTGCTGCTATTGTGACTGGCGCTCGAGGGGATTAATGAAAACCTGAAATCCAGCTCCCGCTGCTCATATGTACAACTAGTATTTGCCCAGTCAGCATTCTACGTAAATCTATATCGGGCCGTCATCGGCCCGTCAGGGTAGCTGACGGGCCGATGATGGCCCGATGTAGATTTACGTAGAATGCTAGCTGGGTGAGGCTTGATTACTTAAGTTGCAGTTGACACCGTATTTATCCTAAATATTCGGAAAGAGAAGCCTGAGCAAACAGTGTAGACCCAGATCAGACACCAAAGATCAGGTTCTACACTATTTGCCACTCATCCAGGAATGTTTTAGACATAAGAACAGATGGTAAAATGGGCTTGTTCAAATTTTAGGATAAGTATGGTATGGTAATATGAAATAAATAGGTGTTACCTATGAAACGAGCTTAAGCACTTTGTACACTTATTGTTTTTTTCAGCAGGTATGCAAAGTCGCGGACCAGACAAAACCTGTTTAGATAGGTCCGAGACAAAGTGCACAACATCGAATATTATGCTTACATCAATTTAACCAGAGTTTCCTAGGAAACACCGCTCTACTGTATTTTTTACATATTCAAAAAGTGAAGCAAGTGAAAAGAAGTTGATTTGATACTAAATACTACTAATTTCAGAATCCATTAGACTTTCCTTATTACACTCTATCTGAAAGAAAGCCCCTTGTACCGACAGGTGATGATTTGTTTGTGTTAAATGACGCACAGCTTGTCTTTTTGCAGCATTATTTTTGTGTTTGAATGACAAGTTATCAAATGACTGGGCGATATTCATATTCATTTCCCTTTTTTGAGGGCATTTTTTGAATTGTGAAACTGCTTCTGATGAGGTTATGTCACACCTGTAATAATTATTTACATCTTATCAATGATATGGAGGGTTGGTTTTGACAAAAGCTGTCAAATTTTTAAATGTTGCAAGATGTTGAAAGTCTAACCAATTCTGAAATGAGTAGTATAGCTATATTACCCAGTCTGAATCACCTAAAATCTGCCATTCGTCATATCACAATTTGATGCCTTCAGGTTACAATGGAAGTATGTCCTAAAACACCACTAATTTGACAGGCGTTTACAAAATGGCATGCAACCGGTGCGTCCGCCCGTGTCGATCGGTCTGCCTTGGCTTTTGGTCTTGGGGGTGGGGCGTAGTACTCTCCACGATGTCGTTACTGCTATCAATTATCCCATACAATGTATCTCGGTTTCTAGGTATTAACTTTATGGATACTTATGATGTTTATCAATAACATGAGCTAGACACAATTTGACAAACAAATCATTCTGCAGCATGTGTGTACAGAGAAAGTCGCTAAAGTACATGTACGAACGATCAGCTGATCGCCAGTCAGCTGAAATTCAGACCCATCGTATTGATCACCGCATATCCTACCTTTATCATGTTGTCAGCGATAAATTCTTCCCTGTGCATAATTCCTGTTATCTGCTGTAGGAATGTAATCCATTTTTAGAGCAGTATTTACCCTTAAATACACGAAAATGTTGTTTAATGCGAGAGAAATCTCAGATTAAAAATGGCGGCTAAAACGCAGATCAGTCTTGCAGTCATCCGTGTCAATGACGTAAACATGTATCCTTCTATTTCATTGGGTATATGATTCTTTACAGCCAATGAGATCGCTTGCGTCGGCTGACTGGCTTTCCATGTTTGCAGCGGAGCGTATCTGATCATCATATCGTTCGGAAACCAGGCCAATTGCTCCGGCCTTATTAGCGTTGGTTTTCGGGTTTAACATTAAGCCGATACACTCCGCTGTATATATGGGAAACCCAGTCTCCAGTCACCCGCCGCATGCGAACTCTTCTGCATAGTATGTGAGAGACTCACAATACCGGTACGAGCTTAAGTTTCGTCACCTGCGAAGCATGCAGGTGACGACCTGCTTCGCAGGTCGCTTAAGCTCGTTATCAAGGTGTCCGAGGATTTGTGGTAAATACGATAACAGGTATTAACTTACAGTATCATAAAAGTTCTCTAAACTCAGATAGAAATTTCACCTCAGTCTCGAACTGGGGTCTCAAATAAATAGATAAATAAATAAATATTGACCCGTTTAAACCTGTGTTCAAGTATACAATACGCCATCCACTTGAACCTGAGTTTCGTCCGAAGTGTCATGAGTAGGGACATATGCACCAAATGTGAAGAAGTGGAACGTAATAAGCCTGAGTGCGGGCATGCACGTGCGCTCGCGCGTGTTTGTGTGCATGCGCACTTGCTCTCGTGTGTGCGTGTATGCCTGTGTGTGCATGTGTGTGTGTGTGTGTGTGTGTGTGTGTGTGTGTGTGTGTGTGTGTGTGTGTGTGTGTGTGTGTGTGTGTGTGTGTGTGTGTGTGTGTGTGTGTAAACCAATACATGAATATTTATCTTCATACTCTTTTTATCGAGATATGTAAGCGAGACATTGTCGCCGTTTAATATGGGAATAAGGAATAGTTTGCTTATTTCACACTTTGCGTATCACCGCATTTTACGGTATTTTATTGAAGTAATATGCGTTTTACCGCATTTACCCTAATAATAGAACACCTCAAGTCCTTACCATACTTCTCTTAAAATTGTATTTTACTGCCTGCTAATGTTTCCAAAGCTGCTGAATGAGTGACACACAGAGTAGACCCTGATAAGACACTCTGTGGCGTCTGATCTGGGTCCACTTTGTCTGTCCAAATACTTCAGGGTTAAATGTTGTATACATAACTTTAGGCCAGATGTTTTCAATCAATGTTGATTTTTTCTGCTTCACACACACACACACACACGCACGCACGCACGCACGCACGCACGCACTCACGCACGCACGCGCGCGCACGCACGCACACACACATACACACACTGCTTTGGTTCCAATTAGAATGGCTACGAGAAGCATGTCAAGTAGATATCTAAGCATGTTTAATGGGGAGATCGCGCGTAGAGAGAGACAGAGAGAGAGAGAGAGAGAGAGAGAGAGAGAGAGAGAGAGGTGATGCCACGTGTCCCCGGAAAGTTAGCAATTCCTTCCTGCTGCACTAGTAACATATGTCATGTTTCCATACCGTAATTACACAAAATGTTCGGACAGACAGACCTAAGTAAACTGTGCATGCGCATATCAAACGTCAAAGAACGCGACAGCTGATCAGGATTAACACTGATCGACATTTCACTACCACTAGACACATCACCAGATAACTAAATGGGCGTCAAAGTTTAGGATAATAGTTAAAATGTCTAAATATTAAGGGCAAATGTGGTATGTGAAATGAATACGAAAAGGAAGGCTATCTGTACTTAACGTATACATGTATTATGTCAGAGTCATTACTAAATCACGTAGCAGGATTGTTGTTCTGTAATTATCATTCGTTTTGGGACAGACAGCTTTGAGCAAACAGTGTAGGCCCAGATCAGACGCCGCAGAACGCGGCGTCTGATCAGGGCCTCTACTGTTTGCAACCCATGAAGTCATAGTTTAGACACTTCAACAGGCAGTAAAATGGACTTGCTCAAAATTTAGGACAAGTAACGAGATCAAGTGTCCGAATATTTAGAGAAGATACGGTAAGCCCCAAAAATATGTTTTCATATGGCAAAAGGCTCGTGTATTTAAATAGATAAAAGTCCAAATATAGTGTTGAAATCAGTCGTCGTTAGATGCATATTTTCATGGTATTTGCGGGGTAGTTCGGTCTTTGCTCACCCTCGTCCTTAGATTGGACGTGTACAACAATCAAATAAATAGTCGGACTATTGGTTCTATATTTAGATGGGAAAATCCCCAAATTCAATTACAGGGTAGATAACTAAAGGGAATTCCAAGCTATTATGTTATGTCCCTTGGAGATTTTGCTCCTTGTGAGCATGCGCAATCCGAAAATATTCTAAATTTAGAAAATATCTCAATAATTGCTATCTGCATAGGAAACGTGCCTATGTTAACAAAAAGGCTTAGTTGAACCTGAATAACTCTGTACATATATTAGGTATGTTGGTGTTTAAATGTCCTGTAGACATTAGTTCAACCATTTCAGAGCAAAGACAATGTGATAACATTAAATGAACATCGCTCAGTCATTGCTCAGTCATGAGAAGTATTTTGCCTCAGGCGGATTAAACCCACGACCGCGGCTAGTTCAGCAGGACACTAGGTCTCACTTCCAGGACCATATAATGTCTGCCTGAACATATATCGTCCAAAAAAAAATACTAACACCAAAGGCTCTTATCAGGCTTAACATTCTGATCAGTATCTTCGTTTCTTGCTGGTACATTTGACAGTGTCCTTACTTCCTCACGACGGACATCTTGAGCAAACCGAGTAGGCCTAGATCAGACGCCGCAGAACGTGGCGATCGATCAGGGTCTACACTGTTTGCTACTCATCCAGCATTGTTTTAGACACATCAACACGTGGTAAAAGGGGCCATACTTGTCATAGGAAAAATTATAAATTTTTGGTCATTCTAAACATTTTGGACTAAAAAGTAGGGATAGTAGGGCATTTTCAGAAAAAAAATAGGGAAAAACAGGGGCACAAAAAAGTAGGAATAGTAGGGTCCGCTTGAACGTCTGTGTATGAAATGATTAGATACGATAAAAACTCATTCCAGTTTTGATCCGCCTCAGAAACAAGAGACTAACTGAAATTTTACAGACTGTAAGATGCCACATTTTATTATCGTATTGGTACTAAATATAAATTAATTAATTCTTTCTTGGATAAATGTTGTCTATTTTTGAGGAAGTAGAGCCTTCAATGAAAAAAACTTCGTAAACAGATTTCTCAGGAATCATGAAAGCTGTAAATTAAAGTTGATGTTTGGTACACACATGGACAATGTATACCGGAATCAGGGCCAAGGGGCTTACAGTTTCATCCCTTGATAGGTTTCACAATTTGCCGTTAATGAAATGTTTGTCCCACTTTTCTCAAGAACTATAAGGGCAACAAAGTTGAAACCTGGAACGCACATGGACAGTGGGATGTTATATCTTGTGTACAGGAATCAGGGCCATGGGCCCATAACTCATGGATTTTATAATCCCTTCATAGGTTTTATTTGCCATGTTACATGTCCTACAGTGATGTTATCTGGTAAGCATGAATTCATAACATTTCAACACGATGAGTATTTCTCCTCTGATAGCCGGGCTATAGTCAGATCCTCTGACAGCTCTAGTTTTATGAAAAAAAAAGTATAGATTTAAAAATGGGGTCATTCTTTATGAACTTTTATGAGTTTTTTTACCTGAAATTTACTTCAGCCAAAACAAACTTCAGATTTGCATGAATTACAAAAACATATTATTTAGAAGTACATGTACATGTTTGTTTCCTGCTACATATGTACGTACATGTTTCTGTTTCTTGTTTTATCTATAAAAATACATATATCTGTTCCATGAAAAGTATGCTAGTATTAATAAGTTGATAGAAAATATAAGAATGTTAAAATGCCAGCTATAAGCATTTAATTATTATTCAGTATTGTTCTTGGAATATTATAAATGGAAACTTGTTATTCTTTTTTATTTATTATCATTGTTCCAGTATCAGAACAATTTTTCCTAAATTTCATTGGAAAATACAGCTGATTATTAGCAGACTTTTAGGTCTAGTGACAGTCGGTTGTCACCAGACTTTTTGGTAGTGACAGCTGGTTGTCACCAGACGTAAAAGTCTGCTGACAGTCGGTTGCCACCAGACCTCGCAAAAAAAAACAAACAAAAAAAAAAAAAAAAAAAAAACAAAAAACAGTACTTTACCAAGAGCTGCGTATTTATATTGTTTTAAGCAAAACTTTGACTACCTGGTATTCAATATTTTCCTAAATCATCACCTCAGTTATCGCCTTTTCTGGAACTACTGATAAATATAGCTATCTCCAGCTCCAAGGGATCAGAACTTTCAGTTGAGATAACAGTGGTTTGAGATAACAGGAGTTGAAATGTAAAGAACATAATGCAAAACTAAACCAGCATTATCCAAAATTTTATTGACTCAAGCAGTAATTTGAGTTATCATTGCCCCTAAGAATCTATCCAAAATTGAAGCCGACAACATTCTAAATGACTTTTATTTTCTGCAAAAAATAAGGCTCAATTGACATTCCTGTAAATCATCAATGCAAAATAAGGCTTGACATTCATGTGAATCGTCTGCTACACTGTTTATACTCCCTGCAAACTTTGTTTTCGGGTGGGGGTATACTGTTTTCACGTTGTCCGTCCGTCTGTCCATCCGTATGCCCGTCTATGACGTTTTTTTTATTCCTTATATCTTAAAAACGCAGTGATGGATACATTGATATCAATAAGATGTACCTATATAAGAGAAAGTAAGGGCTAGGGGCCAATTCTCTTGGAGTTATTGCCCTTTGTAAATTTTTTCTTAATGCAGAAAAATGATTGTTTGCATAATATCTCTTTAACTAATAACTAGAATTTGACCAAACTAGCACAGATATATCATAAGGATAGGGCAAAGAAGTGATTAGATTTTGGTGACCTTGACCTTATTTTCAAGGTCACTTCACTATAAATACTAAAAAAAGGTGAGCCTTGTTAATGCAGTAAAAGTTTGTGTGCACATTATCTCTTTAACCAATGAATGGAATTAGAACAAACTAGCACAGATACATCATCAGGATATGGGGAAGAAGTGATTAGATTTTGATGACCTTGACCTTATTTTCAACGTCACTATAAATACTCAAAAGGAGCCTAAAGGAGGCTTGTTAATGAAGTAAAAAGTTTGTGTGCACAATATCTCTTTAACCAATGGCTGGAATTTGACCGAGCTAGCACAGATACATTATAAGGATGGGGCAAAGAAGTTTTTTAGATTTTGGTGACCTTGACCTTACTTTCAAGGTCAATACACTATAAACACTTAATCAAGTGAGCCTTGTTAATGCAAAAATTTGTGTGCACTTTACCTCTTTAATTAATGGATGGAATTTGACCAAACTAGCACAGATACGTCTTCAGGATAGGAAAAAGAAGTGTTTAGGCGACCTTGACCTTATTTTCAAGGTCACTACATTATAAATACTCAAAAAGGAGCCTTGTTAATGAAGTGAAAAGTTTGTGTGCACAATATCTCATGAACCAATGGCTGGAATTTGACCTAACTAGCACAGATACAATAGGGCATAGAAATGATTTGACTTTGGTGACCTTGACCTTATTTTCAAGGTCACTACACTATAAATACTCAAAAAAGTAAGCCTTGTTAATGCAGAAAAAGGTTTGTGTGCACATTGTCTCTTTAACCAATAGCTGGAATTTGACCAAACTAGCACAGCTACATCCTAAGGATGTGGGAAAAATTGATTGGATTTTGGTGACCTTGACCTTACTTTCAAGGTCACTAAATTATAAATAGTCAAAAAGTGAGCCTTGTGTGCATTCTATTTCATGAATCAATAGATGAAATTTAACCAAATTAGCGCAGATAAATCATTGGGATTTGTTGAAAGAAGTGATAAGATTTCCCTGACCTTTATCTCGTTTTCAAGGTCACACTGGCACTTTGAAACTCAAATTTTGATAGGAAAAAGTTTGTGTGCACAGTATATCTTGAACCAATGGCTGGAATTTTAACAAAGTAGCGCCGATACATTTATAGGACATGGGAAAGAAGTGATTAGATTTTGGTGACATTGACCTCATTTTTAAGGTCACTACATTATAAAAAAAAAAAAAGGTAAGAGAAAAGTCCAGGGAGTGCCACAATCACAAACCGCAGCCCTTCCCAGACCCCAAGAGAAAGAGGAAACCGACAAATCTAAACAAGCACAAACCGAACAAACGTACGAAAAGCACTAAGATTAGCTCTCTCTTATCCAAGCGAGGTAATCGCAATACTAAAAGGATTGAAAAACACAAGAAAAAAAATGACACACGCAAAGACACACAACAAATCGCCTCGTAGAATAAACCACAAAGCAACAAAGAGTAAGACTAACACCAGGACCACCGCCCCAGAACGGCCGGCAGAGCAAACCACCGGGGGGCTTGAAGCACTCTTACAGCCAGCCAACTTCACCCTGGGTCCCGATGCTACTCTCAATACAGAAACACACAAAACCTCGGCTCGCACAAAGGCCCCCAACTCAGTCAACGCACCAAAGCGAAAACATAAAAATCAAATTAATAACTATAACAAATAGTCTAGTCATTTTAGCCCAAAAAATCTCATAACCTAAAACAAATTCCTTCACAAAAGATATTTATATTTTTTATACCACGGAGGTATCCTAAGTTACAGAAAAAAAGTCCTCAGAAAAATTCGCAGGCGAAAAGTGATTTTTGAGGCAAAATATTGAAAAAATGAACAAAAATCAACAAAAACAGGAATAAATTCATAAAAATTACATTTGAATTCAAAACAATAATCTAAATAGCTAAAAATATTCAAAATAGTGCTAAACACCTATGAAAAAATTTTGAAGAAAGTCTATGTATACAAAATAGTCATTTTTGGGGTAGAAAAGCGAAAATTTTGACAAAATCTGAGGAAAACAGGAATAATTTTTTAAAAATGTACTGGTCATAATTCCTTGAAATGTTTTGATGTAAATTATTACATATGATTCTCAGGTAGCTGCAAGAAAAAAAGAAAATTTTTATTACAATAAAAAAATAGTCTTTTGAGGGGGAGAAAAACTCGTTATTTGACCTAAAAATAAGCTAAAACTAATTGAAATAGACTTCTTCAGCAAAATACTGGCCCTATTTGGCAAGGTTTTGTTACTGTTGCCAATGGAACCCTATTGAAAAGTAATTTAACATCTTTCCAATTGACAGCAGGTCATTTGAGACTTGTTTATAGCATCTGATCTCATAAAATCTTGTATTAGGTAAGAAGGGGTCATTAAAAATGGGTTAAAATAGCCTTCTTCGTTACATTACTGGGTATATTTGGTAAAGTATTGTTACTTTTTGGCAATGGGACCCTATTGAAAACAATTTTATATCTTCCTAGTTAGAAAAGAACACCACTGGAGACTGGTTGGTTTTGTCTGGTCTCATAAAATCTTGTTCAAGAGAGAAAGGGGTCATTCTAAAAGGGTTGAGATACGCATCTTCAGCTAGATACTGAGCATTTGTAGTATTAATGTGTTACACCTGACAATGGCATTTTGTTTTAAAAGTCATTTTACATCTTTCCGGTTAAAGGACAGGTTATTTGAGACTTGTTGGTAGTGTCTGGTCTCATAACAATCTTGTTTAAGATGAAAAGGGGTCGTTCAGAATGTGTTGAAATAGGCATTTTCAGCCAAATACTGGGCATATTTGGTATTAATAAAATACAAAACGGCAACAGAACCCAAATGAAAAATGATACCATATCTTACTGGTTAATGGGCAGGTTTTTGAGACTTTTTGGTAGTATTTTGTCCCATGAAAAAAAAATTATTATTGAGGAAAAGGGGTTGTTCAAAATTGGTTGAAATAGTCATCTTCAGCCAAATACTGGGCGTATTTGGAACACTGAAATTCAACTGACAAAAGTACCTTATTTTTAAGTGATTTTGTTATCTCTGTGGATAAAGGACAGGTCATTTGTGACTTATTTGCAGTGTCTAGTCTCATAAAAGTCTGGTTGAAGGGGAGGAGGGGCTGTTCAGAATGGGTTGTATTAGGCTTCATTATCCCCAAACCGGGATTTTATGTAGAAGATGTCATAAAAGTGACAATGAAACCCTATCAAAAATGAATTTTATTAATATCTTGTTGTAAGGCATGTCATTTTTTTTGTTGGTAGTGTCTGGTTGTATGAAACACTGGTTTAAGGGCAAAGGGGGTCATTCAAAATGTATTAGAATCAGCATCTGCAATCGAATGCTGGGCATATATGGAATAAATGTCATACAAGTGTCAATGAAACCCTAGTGAAACGTGGTTTTGATACCTATATTGTTGAAGGCCCGGTCCTTTGGACGTTTTGGTTGTGTTTTGCATAAAGAAACTCTTGTTAAAGGCGAAAGGGGTTATTCAAAATGTGTAAAAATAGGCATCCCCATCGAAATATTAGATGCATTTCATTTAGATGAATTAAAGTTGGCAATGGAATCCTACTGAAAATAATAGTGATAACTATTTCGTTCAAGGGCAGTTTGTCTGAGATTTGTAGGTTGTGTCTGGTGTCATAAGTGTCTTGTTTAAGAGAAAATGGGGTAATCAGGTTTGAACTGAAATAGGCTTCTTCATCCAACAAGAGCTGTCAGCAGACAGCATAGCTTGCCTGGATCTAAGGACTAAATGCCCCTTTGACCTATCGGGGGAGGAAAGGGGCATTAAGGTCATAATTGTCATAGGGGAGGGGGTGCTGCTGAATAAAACTTTGGACCCATATCTATCATCAAACCCAACATGAACCAAATCCATCATATGGTTTTGAAATTAAAGCTTTTAAAAAGCTTTAACTTAAAACTCTAGCACAAAATTTGTCTGTGACCTTGAACTTTTGGCCATAGTCATAGGTGGGGGTATCTTTCTGTGAATTTATATTAAAATCCATTGATAAATGTAGGCGCTAGAGCAATGATAAATTTTTTCTCAAAATAGCCACAATGACCTTGACCTTGAGCCCAACACCCTGAAAATCGAACTTATTCTAGATATTATCATACACAACATCTGTATAAAGTTATATTAAAATCCATTGATAAATGTAGGCACTAGAGCGATGACAAAAGGTGAACATATGTACGTACCTACATACGTACTTACGTAAAAAAAACCCCTATATTCCCTCGCCACTTTGTGGTGCGAGGGGATAATAAACTCTGGACCTCTATCTGTCATCATGCAAAATATGAACCAAATCCATCATTTGGTTTGGAAAATACGAGCTCTTTAAAAACTTTAACGTAATACTTTATTTGTAAAATTTCAAAGTCTGTGAACTTGACCTTAAGATCATGGGCATGGGTTGGGGTACTGCTGAAAGAAACTTTGGATCTATATCTATCATCATACCAAATATGAACCAAATCCATCATATGGTTTGGAAAATATGAGCTCTTAAAAAACTTTAACGTAAATGTGGGCGCCGACGCCGACACCGGGGGTAGTGCAATAGCTCTTCCTGGACTTCGTCCAGGCGAGCTAAAAACTGATCATATTTGGCACAGATGTCATACAACTGGCAATTGAACCCTAATGAAAATTGATTTTGATAGATATCTGGTTCAAGGAAAAGTCATTTGAGACTTATTGGGTGTGTTCCAATGCTAGTTGTTAGATCCTTGTTAAATATGACCAGTATTTGGCTGAAGATATCTGTTTCAACCCATTTTGAATGACCTCTTTTGTGCTAAATAAAAGTTTTCTGAGACCATTCACTATCAACAAGTTTCAAATGACCTGTGATTCAAAAAGACAGATATAAAAGTTTTTTGATAGGGTTAAATTGCCAGTTGTATTACATCTATACCAAATTATGTCCAGTATCTGGCTGAAGAGACCTATTTCAACACATTTGAATAACCTTTTTCCCCCTTAAACAAATTTTTTTATGAGCTCAGACATCACCTACAAGTCTCAAATAACTTGCCCATCAACAAAATAGGTATCAATATCACTTTAATTATGGTTTCATTGTCAGTTCTAAGATATATATACTAAGTACGTCCAACAGTTGCCTGAAAATGCTTATTTTTATAATTAGCAGATTTTGAATGACACTTTACCCCTTTAAACAGGAGTTCCTTATGACCATATAATACCAACAAGTCTCAAATAACATTCAGCATAGGTTTCAAACTTACTAATAAAGTTCCATTGGAAATAGTTTGATATCTACACCAACTATGCCAAGTATTTGGATGGAGAAGACTATTTTAACCCTGTTTTAACGACCCCTTTTCCCGTTCAGCGAGACCTTTTCATGGCATCATACCATGCCGGTAAGTCTCAAAGGACTTACTCTTTAACCAGATAGGTTTCCTCTTTAACCAGATAGGTTTCAATATCACTTTCAACTGGGTTCATTGCCAATTGTAATTCATCATCACAAAATATGTCCAGTATTTGGCAACAGATCTATGCATTTGTCAACAAATTTGAACGGCCCCTTTTCCTCTAAATTACGCCTATTATGGGATCAGACATTAGCAACAAGTCTCAAATAACCTGCCCATTAACCAGTTAGATATTGTATTATTTTTCTATTGGGTTCTGTTGCCATCTTGTATTTTATCAATACCAAATATGCCCAGTATTTGGCTGAAAATGCCTATTTCAACCCATTCTGAACGACCCTTTTTCATCTTAAACAAGACTGTTATGAGACCAGAAACTAGCAGCAGGTCTAAGATGACCTGATTTTAACCAGAAAGATGCAAAATGACTTTTAAAAAAAGATTCCATTGTCAGGTGTAACACATTTATACAACAAATACTCAGTATCTAGCTGAAGATGCATATCTCAACCCTTTTAGAATGGCCCCTTTCTCACTTAAACAAGGTTTCATGGGACCAGACAAAATCAACTAGTCATCAGTGGTGTCCTTTTCTAACTTGGAAGATATAAAATTTGTTTTTATAGGGTCCCATTGCCAAAAGTAACATTTTACCAAATATACCCAGCAATGCAACAAAGAAGGCTATATTTTAACCCATTTTTAACGACCCCTTCTTCCCTAATACAAGATTTTATGAGATCAGATGCAATAAACAAGTCTCAAATGACCTGCTGTCAATTGGAAAGATGTTAAATTACTTTTCAATGGGGTTCCATTGGCAACAGTAACAGGACCTTGCCAAATAGGGCCAGTATTTTGCTGAAGAAGTCTATTTCAATTAGTTTTAGCTTATTTTTAGGTCAAATAACGAGTTTTTCTCCCCCTCAAAAGACTATTTTTTTATTGAAATAAAAATTTTCTTTTTTTCTTACAGCTACCTTAGAATCATATGTAATAATTTACATCAAAACATTTCAAGGAATCATGACCAGTAAATTTTTAAAAAAATATTCCCGTTTTTCCCCAGATTTTGTCAAAATTTTCACTTTTCTACCCCAAAAATGTGTATTTTGTATACACAGACTTTGTTCAAAATTTTTTCATAGGTGTTTAGCACTATTATGAATATTTTTAGCTATTTAGATTATTGTTTTGAATTCAAATGTAATTTTTATGAATTTATTCCTGTTTTTGTTGATTTTTGTTCATTTTTTCAATATTTTGCCTCAAAAATCACATTTCGCCTGCGAATTTTTTTTGAGGACTTTTTTTCTGTAATTAAGTACATTACACACTTTTTAAAAATGTCCATAACTTTTGTGAAGGAATTTGTTTTACCTCTAACCCTATTTAGCCTAGACTAAAACAAATACGAGTACTCATGGCTAATTCTACTGTATGCCAGAGTAAATGAAAACCAATAGTGGAACCACGGCGGTCCAAGCCAAAGACATATCGTCAAGCCCCAACCCACTGGTTAAAGTTTTACGAAGAGGCCGTCATTGAGTCTGAGGCCCGAACCGCCGTCGTGCAATTAAAGAGTGAAGCATAGCCATCAACAATGATTGGGTTGACAACTAGGCATGCAGTCTGCCGCATAATATCCAGGCTATAGCCAATTCTTTTATAACGGTTAATCAAATAAAGACTCCAAATATGAGCCTAGTAAAAAGTTTGCGTGCAGAATATCTCTATAACTAATGGCTGAAATTTGACCAAACAAGCACAGATACATCATCAGGATGGGGAAAAGAAGTGATTAGATTTTGGTGACCTTGACCTTGACCAAATTTTCAAGGTCACTACATTATAAATACTCAATAAGTGAGTCTTGTATGCACCCTATCTTATGAATCAATAGATGGAATTTGACCAAACTAGCACAGATTTATTATTGGGATTTGAGAAAGAAGTGATTAGATTTTGGTGGCCTTTATCTCATTTTCAATATCAAATTGGCACTTTGAACTCAAATTTTGATACAAAAAAGCTTAAACTATTTCTTGAACCAATGGCTGGAGTTTTAACAAATTAGCACAGACTCATGGTTAGGACATGGGAAAGAAATGATTAGATGAGTGTGACCTTGTTCTCATTTTCAAGGTCACTTCATTATAAAGACTCTAAAAATGACCCTTGTGTGCACCCTTTCTCATGAATCATTAGATGGAATTTGTTCAAGCTAGCACAGATACTTTATGGGATGAGGGAAAGGAGTGATTAGATTTTGGTGACCTGGATCTCATTTTCAAGGTCACACTGACACTTTGAAACTCAAATTTTGATAGAAAAATGCTTGTGTGACACATTGATATCAATAAGGTGTACCTACATAAGAGAAAGTAACGGCTAGGGCCAATTCTCTTGGAGTTATAGCCCTTAAAATTTCTTAAAATTTCTTCACTATAAATACTCAAAAAAGTTAGCCTTGTTAATGCAGTAAAAAGTTTGTGTGCACATTATCTCTTTCACTAATGGCTGGAATTTGACCAATCTAGCACAGATACATCATCAGGATGGGGGAAAGAAGTTATTAGATTTTGGTAACCTTGACCTATTTTCAAAGTCAGTAGATTATAAATACTCAAAAAGAGAGCCTTGTGTGCACTCTATCTTTTTTCTTGCATATCTTGATTAGTATTATTAGAAATCTTAACACATTTTGCATAAATGTTCATATTCATGAGATGCTGCTGCTACAGAAAAAGAAGGGTCAAAGGGTCAATACTGTTATAATTATTCCCCTTTGTAATTTTTTAATGTCTGTAACACTTCTATTTTCCTGTGTATCTTGCTTAATAATTTTAAGAATCTTGTTTTATTAGAGTTTGGTGACCTTAACCTTATTTTCAAGGTCACACTGGCACTTCGAAATTTAAATTTTTATAGAAAAAGGTTTTATGTTTTCTATGTCCATAACACTTCTATTTTTCCTGTGTATCTTGCTTAATAATTTTAGGAATCTTGTTTTATTAGAGTTTGGTGACCTTGACCTTATTTTCAAGGTCACGCTGGCACTTTGAAACTTAATTTTTTATAGAAAAAAGTTTTATGCTTTATGCGGGGGTATCGAATAAGCGCTGCTTATTGGCAATTTTCATTTATCATTAGTCTTGTAATGATCTGTTGTATCTAAATTGTAATTCTAAGTACACCCTGGACCGAGTTCCACACCGTAGTCGGTAGCGCGTCTTACTGCGGAACCAGGCTTCGCATGTTCGAATCCAAGCTCGGCCAAATAGTATCATGAAATCATTCTCAGTCATTCTCCCCTTTCCGCTGATTGAAGAAGGGCAGTTGCACGTAACAGGCGAAAGAATATGCACAAGTACTGTCTAACCGCCTAGCGGACTAAGCCTACGCAGTAAAGGTGTACGCGGGTTAAAGGGAAACGCAACCTTAAAAAGGTATTGGGCTTTAAAGAAAAGAATTTTACAAACATAGATTGTGACACAAATTTGATCAAAATCGGTGGAAAATTAAGTACGTTATAGACAATTGAATATTTTAACATTGGTGGAATGGGCGCCGCCATTTTGAATATTTAATGAGGTTTCAGAAAAATCAAAATTTGTTTCATAAAGGTAGTTATTTTCATTTAGTAGGTTTATTTTAGGGGAAATGATTGCTTGTCACTAGAATTAAAAGATTATAAAAAAAACTGTAGCAAAATTATTTTTTAAAACCCTTTATATTTTGCTTTTGCATATTTAACTTGGGCTGTGTGACGTCACAAAGCCTACAATATGGCGGCATCCATGACAGCCATTTTAAATATATTCAAACCACCATAACTTCCTTATTTCTAGGCCGATTTTGAAAACTCTTGCATTAAAAAAAATGGCTAGTTAAGCACTTTTGTTCATCCAAGATATACTTACAACTTATAATGCGTTACCCTTTAACTAATCGGCTCGACATGACCTTAACAGAGTTGACTGGGCCATCTCCACTCCTCCATGGTTTATTCACAGTATACTAGGTCTTGTTATGCCAACTCCATAACAGTTTAGAGATTAATAACTAAGACACATCTTATTTCATGTCTTTAATTTAATCATTTTCCTATTATAAGTCTATGGCAAGTTTCCGTTATGCCAATCAATCAAGCTGGCCAGCAAGCACGCAGACATAGAAGTAGTAGAGAGCTGCTAAATGATTATTACTGTCAAATTTGGTTTAATCGTTTCATTGCAGATAGGCATAATACATACTCTTGGTAGCGGTCATTCATGCCACGTTAAACCCAATTACTTCCTTGTTTATGGAGAAGATATAATTTAACCCTATTTCTATCATGAGCCCGTGGGACGTTTCTGTTGCAATGGCAACCAGTCAAAATGGCCAATCAGCACTAAGATGTGAGCCACAACGATGATAATCAGCCTGCGCGTCCGCACAGTCTAATCAGTCTTCGCTGTCCCCATGAAGACACTTTGAGTCTTTGTCTACCAACACTGCACACAGGGAAGATTCTGATCAGACTGCAGTCTGATCTGAATCTCGCTGGGCGCACATGTCCGAAGGTACTTTTTCTAACATTGGTGCCCGTGTATACGCTTGAATTGCCTCAAACCAAGAGATGTTTTAAAATGTCAAAGCACGGAAGGAAGATGGACGGAAAGGCTGACCATAGTTCATGCTGAGTTTAACTCGTCTGAGATGAAAATAAGCTAGGAAATTTACAAACGTCTGGATATTTCGGAATTTTAAAATTTTATAAAGTGATTTGTCGATCGGGCCTAATTGGCCGACGCCGGCTAGTCGTGCAGACTAAATCCACACCTCAGCTCTTTTCATCTTGTGTGTGCATTAATTCTTCTCAAGGGACATTGCTTTTAAATCCACTTACAAATATTCACATTTCTAATACATGTTACCGTCAGACATTCACACTCTGATGTAGAAAATAGACTGGAAGCGGTAATTGTTTCCTTTTTTATGTTCTGAAAATGCTTCGAGAATGTAGGCTCCCCAGATGACCGACAACAAAGGAGGGTAATGTTATACAGTTTAGTCAAATTTGCCCTTGGTCGATTAGCTATTATCACACAAGTACAAAGTGGTTGTCGACCGAGCCAATCCACAACAGTATCGGAAATAAATACTGCTGAAATTCTTGTACTACTACAGACAAGCTGGGCTAACGGCCATTTTCGTTAGTCTGGTACATGTACTACAGTTGACTAGACTGGCAATGGCTTATGCTCGGCCGGCAGAAAGGTTAGGTAAAATGAACCACCTCTTGACAAATCGGTGGCTCAGTTGGATGCGCCGTCCGACTAGAGACCAGGAGGTCGCGGGTTCAACCCCCGCCGAGGTCGGCAACATTCTTTCGTGGAGATTGATCATGAAATATTTTCTACGGTCATTCTCAACCTTCCGCTGATTCAAGAAGGGCAGTTGTCAGTTTCTGGCGAAAGAACGTGCGCAATACTGACTAAGCCTGCCCAGTAAACGTGTGGTTAGGTAAATTGACCGCGCTCGACATGACCCCATTGAGTTGACTGGGCCGTAAAACCTCAACACAAACAAAACCTCTTGACAAAACCAACAAAAGGACATGTGCGCCCAGCCACGACTAAGATTAGCCTGGGTTTCCATCTAGTCTGATCAGAGTCTTCGCTGTGCGCTCAGTGGAATTGGTAGCTAGGTACCTTAACTTTCTTCGCGCGGACAATGAGGGCTCTGATCGGACTGGGCGGATGCCCAGGCCGATCTGAGTCTTCGCTGTGCACACATCCATTTCGTTGGTTTTGGCATGAAGCGGCTCGTATGGCATTGGCCCCAGTGAACAGTGATACAACCAAGTAACCAATGGACCAGTGGCCAAGAAAAATACCTTATGATAAACTCAACTATCGGAGAGAATACACCAATCTCCGCACCCGCTCCATGTAGAGTTCTATTACTGCCCTATACCATTACAGTACGATAACATGTGAAATGCACGTTTCTGTGCCATCTCTGAGGAAAGACGTTTGTTGTTGTTGTTGTTTTGTTATTTTGTCTTTCTTGTTTGTTTGTTCGTTATTTCAATCATAATGATATATTTCACACAGTCGTACAGTATGTTGCGAGTCACGCGTTACAGATGCATCACAGAGGAGCTTCTGATGTGTATCAAGAAAGCGTTTTCATGGCGAATCAAGAAAATATTTATCTGGACACCCTAATACCTAGACTTAAGGAATCCATGAAAGTTTACTGTTTAAAATGAAGATAGGGAGAACAATATGGGGATCAACAGAAATAACTCATTACGAAACACACGCCTATTCAAGTATATTGACAATTTTACAACCAAAAACGGAAAATTTTCATATAAACAATTCTGATATTTTTCATATTTCTGTTCAAAACATAGATTGAGGGTACTTGTTAGAACCGCCTCGCCGAGGCGGTTCTAACGAGTACCCACAATCTATGTTTTTGAGCAGACATAAGAAAAATAATGTTTACCCCTGTACACCCCAGTTTTTCTATTTAAAAGTGGGGTTTAAGGGGGTCAAAATCATATATGCATGTTTTCGTGATGGAGCCCGGGTTTAAAAATTGAAAATTCGCCTGATATTGTACATCCCTGCTTTCATCATATTGTATGGGGATAACACGGAGTAGGCCCTGAAACAGTGAACATGTATACCTTGATCAGATGCCGCAGAAAGCGGTGTCTGATCAGGGTATACATTGTGTTAGGGTCTCTGTGGCGTCAGATCTGGATCTACATTTTTGCTCAAGTCTCTCTGTCCGATTAATTAGAGTAAAAACGTTAAAATATATCCGTCTGTCTGAACACTTATCAAATCGTCTATTCCGCTGCATCCGTTTAATTAAACCAGGCGCCGGATTTTATCCTATTGTCCGAGAAGTACCCGGAAATAAGACATAAATATGTTCGGAGACAATGGCCGACTTCCGGAAACCGGTGCTTACATATACAATGATAACATTTCCATATCAATGGTAACCATCTATGTAACAATGATGACCACTTCAGTATAATACGGATGACATTTATCATAATGGAACAGCAACGACAGAAAACATACCGCCGGTCATGTGTGACGAGCGAAGATTCAGATCAGCCTGCGCATTCGCGCAGTCTGATCAGAATCCTCACTAGGCATATTTTGGATAGCCAATGATACCAAATTGCTTTATGCACCCTCGCAGTCTGATTTGAGTCTTCGTTGGGGCGCATGTCAAAGGGTTCGTTTTCTTACGTTGTGGCTTGTATAAGTTCATCCCGTAATTAGATGTTTCTGGGAGCAATTAGTGGTGGACCTATGATAATAATACCGTACTTCTCCTAAATAATCCGGACATGCTTACTCATAACTCATACTTCTCCTAAAATTTGAACATGTCTGTCAGACTGCTGGTGATGAAGAGTTTAATTAAAATATTGTGTGTATGTTTGGCAAACAGTATAGCCAGTGCTCAGATGCCACGTTCTGTGTTGTCTCATCCAGATTTAGGCGTTTTCCTGGGGGCATATTCGTCTCAACACTTACGTGTAGTTTAATTAAAAATAGATACTAGAATGTGGTACTTTCTTGTTTCCTTGTTGTTGGTGTTGTTTTTTTGTTGTTGTTTTTTCTAAGAAGGTAGATACTGACATAAGATGATTTGACCCTCTTTTAATACACGAAAATATAGCATACGCACATGGTTAAGTGTATCTGCGAAAACTAATGTCACTTTGAGAGGCTTTCATTCTAAAGCTCTGTCGCGCCGGACACCGCACCTTTTATGTCCTCGAGCGCATCATCCAAGCAGAAGCATTTACCCCCTTGAGGTGCTAATCACGACTGCAGCAGACGACATTTTGATTTTTGTTTTACATTTTTTCTTTGAAAATAAGGCTCGGCATTTTGTGTGAATCGTCTGCTAGCAGATGATTTATGTAAAATGTCATGTCTTATTTTATCTGAATAATAATAATAATAATAATAATAATAATAATAATAATAATAATAATAATATCACATCGCCAGCAACAATTTTGCTAAGAGCTTTAAGGATAAATTTACACGAAGCAATTTATTGCTAAAACTGTTTATATGAACCTAATGAACTTTTAATATCTCTTATGACGTAATATGTTGCATGGACTAATAAAGGATCTTTTGATTGCATTGCATCTTACTCATTCCCACAAGTTCCCATCACCTTAACCTATTTATGCAGAGTAGAATCCGTTATCTTAACTCTTTGTACAGGCCCTCTTCCAAAAGAAGGGGTGTGTGGTTAACTTTTATTATGCCCCCGCCATTCGAAGAAGGGCGGAAGGGCATTACGTTTTACCCCTGTTCATCCGTGCATTCGTGTCCGGCTCATAACTTCTAAACTGTAAGGAATATATTCATGAAACTTCACAGATGGCTAAAGCATATCGAGACAATGTTTCGAAAACAAGACAACTCTGGCTAATTCGGTTTCCGGGCCATAACTATTTACCCCTGTCCGTCTGTGCGTGCGTACGTGCGTGCTACAAACATTGTGTCCTGGCCATAACTCCTAAACTGTACGGAATATATTCATGAAACTTCACAGATGGCTTAATCATATAGAGACAATGTGTCGCAAACAATGAAGAGAACTCTGGCTTCTTCAGTTTTGGAATTATTCCCATTGTCTAAAACCTATGTTGTATAATACTTAAAAACATGTCCGGCTTGTAACTCCTAAACCATATGAAATATACTCGCGAAATTTCAAAGATGGCTTAATCATATCGAGACAATGTGTCGCAAACAATGAAGAGAACTCTGGCTATTTTTGTTTTTTGATTAACTCCCTTACCCAAAACCCATGTAGTGTAAATGCTAGCTTTGTGTCCTGCTCATAACTCCTTAACCATACGGAATATATTTATGAAACTTCACAGATTACTTAATCATATGGGGAAAATGTGTCGCCAACAATGAAGAGAACTCCGGCTACGTTTGTACTTTGGTTTAGGAATTATCCCATCTTGCCTAAAACCCACATAGTGTAATGCTGAAAATCATGTCCGGCTTATAACCCCTAAACCGTAATGAATATATTCATACAACTTCACAGGTGACTTAATCATATCGAGAAGATATGTCGCGAACAAGGAAGACAACTCTGGCTAATTTGGTTTTTAATTAACTCCCTTGTCAAAAAACCCATGTAGTGTACATGCTTTCTTCGTGTCCGGCTCATAACTCCCAAACCATACGGAGCATCTTCATGAAACTTCACAAGCTGCTAAATGATATCGAGACGATGCGAAACGAACAATTAAGGCAACTCTGACACACTCGGTTTTTGATTAACCCCCCTTGCCTAAAATCCATGTAGTGTAATGCTTTCTTCCTGCCCATAACTCCTAAACCGTATGGAATATATTCATGACACCTTTCTAGTTATTACTATATTTTATAGGAATTCATGTGTTAAATGCAAACAGTATAGACCCTGATCAGTCGCCGCACTCTACGGCGTCTGATCTGGATCCACATTGTTTGCCAGTATCCCTTTTATGGGACACCAGGCATAAATGGCTCAATCATTTCATCCCTGCAGGCCAGCACAGATATCTCTGCAAACAGTGTGCATCTAGATGAGAAAGCTTGTAAGCAGGAGCGTCTTACAGATCCTAGGGTCGCAAGTTCGATCCCAACTCGGCCTCATAACTTTCTTTGAGATTATGAAATCATTTCTACCGCCATTACCAACAGCCCCCCCCCCCCGCACCCCCCCCCCACACACACACACCCCGCACCCCCCCCCCCCCACGCCCCCGCTTCCACTGATTCAAGAAGGGCAGTTGTGAGTTACTGTGAACGTATGTTGTGAACTACTGTGAACGTATGTTTTAAGTTTAACCGCTTAAAGAACTAAGCTTGCACAGGAACAGTTTAACTTAACTGGCCGGCTTGACATGACCTTAACAATGTTGACTGAGCCGTAAAACTCTGACTCAAAGACGTTAGCAGGATCTACACTGTTTACCATTCTGCTTCCAATTTTGCACTGACAACCATATGTGCGACACAAGATATGCCCAGTTTCAATAATCAAAGTCTACTTCAGAAACTCAGAAATGAATGCTAACCTCTCCATTATCTCTTAGCAAGCCGTCGGACTCCATTTGAGGCACTACTTGATAAAAAAAATGTGTGTATGAAAAAGCAGGGTCATCGATCGTGTGTTTAATTACGCTAAATCCTGAATCTTGCTTCTGGAAAATAATTACTGGAGCAAGATATTTGATGTGACAGAACGATACACAAGGGAAAACTTGCAACATGTGCTCGCATACGGCTCAAAAGACAATGTGCATAATTGCAGAGTAAAAAACAGAATGGAAAATGCTGGTTTCTTCTAGATAGTAATTTGCAGTCCTCATATGGGCTGGCGACTGAGAAGGGAACTTAGAACATATGCGAGCAGCGAAGATCCAGACCAGCCTGCGCATCCGCGCAGTCTGGTCAGGGTCTTCGCTGTCCGCCTACACAATCAAGATACCATGTGAAAGATATAGAACTAATAGCAAAGATCTTGACCTGACGCATAGCTGTGCAAACTCGTCTGGGGCTTAGCCATTCGTATATGCCCTAAGAGCCTTTTTTGGTCAGCCGGTGCCACTACATTAAATAATATGACATTAAGTAAGTACCAGTACAAAATACATAGCCAGGGCCGTCTTCGCTTGCGTATGTCTTTAGGGGAATTGATACTGTACACATTCAATAGAGGCAGCTCTGTCAAAACTATTTGCCTCCCTTCCGAAAAGGGATCAATTCTAAAATGCTGGGAGCATTTTTTTCCTTTTAGAATAAATCGTTTTCAAAATGGTATCTTCTAATGTAGATGGTTTTAACAATTGGAATAAAGCCATGATTGTTAAATTATACAAGGCTGTTGGTATCATAAAATCCGAAAAGTTTTTTTATTCCTAATTTTACCGCCGTTACTCTTTAATCATTGATAAACATAAAGTTACCTTGAAAACACTTACACTTCAGCATGAAGGAATATAGAAACCAGAATATCATGGTGGCACAATTTATAGATTTATCAAATTTGTTGGAAAACCAATTTGTTTTGAACAATTCAAAAAACTATTAAAGACATGGGTAGTTCGAGCCACTGAGGGTTAATCATGGCACCAGTTCGGGAAGCAAATAGCGGTAATTTAGGGAAATCTTTTCGATTTTCTACACAACGATTTTATGTTGAGTGTACTCATTAGAATCGCCTCGATGAGGCGATTCTAATGAGTACACACAACATACAATTCCGTAATAAAATAAGAAAAAATCCCTAAATATTTGTTTTCTTGAGCTATTGGAAGATTTTTGTAGGGACTGAAAAAAGAGTTCGAATCATCCACGGTAAACGAGCCATCCGTGTTAAAGCCATCGAAGTTCGACTGTATAACCCGTTATAAAATGCTGGAATATAACCTGAATATTTTACAACAGATCGCATGCTAAGTTTGTAACCGAATCACGGTTGATAGTCATGCATTCCTCTTTACTTGCACGACGGTGGGTCGGGTATCAGACTATATGAAGATGCCGACCTAAACCTTTCATTGAAAGGTTCCTCATGTTATGTCTTTGTTAGGGCCTTCCGCGATTCAGCTAGTGGTTTTCTTTTGAGCTGACTGCAGTGTCTGAGGTGACTGCCACGAGCCATATTTGTCTCATCACAGTGATTTATGTTTTATTCACACGTTTTTCTGTTGTGTTTCACTGATTGAGTTAGGGAGTCTGAATGCGATCCGAACAAACATTGTGTATTTTGTTCAACATTTGAATCTAGAGTCTAAGTTTCTTGCTTATTCGTTGATTGTAATTACATGTAGATTTGGGTTAGGAGAAACGTTTCCAATGTACCAAATGATCTACCTTTGGAATTGAATAACACACAGATGAACGAATATTGGAGTATCGGTTCCATCGAGATTCTTCATATATTCCATGAGACTACACAGTAGTTTGCAGGGCTGCATATGCCTTTTGAGAAGCTTCGATTTTCCAAGGCAACCATCACGAAAACACGCCCATATAATTTTGACCCCTTTAAACCCCACTTTTAAATAGTAATACTGGGGTTTACAGGGGTATGCATTATTTTTCTTATTTCTGCTCAAAAACATACATTGTGGGTACTCGTTAGAACCGCCTCGCGGAGGCGGTTCTAACGGGTACCCACGATCTATGTTTTGAGCAGAAATATAAAATAGAGTTATACAAGAATATTGTATTTAATATCTAAAAGAAGCATATGTTTTGATATATGTTGGATTCGCGCAGTGAGGCGATTCTAACAAACATCCAAAACATATGTTCTATGAGGAAATAAGACCAAAACAAGAATTTTCTTACATATTAATCTTCTCATTAAGTTTTCTGTACAACAGCAAAGTTATGTTAATGGCAACGTCTTCGGGAATAAATGCTGCCTTTGTAACAATTCACTGTAACATCTATAAATGGCTACAACTCCTCTATTCTACAAACGTCACAGATTCTTTATAGATATGTAAGTTTTCTAACAATTTCATACCTTTCTACTGGACAATGATGGTTCTATTTTTCTTGCATTATTTACCCTTCTACTGATAGTGACTGACTTGGATCCGCGGATGCTTTGCCATTCTGTCATTTTGCGAGTATAATGCATTATCACCTGTTTTGCCATTTCCCAGCCTACTAATGAATTCGACAAGGATGGATATATCGTTCTTGTACAATTTGACCTTGAGGAAATGCAGATTTATAGATTTGGCACAGTGCAAACTTTATCACTCTGTCTTTCAGTGAATAAAAGAAAATATTTGTTTTCTGGCTATTTCAGATCTTGCTGATGAATCGCACACACAGACTACTTTTCTAGAATTGTTTCAGTATGTCAACAGAAAAAAAGACTGAGATTTGCAAAACAGAAACATGTTAGTCTCTTATTCTGCGATTATAATGTAATTTCAATTTTCTAGGACAAATGTTGTTCGTTTCGATAGCAGCTGCTTTCAAAACGGACACAGATGGTGCGATTATGCATGCTATATAAGTAAATTTCAAATGCACTAATCCAGTAGTAGCAAAGAATTTGGATTCTTATAAAGTGTTTTCAGTCTGCTACTCTGTCATTCTGCTAACTTTACATTTTCATTTCGCCATTCTGCTAGCTTTACATCTTCACTCTGCCATTCGGCTAGCTTCACATTTTTATTCTGCCATTCTTCTATAACTTCACATTATCAGTCTGCGAATCATCTGGCTTAAAGTTTTCATTATTCCCTTCTTCTAACTTCACATTTTCTTTCTGTCATTTCGTTGGCTTCACATTTTCATACTGACATTTTGTTAACTTCATATTTTCATGCTGCCAATCTGCTAACTTCGCATTTTTCTTTCTGACATTCTGCTAGTTTCTCATTTACATTATGATATTATGCTAACTCCACACTTTAATTATGATATTCTGCTAACTTCACATTTTCATTCTGACATTCTGCTAGTTTCACATTTTGTTTCTGACATTCTGCTAGCTTCACATGTGCATTCTGACATTCTGCTAGCTTCACATTTTCATTATGATATTCTGCTAACTTCACACTTTCATTCTGCGATTCGGTTAAATTCCATAACTTTACATCTTCCCTGTCATTCTGCTAGCTTCACATTTTCATAATGACATTCGGCTTCCTTCCCAAATTCATTCTGCGATTCGGCATTTTTCATTCTTGCATTCTGCAAGCTTCACATGTTCCTTCCGACATTCGGCTTATTTCCCATATTCATTCTGTCACTGCTAATTTCCAATATTCATTTTGCAATTCAGTTAACTTCTCATATTCATTCTGTTATTCGGCTAACTTCCCATATGCATTCTGCCATTCATCTAATTTCTCATATGTGAAGCTGTCTTGCTCTGACCTCTGTTGTTCCATCTGCAACAGACAGTTTAGAGCTAGAATTGGAATTGGTCTAATCAGCCATCTTAGAACACACAAACAGTAACATCAAAGACCCAGGCATCAGAGAAGTTGCTTTTAAAACCCTAGTACGCCCAGTACTTGAGTATTCATCCCCGGTTTGGAGCCCCTATACTAAGTCAAACATTCATAGGATAGTAATGGTTCAGAGAAGAGCGGCACGCTGGACTCTGGGTCGTTTCTCTCCATATGACAGTGTTTCAAGCATGCTGGGTGAGCTTGGGTGGAGGTCTCTTGAGGATAGGCGTACAGATTCTAGATTATGTGTGTTCTATAAAATAGTACACGGGCCATCATATGCTATGCATTCCCAGGTATCCACACGACATTCAAAGTCACACCCACTAGCTTTCAGACAGATCCATACAGTTGCCGACTACTACAAGTATTCTTTTTCCCCTCGCCATTGCCCAATGGAATAGGCTGCCACCAAGCATAGCATTACTGCCAGATATTGATTCTTTCAGACTGGCAGTCAGCAGTCTGACCTACTCCATGCCTTAGACCGGAAGCATTGTTTTAAACCTTTTATCTTTGCACTTTGTCTTCATCAGACTTTTAACATTTTAACCTATCATCTATATTTCACCTTCACCTGTTTTTTATCTGACTGTACTTATTTTTAATCTTTCACTGCACTGACGCCCGGTCTGAAGCACACCGGACACCTGCACATAATCACCGCGAGGTCGCATTATCAATAGATAGATAGATAGCATTTCTCGCATGTGACTGATTGGTCATTGTCAGTAATACAGACGAACTATTATAAATTTCCCATATTCATTCTGTCATTCGGCTGATATCCTGTATTCATTCTGTCATTCTACTAACTTGGTGTCTGGGAAGGGCTGCGGTTTGTGAATGTGGCACTCCCTGGACTTTTCTCTTGCCTTTTTTTTGCAGTATTCATCATGCCATTCTGCTAACCCATAATTCATTTTGCCATTCAGCTAACTTTCAATATTCATTCTACCATTCGGATAACTTCCCATATGCATTCTGCCTTTCAACTAATTTCCAATATTTATTCTGTCATTCGGCTTACTTTCCATACTCATTGTGCTCTTCTACTAACTTCCAACGCTCATTCTGTCATTCAGCTTATTTCCCATATTCATTCTGTCATTCGGTTAACTTCCCATATTCATTCTGCCATTCGGCTAACTTCCCATATTTTTGGCCGTTCGGCTAACTTCCCGTGTTCATTCTGCCATCCCGCTAACTTCTCATATTCATTCTGCCATTTGCCTTACTTATCTTACTTACCATTTTCATTCTGCGATTCGGCTAACTTCACGCTTTTATTCTACGATTCTGCTAATTTCATATTCTCTTTTGGCAATTTGCTAACTTCAGTCTTCATTCTGCGTTTCGGAAGTTTTCCCATCTTTATTTTGCGATTCGGCTAACTTGACATTTCAGTCAACTTCACATTTCCATTCTGTTATTTTGCTATCTTTCGTGGCCTAACATTTTATCAAATAACTTGTGTGTTGCTTTACTTGAAACATATTAAACCCTAGCGACAGTTCTAATTAATGATGCCCAAGTCTAGGAATGTAGTCTTATGCCATATATGGTCTACAAAGGCACAGATCAGTGCCTTATTGAATCCAGCTTACTGTAGAATATATCGACGAGCAGAAAATGCCTTGATTAGCCTGCACGGATGCACAGGCTGATATGGGCTTTACTGTTCGTATAGTAACATACGAACCCTTTTCCTACGTTCTGAATGATTTTTGTCTATGGCTTCCAGTTACATCAGTTGCATATCAGGTTGTTGTTAAAAGCGGTGCGCATGGCAAATAAAGGCGCTTAACATACCGTAATAATCCTATGTATTGGACGGACAGTCCTGAGTAAAACAGGTTAGACCCAGATCAGACGCCTCATTCTGCGGCGTCTGGTCAATGTCTACACTTTGCTACTCATCCAGCATTTGTTAGACGCATCTACAGGTAGTACATTGAACTTGTACAAATTTTAGGATAAATAATATACTTTGTCCAAATATTTAGAGTATAAAAACGGTACATGGGGAGACCAGCAAAGACCCAGATCTGCAGAATCGCGCAGGTAAAAATTATCTGTTTTCTTCAGTACCTTTTTCGTAGACAGTGAATCTGTAAGCGAATGCCGTAATTGATCGGATAGTGCGAAGTTTGAGCTTGCATGTGCGGTGACACATATTTTTTCCTCAGAGCAAAGTAAAATGTAATTAATTTAAAAAAAGTAAACAATAGACTAGAAATCGATACAAAGGATGCATTGTTAGGCTAATGTCGTTATACACTGAAATGCATTAAAGTAGAACTTTTCTATCGTTTTTAGAAATTGATTTTTCACGGTTTCTTTTTAAATATTTAATAAACATGACCATAGTTGAGAAGAATGACCACCAAACTTCTTCCACTTCTTGTAGAACGGAAATCAGAAGATTTGCTAAGAAGCAGTATTTGTTGACAATTCTTGGATAATTTTCTCCAGTTCTGTTCTCCGTTTCAACATGCGTTGTAAGTAATCATTAGAAGTGCCATAAGCGGTAGACTGGCTACAGTCTCCCATGACTAAATATTTCTCTCATAATCCTGTTTGATAATCCACTAAAATAAAACCAAAAAAATATCATGACTATAAAGGCTGGTCACTAGAGTGACCAGACTTCATACTCATGCTATTACTTTGGTTTTATTTTACTGGATTATTAAAAAGATGATAAGAAAGAAGTATTTTGTCACTAGAGACTGGAGGCAGTCTACATAAGCGGAAAAGAAACGAGATATGCTAAAGAAAGAATAAGTTTACTTATAGACTGAAGAACTTGCAGTAAAACTTCCATGACTCGAACACCGATGGCTCATTTACCGTCACGGTGCCTAATTTGAATTCGTTTTTGACCGTGCCTGATTCCAACTCGTTTTTTAGTATTCTTCCAGTACTTGTAGCTCAGGAAAACAAATACAGTCGACTCACGTTTTCTCGACTTCGCTTATCTCGAATAACCGCTTATCTCGATGTGAAAATCTGATCCCTATTTTAACATGGAAATCTAACAACAGGTAACAAAATATATCTCTAACTAAAGGAGTTAAATTACATATTCATTTGTGAAATGTGGTAGTTCGATTTATTTTATCCTCAATTCTGCAAATCTGTTATGTCAAGGTACGGATATCTCGATGTATTTCAGAGTCCCTTGGACTTCGAGATAACGAGAATGGACATTTAGGAATATTTCATTTAAATTTTCTTATCCTAGAATGAACGTGTATGTTGTCTGTACTCATTAGAATCGCCTTATTGATGCGATTCTAATGAGTTCACTCAACTTACCATTTTTATTGGGACAATCGGCATGGAACTCTTCAGTCATAAGGAATCCTAAAGAGTTATGAAATTCGCTATTTCGTCTCATTCGATGGAGGTGATAACCGCCGAGGCGGTTCTAACGAGTACCTCCCATCTATGTTTTGAGCACAAATATGAACAATATCAGAGTGTTTTATCTGAAAACTTTCTGTTTTGGGAGGTTTAAGTTTTCTAATTATTTGAATAGACGTGTTTTCGTAATGCAAAATTATCAGTAATTCCCTAACGATCGCCTATGGAGTGATACATATACTGGGAGCGACTAGGGCACAGTGAACCAATTGTGACAGGACTGCTGATTGGTGCAAAAAAGTGTAGGGAAGCCCGGGGTAGTTATTTTGTGTAAGGGGGCCTGTGATTGGTTAATAATAAAGATGAATTAAAACTCATCATTCTAATTTGAAGAAAAAAATGTCTGTTTGTAATTTTCTGATTGTTTCAAAGAAATAAATGTTTCTGTGTGTGTTTGCTGGAGCCCAAAGAAGAAGTGGTGAAATTGCAAAGTTTCAATTTTTGATACCTGCCAACTGAGGGGTTGCTACATTCAGCCTCCAAAAAGTCCCTGAAAGTGCTGGTGATGGTGGTATTTTTCCTTGTTTATTTTGCTATGCTAAGCCTGGGCTTTGAATTAAAACAAAATTTAGAAGCCCAGCCATACCCTGAAATGAACCCTTAAGCACCAAAAAGGGTGGAATTACTATGGAGCTCTATGGGAAAAATAATTAGTTCACTGTACCCACTAAGAACAGCAATAGAAAAACGTATTCTTAATATATCTCCTGCGATCGAAGAGAAATAATGCACATTTTCTTTTAGGATACAGTTACATAGGCTATTTACCTTTAGTCATTCAGCATTACGAAAACACGCCTATTATATATATAGTTGGGTTTGCCGGGGGGGAATTGTGTAAGTATGTTTTCGTGATGGCTTACTTTTAGTTTACATCTTTGGCATCTACTATAACATGTTAACATTTTGCACGATAACTATGTCTATGTTTCATAAAACATGGGGCGGCTTGAGAGCACTGGTAGTTCACTATGTATTCTACGAGCTATTTATTTCAAACAAATTTGAAGAAGCTGTGCGAATTATAGGTATCCATTCAAGAGTGAATGTTAGTATTTGTCATCAGTATGAAATAATTCTTTAGAAATCGCATTACGAAAACACGCCTATTCAAATATATATCGAAAATTTCACCTCCAAAAACTGAAAATTTTCAGATAAAAAAAAAAAAACAAAAAAAAAAAACTCTAATATTTTTTACATGTCTGCTCAGATCATAGATTGTGGGTACTCGTTAGAACCGCCTCACCGAGTATATTTTTGAGCAAAAAATTAAAAAATATAATATGTACCCCTGTAAATCTCAGTTTTTCTATATAAAATTAGGGTTTAAGGGGTTCACAATTATATAGGCATGTTTTCGTGATGTTAAAGTTATTTTTCCTAACAGCAAAGTAGATTTTCTTTACCAAATAGAAGAAACACGATATCTCTTTACTTAAAAAAGCATTTAGAGCGCAACTTTTGTTAAACATGCACTAGAAAGACCTTGAAGATATCAAGGAAATCCTCTATCTTAAATTATCAAACGACAAACTTTCTGTTAAATCTCGCCCTACATCATAATGAATCGAAAACCCTTACGTTGCTATTAAAGTAATCTGCACTGCCCCGTACAATACAACTACATAAATATGACAGTTGATGATTTGTTTTTCCGGGTCAACTAGTACTCAACTGCTGCGCGAATGCCACATATAACAAAGTCATATACAACTACAGGGGCATATTTTCCTTACGACTGCATATACTCCAAAGATAAATCTAAACTTTAGAAACTGTCATTATGAATATTGATTAGGGATTCATAAATAAGCAAACGTTTCCAATTACAATTTATTTATTTCTTCTTTTTTAAAGAAAATGAGTGTATAATATACCCTTGCCGCTTAAACACCGAATGAGTTTCAGGCAAATTAAAATTTTAATTCATAAATAATATCAGGCAAAATTTCAATTACAATTTATTTCTTTTTTTTTAAAGATTATGAGTGTATGAAATACCCTTGCCGCTTAGACAACGAATGAGTTTCAGGGAAATTAAAATCTTAAGAACACTTCTCAAAAGTGTAATTCGGTTTTGACGAACACACGAATGTCATGAATTTTCACGATCAAATAAGGATTCGCTAAGAAAATGTAAGAGGAAAGTCCAGGGAGTGCCAAAATTAAGTTCTGTGAACGCTCTAAGCTCTCCACAGAAATCAAAGGGTTTTCGTAAATTTTAATGTCTTAAAATCCTTAATGCGCGGTTGATAATTATATCCAAACATAATGGGGTCGTCTACTTTCGAGTTAACTTTTCGCATCATCATTTTTAAGCATTAATGATTCTTACGGCGTTAGATCAACAAATTAAAGTAGTTGAAGTTGAAACAGCTCGCTTTTAGGTTGGAAAAGAGGTACCCTTCCAATAAGTGAAGATCCAGATGAGACGACTCACAATGAGCCATCTCATTAGATTCTATAATATGATGTACAGCCCAAATGTCCCCCTTTTGAGCGCATATCCAGGTATATGCACACATTTTAAAAAATAGGCATTTTACGTAATAAGATTATAATTTATTTTCGGTTAAGACAATACATGATCACTTACGAGAATACATATGAGCAAAGCACTGGGTATATGAATGGCTAGATACTATCGGTTAGTATTACAGACGATTAAGTATATGAATGGGTCTATTTTTTTAAGAGACAGGTATATGAATAGGATGCGTTTCGAAGCGCAAGGACAAACACCCGTACCACAATGACCCTCTAGATATCCTATCTGTGTGTATGTCTGTTTCATAAACGGTGTAGCTGTTTTATCTCTTTTACCTGTATGTAAGTATGTCAGAATATTTTATTGTGTATTATGTAGACACCAATAACAATAAATAAATAAATTAAAATACTACAGCTGGATTATATTCGGATATTCCTATCCAGGTGGAACAAACTCAAGAACGTCAACAGGTAACGTGTTGTATTATCATTACTTAAGATTTCTTTATGTCATAAAAGTACAGTTTGGTAACTAGTAACAATAAAGTTTACTGTATATATTTTCTAAAATTAAATTAGATGTAACAACAGTACGCCTAAATCTGATTTACGCAGCACATAAAAATGTTAAACTAAATTATCTAGAGTTATGGCCCTTGAACAGAAAAAAAAGACATTCCACTAGCTGCTTTCTACCATAGGAATCCTCTGACCGGTTTTCACCAATATCACAGCTAACCTAGTTAACTATCTCCTGAACTCGCTAGTATTGCTTTTTCTCATCAACATTGATTTCTAGCTATAAAATGATTTTAAATCCAGTAAACATTATGCCAGATGGTTATTAAACTGACAGTTGTGTGCTCTTGTTCCTTTCAGGTCATGGAAGGAATGCCAACGTTTGCGTGACAACAGGCGCGTTTGTATTTGAATGGCATGAGACAACATGATCAGCATACTGGCGAGGCGTTGCAACCTGGCGTCGTGATGTGGCCACTCCTTGGGAGGGAAACGATGCTTTGTACGAGGAGTATGAGTGAGGCCAACGCTCCCATCATTTTGTCACCAAAGATGTCAGTTTAAACCAGTTGATAGGGTATGCAGAGCATATCTATCGTCATGAACAAAGGGGGTTTGACTGAACTTGGTCTTGGGCGTGATTCTCCAGAATAGAGAAACGGGATAATACAGATACTTTGTGCCCTGCACTAACAGTGGGATATTCGAAAGGCCAATTTGCATTTTGAGACGAGCGAATCTACATCGTCTACGCCTTCAATTAAAGAGACGGGACATCCTGACAGAACTGTTAAGACAACGGCCAGATACTTAGTGGATCTCGGTATCGGTCACCAACGTCCATTTTCTGGTGAATTAAGCGTACTTCCCATTGGGGCAAGGTCATCGACCAGACTGTCTGCTCCAAAAAGACAGCTTTTACCCGCTGGCGAAACACCAACGAACACGCAAGCCGTACAAGGATAACCTGTGTGCTTTTAGATGCTTAGCTTTACACCGCTTGCACGACATCAAGTCTCTGGAAGGTCCAGCCGATCAACTGTACAGACAGATGTCCAATAAGCCGGGTCTAGATGTGTAAGGGGTAAGATACCACGTTTGCAATTTTCGATCAATTGGACGAATGTGACATTCAAGTCCCCGAAGATCAGCGTACCTTTCCCTGGTTTATCTGCTACGACTTCAAGGTGATGTTACAAAAGGCTCATGACCAGCCGACCCATGCTCTGCAGTGGACTCAGAAACACGAACCCGTCTGTGTGGATTCGTAGATACTGACCAAGACTAGCTCGTAGAAAAGATTGTGTTCAAGATGACCCACATTGCCGACTGAGTGTGCGAAATTGCAGAAGAAAGTGGGAATGGATTGTAAAAGCCATCAACGGCTAAATCAGGGAAAGTTACGATACTGAGTTCGGCGTTCGGCGTGATGGACTTGGAGGACAGTAGCGGAGATAATCCGCTTAAGAAACTCTACGGTCAGCTGGAGGCCTACATGTCTCAAGTCCCTGTCCTTGTGTTGAAGTCAGCCAAATGCGACTTGAATCTCATCAGACGCTGCCTGGCCAAGCGACTGATTATGCAAGCGGATTCTGCTGCTTTCGTGGTGAACAATTACAACACCTATATGTGCATCGCCACGGAATCACTGAAATTCCTCGACATGTCCCAGTTCTTGACTCCGGGTTCATCATACGCTGGATTTCTGAAAGCCCACCTCGTAGCCGAACATAGGTTTCTTTTGCTACGAGTGGTTTGAGGAGTACCACGCACCAGACCTTCTACAGCCAGCTGAAAGCCACTAACACCACCGCGACCGATTACCAGTTCTGTGAAAAAGTTTGGCTGGACCAAGAGATGACTACGTTTCGAGATTTTCTGGTGTGGTACAACAACTTGGATGTCCAACCTTTCGACGAAACCGTAGATAAATTCCAACAGTTTTACTTCGAGAAGGGTATAGACGTCTTCAAGATGGCCATTTTAGCTCCCAGCATCGCCATGTAGCTGTTATTCAAAATGGCCAGGAAACAAAACGCCCATTGCGCTCTGTTTGACAAATACAACAAGGACCTCTACGAGACCGTCAAACAAATCATCGTAGGCGGACCCAGTATTATCTTAAGCCGTCACAGTTGTGCTGGCCAGACTCAGATAGGAGGCCAGAAGCCATTCGCTGCCATTCAGGGATTCAATGCCAATGCTCTCTACTTCCAGGTCATCTGTTAGCCTATGCCCGAGGGACATTTCCTGCGACGTCTAGCCGATAATGACTTCCGACCAAAGTTGCGCGACAAGTACATGTCTGCCTATTCTGGATGGACTAGCTCATTCATACCCATGGTTGTGCTTGTTCGGCATGGTCGAAATCGACATACCAGTCCCGGAGCAGTAGCCAAGTTACTTTAAACACACCACAATGACGCCCTTTGAGTACTTGCGAGTGATGTGTCCTTTGCTTTGCACCACCGAGACTTCTTTCAAGGCCATTGGAGAGCACATGCAAGCCCACATTTGGAAATATTAATACTCGGACAAAGAAAACGTCTGGTGGGCGGCATGAACGCCCGACAGATCTTAGTGGCAACGCCATTACTTAAGTGGTACCTAAACCAAAGTCTAATCATCACAAAAAGCTATCAGGTGTAGAATTGCAACAGCAATGCTACTTTCGAGAGATGGTTTAGGAGGTAGGCGGTGACAAGGGGATGTAAACCCGGACACGGCCATTATCGCCGACACGATGAAAGTCATCGGCAATTAAGGTACGGCTGCATCATCATGGACGAAACAACTAGATATAAAGTACAACCAGGGCAAAAATGAGACCGAGACCTGCCTCAATATCAACAATCCCTTGTTTCAAAAACTCGAGTACCTCGACCAAGAAGTATTACGAGATGGAGACGGCCAAACGAAAAATCAAGATAGGTTTGACAATTCAATTAGGCCACTACATCTTCCAATATGCCAACTTTCGCATGCTGTACTTTTATTATGATTTCATTAAATTTTTCAGCAGACAACAAACTGGAACATTTGTCTTACTCTTCCCAGAAACCAGGTTTGGCATTTCAGACAAATTGTCTCCAGCAGATTTGCATGAATTGTCAAATCCTGTTTTCTGAAAAAAAAAAGACAACACTTCATACATATTGTCTCCAATTGAGAAACTTTGCTTGAAATATCAAATCCTGTTTTCTAATTTGCATGAAATGTCAAATCCTATTATTTCATTCGATGACTAGTTTCTAGGGAGATCACTCGTCCGTAGCAACAACACTTACTCAACAAATACCGTCGGTTATTGCCTCTTTTATTAAAACCCGTTGTGGATATGTTCAGAACATTACAAACGAGCGAAACATTTACATTCAAGGCGACGAAAGTGACACATATTTTGACGATAACGAAACTCCCAGATTCAAAGTACATTTGAAATTGCCTTTATATTTAGATGGAATCTGGAGAGTAGGATTAATCATTTTTTATGCGTCGGAAAGTAAAAAAGACATCAGTCAGCGCAGGACTCTACATCTATTCAGGCCGGCCTCTGTGGCTCACTTGGATGCGCCGTCCGACTGGAGACGAGGAGGTCGCGGGTTCAACCCCCGCCGAGGTCGGCAACATTCTTTCGTGGAGATTGATCATGAAATATTTTCTACGGTCATTCTATCCCTTCCGCTGATTCAAGAAGGGCAGTTGTCAGTTTCTGGCGAAAGAATGTGCACAATACTGGTTAACCGCTTAGAGGACTAAGACTGCCCAGTAAACGTGTCAGGTAAACTGGCCGCGCTCGACATGACCCCATTGGGTTGACTGGGCCGTAAAACCTCAACACAAACAAACAAACATTTATTCGGACATTTGTGGAGAAAGTATAATGACAGGAAACGTACGTCCTTTGCTTCGACAAAAAATAAGAAAAAAAAAAAAAAAAAAAAAGCGAATGGGACTATAAATTGGACAATTCCTACTACGTGCCTGTCAAGAAGAAGGAAATACATGAATTTGAGATTCATATAAAGCAAAAGACGACACTTTGCCTCAGTATTACTAAAACCTGTGCGACTGAACCTTCATTTGAAACGCTATCTATTTTATTGAAAAAGAAAGAAGAAAAACATATAAAGTTATACATAATGGCTCTGTAAACGTAGAATGAGTTTTACAAACGAGTGGCCAGCTAAAAAAAAGTCGCTTAACCAATTGGGAGTTGGAAGGCTACCTCATGTGATCGCAGTGGACTAGCCAACGTCTTCCGACCATAGCAGATACCCCATTAAAGCGGTTTTAACCGCAAAACAGACGACGACTCAAGCTAAATCAGAGTTGGAACGCGAATATATATATATATCAAGCTGATGTCGAAAAAGCGATTCAGTCTGCAATTAGAACTCGTCGAAGATGGTTGAAAAGGAGAATATCAAAGATAAGTTCCACGGAATCTAAGACAGTAAAATCCAAAGGTGCTAAACGAGCAAACTCCGCAATAGCTTGAGAGCAACGAAAACCAGATATTTCTGAAATCAAGAAAAGGAAAAAAAAAAGAAAGAAAAAATAAAGAAACAATGTCGATCTTTAACGAAGAACAATTTAAATAAGGTCTTTTAACCGAATTGGCAATATTTGATTTTCCTAGTAGGCAGATTAGCGTTACAGACGCCTATTACAAAGAAATAAGACCTTTATCCCAAATATCTTCTGGTGGACCATTCAAATTCAAAATTTCCGTAAAAACTCTATGGACTATCTGGATTTAAAGAATTCACAGCTCTACGTTAGACTGAGGGTACGAAAATCGGATGGAACGACCCTAACGACAGAATCGTTGGGACCAGCGAATTTGTTTTTGCAAGCCCTGTTCTCGACAACGGTAGTAACACTCCAAAACAAAGACAGTATCATCTGTAACTACAACCAGTAAAGAGCTATATTCAGACCCTGTTAAATAACGGTGGAGACGCTCATTCTTTTCAACTTTTGACCCAGGTTTCGATACGGGGCGATTCCGATTCGCCGGGAATTACCAATCCTGCTGGTGCTAACAATGTGCTGTTTTTTATCGCCAAATCAAGGACATTGGACTTACAGGGTCCGATCTTTCACGATCTATTTTTCCATGAATCAGTATCTCCTAAATCAAGTCGATGACAAAGTGAATATGTTAAGGAGTCCAGCCAACGTTACGTTTTACTTGCAAAAAACCACAGCGCAGAGTTTTAGCTTGATATACAGGGCATACATATTCTCGTCAAGAAGATGATAAACGGGACGATTTTGATTTTGATATAGTCAATTTCCCTTTTCTGGATGGCGATGTCCCCCGGCGTACCTCATATTGGGTATACATATCTCAACTTATTCGATTCGCCAGTTCTCAAATCTTAGTTACTTTAACTGCCGTAATAAAGCCCTTACTGCCAAACTTCTTAGGCAGGGTTATCGTTATTTTAAATTTCGTAAGGCGTTTTCGAAATTTTATCGCAGACACTGCGCCTTGGTAGAAAATAAAGCATCAGTCTGAAAACACTTCTGCAACAAGGTATATCGGAATCAGAATTTTACGACGACTTAGTGTAAAGATTTAAAAACATTGTATGAAAATCTAACTTTTCGGAGCAATTCAGAACTTATTTACATTTATAAAATAATTGACTATAGCCTGGATATTATGCGGCAGACTGCATGCCTAGTTGTCAACCCAATCATTGTTGATGGCTATGCTTCACTCTTTAATTCCAAGTCGGCGGTTCGGGCCTCAGACTCAATGACGGCCTCTTCGTAAAACTTCAACCAGTGGGGTGGGGCTTGATGATATGTCTTTGGCTTGGCCCGCCGTGGTTCAACTATCAGTTTTCATTCACTCTGGCATACAATAGAATTAGCCATGAGTACTCGTCTTTGTTTATTATAATGATTAATTTAATTTTATGTTTTTGCTTTGATGCATTGACTGAGTTGCGAGCCTTTATGCCAACCGAATTTTTATTCATTTTTGTATTAAGAGTAGCATCGGGACCCAGGGTGAAGTTGGATAGCTGTAAAAGTGCTTTAAACCCCACAGTGGTTAATTCTATTGACCGTTCTAAGGCGGTGGTACCGGTGTTAGTCTTACTCTTTGTTGCTTTGTGGTTTATTCTACGAGGCGATTTGTTTATGTCTTACCTTGTGTTACTTTGTTCTTGGGTTTTTCAGTCCTTTTAGCATTGCGATTACCTCGCTTGGGGAAGAGAGAGCTAATCTTAGTGCTTTTCGTACGTTTGTTCGATTTGCGCTTGTTTTGTTTTGTCGGTTTCCTCATCCTCTTGGTGTCTGGGAAGAGCTGCGGTTTGTGATTGTAGCACTCCCTGGACTCCACTCTTACCCTTTTTATCCCATCCCGCCGTCATTTACGGTCATTCTCTAATGCTGGATAAACTTAATGCCTTGTATCCATTAACCAAAATAGAGTGTTGTTCCCAGAGCGTGGCTACGGGCAGCACCCTTTTCACTGGGAAAATATGTTTCAAGGAGAAAACCAGAGAAAGTGATCATCGTGTTCGTAAATAGTAAAGCCTTGAACGGAGATTGTAAGACTAACACCTTCAATTTCGAGAACTGCGACATTCATCAAATTGCCATGTACTCAGATGGATTACCATGGGGGAGGAAATCCCTTAAAAGTATATTTTACCAAAAGCAACGGCACTGACACCATGCGAGCTTATACGAATTGGTCCTGTTTGCCGGAAAATGGAAAGCAGAAAAAGACAACGCTTTAGCCAGTGAACACTTAATAAACGGATCATCACTGTTCGCCTTCCAGTTAGAACCAGACTTCTCGCATCCTGGGGACTACCTGACGCTGGTCAAGAATGAAAATGTTTGTCTGGAGGTGCTGTTCAAGAACGGCTTAACAGGTATTATTTTCTATGAAAACAAAGCAATAAATTATTCTGCGTATGGAAGGGATTACTTACATTGTCTTTGTAAGGGTATTTAAAGATTTATTATTTCAAAAGTCTTATGAAACTGGTCTTGCGGATCATAGACTATTTTATTTTTCTGTTTCATTAAATGTAACCCTTTTATCACTAATGTTATCCTTGTATCACTTTAATTATGTACTCTTTTTTTTTCTTCTTTCAGAATTTATGAGCTGCCTAGTTTAAAGAAAGGGTCCAGGATACTATGATACTATGCGATCCCATCTTAAACAGAAATGTGCTTGGCGTGTTTCCGGCGGATGGACTTCCGAGCAGAAACCCAAATTATCCTCACGGGTTTATCGCAAACACGGATATTCATTCTCGTCCTGATCAACACTGGTGCGCCTTTCACGATGACGGAAGCGTCGTCATATACTGTCGAACAGTGTTCATTTTTGTACGCTGGTTGGATACAAACGCCAAAACTATAGATATTAATGAGATACAATTACACACTGGACATACGACATTATGTGGATTTTACTGCATGTTATTTCTTCGTGAACGACCGCGGCTATACCATGCAAAACATTTTGAGTGGATTTGATTCCTCCAACTTACACACGGACGATGAGTATGTGTACAATTTCATTTCAAAGGCTTATTCCTACTTCCTACAGAGTAACAATGACGATATCCAATATGTACAGCTTTTCGGAATGGTATATAAAATAAATATTTTCTTGTGCTTTGCATTGCTTGGAATATTTTCAAATAACATCTCCATAGAAACATCAGATGCGCCGTATACCCATTCAAACTTGAATGGTGTCATGCTGACTTCTAGGCAGTTTGCAAGGGCGTCAATGTGACATTCTGGAAATGTAATATACATGGCAAAAAAAGTTAGGGACATTTGTATGTATGGTGAAATAAAAGGAAACTAAGGCATATCTGAAATCTGAAATTGATATATTTGATTACATCATTTCATTTACAGACAAAAATCCATCCGTTGGAGTCTGTAGCACTAGAAGTGAATGAGAAAATTTGTATGGAAGATCACTAGGGTCACCAATAAAACCTTACAAATCTGTCAATATCGTGTATGCCCACCTGTTGCATCTATGCAGGCCACACAACGCCGGCTCATACTTCTGATGAGTCTGGCAATCTGTAGCTGGGGTATCCTCCTCCACTCCTCCTGCAAGGCTGCGCCCAAAGCTTGGAGCGTTCTTGGTCATGGAAATCTCTATCGTACACGCTGGCAGAGAATGTCCCAAACATGCTCGATTGGCGACAAGTCAGGGGATCGAGCAGGCCAATCGAGCTGATCCACATTGTTCTGCTGCAGGAACTGCTGTACTATCCACGCCCGATGAGGTCTTGCGTTGTCATCCTACAGCATTGCGTGGTGTTGTTGAACAAAAGGCAGAACAACCGGCTGTAGCACTTCATTGATGTAGCGTTGGCCTGTCAGAGTTCCGTTCAGCACAAGCAGTTCTGCACGGGAACGAACATTTATGCCGCCCCATACCATAAGACTTCCTCCTCCATAACGGTCATGTTCAACAATGGCATAGTTCGCGTACCTCTCACCTCTGCGACGCCAAACGCGACGTCGTCTGTAAAGCATATCCAGCAGAAACTGTGACCCGTCGGTAAAGAGTACAGTCGCCCATTGTTGGTTAGTCCATCGACGATTCTGCCTTGTCCATGCTAGCCTGGCTTGTCTATGTCTCTAGGAAAGTGGCACCCCAACGTAAGGTCGCCGTGCTCTAAGTCCAGCGCTGTGAAGTCGTTTCCGCACGGTTTGAACAGACACTCTTGTTCCAGTAAGCGCCGAACAACTGCGCGAACGTCTCTCAAGAACTGGAATAAGAGTGTCTGTTCAACCCGTGCGGAATCGACCACAGCGAACTGTGCCACTGTTGAACATGACTGGTATGGAGGAGGAAGTCTTATGGTACCACGTAGTGCTGCAGGATGACAACGCAAGACCTCATCGGGCGAGGATAGTACAGCAGTTCCTGCAGCAGAACAATGTGGATCATCTCGATTGGCTGCTCGATCCCCTGACGTCGCCAATCGAGCATGTTTGGTACATTCTCGACCAGCATGTACGACAGAGAGTAACACGACCAAGAACGCTCCAAGCTTTGGGCGCAGCCTTGCAGGAGGAGTGGAGGAGGATACCCCAGCTACAGATTGCCAGACTCATCAGGAGTATGCGTCGTCGTTGTGTGGACTGCATAGATGCAACAGGTGGACATACGCGATATTGACAGATTTGTGAGGTTTTATTGGTGACCCTAGTGATCTTCCATACAAATTTTCTCATTCGCATCTAGTGCTACAGACTCCAACGGATGGATTTTTGCCTGTAATGAAATGATGTAATCAAATATATCAATTTCAGATTTCAGATATGTCTTAGTTTCTTTTTATTTCACCGTACATACAAATATCCCTAACTTTTTTTGCCAAGTATATAAGGCGCATATGATCACGATAACCAAAATATGCCGTAAGCTGTATCTGATGGGGTTTCTTCTACGTATATCAATCTCATGTGGAGATACTAACTGAAATTCTGACAAAGCGACATTGTTATGCATGTATTTTAAATCTTGAAATGTTTATTACTCCGCGTGTGTGTAGTAGGGGGGGGGGGGTGGCATTGTTATACATGTATTTTAAATCTTGAAATGTTTATTACTCCGCGTGTGTGTAGGGGGGGAGGGGGGCGGTGGGGGGGAGGCATTGTTATACATGTATTTTAAATCTGCTTGAAATATTTATTACTCCGTGTGTGTGTGTGTGTGTGTGTGTGTGTGTGTGTGTGTGTGTGTGTGTGTGTGTGTGTGTGTGTTTTAAATGGTTGTCAATAAATAAAAATATCGTCTTTACAAGGTCTTGTTATTTCTTTTCTCAACGTATTACGTTAACATACAAATGCGGAACATAAGGCTACTGGACAATCTGCTCTTCTGGTCCACCATTCTATTTTCACTTGATCGCACATAGTGTCTGCAAAATATAATTTCACTTTTGTTTTCTTCTTTTTTTTGTTCCAAAAGTTACCGGGATATAATTGTGCTTGGTTTGTGATACAAGTTCAACCGGACATTCGTAGCAAAATTGTTGGGACCGTTTATAAATTTCTTCTGTGAGTAAGCATGTATGTTAAACAATAAGTGGCAACTAAGAAATTCCATGAAATAAAACAACACATTATTTTTTTTGTCGCACGATTATCTTAAGGTATGTAGGTATAACCGAAAAATGCAACACGATACTGAATAACAGAACATATCTGGTGAATAATATTCCAATAAAACAAGCAAATATGAAAGTTATTTGGCTCTGAACCGTTAATTAGTTCTGATAGTTCTCCAAAGGTAAAGAAACATTTTTTCCTTCCAGTGTTCGGTCATAAAATCTCTGTATCGCCATAGAGCAGAAAAAAAACCCCGTTTAAATCTGTAACTGGAGCAAATCAATGTTCCAATTAACAACGTGTATATTCCATTTACATAGAATTTGACTGTCATCCATATCACGCATAATATGTGCGAAGTAAGGTTTTAGTCTTTCCCTTTTTGTCAACTTGATACAACTGCGATGCGTTTGAGTCGACACAAATCTCACATAAAATATGATTGATGATTATGTTTACTCGTACTTGTTCTCAAAGTCGCGAACATGGAATATTTTGGGTTGGGTAGGGTTGTCTTTGTCGCTAGAGCAAAATCCTATATATGGAAACACCTTTTGTTGAGGACATATTCTTGCGGTTTTGACCCTCCTCCTCTCCCCCCAACCTGTCATTTTGAAACTCTAATAATACTATTAACGGGTTTTCTATTGAGAATTGCAAAATTTATCATTCGTTCTTGGTATGAAGTTTCAAAAAACACCATGTATGATTCATTTTAAACACAAATGTCAATCACTTAATCAACAGAACTACTCTTATCGCTTAAGAACTACAACCATCTGTAAGGGCATTTTAGGCGACTAATGTATGTATTATACGGGACAGTTATGGTATTGAGTAGCTATCTTGAAAATACAATGTGTCATCACTGTTGTTGTTGTTAGTACAAACCTACATGCAACTGACAATATTCCATACGCATGGAACTACAGGGGGTTCCGTTAAAATTTGGGTTTTGAGCTAAACGGATACTTTGTTATATAATAAAATTCTATTGAGTCACGAAAAATAAGTGGAAAAATACAAATTTTGTTTTCACAAGCATAACCAACATTTTTCTGCTTCAAAATGTTTGGGCAAATAATTAAAGATGCAAAGTCTGTAATTTTGACCCTCACAAATACCCCCAAAAGAACCCAAATATTGCCGTTAGGCATATTTTAAGAAGATAGGATATCTAAGTGGTACTAATCATACCACCGAATCTTTATAAATGCAACAAAATAACGAATGTTTTTTAGCGACATCGCACCTGAGAAGACGCTATCCGCATTCTAATTACTTATCGGCTTTTTCCGTACAGTGCTTTCGGCAAGCTGCCAATCATCTGAATCACTGCTACTGATGCTAAAAATATGGATGCTGAGGTGAGTCAGTTTTATGGAATAATTTTGAATTTCAGCCTTGTGTATTCTTTTACGTTAACCTGTCTGACGTAGTAATGTTGTTTCCCTATTTTTAGCATACGCATAGACCGACTTTGAAACTTTCTATTTCTAATTTCCCTGTTTTTACGATGCATTCCCCCCATACGAAGTTCCGAAAGTTTGCAGAATATTCTATTTTTAGAACTAGATAACGTATCAGGACTTGTGAGGCTCAATACGGGGTAATTAATATCGAGTGAGAATAATCACCATGGTAAGAGAAAATCTATCGTTTATGCATACTCCGAACGTCTTTCATCGTAACGTCATAAAATGGTCAAGATGTCAGTTCAGCTTTGTATGACTAACAGGAAATTCTGTATTTACTAAGAAATACAAGTCATTTTTCTTCAAAAAGAAAAAAAAAAATATTAATACTAATAAAATACGAATAAGTAAAAACAAACGGCATTTCTAGAAAAAAAAAATACCCGTAATAACCCTCTGTTATTGGGACAGATAGTCCTTTGCAAACAGTGTAGACCCAGCGCAGCGGCAACAAAATGGTGTGTCTGATCAGGGTCTACACTATTTACCATGCATACAGTCGTAATTATCCTAAGTATTGGGACAGATAGTCATTCGCAAACAGTGTAGACCCAGATCAGACGCCGAAAATGCGGCGTCTGATATGTTGCGGCATCTGATCAGGATCTAAATTATTTGCCATTCATACAGTAATATTTTAAACACATCACCAGCTGGTAGGATGGAGTATTTCAAATGTTAGAAGTGTGGTAAGTAGATAAGAAGTCCCAATACTCAGAGTAAAAGGTATTTTGATTCTGTCAACCAGCCAGTACTGGATCTTCACTTTGATTCTGTCAACCAGACTGTACTGGGTCTACACAAGTCAAGCATGAACTGCCATACGATTAAGGTACATCCTTTATATTGCAGAGATCTAATAGTCAAACTGAAGCCATTCGGTGTGGTGGAGAAAGGAGGAGCCGTATAGGGTGGACTAGAGGAAGGGCTGTCAGGAGAGTGGGTGTTACGAGAAGAACGCGGACCTTGCGCAATGTTGCTCGGAATGAAAGAACAGGTCGCGAGGAAGCTGCGGCAAATGCGCTATCAAGAAAAAAATCTCAGATATTGGTAATACTTGTCTCAACCAAAATATTTCTTTTAAATCCTCAAACATAAAAAAAAAAAAAAAATGAATTTTACCACTATGACAGCATCTGCTTGAGAAAAATTATGTACTATGTTTTAGACATTGTAGGCTTATATCGCTGGTTACAGGCTGGAGTCACTTTTATTACTGCCCGTAAAAAAATCCCGTAAAATACATTTGTACTTCTGAAATTATTTTGACGAAGTACATCCGAGCTGTCTCTCTTCCACTGTTGGGACTGACCATTGTCATTTTTTACCATACTGGATTAATTTAGGTTGACTCGTAAAGTACAGCTGAAAAAAAAAAGACTTTTTTTCTGAATATCATTACTGCATTAAAACAATTTTAGGGATCTTGTATATCACAAAATGTTATCGTTACTAGTTGGGATACTGAGGTAGTAAAACATTTGCCTTGTCCGAAAATAGGAATCATATCTTTTATACTATGGCTCGTAGAATACACAAAACTCAATGACAAAACTGAATTGTGAAACACGACTTTTATTCACAGTCAATGTAAAGGCATTTGTCACCGTTAGAAATTATCTGTCAGTGGCAACATTTCCAAAGCTTACCTTTCTTTCTTTCTTTCTTTCTATCTTTAGGAACGCAACTATGTAATAAAATGGACTTGTTCAAATTATATAGAATAAACATGGTAAGGTGTTACTTAAGGTGTCAGAATTTTCATACAAAAAAAAAAAAAAAGAAAAAAAAAAAGAAAAACGCTGCTTGTGAATAATGTGAGATTTATTCTATTTAATGAAGACTTGGCATGAAGTCTATAATTGTAGTTTATTGCCAGCAATCAAGAGGTTGTCATAAAAAGTTCGGATCTCTGCGTGTTCCAGCGAGAACAGATTATTAACCCTTAGAGCGCTAAGCAAAATTGTACCAGACATCATCTTTATGACTGTTTTGTTCTATTTTCGGAGAAAATAAGACTTGGCATTTTATGTGATTTGTCTAGACAGACGATTGACATGAAATGCCAAGTCTTATAGTCTTTGAAAAAAAAATGCAATTTCCTCTGTGGCAGTTGTGATAACATATACAGTCGAACCTCACTAGCTCGAACCCCGTTGGTTCGTTTTCCATGGCTGATTCGAACTCATTTTTGAGTTCCTACGAAGTTCTTCCGTTAGCCCAAGAAAACATATATTAAGTGAAATTTTCTTATATTATCATGAAACTGTATCTGGCGTGTCTTCATTAGAATAGCCTCGTCGAGGCGATTCTAATGAGTACACTCAACATACCATTATTGTGTAGAAGATCTTAAAGATTTCCCTAAATTATTGTCTTTTGCTATCTGACCTGGCGCAGTGATTAACATTCAGTGACTCGAACAACCCATATCTCGAGCAAATTTCCATGGTCCAAAGATGTTCGATCCATTGAAGTTTGACTGTATTCTACAATTTCCGGCAATGTTTCCCCTCTCATTCTGTGAGGACGAGTAGGCTGATATGGGTCTCCGCTGTACGCATGTGACATAAAGGCTGCGTTCAGAGGTGCAAGTTACCAGCGAACGCTTTTGCCCGGGAATCCTGCTCCTGGGTAGCGCAAAAACGTTCGCGATCACTTAACACTTTAGAACGCAGGTCAGTTTTAGATCACTTATAAGGAATCGTTCGCAATGCTTCGCACTGGATCTGAATATTTCAACAGCCTGTAATTTAATTGGGATGCACTACTATTTCTGGCCCCGCAATGAACTTCATTAACAAATAATTTGAGAAATAAAGAACAATTTGGCTATGTATCAAATTAAGAATTATGCAGTAGAAAAGGTAAGTAGAAGTACAAAACACATTATAAAGCTGCTTTAAAAGCTGCAAAATCCTGACACCCTCCCCTGAGAATGAAGACCCCTTTATACCCATTTTCACTATGTATTAATGGGGTGGGGCATGTGGGAATCAGGGTCTTTCTTGTTCACTTACAGGTTTATTAGTCACTGCAGCACAAAATATTTAACCTAAGTATTGGGACAGAGAGGACTGAGCAAACAGCGTAACTCAAGATCAGACAGGACCATAACTGTTTGCCATTCATCAAACAGTTTAAGACAAATCAAATGTTCATACTTTTTAAACGTTTAGGACAAGACACTTCTACCTCAACTCTTTAGACAGGTTCATTTCCTATATAAGGGGTGTCTGTTTAGTTTTTAGTATTACCATGTTTTGTAAAAAATTTCTGAACTCTATGCAAACAGTGTAGACCCTGATCAGACGCCGCGTTCTTTTGCCAGTAAGGGATGCTAGGTATATATTGATTAATACTGCCATTTATTCGACAAAGATACGGGCTATTAGAAATCATTAAAAAACTTACCATCAGTATTTTCTTCGGTAGGGGTTATTTAAATTCTAATCCAAGTATGGTATGTCCTGACATTTATGGATAATATAGTATATAATGACACTTAAAATGAATTTAACAAAGATTCACTGTAAAGACTATCAAAATTAATGAAACACTTACCACAATATTTTTTTCCGACAGAGCTTAAGATCCATTATTTTATATCTTTCCATGTTGGATACCATTATACGTTCATCATCTAATTATCTATTATTGCCATTGTTCCGTAGCCTGGCATAAAAAGCTTAGCATGCTGGGTAAAATTTTCAGCAGACGACATTTTAAGACTTGTTTTTTCTTATATTTCTCAGAAAAGACGGTTTGATATTTCACGCAAATTGTCTCTGTAATTTGTACGAAATGTCGTAACCTGTTTCTGGGGAAAAAAAAAAGAAAAAATGTCATCAGTTTGTCGTCTGCTGAATTAGCCTAGAGAGTGGTAAAGGTTAAAATAAGTGGCAACGAAGCCTCTTGTGAAGACATCATTCACAAGCATCGTGTCTGAGTTAAATTACACACGAGTGTGTTAATTATTATAAGAATTTTTTGGAACACAAAAGAATAACAGGTTTCATGTATGCAGCACGTAGCTGCTCTCGACTAAACTGTATCACCGCGCGTCTCAAGAGTCACTTCATTATCTGACTACGAAAGAGTCCAAACATCAGAATATCGCGTTGCCTCATAGACAGTCCCTTTGAACACACAGACACACGCACGCACGCACGCACACATACACATATGAACGGATACACATTCAGGAGCTGTGTCACAATTGTTTTGACTCTCCTTCTGTAAAAAAGGAGAAATCGCAACCCCCCCCCCCCCCCCCCCCACACACACACACACACACACCCTCTCACCCTTGCCGGCAGAATGTCTAAACATTTAGAAAAGGTCCGCTTCCAGAAGGGACTTGTACAGAAAAAAAAAAACATACAGAAAGTTAAAAAAGCTGCATTATGAAAACACGCCTATTCAGATATATAGAAAATTTCACCTCGGAAAACTGAAAAATTTCAGATAAAAACTCGGTTATCTTTCATAATTCTGCTCGAAACATAGACTGTGAGTACTCGTTAGAACCGCCTCGGCGAGACGGTTCTAATGGGTACCCACAATCTATTTTTTGAGCAGGGATAAGAAAAATAACGTATACCCCTGTAAACCCCGGTTTTACAATATAAAATTGGGGTTTAAGGGGGTCAAAATTATATAGGCATGTTTTCGTGATGGCCTACTCCTAAAAATGCGCAAAACCATGTGTATCCAATTAATTGTAGTGATTAAATGTTGTTACATATATGTACATGCTGATTGGACTGCGTAAGAGGCTTATAATTCTACTTAATGATCCTTGAAACGACTTACAGGAGGAAAGTGCCATGTCATTGGCTAGCTGGCTTCAGCAGTGATTGGTATTAATAGCCCTTGCTCCAAATATTAATATCAGATTAAGAAATGGTTTCAAATTTAACCTTTACCACGCGCAAGGCAAATTCAGCAGACAACAATTTGATGATATTTTTTCTCCAGAAAACAGGGTTTGACATTTTATGCAAACTGTCTTCTAAGAAGACAGTTTGCGTGAAATGTCAGACCCTGTTTCCAGAAACAAAAAAAAAAAAAAAAAAAAAAAAAAAAAAAAAAATACTTCAAAATGTCTGTTGATTTCTTTCTTTCTTTTTTGTGACTGTACAACAGGCATATGTATAAATATTTCTGTAAGATGGATTATAAACCTCTGACTGCGTATATTCGAATGTCGTTTTTTTTTTTTTTTTTTTTTCGGTTACAGTCCTCGCCTGATACGTGTTGATCAAGTAATGGCTGATACCTGCTGCTGCATTCATGACTGATTTATATTATTATAGTACCTGTTGAGACCCTGTTACAGTACTGCCAAATACTTGTTGTTGCAATTTTATCATTTGGATTATACCCCTTGTTACATTCTAGGCTGATACCTATTGTTACTGTTCTTGATGATACTTGTTATTGCAATCTTGGCTTGTACCTGTTGTTACAATCTTGGCCGATATCTGCTGTAACATTCCGGGCTGGTGCATGGTGTTAAAGTATTGGCTGAATCCTGCTGCTGCATTTCTGAGTGATTTATATTGTTATAGTACCTGTATATACCCATGTCACAGTACTGCCTAAGCCCTGTTATTACAATTTTGCCATTTGGCAGATACCTGTTGTTACACTCTAGACTGATACCTGCTTTTACAATCTAGACTGACACCTGTTGTTACTGTCCTGGACGATACCTGTTGTTACAGTCCTGGCTGATACCTATAGTTACAATCCTGGTTGATACCTGTTAGTACAATTCTGGCTGATACCTGTTGTTCTGTTGTTACAGTCTCGGCTGATACTTGTTGTAACAATCCTAGCGGATACATGTTGTTACAGTCCTGGCTGATACCCGTTGTTGCTGATCTGGCTGACGCCTGTTATTACAGAACTTGTTGATAACTCTTGTTGTAGAACTGGCCAATACCAGTTGTTACTGTCCTGGCTGATACCAGCTGTTACGGAACTAGTTGATACCTATTGTTACAGAATTAGCTGATACCTCTGGTTACAGAACTGGTTGATACCTGTTGTAAAAGAACTGGCTGATACCTGCTGTTGCAGTCCTAATACCTTTTGTTATAATCCTGGCTGATTCCTGTTGTTACAATTCAGACTGATACCTGTTGTTACAATTCTGGCTGGTACCTGTTGTTAAAGTCTAGACTGATACAGTTTGTGTTTATACTGGTTGATACCCATTACACTACTGGCTGATACTGGTATCACAAAGCTGGCCGATAGCATTTTAAAATAATGGCTGATACAGGTTGTAATGGTCCTGACTGATACCCCTTGTTACAGAACGGCTGATACCTGTTGTTACAGACCTGGTTGATAACTGTTGTTACAGACACGGCTGATAACTTTTTACAGAACTGACTGATACCTGTTATTATATAACTAGCTTATACCTTTTGTTATGGAACTGGCTGATACATGTTGCTACAGAACTGGCTTTTACCTGTTGTTACAGAAATGGATAATACCTATTGTTACAGAACTAGTTGATAACTGTTGTTACAGAACTGGCTGATTACATTCTGGACTAATACCTGCTGTTACAATCCTGGATGATACATGGTGTTACAATACTAGCTGATACCTGTTGTTACAATTCTGGCTGATACCTGTTGTGACAAACCTGGATGATACGAGTTATTAAAGTCTATACCGGTTGTTGAAGTCTAGGCTGATACATGTTGTTGCTGTCCTGGCTGATACCTGTTGTTACAGAACTGGCTGATACCTGTGGTTACAGAACTGGCTGATACCTGCGGTTACAAAATTAATTAAAACCTGTTGTTACAGAACAGGCTGATACCTGTTGTAACAGTCCGGATTGATACCTCTTGTTACAATATTGGCTGATAGCTACCAGTACAATCCTGGCTGATAGCTGTTGTTACAGAACTGGCTGATACCTGCTGTTATAGTTCGAACAGATGCCTCGTTACAATCCTGGCTGATACATGTTGATACAAGTCTGGCTGATAACTAACAAAACAATCCTAGCTGATACCAGTTACAATCCTAGCTGATACCTGTTGTTACAGTCATGGCTTACACATGTTGTTACAATCCTGGCTGATACTTGTTGTTAAAGTCTAGACTGATACCTTTAATGGTAATACTGGTTGATACATATAACTTGTTGTCACAAAGCTGGCCGATATCTTTGTTACAGAACTGTTGATACCTGTTGTTACAATTCAGGATGATGCCAGTTGTTAAAGTCTATACTGGTTGTTAAAGTCTAGGCTGATAACCGTTGTTACTCTCCTGCCTGATACCTGTTATTACCTATTGTTACAGAACTGGCTGAAACCTGTTATATAACTGGCTGATACTGTTGTTACAGAACAGGTTGATAACTGTTGTTACAAAACTGGCTGATACCCGCTGTTACAGTCCGGACTGATACCTCGTTACAATCCTAATTGATACCTGTTAGTGCAATCCTGGTTAATACCTGTTGTTACAATCCTGGCTGATACCATACCTGCAGTTACAATCCTGGCTGATGCCTGTTGTTACAATTCTGACTGATCCTGGTTGATACGTTGTTAAAGTCTAGGCCGATACCTGTTGTTGCTGTCCTGGCTGACACCTGTTGTTACAGAACTGGCCGATACCTGCTGTTACAGTCCGGACTGATACTTGTTACAATCCTGGCTGCTGACTGATACCTGTTGTTACAATCCTGATTGATACGTTGTTAAAGTCTAGGTAGATACCTGTTGTTGCTGTCCTGGATGAAAACTGTTGTTACAGAACTGGCTGATACCGAACTGATACAGAACTGGTTGATAACTGTTGTTGCAGAACTGATGCTGTAACAGTCCTGGCTAATACCCCTTGTTACAGAACTGGCTGATACGTGTTGTAACAGACCTGGCTGATAACTGTTGTTACAGACTTGGCTGATACTGTTTCAGAACTGGCTGATACCTGTTGTTATATAACTGGCTGATACCTGTTGTTACAGAACTGGCTGGTACCTGTTGTTACAATCCTTGCTGACAACTGTTGTCACAGAACCGGCTGAAACTTTTGTTACAATTCAGGCCGATATATTGTTATAGTATTGACTGATACTCATTACAGTCCCTCGCTGATACTTATTACAATCCTGGATGATACAGGTAGTTAAAATCGATTTAATCATAAAGCGGTAAGGTTCAAACCTTGGATGTACGAAGGTGAGTCAGTAAGAAACTAGTTTACCTTACGTCCGTTTTTTAAAGCAGGTGGCACACAGGTTGTTGTGCCTCATCTGTAAGTGTGGGAAGAGAAGACTCTGATCAGACTGCATGAGTAATCAAGTTAATCTTAGCATTCCTTGTCAGTGTAATATAGCACTTGAATACAGACAATTCTCTTTATATCGACACTCGATACAACGACAAAATTTGTTATGTTGACAATTTGACTGTTATGAAACCTTCGCTTCACAGGTAACAATTTGTCACAAATTATGCAAGAATATTTTAATACTTTAAAGAAACATGTTTTGGATATTTGTTACAATCGTCTCAATAAGGCGATTCTAACTAATATCAAAAACGATTGTTCTATGAGGAAATATGAACAAAACAAGATTTTTCTTACATATCAATCTGCTCATTAAGGATTCTTAACAACAGCAAATTTATTTTAATGGCAATGTCTTTGGAAACAACTGTTGTCGTTGTAACGAGGGTTCACTGTGCATAGGTTTGCTTGGTGTGATTCATTGACAAACCTACCCAAGAATGATAAGTTTGTGTTGAGGTTTTATGGCCTAGACAATTAAATGGGTCATAACAGTGCTGTCAGTTTACCTGATCACACTTTTACTGGGCAGGCTTAGTCCTCTAAGCAGTAAACCAGTACTGTGCACAATCTTTCGCCAGAAACTGACAACTGCCCTTCTTGAATCAGCGGAAGTCAGATAATGACCATAGAAAACATTTCATGATCAATTTCCACGTAAAAAATGTTGCCGACCCGGTTGGGGTCGATCCGGCAACCTCCTAATCACCAGTTGGACGCGCATCCAACTAAGCCACCGAGGCCGGAAAGAATGATAAGAAGAATTGATGATAAGGAGAAATAAATGAATGCACATCAATGTTACGAAGCACTCCTTTGCCAGGTCTTATAAAATAATAACAGAAGTCAGAGACTCCCTGAGAATTTATTCCCTTCAGAAGCTAAAAATAAAACCATTATAATGTAAATCATAATACATATTTGAAAATTGACGATGCATCATACGCAACACAAAAACAATTCAACTTTTAAAAATGATAAAAATATGTGACTTTAGAATCATTAACGGTACAATACAATAAAAACAGACTCATTCTCAACGATAGTCAGATAAAATTACAACCATGGATAAATACCGTATTTACCCTGTATTCGGATACCTCAATACTTCACCATACTTGTGGTTAGTTTTGAGCAAATCAATTGTACAACCTGCTGATGTATCTAAAAGTTGGCGAACGAATGGCAAACTAATCAGACTCTGATAAGATGTCCATTCTGTGGTACCCTATTTGGATCTACTGGTACGTTTTTGTCAGACCCATCTCTCGGACCCATCTCTCAGAATATTTAGGGTAAATATGATGCCCTAAATATCATACCAAAAATATGCCTATTCAAATATATTTAGAATTTTATCACCAAACAATGAAAACTTTCACATGAACATTTCTGGTAGTTTTCATATGTCTGCTCAAAATATAGATTGTGGGTACTCATTAGAACCGCCTCCGCGAGGCAGTTCTAACGAGTACCCACAGTCTATGTTTTTGAGCAGAAATAAGAAAAATAATGTATACCCCTGTAGACTTGAGTTTTACTGTATAAAAGTGGGGTTTAAGGGGTCTAACTATATAGGCATGTTTTCGTGATGTTGAGGCATTTATACCCTTACCATACTTGTCTTAAATTTGAAACAAGTCCATATTGTTACCTAGTAATGTATCTAATATTGACTGATGCGAGGCAAACAGTATAAGCCCTGATCAGATGCTGTAATTTGTGGTCTAACTGAAGTCTACACTGGTTGCTCAAATCTGACTGCCCTAATATGAAGGGATAATAAAGTACATATAATTGAAAGAACCGTTCTAAAATATTAACCTTCACAGACTTACTTATTTGTTCTATATGTCATTTTCTTTACATCTTCCTCTGTGAATTTTGTGCTGCAACATGATTTTATTTAATAGCTTTGTTTAAAAAATGAATCACAAATAGTTTGGTGTTTGACTGATGTTCTGACATGTAGCAAATGGCTGATGCACTGACATGTCACAAATGTCTAGTTTTCTGTCATTTCACAAATGCTCAGTGATCTGACGTGTCACAAATGATTGGATATCTGACATGTCACAAATGAACGGTGTTCTAAAATGTCACAAAAGATTAATGTACTGACATATAACAACATAAACTGGTCACAAATGATGTTTTAACATGTCACAAATGACTGGTATTCTGACATGTCACAAATTGCTACTGTTCTGAAATGTGACAAAAGACTGTGACATTTCACAAAAAAAAAAAAAAAAAAAAAAAAAAAAAAACACACACACACATACACACAAAAACAAAAATGGTGTTCTAACATGTCACAAATGGTTGATGTTTTGACATATAACAAATGACTGTATTCTGACATGTTACAAATTACTGGTATTTTGAAATGCCACAAAAGACTGGAGTTCTGACATGTCACAATAAAACTGGTGTTCTGACATGTCACAGACGGTTGATGTTTTGACATATCACAAATGACTGGTGTTCTGACAGGTCACAAATGCCTGGTGTTCTGACAGATAACAAAAGACTAGTGTTCTACAAATCACAAATGAATTTCTGGAGGGTGATCTACACCTGCTTGACGTAACCTTAATAATGTTGACCGGGCTGTAAACCACCAACTCAACCAAAAACAGTGACCTCCCTTGCAGGTAAATCCATTCACTTTAATGATACTGTAAGCAGAACTTGAAGGCTCTGATCAGACTATATATGCAGGTTGCATACAGTATTTGTTCTAATTACCACACATATCCCTATAATCGCACAGTACGGGACTGGACCTCCTGCAGAGTTCAGGCAAATTTCCATGCACCATCTGTCGCAATGGAGTGGGCAGCAACAGGAACTTCTGCAATGGCTGCAAGCACTGGGTGCACAATAAATGCAGTGGGCTCAAGCGATTGAAAAAAGACCCTGACTACAGATGTACACGGTGCCAGGGAACTGCACGCCCCTTGGATGGCAGACCACAGAAGGAAGTCCAGATCTGACCTGACAAGCTTAAGGTGGTAGCTTCCTTTTGCTACTTAGGAGACATGCTCTCAGCAGCAGGTGGCTGTGACTTTCAACCACAACACTTGTGAAAACCGCCTGGAAGAAGTTCAAGGACCTGCTACCAGGTCTCTCTTCACGCTACCTCTCTTTCAAAACACGTGGCCGTGTGTACAGCTTTTGTGTGCGGAGAGCAATGCTCAATGCCAGCGAGACTTTGCCATTGACAAAGCCAAACCTCCAGCGTATGCAGTGAAACGACAGCGCAATGATCAGACATATCTGCAATGTCAGACCGCAAGACATAGTCACCACCAGGTCCAATGAGCTACTTGTACGGCTTGGCATTGAGGATTTGGACCTCATTCTGAAGGAGAAAAGATTCCGATGGTATGGACATGTGGAACGTTCCAATGGTGCAGTCAAGACAGCCTTTGACATACAGGTTGATGGAAAGTCCAAGATGACATGGAAACAGCTGACAGAGAGGGATTGCAGAGAGAGGAAGCTCTCAGCCATCAACTCTCATGATAGACATTCCTGGAGATCTGGTGTGAGATCTGCCATGCGTACAGCAAGCCAGCTATCTGGAAGGGGGCCCACTGGTGTGGATGTTGCCTCTGTACCTGCACGTTAATCAAAAAATCCGATTATGATATGATGATGAGTCAAGCAATTCCTTAGTCTTCAGATTACAGGCAGTGTACTTTTTGTCTACTTTTTTTAATAAAGACATGTGTTGCTGGTACGCACTTGAATTGCACCGACTTTCTGTTGATGCAATTCAAACGAGTGCCCACAACATATGCTTTTATAAAGAAAAGTCAGGAGGAAAAAAAAAAAACAGAAAAAAAAAATCCATCGCATTAGCATCATTGGACAAGTCCCTCGCTGATCTTTTTTTTATGTATACCCTCAGTATAGGTGTTATACCACAAGCTGTCCCAGTAATTATAATAAACCTAAGCCTATATTGTGGTAATCAGGTCGAATATGGTATTTCCCAAAGCCTCCTTTCTCATCCAAAACTATCACAACCATAACTAAAGGATTACCTTTATCAGTATAAAATATATTTCATAGACATAGCAACAGATAAGGTGCTTTTTCAATCGAAAAATGCTGATATCTTTCTTATTTCTCAACAAAAACATATGTTGTGGGTACTCATTAGAAGCGCCTCGGCGAGGCGCTTCTAATGAGTACCCACAACATATGTTTTCGTCGAGAAATAAGAAAAGTATTATGTGGATACCCACTCTTATCTGTAGCTATGATAGATACTTAACACATGCTGTATTAGTTCATTTTTGTATTTTTTTTTGTATTTTACAGACTTGTAGCACTTTTCTGGATATTTTCTCACTGATTCACATATAAATATATATTTTCACACTGATTCATATATAGCTATATTTTCTACATTATCATTACTGCATAGAACTTTTGGTATGTACATATTATATTTCTAAAACCAAGAGACAGCCACAAAATCCAGTCTCCAGCTACACGTCGCAAGGGCAGATAACTCAAGAATATATAGGGCAAGAGTTGTCTCTTTTACTTGACATATCATCTCATCAGACTTTGTAAGTGTGTGAAGTTTCATGAAAATATTCCTGAGAGACAATGGAATGCTACTGCTACTGTAGCATCTGGTCTGGGTCTATGTAGACTTGCTCCAGTCTCCAGTGACTATTTTTTTTCTTTATAATCCTGTTTGATACTCCACTGAAATAAAAGCAAAATAATATCATGACTATAAAGGCTGGTCTACTGTCATGATATTATTTTGGTTTTAATTAAGTGGACTATCAAAAAGGATTATAAGAAAAAAATAGTCACTGGAGACTGGAGCCAGTCTAGGGTCTAGGCTAATTACGCTGGCCTGTTAGTATGAATATTCAGCGTAAGTACAAAATCTGTGAACCGACATTTGAAACAATCCAATGTCAACATTACATCATGAACATGTTTGTGATATCATGAAATGGGTGTACAAAAATGTTCCCATATTATATGTACAAAGAGATTGCAGAAATCATCCCTCCTTTAATTACTGCACGTATAAATAAAATATGGGCTGTGTCCCGTGAAAAAGTGCCTTGGAACATGTGCAAAATGTGCAAAATCAGATAATCTTGCGCATACATAAAGTATCATCATGGTCATTGCTTTCCATTCCTACAATCTGTAGTATCCGATAATTCTGTTAGGGGACAGTGCAGGCTCTGATCAGTCGTCACAGATGCCCAAGCTGATCTGGGCCTTCACTGTTTGCACATGTCCAAAGATATTTTCATATGGTGCGGCCCGTCTAGTGATATGTCTATAACACTTGTACAACTAATGCAACGTGACACTCATTTCATCACGAAAACATGCCTATATAATTTAGACCCCCTTAAACCCCCCTTTTATTTAGTAAAACTGGGGTTTATAGGGGTCTACATTATTTATCTTATTTCTGCTCGAAAACATAGATTGTTGGTACTTGTTGGAGCCGGTTCTAACGAGTACCCACAATCTATGTTTTGAGCAGAAATATGAAAAATATCAGAATTTTTTATCTGAAAACTTTTAGTTTTTCGTGGTGGAATTTTCAATATATTTGAATAGGCGTGTTTTCATAATGTATATGAGCGCAAAGGAATACAAAGAAGCTTTTAACAACACATACCTTACGACTGTAACTTTTCCAATTTCCCAAAGCTCTATTTTACTACATATTTAACCTTTTTGCAATAGCCACATTCATACAACAGCCACTTTTAAGCCTTCCCACAGGTAGCTGTTATACAAAAATAGAACTGTCAACCCATAAATATTCCAATACTATATGTATGAATGTACTGAAATGTTTCAATGCTACATGTAGGAGTGCATAGAAATATTCCAATAATACTTTTACGAGTGCATAGAAATATTCCAACACTCATATATGAGTGCACAGAAATACTCCAATACTACATGTATGAGTGCACAGAATTGTTTCAATACTACATGTATGAGTACACAGAAACATTCCAACATTACATGTTTGAGTGCATAGTGATATTCCAATACTACAAGCATGTGAGCATAAAAATATTCTAATACTTCATGTATGAGTTCATAGAAATATTTCAATACTACATGTATGAGAGCACAAAATTGTTTTAATACTACATGTATGAGTACACAGAAATATTCCAATATTAAATGTTTGAGTGCATAGAAATTTTCCAATACTACAAGCATGAGAGCACAAAATATTCCTATACTACATGTATGAGTGCACAAAAACATTCCAATACTACATATGTGAGTACATAGAAATGTTTCAATATTACAAGTATGGGAACACAAAAATATTTCAATATTACATATGACTGCACAGAAATTTTCCATTTACATGCATGAGTGCATTGAAATGTTTTTCAACACTACATATATGAGTGCATAGAAATATTACAATACTACATGCATGAGAGCACATAAATATTCCAACAGATATAGGGGTGCACAGAAATATTCCAATATTACATATATGAGTGCCAAGGAATGCTTCAAATCTACATGCATGAGTACACAGAAATATTACACCACTACATATCTGAATGCATAGAAATATTCCAATACTACAAGCATGAGAGCACAAGAATATTCCTATACTACATGTATGAGTGCACAGAAATATTCCAATACTTCATGTATGAGTACACACAAATATTCCAATATTACATACGAATGCATAAAAATATTCAAACTACATGCATGAGTGCATAGAAATGTTTCACTACTACAAGTATTGAATGCATAGAAATATTCCAGTGCTACATATGAGTGCACCGAAATGTTTCAATACTACGTGTAGGATTGAATAGAAATATTCCAGTATTACATTCTAATGCTATATGCATGAGTGCACAGAAATGTTTCAATATTACATGCATGAGTTTACGAAATATTCCACTATGACATGTATGAGTGCACAGAAAAGTTTCAATACTACACCAATACAGTACATGCAAGTATTCAACTATAACGTGTATGAGGTTACAATATTATGAGTGCTTGAAATATTATAATATTTGACTGAGTGCATAGAAATATCCTGATTCTATATGTGTCAGTGTACAGAAATATTCCAGTGTTTCATTTATGCATGTACATATTCCAATACTGCATGTTTAAGTGCACAGAATCATTCAAATACTATATATATGAGTGCAGAGAAATATTGCAATACTACCTGTTTAAAGGCACAGAATCATTCAAATACTATCTATATGAATGCACAGAAATATTTCAATACTACATGTATGAGTGCACGGATCATTTAAATACAACATGTATGTGGGAATAATACTATATGTACGAGTACACAGAAATATTCCAATATAAAATGTTCGAGTGCATACAAAAATTCCATTACTATATACATGAGTGCACGGAAATACTTGAGTTTTACATATTAAGAGCAAATAAATATTCCAATACCACAAGTCTAAGTGCACTGAACCAGCCATTTATATATAATGACTGTGACAGCACAGAAATATTCCCAAACCACATATATACTAATCAGACAGAACTATCCTTCACCTACTTGTATAACAAGAAGTGTCAATAAGCAGAGCTTATTAGATAACCACCAGCAAGGTAATGTCTGCCTTCTGCTATAAGAAGCAGAAACCAAAATAAGATGGACGGCTAGACATATGGATGGACTGACATCATGAAATAATATATCCCCACAAACACACATAGGACCCCCGGTGGGTATGTGTGGTGAGGCTGTGGGGTAGGGATGAAGGGGTGTAATGAGTGCACAAAATACTTCCATATAAACAGTAAAACAAATCAACTGAGGTATTACCATATTCGGCCCATTTGTTTAAAACTAACAATGTCGTTAGTTAAAGTTTCCCTAACTTTGATCATGGCATATACGCTAGTATTTGTGCTGAAAAAAAATGTGAGTTGCAACTCATTTTGTTTTCAGCAAATATACCTGTGAATAAGATATTGTTCTTACTAGAACAGTTAACATTTGACCACTAACGAGCTCGTTAAACTAAACATGCTTTGAACAAGTGGGCCCGGATGTACAACGTATGTTACATAAATATTCAGAAACCTTCATCTTTTTATCATTCTTAAAATTTGAACAAGTCCATTTGACTTCATGATGTGTCTCAAAGTTATCAGAGAATGGCGAACAAAGTAGACCCTGAAAAATATTTCTTTTTATTTGATCTGTGCCTATGCTGTTTGTTCAGACCTGTCTGTCTGAACATATTTGGTAAATAAAGTAGCGAGTGCATAGAAATATACAGATATGTATTAATATTACTAAATAAGGGGAACGGATAAAGTATCAGGGGACACAACTGTCCAAATTGTTTTGTTCCCTTCTGAAAATCAAGTATACTCAATAAGCAAAACATTTAATTTGTTTTTTCATAGAGTAGACCCATTTTAAGAAAGAGTTTGGCATGCAGTATAAAAAAACAGGAAGTAACAAAAGTTGTCTCTCACCAAAAGACCGAAACATCACGAAAACATGCCTATATAATTCTGACCCCCTTAAACCCCACTTTTATATAGTAAAACTGAGGTTTACAGGGGTATACATTACTTTTATTATTTCTGCCCAAAAACATAGATTGTGGGTACTCATTAGAACAGCCTCGCTCAAATTACAGCTGTTTCGAACTAATTTTCATGGCCCCAAAGGGGTTCGAGCCATCGAAGTACGACTGTATATGGTTACACTCCGACTTATGACTCTGATTTTATGTAGAGCCGAGGTTCAGAGTATTAATAGTAGTTGAACACTTCATACCTGGATGAGTTTAGTAAATATCAATGGATTTTCACCAAACTTGGTGTATTCATTGATATCGTGGTGAGCTGCTTTGGGATTGCCGATAGGCAAATTTCATCAATTTTTGACAGAGTTATCTGCTCAGGACACGTCCATATTCTAATTTTGGGACGATATCTTATTAAATATCTTTGCAAACTTGCTGCGGCATTGATATTGTGAACATCACATCTGCTTTGGGATTGCTAATGGTAGAATTTCGTCTGTTTTTTGAGTTATCTGCCCGCAACACATCCGTGTTTTACTTTCAGGACAATAACTTGAGTAAATCAGAATGGATTTTCACCAAATTTGATGTGTACATTGATTCAGCTTTAGGATTGCTCATCGGCAGTGTATTATCGTTTAACGTTTTATTATGGATCATTACGAAAAAATGCCTATTCAAATATACTGAAAATTTTACCATCAAAAAATTAAAATTTTCCGGTCAAAAATTCTGATATTTTTCACGTTTCTGCTCAAAACATGGATTGTTGGTACTCGTTAGAACTGCCTCGATGAGGCGGTTCTAATGAGTACCTACAATCTATGTTTTGAGCAGAAATAAGAAAACGGTGTATACCCTGTAAACCCCAGTTTTACTATATAAAAGTGGGGTTTAAGGTGGTCAAATTATATAGGCGTGTTTTCGTGATGTTTTATCCATTAAACTATAATGACTTCAGTTAGTCCGTGACTGGTCCGTGTTTTATCACTGAGTCCGTGACTTCTCCTTGGGTCCATGAGTTTATGAGTCTATGACTGGTCAGTGTTTGTCAACCACCAGTGATAACCGTTTTTATCAATGTGTAAGATGCCGAAATCAGAACTTCTCTGGTAGATAAATGAAATTATTGCGATGACTACACAGAGACTAAAAATCTCAACAGTAAAATAAAAACACATAAACAAAATTTAATATTATAACTTATAAAATCTATAAAGTCAATGCCAGTATGAGTATTATAGCAACCCTGGCGGCCATATTGGATGTCGGAAGGGAACAAATTTAGCAGTTCTGAATCTCCATGTCTCCCCAATGCCTCCCACCAAGTTTCAGCTCAGTCAGACTTATCGTTCGGGAGGAGATGTCGTTTCAAGATTTTCAAGATGGCCACCATGATTTTGGATACTGGAACAAAGCAAACTCAGCAATTCTAAATCTCGAAGTCACCCTTATGCTTCCCACCAAGTTTAAGCTCAATCCGACTAACCATTCGGGAGCAGACGTTGTTTGAAGATTTTCAAGATGGCAACCGTGGCGGCCATCTTGGATATGGGAACGGAATAATGTCAGCTATTCTGAATCTCTATGTTACTCTGATGCCTCCCATCAAGTTTCAGCTCAATCAAACCTATAGTTTGGGAGATGTCATTTGTAGATTTTCAAGATGGCCGATATGGTGGCCATCTTGGGTATCGACATGAAATAATTTTAGCAAATCTAAATATCCATGTGGCCCCAATGCCATCCACCAAGTTTGGGCTCAATCTGATAGCCGAACAGAATGATTTTAATAATTCTGAATCTCTAAGCCGCTCCAATGCATCCCATTAAGTTTTGGCTCAATCCAACTTAAAGTTTGGAAGGAGATATCGTTTGAAAATTTCAAGATGGCCACATGACGGCCATCTTGGATATCAGAACGGATGTATTTTAGCTATTGTGAATCTCTTTGTCTCTCTGATGCCTCCCATCAAGTTTCGGCTCAATCTGACTTACGGTTTGGGAGAAATGTCCTTTGAAGAATTTCAAGATAGTCGCCATGGCGGCTACCTTGGATATCGGAACAGAACGATTTTAGCAATTCTGAATCTCTATGTTGCTTCGATGCCTCCCATCAAGTTTCAGCTCAATCTGACTTATGGTTTGGGAGGAGATGTCGTTTGAAGAATTTCAAGATGGCCGCCGTGGCATGCGGCCATCTTGGATACCGGACTGGAGTGATTTAAAAAATTCTGAATCTCTATGTCACTGTGATGCCTATTATGAAGTTTCGGCTAGATCCGACTTACAGTTTGGGAGGAGATGTCGTTTGAAGAATTTCAAGATGGCCACCATGGCAGCTATCTTGGATATCGGAACGGAACAATTTTAGCAATTCTGAATCTCCATGTTGCCACAATGCCTCCCACTAAGTTTCAGCTCAATCCAACTCATGTTTTGGAGGAGATGTCGAAAATGTGGAGAGCTAACGACCGACTGACAGAAGACGGACAACAGGCCATGGCATAAGCTGACCTAGAGCAGATGAGCTAAAAATATAAACTAACTGTCTTTAAGTGCTGAGAGACATTTTACAGCTGCCACGCAGCACTAATATCACATGTACATAATACAAATAGATCATAAAAGTAACAGCCCTTTAGAACAATGTCGCAATGACTTATAGCACCCTATACTGTACACGTACAAAAATGCACCAATATAAATAAATTAATGAAGTATGTAAAGAGGAAAGGCACAGATCAGCATGTCCTTCTGCGAACAAAACCTGTAAAATCTGCGAAGTATGATTAAGAGCTCTGTGTCTCACATTTTCCTCATAAACCAAAGATTCTGTAAGCATACAACAAAAGCATACGATCAGACTGTGCAGATGTTCAGGCTGAGCTGTGTCTTCTTTGGCTGCATGCCATGATATGGATCATTTTTTTTATTTTCATAAGCATCACATTTTAACAAAAAATGAATCTCAAACTAAAAAGCAAAACCTATAGGGAATGGATACACCTCCAAAGAAAATTTCCATTCCTGCTCACGGGGGCGGGGGGATGGTGGGGGTGGTGGGCTACATTTTAAGGAAACAATCTGCTCTGAGAGTAAATTCTTTCCTTTAAGATACCCGCAGTTTTTACAGTTTCAAAAACAGAGCAGGCAACAGTTTGTCTGAAATAGTTGTTACTCTTTATTAAACAGCAGCAAAACCTTTCAGGTGTAAACATTCACTGTATGTTGCCTAATTAATGTTGGTGAAATAAGGTTGAGGCCCAGAGTGGGAACTTCTTCATTTCATTAATTTAATGAGTTTCTAATACCTTATTATTTGTTTGTTTGATTTGGGCTTAACGTCGCTTTCAACCTTTTTCAGTCATATCGCGACGGTGTCTGGATGTGGCAGGGAGCTCAATGCTCACTTTTAGAGTGCTGCCTCACTGAAATATCACGCCCCAGACACTTTGACATGATATTCCACCCAGTCACATTATACTGACACTGAGCTGACCAGTTCTAGCTCTACTTTCTTAATGCTGAGCGCCAAGCGAAAGAGCAGCTAGTACCATTTTTAAAGTCTTTGGTATGACCCGGCCGAGGATCGAACCCGCAACCTCCCGGTCACAAAGCGGACGCTCTACCACTGAGCCACTGTGCCGGTCTAATACCTTATTAATAAACACATAAATAATGTCTACAAAACATCCAAAAACATGGACCAAAATCTTTCAGATACCTATAATGATAATAGATAAGTAGTTCCGAAAACAATGGATATCTTCCATGGTCTAAGGTGGTTTTATACCCATTAAGGACGTACCCGCAATTTCTTAGGTATTTATTAGTTGGTTTGGAGTTTAACACCCAGTCAAACCGGTTCTCGTGCACATTCTGACAACTGCTCTAGAATCAGCGGAAGACAGAGAATGAACGAGTAAAATATTTCATGATCAATCTCCATGAAAGAATGTTGTCTGACCCAGCAGGGATCAAACCTGCCACCTCATGATCTCCAGTCAGACCCACATCCGATTGAACCACCATGGCCACTTCTTGGGTCCAGCTACTATAAATGTAGAAAAAACGTTGTACGTTGCACATGGAGAAATTCTCATAATGGGAATACATTTGTGATAGTATGAACTAATATATAAGCCAGCACATGACAAAACCCACAAAATGGCATCTGCCCAGTCTGACCAGAGTCTTTGCTGTCCCCATGGAGAAAGACTGGGTCCTTAGCTAACCACTGAGTGCACAGCGAACAATCTGATCAGACTGGGTGGCTACCCAGGTTGATCTGAGTCCGTGCTGGGCACACATGCCATTCTGTAGGTTTTGTCATGCCCTGGCTCATATCATCTTCAGGAACAATTAACCTATGTACTTGGACATTGTAACTCCTTAATGTCCTTATCCTGAAACCTGAACACGGCCATGTAACTGCCAGATGATGCATCTAAAATGTGCTGGCTGATTGGCAAACAGTGCAGAGCCTGATCAAACTACTCTAGGAGCATGGGCTGTATATATATCAGATTTGTTATCATGACATATGCTGCCTATACATCACCAAAGGGACTGGACTATGTTTATATCTAACAGATTTGCTGTCATGACATCTCCAAAGGAACTGGACTATATTTATGGCTGTCTCTAATGTTGTTCCTCTTTAAGCAACACAACACACCGCCAATGGCCAGCATTAGTACAATTAAACTGCTTAATACTGCTACAGCTACTGTTGTCTCTGAAAATATAGTGAAAACACAGATCAGTTAGGACATGCAAACAGGATGCTTCAGGGGAATGGACGCGCTTTGCAGATGTTCTGCCATTTTACAAGGGAGATAACTTTAATGACTTCCTGCTAGCTTTCCTGCACACCAAACCTCTTCTGAAAAGGGTTCTATTCTAAAAGAACAAATTTGCTCTAATCTAAGAATATAAGTGGCGCAGTATTTTTTCTTTTCAGTATAAACACCTTTTCAGAAGAAAGTAGAACATCTGATAGTGTTGCCTCCGCTGAAAGAGTTTCATTTCACCAATATATATATATATATATATATATATATATATATATATATATATATATATATATATATATATATATATATATATATATATATATCAAATAAAAACTACCAAATCATTCTATGCATTCATGAAATCCAATCCGGGGCCTTGGTGTTCCTGTATATTGGTAACCATTGACAACCGTAAATGATCTAAACCTTTGACTGAATTATTGTGTTGGGGTTTAACGTCACGTCAACCCTTGTGGGTCGTTTTGTGTTGTCTCCCAGAGAAAGGGACAAAAGAGACAGAAGAGATAGTAGAAGAGATGAAAGAGAGGAACAGGGAAGAAAGAGAAACAGGAATGATAGTGAAGAAACAGAATAAATAAAAACATTCCCCCTCTACCCTTACCTGCTACAAGGATAGCAGGCCTTGCCCAACTGTAAGACAATATCAGTTGGACGCCCCGGTGACGTAAAATACACGACACCTTCACACCACTCGACCACCCCCGCCCCCTAAACCTCTGAACATGTATGATGTCAAGGGAAATAACACATTCTGCAATGGAGGCAATTTCATGCAAATGTGTCGGTGCTTTTTTGGCATTAAGAGTACTGCAAATGCAGCCATTGGATGCTAGATTGTTTTGACTTATCTTATCATATACAGTCGTACCTGAATTTATTCATGAATAGATGCATGCAGAGAATCTTATTTGTTTACTATCTGATGAAAGTTTAAATATAAGTGTATTACTGGAGGCCGTATGTTAGAATAATATTGAGTGTTTGCCTCTAAATACACCAAAAGTCATTTTACACCTGCATGCTTTTCCATCTTTTTTTTTATTTTGTTATATTGGATTCAATTTTTCTAATAATTCAAAAGAGAGAAGTTTATATGGTGGTCATACTACAGAACTGTTAGTGGCTCATAACATTATTGGAAGTGCTGTTGGCATCAGTATTAAAAATTTTGCTGGTCTGTCTCATATTATGCAGTTTAAAATCTTGTTCATTACTGTATACTCATCTTTGCAATTTACAAAAGCATCAAACCTCCTTATTAAATGCGGGAACCCACTTTAAATACCCATAACAGAATTCCATTTCAATATAAACTTAATCTGATAAGTTAAGAACAAAATCGTCTCTAATATACTTCATGCATAGAGTGCATAGCACAAATACATGCCACAGAGTATAACCAAACAACAGAGGTCAAGGTCAGTCAAGGATTTCGCACAATCTCATCTGGACTGTTGTTTGTCTCAAGGCAAGCTAGATTTTAAGAATCTTGTGGCAACATGCTAAGGCATTAATCAGAGTACACAGATTTCCAAGCTAATCTGTACTTCCACTGTTTGCAAATACTCTACTATTTGTATGTTTTCCGTGAATTAACACTGTAATAACTGGTAACAAACTTTCTCAATAAATCAACAACTAACCAAAATTGTAAGTTCAACATCAAACGAACATTAGAATAACATCATTGGAAAACTTGTCTTCAAGGTGACTGAATATACTTTGGTAGATTTCAGTCATTATTTACAAAAAAAAAAACAACAAAACTTTTGTACTTTTGTGACTTCCTAGTTGCTTTCCTGCACATTAGGCCCATTCTGAAAAGGTGTCTATTCTATAAGGAAAGAATTTGCAACCTTAGGGAGCAACTTCTTTTCTTTTAGAGTAGACCTCTTTTCAGAAGGGAGGTACAGCTTTTTAACTGTTTCGTTAATATGTTCTAGGTAAAAGGTCCACGGCATAGGACAACCCTTTTCACAGAACTGGAATTTTATAAAATGTGTACATCAGGTAGATGTTTTTAAAATACTCCACTTACAACATGATGACCAAGATGGCAATGTATCACTCACCTGGTTACCAGACAATTTTGAGTGAGTCATTTGGTCATTAGTTTCAAGAGAAAAAGTTCAATATTGATTTTCGAGATGGCGGCCATACTGGTTTTCCAATCAGAACGATTTTAGCTACTGTTGATCTACAAAAAAGGTAAGAGAAAAGTCCAGGGAGTGCCACAATCACAAACCGCAACCCTTCCCAGACCCCAAGAGGAAGAGGAAACCGACAAATCTAAACAAGCACAAACTGAACAAACGTATGAAAAGAACTAAAATTAGCTCTCTCTTCCCCAAGCGAGGTAATCGCAAAACTAAAAGGACTGAAAAACACAAGAACAAAATGACACACGGAACGACATACAAGTCACCCCGATACTTCCAATGAACTTTGAGTCAACTGCCCTTTGGTTCAGGAGAAAATGTACAAAACAGATTTTCAACATGGCCACTAGGGCGACCATCTTGGTTTTCCGATCAGAGTGATTTTAGCTATTTTTGATCTACAAGTCACCCCGATACTTCCTATCAAATTTCGAGTCAATGGGCCTTTCTATTCAAAAGAAGTTCAAAACAGATTTTCAACAGGGCAACTGTGGCAGCCATCTTGTATTTCTGATTAGAACCATTTTAGATATTTTGATCTACAAAAAAAGTAAGAGAAAAGTCCAGGGAGTGCCACAATTACAAACCGCAGCCCTTCCCAGACCCCAAGAGGAAGAGGAAACCGACAAATCTAAACAAGCACAAACCGAACAAACGTACGAAAAGCACTAAGATTAGCTCTCTCTTCCCCAAGCGAGGTAATCGCAATACTAAAAGGACTGAAAAACACAAGAACAAAATGACACACGGAAAGACATTCAACAAATCGCCTCGTAGAATAAACCACAAAGCAACAAGGAGTAAGACTAACACCGGGACCACCGCCTTAGAACGGTCGGTAGAGCAAACCACTGGGGGGTTTAAAGCACTTTTACAGCTAGCTAACTTCACCCTGGGTCCCGATGCTACTCTTAATACATAAATACATAAAAATTCGGTTCGCATAAAGGCTCCCAACTCAGTCAATGCATCAAAGCGACCCCGATACTTCATATCAAGTTTCAAGTCAATGGGCCATTCAGAAATGCGAGAAATAGATTTTCAAGATGGCCGCCATGGCGGCCAGCTTGGATTTCCGAACGGAATAATTTTAGCTATTTTTGATCTACCAGTCACCCCTATGATTTCTATCAAGTTTCGAGTCAATCTGCCTTTCGGTTCAGGAGAAGAAGAGATAAATAGACTTTCAAGATGGCCCCCATCTTGGATATCAGATCGGAGCAATTTAAGCTATTTTTTATCTACAAATCACCCAAAAGCTTCCTATCCAGGTTCGAGTCTACTGGCCTTTTAGTTCAGGAGAAGAAATGAAAAATAGATTTTCAAGATGGTCGCCATCTTGGATTTTCGATCGGAACGATTTTACTTTTTTATTTACAAGTTACCCCGATGCTTCCTACCAAGTTTTGAGTCAAGTGGCCTTCTGGTTCAGAAAAAGAAGCGAAAAAAGGATTTTCAAGATGGCCACTATGGCGGCAGTCTTGGATTTCCGATTGGAATGATTTGAGCTATTTTGGATCTACAAGTCAACCTAATGATTCCTACCAAGTTTCAAGTTAATTGGCCTTTCAGTTCAGGAGAGAAAGCGAAAATAGATTTTCAAGATGGCCGTCATGGCGGCCTTCTCGAATTTCCAAAACGAAAGATTTTTGCTATTTTTGATCTACAAGTTACCCTGATGCTTCCTACCAAGTTGCAGGGCAATTAGCCTTTCCGTTCAGGAGAAGAAGCAAATATTCGATTTTAAAAATGGCCGCCATGGCGGCCATCCTGGATTTTCGATCGGAACGATTCTAGCTATTTTTTTATACAAGTTACCCCGATGCTTCCTACCATGTTTCGTTTTGGCATTTGTTCAAGAGAAAAAACGAAAAATAGATTTTTCAAGATGGTCGCCACAGCGGCCATCTCGGATTTCCGATCGGAACGATTTTAGCTATTTTTGATCTTCAAGTCACCCCGATGCTTCCTACCAAGTTTCCAGTCAACTGGCCTTTTTAGTTCAGGAGAAGAAGCAAAAAATAGATTTTCAAGATGGCTGCTTGGATTTCTGATCAGAACAATTTTAGCTATTTTTGATCTACAAGTGACCTGGATGCTTCCTACCATGTTTCAGGTCCAGTGGCCAGTGGGGTGTAGGAGAAGTAGGCTTTTTGTTGACGTCACACCACGAACGACGTATGAGGCATGACGGACGATGGACATTGACTTAATTCAAAAGCTTACCTTGAGCACTTTGTGCTCAGGTGAGTTAAAAAAGTAGCAAATGAAGGGACTTTCACAAAATGCTAAAGAAGAATTTAACATAAAAGTCTTAAGCATGTGACCTAGATTATCAGGTACTGATGGCTATTTATCATCATAAGAGGACCTGCTGCTATAAGCCATCGATTCAACAGAATGCAGAAGATTCCCATCAGATACCGGTAATCCAATAAGACTTAATTAAAGAATAGACATACAGAGAGAGGCAAAACATAACTGTCTCATAAACTGTTGATTCGGGTAAACTAAAGTTAAATACTATGTCACTAACAAATATTTTCATTGACAGTTTAAAAAGTACCAATCTGCCGGTTGAAGTGTCAATTTCTGTTCACATTCGACGAAATTTAAATACTGCATTACTATTAAGCTTCTGAAGATCTTGTGTGCCTTATGCTTTAGCATTTTTAAAGTTTCAACACTAGCCGCAGTTTAGAACCAGTGATGTTCTAGTCGGCAGATCGATCAACACTGTTGGTATTTTATACCACATGAGCTAAGTTTTCCCATGATGCAGTTATTTCTGTAGTCTGCACAATAAACATGCCTTGCAAATAGATGCCAGTTAACTATCCTGTAGTTTTTATTCGAATGATTTACACCCATAAAACTATGCCACAGAGAAAGTTTTCCTTTACAAAAACACAATTAGTGTAAAAGAGTATATTTCTCTTATGAGAATATATTAGTTTCTGGTTAGACTCAGATATAAAGTGTCTAGTTTTATGGGTTTGTTATTTGTTTTCCACTCCCAAACATATAAAATATTTTCACAAATACACTCAGTGTAAAAACTGAAAAGAGAAAGGCTCTAAAATTTGGAAACTTTTTATACCTATGTTGGTAAACGTGTTCTTTTTGTTTGTTTGTTTGTTTGTTTTGTTTTATCTATTTTTATTTTGTTGTTGTTGTTGTTTTTACTTTACCCCAAAAGGCGGGACTGACATTTCTTCCAATATACCACAGTCTGGAAAAACTTGTACGAAAAATTAGGCCTATGTTTTGAGTGCAAAAATAAGAAAAATGATTAAGATTGACGTCTATGTATACCATAGGTCTAAGGCTATAAAAGTGGAACACTATTAGCTATTATTTGTTTTTTTTTTTTGTTTTTTTTTTTTTTTTGTTTTGTATTTTGGCATATGTATTAGGCACAATACAGTAAATAAGATTAACTATATTCACCTACGTCTCTGTCTTAACATTAGTGAAAGCATGATTACTGCAAGTGATACGATGACACCTGGAAGGAAGCAGTCAAAGTACATCATGAAAAACTAAACTATGTCCAAACAATACAGATGCCCCATTGCATGCCTTTTTAAAAGTCAAAAGGCCTGAAACCAGAGACAAAAAGCTACACATCATGAAAACATACCTATATAATTTTGACCCCCTTAAGCCCCAAATTTTATATAGTAAAACTGGCGAGGCGGTTCTAACAAGTACCCACTATCTATGTTTTGAACAGAAATTGGAAAAATATCGGAATTTTTATCTGAAAACTTTCAATTTTTGAAAGTGAAATTTTCAATATACTTGAATAGGCGTATTTTCGTAATGAGAAGCAAACACTCAGAATAAGAAGAAAAGGAAATTCCACACAATGATTAATGGAAAGATTTTAAGCATGTGAATTTAAAATTGTGCTTATTAGAAAATGGATGCTGTAATGCATCTACAATGCTACAAAACATACTGCTCAAATAGACAGAAGGCAGCAAAAGAAGAGACTTAAATCAAATGCTTAACACAACACTTAACACATTTCTTTACCATGTGACCTTGGCCATAGGTCGTGCATACTTAATTAGGTAAATATTATACAGAATCTAGAGTCTGCAATGCTATGAGCTATGAGACCAAAATTAAAGCTACAAATGAAAGTATAAGAAAACAAGAGGGCCATGATGGCCCTGTAACGCTCACCTAAGTATCATAGCACTTCAAGAACCTGACCAAGAAATGATCAAAGCAAACATTCTGACCAAAATTCATGTTAATTATATTTACAAGAGGGCACAGGAGGCCCTGTATCACTCATCTGATTAAGTAGATAAACTGCCCTTCCAGTTCGGGAGCTGAACGGCAAAAAAGATTTCCAAGATAGCGGCCATGGCGGCTACCTTGCATTTTTGATCGAAACGATTTTAGCTAATTTTTTTTTTTTATCTACAGGTCACCCTGATGCTTTCTACCATGTTTAGAGTCAATTGGCCTTTCGGTTCAGAAAAAAAATGTGGACAAGATCTCCACAAGCTGAGGCACTATACGCATGTGGCAAGTAATAAGATGTAGCACATAAACTGACTCCTGTATAATTCAGTGCTCCGGAATAAAACTGTAAGTGGAGTTAATTGGAAACAAAAAAATAAAAAAAAAAACATTCAAAGTGGCACAACTGCTGATATTTGGTGAACTGTAACCTCAGGGTCCAAGCTGGCCCAGAAATTTAGAGAGAAGTGACTTCTCCCTACTGGGAAAACAGGGAGAAGTTTGCTGCATCTAGGGACAAGTGGTTTGGATGGAGGACGGATGAAAGAAGCATGGCTATACTATAAGCTCATATGAGCTTTTGGCTGATTTGTTTTTCCTATACTTCAATATCTGACCAAACAATAACAAAACAAAAATAAACAACAACAAAAAAAAAAAACAAAAAAAAAAAACAAAAAAAAAACAAGAGGACCATGATGGTCCTATATCGCTCACCTGAGCAAACAGATTTGCATACTTAATATTGAAGTTTCAGCCAAGTTCACTGCTCTAAGATTTATGTATAAATTAAATAACCATGACGAATCATGACAGCTTGAACAAACTTGGTAGAGGGTAATCAAAGGAACATTCCTGCCAAGTTAAACTGAAATCGGTTCAGTGGTTTCTGATAAGAAGATTTGTAAAGGTTTCTATTTAGATATAGAGGGAAAATAAGCCCCACCCCCTAGCAGGCATGTTTTTTGACAAATCAGGATTGCTTGAACATTCTTGTTAGAGGGTCACCAAAGCATTATTGAAATTGGTCAGAAGGTATTTGACAAGAAGCATTTTAAAGTTTTCTGTACAGATATATACCGAAAATAAGCCCCGCCCCCTGGAGGCCATGTTTTTTGACGTATCATGAAGGCTTGAACCATCCTGGTAGAGGATCACAAAAGCAATATTCTTGCCAAGCTACAATGAGCTCAGTCCAACGGTTTCTTACGAGAAGATTTTTAAAGTTTTTTATATAGACATATAGGGAAAATTAAGCCCCGCCCCCTAGCGGTCATGTTTTTTGATGATCATGACAGCTTGAACAACCTTGGTTGAAGGTCACCAAAGAAACATTCCTGACAAGTTATATTGAAATCAGTCCATTGGTTTCTGACAAGAAGATGTTTTAGTTTTCTATATAGATATATAGGGAAAATAAGCCCCACCCACTATTAGCCATGTTTTTTGACAAATCATGATTACTTGAACAATCTTGGTAGAGGGTCACCAAGGAAACATTTTTGCCAAGTTGTAATAAAATCGGTCCTGTGGTTTCTGAAAAGAAAACTTTTAAAGTTATTCTATATAGATATATAGGGAAAATAAGCCCCGCCCCCTAGCAGCCCTGTTTTTGATGAATCATGATGGCTTGCATAACCTTGATAGAGGGTTACATAAGAAACATTTCTGCAATGTTAAAATGAAATCAGTCCAGTAGTTTCCGACAAGAAGATCATTAAAGTTTTCTATGTAGATATACGGTGAAAATAAGCCCCGCCCCGTACCAGACATGTTTTTTGACAAATCATGACAGCTTAAACATTCTTGGTAAAGAGTCACCAAGGAAACATATCTGCCAAGTTATATTCAAAATCGATCCAGTGGTTTCCGACAAGAAGATTTTTTCAAGTTTTCTATATAGATATATGTAGGGAAAATAAGCCCCGCCCCTACCAGCCATGTTTTTGACAAATCATGACGTCTTGAACAATCTTGGTAAAGGGTCATCAAGGAAACATTTCTGCCAAGGTATACTGAAATTGGTCCAGTGGTTTCTAACAAGAAGATTTTTTCAAGTTTTCTATAAAAATGGATAGGGAAACTAAGCTCCACCCTCTAGCGGCCATATTTTTTGACAACTCATGATTACTTGAACAATCTTGGTAGAGGGTCACCAAGGAAATATTTTTGCCAAATTATAATGAAATCGGTCCAGTGGTTCCTGACAAGAAGATTTTTCAAGTTTTTCTATATAGATATATAGGGAAAATAAGCCCCGCCCCCTGGCGGCCATGTTTTTTGAAGAATCCAAATGGCTTGAACAATCTTGGTAGAGGATCACCAAAGGAACATTTCTGCCACATTATACTGCAATCGTTCCAGTGGTTTCTGACAAGAAGATTTTTAAGTTTTCTATATAGATATATAGGGAAAATAAGCCCCGCGCACCCCCCCCCCCCACCCCCCCCCCCCCACCCCCCCAGGCGGCTATGTTTTTTGACGAATCCAAATGGCTTGAACAATCTTGGTAGAGAATCACCAAAGGAACATTTCTGCAAAATTATATGGAAATCGGTCCAGTGGTTCCTGACAAGAAGATTTTTTAAGTTTTCTATGTAGCTATATAGGGAAAATAAGCTCCGCCCACTGGCGGCAATGTTTTCTGACAAATCCAAATAGCTTGAACAATCTAGGTAGAGGATCACCAAAGGAACATTTCTGCAAAATTATACTGAAATCGGTCCAGTGGTTTCGGACAAGAAGATTTTTAAAGTTTTCTATATAGATATATAGGGAAAATAAGCTCCGCCCCTGGCGGCTATGTTTTCTGACGAATCCAAACGGCTTGAACAATCTTGCAAGAGGATCACAAAAGGAACATTTCTGCAAAATTGTATGGAAATCGGTCCAAGGTTTTCTGACAAGAAGATTTTTAAAGTTTTCTATATAGATATATAGGGGAAATAAGCCCCGCCCCCTGGCGGCCATGTTTTTTGACGAATCCAAATGGCTTGAACAATCTTGGTAGAGGATCACCAAAGGAACATTTTTGCAAAATTATATTGAATTCGGTCCAGTGGTTTGGGACAAGGAGATTTTTAAAGTTTTCTATATAGATATATACGGAAAATAAGCCCCCGCCCCCTGGCGGCCATGTTTTTTGACGAATCAAGATGGCTTGAACAATCTTGGTAGAGGATCACCAAAGGAACATTTTTGCAAAATTATATTGAAATCGGTCCAGTGGTTTTGGACAAGAAGATTTTTTAAGTTTTTAATTAAAAAATCTATTTTTAGCTCCTGTGACCTAGATATGCAATGAACCGGAACCATTTGAACAACTTTGAAAGAGGACCAACCAAGGATCATTCCTGTGAAGTTTGGTCAAATTACCACCAGTGGTATAGGAGGAGATGTTGTTTAAAGATTGTGGACGGACGGACATCCGGACGACGACGACGACGACGACGGACGGTGAGTGATCACAATAGCTCACCATGAGCCTTCGGCTCAGGTAAGCTAAAAAAAAATGCTGCAAGACTTTTTTTCGTAAATTTTATAAAGCTTTAACTTGTTTTATACTGATTTTTGTACTTCAAGGGAGACAACCCAGAAGAGTATTTAAAAACAACAGGACCATCATGGTCCTATATCGCTCACCTGACATACCCCCGTCCATGTTTTTTTAACGCATCTTGACGACTTGAACTGAATCTTAAAAGAGGGTCACATTTCTGCGAAGTTATATTGAAATTGGTCCAGTGGTTAAAAGTGTTTTATAAAGCTATAAAGCCCTACCCCTAACGGCCATGTTTTTTGATGAATCCTGACAGCTTGAGCAAACTTGGTAGAGGGTCACCAAAGGACCATTCCTGCCTAGTTATACTGAAATATGTTCAGTGGTTTCTGACAAGAAGATTTTTAAAGTTTTCTATTTAGATATATAGGGAAAATAAGCCCCACCCCATGGCAGCCATGTTTTTTGACGAATTATGATTGCTTGTACAATCTTGGTAGAGGGTCACCAAAGCAACATTCCAGCCAAGTAATATTGAAAATGGTCATGGGGTATGTGACAAGAAGAATTTTAAAGTTTTCTATGCAGATATATACGAAAAATAAGACCCGCCCCAATGGGGGCCATGGTTTTTGACGTATCATGAATGCTTGAACAATCTTGGTAGAAGGTCACCAAAGCAACATTCCTGCCAAGTTTCATTGAACTCAGTCCAACTGTTTCTTACGAGAAGATTTTTAAAATTTTCTATATACATATATTGGGAAAATAAGCCCCGCCCCCTAGCGGCCATGTTTTCTAACGAATCATGACGGTTTGAACAATCTTTGTAGAGGGTCGTCAAAGAAACATTCCTGCCAAGTTGTATTGAAATCGGTCCATTGGTTTCTGAAAAGAAGATTTTTAAAGTTTTATATATAGATTATATAGGGAAAATAAGCCCCGCCCCCGGCAGCCATGTTTTTTGACAAATCATGATTACTTGAACAATCTTAGTAGATGGTCACCAAGGAAACATTTCTGCAAAGTAATAATGAAATCTGTCCAGTGGTTTCTGACAAGAAGAGTTTTAATGTTTTCTATATAGATATATAAGGAAAATAAGCCCCGCCCCCTAGCGGCCATGTTTTTGACGAAACATCGTGGCATGAACAATCTTGGTAGAGGATCACCGAAGGAACATTTCTGGAAAAATTATATTGAAATCGGTCCAGTGGTTTCTGACAAGAAGATTTTTAAAATCTTCTATATAGATATATTAGGAAAATAAGCCCCGCCCCCTGGCGGCCATGTTTTTTTAAGAATTCAAACGGCTTGAACAATCTTGGTAGAGGATCACCAAAGGAACATTTCTGCAAAATAATGTTGAAATCGATCCAGTGGTTTCTGACAAGAAGATCTTTAAAGTTTTCTATATAGACAGATAGGGGAAATAAGCCCCGCCCCCTGGCGGCCATGTTTTTTGACGAATCCAAATTGCTTGAACAATCTTAGTAGAGGATCACCGAAGGAACATTTCTGAAAAAATTATATTGAAATCTGTCCAGTGATTTCTGACAAGATGATTTTTAAAGTTTTCTATATAGATATATAAGGAAAATAAGCCCCGCCCCCTAGCGGCCATGTTTTTTGATGAATCCAAATGGCTTGAACAATCTTCGTAGAGGATCACCAAAGGAACATTTCTGCAAAATTATATTGAAATCAGTCCAGTGGTTTCTGACAAGAAGATTTTAAAAATTTTCTATATAGCTATATTGGGAAAATAAGCCCCGCGCTGGCGGCCATGTTTTTTGACGAATCCAAATGGCTTGAACAATCTTGGTAGAGGATCACCAAAGGAACATTTCTATAAAATTATATTGAAATCGGTCCAGTGGTTTCTGACAAGAAGATTTTTAAAGTTTTCTATATAGATATATGGGGAAAATAAGCCCCGCCCCCTGGCAGCCATGTATTTTGACGAATCCAAATTGCTTGAACATTCTTGGTAGAGGATCACCGAAAGAATATTTCTGCAAAATTATATTTAAATCGGTCCAGAGGTTTCTGACAAGAAGATTTTTAAGGTTTTCTATATAAATTTATAGGGAAAATAAGCCCCGTCCCCTGGCGGCCATGTTTTTTGACGAATCCGAATGGCTTGAACAATCTTGGTAGAGGATCACCAAAGGAACATTTCTGCAAAATTATATTGAAATCGGTCCAGTGGTTTCTGACAAGAAGATTTTTTAAGTTTTTAGTTAAAAAAAATCTATTTTCAGCTCCTGTGACCTAGATATACAACGGACCGGAACCATTTGAACAACTTTGAAAGAGGACCAACCAAGGATCATTCCTGTGAAGTTTGGTCAAAATCCAATCAGTGGTTTAGGAGAAGATGTTGTTTAAAGATTGTGGACGGACGGACGGACATATGGACGACGACGACGACGCCGACAACGACGACGACAGACAGTGAGTGATCACAAAAGCTCACCTTGAGCCTTCATGTCAGGTGAGCTAACAAGAGGCCCATGGGCTACAACGCTCCCCTGATTTAACTGCAGCAAGTTACACGTCATTCCTTATTAGCCCGTCAAGTTTCAAGGCAATGGCTTAAACAGTTTCCGAGATATCTTGCTTGCAACGTTAAAATGCTGCAATTTTCAAAGGGCCATAAGTAAAAAAAAAGTTCAGATTTTTTTCAGAAGTTAACTGGTTCATCTACTTATCCTGTCCTTTAAAGTTTTTTTTTCTTCTATTTTTAGCTCTGGCAAGAATTTTGTTCAGCAGAGCAGAACCATTTTAGCAATTTTGGCAAAGGGGCATAAAGGAACATTGATGTGAAATTATTTTGAAATCCGGCCACTGGCCATGGAGATGTCGTTTAAATGTTTTTCTATTTTTAGCTCTGGTGCCCATTTTGTTCAGCAGGGCAGAACCATTTGTTTGTGTTGAGGTTTTACGGCCCAGTCTATCCAATATGGTCATGTCGAGTGCGGTCAGTTTACCTAACCACACGTTTATTGGGCAGGCTCAGTCCTCTAAGTGGTTAACCAGTATTGTGCACATTCTTTCGCCAGAAATCGACAACTGCCCTTCTTGAATCAGCACCATTTTGGCAAATGTGGTAGAAATCATTTTGAAATCAGGCCACTGGCCAAGGAGATGTATTTTAAAGGTTTTCTTTTCTATTTTTAGCTCTGGTGGCCATTTTGTTCAGCCGAGCGGAACTTTTTTAGCAATTTTGGTAAAGGGCCATAAGAGGAACACGTCTGTGAAATTATTTTGAAATCAGGACACTGGCTGCGGAACAGATGTCTTTCAAAGGTTTTTTTAGTTTTAGCTCTGGCTGCCATTCTGTTCAGCCTAGCAGAACCATTTTAGCAATTTTGGTATAGGGCCATGGAAGGAATTGGAGGAACACTTCTGTGCAAATATTTTGAAATCAGGCCATTGGCCAAGGACGAGATGTGGTTTGAAGATTTTCTATTTTTAGCTCTGGTGGCCACCTTGTTCAATGGAGCAGAACCACTGCGGTCATCTTGGATTTCTGATCGACACAATTTTGACTCATTTCGATCCAGAAGTCATCCTGTTGCTACAGAGCAAGTTTTGGCTCAAGGCGACCAGAAGTTTGGGAAGAGATGTTGAAAATTGATATTCAAGATGGCAGCTGTTATGGCCATCTTGGATTTCTATCAGCTCATTTAGCTAATTTGTGTCTACTAAGCGGCCTAATGCTCATCATCAAGCTTCAATTCAACTGGATTATAGAGATGTCCAAAATATGAATTCTCAACATTTTCCCATATAAACGTATAGGGCCCATACGAATGCATGGGGAAGCAAATTTGTCCTTGTCGTAAAAATGTCAAACATCAGTGTAGGACCATCATTTTAGAACTCTGATAGACCTCCCGTCCCCGATGATTTGTGCAAAGATTCAGGCCCAAGGCATCCTCTGTTCTGACGAAAATTTTTAAAAGTTTTTACCATGTATGGGCATGGGGGCCATCTTGGTCAATGGACCGCAACCATTTTAGCAATCTTTCATTCCCCTGCCCCAAGAAGGCTCCACATGAAATTTGAGCAACATAGGCCCAGAGGCTTCAGAGGAGAAGTCGTTTGAAATCTCAACATTTTTCCCATACAAATGTATGATGCCCGTACAATTGCATTTGGAAGCAAACTTGATCTCGCCGTAAAAAGGTCAAATGTCAATGTACAATCATTATTTTAGCAACTTTGGCAGACCTTCCACCCCTGATGGTTTGTGCAGAGATTCAGCCCCAAGGCATTCTTGGTTTTGGAGAAGAAGATTTTTAAAGGTTTTTACCATATATAGGCATGGCGACTGCCACCATTTTAGCAGTCTAGCGTTCCCCCAACCTAAGGTGTCTCCATATGAAATTTGGGCAAAATTGGCTCAGCGGCTTCAGAGGAGAAGACTTTGAAAATGTTAATGGACTGACGCACACATGGACGGACGACGGATAAAAAGTGATCACTATAGCCTATCCTGAGCATAGCTAAGGTGAGTTAAGATTCCCCCTCTTACCTGCTACAAGGATAGCAGGCCTTGCCCAGCCGTAAGCCAATCTCAGTTGGACGCCCCAGTGACGTAAGATACACGACACCTTTGCCACACCCGACCACCCAGACATAGGGACACAAATTTGCCCTTGCCATAAAAAGGTCAAAGGTCAATTTACAGTCATCATTTGAACAAACTTGGTAGGCCTTGAGTCCTCGATGCTATATACCAAGATTCAGCATCAAAGCTTCCTTGGTTCTGGAGAATAAGATTTTTAAGTGTTTTTACCATATATGGGCATGGCGGCCATCTTAATTAAAGGATCGTGAGCATTTGTATAAATTTTCAATCCCCCTTTAACAGAACGCTCCGCATGAAAACTGAAGAAAACTGGCCCAGGGGTCTCAGAGATTAAATCATTCAAAGGTGTGGACGACGGACGGACAACAGACGGACAATGGATGATGACGGACAATGGACGGCAAGTGATGACAATAGCTCATCCTGAGCTGTCAGCTCAGATGAGCTAAAAAAAAAGATGAATGCTGTCTGTAACAATTTAGCTTAGTGCTGTAGGGGTCAAAATGTCATTTGCTGATAATCTATTATATAAACATCCAAAAAAATGCTTGTGGAAACAAAGAACACACTATTTACCTTTTTGAATTACAGCTTGATTAATAGTGACTTCATCCTCAATTCCACAGGCTTTCTTGATATCAATTGGAATGGACGAATTCATAATCTGAGCAAACATTTCAAGTGGACATAAATTATCACAGTCTGCAAGATATAAAATAAAAATAAATATTTACTATTGCTAAAGAAATATGATATGACACTCTTAATGACATCAAACGGAAGTTCCCAGCACACAGGATAACATGAAACGCTTGCATCAAAAGTGATCTAGAAATCTGAGAACAGCTAAGAAATGTGATACAGAGCATCAGAGATTAATATTGTGGTAAAACTGTGTTTATTATACACCTTGAAAATATATCCTTAAAATGCCATTTATAGCAGTACCAGCTGACTTTACATTACGAAAACACGCCAATTCAAATATACTGAAAATTTTACAACCAAAAAAGGAAAATTTTCAGATAAAATAAATCTGATAGTTTTCATATTCCTGCTCAAAATATAGCTTGTGGGTACTCGTTAGAACCGCCTAATAAGAAAAATAATGTATACCTCGGTAAACCCCAGTTTTACTATATAAAAGTAGGGTTTAAGGGGGTCAAAATTATAAAGGCATGTTTTTCGTGATGATTTATTTTTTTCTGAGAAAAAAGCTTGACATTTCATTTGAAATGTCTGCATAGCAGATGATTCGTGTGACATATCAAGCCTTATTTGTGTGAAAGGAAAAAATAAAATGATAAGAACAGAATGGTCTCTGAACAATGCTTAAGCGTAAAGTAATTTTATTTGATCAAAACTGATTTGGATAATCATTATATTGCTAATGGTGACTGGGTTAATCAATTTTAAAATAGTGTTAATGGCTGCTCGACACATGAGAATGTTGCCAACAAAGGACTTCAATTTCATTAGATCAACGTAAACAAGCCTAGAAGTGAGAGTGTATTATGGATCTGGACAACTGGAGAATCTCAACCGATCAGGATTTTCAGATCAGAGAGTAAGATACTTGACTGTTTCAAATTATCATAACCAGGTAACAGGTTACATATCTGACATGGCATTGTCCACAGTCCATGATTCTCATGCATGCACAGAAGAAAGAAGACAGCACCAAGGTCTATAAACCTTTATCTTTGCATTTATCTTAATTATTCAGGCACTGTAGCTCCTTACTCATCGACTCGCCTATGCTCAAGCAAGTTTTCTGCTTGCAATTTGGCCTAATGAATTGCAATTTTTTCTGATAGACCATATAATATTATGTAATATAAGGCTCTTCAAGATATTTCAGATAATGGTACAATGTGAAGTGAATACATACATTTCGACACTTACTATACTTATCCCAAAGTTAAAAAGTCAATCTACGCTATCTACTGATATCCCTAATAAGTGTTGGCTGAATGTCAAACTGTGGAGACACAGACATATATCTTTCCAAATGTTTAAAGGGGGTGGGGGTGGCAGATACAGTAACTAGATGGTAAATGTTTTGTGATTCTTGCCAAATAAAACTATTCTGACTTCCTGCATGCTTTACTGAAAACTTAGCCCCTTCTGAGAAAGGGTCCACCCCTAGAAAGTAAGAATCCGCTCCCACAGGGAGCGAATTCTTTTCTTCTAAGGTGCCCTTTTCAGAACAGGGCCAAAACATTTTTGAAAGAGTAATGTCCCTCCCTTGCTAATATTGTACGCAAGTCCCAATAAGATCCCAGATGTTTTCATGAATTCTTCATAGACTGCACTACCTTTGTGTATATAAGCATTTAGTTCATATCAAGTCTATTAACACCGTTGAATGACTGTCATTTGTAATGCAATTCCTTGTACGCTGTTCTACTTCTGAAAAACTGTACAACTACAGTCATTAAACCTCGCATATAATTAAATATCGTATTTATTCTAATATACGCCCCAGGGGTGTTGGAAATCATTGCTGCTAAAATGACAGTACTGAGTCCAAATCTAAGCCATAAATTAGATATTATGATGGCCTGCTCAATTTTGCATGTGTTAGTAATGCTTTGTTTAGGTTGAGGTTCAAAGGACCAGTCAACCTAACCACACTTTTACAGGGCAGGGATAGTGCAGATTATACTTTCATTTCCTTTGGGATCATTGGGCCTATTGTTATATCTTTGAAAATGGAGTTCTGCTCTTGTATACGCTAGAGGGCGTAAGCAGTGTTGCGAACTTCCATTACTGCTTATGAAGAGTTTCAATAAAACCGAGACTCCCATTTTCTATCTGTAATGCGTTCTTTTTTCAAAAGGCAACTCTTAAGATTTTTATTAGTCCTCTAAGCGGTTGACCAGTATTGTGCACATTCTGTCAACAGAAACTGACAACTGCCCTTCTTGAATCAACTGGAGAGAGAAAATGAACATAGAAAATATGTCATGATCAATCTCCATTAAAGAATTTTGCAGACATGGCCAGGGTCGAACCTGCAACCTCCTGATTCTCAGTCAGAAGTGGATCCAACTGAGCCACCGATGCCCAGGCTTAGTAATGCTTTTCCCAAGTTTAGTAATGCTTTCCCCTAGAAAAGTTAGAGATGGGTTTATAAGAGTAGTAGCTTATATTAGAATAAATACTGTAAGTAGGCTTTTTTGGACTGTGAGATACTTAACTGTTTGAAGGCAATGATAGGGACACAACGAGGATTTTTATTTGACATTCACAATCGTTCTATTGAGCATTTTCTTTCATACAAGATGCATATGAAATACTAGAGACCCTAAGAGCCAAAAATAGCTCACCTGGACCAACTTGCCAAAATGCCAGCATGAATTCCCCATCAGGATAATTTTAGCTATTTTGGAGCTACAAGTCACCCCGATACTTCCTATCAAGTCAGTTGGCCTTTCAGTTCACTTCAGGAGTTTTAAAATAGATTGTAAAGATGGTGGCCATTGCTGCCAACTTAGATTTCAGATTAGAACCATTTTAGCTATTTTTGATCACCCAAGTTGCCCAGATATACCAAGATTAAAATCAGTTGGCTTTTGGCTTTTGGATTCAGGAGTAGAAGTTCATAGATTTTTAAAATGGGGGTCATGGTGGCTATATTGGATTTCAGGGGCCTTTGTGCGAACCGGGTTTTTGTGTGTTTCTGTATTAAGAGTGGCATCGGGACCCAGGGTGAAGTTGGCTGGCTGTGAAAGTGCTTTGGGCCCTGCCGACCGTTCTAGGGTGGTGGTCCTGGTGTTGGTCTTGCTCTTTGTTGCTTTGTGGTTTGTTCTGTGGGGCGGTTTGCTGTGTGTCTTTCCGTGTGTCATTTTGTTCGTGTGTTTTTCGGTCCTTTTGGTGTTGCAGTTGCTTCGCTTGGGGAAGAGAGGGTTTGTCTTGGTGCTTTTCCTGCATCTGTTCGGTTTGTGCTTGTTTGGGTTTGTCGGTTTCCTCTTCCTCTTGGGGTCTGGGAAGGGCTGCGGTTTGTGATTGTGGTACTCCCTGGACTTTACTCTTACCTTCTTTTCAGAACAGAATGATTTTAGCTACTTTTGATATATAAATCTCCCCAGTGCACGAAACCAAGTTTTGAGTCAATCTGTTCCACGGTCTGGGGGGATTTCTGAAAATGTGAAAAGTTAGCAGACAGATGGACAAGGGAAAATGGAGAATGCATAAGCTGACCTGGAGCTTTGCTCAAGCTGAGCTAACAGTGTAACAGGGTTGAAACCAGCCCAGACATTTTGGGAGACATCATGCTTCCCACACAGGAGACACTCCTACCAAACCAGTATTTTATTTAGGCAGGATTTTGTTTGTTTTGAGGTTTTACAGTCCAGTCAACCCACTGTGGTCATGTCAAGCACTGTCAGTTTACCTAACTAGACTTTTACTTGGCAGGCTTAGTCACCTAAGTGGTTAAAAAGTATTGTGCACATTCTTTTGCCAGAAACTGACAACTGCCATTCTTGAATCAACAGAAGGGAGGGAATGACCGTAGAAAACATTTCATGATCAGTCTCCATAAAAAATGTTGCCAACCCTGCGGGAATCCAACTCACAACCTCCTGATCACCAGTCAGAGGCACATTTAACTGAGCAATCGAGGCCGTCTACTTGGGCAAGATATATTGCAATAAATTTATAGAAATGAAGCAATGAACTTAGATTCTGCCTTTTTTTCTTTCCTTGTATGTGTGCTTTTTTTTTTTTTTTTTGTTTTTCTAGATTCGAGATTCGAGAAGTGCTCCTAACAAAATACTGACTTAGTTCTCCCAGTGACACTCTTCTGTCATGACTGCTTTATTTGGTATTCCATCCACACAAAAACAAGTGCACATCCAAGACATATGTAAAACTTAATACCCGAAGTAAAACACACACTTACCTTTTAATTTGAGATTATATGGCACTGAGTCTGGGTCAGTTTCATTTTTATAAAACATCTGGACATAGAAACTTCCCTCCTTTAGTTCATGAAGCTCAACAATAACACAGGCTGTGTATGGTGGCTGTCTATCATTGAAGACATCCAATGTTTGAAGCAATGAAACAACTGTTGAATCATGCTACAGAAAGTAAAAAGTGGACAGGTAAAAGACCCTGTAAATAACATTCTGCAGACATGCCTGAGCTAACAGTGTTATCCCATATCAGACACCACAGAATGTAGTATCTGATCAGATCTACAGCATAGCTCCAGATCAAGCAATCATACCAACCAAAAGTTGTTGATATTTTCTTATTGTTAAAAAAAATATGCCGTGGTACTCATTAGAAGAGCCTCATCGAGGCTCTTCAAATGGGTACCCAAAACATATGTTTTGATTGAGAAATAAGAAAACTACTTTTCTGTTGACTCCTCTCATCTGGCGCTAAGGTCTACACTGTTTGTCCATCATCCAGCAGCTTTTAGATACATCGATCATTAGGGAGCAAAGTTTTAGGTCAAATACGGTAAGAATTTAAGTGCAAGACAAATATGGTAAACACAATAAATAAGAGGACCATAGTGATCCTTAACACTCACCTGTGCTGAAAAGTAGGTCAAGGTCACTAAATATCTACAACATTCAATAATCTGGAGGACATAACTCTAAAGATACCTATGTCACCCTCTGCAAGTTTCAAGCAGATCCAATTAAAGCTGATGGAGCCAGTAAACAAGGTTAATTAAATGTGTTTTAGCAATCTAGGGATACAACTCTGTGTACCAGATTGAGTAGGTTTTCAAACTTTTTCAAAATCTTTAAAGGGTTATAACATTCTTAAAGTGTGGTGTACACACATCCGAGACTTCATCCATGTCCACCTTATCTGCAAGTTTCAGGAAGAAAACTGAACAAATAATGCTGACAGCAAAGTCAAACAAAGCATTTTTTCAGCAATCAAGGGGATGTATCTCTAACAGTAATGATTCGATCTGGCCAGCTTTCGAACTCATCCAAGATTTAATCAATGACTATATTATTTGCAAGTTTCAGGGAAATCCTTTCAAAACTGAATAAGTTATGCTGATGACAAAGTCAAACAGAGGTTTTACCAGTAATCGAGGGAACTAAGATTAAAGATCTGATCTGGCCATTTTTCAATCTTGTCTGAGATTCCATCCAACTTATCTGCAAAACGTTTCGGAAAAATCTGATCAAATCTGAATGAGTTATGATGATGATAATGTCAAACATACGTTCTTCAAGCAATCAAAGGTATGTAACTCTAAGATAATGATCCCATCTGTCCGGTTTTCAAACTTGTGCTCAGATTCCATGCATGTCTACCTTATCTGCACGTTTCAGGTAAATCTGATCACAACTGAATGAGTTACACTGATGACAAAATCAAACAGGGGCTTATTCAGCAATCACGGGGATATATATCTAAGGTCAATTACAATATGACCAGTTTTCAAACCTGTCCGATATTTCATAAATGTCCATCTTACCTGCAAGTTTCAGGAGCATCTGATCAAAACTGAAGGAGTTATGGTGATGACAAGCATTTGTCCATTGTAAGTCTATGGGAATTTGTGGTTGCCATAGCAACCAAAGTTTTCATTGGATTTCCATGAATGTCATTCATGCCCCACCAGAGGCATGCTATAGATGAGAAATGCTTAAGATCAGCTTGAAGACTGTTGAGACATAACTGGTCAAAGGTGCTGATGGATGATAAACGGACGACGGACAGAAAACTATCCTATACGCTCCCCTGAAGCCTTCAGCCCAGGTAAGCTAAAAATCAATAAAAATAAAGAAATAAGATATTCTTCAGGCACGTCATCTAAAAAACAAATCTGCCTAAGCTAGAATTTATTGGAAAAAATTAAAGCGAAATGTCATTCATAGGTTGTCTGCTTATTCATGTTTGTCATCAGTGTACATTTAAGTGAATCCAAAACGTGCTTAATATCTAATTTCTGATATTTTTTTCTTTTCTTTTAAAAAAACTAGTCCCTGATATTTTGAGTGAATTGTCTCCAATTCACATGAAATGTTAAGCCGAATTATCTTGGAAATATTAACAAAATATTTTACAACACTGTCTGCCAATATGTAGATATGCAATTTTAAATTTAAATGTAGTATCATAAGCTTTCAAATAAAAACTGTCATTTTTTAATAGCAGTTCTGGCTGCACACTCCCAAGGTATGCTTGGCAGTTTCACTGTTTATTTTATTTGCCTACTGAATAGTCATGTCCACATCCACTGCACCACTTCTGATGGTCTTGTATTGCTAGAAAATGTCCCTTTATTTGTACATATAGCAGATAGTGATCAAAGCTCACATACCCCAAGCCATAGCTATCAGAAGTATGTTGAACCAATTTTGTAGATGCAAATTTCCCTTAGTACTGCATGAGAGAGATGGGCAAAAGAAATAAATTTCAGCAGCTTGGTATTCTCTTACACAACATACTTCACCATTGTCAGGGTTTATAAAAAAATGAAGACTCTGGCTCTGATAACAGGTGAGAAATGTGTGATGGATTTTTATGAGAAAGTATGAAAATTGGACAAATAAAGGGAATGATAAGCAGGAGGATGCTGATTCTCTCTTACACAATAAGTCAAATCAAATGTTTGTACAAAACTTCAAAATCCTAGGTTTCATAGATCCTGAGAAATCTTTTGACACAAATTGCCCTATGTCTTACTTTTGTGTGACAGTTGGAAAAAAGAAAAAAATGAAAATAAATCACAGTCTCTTGCTTTTCTTTTACACAATAGACTTCAACCCTCTGTAGGTGTGTGCAAAATTTGAAGACTCTAGCTCTCATAGCACCTGAGAAATCTCTGTGACGAAAACTTTTATTGGCAAGAAAGAAACATGGACAACTAAAGAGAATAAGAATGAGGATGCTTATTCTCTCTTATACAATACAAATAGTTGTACCCAATGTTTGTACCAAATTTCAAAATCCTAGGTGCAGTAGTTCCTAAGAAATCTTTGACAAATTTTCCCAAGAATTACATTGGAGTGAGAGATGAAAAAAAGGAAAAGAAAAGAAAAAAGAAGGCAAAATAAACTTCGGCATCTTGGTTTTCTTTTATACTATGTACTTCACCTTCTGTAGGTGTTTACTAAATTTGAAGACTCTGGCTCTCATAGGAGCTGAGAAATCTGCGACAAAAAATTCATTGGGAGAAAAAGAAAAATGGACAAATAAAGAGAATGATAAGCATGAGGACGCTTATTGGCATAGCCAATGTTTATACAAAATTTCAAAATACTTGGTACAGTAATGGTTGTTCCTAAGAAGTCTTTGACGAAAACTTTTATTGGAGAAAAAGAGAAAAATGGACAGATAAAGAAATAATGAGGATGGTGATTCTTTCTTACACAATACAAGTAGCCGTTACCTAATAATGTTTGTACCACATTTCAGAGTCCTAGGTGCAGTGGCTACTGAGAAATCTTTGACATAAATTACCCTATGCATTACATTGTAGTAAGAGAAAGAAAAAGGAAATAAAATACGGAAAAAAAGGCAAATGTTTCGGGCATCGTGGTTTTCTTTTACTAAATACACTTCAATCCTCTGTATATACAAAATTTTTTGACTCTGGCTCTCATAGGTGCTAAGAAATCTGTGACAAAATATATTGGAGAAAAAGAAAAATGGACAAATAAAGGGAATGATAAGAATGATGCTGACTCTCTCTTACAAAATACAACAAGCTATACCCAATCTTTCTACCTAATTTCAAAATCCTAAGTGCTGCAGTTCCTGAGAAATCTTTGATAGAAAAAAGTTTACACACACACACACACACACACAAACATTGTTACGGAAAAGACAAAAACTGTTTACCTCGTTACTTCGTATGCCGTGGGTATAATTACATGTAAAGGCCAGAGGTATCTAAAACAATACTGGAAGTTATACTTACAGCTGAATACAGAAACATTTTTTGTTGGGAATCTGGTGTCTCTGATATGTTCTTCATATTTTTCAGCATCTCTCCTACTAATGACCCTAGCAGAGAAAAGCAATACTTACTGATAGTTTTACTAGAGTACAAGAAACAGTGCAGAACATATTCAAATGTTCTATTCCTAAGTCCCAATATAAAACAAAGCCAAAAAAATTCAAATGCTTTAAAGCATTGAAAGAAAATAAAGCAAAACATATTCCAATGCCCAGATGACACAACAAGACATTAAGCAGCAAACAAATGAGCCACTTCTTTTACAAATTGAACGAAAATACAACTGTGTTGCCTTAAAAAGGTCAGGTGATGATATGGTGTTTTATGTCCATTTCAACATTAAGTCATACTGATATGACGGAATGGTGATAATGAAAGGCAATGAAGCACCATACAGTCATCAGCTGAATTCCACCTCCAGCGGGACTGGAGCCCGGGACCTTGTGATCCAAAGTCAAAAGAAAAAAGGCCAGGGCCCAGTTGTTCAAAGCGTCATTAGCTTAACGAGCTCGTTAAGGGTCATTTCAATATACAATAATCTGATATTTTTTGCTGAAAAAATGTGAGTAGCTTTTTTCAGCAAAATATTTCAGTATATTTGCATATCACTCGCTGTAAATTTTAATGAACCGACAACTAACGATATCGTTAGCTTTGAACAACTGGGCCCTGCTCTTTAGTTTTATTACAGAGTGCTTCTGTTTTGACTCCAATCTTTGCAACGAAATGTGTACATACCTCCAAATGAGGCAACTGTTTTTTTGTTGTTTTCTTTTTTCATCTGAAAAGTATAGCTATTGTTCTTATATCTCCATGAAAATATATATTGTGGGTGCTCATTAGAAGCAGCTGGGAGAGGCATTCCTAACCAAGGCACTTATAATGAGTACCCAGAACCTATGTGCCCTGAAGAAGTAAGCAAATACCAATACTATTGGTTGAACAAGACATCTTATCTGGAGCTATGAAGGAAAACCAAGTCCTACCTCCTCTAAGATAAGCTACTTGTTGGTGAGAACTGGCAGCATAGATATCTCTCAGTGCAAGAAGCCTCTCTAATGTGTCATTCACCATCACCCAATCTGGTAGTGTGTAGCCACTGACGTACTGAAACAAATTATATCCTAGCGCTAAAGACTATACTTACTATTTACAGTCAGCCCTCTTTTTATCAACACTCGATACAACAATAAAATTTGTTACAATGATAATTTGCCTAGCATGAAACCTTCACTCATGAAGTCACACCTATTCAGAAATTTTACAAGAACATTGTATTTAATATGTCAAGAAATATATGTTTTGGATATTTGATAGATAAGGCATTTTTTTCAACGAAAAGCGTCAATATTTTTTTCTTATTTCTCCATGCAAGCTATGTTGAAAGTACTGGTTAGAAGTGCCTTAGAGGGCTTTCTAGACCCTGGTTTTTTGTGGAATAATATAAATAATATTTATCTGAATAACTCTCTTATCTAAAGCTATCTATCCTGTTTTTTTTTGTTGTTGTTTGCTGTCATTCAACTCTTATCTGGTTTCTTGCGAGGGCTTTGTGCCATGACTGACTTTCCTGGGTATTGCAATTTTCTTCTTTCTACTATGTACAAGGGTCAGTCAAAATATCTGAGCATAACCACATAACATTTTAACTGACCTTGAGGTGACATCTCTGGCATCCATCAAGAAAATCAACCCAGTATTGTCAGAAAATATGCAACAGGGAACAAAACGTTTACTTATGGAAAGATACATAAAGATGCCAGATCTCCCCATACCTGCTTGTCTAGTAGAGCTAATTTTGAGAGCAGCATAAGTATGTCTCTAATCTAACAACACATCTACAATCCTGATCCTATTTGCAGTTCCTATGTCAACATCATCATCAATATATGTGTATCATAATTTAAGAGAGGTATCAGGTGAATATTTTTCTTGTTTCTCCATGAAAACGTATGTTGTGGATACTCATAAAAGTATCTCACTGTGGCGCTTCTAATAAATACCTACAATATATGTTTTTATGAAGAAATAAGAACAATATCAATATTATTTGGCTGAAAAAAAAAAACAAAAAAACATTATAGAGCTGTGATTATTGTTGCACTCCTGTACTTTCTGGTCTATGTGATCAATTGCTTACCTGACAGAAGATTGGATCAAGTACATGTCCCATACCCTCCCATGTAGCATTTTCCCCAGCATGCTCTGACACATATTCATACAGATCCTAAAAAAGATGAAATTGTATCATTTTATTGCCATCAATAGCTCGGAATGTTGTTTCAGATTTTGTGTTTTACTTCCCACTCAACATTATTTAAGACATATCGAGATATGTAAGTATGATAATGCAATGAGGCGTCGTACAGTCATAAGGTTTAAATAACACATAACATAATCACAAAACAGCAATCTAACAAAAAAAAAAAAAAAAAAAAAAAGCGGTGTAGCACCTGCTGGGATTAAGTCATACAAGTTTCTATTTGTATTGAAAAAAATCTATGTTTTGCGCTCACGAGACACCCACTGACTATAAGGGTTTTAGGTAAAAACTGACTAAGTTAACAAAGCGGAAAAGTTGAAAAAAAAATCTAAAAATTATGAGCAAACAATATGCACATCTACATACCATGGCCAAAACATCTGTGAAGTTTCCAAATGATTGGCCAAAAACTGTAGGAGGAGTTGCGCTCACGAGACACCCACTGACTATAAGGGTTTTAGGCAAAAACTGACTAAGTTAACAAGGCGGAAAAAGTTGAAAAAAAAATCTGAGAATTATGAGCAAACAATATGCACATCTATACACCATGGCCAAAAAAAAGATCTGTGAAGTTTCAAAATGATTGGCCAAAAACTGTAGGAGGAGTTGCGCTCACTAGTCAAATGTTGACGAATGAACGAATGGACAAACGGACGAATGGAGGAACGGACGGGTTACGGCATGTATATATCGCACCTGCATGCTAAAGCAGGTGCGACAAAAACAAAAACACCATATTGGCTTGGTCAATAGTTGGTCAACAGTAAATCTGATTGTGGGTGGGGGCTTAAACTTGGTTTTATGAAAGTTAAACCTTATTTTGACTAAAACCCAAACTTTTAAGACACCATAATTATTCTAAAGATTTGACCAATCATATATGAGGAACAAAGTCATGGCAGCAAAATTGTTTTCCATGTGCTGTTGACACAACCTTAAACTGATAAATTATTTACAATACCTCTGAAATGCAGCTGTCAACCCGGCCAGCTGTAACAGTATCAGACACTGGTTCTGATTACAGTGACTGTGGTCTGAGCATACACTGCAATCAAATGACAGGTTTGTCAGCTACGTTTTGTTTATAAGATGATGACACATCAGCTGACTTGCCTGGTCATGACCACAGGAAAACAGTATTAACTACATGAAATCCCATAGTTTAAACTTGAAATTATAGAGGAACTGCTACACTTCAGAAGAAGTAACTTTCAAAATCATTTATGCCTCAGTTTTGAAGAGATCTACTCTGAAAGGGAAGAATTTGCTCCCCTGTTATAGTAGACACTTTTAGAATGTCTTGGTGTGGAAAACACAAACAGGAAGTCACAAAAGTTGTCTCTTATAAACATCAAGCGATAATAACCTACCATTATCGTGTCGCGTGCCGATAACTCTGTCAAAATTGATGAAATTTGCCACATTAGCAATCTCAAACCAGATCTCCATAATATCAATGAACAAACCAAGTTTGGTGAAACTCCACTGACAGTTACTCTTATCAAACGGAGACAAAAATACTGACGGACAGACAGACACACAGATTACCAACATGATACCTTAATACCCTACCACTATCAGATAGCATGGTATAAAAATGGCAAAAATTCCACTAGATTTATCCAGTTCCCTTAAATCCGTACCTACCAAATTATTTTTCACTGTATCTTCCTTAAGGCCATTGTCATTGTAGAGGGCATCATACTCATTGTATTTGGGACAATAGTTACCAGGATGAAGAAGCTGTAAGGTAAACCATTTGATATATTACTACACATTACATCAAGAAGTCCACAAATAGTGTGTCGCACCTGCCAGGACATCTTAGTATTATAAATGAGCTCAGATTAAATTATGCCACAGTCCTTGATATGGTGAAAGCGTATGCCAGATAAGATGATTGTAAGCATAACACTTATTCAGAAATTGACTTGAATGATATGTCAATCACAAATGTTGAGGGATGGATGAACAGACATATAAACAGATGCAATAAAAAGTGGACTTTATAATGCACCTGCCTGCTTTAGCAGGTGCGACAAAAACATCACTGTCAGGAGAACTTATAATGGTACATGTATGATTTACCAGTAAAATGGTACACTTAGATATTGACATTTAATATATTCTTTTACTGTTTTGTCTGTCCAAGCTTATCAATCCCAGGTCCATACTGTTTACCATCTGTCACAGAAAATTGCGCTTGAAATTTCAAGTGAATCATATTTGATTCTTACTACTGTTCTTCTCCTTTACAGAAGATAGGGTTTGATGACATTTCATGTAAATCTACTGCAAAAATGGCCCCCAAAAAATATCAAGCCCCTTTTTTTTTAGAAATGTGACTCATCACACAAAAAGAGACCACCTGGGAATTTTTGGCGATAATGAGTTATTAATAATTTCAAATATGTTGGTATTTTAGAAACAAACTGATACCAAAATAAATAAAATACTCCTAAGGGTTTCCGATTTACACTATCTTAAACATAGGTACCCTAAACGTAATAACGCCACAGAATACCAATTTGTTAGGTCACCAAACTGTTACCAGTAAAGTAACAGGTAATAATGAAAGAAAACATCTGAAACGCATTTCAAAACAATAATAGATTTTCTTAATATTAAATCATTATTATGCATTTCGTTGGGGTATCTGGCATAGTGTTGTCGTCTGCAGCTATGGAGTTAACCGATTTTGAGCCTCGTCGCGAGAAACCCTGTAAATTGCATATACGAAGAACGAAAGGCGGGCCCTGATCAGCATGCGCATCTGCAGACTGATCAGCGCCTTTGCTGTTCGCTTTTCTGATAGAATGATTGCTTAGGTGATTGTATGTCAAACCATGCCACTTAAGGGCTTCTGAGACTGAGCAGGCTGGTTTTTGTCTCGCCTGATTGGAAACCCTAAAGACCGGTTTTCTTGCGATGAGGCTCATACGAAAAATTTAAAGAGCTCACTATTACATTTAAAAATACTCTTTATAAAGACAAAAAAGGTTCCTACGTTTCCCATGTTGTTCAAAGTAGTTTTACGAAAAGAAATCATGACAAGGGGACATACTGATAAATTAACAGCGTCACAAACCGTAATACATGTCCAGCATCTCAGCTAAGTTTCACAGCGTGCGCATATGATAAATAATTGCGTATTATGTAGATACATCAAGGCTATTTGACAAAATTTAATGGCAAAACTAAAAAATTAAACCCTAAAGATTTTAAAATTCAGTCCATTTAGATTTGCTAAAAGATTTTCTTCGTATTGTCTACTGTTTAATCATCTCTGTTTTTGTATTGCTAAATGCATTGAAATGGGGGATATCGGAAAAACTTTATAAACTTAACAAAAATATGAAGAAAAAAAAAAGAGGCTCTTACACTCGTGGTCATTTCATATGAAATTTATGAAATGAGCCATCGATTGTAAGATTCTGTTTGTCTTAAAGCAATGAGATCATGACCTTACGTGCCAGTAACCATGTGTGGTCATATGTTTTTTGTAACATTAGATTATCCACTAAATAACAGCGACTGTATGTGATAAATCTAAGTATGAAAGGTAACACTTTTGGAAAGTTTTAATAATTAAAATTGCACAACAAGTTGTTATCATGTAAAAGGTTACTTTTTATGTACGCACTGCAATGATACATACTGTAATATCTATTTCTAGAGCTCAATGCTGATCACTTTTACACGAGCGTGCTTTCATAGAACGGGGTTTGGGCACTGAGGGTTTAGGACAAGTTATATCTTTATAATTGTCACTTTACATTCTCGTAGAGGTACCACGATCTTTCAGGTGTTGGCGGACATTCTCGTAGAGGTACCAGGATCTTTCAGGTCTCAACCAGGTGGCGGGATCATTTCTGGTTCAGCAGTGAACAGTTTCTGAACCTTACTCTGATCCTTTACAATGTTGATTTTCACTTCCGGAGAAGATGGCTACTGTCTAACGTAAACTACACCAGGTTCTGAAGCTGTCAAATGAAAGTGATGATACTTCGTCAAATTTGAAATTTTCTTGAAATACTTCTCCAGAATTATCTTTCATTTTCTAATTGTCACAATAGTTTCCCGAGCTTGGGTCATTTATAAGCTGCGGTATATTAATCTCCTTGGTTGTAGATAATAAAACTACTTCCGCTTACTGTGAAACAGAACTTATATAGCCATGTTTGTATTTCAATTTAACCAAACTGAAACACCAATCTGGACCAAATCTCGTATGGCAACATAACTGAAAGCTCAATATTTGAATTTTATCTTCAAAGTTCTATAACAAAGGTACAGGACAACATCATTGTCCTTATTTTGTCCACGACAACTATCACATTGAGATTCAGATCATTGCATTTAACAGAGTTGTCAGAATTGAAATAATGATGAAGATAACTCACAGTCTCATTTGCACCCTTGCCAGTAAGCTCAGCTTCATCAATGAGGTAATTAACTTGCTTGGGTAATGATTTGGAGCAAACTCCAAACAGATGGCATTTCCGAGGAGTTTTGAAATATATAGGTACGACTAGCTGGGGGCTGTGGGGGATAAGCGTACTTTGGGCATAATCAAAGGAAATGTTTAACGCTCCATCTAGCAGATCATCTGACGTGTTTTCATCCTCTGTCAGAGAATTCCAATACGTATTTGATTTTTCACATTGCAGCTTGAAATAGTCACGACATTGCAAGGACTTTAAATGCTACTCTTGTTTGACAAGCTGGGCACTTTTTCTCATTTTTTATTTTGCACTTTTCTCAGTTTGAAATAGTCACGACATTGCAAGGACTTTAAATGCTACTCTTGTTTGACAAGCTGGGCACTTTTCTCAGCTTCAGAACAGTTGACAGATTTCACTATTAAATTGTTATTTTGCTGCCATATTTCACATTAAAAAATTTTTATTTTGCTGACACATTATTAGATTGTTATTTTGCTGACATATTTCACATAGAGGTATACAATATTTTTCTTATTTCTGCTCTAAGACATAGGTTGTGGGTACTCGTTAGAACCGCCTCAATCAGGCGGTTCTAAAGACCACCCACAATCTATGCTTGGACTATTAATAAGAAAAAAAAAAATCATCAGAAAAAAAAATGATAGGGCGTAAAATAGCTATGTTTCCGCTAACATGCTGAAAAAAAATTGGTCGGTAGGTAGAAGAATTTTTTTTCTTTTTTTTTATTTTCTTTCATTTTTTTCTCCAGAAAAGAACAGGATCGGGCCTGTAATTTTATGAAAATACAGGTATTTTGTTGAGGGTCAGTGCTCTACTTTTTTATTTTGCATTTTTACTGATAAAAAATAGCAGATTCGGGTGTTTGTAACAGGGTCGGACGGGTTAGCAGAAACACAATATTTTTTTATGCCTAGTTTGGAGAAATGAAAGAGTGCACTGTCCCAAGGGTCCATGCGTTTTTCGTAATGAGTTAAGTAGCTTGTTTGGGCGGAGACAGACTATACACACATACCAACAGACAAATAAAATGGTCGCTAGGTACTAGTTTGTCACTTGTTGCCTGAATGCCGATTCTAATGATACTTTTAAACATACTTTTTTACTTGAACATATTTACTGGAAATAGTTTATGAAACATTCACAATTGTTGAAATGCAATAAAGTGTGCATTTAATGTGGAATGTTTCCAGTCTTCTGTTTTTAATAGTTTTGCAATACATTCTTAAAAATAATATAAAAGAAGAAAAAAAGAAAAAATGAAATGCAAAAAAATAAAATAATAATTTTGTTTGTGTTGAGGTTTTACGGCCCAGTCAACCCAATGGGGTCATGTCGAGTGCGGTCAGTTTACCTAACCACACGTTTACTGGTCAGGCTTAGTCCTGAAAGCGGTTAACCAGTATTGTGCACATTCTTTCGCCAGAAACTGACAACTGCCCTTCTTGAATCAGCAGAAGGGAGAGAATGACCGTAGAAAATATTTCATGATCAATCTCCACGAAAGAATGAAGCCGACCTCGGCGGGGGTTGAACCCGCAACCTCCTGGTCTCCAGTCGTCCGGCGCATCCAACTGAGCCACCGAGGCCGGCAAAATAATAATAATAATAATAATAATAATAATAATAATTCCGGAATTATTATTATTTATTTTATTTATTTATTTTTTTTTTTTGTAGGTTTGAACGCCGGACCGCGGGATCTGAAGGCGAGATACGTATCCAATATACTACCAAAGATCACTTGGTTCTGCATTTATAGTTGTATATATGATAATAATCGATATTAAATAATGACGTAGTGGTCACGTATCAATTTTAATTTGGTAAATGAATGGGGTGGTTGTGACTAATAAGGTCGTTAAACACTTACAAAATAGAAATTTATGCTCTTCGAAAACTATGTAATTGTTTAAATGCAATTGTGCATTTAATGTGGAATGTTTCCAGTCTTCTTCAGGCAACAGATCTTTCACGGATGCAGAAGACAACTGCGACATTTTTACTGTTTATTTTTATATTCCGCCGCGCATGTCACTCAAACAAGGGACAAAACTCGAATAGGAACACTATGAAAAATCAGAACAATTTAATAGTCTTGAAAAAAGAAGGCCATTTCACCCTCCTATGCATCATTAAATGTGGTCCTCATGAAGTCCTCTGCTGGTCTTTTTTTAAAAGAGTGTCCATTATAAGTGGATATTTTACTACAGTTTTTTCTAGAAACTCTGATAACATAAGCGCACAATTTGGTAATAAGGTCAAATGTGGTAGTCCGAAATATTCCATCAATGGCCTATACCACCATTATTGCCCCAGATATTATTATATTATACGTTATTGCACTGATATTATTGCATAAAAAGCAATGTCACATATTATTAAAAGCTGTACATTAACCGGCGTATTAACAAGGTAATTCACACGCTATTAATGCACGGCTACGCAACTTTCAATATGATTGTACCGGGGTCACAGATTTACTGCCGTTACGAGATGTGTACTACCCGATCCTAGAATGAGCATAGTCCGTGCAAATTGCATTTGCGAGACATCCGTGAAAAAGCGAAACAAAGTAGTGCAAGAAATAACGTGTAATGTGGTAAATGTTTTCAGTTCTTATGCAATAAGAGCGATCGAAAATGGTTTTCAATGCATTAACATTCGCCAGGTCCCCAGGGAGGTGTTGAAAACCCCCGCCTTCGGCCTCGGTTTTCAACACCTCTCTGGGGACCTGGAGAATCTCTCTGGGGACCTGGAGAATGTTAATGCATGAAAAACCATGTTTGATCCCTATAGTGGTGAATAATGTTCAAAGTTGGGATATCAAAGGATGCGAGCTTGCACCAATATCAGTACAATGGGTACAGTGCTTGCATTAAGGGAAGTCTGGGAGTCAGAGACTCCCAAAAATTACCCTGGGACTTCCAAATATCAATGCCAGGAAGTCTGGGTCTCCCAACTTTTAAAGATATTTAGTCATTTTTAAGAAAAATTTAGAATGACTTTATGCGTTATTTAGCTTAACAATGGAAGTTTTACTACATAAATGAGAGTTTAAGAATATTGAGGTTGAATTTCTGAAAGTGAGTGAAAATATTTGATCACCAGGACTTCCAGATATTAGAGCTACGAAGTCCTGGGACTTCCTGAATTTGACAGTTAGTGTAAGCACTGTGGGTAGGGCACTTTTTGCACACACATACAATACTGAGGGCACCATCTAACATGTGATGTGCTCAGTATTAAGACATGTTACAAAATATAATCCCATTCAACAATAAATGCCTCAAACCAGAATACACACAAAACTTTTGACACTAAGCACTCTGGGTAAGATTTTCAGCAGATGACATCCTGGAAATTTTGTTCTCATTTTTCCCAAAAAACAGGTTTGACATTTCATGCAAAGTGTCTCCAATGGAGATCCTGAAAATGTCAAACCCTGTTTTCTGGAAAAATTAAAAAAATATCATCAATTTGTTGTCTGATGAATTAATCCAGAGAGTGGTAAAGGTTGAATATTGATAACTTTTTTGTTACTTTTGGTCCCATTTTCATTAAATTTTCACCTAAATGTAGGGTTTGATGTATGGAGTTGAAATAAGGCAGAGGGCAACTTTTGACCAACAGAGGGAAGTCGGGAATGGGTAAAAGAGTCTGCCCACCCCTCTGTATAGGGCTAGCAGGAGCTCAGCAATAAACATTTTGTATAAGTTTCAGTTGTGTAGCAAAGAAACAATTTTATTAAATTTATTATCTAAAATTCAGGGCTTGCAATAACACATGACAAATTTTGGTATGTTGTCTTTGCCCTGAGATGTAATTAAAAGCAACATCATGTAATGATAACATTCAAAGGCATCTGAGTAAGTGTGCAATATCAAGTAAGCGTGCCAAAATCCAGTGACATCTGCATGCTGGATAGTCAGAGTATCTTTTTATGAAAACACGCCTTTTCAAATATATTGAAAATTTCACCATCAAAAACTGAAAGTTTTCAGATAAATATTCTGATATTTTTCATATTTCTGCTCAAAACATAGATTGTGGGTACTTGTTTAGAACTGCCACACTAAGGTGGTTCTAAAGAGTACCAACAATCTTTATTTTTGAGCAAAAATAAAAAAGATAATGTATATCCCTGTAAACCCCAGTTTTACTCTATAAAAGTGGGGTTTAAGGGGGTCAAAATTATATAGGTATGTTTTTGTGATGCACATGTTTAATCATTCAATATTTATAGCTATATAATAATTTAGGATTAGGTATATTTGTTACTATCTAATCTATGCAGACACTTACATAGTCTTCATCTGTTGGCATGGTATGAACTGGTATTGGTTGCCATGGCATGCCTTTCTTCCACTCCTGATCTCCTTCTGGTGGGAACAATCCTGCCAGTACACTCTGTGCACTCATCAAAGTCCGATCATAGTTTGTACTGCGAACATTAATCTGTAAGATTTTTCAGTGATAACAGTGTGTAATGGGGTAATGGTATTAAGAAAAGAACAATGGGCAAAAAATTTAAGTACAACCGTTACATCGATGACTTAAACACCAATAACTGATTAACTCATTTACCATGGCTAATTTGAACTCATTTTTGAGTCTCTAGGAAATTCTTCTGATAGCTCAAGAAAACAAATACTTAGCAATATTTTTGGGAAATTTTCATATTTTTTCATGAAACTGTATGTTAAGTGAGTTCATTTGAATCACCTCGTAAAGGCAATTCTAATGAGTACACTCAACATACCATTATTTTTAAGAAGATGCTAAAGACATCCCTAAATTAAATCTATTTGCCTCCTGACCTGGCACTATGATCAACATTCAGTGGCCCAAACTACCCATGTCTAGAACAGGTGTCGATGGTCCAAATGTTCTATCCATTGAAGTTTGATTCTACCGTATTTATCCTAAGCATTAAGACACCTCAGCTCCTTGCCATACTTGTTCTAAAGTTTGAACAAATACAATTTTCTACCCAATCTTGTATCTAAAACTGCTGGATATGTGGCAAACAGTGTAGACACAGATGAGATGCTACATTTTGTGGCATCTCATCTGGGTCTACACTGTCTGCTCAGGCCTGTCTGTCTGGGGTATAGACAGAAAATATGGTATATCATAGCTCCAGAAAAAACACCGTTTTCCACCAAAACGTACTGACATTTTTCTTAATAATGTTATGGGTACTCATAAGAAGGGCCTTTGCAAGGCACTTCAAATGAGTATCCATATCATGTTTTCATGCAGAAATAAAGGAAGTATTTAACAGACACCTGTTATCTAGGGCTATGACGCACTCAACAGCATGAAAAATATAAATGGATGGTAAATATTCTAAGCATTTGAACAAAAAAAATAAAAACGGGAAAGAAACCGAATTTATCTTCACAATGTTTAAGCCAAGGAAACGATTTGTCTACAACAGTCAAAACTGAGATGACACAAAAATGGCTGTTGTAAAGAAAAGGATGTTGTGGAGAAATTAAACAAATGGCAAAAAAGGTAAGAGAAAAGTCCAGGGAGTACCACAATCACAAACCGCAGCCCTTCCCAGACCCCAAGAGGAAGAGGAAACCGACAAATCTAAACAAGCACAAACAGAACAAACGTACGAAAAGCACTAAGATTAGCTCTCTCTTCCCAAGCGAGGTAATCGCAATACTAAAAGGACTGAAAAACACAAGAACAAAATGACACACGGAAAGACATACAACAAATCGCCTCGTTGAATAAACCACAAAGCAACAAGGAGTAAGACTAACACCGGGACCACTGCCTTAGAACGGTCGGTAGAGCAAACCACCGAGGGTTTAAAGCACTTTTACAGCTAGCTAACTTCACCCTGGGTCCCGATGCTACTCTTAATATATAAATACATAAAAACTCGGTTTGCATAAAGGCTCCCAACTCAGTCAATGCATCAAAGCGAAAACATAAAAATCAAATTAATCACTATAATAAACAAAGACGAGTACTCATGGCTAATTCTACTGTATGCCAGAGTAAATGAAAACCAATAGTTGAACCACAGCGGGCCAAGCCCCAACCCACTGGTTAAAGTTTTATGAAGAGGCCGTCATTGAATCTGAGGCCCAAACCTCTATCGTGCAATTAAAGAGTGAAGCATAGCCATCAACAATGATTGGGTTGACAACTAGGCATGCAGCCTGCCGCATAATATCCAGGCTATAGCCAATTCTTTTATAACGGTTAATAAGTTTTCTGAATTGCTCCGAAAAGTTAAATTTACCTACAATTTTTCTAAATCTGTACACTAAGTCACCGTAAAATTCGGGTTCCGATATACCTTGTTGCAGAAGTGTTTTCAGACTGACGCTATATTTTTCTAACAAGGCACTGTGTCTGCGCTAAAATTTCGAAAACGCCTTACGATGTAAGGCCACACTTTGTGGAATCAGATGATGAATATCTGGTGTTTTACTATCCTTTCAACTTTATATAAGTCATGTCAAGACGACGGAAGGGTGATAATGAAAGGCTCTGTGCAATGAAATGCTACAAATGAGCTGAATTTTGCCTCCAGTGGGATCCAAACCCGAACCTCATGATCTAAATTTTGGAGCAACAACCACTCAACCACCGATACACTTCTTGTGTAGAAAATGGGCTGTTATAGCAGAGCTTACAGTAAATGTCCTAAAATTGTGAACACTTTCTGCCATACCATTTTGGCCTAATTCTGCTTTTTATGCAGTTGTTACTTTAAACACTTAGTGGAATGGCAAACAATATAGACCCTGATCAGACTGCTCCTTCAGGAGCAGTCTGATCTGGGACTACACTGTTTGCATATGATATTTTATCAGCAACTTTTGTGTACAAAATTTTAGGACATTTACTGTATACATGTATCTGCAAAAGAAACATATTATGGGTACTCTTTGGAAGTGCCCCAATGTTGTGTTTCTAATGAGTACTCACAACATGTTCCATAGTAAACAATTTTGCCACAGGAGGCAACTGGAATAGCTAATTCTTTCAAAGAACTAGTCACAAAAAGTTGTTTAATAATTTTTGAGTAGAACCATCTCACTGCTGAGCTATTTCTCAAGAGTATCCACATGACGTGATGATAGTTTGGTGCTTTACATCCGTTTCAACATTATTTAGGTCATATTGAGATGATGGAAGGGTGACAATGAAAAGCTCAATGTAATGAAGCATTGAACAGTTATGAGCTGAATTCTGCCTCCAGCAGGATTAGGGAAACTCTTGATACAAAGCATTGAGCACTAATTACTCGGCCACCTGGACAGCTTCACCCAAATAATGTACATTTGTATGGATTTCTTTTTTTGTGTGTTTTTTATTTATTGTGAAACGGAAAATTTTCAATTAAAATCAATTCTTTCAGGGGGAAAATATCTTGGCTAAAGCAAGGATATATTATCTGCCATATGCAAATTTAGTGGGATAAAGGTCAAACGTATAAGAAAAGTCACCTGGTATCTTGAGTATCTGGCACTCATGAATCCTGTCTCCACATACATCTCCTTGAAATACTGTCCTAATGCAAACTCCTGCATCATCCCAGTCTACAAGAAACAGTCACAACATAGCCACTACCCTCATCTTTTCATCTTAACTTGACCTATGCTATAGGTCAAGTTAAGATGAAAATATGAGTGTAGTGTTCTATCTTCAGATGTAGTGTTCTATCTTCAGATAAGATGAATATCTAGATATTTTCTTATTTCTCCAATAAAGAATATACATATATCTTTTGGGTACTCACTATAAGAGCCTCAGTGAGTACCCACAATATATATTTTTGTGGAGAACTAAGGCAAATATCAATACTTGTATGCTAAAAAAGCCTTATCTACAGCTATTGACTCATAATTGAGGTATTAATGCATGATAATTTCTGTAATATTTTACATCAAAACATATCATGGAAGCATTTTTACAACCGTATTGAAGTATTGATATTTTTCTTATATCTCCACAAAAATCCAAACCTATGTTAGGGTCACTCCTTAGAAGTGCTTCAAAGCACTTCCAAGGAGTACCCAAAACAAATACTTTTGTGGAGAGTATAAGAAAAATATGTGATAATATACTCCCTTCTATTATATACCTACAAAACTGCACCTGTCTTCTAGTAACTTTTCGACACAGAAATACGAAATCTTGTATCACGCTAGTAGTGTTTTCAGATTCTGTATCGCCCTTCTCCATGTTTTATCCATTCAATTAATAAACAGTACCGCTGCCAATTTTAAAACAAGAATTCTGCGGAAGGCATTGTCGCGCTTGCTGGGGCAAAAGTCACAGGAGCCACAATCAGAAGTGGTTATTAAATAAGTTTATTTCATTCTTAGCAGTGCTTAGCTGAAAAACCGGGTTGAAAAAAAATGTAGACAAAGTGCCTAGTGGGGCACATTTATTCCAGGCCAGTGCCATTCCATCTAATGGATATATCTTCAACCAGGGATCATTTTCTGGCGCGATTTCGCGATATTCTCGCATTTTTTTGCAAGAAATCGCATCAAAATTCCAGGAGTGAGAAAAAAAATCGCACGCTGAATTTTTCTCATTTAGCGCCGTTAAGTTCCTATTTTGCACATGCGGTTCATTTCGAGACTATCAGACTGTTCTGTTTGACCGGTTTCTGAATTATTGTGGCGCCAAAATTTATTACACATACGAACGCAGGTAACCATTCATTAATCTGTATCATTGAAAAGCTTTATCGTAAAAACTCATTGTCAGTCTCTGGTTTAAGTAAGCGTTTATTTGATCGCTACCTCGAGTCAGCAAAAACATGTCCGCCGACTCGGAAAAAATAAGAAAGAAAATTATCCGACCCGAAGCCGTCCAGTCGGGATGGCAACATGTTAAAGTATCTTGTTCGAGCACAACCCAGCTCGACAGAAGCGGCCACGCTCTCCTCCTCTGATTCGGATGACGATCTCGGATCAAACACAAGACCGAGCTGAGCTTGATGAATAACAAGCCCATGAAGCCCTTATTCAGCCGTTTGCATTTTATTACGAGCCAGGCGTAACGAGTAAGAAATGAAAGTGAAACCAGCAACAAGCTTTAAAATTATTTACAGTATTAGTTGATAACAAAAAATAAGAAAATATGCAAGACAGAAAAATAAATGTAAACGGTACCTTTCAAGATAATCAGTGATTTATTTACAGTTTGATTCTATTCAGTCTCAACTGAAATTCCATAAGTCCTGTGAGAAAATCATGAATCTGTAATATATTTTAGAGCAGATATATACTGTTTTTTTGTGAGTTCAGGGACTCACTTTTATAAAATTTGTGAGTCCTAGAGAAAAATTATGAGTATATGAATTGGAACTCCCAGGTAAAAAAAATCATTGGATAATGTCACAAAATCCCAGAGAAATAATTCCTGAAGAATTTCTGAAACAAATCCTTTGAATTGCAGTTTCTGATCCCACAATTTAAAGTCCCTGAATTCAGAGTTTAATTCCAGAATTAATGAAACATTGAAGTAATCCAATAAAAAATGAAAGTGTACAAAGATGCTCATATGAAAATCTTCTCTCCTTATATAATATCAAAGAACATTCTAAAGAAAAAATAGAGTACTAGAGGCATCACTTATTTTCCAGTATTTGTCAAGAAAAATTTAAATGTTCTGTGACATGCCAAAAATAGCTTAATCTAGACTATTCCATTTGGAAATTCTAAAAAGAATATAAACAACTTGTTATTTAAACATGATTTTCCAGAAAGTTCAAATTTATATATAAACACTTGCAGTAAACATGAAAATAATGATACTTAAAATAATCAAACACCCTATATATAACAATTTTATTAACCTGATTTAGAGTACATTACAAAATAAGCAATAATAATACTTATACATACAATTCTGATACAAAATCTGGCCTTTACAAAAAAAAAAAAAAAAAAATCTCACTCAGTTTGTCCGAGCAAGCGAAAAAAAAATCTCACTGAATTTGAAAATCTCTCACTGTTTTTGTCCAAATGGGATTTTTTCTCTCACAAAAATCTTGGGCCAGAATAATCCCTGTCTTCAGCACTGACTATTCGTATTATACAGACCAATGATAATGGAACATCGATGTAAAATGAGTAAATGTCACTGGAGTGTGAAATATTGGTCACCTGGTCAAGGTACTAGACAAGTCAGTATATCATGGAGAAGCACTATGCAATATATGGTGGTTGTAGGCATAATAGTTGAGGAGTTCTCAAACATCAACATAAAATGTGTCAAATATAGGTCATGGTCACCAGGTCAAGGTACCTGACAATCCAGAACAATGAGGTGAAGCACTATGCAAGGTTTAGTTGTTGTAGGGCTTATATTTGAGGAGATATCGAACATCAATGTAAAATGTGTCAAAGTCACTGGAGTGCAAAATATAGGTCATGGTCACCAGGTCAAGGTACCTGGCGAGTCAGTACATCAAGAAGAAGCACTATACAAGGTTTGGATGTTGAAGGCCTTATAGTTGAGTACATATGAAGGGCGACGTAAAAGGTGTAAAAGTCAATAGAGTGCAAAATATAGGTCAAAGTCACTGAGTCAAGGTACCTGCAGGGTCCGAACATTGAGGAGAAGCACTGCGCAAGGTTTAGTGGTTGTAGGCCTTATAGTTGAGGAGATATCGAACGTCGTTTTAAAATTTGTAAAAGGCACTAGAGCGCAAAATATAGGTCAAGGTCACCGGGTCAATATACTTGCCGCATCAGTACATCTAGGAGAAGCACTATGCAAGGTTTGGTCTGGTTAGAGGTTTTACACTTGAATAGATCTGGAACATTGACGTACATTATGTCAAAGTCACTCCAGCCAAAATATAGGTCAAGGTCACCAGGTCACAGTATCTGCCGAGTCAGTACATTGAGAAGAAGCATTTTGCAAGGTTTGATGGTTGTAGGCCTTATAGTTGAGGAGATATCGAAAGTCGACGCAAAATGTGTCAAAGTCACTGGAAAGCAAAATATAGGTCAAGGTCACTGGGTCAAGGTACCTGCCGAGCCAGTACATCTAGGAGAAGCACTATGCAAGGTTTGGTAGTTGTAGGCCTTATAGTTGAGAAGGTCTGGAACCTCAATGTAAATTGTGTCAAAGTCACTGGAGCGTGAAATATAGGTCAAGGTCACCAAGTCAATGTACCTGACAAGTCAGGAGGTCAGGGAGATGTGTTATACAAGGTATGATGGTGGTTGTAGAATTGTAGTTGATTAGAATACTAACTTTGACATAAATGTCGAACTTCGACATAAATGTTGACAGACGGACTGACGGACAAACAGACGGACAAACGGAAAAGCAGACGCCTTTGTCACAAAATCAGAAGGTCAGAGAGATGTTTCATGCAAGGTTTGATGGTTGTTTTAGTCGTAGTTGATTAGAATACTAACTTTGACATAAATGTCGAACTTCGACATAACAGAACTGTTGACAGACGGACAGATGGACCGGGCGAATGAACGGAAAAGCGGACGCCTATGTCGTAAAGTCAGAAGGTCAGGGAGATATTTCATGCAAGGTTTGATGGCTGTTTAGTCTTGTAGTTGATTAGAATATTAACTTTAACATAAATGTCGAACTTCGACATAAATGTTGACAGACGGACAGCCGAACTGACAGATGAACGGAAAAGCGGACGCCTATGCTGCAAAGTCAGGAGGTCAGGGAGATATTTCATGCAAGGTTTGATGGTTGTTTAGTCTTGTATTTGATTAGATTACTATTAGATTAGATTACTAACTTTGACATAAATATCGAACTTCGACATAAATGTTGAGAGATGGATGGACGGACGGAAAATCGGAAGCCTATATCGCACCCTGCTACAAGCAGGTGCGACTACAAGGCCATGAAGGCTCTTTAACGCTCACCTGAATATCATAGCACTTAGAGAACCTGACCTAGAACTGATCAAGGCAAACATTCTGACCAAATTTCATGATAAGTATATTAACAAGTAAGACAATGTAGCATGTCTAATGGACTGTGAAATAGAGGGCAAGGTAAAAAATGATGACTGCACTCGAGGCCATGATAAGATGTATGCATGTATGCATGTGCTAAGTATCACTGGCTGTAGGAGCAGGGCTGTAGGAGCAGTAGTTACTGAGAAACTAACCCAAACACAAACACTTCAAAAGTGCCAAATACGAGGGTAGTTCAATAAGTTCGTATTTTCTATACAATTAAAGATTTCTTTTTTCAATTTTATGCAGTGTAAACCTTTGTCAGTTGAATGATAACAGCCGTTTAGTCAACACGTACAGTTTTTGCTCTTACTTTTTGTATGAAAACCTATACCCTCACTAAGGAGGGTGCAAAGGCCAAAGAAATCCATTGGCACCTGGCTGATGTGTATGGTGATAGTAGCCCAAAGTATTCCACAGAGGCAAATCGGTCAGCAAAATTTAAACGTGGGCGAGACTCCGTAGAAGATGACCCAAGGCCAGGTCGCCCTGCTGATGTCATCAGCCAGGAGATGATTGACCGTGTTGAGAGACTTGTGCTAAACAATCGCGGAATCAAAGTTGCCGAACTTGCTTCAGAATGTGGTATTTCTAATGGAAGTGTTTACACTATAATCCATGAACATTTAGGCATGTCAAAAGTATCTGCCAGATGGGTACCCAGAAACCTGAACATGCAAGATCGTCAGCAAAGGGTGGAGTCAAGTCAAGAACTTCAAGAAGTGTACAATGCCAATCCAGAAGACTTTCACACCCGTCTTGTAACAGGAGATGAAACTTGGCTTCACCACTGGGACCCAGATACTAAAAAAGAGTCCATGCAATGGAAGCACCCTGGCTCACCCCCACTTAAGAAATTTCGTACTCAACCATCAGCCAGCAAGGTAATGGCCACGGTGTTTTGGGACTCCAAAGGGATTATATTGATAGATTACAAGCCTGCTGGTACTTCAATTACAGGAAAATACTATGCCAATGTCATTAAACAATTAAGGGTTGCTATTAAAGAAAAACGAAGGGGAAAGCTAGCTGCTGGTGTCCTTCTTTTGCATGATAATGCCCCTGTGCACAAGTCCAGAGTTGCACAAGCAGCTACTCGTGAGTGCAAGTTTGAGCAGTTAAATCACCAGCCATACAGTCCAGACCTGGCCCCAAGTGATTATTATCTGTTTCAAAATTTGAAGTCCCACTTGCGTGGAACGAGATTTCGGGACGATGATGAGCTCAAAGCTGCTACGAGGCTTGGTTTGAGGACCAAATAGACGACTTTTATTCAAAGGCATAGATTTCTTAAAAAAAAAGTGGGCCAAATGCACTGAAGTAAAGGGGGATTATATTGAAAAATTATGCTGAAACCATCTTCCAATCTGTGAGTTAAACCTCGAGTTCTATGAACTTATTGAACTCCCCTCGTATCACTCTGTAGGACCAACTGTTACTGAGAAACTGACCTAAACAGAAAACATTAAGAAAGCCACTGGACCATGAAATATAGGTGATAAGCGACCAAGTTCCAAACTTCACCTAGAAATCATGAAGACAAACACTTTGAGCAAGACTCGATGATCACTTAAAAAATGTGACCTCTAGTGTGTTAACAAGGTTTCCCTCTATTTGGCCTGGTGACCTAGTTTTTTTTACCCCAAGTGGCAGAGTTTTGAAGATGATCTAGAAATCATTAAAACAAACATTTTATGATGACTGCTTAAAAAATGTGACCTCTAGAGTTTTAACAAGGTTTTTTTTATTATTTGGCCAGATGACCTAGTTTTTGACCCCAAGTAACCCAGTTTCAAACTTGACCTAGAAATCATCAAGACAAATATTTTGAGCAATATTCATGATGTCATGATTGCTTCAAAAATGTGACCTCTAGAGTGTGAACAAGGGTTTCCATTGATTTGGCCCAGTGACCTAGTTTTTGACCCCAAGTGACCCAGTTTCGAACTTGACCTAGAAATCATCAAGGCAAACTTTTTTTGACAAGATTCATGAAGACTGATTCAAAAATCTGACCTCTATAGTGTTAACAAGGTATTCCTTTGATTTGGCCCAGTGACCTAATTTTGCCCCAAGTGACCCAGTTTCAAATTAGAACTAGAAATCATCAAGATAAACATTTTGAGCAATATTCATGACGATTACATAAAAAATGTGACTGATAGAGTGTTAACAAGCTTTTCCTTTGATGTGGCCAGGTGACTAGTATTTGAACCAAAGTGACCCGTTTTCAAGCTTGACCTAGAAATCATCAAGACAAACACTTTGAGCAAGATTCATAATGATCAAAAATCTGACCTTTAGAGTGTTCACAAGGTTTTATTTTGATTTGGACCAGTGACCTAGTTTTTGACCCCAAGTTTCCCAGTTTCGAACTTGACCTAGAAATCATCAATATTCTGAGCAAGATTCGTGATGATGATTGCTTAAAATATGTGACCGCTGGAGTGTTAACAAGGTTTTCCTTTGACTTTGTCTGGTGACCTAGTTTTTGACCCCAAGTGACCCAGTTTCAAACTGGACCCAGAAATCATCAAGACAACATTTTGAGCAATATTCATGATTATTTCAATAATGTTACCTCTGGGGTGTTAACAAGCTTTTCTTTGATTTGGCCTGGTGACCTAGTTTTTGACCCGAAGTGAATCAGTTTTGAACTTGACCTAGAAATCATGAAGACAAATATTTTGAGCAATATTCATCATGATTACTTCAAAAATGTGACCTCTAGTGTGTTAACAAGATTTTACTTTGATTTGGCCAGGTGACCTAGTTTTTGAACCCAAGTGACCAAGTTTCGAACTTGACCTAGATTTCATAGAGGCAACATTCTGAGCAACTTTCATCAAGATTGGGTCAAAACAGTGACCTCTAGAGTGTTAACAAACTAACTGTTGATGACGCACAGTGGGCCCTGGACGATGGACAACGGACAGAGGGTGATCACAATAGCTCATCCTGAGCTTTCACTCAGGTGAGCTAAAAAGAAATAGTGCCATGGTTTGACTGTTCAAAAGTATTCATTATTGTTACTGTTGTTGAACTGAAGACTAGTTGCTGTTTATTTTTTGTAGGTATATAATAAAAACATCATTACTTTAGTAACTTGATCTGATGTGTTGGATCACGTCGAGTGGCTAAGCCAGGGACGACTGGATCTTATCCAGTCTTTCCTGGCACAGCAACTCGATGTGATCCCATACAGCTGATCAAGTTACTAAAGTAATAATGTGTACATCTAGAGCTAAGCAGGACACATAGATATCTCAATGCATAGATCATATTAACTGCTGATAGCTGAGGTTCCAAAACACCAGACAGGAATCATCCAGATAACTTTTTCTTACTTCTCCATGAAAATATACTATATTCGACCTAATTACCGCACATGCCCCTATAAGTGCACAGTCAAGCAATTTAGTAGTCTTTAAATTACAGCCAGTGTACTTTTATCAATTTCTTTATAAAAACATGTGTTGTTGAATTGCCTCGACAAGTCAACGTAATTCAAATGAGTACCAACAACATATGCTTTTATGAAGAAAGTCAGAAAAGTATTGTGCAAGTATCAATAAATACCCCCTCATGAAGTTCTCTGCTGATCCTTCTTTAATCCTTGTCATGCTGATCCCGGATATACCCTGCCTTTGCAAACAGTGTAGATCCAGATCAGTTGGCTTCTAAGTAAGCCAACTGATCTGGATCTGCACTGTTTGCCACTAAGTATGTGAATTTATAGCAGTAATCGAGATCAAGCAATCTGATTGGCTGAAAATTAGAAGTGGGCGTGGCACCTTAATTTATTCAGCATGACAAGGGTTAAAGTGTATTAGGAGGATATTTTACTACAAGTTTTTCTAGTGACTCTTGAAAAAAAAAAAACGTAAGCTCTCAGTGTGGTAATTAGGGCAAATATGGTATGTTTTGAGTACTGATTACAGCTCTCAGTGGGGCACTTCTAATGAGTACCCACAACATGCTTTCATGGACAGATAAGAAAACTATTCAAACTTCTTGGTAAAGAAAGGTCTTATCCTGAACTACTTGAAGTGATAATTCAGTAAGGCTGGCTAATCAGAGCTGAAAAGATAATCGATTATCAGTCCTGCCATTGTGATTGATAATCGATTAGTAATCACTGAAGATTTGGTCATAACTTACCTGTCTGTCTGAGCATGACTCTTACCATTTGTTATACTTCACTGTGTGTATTTGATCAGGCCTGAGCAAACAGTGTAGACCCAGTTTAAAGGGTCTACACTGTCTGCCACTCATCCAGCTATTTTTACACATTGGGTAGTACATTGTGCTTGTTCAAATTTTAGATAAAGTATGGTAAGGAGTTGAGGCATCTGAAGACGAATGGTAAATATGGTAAAGTAACATACACAGAAATCGAATGATCGATTATTAGCACATCTGTAACGATAATCATTTTTGTGGAATTTATCGATAAATTAATCGATTATTCGATTAATTGTGCCAGCCTTATAATTCAGTATAATTTTGTCAGTTTGCTATTTTTGCATTAAAATATATCTTGTAGGTACTCATATCTATACGCAATTCTATTGAGAACCTACGGGATATGTTTTTATGCTAAAATAACAAAAACTATTTCAGTACAGTCCCTTTATCTGGACCTAGAATGGAGGATAGAGAATTGTGAAGCGGTTTGATTACAAAAAGAACTGTGTAAAAATATTGATATTCTTAGCAAAAAAGAAAAAAAAATATTTTCAACAGTATCCATGTTCTCATGTGTAAACCAAACTATTAATGAGTTTGTAAAACACTGCATGTATATGCTCTCATATACATGTCCATACAAAATGCCAAAGTTGGAAAGGGGCAAAAGTCTGACAAAATTCAGTTGTTTTTTTACAAGTTAATCAGGAGATCTACTCCTCAGTCCCAATAAGCTCACTAAGTTTCAAGGCCCTAGCTTAAATAGTTATCAAGATAGCCTGCTCACATATTACAAATGGACTGATGAACAGACGGATAATCAACCCAAAAGCAATATGCACCCCCCCCACCCCCATCCCCAGATTCACCCACAAATAATTTGTTTGTTACTTATACTGAGATTCTGTATAACTCCAACGCTGCTTATGCAAGTACATGGTCAGGTAGCAATGTAAAGTGTAACATACCTCAAAGGTTTTTTTTTCTCCCCAATCTTAGGTTCAATATCAACTGTTCATACAGCAGAGAAGAGTAAGGAACTGGTATATTAAGCCATGTACAAGCATTACTATGGTAAAGGTCCTAGAATTTCGAACACTTTGTTCCATAATAATTTGGCTTGAATTTTGCGTTTTAAGCAATTGCTGTTTCGTTTTTTAAATGCTTAGTGGAATAACAAACAGTATAGACCCTTCAGGAGCAGTCTGATCTGTGTCTGCATTGTTTGCATATGCCATTTTGTTAGAAACTTTGGAGTTCGAAATTTTAGGGCATTTACCATACTAACTTATGTAAATTATGCTACAGAATCAGACAATAAGAAAATTAATATTCAGTCACAGCAAAGGCTGAGTTCAGCCATTGGCCCTCCACAAACAAAAAGAGGCTCAGGAAATCAAGCTTAATGGTTTAAACTTGAAGTACATGTAATAACTTTCAACAAAAGCCCAAGTCACAATATATACATTGTGTATCTTTTGTATTTTGTATATCCTAGGGAAACTCTGATGTAGAAATATTTGCCTTCTTTCTCACTGGGGTTACCCTATATAAGTTAAAGGAAAAGATTATTTCTCCCTCAAGAGTATTCACATTCTTGCAAGATTTTCAAGATATGGGTGGACATGCACAGCTGTCTCTCTTTGCAAAAAAGGCATCAATTCACTACATAAAAACATAGTTTTGTTCCAACTGAGTTCTTCTTTAAAGGACACCCCAACACGTTTGTTGGAGTTTAATGGACCAGTCAAAACTGTTAATGTCATGCTGAGCTAGTCAATTAACCTGGGCCCAGTTGTTCAAAGCGTCATTATCTTAACGAGCTCATAAAGGGTCGTTTCGTTAACTGTTTTAGCAGATTCAATTTACAATATTCCGAATTTTTTTGCTGAAAAAATGTGAGTAGCTTTTGCACTGCAAAAGCTACTCACATTTTTTCAGCAAAAAAATTCAGCATATTTGCGTATCACTCAATATAAATTTTAACGAATCGTTAACTAACGACATCGTTAGTTTTGAACAACTGGGCCCTGCATGTACTCACACTTTTCCAGGGCAGGTTTAGTCAGAGTACTTTGTGCACAATTGTTTGCCAGCAACTGTTAAATGCCCTTCTTTAATCAGCTGAAAGGGGAAAAGGACCCAAAAACAGACTATGATCAATCTCCATTCAAAGCCATGCACTACCCTACCTTTCCCACCCCCTACTGCAAGTACAGCAGACCATTACCACTTGGCACCCCCTACCACCCACAGTATATATTACTTCTGCACAAAATACTTGTTGTTGGCATAGCTTTGATAAGATACTTTTTTCAATCCAAAAGTATTGCTATTTTTCTTATTTTACACGAAAACATATGTTGTGGGTACCCATTAGAAGCGCCTCAGCAATGCACTTCTAATGAGTACCCACAACATATGGTTTTGTGGAGAAATAAGAAAAATATTAACCTGATACCCACTTCTATCTAGACCCTAGTATGTGTTGGTACTCATGACAATTGCTTTGGTGATGTTAATTACAAATTCAATGAGAAGTATACCGTTGACAATTGTCCAAAACCTTGTGGCCAGTCCGATTCTTCATACTTGTCATTTGCATACTTTTTTATAGGGCTTCTATCTCCATGCCTAAAAAGCTGAAAACAGAAAAATTACTGTTACTGTCACATAATAACCGCTATGTTAAATGTCCTAAACTTTCATACACCAATGTTTCTGACAAGATGACATATGCACAGGGGTCATCCTAGAGGGCGATTTGGGGGAAAAAGTCTCCCTAAGCTGGCCGACCTCCCTATCTTGAGCTGAGGGAGAAGCGAAAATGTATAGAATGTATAGGGAAATCCAAAATTTGGACCAAAACTTCTCTCTGAAAACCTCAAATTGTCGCAAAACTTCTCCCTATTTGAAAGCTCTAGGATGACCCCTGATATGCAAACAATGCAGGCACAAAAAATGAAAATGCACTTTTTTGGTATCTTAGTAATATTAATATATTTCAGTATAAAATGGTGTATTTTGGTAATTAGGCATATTTCTGTATTTCTAGTAACTGCTATCTGTTTTTTTTAAGGCTGGCTAATCAGAGCTGAAAAGATAACTGATTATCGGTCCTGCCATTGCGATCAATAATTGATTAGTAATCACTGAAGATTTGGTCATAATTTTACCTGTCTGTCTGAGCATGACTCTTACAATATTTTGTACTTTACTGTATGTATTTGATCTGACAGGCCTGAGCAAACAGTACAGACCCAGATGAGATGCCGCAAACACAGTGTCTCATCTGGTTCTGCACTGTTTGCCACTCATCCAGCTATTTTAGACACAGCATTGGATAGTAAGTTGTACTTGTTCAACTTTTAGATTAAGTATGGTAAGGAGTTGAGGTGTCTGAATATTAAGGGTAAATATGGATAAGTAAGAGACGCAGAAATTAAATGATCGATTATTAGCAAATCTGTAACGATCATCATTTTTGTGGAATTTATCGATCAGTTAATCGATTGTCCGATTAATTGTGCTAGCCTTATGGTTTTCACTCCCAAGCAGAGGAAAAGGCATATGCATGCACAGTTAGAAGAAAAAATTCATCAAAGTACTATCTTGTTCGGAATGAAGCATAGACAATCAGCATTTTCCGTGACAAACAGCCACCGCTAAACTTTGCAGAAAATACTGATATTTCACAAGAAAATACTCATTAGACATCTACTGTATTGTGTTAAAGAATTGGGACACCCAAAGTATTGCCCAGACACCTTTGAGATTCATAAAAGTAATTATTATTCAAGACCCAAAGTATTGGGATAAATTAAAAATCGTCCAAATTTTCAGCAAATGTTTGAGCCACATGAATTGGGAAGTGTATTTGGGTATAAAAATCCATCTACACCACAACCTCTTTATAACACTATTGTTGGGGTCCATAGCATAAGCTGTGTCAGTTAAACAACCGTGTTATATCCAAACAAAAATGTATAGATTATATTGAAACTTTCGTCTAATTGGCTGCTGACTGAGATATTATCAGGAATACAATCTATTTCTCAGGTATGATTGTAGCTTTCACCTCTGCAGTACTTCATTAAATGTTTACAGAAATGATTACACATGCCAGTCGCACAGTCAAAGAAAAAAAAATCAACTGATGATATTTTGAAATATTTTTTCTGATTTGTTCTAGAAAATATGGTTTGATATTTCTCCTAAGGAGACAGTTTACATGAAATGTCAAACCCGGTTTTTAGAAAAAAAACAAAATATAATCAAACTGTTGTCTGCAGAATTTGCCCTGAGCATGGTAAAGATTAAATTTTGAAACAGTTTCTTAACCCTTGTCCTGCTGAACCCGGATATACCCTGTTTTGCAAACAGTGTAGATCCAGATCAGTTGGCTTCTGAAGAAGCCAACTGATCTGGATCTGCACTGTTTGCCATCAAGTATGCAAATTTATAGCAACAATCTGGATCAAGCAACCTAATTGGCTGAAAATTAGAAGTGGGCATGCCATCTTAATTTATTCAGCAGGACAAGGGTTAATCTGATACTGATTTGGAGTAAGGCCTATACAAACTCATTAATACCAGTCACTGCTAAGGCCAACTTGTCAATGATATGGCATTTTCCTCCTGTAAGTCCTATCGAGGGTCATAGCCCTGATAGTAGAATTATAATACTCTAATAGTAACTTAACATTAAATTTACTTGATAATGGTCAGAAAATTAAAATATGCAAAACTGTGAACATAAATATGATACAGTCATAGCAATATTCAGATAAGTTGCTTTTTTTATCTGAAAAATGCTGATATCTTTCTTATTTCTCCATGAAAAGCATGTGGGTACTCCATCGCGAAAACACGCTTATATAATTTTGACCCCCTTTTACCCTTGTAAACCCCACTTTTATACAGTAAAACTGGGGTTTACAAGGGTATACATTATTTTTCTTATTTTGCTAAAAAAACATAGATTGTGGGTACTCTTTAGAACCGCCTGGCCAAGGCAGTTCTAACAAGTACCCACAATCTATGTTTTAAGCAGAAATATGAAAAATATCAGAACTTTTCGTCTGAAAATTTTTCCATTTTGGTTGTAAAATTTTCAATATATTTGAATAGGTGTGTTTTCATAATGCATTAGAAGCACCTCAGTGAGGCACTTTTAATGAGAGCTCACAACTTATGTTTTGCATTGAACAAATGTTTAGGGTACTCATTAGAAGCACCTCAGCAAGATGCTTCTAATGAGTACCCCCAATAGGTTTTCATGGAGCAGTAGTAGAGCCACAGATAGTTTTGAAGGCATTTGGGTATTTAACTCCATCAAACTTTAAGCAGCTGGGTAAAATCATATTTTCATATTTTTTTTTTTTTTTTTTTGAGTAAAGATACCCCCTAAATAAAAATTAGTTGAGTAAAACTTATAAAAACATAAAGAAAGAATACCAAAAAGCCTGATTTAGGTATTTTAAACATTATACTCTATTACTTTTATAATACATGGTATTTGTATTTGTCATATGCAGAATGAATACACCTATAATGTGCAGTAATCATAATATAAAATAGTAATCATATGCTTTTCTGGCCTTGAAACTTTAATTTTCACCCTTGAATTTGGAAATAATTGGGTACTCTTGTTAAATCTACTGGGTATCAATAATCAAGTTTTTGAAAATAATTGACTATTTGCTCAACACATATGAGTACATGTATTTTACTTGGATACTCTCCTTATCTCTTGCCCTGAATAAGAAAAACATTATGTAGATACCCCCCTCCCCACACCTTATCTGGAGCTAAGGTTTTTTATGATTAATGCCATCTTCAGCTGCAAGAGATAAGAATTAGGACACCTCAGGCCAAAAATAATTTTTCCTGTGCTTTTCAAAGAAAAAGTGGGGATATTGCGATACCCGCTGTCCGTCCATCCATCTGTAATGTCACACCATTGACCTAGACCATTTGAGCTAGAATCTCAAAACTTTCACAAGCGATATGGATGAGGACTGGAGGAACACATTCGGAATTTTGATGGGGGCAGGGACAGGGGGTGTGGCCCCAAAGGGTCCAAAAATACATTTTGTACAAACAGTCATGTTGCATGTCAAATCAAAGGTAATGAAGAGTAGAATACAGTGGTGACAAAAAAATTTGCCCCGGGGGCACGTCTGGGGGTCACTAAAGGTCAAAAAGTAGGATTTTGGATTCTTTTTTTTGACTGGCACACAACTCCTCTTAGGCTTTTTTATCTAGAACCATGAAACTGTCACAGGTAATAGTACTATGGTTGAGGGCTGGACATTCAGAATTTTGATGTAACCCCAAGGGGCAGGGCCGGGGGAGGGGGGGGGGCCCTGAAGGGTCCAAAATCCATTTTGTACTAATATAGTCATGCTGCATATCAAATCAAAGGTAATGAAGCGTAGAATACAGTGGTGCAAAAATTTTGCCCAGGGGCCATGTCTGGGGGTCACTAGATGTCAAAAAGTAGGACTTTGGGTCCTTTTTTTAATGTCACACAATTGCTCTTAGGCTTTTTTGAGCTAGAACCTTGAAACTGTCACAGGTAATAGCCCTATGGATGAGGACTGGAGGAACGCATTTGGAATTTTGATGTGCACGGAGATATGCGATGGTGCTGGCATGGGAATATGCAATGGTGCACCATTGACTTGCTCTAGTATTATTTGTGGTCCAAATTATAGGGACAGCTAGAAAATTAATTATTTTTTGTCTTAATACAATATGGTAGTATTTCTCCAACAAAGCTAGTGCTTCATCAAGCATGCAATTCTTTAAACTACAGTTCTTTGCATCCTCTCTATTTGATGAGATTGCTTTTTTTAATAAGATGCCAAACAGATGCTGCATACATGTACAATCTGGGATATCGCAGTGTTTTGCATGCAGAGACTTGACTTCTTTAGCTGTCAGGGCCAAGGTCAAGAGAAGAAAATCAAAGCTTGTGTTTGTGCCTCTATGCATGCTATAAGAGATTCCATTCCACTCTCACATAATGGCATTTGGTAGCATTGAATTTCATCTGCCACTGGCTTCCCAATGTGCTCAATTCTCAAAGACAGCACTGCGTCCAGTCATTTGGTTCCCCTCAGTTATTACTTCCTCTTAGTGACAGTCTTAGCAACCATAACCAGGTGGCAACAAACAGCAACGTAGGCGCTAATCTGATCGCATACGGAGAATCGCCTGAATTGGTATACATAATCGAGTGCAACTAATCATGAAATCTGTTAATTAGCATTCGTATTTTGTCAACTGATTTGTTAAGATCGCCTACAATTATTATGATTGCCGTTCTGGAAGTGGAAGCTATGATTAATTAATATAAATGAGTGTCCACACAAATTTCTGACTGCATATTGGAAAAAAATGATCCTACAAAGTGGCCAGAGGTAGAATGGGGAAATAGCTACAACTACTTAATAGAAGCACTCTTTTTTATATTATTTAGAATAGAAGTGCTCTTTTTTATATTATTTTGAATAGAAGCACTCTTTTTTATATTATTTAGAATAGAAGTGCTCTTTTTTATATTATTTTGAATAGAAGCACTCTTTTTTATATTATTTTGAATAGAAGCGCTCTTTTTTATATTATTTTGAATAGAAGCGCTCTTTTTTATATTATTTTGAATAGAAGCGCTCTTTTTTATATTATTTTGAATAGAAGCACTCTTTTTTATATTATTTTGAATAGAAGCGCTCTTTTTTATATTATTTTGAATAGAAGCGCTCTTTTTTATATTATTTTGAATAGAAGCGCTCTTTTTTATATTATTTTGAAGAGATATCAGTTTCAGAACTTCTTGCAAAGATTTTCAATGGAGACAATTTGCATGAAATGTCAATCTTGTTTTCTGGGAAAAACAAGAAAAATATCAATTTATCATCTGCTGAATTAGCCAAGAGAGTGGTAACGGTTAAGTGTATACAATCAGAATTTGAGGTTTTACATAATATTTATTTATTTAAGAACTTCTTGCCCAAATTTTGTACTCTAGACTACTGGGAGTATAATTTGAATTTAAAGTAAATTGAAATACAGACTTTCTTAGACTTTACTCATTTTAATTAGTGTATTGAAATAGTCTAATTAATTTCATTTTCAAAAGTAATGGAATTATCTTGGACAAGCGCCTTGGATCAGCTGGCGATACACTGACTCTGCAGTCCTCCTTGTTATGGCGATGTTAATCATAAACCATTGTTTTGATAAAGTGCAAAAGTATGTGTCTGCAATGATAAACCAGTTTTGATCTTTCATCATTTGCCCCTGCAGGCAATTAGCACAGCAAGCCAAGATGACACAATCATGTGAATTTGGCATACCAGGACAGGGCAAACAAACTTATCTCTCATTTATTTTTCTTATTTATCTCTCATTTACTTTTTTCTTATTTTGCTGAAAACTGGTCATTTTTCTATGTATGTCAATTCTTATAATCCGGAAAAAAATATTGGGTCACCCGCCACCTGTTACAACAATCATGCATATGTTATTGTTCATATTTCCAAGGAGTACATTGTATGTCTTTTTCATATTTTCATACATGCCATACCCCACACTGTGAGACAAAATCTCACAGAATTTTGGCAATTCTGGACCCCATTTCAAATAAGATTTTCAAATCTCACAGAATTTTCATACCATTTAATAAGCTATGTTTTGAAGAACTAGAAATATATCACACATTAGCATGGCTATCCCAAGCTTAATTCATTAAAATAATGGCTTTTAACTTACTTATGTAAGCTTGAAAGTGATTTTCATAAAATTCTCACAGAATTTCATGAAACCTCCCCTTAAAATTTGCAAAATCTCACAGATTTCTGTCAACAGCTAATGGCATGTATACATTTTATGATAATTACAGCTATTTTTTCTGCTATACAAACTCTTCTTGAGATAACTATGGTGCATCGTAATGATTCTTAGTTTTCCGATAGATCTAGAAGTGTGAGCAAACAGTGTAAACCCAGATCAGTCTAAACCATTTTTATTCACGCTTGCAAGCATTCACACATTGATAAAATCTTTCCTAATCTGCAAATGGAATCATGTGAAAACTTAAGCTAAAAATGAAGCAGGGATCATCCTAGAGCTTAGAGGGAGAAGTTTTGTGAATTATTCAGGATTTCAGGGAGAAGTTTTGGTCCAAATTTTGGATTTGGATTTCCCTAAACATTCTATACATTTTCACTTCTCCCATAGGGAGAAGTCGGCCAGCTTTAGGGAGACTTTTTCTTCCAAATCGCCCTCTAGGATAACCCCTGATAAAGAAAATAGTTAAGGAAGTTCTAAAAATCTCATTGCCCTGTCTTAAAATTTACTGGCAAATTTGAGCGGGTGAGTGGAATTTTACACCCCTGATGTTATGATTATTACATCCTACAGCACAACAAATCTTAGGAAATCTTAACACCTACCACTCTGGATAAAGTTTTCAGCAGACAACTTTTTGCAATATTTTCCCCCGAAAACAGGTTTTGACACTTCCAGCAAATTATCCTTTCCGGAGACAATTTGCATGAAATATCAAAACCCGTTTTCTGAAAAAAAAAAAAAAAAAAAAAAAAAAAAAAAATAGAAAAATAAGACCAGTTTGTCATCTGCTGAATTAGCCCAGAGAGTGGTAAAGGTTAACCAATTGTTTTCAACTCACTTAAAACAAAATGTAAGACAGATATTTTCACAATACATTGGAGAAAATGTTTGTGCACATTATGTTTAATGAGGCAGATGTAGGGCGTTTTCACCTGAATGAGTTGCATAGTAACAGGTGTTCTGAATGATTAACCGAGGGGATCTGAATCCGAGGGGATCTTAATATGCAAAAGGGGCACTTCTGGGTCTGGATGACTAAACAACAGAATTGTTAAAAGTCTTCTTGCAAGCTGTAGTGACCACATGCAACAATGCACTGAGTCAAGGACGTAAATAATACAAGGATTTGCAACTTGATCTCCGCGTACTAGAAAGAACCAACACATCTCGTGATACCTCGAGAAACCGCAAGAGACGTTCGAGAACCGATAGCGTCACGTGCCGCCATCTTGTTTTTTTCTTCGCCAAGAAATATTTGTTGATGAAATACTATCGTATGATCGTTACTGTTAAAAACTGTTGCCTTCAATAGATTTTATTTAATCAACTGTGTCCGTTTATGTCATGAATTAGTCAAAAACGGGTTTCATCATGAAGACTGGAGCATGAATTTTTAGCATATTTCAAGTAAGTTTTATATAACTTCTTACTTTATGTAGCGAATTTAAGGGAACGAAATAGGTCCTTGAATATCTCAAGTTTACTAACTACCCAGTTATTTTTGCACATCTGCCGAACCAACTGAGAAAGAAGACGTTGAACAGTGCTGTACACATTGAGTGATGAAAGACTGATGCAAGTTTTCCAAATCATTGCCCTTTTGTAACACGAAAAACATTTCATTTTTCTGTGTTTTCTGTCTGATACTATAATTTTTAGTTAAAATTATATCTGATCCTGTGTTGGCCAGCATTTTAAAGTGCTAAATCAGCCAAACCATGCATTAAACATGTGTTGTATTTCATATACCCCCACCCGTTATATGCACGGGAACCACTGGTTGTTGCCAAGGCATTACCCATTTTGTAACGCAAAAAACATTTCAGTTTTCTAAATTTTCTGTCATATATTATTACTGTTAGTTACAGTTATACCTGAACCTGTGTTGGCCCGCATTTCAAGCCCTGTATCATCCTAAAATATGTAATATTTATGAGTTTATATGTTTATTCCAAACGCCCTCCCATTGTTTGTTATGGAATAGTTGACGGGGCATTGCCCATTTTGTAACACATAAAACTTTTCAGTTTTCTGATTTTTATGTCAGATATTATTATTATTAGTTAAAATTATATCTTATCCTGTGTTGGCGAGCATTTCAGGTCTTAAATCATCATAGAACAGGTGAAAATGTTTATTTCATTCACCCGATACCGGCGATAGTGTACCTGTGGTGTCTTGGTAACGAGAGTCTCGCGCCGCTCTCGTGACCGTAGGACTCTTAACACAGGGACGCACGAGATATTGCGGGATTTCGTTTAGTTGCAAATCTTGTAATTTTATACGTCTTTGACTGAGTGGACATTCCTATATAAACACTGATAAAGAATGGTATAATTACAGCCTGCACAAGTCTTAGAGTTGTAGCATCTACTGCTGGGCTATCTTCTTCCAGATAACCATCATATTCTGGCGATGCCTTCCTTTCAAATAACCCAGCGTCGTCTTCATTCCCCACCACCCGAGTTTGAACGTCCAATATTCTGAGGAGAAGCCCAGCCAGTATTAGTTTATTTATCATGATTCTTTTTCAGAAGATCCGTTGAGAGTCTAGGCCAGAGTCTATCAAATAAATGCCATTCTTTTGTTTCTTTCATCTTTGAGGTGAAAAGAAAGAAATGAGGATTTTTCGTGGCAGTACATCGTGGATCTGCATCATTCGAACGCTTCCGTAGCATTCTGTGTCTTATTCTTTGGAAAGTTCAAGCGTTCAAGTAACAATGAAATCGTTTCGGTGCATCATAAAATCCACCCATTTATGAAATTATCTTTATTGATAAGTGACACCGTACAAATATTAGCTTTTCAAAAAGCTAACGATCGTTCCGTTTGATCGCTTTTCGTCAGATTGTATATTGAGATAATACAAGTTCATAAAATGATACTTTTAGATTAAAATGGGAATTGATAAACTGGAAATAGTCCAAAGATGCGTCATGAACGCAGGGCCCATTATTTTAGTAGTTACGAAAGTTAGGTCGTAACTAAAACCCGGAACGGAACACGGAATGGAACTTAGACTGGAACACGGAACAAAACATGGAATGGACTACCAAATGGAACATGGACTGGAACACGGAACGGAGTAGAACACGGAACTGCACAAGGACGGAACACAGGACAGAACAGCACCTATCCCTGCCCATGCTGCATTCCGAATTCCGTTCCATATTACATACAATAGAACATGAAACGGAACGTGGATAGTTTACGAAAAAATAATGTTATATTACTTCGGATAGATAAGGAATGGAACACAGAGAATGTAAAGTAAATGAAACACATCAAGGATTTTGTTATAGATAATCCATTTATTTTGGAAAACAATAATTAATAACTATATTTTGTAAAAGATTTACCATAATGAAACACGTTGTATCTTATAACTGACTAGTGGTAATCTTAATAGCGTTTAACACCTATTGTTGTCTGCACTTTGGGCACGTATACTCGGTAGAGTCTGTAACAGATGTGTCAGTGTCAACACACTGAAGATGGTATTCACCAGCACATACATCGCAGTATATATACATTGTCCTTGTATCAGGCATGTGACACAGTACATTGGCACATCTATTGTATTTCTCATTGTTTTTCTCTTCCTCTTACTATTATTTGTTATAGGGAATGGCTCGAGGTGCTTCTGCTCTAGACATTTAAATAAATGCTCCCTCATCATTCTTGGAATATTCACCTGTGTACATGGATCGATCCCATATGTTAATGCAGTTGCATTCGCTATAGCATAGAGACCACAATTATTTGTGATACATTTGGAAATAGGACTCGTAGGTTGTCTGCGCTTGTGGATACTAGACTTGCCACAACCATCTCTTCTTCGTGTGGCAAATCACTGTATGCCGAGTCATAAACTTTTAGTGTTTTCCATACGGTCACAATTTGACAACATGGATTTTGTTTGAATCCATAACTGTGAAGTCCCCACGTTTTGACGAAAATGATATAAGGTCTTTCTTATAGCGTTTACTATGTCCTTTGGATGACAGACAAGCGTTCTTGGCTCAAAATTGTCAGCATCGGTCTTAATTCTTCGGTATTTTGGTGTCAGTGTATAGTTTCCAAGTCCCATTTTACCTCTTCTGCATTCTATCACGTAAAAGCCTTGGACGAGCCTAAGCGACATTAAAAAACTGTTCAATGGCACTTTCGAATCACAGAAAAGCCCTGGGGTGCCGTCAGTAAAGCAGAACACTCACAGACATTCGTGAACGTTTGCAACCTATCCTTTCATTTGCTATGACATTTTTCGGCGGACAGTAGAAAGTCTTCGCGAACTGTACATTGAGTTGCCTTTTGGCATAACCAAATGGCAGCCCGTGCGACACTGAAACATGACAAAGATAAAGCTCCGGACAATGGGATGGAAAAACCGAGCAACCCCTCGTCCTTTGGCGGGAGCTTAGTACTTTTATACATGCATACCAAGGCAATACCTTTGCAGATAGTGTAGATCCAGACGAGACGGCTTATAAAGTGCCGTATCACCAGGACCTGCACTGTTTACATAGTGAATTTGACAAACGCTAATTGCATTTATAGATGGATACAAATTCAATAATGGAAGAGTCCACTTCAGAAACCCAGGAGTGACAGGAATTGAAAAACGAGGTTACAGAATAAATGATTGGAATATGTATAGTCATCTCTGCCTTCCATGTCACCTGTATCAAGAATTCACCTGTCTAAAACAAACACAATTTCAGATCCCATTAACAACGGTAAAGAAGTGGAAATTTACTTATATTAAGCAAGCGCCTGTCTTCAACAACCGTTTTTTTTTGTGTTTTTTTTTTGTGTGTGTGTGGGGGGTGGGGGGTGGGGTGGGGGGGGGGTGAGTGGTGGGTTGGGGGGGGGGGCGGTTGGGGTATTTCTATAGATGCTTTCTTACTGTGAGCTTTCGACATCTTTCAGAAAGTTGTTTTGTTTTTGCTTGGCGCTTTACACAGACGAAGTAAATTTGCAAACTGTGTCATGATTCAATGCAAAACCATTTGTTGTAACTACTTATACACAAAAAGTTTTATTCTTTTCAACATATATTGCGTCACTGCGTTTTAAATAATCAAAGATTTTCACTTTTTCCCACACATCACGAAAACATGTCTATATAATTTAACCTTTAACCCCGCTTTTATATAGTAAAACTGGGGTTTACAGGGGTATACATTATTTTTCTTATTTCTGCTCAAAACAAAATTGTGGGTACCTGTTAGAACCGCCTCGCCGGGGCGGTTCTAATGAGTACCCACAATCTATGTTTTGAGCAAAAATATGAAGAATATCAGAATTTTTATCTGAAACTTTTCATTTTTTTTTGTTGGTAAAATTTTCAGTATATTTGTATAGGCCTGTTTTCGTAATAGTAAAAATGAAGGCAAATTATGCAGAAATCTTTAAGATACGTAACCTGGAGGCAGACTTTCAACAAGTTCTACTTATTCAATTTTTCTGAAATTTTCACAATATTATTGTGAAACATCAATAATTTAAATTCAGTAAAGAAAAGTAAAAAAAAAAAAAAAAAAAAAAATCTTAGACAAAACTTCCAAAAAATCATTTTGCTATAGAATTTGCATAGGTCAGACCAATCGTTGGTCGTTAATTAAATTTTAGAATAAATATTTGAGAATTAAACACAGAAACACAAAAGACAAATGCTTTCTGATAAGATATGATCTATCAGAAAAAAAGCAGAAAACATCTTTTCGAGTGATTTCGAAAGGCTTGACTGTGTGTGTTATGGTGAAATGAAACAAACAAACATTATTTTCCAAGACCACAATGTATTTCGGATAGAATTTGACACAATATTTATTACAACTAGAATTATCATCTAGGTAACGCAGTAGCGCGCTATTCAGCCACCTGAAAATTAGAAGAAAAAAAATGTGTTAAATATAAAGCTCAGTCAACCTAAGTGAAGTATCTTCTTTCATGTCGCCTTTTTCATCGCGAAAACACACCTATATAATTTTGACTCCCCCTTAAATCCCCCTTTTATATAGTAAAACTGGGATTTACAGGGGTATATATTATTTTTCTTATTTTGCTCAAAAAACATAGACTGTGGGTATTCGTTAGAACCGAGTACCCACAATCAATGTTTTGAGCAAGAATATGAAAAATATCAGAATTTTTTATCTGAAAATTTTCCTTGTTTGGTTTGTAAAATTTTCAATATATTTGAATAGGCGTGTTTTCGTAATGTCTGTTTATATATATTAAAAACCCTACATATGAGAAAAGGTACGAGCCACGTCGCGAGGAAAAGGCTGTTCGGACTTCCGCCGAATTAATCCTTCTAGTGCGCATGGCCGGCCCTTTAGCAAGGCTACGTGTTTAGCTCTTTGGCTGAAGTTTCCCATTGGCTTACCGCCTATATGAGCGACCAGCATAGGTTCTGGCGAGGCTGAACCTTTCCGTTCGCATATTCTTATTTACCATGACTGAACTCATACCGTTTAGGCGATTCTAATGAGTACACTCAACATACTACTCTTGTGTAGAAGATGGAAAAGATTTCCCCAAAGTATTGCCATTTGCTTCCTGACCTGGCAGCATGATTAACCCTCAATGGCTCGAACTACCCATATCTTGAACAAATTTCCATGGTCCCAACGATGTTCGAGCCATTGAAGTTCGACGGTAATTTCTCAACCATACGGAGCCCGTAAATTGTCCGGCGATTTTTTTTCCATATCAGTCTGCTTTACATTGGCCCTGGACTCGTCAAATATTAAAAGTACACTGGTTAACGAGACAGTAAACACGATTTATAGTCGTTGGACAAACAACCCTGTTTTTGCCAGTTAAACAACAAAGACCTTGGGAAGCATTACGAAAACACGCCTATTCAAATATATTGAGAATTTTACCACCAAAAAATGAAAACTTTCAGATGAAAAATTCTGGTAGTTTTCATATTTCTGCTCAAAACATAGATTGTGGGTACTCGTTAGAACCGCCTCACCTCACCGAGGCGGTTCTAACGAGTACCCACAATCTATGTTTTTGAGCAGAAATAAGAAAAATAAGGTATACCCCTGTAAACCCCAGTTTTACTATATAAAAGTGGGGTTTAAGGGGATCAAAATTATATAGGCATGTTTTCGTGATGCAAACACGCAGCCCAAGGCTACTCGGACATGGACCGTAGACTGACGAGTGTTCCTGTTTATTGCATAGGTCATCACGAAAACATACCCATATAATTTTGACCCCCTTAAACCCCACTTATACCACACTGGGGTTTACAGGGGTATACATTATTTTTTCTTATTTCTGCTCAAAAACATAGATTGTGGGTACTCGTTTGAACCGCCTCGCCGAGGCGGTTCTAATGAGTACCCACAATCTATGTTTTGAGCAGATATATGAAAAATATCAGAATTTATTATCTGAAAATTTTCCCTTTTTTTTTTTGGTTGTTAAATAAACAATGTATTTGAATAGGCATGTTTTCGTAATTGGAAGCAAAGATGCAGCCCAAGGCTACTCGGACATGGACGTACGCACACGAGTTTTCTTGTTCAATTTTTTCGTCGTTTACGGCTTTCAACCGGGCCTTTCTAGAATGTTTAGATATTGTTTCACCCGACCGGCCTCGGGTGAAGCACAAACTATGCAATATTCTTTGTGTTCAATCAATCGATAAAAAAGTCTATTTTCCCCTGATATTCCATATATTATATTAATGACCACAAAATACTAGTCTAAGAACGTCATTAGATCGAAAACAACATCGGAACTCAATTTACGAGAAAAAATATGTACCTTGGCCAATATAATTATGTCTATCTTGACAATATATCACATTTGTCTTATAATAGACAAGTACATACTATACCTGAACTCTATTTCTTTATTTACCGTAATAACTCTTAAATTTTTGGATAGACAGACAGGAGCAAACAGTGTAGACCTTGATCAGACGCCACAGAATGCGGCGTCTGATCAGGGTCAACATTGTTTGTCTTTTATCACGCAATGTTTTAGACACGTCAACAGGTAGTAAAATGGACTTTTTTTTTTTATCAAACTCTAGGACAAATATATTGTAAAGATTTAAAATATTTAGAGTAAGTACAGTGACAGACGTCTGATCAGGGTCTACACTGTTTGCCGCTCGCCAAGCAATATTTTAGACACAATAGCTGGTAGAAAAAAATGGAAAGGAAAGGTGTCATCATATTTAGGGTAAACACAGTAACGGACGTTTGATCAGGGTCTACACCGCTTATCGCTTTTCCAACATTAACGTATTTACCCTGAGTATTGGAACACCTTATCTACTTACCATACCTGTCCTAAAATTGGAAATAGTCCATTCTACCACCTCTTGATCTGTTTAAAATAATGCTGTGTACATGGCAAACAGTGTATACCCTGATCAGACGCCGCGTTCTGGGTCTACACTGTTTGAAAAGGCCTATCTGTCAAAATACTTAGGGTTATTAAGGTACTTTAGACACAATAATTGGCAGGGAAAAACACTGTTCATTTTTTAGGACAGGTATGGTAATGTGTTAAGGTATCAGCGTATTTAGGATAAATACAGTTATGAAAGATCTGTTCATTAATCTTTTTAAAGGTCGATTAAGGCGCCTTTATGGTTTCAATTAAAGAGCAGAAACTTTATCCCAGCTTTGTTAATGACATCTTTGGATTTAAACTCTATGATCTTATTAATATTCTAGTAGAAGATTCCTGTTCACGATCATTTCTGATGTAACAGAAGAAAAGGACCCTTACTGTAAATAAAAGGCTTATCGTATTGACCCTAAATATTCTGACATACATGCCTGAGCAATCAGTGCAGACCCAGATCAGACGACGCAGTTTGCGGCGTCTGATCAGGGACTACACTGTTGGCCACTCTTCCAACAAATTTTGGTGGTCAACAGGTCACGTGATTTAACTGATTTGCTAACAGGACAAGTGTGGTATGGAGTTAAAAGTGGCCGAACACCTAGGGTAAAATATGGTAGTCTTGCAGTCTGATCATGTCTTTTATCGCCCTCTCAAAGAACACCATTAAAGACTAGGGGATGCATATTTTTATATCAATTTTTATAAAACACGTTCAAGTTTGCATTTTAACCGGAAACGAGAAAGTGAATTCAAGTCAGATATGCCAGACAAGCGCACTGACTGTATTCATTTAAACATTATTTCTCATCGGTGATGTGTTTTCGTCATTCTAATGCAAGAATTATATCCTAAAGAGAAATATAATTAAAAGTAATTCTCATCGTTTTGAACATGGTGTTAACTTAGGAGTTTTTTGGGCTGGGGTGAACAGGACTAAAATATTTCCCAAGCTGAAAGCATAAATTTTCCTTTCTGCTATGATTCAGACATCGGAATATGTAATAAAAATGAATACTGTAATTTCTGAAATCTGGTATTCAACACCTCGCGTGAAATATGACAGTCCAGTGAGGCAAGCTTTGACTAGCTGCGACAATGCTTTGAGTGCAAGACGACTCGTCAACGAACAAGAAACGCTTAGTCACGGTACGTACGTTAATGTGTGCTGAGCGTATACTAAACCTTTTGTGAAAGCTAATACTTGTGTTATAATAACGTTGAGCATGAAAACAGCATTGGGCCAGTTCATCACCAGTCTTAAAATGCGTCCAGAATAGTGGCAATCTCTGGGATTGTTTACGGCCCATGGGCATTAGACAATCATACATCAAGACTGGCACACACAGCCAAGGCAACATGAACTTCTAAGACTCAATCTTTATTTTTAATCCTTTGTGTGAATAATGTAGATCCAGTTGAGACTGTATCGAACCGTCTCATCTGGATCTAAACGTTTGCCATTTGCTTTACAAAAAACTAATGTTTTCCATAATGGGCGCGTCCGGACTAAAGGATGGAAGTCGAGTCCAGAAACTCAGAAATGAAAGATAACAGGTTCTTGTACATGCGCGCATATGTTTGATACGTGTGAATTTCACAGGCAGAGATTTACTGAGCACAACCAGACTGCCTCTGAACATCTTGAAAAAGAACATTTTCGATTGTTCTGAATCCATCACGAAAACACACCTATATAATTTTGACCCCCTTAAACCCCACTTTTATATCGTAAAACTGGGGTTTACAGAAGTATACATTATTTCTCATGTTTTGCTAAAAAAACGTAGATTGTGGGTACTCGTTAGAACCGCCTCGCCGAGGCGGTTCTAACGAGTACCCACAATTTATGTTTTGAACAGGAATGTGAAAATTTCAGATTTTTCTTTATCTGAAAATTCTCCTTTTTGGTTGTAAACTTTTCAACATATTTGAATAGGCTTGTTTTTGTAATGATTTACCTGTTGCTCCTAGAAAGGACCTCCACGGCCTCCTCCTCGTCCAAATGGACCATATGGATCATATGGATCATATGGTCCTGGATAAGGCCCTCCGCGTCGGCAACATCTTATTCGCCGCCGGCCGAAAAATCCTCCGCCATAACACCTACCAGCGTAGTACTCATAATACCGACAGCGAAACCGGCGGCACCGACAGAAGCGACCGCCTCCTCCTGGGAAGGGTGGGTAAAAACCTAAGCCTCTAGCCCTTTGTGCTGAAACAAATGCCAAAAGCTAGATACTGACGGTTTAATACATGTATTTATGGAATTCGAAAGAGAAATAAACAGTCCCATATCAAAGTTTTAGCAACTGTAAAAAAGATCAATACTATAGGCGTGAAATGACATATTACAATGCACAACGTCAATATTAACGACCAACATCGCAGCATACAATTTTGAAACAAAACGGTAAACATTATACAGACTTATCCGCCAACGCTTCATTACCATTTATTCCACAGTTCGTGGCGAAGCCTACGTGCTACGTGTACATACATAATGAAGCCCGCAAAATAACGTTTATGTGCACTTTTGTTTTACCCTGTGACTTCATCGCTCCGAAGCAGTTACATAGTACGGTTATGTGGCGCCAAAAACACCCTATACTTGGCTTGTATGATGCAACCGAATGCAGGACTTCGGAACTGGAGTGCAACATTACACGTCGTGCGAAAACATGGAAGTACGTTTTTTTAAAATAAATTATCTTGCTGAAGAAATTATGATCTCTTTCACATTGTGTCTCGAAAACACCGAGTTTCTTTCCAAATGCTCCGACAATATACGGTAGATTCTCTTTCATTTGGGACATAAATGTAAGCGTATACGAATTGTAACGTTTTCTAGCATATCCGTTTATTGATTGGATACACCGGACATTGTTGCCATTTTAAAGGGAGACAACTTTGCAGACAAGAATGTGCCTCTTTTGTAATTGAAAGCTTTCAAGGGAACAACACATTGTTTCCTTGAAGAGAAACACCAACGAAATATGAAGGCAAATATTTTTAAAGAGTTATGTTTCTCCTAGCAAATAATTTTGCAGTGTCAAACAAAAGTATGCAAGTATCCAACTTAAGATTTTAAGTAATGATAGATTTACCTTCAGTTTGTATAACCACAGCAGCCAAAACAAACGTCGCCAACAGAAGAAGTATTACAATTTTATTCATTGTGTTAGTAATTCCGTGTTCCTTGCTTAAAATTTCTGATCAAGTGATAGCTGACCCCTTATAACCATATTTATAACGCTGCTGTACCAAGCGAAATGGAGTCTTCGAGGTTTTGCGGACAGTGAAGGTCTTGATAAGACTGCGCAGTGGCGCAGCCTTATCAAGACCTTCGGTGTCCGCTTACGGGAACTTACAGATACTTTGAATAAATTGCCTAAGAGCAAAGACCCTGATAATACTGTGCGCATGCGCACGAAGATCCGATTCTGCGCATTTTGGCTGTTCTCGAGCGATTTTGTGTTGAACCGATGTGGTACAATAAACATTCGATGAATCAATTTTGTTTCCTTATAGTATAATTGACCACAACATACATTTTGGCTGCGTGATGACAACTTTTTTTTTCTGATTTATGCTTCACAAATGTCCATTTGAAAGGTCAAACGGATCGTTCAGTCAAACCGTATTTACCCAAAATATTCAGAAAATCGGATCAGAGCAAACAGCGCAGGCGCAGATTAAAACTGCCTCCTGGAGGTCCTTTCCATATCATGACCAGGAGCCAACCCAGTAATAAGACTCCTGAAGTTAGAAATATATATATATATAATAATGTGGAAAAGAGGAGAAACTGCTCCTTAGGAGCAATTTCTCCTCTTTTCCACATTTTTTTGCTACCTGTTATCATAGTTTCATATTAAAACAGGGACCAGATTTTCACTTCGAGATAAGCAGTAATTCGAAATAAGCGATAACGAGGTTCGACTGTATATAGATCTGTGATTATTCCAGTAATCAGTCTATATGGATGGATTTGTCAGAGTACAAATTATCATTTTTTTCCACAAGGCCCCTTTTGTCAGACTACAGCTTATACACAGTTAACGATGATTCAGAACAGTTTGCGCATTTGTGTAGCCTTCTTTGCCTACGTATCAAATTATTGGATATGTAGAATCGACAGACAGAGACTCTTTCGCTTTGTGTGTCACTGATGCTATTTCCAGTACTCGAGAGACTTATTGCGTGTTTTATTTTTCTTGCAATGCACTTTCGTTGTATACAGAAAAAAAAAAAAAAAAAACTTCATTGACTTGAACACTGATTGATTGTTTACCGTGGCTGATTCGAACTCGTTTTTGAGTCCCTAGGAAATTCTTCCGACAGCTAAAGAAAGCAAAAGTTTAGGGACATTTTAGGGATTTTTTATTTTATTATAAAAATGCATGTTGTGTGTTTTCATTAGATTCGCCTCATCCAGGCGATTTTAATGAGTGCAAGCAACATACTATTATTGTATGCTTAAGACGATCAAAAATATATCTCTAAACTATGCCCAACTACCTCCTGACTTGGCGTAATAATCAACCCTCAGTGACTCAAACTATCCATATCTAGAATAATTTCTATTGTCCTAAAGATGTTCGAGCCATTGAAGTTCGGCTATATTGGATGTAATCTGTATTGCCGGATTACGTTCATAATCATTGCAATTCTGCAGAAATAGCCGCTCTTGGGATAAAAGAATCTTAGGTTTGACTTCTGAGACTCTTAAGCTGTCCGCAGGAAATAGGAATATTGTGTTTCATTTTACATTTGGTTTGGTCTGGCCCATAGTTATAGGTCACTGAACACGTCTGGGCCAGGTCAGGCCAGATCAGGCCAGGCTAGCAATGCCACCGGTCATCAATCTTTGACAACTGTACATGTGTCGCGTTGTGGGAAAGCAGCTGTTGTAGCGAACAGCATAGGTTCAGGCGAGCTGCGCATCTGCTCATGAAACTTTGGCCAAAGAACTAGACATGTGGCCTCGCTAAGGAGCAAGACATGCGCACTGAATAAAATTCGAGGGAAAGTCCAATGAGCCTTTTTTCGCCACGCATCTCACACAATAAAGCTGACATGGGCCGGCGGCAGAGGAAAGGGACCTTAGAACATATAGAAACAGCGAAGATGCAGACGAGCCTGCGCATCCGCGCAGTCTGGTCAGAATCGTCGTTGTTCGCCTAAACGATATAAGGATTTGTTGAAGATGCAGAACTTATAGCGAAGATCTTGACCTGACGCGTGGCTGTGCAAGCTGGTCGTCATTCGTATATGGCCTAATGGCCTTAATTTATGTCAGACGGCGACCTATACAGGGAACCCTCGTTACAACGACAGCATTTGTTCCCAAAGACGTTGCCATTAAAATGAATTTGCTGTTTTAAGAATCCTTAATGGACAGAATGATATGTAAAAAGGCCTTGTTTTATTCTTATTTACTTATAGAACATATGTTTTGGATATTTGTTAGAATCGCCTCACTGAGGTGATTCTAACAAATATCCAAAACGTATGTTGCTTGAAGTTTTCATGCAATATTCTTGCATATTTTCTTATTAACTGTCACCTCTTAAGCGAAGGTTTCATGACATTCCAATTGTCATTATAACAAATTTCGTCGTTGTATCGAGTGTCGGTTTAAAGAGGGTTGACTTATAAACAGCTGCAGAAATTACCCCCCGAGACCACGATAGTATGCTTACGGCGTGTCCGATAACCAGACTGTCCGATTGCCAGGTTCGATGCTGGGTGTCCGACTGCCTGGTGTAGACCATGGCTGCGGTCATTCGCAAAACAAAAGCAAATTTTTCGTTCAGTTGTGACAGCTTTCGGCGGAGGGTAGCGAACATCCCCAGACTATTCTCAAGCTGTCTTGTGACACAGCCAAGATGGCGGCTTATGCGAATAAACTTTATGTGCGCTTGTTTGTAACCAAAATACGAGAATGTTTACTGCATGGAAAATTATTGATTTGATTCTGTGTTAAATTAATAATTGCTGATATAATTTATTCGATCTAACATCAAGTCCGGTATACGTAGTGTTTCGCGTTACTGAACGGAGACCTGGGATGCGTTCAGAAGTGCAAGTTACTCGCGAATGTTTTGCCCTGGTCCCCTGCTCCTGTTGGGGGTCACATGAGGAGGGGTTACAATAATCGTTCAGAAGATGCAAACTAGTTTTTGAAAATTTCGCTTTACTGAACGCAGCCCTGACCTTCGGACAGTCTGGTTATCGGCTTGCAATAGTATCGAGATTACAGTTCGCTGTTACGCTGTTACAAAGCTAGAAATGCTACCGTGTCATGCCAAGTGAAAACAGTCTCATGGCATTGCTAAGATCGTCCTGCTTATCATCACAATCTTATCTGGATTTTTGCTGTCTTCCCTTATAGAAACATTATCACGAGTCTAAAACAACTGATGAATGAATGGCAAACACGGTAGATCCTGATCTACGGCGTCTGAGCTGGGTCTACACTATTTGTTCAGGTTTACCGGTCTGCATATGAGTAAACATGGTATGTACGAAGACAGTTTCCCTTGACGCGACACAAACTCTTAAATGGACCTGTCTAATCACTCAATTTAAGTACAAACATTAGTGATCAATGTACACTTGTCCACAAGGTGGTTTAGCGGTGACAACATTCTCATGGACACTGTCTACCAACTTGCTTTCCGGGTCACAGCAGTTCAGATTGCTTGGAGGGGGCGTTCAAGCGTGATACGTTGGCAGCTCCTGTGTTTTCGCAAGTCATGGCGGATGACCAGTATTAATGGGCATGTTTGCTGCTTGCCGTCACCTGCTCTTCGCCATTATCTTTCAAACATTTATTGTTTAGTTATTTCGAACAAATTGAGGGGTTTCGTACACATTGTATCTTTTTTCGCCATTTTTCCCAAGCGAGAACAATTTTGTAACTTCTGGTCTGGTTTTGTGCTCACTATAGCCAATCTGTAAAGCGGACTACTCTAAAAGAAAACAATTTGCTCCTCCTTTTAGAATAGACCCCTTTTCATAACTAGGCAAAGACATTTTAGATAGAGTTACCGCCCCTGAGAGTGTATCGATTCACCCATCCTCGGTAACCAAGGTGTGACCAATTACGTTATACTTCATTCATCACCCCTGGGACAACTGACTGACGAAAGGTCGTTTTCTATAAATATTCACAACGGCGGGGAATACGTCAATAGCCAATCAAAATGTCGATAACATAGCTCTACTATCTTATGCGGAAGATTCATTTTCCTTATTCCGTATGAAAAACTAACTCAGGAAAACCCGATAAACATTTTTGTGAACAATTAATACCAAGCCTAGATTTGCAACGAACGATATGATGGAACATCCGCATAACAACAACAGAACGATAACGTTATTTGAGGAGTACGTGTGATAAAATAGACCCAAATTTCTTATGGAAATACTGAGATCACCAATCAGATTGCCTCATTAATAATTCATGAGGACGAAGAAACGTAAGCGAGTTGTCCCTGGGGTAATGAATGAAGTGTAACGTAATGGGTCACACTTCTGTTACCGAGGATGCGATTCCCCCTAGTTACAGAAACACGCATGTAGAAGCAATGAGTGAGATTTTCAGTGGTAGGTACCGTGGTATCAGAAGAATTAAGGGCCGCGCCAGGCAAAAAGTGTTTCGGGCATATGCGGACAGCGAGACCAAGACCAGACTGCGCATTCGCACAGTCTGATCAGAACTTTTGCCGTCCGTTAACAGAATTATTGGATACTACTGAGTGTATGACTGGAAAGCAAAGGCCCATAAGATACTTTGCGCGTGCACAGGATGCTCTGAATTTGCGCATGTTGCGCGTTCCTAGGTACTGTTTCGCTTGACACAACCCATTTGTATCAGTAGGAGGTGCAGTGGTGTCAGAAGTGGTGATTGCTGTGATAACAGACTTCTTAGTATCAGTAGTGATTACAGCAAGGCCGGTTCAAGCATTAGCTTTCACAAAACGCTAAGCGTTGACAAAGCTTTTTTGTGAAAGCTAATACTTAGTTATAATAACGTTGAGCAGTCCAGGAAAAATAGCATTTGATCAGTCCATGACCTTTCCTAAAGTGCTTCCGGAGCAAGGAAATCCCTGAGAATGTCTACGCTCATGAGCGCAGACAATAAGTAGAAGTAGAGACTGTGATACACATGTATTAGAAAACAGCGGCACAGGTAAAAGATACAGTGAGGTGTGCGTTGGTAATCACTGTGAAAAGAGAAGTCAATTATATCATTAGTACTGACCTGTCGCAAGCAGTGGTAATTAGGGGCATCAGTCGTGTTATTAGCAATTAGGGAGATTAGTCTTGTAACTTGTTGTAGTAACTGCGGAAACATAAGGCAGTTATATCAGAAACACTTGACTGTCGCAAGCATTGGCAGACACCGTGGCAGTAAATTAACAAACCTATGTAACTGCATTATTATGCACCATAGCTCTAGATTTGCCAATGTTTTGATAAAAATATAGTTTTCTCGTTTCTTCACAAAATCACATGTCGTGGGTGCTCATTAGAACCGCTTTTGTAATCCCGTTGCTGAGAAATTACCCCGACGCCAGCAGTAGTTGATTCAAAAGATTCCAAGTAGAATATCTTGTATTGCCAGCGCTGGTTGTACCTGTGGTAACCAAGCCAGTAATCAGGTTCCCTAACACTAGCACAGTCAGCCTTGACACCAGCACTAGAAGACATAATAGATCAGTAGAAGTTGTCTGTTGTGGAGGTTACTGTGCTAACAAGTCAGAAGTAATTTCCCTGACACCAGTAGCGGTGGATGCAATGGATCAGAAGTCACCAAACGTTATGTATTGTCCGTGGTGGTAGTTGCCGTAAAACAGAAGTCAGAAATAATTGCTAACGTAGACAGAATGGCTTAGATGTCAATAGAAGTTGTGTTATCATTATATGATACTACTTCCTTTATCATAGGGTACCTGTGGTAGCCAAGCCAGTAATCATTTGGCAACATTAATTCAGAGATATAATAAAAACAAATCATTTCAGTTTTTATTCAGTTGAAAAAATAGGCTAACTGAAATTTTACAGGCTGTCTGATGCCATTCTTTTTAATACTATACGTCAATTTATGAAACCTTTCTTGGACCCTTTTTTTTACTTTTGAGGAATATGGAGCCTTTGATATTTTTTATTCTTATTTATACACGAAAGGACTATACCATAATGGAAAAGTCTACTTCAAGGTGTAGTCCATTTGAGTCAACAGAGGAGTTTATGGCCCTCTTTTGAACCCTTTAATAATATATCTGATGTACCGTTTCTAAATAGTTTTAATGGCCCATCCAAACATTTTTTGTGTTTGCTATTGTCTAAACTAAGTCACTCACCCAACCAGGGTAATGCTCAGATATTGATTGACTCAGTATCAAGACTCAAGTTGTAGATAAAGTATTTTTCATGATAAAAAACATCTGTCAACACTTCTTGATTAACTCTTCTCTTGCTAAACACGACATGCCCTGTCTTAGCAAACAGTGTAGGTCCAGATCAGTTGGCTTCTTCAGAAGCCAACTGATCTGAATCTGCACTGTTTGTCATTCAGTATGTGAATTTATATCAACAATCAGGATCAAGCAATCTGGTTGGCTGAAAATTAGAAATGGGTGTGGCACCTTATTTATTCAGCAAGACAAGGGTTGAAAGAATTGGGGCCTTATCTAGAGCTAGAGATCAGGGCCTATTTCTCAAATCAAGGCCCAAATAAAATGCTGCCTCATAACGCACATCACGTATAGTGTGAACACGGCTTGCAATTAGTGGACATATTTATTGCTACCAATAGATGTTGTTAATAAATAACAAACAATAACAAGCAGAGTCATTATTGGAAACATTTACCTACGCGACTTTACAACCAATGATGTTCCTTCATTTGACCATTTGGGGTTTCCCTAGCTTTCCTGCTGTTGTAGATTCTTATATGGTAACCCTCAGCTCGCCGTTCAAAACTGTCTAGGAAAAATATAATGTTCGGTGACCTGAGGTTTCTGGTTCCCAACTATTTTACATCAAACAAAAAATGGAACCAGAAGTCACAGGTCTCCGGACAAGGTTATATCTATACTTGAACAGCAGACGACATTGTAGAATTTTATTGTTGTTTTTCTGTGAAAACGGGGGCATACAGGGGTCTATGTCGTGATGCGAATTACTGGGCAAATTTTGAAAACTCTGCATATTTAAACCCCATTTCAAGTCGTTTGTTATTTCTATCATTGTTTTGCACTGACTAAATCTAATGCACTATATGTGGGGTGGGGGAAAAAGAAAACAAGTAACACGTATTTGACATCTGTTAATAATGGAATAGAATTGCGTAATGGTATACTGGGTATGTCATATATTCTTTTAACCCTTAAAGCGCCAAGAAAAACTGCATCTGATAATGTCGTCTGTTTATGTCGTCTGCTGAATATTCTTGCAGACTTTTCAAACCTATTTTTGCATACAGGCAAACAGTGTGGACCCTTCTGATCTGGGTCCACGCTGTTTGCAAAAATGACTTAAAATCACAAGCAGACGACAATAGTTGTGACTGGCGCTTTAAGGGTTAAACAACTAGATACACTTTATACCTTTTCAACTATTGTCACATAGAAACAAAAGCTTCTGCGACTTACACTTGCATTTTCTGAACACCAAACTCCTTCTGAAAAGGGATTACTCTTTGAGAGTAGACCCCTTTCGAGAATGGACACAAAACAAGTTTAGCATATATGAAACTCTTGAAAGTGTATACATTCCCCTTAAATATTCGAACAGTCGTACATGTACGTGGGCAAACAGTGTAGACCCTGATCATAAGCCGCAGAACAGGGCGTCCGATTAGGATCTGCATTGTTTTTCATTCAGCCAGCAGGGTTTTAGAAACATCACTAGGCGTCCCAAAGAACTTGTTCAATCTTTGGAATAAGAACAGTACAGGGTCATAATATCCGGTACTGCATCTGTGGTACATGTACCGGTAACACTTCAAAATTAATGTGCTGCACCACGTGAGTTCTTAATGCGTACCGCGAAATAAAGGAACCCTTTATTTCTTGAAAATCCGCGTACATTGGTACATGTACTGACATTCTATGTTCGCCAGCAGCTTTCTATTACAGTGAGCCCTCGTTACAACGACGTCATTTGTTCCCAAAGATGTTGCCATTAAAATGAATTTGCTGTTGTAAAGAATCCTTAATGGACAGAATGATATATAAAAAAGACCTTGTTTTATTCTTATTTCACCATAGAACATGTTTTGGATATTTGTTAGAATCGCCTCAGTGAGGCAATTCTAACAAATATCCAAAACGTATGTTGCTTGAAGATTTCACGCAATGTTCTTGCATAATAAACTGTCACCTCTTGAGCGAAGGTTTCGTGACATTCAAATTGTCATCATAACGAATTTTGTCGTTATATCGAGTGTCGGTATAAAGAGGGCTGACTGTAATCTGCTGCTCGCCTGCGGGAAGCTACCGTATTTTTCTTTATATTCGTACACCTGAACTCCTTACCATACTTGTCTTAAAATTTAAACATGTCCATTTTAATGCCATCTGATATGTCTAAAACTCCTGGATGCGTAGCAAACAATATAGACCCTGATGAGATGCCCTTCCACGGCGTCTGATCTGTGTCTACACTGATTGCTGAGACCCGTCTGTTCGATTTCTTAGGAAAATACGGTATATGTTGTAGACTATTTTGGTGTAACATGCACTTTTTGATCATTCTGGCTGGATACTGGCAGGCTGAGCGGCCTTCATGCTTGCATATAAGATAATATTGCCTTTGCTGGATGTTTCTATTTAAATTCACCACGGCCGCCATATCCGATGAGAAGCTCTCTCATTCGCTTGTTGAGAGCCATTTATTGGCAATGTTGAGGAGTTACGCACAGCCCTCGACTCCGGAATTAGTTTACTTTCATTTGCTGAATTGTCCCTTGGAGAATTGTTACCAGACTGCATTCTAGAGTCTGTACCTTTTTCAGAATCGTAAGTCTGAGCACACGTATTACTTAGCACTGCATGGTTATGGTTTTCTTGGCTGATTTTTAAAATGTTTTTACTTTGTCCATCAGATATAGAAACGGCATCACCATCTTGCAAGTAATTAGAATAAACACTCTTTATGCCTTGGAAAGCGTCATATGTTGAAAACTCTTGATCGGATTTGTGTTCCTGATATGTTTGAATATATTGCATTTGCATTTGTGTATTCCAGTCAGAATACCATAAAGGGTTGTCTTGAACTTTACAAAGTAGATTTTGCGAATGCGAATTCATTTGGTCGTTTGATCCAGAATAGCCTGATCCGCTTATACCGTATTGCAACATTTGATGTGATTGGCTGACTGTCTTCATTGCGCCATATCCGTTCGGTGACTGGTACCGTTCAGCGGAATGTGAATGATTATACGACGCAGGCATCGCAGGGATGCATTCAAACTGCGAAGACATTGTTTCCGCTTCGGTAGTAAGATTATGAAGGAAATTCTCTAGGTGTTCCCGTAAGTCTTGTAGTTCTGTGTTAGTTTGAGAATCTGCGATCTGATCCAACAAAGCTGACATACACGACTTAAATCCCCGTTTATAGCACTCTGTGTCTGTAAGAGACTCTGAAACAAAATCAAATCAAATTCATAAGTATATCTCATCTAGTTCTTTAAAAGAGAATGAATACATTTTCAGGGAGGCATCTATATAAAGGCATCTAACTATGTATTGCCCCTGCCCCTGCCCCATTTACAGAAGGGGCCTGGTGACTTAAAACCAAATTGGAAGACACAAAGGTTGACTCTCTTGTAGAAAAATGGTAGAAAATTTAACAAGTGAATCTTTATCCATTTGAACCACATTAAGTAAAATTCTGATATGTTAACCCATGTCCTGCTGAATAAATTAAGATGCCACGCCTACTTCTACTTTTTAGCCAATCAGATTACTTGATCCGGATTATTGCTATAAATTCACATACTTAATGGCAAACAGTGTAGATAGATCCAGATCAGTTGGCTTCTTCAGAAGCCAACTGATCTGGATCTACACTGTTTGCAAAGGCAGGGCATATCCGGGTTCAGCAAAACTAGGGTTAACAGTGAATCATCTTAATGGCAACTGCTACATTTTCTATGGAGAAAACTCTGTCTAAACTGGTTTTTCCCCTTGTGAAAAGGAGCGTACTCTGAAAAAGAAAGTATTGTGCTGATCATGGGTGGATGATTTTTTCCCTTTCTGATTAAAGCCCTTTCAGAAGGAAACAGAAGAAATCAAACAGAAAGTCACGCTTGTTTTCTTGCACACGAACTGTCACTTAAAAACGGATCAACTCTAAAAGAAAGGAATTTGCTTTCACCTTAGAGCACATCCTTTTTCAGAGAGATGTGTGGTGTAAATATTTTTGACAGTGTTGCCTCCCCTGAACCTGAGAGTGCTTCCGTTACCCTTATTAACATACTGTACAAGTATGTCTCGAAAATGTTCAATTTGCATTTTACAGCGATCTGTTTACATTTTTTGCAAGGGCTAGACATCACGTTAACGTCCTCGCCCACAATGAGAAGGGAGATACAAATGTAATCATGTCTACGTCGGTTATTAACCAGTTTATGCCGAGTGGACTCTTCTACCTTAACTATTTGGACAGGTCCGTTTCCTATATCAGGGTTGTCTGGTTGGTTATCATTATTATAATGTGTTGTAGAAATTTCTGAACTTAACGCGAATAGTGTAGACCCTGATCAGACGCCGCGTTCTGCGGCGTCTGATCAGGGTCAAAACCGTTCGCCAATGCCCCTTTTATGAGACGCTAGGCTTAAACGGGTTAAATAATTATATATTTCCCTTGGTGGTGTAATAAGGACTTGCATTTACCTGTATAATTAACTATCTTAGGTGATTTCTCAAGAAATGTGACAGCTCTTTCTAACACTTCCGCTTTCTCCGGCTTCACAGGTTCTGTCTGTAGAAGGAAAATATTTTAGCTACGTCAAAGGGAAAGGGGCGTTTTCATATATGCGGTCAATGAAAGCTTAGTACAGCATGTGTACCCACAGTCTGATCAGGGTCGTCGCTGTCCGCGTACAGGAGCAGTGGATATAGTACATCTTAGTATACGGACGGACATCGAATGCTCTGATCAGCCTGCGAGTACACACAGGCTGATCTTGTCCTCAGTTGTCTGCATTTGTTATAAAACCTTTTCTCATGACAGGAAATACAGTTGAACCTCGTTATCTCGAACTCGCTTATTTCGAATTACCGCTTATCTCAAAGTGAAAATCTGGTCCCTGTTTTAACATGAAACTATGACAACAGGTAACAAAATAGTGTGGAAAAGAATTTCTCCTCTTTTCCACATTATTTTATATATTATAATTCTAACTTCAGGAGTCAAATTACATATTCATTTGTTAAATGTGGTTGTTCAATTTATTGTTTTCCTCTCTCAACTCTGATATGTCGAGGTACGGATATCTCGAAGTGTTTCAGTGAGTCCCTTGGAATTCGAGATAACGAGAGTCGATTGTATTTGTATTTCTTTGTCTTTCGCAAGGCCTGTGCATAATTGTTTTCAAAATACGTGCATGCAAACTTGGCCTTTTTCTTGCCCTTTGAAAAGTCAGAGGGTACTTCTTCAAATCTTATGTGTTTGGGCTAATAAGATCAGATATTTTGCTTGATCCTTTAGACACATATATAAGAGAATAAACTTTGTTGCTTTAACGATTCCGAAGTCAGCTGTTGCTGAATCTTCGTCATATCCCCAGGCTCGTTACTATAATTCGAGGTTGCAAACCTGGCAGACAAACTTTGTACCTTTTCCAAATCCTCAGGAAGAGCTATAATACTTCGGGGACCCCAGACCGAACAAGTACCAGCCCTTTGTACGCTGTTTCTGAGACATCAGCGATGCTATTTAAGTACAACCTTTCACAAACAGCTTGGTCTACGATTAGCTTACAGTCTAAGCGTAGACCAAGCTTATACTTGGTAACGTTGCACAGTCTATGCAAAAAAGGATTGGACCAGTCCATCACGAAAACAAGCCTATATAATGTTGACCCCCTTGAACTCCACTTTTATACAATAAAACTGGGATTTACAGGGGTATATATTATTTTTCTTATTTCTGCTTAAAATATACCGCCTCGTCGAGGCGGTTCTAACGAGTGCCCACAATCTATATTTTAGCAAAAAAATATGAAAAATATAAGATTTTTTTATCTGAAAATTTTCAGTTTTTGGAGGTGAAATTTTCTATATATATGAATAGGCGTGTTTTCGTAATGCCATGATCTTTCATAAAATGCTTCCGGGGCAATTGCATACATTAAAACAATTAACCCTTAAAGTGTTAATCAGAGCTGCAGCAAACGGCGTTTTGATTTTTGTTGTACTCCAGAGAAAATAAGACTTAGACATTTCATCCTCGTGAAATGCCGAGTCTTACACATTACGAAAACACGCCTATTTAAACATACTGAAAATTTCAAATATATTGAAAATTTCACCACCAAAAACTGAAAGTTTTCAGATAAAAATTCTGATATTTTTCAAATTTCTGCTCAAAACATAGATTGTTGGTACTCTTAGAACAGCCTCGCGGTTCTAACGAGTACCCACAATCTATGTTTTTGAGAAGAAATAAGAAATATAATATACACCCCTGTAAACCCCAGTTTCACTTTATAAAAGTGGGGTTTTAAGTTTTGTAGGCATGTTTTCGTGATGTCTTATGGAATTAAAGTCACCGACAGCAAATTTTTGGTATACTGAATTTGAAACTGAAGCAGACATTAAAATTCTTTCTTGCTCTGATCTTAAAATGTAGTTTTGCATTTGTATTTGAAGCTTTTCTTTGAATACAGTTTGAAGCGTGATTCCCATTCATTTAGTTTCTACCCTAACAAAACTTATGTAAGAAGAAAGATCAGCTGCTTCCCTTTAGCATGCAGTATATCTAGATGACCCTGTGATCCACTTTACGAAAACACGCCTATTCAAATATATAGAAAACTTCAGCTCCAAAAACTGAAAAAAATTCAGATAAAAAACCCTGATATTTTTCATATTTCGGCTCAAAACATAGATTGTGGGTACCCGTTAGAACCGCCTCGGCAAGGCGGTTCTAACGAGTACCTACAATGTATGTTTTTGGGCAGAAATAAGAAAATAATGTATACCCCTGTAAACCCCAGTTTTATTATATAAAAGTGGGGTTTAAGGGGGTCAATATTATATAGGTATGTTTTCGTGATGACAAATCAGGAGTTCGTCTACAAATGTTAACTTTCCTGTATCAAAAACAAGGCTAGCAAGACTGCGACAAATTGGTTGTTGACGGTTCAAAATATAAAACTAATCAACAACTTATACTTAGTGCTTTAAAAGTTAAATACAGAATATGGAAAAAATATGGTATATTATACCACAGGCTCATTTACAAGTATATTATTCTTACCGTGTTGTTTTTCAGTGACGTCAGTTGCTGTATTTCCTCCAGATAAAAATTTATCTTTGCTCTTCTCTGTCTTTCTGCAATATGCTTCCGTGTCTGAAATAATATGTCACATCCGGTCACGAAACAAAGCATTTGGCTTTTAAAATATTTTTTTAAGGAGAATGGATACATTTTAAGGAGAGACAGTTTTGTCAGAATTGGTTTTGTACCATTCTAAATAGGGGTCAACTCTATAAGAGAAAAATATGCTCCCAAAAGGCGTGTGGGAGGTGGGGCGGGGGGGGGGGGGGTGTGTGTGTGTGTGGGGGGGGGGGGGGGGTTGCAAATTATTATTTACTTTCAGAGTACACAGTTTTAAGCTTTTGCACATCAAATTAAATAAGTGATTTTTTTTTCTTATTTTTTTCCGCAGAAATTAACATTTAATTCATTTTGTTCCGGAATATGTTTCCTATTTACCTCTGAAAATAAGGTTTAACATTTCTTTCAAATTGTCTACGGAGAAAATATGAATGAAATGTCAAGCCTTATTTTCTGTAAGCCACAACACGAGATGTGTTTTTGCCGTATGCGAACGATGCAATTCAAAACGTGTTCTGTCTCCTATACATTTTATTAAGTCCGTAGGCTATATCATCAGCTGAAAATTAGTGTTAGTTTTCACAAAAAAAAAAAGAAACCCCTAGCTTAACCTTGCGCAAACACATTAGAGGGGTTCCGAAATAAAAGTAAATAGAGTTAAACGTACTTTTCTTTTTTTTTTTTTACAAAAAATAAGACTTGGCATTTCATTCAAAATTGAATGAAATGTCAAGTCTTATTTACTGTGAAAAATAAGAAAAAATACTTTTAACTCTATCTACTTTTATTTCGGAATCTATTTTGAATGAAATGCCAAGTCTTATTTTCTGTGAAAAATAAGACAAGTACTTTTAACTCTATCTTGTTTTATTTCGGAACCTCTCTAATGTGTTTGCGCAAGGTTAGGCTAGGTTTTATTTTTCTGTGGATGGCTTGACAAATGAAAAAGTTTCAGGTATGTGTATGGGAAAAAGGTATCAGATATTATATGCAAATTCTTCCATTGCCAAGTCTGATCAGGGCCTTCACAAATGGTCAATATATTCCAATGATTCGTACGCGAACAGCGAAGGTCGTGATTAGTCGGCGTGGATGAACAGGTTGACCTGGGACTTTGACGTTCACATGTGCTATAAGGTTCGTTTTCTCATTTTCTTGTCCATATACTTAAGTTGAAGTTTCATTTTCAGAGGTAGGTTTGGATAAATTTGATAAATTTAGGATACCGTATTTACCCTAGATATTCACGTCCCTTACCTTTTCCTTAAACTTCTCTTCAACAAGTAAATTTTACTACTTATGAATGTGTTTAAAATTGCTGGATGAGTGGCAAGCAGCGTATACCATGATAGACACCGTGTACTGTGGCGTCTAATCTGGGTCTACACTGTTTGCTCAGGACTGTCTTTCCGAATACATAGAGTAAGTACGGTAGTGTGATCAAATCGACCCGCACCCCCCCCCCCCCAACCCCCTCTCAGAAATCATCCTGGATCCGCCACTGAAATTCCTGTCTTGGTATCTTGGTACCTTTCTTATCTAGAGCTTAGTAAGCTATACATAACATTATCACTTTATTATATGGAAAATGGCATTTTTTAATTCAGCAGATCAGGACAGGTGTTAGCATTAAAAAAGTTTGACAGAAATAAAAAAAAACGCATTGAAAAGCTGGTGCAACACTAAAATTCTGAAAATCCGCCGAATTAACCCTTATAGCGCCAAGCAAAATTTGTAGCAGACGATATTCAATTTCTAGAATTTCTATTTTTATACTTTTTCACAGAAAGTAAGTCTTGGCATTTCATGTGAATTGGCAATTCACATGAAATGCCAAGACTTGTTTTCTCTGAAAAATAGAAAAAAAAAATAAGATAAAATAAAACCTGTCGTCTGCTGTAGTTGTTCACTATTAAAAAAGATTTGTATACGTATTAATGAAACTAAAATCTTACAAAACAATCATCTGCTCGGTCTTCCTTTCTACACGTGGAGGTCTATATTCTTAATCATTATAAAATCACTTAGAATGAACTTTTATTTATTTATTTACTTATTATTTTTAATATTTCTGTTTGCCACGCAGCCGTTATCACAACGCAATGTACTACTATTTTATCATGGCAAATGAAATAGCAGAAAAAAAAAAAAAAAAAAAAAAAATCTCACCAAGATTTTGTTATCCACAGTTAACGAAGTATCCAATTTTAACAGAGACTTTTCCAACTTTTCCATTTCAGTGAAGCCCGTAATACTAGTTTAGACACCATGTTTATTATGAAGGTGCTACCCTCATCCGTCCGTCTTTTTAGAATGACCTGTTTTGACCCTAGGGTCCTGTTGATTGACAGGTGGTGGACAAACAGACACAGATAAGACGGAAATTGTAAAATGGATATTTGCCTCCGGGCGATTTTCGAAAACTGCAATTGATTTTATGCATTATTGGTTTCCACGATAAGAAATGATATGTTTCAGTTTCTAATTAGTCTAATCACTTTTTGACATAAAACTGACAATGATTAAAATCTGCAGACGAAATTTTCGACCAAAAGTGATGATATTTACTTTCTCGTAATTAAATCATTGATTTTGAGAGTAAAAATGCATTTGGTGTAACGAAAAAAACTATGCACTTCTCTTTTTATTTTTTTTTTTATTTTCAGCCAAATAATAATAATAATAATAATAATAATAATAATAATAATAATAATAATAATAATATCTAAAAGATATTGTATGACAATGCCAGTGTATACTATTTAGTCTTGTTTGTCATTTTCACCTGAAATAAGTATACGATTCTATATTCTTTTAAGTCAGTTTCACGTATGCATTTCAAACTGATGTTTGTCTGTGCATCTCTTTGCCATATTCTGTACGGATTGAGAAAAATAAACTTATTATTGCTTTTTTCCAGGATCTTTCCATAAATACAGACTTTTTCTTGGAGTTTTTTCCCAACCAGCACAGAAAAAAAAAAAAAAAAAAAAAAAAAAAAAAAACTGCCGAAGTCTGTTGGAGGAGGTAGCAAAGCGGACAGACGGACGGATTAACAGTCAGCTTCCTGAGATAGAGATATAGAGGATATTCACTCTTTAGATTTGAATACCATAAATGTTGTCATCGAGTGTAATGAAAACATTAGTATTTTCACGAGTTCGAAGCACGAGTGAAAATGTTTTCATTACACGAGATGAAAATTTTTATGGTATCCACTGAAAAAGAGTAAAGTTTCTTTTTATTTTATTGTTTATACGCCAATGCGCGTTTCTGACGTTATATTATAACGTCATCAAACAAAACATAAACGTCATGGCGTCGATGTTCAGTGCTTAACCTGTAAAACTCTGGAGAGACAAAAAAAAAAAAAAAAAAAAAAAAAAAAGTTTCGGCAAATCAAAATAAACTTGATACCAAAATGTACCTTACATTCTAACTAAGAAAATTAATACCAACACCTGACAGTTCAGTTCAGAAACAAAGAAGTTAGAGGTATTCAAAAATCTGAAGTGGAGATTTATGGTGGCATATATCTGCCACGAGATAGCTAGGTAGCTATCACGATACTTTTAATAATTATCTAGATATTTCGAAGTTTCCTGAAAAAATTATCTTTAGTTAATAGTCTAAAGTTTCCTGGAAATATTATCTCGAAAGTTTACCGTATTATCGCGATATTTCTTGCATTAGTGCCCAGAGCTGCCAGTTACTTTCTGTTATCTATAAATAGAACCGATATTGCAATACCTTTGTTTATGCTGTTGAAAATTCACCGAGGGTATTCACCGCGACTTTTATGGGTTTTTTTTGGGGGATTACCGAAATCCAATATTTACTGGAATCTACCGAAATCTAATATTAATTACCGAAATCCAACTACATCATCAAGTTTACCATGATTTGTGTAAGTTTAGACATATAGATGTGTACTGTTAATTAATATATAAAAAGATAATATGTCCAAGCTTGGAAGAATATTTTGTAATAACTACGATTTTATTTACGTTCCAATAATTTTCATAGATAGATTAGCTTGTGACGGTTACATAGAAATACGGAACACAGCAGAGCATTATGAAATTCATATTTCAGAGAAAAAAAATTTTTTTTTTTTTTTTTTTTTTTTTACTGAAAGCGATATCAAACATGAACTATCAAGATGTAAAGCATGGAATGTCAAACCGTTGTCTGGAAATATTTAAAAATGTCACTTGCTGGATGTTGATAAAGCGCAAAGCAAAAATTGTAGCAGACGACCTTCATTTGGTTTAGATTTTCATAGCAAAAAAATCTTGACATTCCATGTGAATCATCACGAAAACATGCCTATATAATGTTGACCCCCTTAAACCCCACTTTTATATAGTAAAACTGGGGTTTACAGGGGTATACGTTATTTTACTTATTTCTGCTCAAAAACATAGATTGTGGGTACTCGTTAGAACCGCCTCGCCCAGGCGGTTCTAACGAGTACCCACAATCTATGTTTTGAGCAGAAACATGAAAAAATATCAAATTTTTTATCTGAAAATTTACCTTTTTTGGTGGTAAAATTTTCAGTATATTTGAATAGGCGTTTTTTCGTAATGTCTTCTGCTTGGCAGAAGATTTCATATGAATGCCAATAAAAATCAGAAAGACTTATTTTCCTACGAAAGATATTAAAAAGATTATTTTGAAATGTCGTCTGCTGCAGTCAGTTGTGATTACGTTTATTTATTAGCAGACGACATTCGGAAATAGTTTTCATTTTTCCGCACAAAACAGGTGCTGACGTTACATTCAAATTTTCTTCAACAAGAGACAATTTGCAAAAAGAATTCAAATCCCCTTTCTGGGAAAAATAAGAAAATAACAAGTTGTCGTCTGTTAAATTAGCCATGGTTAAGCTTGGAAAATCCTTTGAATTTGTGTGGGTGAGTTTTTAGTTTCTATGCAATTCAGCGCAAAACAAAAAAGTACAGACCCTTATCAGACGCCGTGACCTGTGACTTCCTATCTTAGTCTAGACGGGTTGTCAAAGTACACTTTGTGGAATATAAATTCAGCAGACGACATTTTGAAATAGATATTTTGTTTTTAGAAAAAGATTTTGGCAGTACATGAAAATTGTCTCCATTACTGTTTTCTGAAAAATAAGAACATATCATCGGTTTGTCAGCTGCTGAATTAGCCCAGAAAGTGGTAAAGGTTAAAATTGGACAGTCATTTAAATGACTTGTGTATGGGAAAGTTTTTACCATTGTAAGGCTACTGGTTTACATGCAGTTGTATGCAAAACAAAAGCAACACTATGCTTTATATCTTGACATTTCATGCTTGATATCGTCTCGAATGGGGACAATTTGCCGAGACAGTCAAATCTTTATTTCTGGAAAGAATATGAAAATGTTTCGCTGTGTTCCGTATTCTATGTATTTCTATGCACCTGTCACAGAGCTAAACTACGAAGGGAAGTAACTCCATCTATGATAACGGTAAAGACGTAAATAAAATCGTTATTAATCCAAAATATTCTTCCAAACTTGGACATATTGTCTGTTTATATATTATTTAATAGTGTATATGTCTAAACTTACACAAACCATGGTAAACTTGATAATATGGTTGGACTTCGGTAATTAATATTAGATTTCGGTAGATTCCGGTAAATAGTGGATTTCGGTATTCCCAAATACCGACTTTTAAGATAAGAATTTAAACTAGGTAATCGCAAACTGGTGCGGGGAAATCCCGGAATGTCATATCCGCTTGTGTTCTATTTATAGCTACCTCGCTACCATGATAATTTTATCTAGATACTTGATGTCAGTTCCGAGCAGTATCACGAAATTTTGCGTTAAAATTTTGTCTTGAAATTAAAAAACATTTCTAGATAATTCAAGTTACTGCGATAATATTTACAGGAAAACTTTTTATTTTCTGGAAAATTAAGAATATTATCGCAATAGCTATCTAGCTATCTCATGGCAGAAATATACCACCATACACACCGGCGCTATGGTATACATATAAACATGCGAATTTAAATCTCTAACACCTGAATACTAATAAAACATTTGATAGTTGAGCGAAACTGACCATTTTCGAAGATACAAATCCAAATTTTTTCTCATACATATACATGTACTATACTTTTGTTGGTGTTGGGTATGTCGGAAGCAAACCGTACAGAGCGTTCTATCGCATACATGAAATACCCAAGGCAGAAGATTGAAAAAGTAATACTAAAAAACGTCTTCTGTTTTAATTATTAACTTAGAGCCATGTCGTGAGGAAATGGTTCCTTTTGCATGTGCGGACAACGAAAGCCCAGATCAGCCTGCGCATCCCTGCAGCATATCAACGCAGTCTTACCAGGTTGTTGCTGTCTGTTCATGTATTCTAATATATTTAATACGTATATAGCAAAGAGTTTGTAAAAAAAACATACCAGCGAAATGATACAGTAGATAAATAGAATAAAAACGTGAACAATAAAAAAAATGATAAAGAATAAGTAAAGAAACAAACAACACGATAATTCCTGTGTAAAATGTCCATGGCCAGGTTTTGAACTCACGCCGAGAAGGTTTGACCACTGTATTCAGTTCCATCAACGTTCATAACCCCTCGGCTATCTTGGCCCACCAATATATAGCGTTATTATTTGTTTAAGTAGTTGTTTTGTAAAGGGAGCTAATTCGCTGGTTTATACTGAAATGAGACCATCAGCACAATAATAAGCTCCATTCTAACATTGTAGTTGAATGTCATTTATTATTTATAAACATCGTTTTCATTAGTAGACTTCTTTTTAAGCGAAATAAAGCCGTTAATAACTGGACGCTGATATACTCACATAGAGCTTCAGAAGCACCATTTAAATTTAATATTTTATGTAGATTTATTGTGCTCAGACCTAACCATTGTACTTAATACGTGTCGTGTCGTTTGTCCCTGACCGGGCTTGTCTGGACGGTCAGTGAACGGGATCTGCATTCTCGTTCATCAAGCGAATTTCTCCGAGGAAGGATTCGCAAAATTAGTTCCCCTTCCCACCCCATTTCTGCAAGTTATTTGTTTAGATTCATTTTTTTGGCCGAGTTGGGAGAGTTTTTACATGTTATCTCCTGTTTTTTTTTCTTTTTATAAAACGGGTGTTCTTGGTGGGGGTAGAAGAAATGCAATTATGGCATTAAACAATATCATATCTTCTACCTTACTCTTAGAACAAGGTCCAAAAGGGATGTCCGGTTACATTTTATTATTATCATGGTTTATAGAAATTTCTGAACTTAATGCGAACATTGTAGACACTGGTCAGAGGTCCCTTTCTTCGGCGTCTGATCTGGGTCTACACTGTTTACCAATGTCCATTTTATGGGATGCTAAGCTTAAATGGATTAAACTAATCTAATTTCTTTCGTTAGAGCAAATCAATGTGAAGTCAGTAAAGCTACAATATTCTTCTAGAAACCAATTCAAGTGCTTGTTATCCTGTTTATATAAAACAAGCACAACCCACAATGTACTGATATACACAAAAGTCAGTTATTATCGTGCTGCTACGCCATGCAACAGTTTATTACCGCACTTTGTAGGTTTCTTCTCGATATGATATCTCGTGTTTTAGTGCTTTAATGAGGCACGACGCAGTGTTACCAGTGTGGTTACAGTTTGTTTGTGTTGAGGTTTTACGGCCCAGTCAACCCAATAGGGTCATGTCGAGCGCGGTCAGTTTACCTAACCACACGTTAACTGGGCAGGCTTAGTCCTCTAAGCGGTTAACCAGTATTGTGCACATTCTTTTGCCAGAAACTGACAACTGCCCTTCTTGAATCAGCGGAAGGGAGAGAATGACCGTAGAAAATATTTCATGATCAATCTCCACGAAAGAATGTTGCCGACCTGGGCCGCGACCTCCTGGTCTCCAGTCGGATGGCGCATCCAACTGAGCCACCGAGTATCTCTGCACACACTAACCAGATATTCATTTGTTGCAGATTATTATTGGAAACGCTGATATTTCCGTTTATGTATAGCTTGCCTTGGCAAGAGTTTCCCCCGTGCTTTGTCAACAGTTTCACTTCCCAATGAACACACAAATAAATGAGTCACGCATGTCTTTAAACAAAGCGAAATAACATTCTAGCAGAAAGTATGTATCTGTGTAAGTAGCGTCTTGCAGCTACAGAATATGTGGATGGATTTTTAAAACAAAATGTTTTAATCAAAATGAGTGGGTCTATATCGTAGAGTAGACAGTGCGAGAAGATCGTGTAGATCGTGGTCCCCAGTTTAAATACATGTTGCCGTGTTTACAGACAGAACAACTATGCAATGTAGAGTATAAAAACAACTGTTCTTGATTTACATTTGACATGTTATAGACGTATAAAAGATTCGTGTCAGCATGACAAAACGGTACAGAGGAGGGGCGGTAAAGTGTGGATCGACTGCCGACTCCCAAGAACCAAGCATAATACCTACCCCATCCTCAACATAGGAGTACTCGCAGCTGCTGAGGCAAGAGGTAAATGTGGTGCAAATGGTTCAGAAAGTTCTAACACATGTCTAAAAATAGAAAATACTAAAGCAGGAGACGTATAAGCGCCTTAAATTGCAATGACTTCATTTGTCCCTTGTCGTGATAAAATGAACTTTTCCAGAAATGAGTCCAAATCTGCATTTGCATCCCCGAAGCGATTCCAGTTTGTTCGATCATGACCTTCACTGTCCTTCCACATATTTTATGTAAAGTGTCCGATGATTCTGTAAGAGGACAAAAACACGATTGGACTGTATAGGGGCGGATCCAGAATTGTTTCTGAGGAGTTCGATTTGATCACATTACCGTACTAACCTACGTATTCGAGAGGACTCGCCTGAACAAACAGTGTAGACCAAAATCAGCGGCGTCTACACTGTTTGTCACTTATCCAGCAATGTTACATACAATCATACTTGTAGGTTATAAAATGGACTTCTTGAAGAGAAGTATAGGGTGAAAAGTAAGGGGTGTGGATACTTAGGGTAAATACGGTATCCTAAATTTGTCCAAAATTTACGATGAAATTGAACTGTTGAGTCAAAACAGGGTTGAGGGCTAAACTGAAGCCCCCAAACCACCTATGAATTCATCAATGGCTTTAAATATCCGCCGACTCACTACATTTTTCAAAGTTTTATATTATCTTCCCATTTACAGCAAAGACATATCCGAGACATGTCATAGGATAGGAAAAGACGTCTGCAGAACAAATGCAAACAGACTTATTGCTGAGTGACAAAAGGATGAGAAAAAAAAATCAAAAACAAAAATAGAACAGGCACAGAAAAAGAAAGAAAGAAAGAAGAAGAAAACAAAAATACACGAAAAATCTACAACGCCCAGTAGTGTGGCATTCACCAATCTAGGTACTTACCGGGTTGGCGTTGCTTAACTTTACTGAAAAGACGAGAACTCTTTGTTTCAACCCGATATAGACAGACATGTAGAAGTTTACAAAATAAGCAGTTTATAAAATTGAGTACATGTATTTGACTGCCGTCATGAGGAGCTACGGTGTGTTTTTCGCATTATTACCCCTCTGCATTATTGTTGTAATTAAAACTGAAACACATCCCTACATTAATTGAACATTTGATTTATTTAACAGACTAACGAGTGAAACTGAATGCACGTTTGAACTAGGTCTGCAGATGCTAGACAGAAATGGTAAGTCGGGTATGGAACACTTATTCAATAATATATTATTTTTTCGAAATGCACACCGTTTAATGTCTTTGGTTGATTTCCCTCGATCTCCGCATTTGAATGCGAATGCTGTTTTGGATCTTTGCCATCTGCATGCAAAGAGTTTGCTTCCCTCTTTAGTTGCGCGCCGGCAGGTCGGGCCTCAGACTCTATGACGGCTCCGGCCTAAAGACTTTTAAGTAAGTCGGCTGGTGCCTCATGTTCTGGCTCTGGTCAGGCCCAACGGAGTCCAACTTTTGGTTTTCTTTCAGCATTTCAATTATTTCTCGTTGTCGAGTCCTCATCGTTGTTTTATTTCTGTATTCGTTTGATTTTTATATTCTCGGCGATGTAGCACAGATGAGTAAGAAACCCTTCACGCGGACTGAACAAATGCCTTGTGTATACCACGGCAGAACTAAGGGCGAGGGTTGTGGCCACGTAAAATCGATTAAAGCCCCAAGTAAGGGTTTTACTGACCGTTCCAAGGCGATGCTTCTGCTGTGGTTTACTATTTCTGTCATTATATCTCTTTGCATGTATGTCTTGTTGATTTTTTTGTTTATTTTTAATAGCGTTTGGCCACTTGTTTGGGATAGAAACGGTCCTTTTGGCATTCTGTTTGTAGTATTTTGATTGTGGTGCCGTTGCTTTAAGTGAGTCCTTTTTTCCCTTTGGTGTCTTGAACGGAAGCAGGTAAGCCTATGCATGTATGACACAATATTCTTCCAGTTCTAAGCCTACAATGCATGTGCGATAAGAATTACTTTACTATGCCATTGTTCCTATTCCGGATGGACATTTACATCCAAACGGTTACCCACTGGGTTCGTGCAGATCACGCTTCGACTCTCTGACATGACGGAAAATGCGTTATACATGCATTTGCACTCCACAGAGATTAGCTAATCTCTACAAACGTATGCTGGTAACAAAAGAACATAACAGAAACAAGGAATACTTAAAAGTGCACGTTAAGTTCTGTGGCCATTTCAGTGAACTACATGTGATCGCAACAGCAACAGATTCTTTTCCAACACTTCTGGTATGAATATATGAAATACTCCATACTTCTAGTGTTGCCGTTCGAAGAACAGGTTGCGTTTTATCGAGTCTGGCAAAATTACAAAATCCTAGCAGTACCTTAAGACATGCGTAAATGGGGTTCCGTATCTGCTCACACGAATGTCTATTCCATATGGAAATGTTTAACTGGGGTATTCAATACAAGTATCCGTTTTTTGTCAGAGAAGCTAAGAAGTCTCCAAGATGTCGGGTATTCACAGCCATCTTTGTAATCAGTGCTGGACGGAACCAGTCCACTACTAACGTCACAATGTTTTAGTACGGTGAAAAATAGCACACAGGAAAATAAAAGAGTTTCCTGCTTATTTGACTGGTTGACACTGATTAAGAGAGTCTAAACTCATTTGGTTTATCGTCGCTACGGCAGACCGCGGGAGAAAACGACAATGAAAATATCACGAATGATTCTTTGAGGAACTACTTGTTCTCTCGAGATGACCCATGAAACCTTAGAGTGAGTGAGCCTGCGGTCGATGTGAAAACAAAAGTAAGTTGCCGAGTGATAATCTATTCGCTATGTTGTCATTTACGCCGGCGTATCTGTTTGAGATTTTTTTTGTAAATTGTGTATGCATTCGGAGAACGTCGGTTTTCTTCCAGTTTTATGCGGTTCTTAGTGGGGTTATATATAACTATTCACCCCACTTTTTTTTAATTATTATTCAAAGTCACACTTTTGTAGCAGAGAACTGTGCTATTGGTAACATGGTGAAAAAATAGGAAGTACTATGTAGAATGAATGTAGCAATGTGGGTTTTGCTCATTTAAAAGAGAAATGAGCAGTTTTCCCGTAGCAGCCCCAATTTGGTCATTCGACCTGAACTGAGCTTGTTGCTGTCAATATTCGTACATGTTTGAATTTTTTCATTTCGTTTTTTTCATCGTACTACAAAGAAGAAACTAAAGATATTTTTCTTTGTTTACGATTGGAAATATGCATTCTCAATTCGAACGAATTATAAGCTGGTTTGATAATACAGTTTAATTTGATATTCAAGCATGGAAATATTTGGGTCGAAGGAAAACGTTATGAGTGAAGAAAACAACGAAACATACATATTAACTGGTTTCCTGTGTTCTATAAGCGAAGTATTGAGCTATAGGGTGAGGGAACCAGTCAATTGTACAAAGATGATTTCGGATATAGTATTTTCGGCCTAGGCTATGGATGGCGACATGTTATTATGTATGCGGGCTAGAAAACAGACGATCATAGTTGATTTTTTTATATAGCTCTGATATCGTCTATAATGTTTTTATCGTTGAGTATTGCGATAATTTATATAATTACAACCTTTCATAAATTATAACATTTCTTCACTATGCTACGATCTATAGGGAGCTAAGTACAGTCGAACCTCGATGGCTCGAACACCGATGGCTCGTTTACCATGGCTATTTCGAACTCGTTTTTGTGCCCTTACGAAATTCTTCCGATAGCTCAAGAAAACAAATATTTAAGGAAATTTTATTTTATCGTGAACTTGTATGTTGTGTGTACTCATTAGAATCGCCTCATCGAGGCGATTCTAATGCGTACATTCAACATGCAATCACTGTGTAGAAAATCGAAAAGATTTCCCTAAATTATCGCTATTTGCTTCCTGAACTGATGCCATGATTAACCCTCAGTGGCTCGAACTTCCCATGTCTCGAACGAATTTCCATGGTCCAAAAGATGTTCGAGCCATTGAGGTTCGTCTGTAAAGCATTGACAGATTAGTTTCCCGGCGTATCGATGCTTTGCATCAATGTTTTCTTGTAGTCTTCTGTGGTGGTGAAATGTATTGTAGCACGTGTAGGCTGGCTTCCAGAATATCCTATATTATGTCAATTCAGAGGCTTATTATTCTACCAACGGGGCTATGATGCTTGAAACGACATACAGGAAAGTGTCATATCATTGGCTAGCTAACTCCAACAGTGACTGGCATTAATGTGTTTACAAAGTAAGATAAGATTAAGAAATTGTTTCAAATTGTATTATCTTTACTGAGGTCTTTTAATCGTTACCACTTTCTGTCACAATTTAGAAGACATAATTTGATAAAACCGGGTTGGACAATTCATGCAAACTCTCCTAAGGAGAAGGAGACAATTTGCATGAATTGTAAAACACTCGTTTCTGGAAAAATAAGAAAAATATTTCAAATTGTCTTCTGCTTATTTTCTTCTTTGACAGGGCAATTGGCATTTGTAATTATAATTTCTGTAAACATTTGTTGAAGTAATGCAGGGGTGAAAGCTATTATCATACAGGTTTCTCTAATAGAATCTGATTGTATTTCTGATAAGCCCCCAGTGAGAAGCCAATCAGATGACAGGCAACCTGCGCACAGAATTGTGTATACCTTATACTAGGGAGCTGATAGCCCCGTGGGTAGAATTATAAGCCTCTGGTCAAGTAAACACTCGAGGTGTGCTGCTGCACAGCCTGGTCTGTAACGTTGCTGTTTGCCTACGTCTTTAAAAGTAAATGCTCGCACATATTGAGGCGGGCCACAGAAGATACAATGTTATGTCGTGTTTAAAAAATAATGAAGACTAAGAGCAGCATCGTTTTATTACGTAGGTTTTCTTACCCATTTCAACTGCTAATAATGTGTGAGCTGATGTTATAAATTGTATACTTTTCTCTCTGACCGTATTAAAATTCTATTAGTGTCATAAGATGTATCGTATCTATCTATTATAAGTATGCACTAAATAAGTTTACTTCTATATTTTTGAAAGGAAATGCATAGTTGGCATGACACACATTTTCTCATACATATGACAGGAGATTTGTCTCAAAAAAAAAAAAAAAAAAAAAAAATACTTGCGTTGATGGAATTATGCTCACTGTATACGTTTACGTTTCAACAGTCACTTACACACGGGCGCTCGCCAAACGGTATGCATATAAACATGCGAATTTAAATCTCTAACACCCGAATACTAATAAAACATTTGATAGTTGAGCGAATCTGCCAATTTTCGAAGATACAAATCCAAACTTTTTTTCTCATACATATACTATACTGTTGTTGGTGTAGGGTATGTAGGAAGCAAACCGTACAGAGAGTTCTATGGCATACATGAAATACCCAAGGCAGAAGATTGAAAAAGTAATACTTATAAACGTCTTCTGTTTTAATTATTAACTTAGAGCCATGTCGTGATAAAATGGTTCCTTTTGCATGTGCAGACAACGAAGGCCTAGATCAGCCTGCGCATCCCTGCAGCATATCAACGCAGTCTTACCAAGTTGTTGCTGTCTGCTCATGTATTCTAATATATTTAATACGTATATAGCAAAGAGTTTGAAAAAAAAAAAACAAAAAAAAAAAAAAAACATACCAGCAAAATAGTACAGTAGATAAATAGAATAAAAATGTGAACAATAAAAATAATAATACAGAATAAGTAAAGAAATAAACAACACGATAATTCCTATATAAATGTTCCATGACCAGGATTTGAACTCACACCGAGATGGTGTGACCACTGCATTCAGTTCTATCAACTGTTCAATCAACAGGACGTTCATAACTCCTCGGTTACTTTGGCCCAATGATCTTTGGCGTTATTATTTGTTTAAATAGTTGTTTTGTAAAGGGAGCTAATCCGCTGGTTTATACTGAAATGAAACCATCAGCACAATAATAAGCTCCATTCTAACACTGTAGTTGATTGTCATTTATTATTTATAAATAACATTTTCATTAGTAGACTGCTTTTTTAAGCGAAATAAAGCCGTTTATAACTGGACGCTGATATATTCTCATAGAGCTTCAGAAGCACCATTTAAATTTAATATTCTATGTATATTTATTGTGCTCAGTCCTAACTATTGTACTTAATACGTGTCGTGTCGTTTGTCTCTGTTCGGACTTATCTGGACGGTCAGTGAACGGGATCTGCATTCTCGTTCATCAAGCGAATTTCTCCGAGGGAGGAATAGCAAAATTAGTTCCCCTTTCCACTCCATTTTTTTTTCTTTTGTTTGTTTGTTTTTATTTTTTGGCCAGGTTGGGGGACTTTTACATGTTTTCTCTCTTTTTATAAAACGGGTGTTCTGAGTGGGGTTAGAAGAAATGCAATTGTGGCATTAAACGATTTCATATCTTCTACCTTAACTCTTTGAACAAGGTCCAAAAGGGATGTCCGGTTACATTTTATTATTATCATGGTTTATAGAAATTTCTGAACTTAATGCAAACATTCTAGACACGGGTCAGAGGTCCCATTCTGCGGCGTCTGATCTGGGTCTACACTGTTTACCAATGTCCATTTTATGGGATGCTAAGCTTAAATGGGTTAAACTAATATAATTTCTTTCGTCAGAGCAAGTCAATGTGAAGTCAGTAAAGCTACAATACTCTTCTAGAAACCAATTCAAGTGCTTGTTATCCTATCTATATAAAACAAGCACAACCCAAAATGTACTGATATACCGAAAAGTCAGTTATTATCGTGCTGCTTCTCAATGCAACAGTTTATTACCGCACTTTGTAGGTTTCTTCCCTGTATGATATCTCGTGTTTTAGTGCTTTTATAAGGCACGACGCAATGTTACCAGTGTGGTAACAGTTTGTTTGTGTTGAGTCAACTCAACATGGTCATGTCGAGCGCGGTCAATTTACCTAACCACACGTTTACTGGGCAGGCTTAGTCCTCAAAGCGGTTAACCAGTATTGTGCACATTCTTTCGCCAGAAACTGACAACTGCTCTTCTTGAATCAGCGGAAGGGAGAGAATGACCGTAGAAAGTATTTCATGATCAATCTCCACGAAAGAATGTTGCCGACCTCGGCCGCGACCTCCTGGTCTGCAGTCGGATGGCGCATCCAACTGAGCCACCGAGCATCTCTGCACACACTAACCAGATATTCATTTGTTGCAGATTATTATTGCAAATGCTGATATTTCCGTTTATATATAGCTTGCCTTGGCAAGAGTTTCCCCCGTGATTTGTCAACAGTTTCACTTCCCAATGAACACACAAATAAAGGAGTCACGCATGTCTATAAACAAAGCGAACGAACATTCTAGCAGAAAGTATGTAACTGTGTAAGTAGCGTCTTGCAGCTACAGAATATGTGGATGGATTTTTAAAACAAAATGTTTTAATCAAAACCAGTGGGTCTATATCTTAGAGTAGCCAGTGCGAGAAGATCGTGCAGATCGTGGTCCCCAGTTTAAATACATGTTGCCGTGTTTACAGACATATAAACTATGCAATGTAGAGTATAAAAACAATTGTTCTTGATTTCCATTTTCCATTATAAAACGGTAATACATATTTTATTTAAAGTGTCCGATGATTCTGTAAGAGAACAAAAACACATGACTGGACTGTATAGGGGCGGATCCAGAATTGTTTCTGAGGGGTTTGATTTGATCACATTACCGTACTAACCTACGTATTCGAAAGGACACGCCTGAACAAACAGTGTAGCAGGGTCTACACTGTTTGTCACTTATCCAGCAATGTTACATACAATCATACTTGTAGGTTATAAAATGGACTTCTTGAAGAGAAGTATAGGCTGAAAAGTCAGGGGTGTGGACACTTAGGGTAAATACGGTATCCCAAATTTATCCAAAATTTACGATGAAATTGAACTGTTGAGTTCAAACGGGGGTGGGGGCTAAACTGAAGCCCCCAAACCACCTCTGAATTCATCCGTGGCTATATATATCCGCCGACTCACTACATTTTTCAAAGTTTTATATTATCTTCCCATTTACAGCAAAGACATATCCGAGACATGTCATAGATAGGAAAAGGCGTCTGCAGAACAAATACAAACAGACTTATTGCTGAGAGACAAAAAGATGAGAAAAAAAATCAAAAACAAAAACAGAACAGGCACTGAAAAAGAAAAAAAATACACAAAATATCTACAACACCCAGTTGTGTAAGGTATTCACTAATCCAGGTACTAACCGGGTTGGCGTTGCTTAACTTTACTGAAAGACGAGAACTTTTTGTTTCAACCCGATATAGACAGACATGCACGAGGCTATTTCTGAAGTCAGGAAATTTACACGCACGCGCTTTTAGCGAATGTTGAAGTACACGTGTTAACTGACTGAAAAAAAAAAAAAAAAAAAAAAAAAAAAAAAAAAAACTTTATGCAGCACAACTGTTATGACAACCAAAACTTAACGTAATGTTTTAGGGTAACTTGGTATACTTTGCAGTTTTTTAGCTATTTTGTTTACAGCTTGCGTGATTTCTGATTATTTTTCTGCACACCAAGCCCCTTCTGAAAAGGTGTCTACCCCAAAAGGAAAGAATTTGCTCCTCTGGGGAGCAAATTCTTTCCTTTTGGAGTAGACATCTTTTCAAGAGGGAGGGAAACGATTTTAGAATTGCCTCTTCTGAAATAGTATCAGTTCACCTAAAATGTCATCTTTAAAACCAGTCTAGTAATCTGAGCCACACTTGGCTGCCACAGTTAATGGCATCTCACAAAGAGCCACGTACGGCTAGTGTAGTAGTGGATTTGCTATGGCTGCAACAGATCTAATCCTGTCCCCTGAGCCTCCTTTCTTGAATTTCAAATAATTCGAATTCCTTTTAGTATTAATTGTTTTTATCTTGCTTTGGAATTGCATCTCTGGTTGAAGTAATATTGATCTCTGTAAAAAGACCAATACTTGTTACCAAGTAAACTGCAGACGTTTATAATCGCGACATAACGTAGTTATTCTATTTCTAACAGAAAAATATTTCTGGACTATCTAGAAGGTACAGAATTTTTTGGGTAAGTTCATTGTTTACCAATTAAATACTCGGGAGCTGATCAGGATTTATTTATTTACTTATTTATTTATTTATTTATTTATTTATTTATTTATTCAATTGTTATTATTGCTATTATTGTTATTATTATTATAATTATTATTATTATTATTATTATTATTGTTGTTGTTGTTGTTGTTATCGATATTTTTCCATGTAGAGCAGCACTTTCTGATAAAAAATAGTAAATGGTTGTGTCCAATTTACATTATGGATTTTAAGAGTAACAATGCACGGTGAACGAAACGCCTAGTATTAAAAACCTTTTCAAAGGTTTATGAAAGGCAGGCCAAGTCATTTCAACCAAATGAAGGGCACCATTTACAGATGGGTAAACAGAGACCTTTTCAATCGCTGGTCTGAGCTAGCGTCCTGTTATAGGGACATCAGTAAACAGTGTCGACCCAGATCAGACATCAGCAAACAGTTTAGACTTAGATCAGACGCCGCGTCTGATCAGCCTCTTCAGTGTTTGCATTAAATACAGGGAATTCTATAAAACATGGTTATAATAAAAACCTAACCAGACATCCCTTCTATAGGAAATGGACCGTTCCGAAGAGTTACGGTAGAAGAGTCCACTCGGCATATATGGGTTAACCTTTAGAAGTCAAACCCTCTAACCAATCGGCTACGGCGCCTCGCAGCTACTTAATCTAATCATGCCGAACAAACCCTTCTAACTCATCCTTGGATGGATGCATTGCAAGTAGAAGGAATGTAGGGTTAATTTATATTAATACCATCTTTTGTAAACATTCCTGTAATAAATCTGCGGCGTCTGAACTAGGTCTACACTGTCCCTTTTATGGGTCGCTAGTCATAAATGGGTCAATCACAACAAAATAAATAAATGAATAAATAAATAGATAATAAATAAATGATTTTTTCATCGTACCTCTAAATTAATGTTGCCAACATTAATTCAGAGATTGATAAAAATTATTTCATTTTTGAACTAGTTCAAAAACGAGAGACTAACTGAAATTTTACAGGCTGTCAGGTGCCACATTTTATGATCGTATTAATACTATGTGTCAATTTATTAAGCCTGTCTTGAATAAAAATGTCCATTTTTTGACGAATATGGAGCCTTTAAGATCTGACATTTGACTCCAATGGCATTAAGCATTTCATTCGAACGGACAAGAATTGAATGAAGAGGTACATTCCACTTTCACACGAATAAAAGAAACATAGGCTTGCTTTTAGATCTTAAACTAACCATCAGAACATGAGCTGCGTGAAGTTGGCTAAACATTCGAAATTGGACATTGGACATTTGAATGTCTAGCCATTAGACATTCGACATTTGACATTTGAATGTCTAGCCGTACGGCATTTGGCATTCAAATGTCTAGCTGCTAGACATTGGACATTGGACATTCGAATGTCTAGCTGCACGACATTGAACATTCGACATTCGAATGTCTAGCCATTAGCCATGGACATTCGTCATCCAAATGTCTAGCCATTTGACATTCGACATTTGAATGTCTCGCTGCTAGACATCGGACATTCGACACATTCGACATTCGAATGTCTAGCCGAAAGACATTGGACATTTGAATGACTAGCCATTAGACATTTGAATTCGAATGTATAGCCGCACGACATTTGGCATTCGACATTAGAATGTCTAGCTGCTAGAAGTTGGACATTCGACATTCGAATATATAGCAGCACGACATTGGACATTGGACATTCTAATGCCTAGCCATGACATTCGATATTCAAATGTCTAATCGCACGACATTCGACATTCGAATATCTGGCTGCTAGACATTGGACATTCAACATTCAAATGTTCGACATTCGAATGTCAAGCCATTAGACATTGGACACTCGAATGTCACGCCATTAGACATTCGAATGTCTAGCCGCACGACATTCGAATGTCTAGCTGCTAGACATTAGACATTCGACATTCAAATATCTAGCCATTAGACATTGGACAATGGACATTTGAAAGTCTAGCCACTAGACATTCGACATTCGAATGTCTAGCCGCATGACATTCGACATTCGACACTCAAATATCTAGCTGCTAGACATTGGACATTCGACAGCTAGACATTCGAATGTCGAATGTCAAGAGGGTAGACATTCGAAATACGAATGTCTAATATCTTGCTGTTAGACAGTCAAACGTCGAATTTCCAATGTAGCATCTAGACATTCGAATGTCGAATTTCCAATGTCTAATGGCTTGACATTCAAATGTCGAATGGCCAGACATTCGAATCTTGAATATTAAATGTCATGCTGTTAGACATTCGAATGTCGAGTGTCAAATGTCTAGCAGCTAGACATTCGAATGGCGAATGTCGTGCAGCTAGACATTTGAATGTCAAATATCTAATGGCGTGACATTCGAATATCAAATGTTGAATGTTTAACAAATTTCAATTCATATGTCCAAAATCCAATGTCTAGTGGCCAGACATTCGTATGTCGAATTTCCAATGTCTAATGGCTAGACATACGAATGTCGAATGTCTAATGTCGTGCTGTTAGACATTCGAAAGTCGAATGACCAATGCCATGCAGCTAGACATTCGAATGTGCAATATCTGGTGGCTAGACATTCGAATGTCGAATGTCTTATGGCTAGACATTCGAATGTCGAATGTCTAATGTCGTGCTGTTAGACATTCAAATGTTAAATGTCCAGTGTGTAGCAGTTAGACATTCGAATGTCGAATGTCGAGCGACTAGACATTCGAAAGTCGAATGTAAAATGGCCAGACATTCAAATGTCCAATGTCCAATGTCGAATGGTTAGACATTCGAATGTCAAATGGCGAATGCCGTGGCGGCTATACATTCAAATGTCGAATGTCCAGCAGGTAGACATTCGAATATCGAATGTCCTGCGGCTAGACACGCGAATGTCAAATATCTAATGGCTAGACATTCGAATAACGAATGTCCAATGTCTAGCTGCTAGATGTTCGAATGTCGAATGACCTGCGGCTAGACATTCGAATGTCGAACGTCGAATGTCTAATGGCTGGACATTCGAATGGTGAATGTCTTGCGGCTAGACATTCAAATGTCGAACGTCGAATGTCTAATGGCTAGACATTAAAATGTCAAATGTCCATTGTCTAATGGCTAGACATTCAAATGCCAAATGTCCAAAGTCGTGCGGCTAGACATTCAAATGACAAATGTTCATTATCTAACAGCTAGACATTTGACTGTCGAGTGTCGTGCGGCTAAACATTCGAATGTCGAATGTCGAATGTCTAATGGCTAGACATTCGAATGTCCAATGTCCACTGTCTAATGGCTAGACATTCGAATGTCGAATGTCGTGCTGCTAGACATTTGAATGTCGAATGTCCAATGTCTAGCAGCTAGACATTCGAATGTCGAATGTCGTGCGGCTAGACATTTGAATGTCGAATGGCTGGACATTCGAATGTCCAATGTCCAATGTCTAATGGCTAGTCATTCGAATGTCCAATGTCGTGCGGCTAGACATTCGAATGTCGAATGTCCAATGTCTAATGGCTAGACATTCGAATGTTCAATGTCGAATGTTAAGCTAACTTTACACAGCTCCCAACATGTATGTCTGTAGTCTCAGTTCACTCAGCTCCATGGGAATTCCGATCAGGGTTTGCCCTGTTTGCCATTTGTCACCTTTTGGACACATCAGCAGGTCATTTGATCGAATTGCCTTCAAGTTGATTAGATTTTGGCTAAGTTCTGTAAGGAGTTACGGTGTAAGAATATGTAGGGTAATTACGACATTTTCGTTTGTCAAATTGAGCCGGGGCACAGCATTTCCTTCAAAAAAGATAAGAGAAAGTCCAGGGAGTGCCACAATCACAAACCGCAGCCCTTTCCAGTCACCAAGTGGAAGGGGAAACCGACAAATCCAAACAAGCACAAATCGAACAAACGTACGAAAAACACTAAGATTAGCTCTCTCTTCCCCAAGCGAGGTAATCGCAATGCTAAAAGGACTGAAAAACACAAGTACAAAATGACACAAGGTAAGACATAAAACAAATCGCCTCGTAGAATAAACCACAAAGCAACAAAGAGTAAGACTAACATCGGGACCACCGCCTTTGAACGGTCAGTAGAGTAAACCACCGGGGGGTTTAAAGCACTTTTACAGCTAGCCAACTTCACCTTGGGTCCCGATGTTACAATACATAAAAAATTCGGTTCGCATAAAGGCTCCGAACTCAGTCAATGCATCAAAACGAAAACATAAAAATCAAATCAATCACTATAATAAACATAGACGAGTACATGTTGCTAATTCTACTGTGTGCCAGAGTAAATGAAAACCAATAGTTGAACCACAGCGGGCCAAGCCAAAGACATATCGTCAAGCCCCAATCCACTGGTTGACTGCATAATCGCCAAGCGAAAACTCAGATTAGCCTGCGCATCCAGCGAAGATTCTGATCAGACTGCGCGTAGGCACAGGCTGACCTTTCTTTCTGGACGCACAGGAAAATATTTTGGAATCGCTGTGGCCCGGTCAGATTAAAAGGTAAACATGTCCTTTTATCAGACTTGAAAGGCTTCTGAAAGTCGGTTAAGGTCTAAGCCATATAATTTACTTCATTAGCTGCCTTTAAGACAAACCCATATAAAATCATTATTTATGATGCCGGTACGTTAATCAGAAAACGGTGTCATATTACAGAGTTGCGTAGACATTATCATGGCTCCAAATAAGATACAAATGGAAATGATCCGGGGCACAGTATTTCCAAAACGATTGCTTGTGCACACTGCGAAGACTCAGATTAGCCTTGCACATTTGTGCCCTCTGCTCAGAGTCTTCGCTGTCCGCTTGAAAACCCTTTGGATACTTGGCTACTCACTAAGTGCCCTGCGAAGACTCTACTCAAACAGTGCCGATGCTCAAAGTCAAAATTCTTCGCTTGACGCACATTCAATGTTGTAGGAAATGCTGTGCTTGAGCTCAAACAGGTTTTCTTATGTCTACACCCTGTCACACGACAGTAGCGAGGTATTATGCTTTACTATGTGAATGTCCGTGCGTCCGTCATTCCGTTAGCGCTTCGTTTACGCTCTCTAACTTGATAATTTTCTTGAAACCTTTCATAGGCATTGATATTGGGAATGGAAGACAGTTAGCACATGCTAAAATATTGTTTTTTCACGAAGCATCTACCGATGCTTACACAAGTCATGTACATGTATCTGTAGAATAGTTCTAGATTTAGCAATCTGCTGTGCGTATCTTTTGTTTTACAAGAAGTGTTTGCCAGTAGAACATGCGCTTTTATGATTCAATTTATTTCATTTTAACTGCATCTTCATTAATGTTAGCGTTTATTTTATTTTATTTTATTCTATTTTACTATTCCGCCTTACACGTATCTGTCGAATGCAAGTGATCTTGAAATTCACTGATAAAATTTTGACGTTATTAAAGGGAAACTTTATGACAAAGTACCGTCTCCGAACTCTATTAATCTGTTCGTTCGTTACTTTAATTAGCGTATACCGATTTTAAAACAGTGAAGAGATTTCACAAGGTGAATATCACTTGTCTAAAAGTAATAATATCGTATCTGTGCGTCTTTACAAATAAACAATTTCAAGCTAAAACGTTTAAGCATAATATGCTTTTGGTGTCTGTAATTAGCATTTAATGAATTTGTAGGTAATGGAAAACCCTACACCCAGAGGAACTAACTCTCAAATTGAAGATCAAGAGAACAATGACTTCCGGTCACCTACCGTACTGGTTCCCGTTCGAACGTCCTGCTGGTTTAATTGGTGTTCCGGTGACCTGACAACTGAGAAGGCGAGGCGATGTCAAGTTCTAAAAATAATCTCAGCCTCTTTCCTGCCAGGCCTTCTCCTGCTAGCGCAGAACTCTATCAGCCTTAGGAGAAGCCAAACGGTAAGGAAGAATTGAAATAAAGAAAGAAAGAATGAAAGAAAGAAAGAAAAAGAAAGAAAGAAAGAAAGAAAGAAAGGGAGGGAGGGAGGAAGTAGGGACAAAACAAAGAAAAAAAACAAACAAAAAAACAGAAAACAGTCAAAGCAGAAAAGGCGATTCCCTTTTTTTCGAAGGGAGACCGTTCTGGTAGAAGACATTTCACAGTAAATATACAACATTTATTACAACGTCGTTTGGACGTCGCGGACGTCAGTGTTCCATTTGTATATCACATATGTCACTTGTATATTTTGCTAGGTTGGTGTCCCGATACTTGAAGCCATTCTCAAGGGAGGTCACTTTGTAAGGAAAGAATTTGCCCTCACTTTGAATCGGGCTGCAAATAGTTTTTGGTCAGGCTTATCTTTTTTGGAGGTGTACCCATTTGCCTTGAATATGAATGAGGATGAAGAGGGAAGAAACTCGGATAGAGGGACCAACATAATGGTTTGTGTGTCTTATACATGTACTGTCCAAATTTAATTCATTTTAGCCGAATGGATTATTCTATCTTAAGTGTTTGGACCGGTCCATTTCTAATAAAAAGGGTGTCTGGTTAGTTTTTATTGGTACCATGTTGTGTAGAAACTCCTGTCTTTAATGCAAACAGTGTAGACCCTGATCTGTGTTCTGCGACATCTGATCTGGGTCTACACTTTTTGCCAATGTCCCATTTATGGGACGCCAGACTTAAATGAGTTAAGGGACTTACATTTTCAGGTCTATATTAGGTTGCAAATCACATAAAGGCCTTCTTCTGCTAGCTCAAGAAAATAAATATTTAGGGGATTTTCTTATTTTATCATGAAATTGTATGTTGTGTGTACTCATTAGAATCGCCTCATCGAGGCAATTCTAATGAATACACTCAACAAACAATTATTGTGAAGGAAATAAAAAAGTTACTAAATTATCGCTCTTTGCTTCCTGACCCGGCACCATGATTAACCCTCAGTGACTCGAACTACCCATGTCTCGAACAATTTTCTGTGGTCCCAAAGATGTTCGAGCTATTGAAGTTCGACTGTATCTAGATTCGGGTACACAGAATTTTATGGAGCTCTTGGGCGACATGTTCTGTTTATTACTCGGACCGGACAGGAATCAAAAGAGGTTGAACAGGGTCAAAGCAGCCGGAACATACACCTGAACGTATTCCAGTCCTATATCGCTCTGATGAATTGAGCAAGCTAATGGGTTAGTCACGGAAGTCTCTGTCATTTGCAACATATAATGGAGTCGATAAAAAGAAAGAATCGTGTTATAAAAACGATCGTTGATCATACATCGTAAACAAAGGCTATTGAATTGATATATGGAGATATTGCTTAATCGCTTTGCCTCCATGTTTGTTCTTGACGCTCCTGACCGAGAGATGGCGTGAAAGCCTATTCCGAAAATGATCAGAGTTCGGTGTTCTCGGTGCTTTTAACCCTTTCGACCCCCGAATTTCTGAAATGGCCTCTTCCATCTCTGAATTTGGATAAGCCCATTATTGCAAATAGGGGCATCCGTCGAAAATCAAAACAGAATGGCAAAACGGTGTAGATCTTGATGAGACGGCTCATAATCAGGGTCTACACTGTTTGCAAAGGAAGCTATTTCGATCTGCCGGATTTTAAGAGTTATATAAGATGCAAGATGTTTATGGCAAAGTAGAAAATCCACACCAAGCTTCAATGTACGTATTCAGTATGCACATTGTAACAAGTTGTATTTTCTTGTCCTTCAAAGGTCATATCTGAAAAAGAGGCCATGTATAAAACGGCCCTCTACGGGTTTGAGATAGCACGATTTATTCACTTGATGCAGATAGAGAGAGGCACTTCGGCAATGTTCGTAGGTTCTGGCAAAGACACTAGTCTTATACTTAGGCTTCAAGATGCCTATGACAATACAAATGATGCCATATGGAGTCTTTCAAAATGGATTCCAGTGACGTCACAGCAGAAGTTCGGATCACGCGAGAGCTACGAGAAGTGGATTCAGGATTTCAGATTTGAAGTATTCACATCAGATAAAACTACTGAAGAAGTAGTGGCATTTTACACAGCTGAAAATGCCCAGTTTATAGACTGGCTACTCACTAATTTGAGGGTAAGTTGATATTAATAACCCAAACATATCCATCACATTTTGATCTCATATATGTTTGACGCTTTAACACTCTCAGATGAAAATTAGCGATACATTTCTTATTTTTCCCAGAAAATAAGATGGCATTTCATTTCAGTTGTCTCCGTTGAAGACAACTGGAATGATATGTCATCCCATTTCCTGTGAAAAACTAGACACATAATTTTAACTGTAGTATGTAGTTACTGATAGTCAGCAGGTTACAGCTGAAGCTTTCAACTTAGGAACCTCTCTAATGTGGTTGCGCAAACTTAGGCCTTATACCTTTTAAGTGGACAATTTGATAAATAAAACCATTCCATAAATTTTCTGATGCTTTATACATAACCATAAGAATGCTTAATTTATTTAGAATTCAGTCCTCTTCCCAATTCACTTTTTATATAGCTTAACAGGGGAGGGGCGGGAGCAAACGTGGAGTCGGGGTGTAAGGGGCTGTTCCATTAATAGGTATAGTACACACGTGCCTCTGGAATAGCCCCCGATTTTAATCTTATAGATATCAATATGTAAGGTTTTCATGCTCTTTGTATAGAATTAGGTATATCCTGCCCCAACTCTGTATATGTATAGCACTCTTACATGTATCTGTTTTTTTTTTTTTTCAACTAGGCACAAAAAATAATCAATTACCATAGCAGCACTGACTGACTCTTGAGACTTCTACAATAAAATTATTGTTTTAACACCAAGAACAGATTGGCAAGCCACCTGCCTTAATTAGTCTGATCCCCTGCCCTCCTGTAAATGCCAGAGCCTATTGTGTGATATTTATTTATGTGTTGAAATAAAGACTGTTCCAACCGTGAGAATAAATTTTGTATAGCAGAATGTCATTAAAAAAAAATTCAAGAAGGTTTGTTTGGAAATGAATGGGTAAATGGTGATTATTAAATTATTTTATTGTAATATCATAGTAGTATATACGAGCGTAAATAGGATCCCTTTTCGCAAACGAATATATGAAAAGGTAAATACTTTGATATTTGCAGATTATATAAACAGGTCGGGTCATAGAAGTTCCAGCCGCACGTCTGTACCAGATCTAAGGTTACGAGTCCTCCCAACCCTCCACCCGTGTATGACGAAGTTCTCGTGCTCACTAGCGCGCGTGTATGTGTGTGTGCGTACGTGTGTGTTTGCCATCACGAAAACATACCTATATAATTTTGACCCCCCCCTTAAACCACACTTTTATATAGTAAAACTGAAGTTTGCAGGGGTATATATTATTTTTCTTATTTCTGTTAAAAACATAGATTGTGGGTACCCGTAAGAACCGTCTGGGTGAGGCGGTTCTAACGAGTGCCCACAATCTATGTTTTGAGCAGAAATATGAAAAATATCTAAGTTTTTTTCATCTGAAAATTTTCAGGGTTGTGGTGGTGAAATTTTCAATATATTTGAATAGGCGTGTTTTCGTAATGCAAACACGTATGTATACACAGCTGCCCACAACATTATTTATGCCCATGCATTTGTTTCATATGTCTGTTCATAATGCCTTGTATTTGTCTACAATTTTTTTTTGTTTTTTTTTTTTCGTCCAGTTAAATGAAAATCATATAAGTTAACTTCACACTCAAAAGAATGTACACACGTACGGGTTAACCGCTTAGTGGACTTAGCCTACCTAGGAAAAGTGTGGTTAGGTAAATTTACACCGTTCGATATGATCATAATGGGTTGACTGGGCCGTAAAACCTTAACACAAACAAAACTTCACTGACTGTAAAAACACAACTTCAAACTAAACACGAATTGTCAACTGTGACAAGCGTTATAGCTGCTATACTTTACAAATTGGTTTCAATGCGATAACTATTTCCTTTCATCAGATTTAAATAACAATTGTGCCGTTACGTGAGAAACTGTACCTTCTCACATGTGCGCCCAATGAAGACTCATATCAGCCTGCGCATCCGCGCAGTCTGATTAGAGTCTTCGTTGTCCCCATGAACAAACGTTGCATCCTAGGCTATCCCAAATGCGCCCAGGAAAGATTCTGATCAGACAACACGAATATGCAAGCTGACCTGAATCTTCTCTGGACGTAATTGTCCAAAGGTACGTTTTCTGATCTTGCGGCTCATTTACCCTAGTACATTACGTAAACACGCCTATTCTAATATATCGAAAATTTCACCACCAAAAAAATGAAAGTTTTCAGATAAAAATTCTGATATTTTTTGTATTTTTGCTCAAAACATAGATTGTGGGTACTCGTTAGAATCGCCTCGCCGAGGCGGTTCTACCGAGTATCCACAATGTATGTTTTTGAGCAGAAATAAGAAAAATAAGAAAAAATAATGCATACCCCTGTAAACCCCAGCTTTACTTTATAAAAGTGGGGTTTAAAGGGGTCAAAATTATATAGATATGTTTTCGTGATGAATATGGCGGTTGAGTGGCCATTAATATACACAGAACCAATGCCAATGACGAGTTTGATTTTCTCATAAGTCATTGTCCCTGGTCAGCATTCAGAATTTGATTACTTGAGATGCCATTGTGTTATCCTAATCAAACAAAATGCATGTAGTGCATAAGAAATTTGTTTGTGTTTGTGTTGAGGTTTTACGGCCCAGTCAACCCAATAAGGTCATGTCGAGCGCGGTCAGTTTACCTAACCACACGTTTACTGGGCAGGCTTAGTCCTCTAAGCGGTTAACCAGTATTGTGCACATTCTTTCGCCAGAAACTGACAACTGCCCTTCTTGAATCAGCGGAAGGGAGAGTGCATAAGAAACAACTATAAGTTAAATTCAAAAACGACACTGATGTGTTGATTCTATCATGTGTTACAGTCTTGGATAAATATTTTTTTTATCCTTTTCTTGATTTTCTTTCGCACTTAATTCATAAGCTGACTTTAACCTTAAACGGCCACAATACACAGACTCATTTTGCCGAAAAAAAAAAAAAAAAAACAAGGAAAAAAATCATTTTCACACCAATTGTGCGTCATTCCCTGGAAGGCGTTTAATTGGTATCCGTGCGATAATTATTTATGCATCTATCCTGTCAGGACATGCGGCCGCCTGCAAAAAATAAATATATATATATATTGGTTTCCAAGCACTTAATCGAATTGTCAAATGTATATGGTAACTTAATGGTGCATGCTAAACGCAGGGACAGTTACAATATTGATATGAATTATATAAATGCTTTGTCAGTGTGCATTTTTAACACGTACGAATACGTAACAGATGTGTTACATGTGCGTACAGTTGTACGCAAACGTAACACTTACATATGTGTATGAGTGTCACATGTCGAATTTAACACGTGTGCAAACAATACGAAATCTTCACATCCTATAAAATTGCAAAGACAAATCGATAAAATTGTATTGTGTAGACCGGACGTGGCGACTGATCAAGATCTACACTGTTTGCCACTCAGTTGTTCCATGTCACTCTAAATGGTGTAAAGCCTCATCAGATGTTATAATAGCAATATGACGGCTAATCTGGGTCTACATTGCTCTCATGTTACTAATGCTGTTTTTGTTGCATAAAACGGCTCATATACGAGCGTATGTACGCCTATAGCAGATTTCCATCGTCAGAACAAACGATAATGTCGGCTAAAGTGTACCAGTGTGAGTGTGCATATGTCACACATACGAATACGTAACAACTGTGTTACACAGGTGTACAGTTGTATGCATATATAACAAATTGTTACCTATGCGTACAACTGTACGCATATGTAACACATGGCAAGTTAATGTGTTACAACTGTACGCTTATATAATATGTGGACAAGTTAGTGTGAAGGGTTCGTTTGATATGTACGAACCATTCACATATGTATGTTCAATGCATGAAGTAGAGGTTACTATTTCGGGAACCATTACTGTGACCGATCTGTTTCTATGTATGCATGTTTTTATTTGACACACGGCCCTACTTACAAAACTAATGGTTTGGCAGCTATATATGTAGATCAAACTTTAATGTTCAATGTAACATGTTACGTGCATTATTAAAAAAAACAAAAAAAACAAAAAAAAAAAACAACAACTTCTAATTGTTCGTGTTTGTTATCTGTAAATTAAGCATTGTTAGATCTGCACTAAGTATGCATGCAAAGATATTGCAACCACTTGATATGCATGGTTTGCCAGGTAGAAAACGTCCATGTTGCTAATAGCCTATATCTGAACTTCTAAAACTTCTAGTTGCAAAAATGATTTTCGAAATTGGTAATGTTTTTTACCTTCTTGCAAGATTATAAAATGACCCTCATGCGAATTGCAGCTAAAGCATTTCAGGATCAGTGTCCATGTTTGGTGTAAGTGTTGTTACTGGTACACTTTAACCGCATTACGAAAACACGCCTATTCAAATATACTGAAATGTTAATCACCGAAAAATTAAAAATTTTCAGACAAAGAAATCAAATATTTTTCATATTTCTGCTCAAAACATAGATTGTGGGTACTCGTTAGAACCGCCTTGCAGAGGCGGTTCTAACATATATCCACGATCTATGTTTTTGAGCAGAAATAAGAAAAAATAATGTATACCCCTGTAAACGCCAGTTTTACTATGTAAAAGTGGGGTTTAAGGGGATAAAAATTATATAGGCATGTTTTCGTGATGAACATTATCTTTTGTTCTGACAATGGAAATCAGCCATTAGCGTAGATACGCTCGTATATGAGCTGTGTCATGAAAAAACAAAAAAATAGCATTAGTAACATGAGAACATTGTAGACCCTGATCAGCCGTCATATTGTTATTTAAACATCTGATCAGGCTTTACACTATTTAGAGTGATATTGGACAAAATGCGTGACAAACAGTGTAGATCCTGACCAGCAGCCACGTCCGGTCCACACAATCCAACTGTATCGATTTTGTCTTCGCAATGTTATAAGCTGTGAAGATTTCGTATTGCTAGCGTATATGTTAAATTCGACATGTGACACTCATTCACATATGCAACTGTTACGTATGCGTACAACTGAACGCATATGTAACACATCTGTTACGTATTCGTATGTGTGACATATGCACACTCACAGTACCAGTTACAACATTTACACCAAACATCCTTAAATCCTTAAATGCTTCAGCTGCAATTCGCATGAGGGCCTATTATATCGCTTCAAGGGGATAAAAAGAACATTCAAAAATACTTTGTGCAATTAGGCATAACTCAGTTATAGGCTATTAGCAACGTGGACGTTTTCTGACGTTGAGGCTAATTGACTTGCTTCTCCTCGGATTGGCTCCTGATTGAAACCTTTTCATCAGTTTCGAATAAGATTTGAAATACTTGCATTCTGCAAAAGTTGTACCCCTTTGCAAAGCGACGGCGAAAAAGAATTCAGATACAGTCACAGGACTTAATGCGGATGGGTAAGAGGTGGGAGTGGGCTGTGGGGTTCCCAATACAGAAAATGTACAGAAGCAGACCTGTGTAGTTGCTGGAGCTGTTTTGGTTTATAACAATATTTGTTTCTTCTTTGTTGTATTACTACAAATATACATTCATTAGCAACAATTGGTTCTATACTGAGGATCTGGACGAAAGCTTTAAAGTTTCATTTCCGATGCTAATTTTAACAAGAAGGAAACTGTTTGATGGTGTACAAACACAGAACATTTTCACGATATATCAGAAAATGTCCCTTAAATATAACTAAATATTTCGTTTTCTTGAACTGTCGGAAAATATCCTGGGAACTCAAAAATGAATTTGAATCAGCCGCGGTAAACGAGTCATTGACGTTTTACTGTAATTGAAATCAACCAAATAATCCTTTCCTGAATGAATTCGGTTTCAGTTTTTTAATCAAATTATTTAAATTATGAATCAGAATTGTTTTATTGCAGAAGAATAAGGCGCTTGATAATTGGTCCAAACTGGTACCCTACCATTTCCTTATCATCTCCAAGGAAGCCGCAGGAATTGAACGAGCCGTTGGTAGTGCCTTGTACACGCGAGGTAGGTTTTCTAGTAGATAGCCGAGCCCGAAAAGGTATAACGTGTGTGAACAGTAGAAGACGGAGGCGAAACTGCTCAGCAGTACATTTGATCACAGTTTTCATTCTTAGTCACTATTACTTTAACTCTTTCACTGCCATAGGCGATAATAACAGGCTTTTGCAAACAACGTAGATCCAGATGAGATGTCATCAGGATCTACGCTGTTTGGCATTCAGTCTTTTAGTTTTACATATTAACTTCTTTCCTGTCGAAAGTTTGTAAAAAAAAAAGCAGACGACAAGTGTAGTCTGAAATTTGGCGCCGAAAGAGTTAACCCTTAAAACGCCAAAAACATCTGCATATGAAAATGTCGTCTGTTTTTGTCGTCTGCTGAATATTCTTGCAAACTTTTTCAAACCTATTTTTGCATACAGGCAAACAGTGTGGACCCAGATCAGACTGCTCCTAAAGGGGCAGTCTGATCTGGGTCCACACTGTTTGCAGAAATGGCTTTTAAAGTAACTAGCAGAAGACAAAGCAGACGACAATAGTTGTGACTGGCGCTTTAAGTGGTAATAGGTCCGTTCTAAACACCGTTTTACAAGAAAATATGTATACCGGCATAAAAAAGTTGAATAATGAAATTGAAACAAACCATGCAACACTCCAGTGTCTATAGTTTTTATAAATAACATATCAAATACATCGTCACTTTTCTGAAATTAACTTTCCATTGACATCAGTGACGTCATAGTCGAAAACGTGACATAAACGACCCAAGTTATATTTAAGCTACTGCTATTCCGATGTCAGACAATAATTATTACAATAAATAATATTGCTGCATTCGGTCAGCTTTCTAGCAGAGTTCTTTTATTGGAATCAGTTAAGCAGACACAAAGCGATTACCAGTATTTTTTTTCCATAAACATACATGCAAGTTAATGGGATGATAGATTAAAATGACTGGTTGTTGACATCTGTGATAGGGAGATAATGTATTGCTGGCAACGAATAAAAACAAATACATTTTGACAGTTTCTCTAATAATACAGAAATAAAGTTGTTTCTGTTGAGTCCTCTTCTTTGCTTCATTATAGGCTTTATCTGTGATTTATCTGTTGCCCGTTATGATTCATGGATGAATTAAAAGACCTTCACACAGACCGGACAAATATATTGATATAGTTTTTACCACTATGGAAGCTGAGGACGAGGGTTGGGATCCCGTAAAGCAAGCTTAAGCCCCTGCACACCCATCCAGTAATTCATTACTGCCCGTTCCCAACGGTACTTTCATTGTGTAACCTTTTGTTAATTGTTATGCAGTGTTTCACTTTCTAATGTATTTCTTTTAATAATTACGTAAGTTGATTATATATTCAGTTAAGTTTGGGTAACATAGTTCCCACCTGTTTGGAAAGAGTTGTCATCTCTGCTTGCAGTCTGTTCGTTTTGTGGCTGCTTTATTGTATTTGTCTGTCTTTCCCGTTGGTATTAGGGGCTTAATGTGGGTCTGATTTTATCAGTTCCTGCCTTCTCGTATTTACTTATTTTATGTAAATAATATCTCTGATTCATACTATCGATAGACAGATATACAAACATCGATGAACGTGATATTGAATGACACCATACTGTATGATGTCATACTGCCATTAGCTTAAAGGAATGTCTGATGACTATTTTAAGGTTTTTCTTATTTATCCATAAAGCATATATTGTGAGTACTCATTAAAAGCGCCTCGCTGGAGCACTTCTAATGAGTAGAAGCATCATATGTTTTATAGAGACAATGAAAACATTATCCCAGAATTATCATCAAATACTTCTCTTTACCACGCCGCGCACTGGAATATACCATAACATATCTGTATTAGCTGAACATAATTGCCTGATATGTCAGACTGAGAATAAAAATAAATCCGAGACAACTTGCTTTGGCTCTTTTGGGAAGCAGACGACAATAATGTATGCTTTCTTTTCTATTCAAGAGACCTGGAATGGCGAGCTTCTATTATGGTATCAAGAGGCCTATGTAATGGGCAACGCATTTCTCGAGAACTGTATTTTTTACTCACCTTTTATGGAGAACCTACTCAAACTGCATTATCACAGTGAGTATTATCCAATTGTTTGAAATAATGGGACAGAGGTACTCAAATTACATTATTATTTTAAAATCATCCATTGTTTTCATATGACAGGGCAGAATTACGCTAACTGCATTATCATTGTGAGTATTGTTCATTTGCTCTGAGATAGCGGGATGAAGTTACTCAAGCTGCGTTATTACTGTGAGAATTGTCCAATTGGTTTGAGACAGCGGGGCGTATTTACTCACACTGCATTACCATTGTGAGAATTATCCATTTGCTCTGAGAAAGCAGGGCGGAGTTATTCAAACTGCATTATCATTGTGAGGATTGTCCAGTCCTTTTGAGATAGCGGGTGGTGATACTCAAGCTGCATTATCATTGTTGGTATTATCCATTGGTTTGAAATACTGGTATGGAGTAACTCAAACTGCATTATCATTATTGGCATTGTTCACGTATTTATCGGAGCGTTATTACTCAAACTTCATTTCAACATTCGGGTATTGTCCAATGCTGCAAGATAGCGGGGTATAGTTACGTCTGTTATTTAAGTATTGGCTTCAACATTTCACTAAGTGTGTGCCTAAATGCACTGTTTAAGGACTTTATGAAATAACTTATATAATTAAATTTCTATAATTAAATTTCTGTAAATAATGTAGGTTACATAAATGATAAATCGTATGAGCCTTCAGATGAATCTGTTATTGACCGTAGTGCCTAGTGCTTTCGGAACATAGCATAACATTCAGCATAGAAGCCTGAAAGACAGACAATACAACGAACGTCTCCGAATCAGCTGAACCCGATACACGAAGCTTTGAAATTGTAATCTAGTTCTGAAGAGATATAAGCTTCTATAGACGCACTCAGTCAGACAGAGTCAAGCAAACGATCCATGTATTCCAGTGAATATGTAGTGGGTAGAATACTGAGGTGTCAGAGACAGGACACGAATTCATGCTGATTGCGTCTTAGCTATATATATAGTCTCAGCCACTGACCACTACGTCAATTAGGAACATATATATAAATTCTTTACCCGAAAACTAACTTTTGGTAACACCGACACCTCTGGGTATCAGTAATGATTTGAAATAGTTTTTAACCAAAGGAGTATTCATTAACAGAGTAAGTTTGTGCGTTTATCCTCGAGCAAGAAAACAAATTAAAGGAAATAAAAGCACTGCGTAATACCCAACCCTGATACTACCTAGGTGATTGAGATAGTGGAGTGGATTTACTAAAACAGCATTATCATTGTGAGTATAGACCACTTTTTTGAAATAGTGAGATGGAGTTACACAAACTGTATTATCACTGTGAGTGTTATTCACTCGTTTGAAATAATAGAGTGGAGCACTCATGCTGCATTATCACTGCGATTATTGTCCTCTGGTTTTCAGATATCGGGGCGGAGTTACTCCAATGTATTGATGAGTGTCCTATAAAGGAGTAATACCGGCAAAATTATAACATTAAAACTTTATTTTTGCTGGCAAAAAAAGATCCGTCTAAAACAATGTTGATATTACGTAGTGAACGCACTATACCAAATCGTGAAATCTAAACCATGTGACAATATATTTCAATATATATCCTTAGGCCGCAAATTGATTATTCATACCCATAATTGCCAAGTCGTCATTAGGAGCAAATGTTAAATTAAGAAGTCAGACCCAATGCCAGTCTAGATGACTGTATTAAAAGTAATACGTAGTACGAGGGAAAAGCAAGAATGAAGCTCTCACGAGGAGCAAATTAGTTCCGTTAAGTATTAAACCCATTCCAGAAGGAAGTATAACAATTATGACAGTCGCCGACCTTGATCGTGTATCTTTTCCCTTTAACCTTTCTGCATATGCAGTGACGGTCGCTTTCTCGCGTTTTAGCTCATATGTTGTATCTTTTTCGAATGGCAAATCAGATTTTCATTAATAATACACAATAGATTCTAACGAGTGAATGATTTAAGTCCGTAACACAGGGTTATTTTATCAGATTAAAATCGGATCATGCCGAGATCTAAGCAATTAGTATAAACGTGGCTGATTATTTTCAAGCGTAACCAGTTTTTTATGAAAAGAAAAAAACAAAATTTGAAAGCCTTTTCATCCAAGCGTTTTGTTATCAGATAGTTTCATTAGGAAAGTAATAATTGAACGCTTAACCCTTTCAGTCCTGTAGACCAAGACAGATACTTTTGCAAACAGTGTAGACCCAGATGAAATGACTCATAATGAGTTATCTCACCTGGATCTACATTGTTTGCCATTTTGTTCTTGAATTACAACTGTCGCCTTTTTGGCAGCTATGTATGTGTCCTAAAGAAATGGAAGAACCTATTTCAGAAACTCGGGATTGAAGGGGTTAATAAGAATATTGAGACCTTTTTGCAGAAAGCGGCTTTGATAATATACGACCTACTAAGAAACTATTTAGCTGTAGTACAAGTATAGTAGGAATGAATGCCTCCATTCATAGATGCTGAAAAAGGAGACACTTGGATCAAAAATCACATTGGGTTTCTGGGGAAATAATGAGCACGTTAAGCCTGCCCAGTAAAGTGTGGTTAAGTATATTGACCGGCTCGACATGACCCTAATGAGTTAACTAGGCTATAAAACCTCAAATCAATCAGTCATTCAATTAATCAATCAATCAATCATTCAATCAATCCGTCACACTGACTTGTCTGTTCATGAACCGTAGTTTAACTGCCAGTACTTTCATGCTTTCTCATAACCTTCTGTTATTACGATTGTATGGGTCCCTTCAAATGCTAACAGGAAACCAAGCTTTCTATGCTCTTTAATGTTCGCAAGTGTCGTTCCTGAGATATCGGTTGACATCTGTAGGGTTTGGCTTCTCTAACATTTTAAGATAAACTGATACACTTTCATGGGAAGACAACTGTGTTAAAATTGTTTTACATCCCTTATGAAAGCGTTTACTCGAAAAGGAAAGGCTTCGTTCTCCGTGTGTTTCTGGGCCAGACTGGCTACATTCAATCAGTTAGGCCTCATGAAGCCATGGCTGAATTTTCTCTGCCCAAGGCTGGTTTGATACATCCACATGTCTCTTAAAATCTTTGCTATAAAACATACTATATTCAGAGTTTACTTGCCGTTACATATTCCAGACCAATACCGAACATGTCCTCGTCGAGTCCTTGAACATTACGCTCGTGTTTTTGTGCTCTTATTTTGTCCGGTCTTTTTCGGTTTTGTCAGTCACTCGTCTCCCTTGTTTACGCCTGTGATCATCCGGTTCCTAGTCGATTTTCTTCATTTGTAGTTTTCGTAGTGCTAAAATAAGTTTTATGTTGTGTCACCTTTCATAAATCTCCTATGGTTTCTATTTCTGTTCTATTTCTAAAATGCCGTATACAGGCATTCGAGTGTTTGTCCCAATTTTACATGATGGACTGTTTGGTTTATGGCTTCGTTCGCAAAATATATATTGCCAGATTCTTGTACTCTAGTTGACCGTGTACTTAAGGGCACCAGATATATTTGCGTTTTGATCTCCTGGTCTGCCTCTAGATTCTAAATGATCCACTGTTTTAAACACACGACTGTTAACTATTAAGAGTTTGTAATACTTCTCTAATCAGACGACAAAACATTCAAGTTCGGATATACCTAACCGAACAAATTTCTGCTGAGTATGTGTTACATTTGCTCAACCGTTTTATGATTTTCATAAAAACAAATTCATATTTTGATTGAGCTATTTTCAGTCTAGCATATATCTACAAAAGAATAACTGGAAGAGGCGGTTGAAAAAGATCTAGGCAAAAGTGAACCAACAAGGCCATTGTATTGTTAATTCAGGCCTTTCTGCCAGAAATGTGTGTGGACCAGAACCGTACTTACTTCCTTGGAGAGACATATACCGCCACTTGTACGCTGTAAGAACGTAGTAAGGACAAGTTGTATGAGCTTAATCATTTTTGTAACAATAATTAATGCTCTCATGCTTGAAATCTTTCATCTCTGCTTTTCTGAAATGTACTTTTCCTTCATTGAATTTGGAAACATCCAAGGTTGTAAATAAGTATGTCAGTCAAACTAAAAATCCGAATGGTAAACGGTGTTGATCCGGATGCAATGGCATATTACAGATGTTTAATCTGCATCTATACTGCTTGCAAAGGTGTCTGTTTTTAATCTGCATCTACACTGTTGCATAGGTGTCTGTTAAAGGGAAATTGACAAACTTGGTAGATTAGCCGTCACCGTTACAAGAGAGACAATTTTTTATCTTATGTCTTCCTGTGTGATGTCCTGCAGATCAACTCCTTCTGGGTAGTAGTCTGCACTTAAAGGAGGGGACAAAAAATGTTCCTTATAAAATAAACCTCTCTCTAATAGAGGAAAAAAACGATTTAGATTTAGATAGTGTTCAATGCTTCTTAATTCTGCAGGGTTGAAAGGTTTGAGAGGTTTGAGGGACGGTACTTCGCATTAGAATGAACTTATGTCTTTATTCAGGTGCCATTATTTGGACGTTAGCGCTTATGTTCATACGTCTCGTTGTAGAGTCGGAGCTGGAAGCCAATCTAGCATTTATGCGAGGCAGTCTGCTTACCAACGAAACCGTTTCTCATTCTGTACACTCTGGTGAGATGTGGTTCGACAATATGACACTTTATATCAACTTACTTCAGGACATTCATGACCGGCTTGGAACTGAAATAATTCAGGTACTTAACGCGCCTCTCACAAGTAGTCTGTCTGTTTCTCTCTCTCTCTAAACTAAGTACATAAACCATAATCAGTGATATCGAGACACTGAGGTCGTAGGTGACCCATTTTGATTTTGATAAATACAATTAAAATTCAATTACTCGAACAACGAACTCTCGTTTACCATGGCGGATTCGAACTCGTTTTGAATCGCTAGGAAATTCGTCCAGTAGCTCAAAAAAAGATATATATTTAGGAATATTTTAAGGAAATATCCTAACTTATCTTAAAAATATAAGTTGTGTGTACTCATTGGAATCGCCTCGGTTTTATTGATGTCTAAGCGCTGGTGAGTCACCCACAAACTTAACATAAAAGGCTCAAGGGCTTTGTGTTAAATTTGTGGGTGAATTGCCGGCGTTTACACATCGATACAATCCACAAAAATCAGGGCCCAGTTGTTCAAAACTAACGATGTCGTTAGTTAACGTATAGTTAAATCTTTGATCATTAAATACGGAATATATGCTAATATTTTTGCTGAAAAATGAGCTACTCACATTTTGTTCAGAAAAATACCTGTGAATTAGATATTGTACTTACTAGAACAGTTAACATTTTGACCACTAACGAGCTCGTAAAGGTAATGGTGCTTTGAATAACTGGACCCAGGATTCAGAAACGACATTTATTAAAAAAAACTACAGAACACCTTTACTTTTGAAGAAAAGAGCCTTGTTCTTGAAAAGTGGTCACTAATATGCCTGGAAATAAAAAGAAGTATATCATTTTATTGGCGTATGTTGGATTTGCCCAGACTGCCTAAGGTAAAACAAAATGAAACATATCTTCCATTTGTCATCTGCTAAATTAACCATTAGCGTATTAATTAATTAGGCAAGTAAAGTGATATTGAACTGTACATACATTCTATAATAAACTAAACTAATATGTTATTCACTATTCATTTCCACACAGCAAACAGAGGCAGAAATACAGGCGGTACGCACGAATCAGAACGTGAGTATTGTCATGATAGTCTTGGCCTCTACTCTTCTTATTGCAATCATCGTCAGTCTTCACTTATTCTTCAAGCAAGTAGAATCATTTGTTGTACAACTTGAAATGAAAACAGTCGAATATATTCGAGAAAGACGAAAGAATGAACATTTAATGTTGCAAATTTTACCCCTTGGTGTTGCTAAGAAACTGGTTAAAACAAGTCACGTGGAGCCAGAATTCTATAAGTCAGCGACGATCTTCTTTTCGGATATTTACCATTTTACAGAACTGACTAGTGATTTAAATCCGGTGGATCTTATCAAAGTTATGAATGCTATTTATCAAGTGATGGATGATAAAATAGAAGCCCATTGTGCCTACAAAGTGGAGACGATAGGTAAATATATATTTACTCCGTATTGTTTTGAAAGCTTACCATCACATTAATCTTTAAGGTTCTTGTAGCCCCTCACTCATCTGATTCAATATTTTTACTATATAGAATTGTGAAAAAGGGATTATCCTTGATTCTGAATAAAGAAATTTTTATGTTTAAAACATCAAAAACAATTTAATTGGCATTTTTATATTAGACCACAAATAAAATGTAGCACAGCCTAACTAGCCAGATTTTGGATATTTGATAAACCTGTCTGTAAGCCTTTAATCTGCAGGCTACAAATAACAACTGACAATATTGTAAAACATTCAGCTTAGTTTGCACAAAAAAAAAAAAAAAAAAAGAATGACAAAGACGATAAAACCGAGCCTGCTATTCTCGCATTCTTTAGTGCGTTCTTCTTTTATTCTTTGAAAATATTTATCTTCACGATAGTTGGTGTTATGTTTCATGTAGCGGCCATACAATATCTTGCCATAAAATACGGGCGACGTCGAGACGATATGCGTTTACTGAGTACTTGTCCTAGCTGGCACATGATGTTTATACAACGTTGCTCAAGGGCGATGCACGTTGAGGCGACGTTGTATAAAGTCATGTGTCCGCTGGGGTTACTCTTAACAGTAGCTTTGCGTTTACATACATGCGAGGAGGCACCAATTGACGTGACACTGCTCGTTATCCAACTTCATCAACTCGTAGAATCAATGACGCTAAGATCAAAGACAAGATAGCAAATGAAAAGAAATGTTTCCTTAAGATTATAAGATGTCACAATAGTTGTAGGAATGTTACAGGTATAACGCGACTAAATGATTAGCTGCTGCACGCGAATTGAGTTGGTAATGTATGTACGCACACCGAAGGCTTAATCCGGCATGGCGCAGTTAAATAATGGCCTTTGCCTAGAGAAACACGTGCTAACATAGGATCTCTAGACGACAATAGGATGCCAAAATCATACTGCGTGGAATCTTAGGCTGACTGGACCTTCGATGTCCATATAATTGTTTCGCAGGCATTTTAGCTTAGTGCGATTCTTATAATGTACAACGATGGAATAGGGCCCTTTTGTCGTATGCGGTTATGCGGGCATCGCAAACTCCGTAACTCTGATCAAGTCCTTCAACTGCTGCTTATTGATACCATAGAATATCAAATGAAAAGCCTTGATCGAACTGCACAGATGCGTGGCGGATCTAGATCATCTCTGTGTGCAAAGGGCATAAAGGGACCTTTCTTGCATTGCACACTGTATGAGCGTAACATGAGACAATACACTTTCTGACGTGCGCTCAAAAAAGACTCAAATCAACCTGCGCATATAGAAACTTTGCATCATTGGCTATCCCAAATGCGCTCAGTGAAGATTCTGATCAGTGAATGCGCTGGCTGATCTGAATATTCGCTGGACGCACGTGTTTGGAGGTACGTTTTCCAACGTTGCGGTTCATATGGTAATTGATTTCCTCTGGAAAATTAATTTTCGAAGATACAAACGCTCCATGAGAATATGTGTCTTCGGGGCACATGCTAACAGGAGAGATCCAGGTCAGACCGGCAGCGAAGTCACACCGTCAGATAAGGGCGTGTGCTATACATAGATACATATTATAGTGTTCAACGACCCTCGAAGCGGGCAGCGAAGACCCTGATCAGACTGCGCGTCCGCACAGTCTGGTCTTTGCCTTTGCTGTCCGCATATGCATTTAATTCTCATTTTCCAATGGCACGGCTCATATATAAGCCTTATTATATGATGTTAACAGTCTTTAATGATAAATGACAGAGTGGCGAAGACGCACTTGATCGAACCAACATGTCAATAAGACGCATCCGATAATTTCCTTTTCGTGTAGACCCATTTGCTATACAAAGATATAATCTACAGCATCTAATGATTGTTTACATTTGGTCATTTAGGGCCCACTCTGTCATACAACAAACAAACAAACAAATGGTCCAATGCGATCCAGTCCTCCAGCCATAATAGGATTAAAAACTATGGAATGTAAGTAATATAGGGTGTCACACAGATGAAACATTACAAACAGTTATATATTCTGATATTTAGATTACATACAGCATTACAAAAATATGGCATGTGCACAGATGAAACATGACAAAGAGTAAAATATTCTGACATTCAGATTACATGCGGCATTACACAAATATGGCATTGTACAGATGAAACCGTACAAGCAGTAAAATATTCTGACATTCAGATTACATACGGCATTACTAAAATATGGCACGTGCACAGATGAAACATTTCGAACAGTATAAGTATATTCTGACATTCAGATTACATACAGCATTACAAAAATATGGAAAGTGCACAGATGAAACATTACAAACAGTTTTATATTCTGACATTCATTTTACATACAGCGTTACAAAAATATGGCATGTGCACTGATGAAACATTAAAAACGGTTATATATTCTGACATTCATTTTACATCCTGCATTACACAAAATATGGCATGTGCACAGATAAACATTACAAACAGTATTTTGTCCGTCATTCAGATTACATACAGCATTACAAAAATATGCCATGTGCATAGATGAAACATTACAATCAGCAATTTATTCTGTCATTCAGATTACATACGGCATGACAAAAATATGGCATGGGACAGATGAAAAACATTATAAACAGTAACATGTTCTGACATGCAGACAAAACTACTCTAGATATTCCATCGGGTAATAAAACGGATTTGTGTTTTGTTTAAATGGTATGAACCAATGAACCTTGGTTACAACGACAACATTTGTTCCCAGATATGTTGTCATTAACATGTATTTGCTGTTGTAGAGCATACTTAATAAGCAGATTGATATGTAAGAGAAGAAAAGTCTTATTGTGTTCTTATTTCCTCACAGAACACGTTTTGGATATTTTTTTTAGAATCGCCTCACTGAAGGTATAAAGAGGTTTGTCTGTAAGCATGTTAAAGAACTAAAGCGTCCGGATATATATTTGTAGTAGACACTTACATACGATCATATTTATAGGAGACGGTTACATGGTTGCCTCTGGGATACCAGAGAGAAATGACAATCGCCATACAGTAGACGTAGCAGAATTGTCATTAGATCTGATCAAAACTATGGAGACATTCCGTGTTCCGCAACTGAAGGGAGAGACGTTGCTTTTAAGAATCGGATTTTGTACAGGTAAAGTAATGGTTATGTTTTATTCCTACGTTAAAAATGCAAGCATACACATTCGTTCTCTGGACCCTCCGCGACGTGTTTCTAATGAGTATGCACAATATATGTTTTGGTGGACACACAACATATGTTTTGGTGGAGTGGAGAAGTAAAATAAATGAGCCAGCGCACGGCAATACCTACAATAAGACATATGTGACCAGCAAAGACTCAGATCAGCCTGTACATCCACCCTGTATGTCAAGGCTTCTCATTTATCCCTCTTTGGATAGCTTGAAGCCTGTAGAAGGCACATGCGATCAGCAAAGACTCTGATCAGACTGTGCGGATGCGTAGGCTGATCTGAGTCTTCGCTGGTCGCACATGTCTTATTGTAGGTTTTGTCGTGCGCTGTCTCAAATATCAAATAAATATATTGTGGTCTAAAAATGCCTTATCTAATTGCCTTAGTAGTATCCCAGCTAGCATTCTACGTAAATCTACATCGGGCCGTCATCGGCCCGTCAGCTACCCTGACGGGCCGATGACGGCCCGATATAGATTTACGTAGAATGCTGACTGGGATATGTTTCATGTAGGCGAGTTAACGTAATGTTTGCCGCTTTGATCCTAGATTTAACCCTGGGATATAAATTCTTATCCTACCCAGGTTATCCTACCCAGGGTAAGACAAAAATCGAGAATTCTCACGTATTTGATATGCACTGGTTGTGGCCATCATTAAGGTTTACGTCATGAACGTAATGACGTCATTAAACGCCACAGTAATGTCACCACAATTTGGCGGACGTCAGCAATCGAAGTGACTGTATTATTTGAAAATCTACGTATAGATCCTTATATTCTCACGTTACGGCTAGTTTGTTTTTTTTAATTTTTTGTCTCCTTTCAGGTCCGGTATCTTCTGGCGTAATTGGTGTAGACATGCCCCGTTATTGTGTGTTTGGAGATACTGTTAATATCGCTTCAAGAATGAAATCAACATCACTCCGTGAGTTTTTTTTTTATCCCTTATCAAATCTGGCGGAAAAAATACTTTGTGAATCAAGTTTCCTTAAGGCAAAGAAGTTTGCAGAAGATTTTTCATGTAGTCATTCACAGGAGAAAATCAAAAAGATTCGGCTGTTTTTAACAATATTTTTTGTTCTTTACGAAATTGTTTGAATAACGTTATTGTCAGTTCCTATTCGCTGAAGTAGCCCTAGTTAAATCATGGCGCACGCCCTTTTAGACTCAACATCCATGCATTAAACTCAGCAATTTGCAACAGATAAACTATTTTCTTTATAACGATCCCTGAAATAAATGATGGCTCCAACGACCTTGCTTGTATGTTATACTAGCAATAACAGGTGACTCGCAACGTTAGAAAATGTAAATTACGTAATGTGCACTTAGCGAAGATTCAGATCAGGGCCCAGTTGTTCAAAGCTAACGACGTCGTTAGTTAACGATTCGTTAAAATTTACATCGAGTGATATTCTGAAATTTTTTGCTGAAAAAATGTGAGTAGCTTTATCAGTGCAAAAGCTACTCACATTTTTTCAGCAAAAAATATCAGAATATTGTATATTGAATCTGCTAAAACAGTTAACGAAATGACCCTTAACGAGCTCGTTAAGCTAACGACACTTTGAACAACCGGGCCCAGGTCTTCACGGGGTCCATTGTGGATAGCCAAGCATGTACTGGCTGACTGGAGCCCTCGTTGGGCACACATGTTAGAAGTGATATATTATCTCACGTTGTGGCTCACTTTAATCTATTCTTTGTATTAGGTTGCTGTCGATAAGATTTCGCCTGGAAATAACATCTGTCTAAACCCTCGTCCTGCTGAACTCGAATAAACTCTGCCTTTGCAAACAGTGTAGATCCAGATCAGTTGGCTTCTGAGGAAACTAACTGGTCTGGATCAACACTGTTTGTCATTAAGTATGTGAATTTGTGTCAACAATCTTGGTCAAACAATCTGATTTGCTTACAGTTAGAAGTGGATGTGGCATCTTTATTCATTCAGCAGGACAAGGGTTGAACTTAATTTATCCGAGAGAGAAATTCCATCTGTGCTTGTAAGAGAACAAATAGGGTCAAACTTTATACAATACGCCCTTGTGTCCAAAAATGTTTCTGCTTTTGATAGTTTTATTGTTTACTGCGGGATCGTTAAGCTCATTTTGATGAGTTGGGAGCCTTTGTGCGAACCGAGGTTTGTTTTATGTTTTTCTGTATTAAGAGTTACATCGGGACCCAGGGTGAAGTTGGTTGGCCGTAAAAATGCTTTAAACCCCCCAGTGGTTTATTCTACTGACCGTTCTAAGGCGGTGGTCCCGGTGTTAGTCTTACTCTTTGTTCCTTTGTGGTTTATTCTACGAGGCGATTTGTTTTATGTCTTACCTTGTGTTATTTTGTTCTTATGTTTTCAGTCCTTTTAGCATTGCGATTACCTGGCTTGGGGAAGGGAGAGCTAGTCTTGGTGCTTTTCGTATGTTTGTTCGATTTGCGCTTCTTTGGTTTTGTCTGTTTCCTCTTCCTCGTGGTGTCTGCAAAGGGCTGTGGTTTGTGATTGTGGCACTCCCTGGATTTTTTTTCTCTTCTTTTTGTTTTACAAAATCGAGATACGCTTAAACCGGTGCTAGTAGAGGCGATCATTGTATGAAGCCCTGCAAACTAAATTTGTGCATATAAAGAGTCTTAATGAAACCGAAAGTAAATTAAGTTTCACGACGTTTTTTTTTTTTTTTTTTTTTTCTGGGAGAAAATAAGTTATAGCGCATATTTGAGCCGCGACATGAGAAAATGTGTCTTCGGGATAAATGCAAACAGGAAAATCCATATCATGCAGTGAAAATATATAGTCTGATCAGGAACTTTGCTATACCTCATTTTGTTCTACAATGATTCCATAAGCGGTCAGTGAAGGTCATCACGAAAACACACCTATATAATTCTGACCCCCTTGAACCCCACTTTTATATCGTAAAACTGGGGTTTACAGGGGTATACATTATTTTCTTATTTCTGGTTGAAAACATAGATTGTGGGTACTCGTTAGAACCGCCTCACCGAGGCAGTTCTAACGAGTACTCCCAATCTATATTTTGAGCAAAAATAAGAAAAATATCACAGTTTTTCATCTTAATATTTTCATATTTTCAGCGGTAAAGCTTACAATGTATTTGTATAGGTGTATTTTCGTAATGTTCTGATCACACCGTGCGCATGCGCAGGCTGATATGGTCCTTCGCCGTCTGCATATACCCGAAGACACGTTTTTGCATGTCAGCTACTGTTTTTCAAAAGCATACTAAAAGTGACAAGGACAGGCAGAGTTAATCAATACCCGCGTGATTATTACAGTTAGCTCATGAGGGTTTTGTTTTGAAGTTTCTAGTAACCAGGGTTACACATTATCAGTTTTATAAATCGTAATCAGCAACTTTTCCAATGCATATAAATTTAATCACTAGTTAGTAAATATACAATGCAAATGTGCATTTTAAAGTCATCGATTATATAAAAGGTGATAAGATTTTTGTCCTTGAGAAAAACGTCAAAAACATCGTGTGAGGGCTTGTGGGCTTGACTATATGGCTTTGGCTTGGCCCGCCGTGGTTCAAAAATTGGTTTTCATTTACTCTGGCACACAATAGAATTAGCCATGAGTACTCGTCTTTGTTTATCATAGTGATTAATTTGATTTTTATGTTTTTGCCTTGATCCACTTCCCCCCTCCCCCCCTCCCCCCCCCCCCCCCCCCCCACACACACCCGGTGGTTTATTCTACTTTATGTTTTCGCTTTGATGCATTAACTGAGTTGGGAGCCTTTATGCGAACCGAATTTATATGTATTAAAAGTAGCATCGGGACCCAGAATGAAGTTGGCTAGCTGTAAAAGTGCTTTAAAACCCCCCTGTGGTTTACTCTGCTGACCGTTCTAAGGCGGTGGTCCCGGTGTTAGTCTTACTCTTTGTTGCCTTGTGGTTTATTCTATGAGGCGATATGTTTTGTGTCTTACCTTATGTCATTTTGTTCCTTTTAGCATTGCGATTACCTCGCTTAGGGAAGAGAGAGCTAATCTTAGTGCTTTTCGTACGTTTTTTCGATTTGTGCTTGTTTGGATTTGTCGGTTTCCTCTTCCTCTTGGTGACTGGGAAGGGCTGCGGTTTGTGATTGTGGCACTCCCTGGACTTTTCTCTTACCTTTTTTTTTTTATTCTACTGACCATTCTATTGCAGAGGTCCCGGTATCAGTCTTACTCTTTGTTGCTTTTTGGTTTGTTCTACGAGGCGATTCGTTTTAATTCTTGCCTTTTGTTATTTTGTTTTTCTGTTTTTCAGTCCTTTGAGCATTGCGATTACCTCGCTTGGGGAAGAGAGAGCTAATCTGAGCTTTTTGTACCTTTGTTCGATTTGCTCTTGTATGGTTTTGTCTACTTTCTCTTGGTGTCTGGGAAAGGCTGCGGCTTGTGATTGTGACACTTCCTGGACTTTTCTCTTACCTTTTTTGTGATTGTTCTTTAGGCATATTCAAAAGGTGATCTATAGAAGCTGCATTAATCGCTTAATATGTTTTTTTTTTTTTTTTTTAATTGGTGATTTCATGGCAGATAGTGCAAACCGTGATCAGCTGCTCTGATCAAGGTCAATGCGGTTTGTCAACGAACGTTACGGGCGTTAAAGGTAGATTTACTTTAGAGCTTTCGCAGAATTATTTCAAGGCAATGAAATGCACAGTTGCTATAAAACTACGGCAAATGGGTTGTGCCACTAGTTCGCACAATATTAGTTACGGTCCTTCCTCGAAATTTCAAAATTCTTTTGCCACGCTACCAAAAAATGCTCTACACTAAAAGTACTCTCTGGCCTGGAGCAAATTCTTTCCTTTTGGAGTTTTGCCCTTTTCAGAAGGGATTTGGTCTAGAGAAAAGCAAACTGAACAGAAGAAACGACCGCCATCTTGAAAATCTATTTTTCGCTTCTTCCTCCTGAACAAAAAGGCCAGTTGACTTGAAACTTGGTATGAAGCATGGGGCTGACGTATTTCAAAAATAGGTAAAATTGTTCCGATCGGAAATCCAAGATGGCCGCCATGACCGTCATCTTGAAAATCTGATTTTTTTTCTTTTTTTTGCTTCTACTCCTGTTTCAACTGACTTGAAACTTGGTACGAAGCATCGGGGTGACTTGTACGTCAAAAGTAACTTGTTCCAATCAAAATTCCAAGATTGCCGCCATGACCACCATTTTTAAAATCTATTTTATTTCGCTTCTTCTCCTGAACAGAAAAGCAGATTAACTTGAAACTTGTTGGGAAGCATTGGGGTGATTTGCGCTTGTTTGGTTTTGTTTGTTTCCTCTTCCTCTTGGTGGCTGTGAAGGGCTGCGGCTTGTGATTGTGGCACACCCTGGACTTTTCTCTTACCTTTTTTGTAGATCAAAAAATAACTAAAATCGTTCCGGTCCAAGATGGCCGCCATGGCCGAAATATTGAAAATCCATTTTCACTTCTCCTGAAACGAAATGCCAATTGACTTGGAACTTGGTAGGAAGCATAGGGATGACTTGTAGATAAAAACTATTTAAAATCTTTCCGATCGGAAATCCAAGATGGCCGCCATATTGAAAATATATTTTTCGCTTCTAAAAAACGAAAGGCCAAATGTATTGAAACTTGGTCGGAAGCACCGGGGTGACTTGTAGATAAAAAATAGCTAAAATCGTTCCAATGGACAATCCAAGACGGCCCCTATGGCCGCCATCTTAAAAATCTATTTTTCGTTTCTCAAAATCGAAAGGTCAAAGGTCTTGAAACTTGGTCGGAAGCATCGGGGTGACTAGTAGATCAAAAATTGCTAAAATCGTTCTGATCAGAAATCCTAGATGGCCGCCGTGGCCACCATCTTGAAAATCTAGTTTTCGCTTCTTTTCCTGAAACGAAAGGCCAGTTAACTCAAAACTTGATAGGAAGTATCATGGTGGCTTGTAGATAAAAAAGAGCTAAAATTGCTCCGATAAGAAATCCAAGATGCCCGCCATGGCAGCTATCTCGAAAATCTATTTTGCGTTTCTTCTCCAGAACCGAATGGCAAATTGACTCGAAACTTGGCAGAAAGCATCAAGGTGACATGTAGATTAAAAAAAAGCTAAAGTCTTTTCGATCCGAAACCCAAGATGGACGCCATGGCCACTATCTTAGAAATCTATTTTGCACTTCTTCTCCTGAACCGAAAGGCCATTTACTCAAAACTTGGTAGAAAGGATCTGGGTAACTCGTTGATCAAAAATAGCTAAAATCATTCTGATCAGAAATCTAAGATGGTCGCCCTAGCAACCATGTTTAAAATCTCTTTTGAACTTTTTTATACTGAACCAAAAGGCCCATTAACTCAAAAACGTCACTGGAAGTATCGAGGTAATTTGTAAATAAAACGTAGCTAAATCATTCTGATTCGAAATCCAAGAAAGTCTGTACTGAATTTCTTCTCTTGAACTGACAGGCCAATTGACTCGAAACTTGTCTGGTAATCAGGTGAGGGATTCAGGGCCATTTTGACACTCTTGTATTAAATTTTATCGATTTATTGATTTAATGCTTGTTTGTTTTTCTCAAACAGCAATGAAAATACAAATATCAGAGGATACCTACAAGATTCTAAATGAGGAAGGTTGTTATGTCTTCAAACGGCGAGGATACGTGCCTGTGAAAGTAAGTATGAGGTGCAAACTATTACATTGTATAGCTGACAATTTGGTTATCGTTATTTCTAGATGAGCTTCTAAAAGCATTTGAATAACAGGACACTCATAACACTTAGAACGTTGATTATCAATTAATAGGTAAGAAAGGACATTTTTTTTTTATTTTTACCAGAGAATGAATGTTGACAATCCGTCTGAATTATAAACTTAGGAGACGATTCGCATGTAGTGTCAAATTCTACCTGTACGTAGTAAGAGCAATATGAAAACTACGTTTATGACTTCCTTTTGCTTTCCTGCACACCAACGCCTACCCCCCCCCCTACTCCCTCCCCCCCCCCACCCCCCCCCCCCACACACACACACACCGAAAACGTTTCTACTCTAAAAGAAACGAAATGCTACCAATTGGGGCAAATTACTTCCTTTTGGTTTAGCCCCCTTTTAGAAGTGAAACCAAACTGTTTTGAAACTACAGCCGACTCTCATTATCTCGAAGTCCAAGGGACTCTCTGAAATACTTCGAAATATCCGTACATTGACAAATACCAGATTTGCAGATTTGAGGAAAAACAAATCGAACAACCACATTTTACAAACGAATATGTAATTTGGCTCCTGAAGTTGGAGATATGTTGAAAATATTGCGGAACAGATGACGACCAATTTCTCCTCTGTTCCACAATATTTTGTTACGTATTGTTAGATTTTCATGTTAGCACAGGGACCAGATTTTCATTTCGAGATAAGCGCTTATTCGAGATAAGCAGAGTCGAAATAACGAGAGTCGACTTATTGCCAAGAAAGTGTATGCACTCCCCTTAAACAAGTTTGTAAAGGATTAGATTGCAAAGAACGTATTTGGCTTCAAAAGTTTTAACATTCCAGTTCAGTATAATACAAATTATATGTAACTTGTATTATGTCTAATTAGTGATCATACACATAGACAAGTTCATACCGCAAATTTGCCATAATATGAATTTGGTGTATTTCCTAGGAAAAAAGTGGCGTTTGTGTTTGAACGTTGGTTACGCATACTTTGAAGATATGCAGAAGAGAATGATTTTCTCGAATATTTTCTAGTAGTTTTATTTACGCTCGTAATCTTTTCTTTATTTACTTTATAATGCAAAATAATTTACTTATACCTAATTCACTACTACTGAGCTTCATTGACGCATTTAATTCTTGCCTCATCTTCATTAAAAAGCATGCAATTATGATGATGATGAGTTCAGGTTTAACGACGCATCAACCCATGAGGGTCATTTGCGTCAAAATGGTGAACTAACATGGTTCTGTAATGAAACGATTATAATGATAAGTCAAAGCATGCAATTAAACTCTGAAAAAAAAAAAGTTCATGAAAGGTCAAGTAAAGCAATAAAATAAAGCTCCTGCCAGTTTCTGGATGAAATTATATTTACATAGTCTTGAGCGTCCAGTAAGTCTACATACGGTTTTAACACTTACTACCTTGATAATTAAAGATAATCTTCTTGATCTAACTGAAGCAATGTTTCATTTGAATAATTCCTTTTAGATAGACTGTAATTGAAACAACATCACAACGCAACATCAGAATACGCACCTTCGGAAATTTGAGCCTTGCGAAGATTTAGATCAGCCTGTGCATTCACGAACTCTGATCAGAATCTTCACTTGGCGCATTTTGGATAGCTGAGGCTACAAAGTGTCTTCATGCGGACAACGAAGATTCTAGCCAGACTGCAAGGATGCACAGGCTTATTTGAGTCTCCGTTGGACGCATATGTGAAACGGTACGTTTTCACATGTTGCGGCGCATTCGTTTTTCCATCAGTGGATCAAAACCATTATGCAGTTAATAAAGTTTGTGATGCTCTTAGTTTTCTTCAGGATAACATCTATAATAGAACAGGGAAAGACAAGAGCAGTATGTGCAGCCACATAAATGCACACAACTCTTCGAAAACAGATTCAAATAAGTCAGCTGACTTTCTTCTGTACCTCTTTTGCATATAAAGTCGACTCTCGTTATCTCGAAGACCAAGGAACTCTGAAATGTTTTCGAGATATCCATACCTCGACATATCATATTTGCAGAATTGAAGAAAAAATAAATCGAACAACTACATTTCACAAATGAATATGTAATTTGACTCCTAAAGTTAGAGGTGTATTGAAAATATTGTGGAAAAGAGGAGAAATTGCTTCTTAGGAGCAATTTCTCCTCTTTTCCACAAAATCTTGTTACCTGTTGTTAGATTTCCATTTTAAAACATGGACCAGATTTTCACTTTGAGATAAGCGGTTTTTTGAGATAAGACGAAGTCGACATAACGAGAGCCGACTCTGTGTCAAACAAGCTATGCTCTATTTTTGTATTGTTCTTTAAAAATATATACAAATAAAATACAATTAAGCCAGTTTTGAATTTTGCAGGAGAAAGGAGACATACTAAGTTACTGGTTTCTAGGGAGAAAAGGTGACCGTACTATTGGAACGACTGACACGTCGTCAGTACTGGAATACACCGCTATTACTAATATAGATCTGATTGACAATGACAGCTAAACGGTTATATACAGTGTACCAACTAACGCCAGCTTACACATTCAACGTAATTGCCGCATATAGCCCTATAAGCTAATTATCAACCCAGTTTGCATTCTGCTTACATCTATATCGGACCGTTATCGGCCCGACAGAAATCCTGTCGGACCAATAACGGTATGACGATATGATGCAGCGAGGAAGTAAATGTAACTAATAGGCGCAACTCGGAAACGAACAATCAGGGCCCAGTTGTTCAAAGCTCACAATGTCGTTAGTTAACGATTCGTTAAAATTTAAATCAAGTGAAACGCAAATATGCTGAAATTTTTTGCTGAAAAAAATGTGAGTAGCTTTTGCAATGCAAAAGCTACTCACATTTTTTCAGCAAAAAATTTCAGAATATAGTATATTGAATCCGCTAAAACAGTTAACGAAATGACCCTTAACGAGCTCGTTAAGCTAACGACGCTTTGAACAACTGGGCTCTGGTCTTTGAAAAGGTGCATATAGTCAGAGAAAAAAGTTGCTGTGTTCTTGGACTGCGCAATCAAAGCCGCACAGCGATGGGATATGCAGAACATCTGAAAGTTTATTTAGGGATGCTGGGATATTTCCATTTTTTGATGATGTGAAACATTTAGGAATTTTGTGATATTGATTCTCACAAACTTCTCGTATCTCTCTGGAATTCGGTTTATCAAGAGGAGTTTTCCGACGTGAAAGGATTCGATTAACTAGGATTTTCACTATATATGACTTAGACATAAATTTGCAGTTGACGACATACTGACTATGCCATTCATAGAGTTCGTATGCCATTCATAGAGTTTAAAAAAGCAGACATATGTTATATAACGTTAACACTTCTTTGTAGAATGTATACAGTAAAACTTCAGTGACTAGAACACCGATGGCTCGTTTACGATGGCTGATTCGAACACGTTTTTGAGTCTCTAGAAAAGTCTCTTGGTAGACCAAGAAAACAGTTATTTATGGATATCCTAGGAAAATTTTCTTAGTTTCTCAGGAAATATATGTTGTGTGTACTCATTAGAATTGCCTCATTCTAATGAGTACATACAACATACCATTATCATATAGAAGATCGGAAAGACATTCCTGAATTATATCCATTTACCGCCTGACCTGGCGCTATGATTAACCCGCAGTGACCCATAATACCTATGTCTAGAACGAATTTACATGGTCCCAAATATTTTCGAGTTACTGAGGTTCGATTGTAATTCTAAACCACAGCTCTAGCTTACAAGAATCTACCATGGGTATGATGGGTAGATAGAAAAATCCGTCCCGAGGGTTACAGTCTGGCATCACGAGGAGTGCCGAGTGATGTCAGACTGTGATCCCGAGGGACGGATTTTTCTATCTCTCCCACAGAACCATGATAGAGTATTTTTCTAGCTTACCTTTCATTTCTGAAAGTGGGTTTTTGATAATGCAGTCACTTCGATTACAGACGTCCGCCATATTGTGATGACAATACAGCAACGTTTAGTGAAGTCATTACGTTCAGTGACGTCAACCTTAACGATGGTGTACCGTTACGTCGTATACAACCAGTGTATTTCAAGCACGTGAAAATTTTTTATTTTTATCATTCCCACGGGACGGACAAGGGTGTGTGAGATAAGTTTTGCTAGCACGATGTGATTTGCTGAAAATCCTTATCCGGTATGCAAGAAAAGCCAATTTTCCTTATTTCTACACAAAATTACATGGTGTGAGTACCCATTAGAAGCGCTTCGCAGGGGCGATCCTACTGAGTACCAACAACATGTATTTTATAATAGAAGTGTGAAAAAAATTATTTCATTACGAAAACATACCTATTCAAATATACTGAAAATATAACCACCAAAAAATGAAAATTTTCAGATAAAAAATTCTGATATTCTTCATATTTCTGCTCAAAACATAGATTGTTGGTACTCGTTAGATTCGACTCGCCGAGGCGGTTCTAACGAGTACCTACATTCTATGTTTTTTGAGCAGAAATTAGAAAAATAATGTATACCCCTGTAAACCCCAGTTATTCTATATAAAACTGGGGTTTAAGGGGGTCAAAATTATATAGGCATGTTTTTGTGATGTTGATCTTGTTCGTCTGTCATTACTGACAATGACCAATCCTAATCAACTGCATGATGTGTTATTATTTGTGTGTTCTAAGATTGCTGATGAGACCAATCGTAGCTCTAAACTGCCTGTTGCAGATAGAACAAGAGAGGTCTGAGGAAGAAAGTTCTGTTGGTGATGCCTTAGCTCTGGCTTTCCGCTGTGCACGTTTCTGCTCGGCTTCGCTGATTCTTTTTGCTTCGTATTCACCACCTCCCCTTTTTATGAGGCCTCGCCACTTTGTACGATCTTGTGCAATCTGTTCCTACGACTCAGTTGGTATGTTGAAGATTTTAAGGGAGGTTTTGAGGGTGTCCTTGTATCGCTTCTTCTGACCACCATGGGAGCGTTTTCCTACTTGAAGTTCTCCATAGAGGATTTTCTTTGGCAAACGTTCATCAGGCATTCTGGTAACATGGCCTGTCCATCTTAACTGTGCCAATTTCAGAAGAGTATGTATACTCTGCATCCCTGCCCTTTTCAGGACTTCTGTGTCTGGAATCCTGTCTTGCCACTTGATCTTTAGAAGTTTTCTAAGACAGCTTGTATGGAAGTGGTTCAGTCTTTTGGCATGCCGTTGGTAAACTGTCCAAGTTTCGCATGCGTATAATAGTGTTGACAGCACTACCGATCTATATACTTTAAGCTCTGTGTCAAGTCTGATTCCACTTCGGTCCCAAATACTTCCACGTAGCCGGCCAAATGCTGCACTAGCTTTGGCAATTCTAGCATTGACTTCATCATCAATGTGCACAACTCTAGACAATGTGCTTCCAAGGTAGGTGAACTTGTCTACCACCTGCAGTCGTTGACCTTTCACTGTGATGGTAGGCTCCTTGTAAGGCTTTCCAGGTGCTGGCTGATATACTACTTCAGTCTTTTTATGCTGATTGTGAGATCATAGCTGTCACATGAATCAGATACTTGATCAAAACCTTTTTGCATTTTCTCTTCTGTTGGGGCACCCTTTGACATGTCATCAGCAAAGAGGAACTCGTCTAGCACCTCTGTCTGCACCTTAGATTTAGCTTGCAACCTTCTTAGGTTGAAAAGTTTCCCATCAAAGCGATACCTAATAGGTATACCATTGTCACCATCCTGGAAAGCATCTGTAAGCATGGCAGAAAACATCATGCTGAACAGTGTTGAAGCTAGTACACAGCCTTGCTTAACTCCATTTGTCACAGGAAATAGATCAGAAAACTCGCCATCATTTTGGACCCTTGCAAGCATACCATCATGGAACTGCCGCACCATTGATATGAATTTGGCAGGACAACCAAACTTTGCCATAATTTTCCAAAGTCCCTCACGACTGACTCTGTCAAATGCTTTGGTAAGGTCGACAAAGGTCATGTAGAGGTCCACATTCTGTTCCTGGCATTTTTCTTGAAGCTGTCGTGCTGTGAAGATCATGTCTATTGTTCCTCTGTTTTTCCTGAATCCACACTGGCTTTCTGGCTGAAGCCCTGACCGTTCCAGGTGTTCATTCAATCGGTTCAGTAGGACCCTAGCAAGAATCTTCCCAGCAATTGACAATAAAGAGATGCCTCGATGATTGTCACAGACTTCAGGATTCCTTTTCCTTTTGAATAGGTGGATAATTGTTGAATTCTTGAGGGATGGCTTCTTTTCTCCACATAATGTGAAATAGTTCTGTCAGTTTCTCTGCAACTGGAGGACCTCCTGCTTTGTAGATCACTGCAGGTATTGCATCTGATCCTGGAGCTTTGCCAGATGACAAGAGTTTTATTGCTTTCACTGTTTCAGAGACGGTTGGGAGCTCATCAAGCCTCGGATTACATTCCATCTGTGGTAGTCTGTTGATAGCTTCATCATTGAAAGACGATGGCCGATTAAGGACACCATCAAAGTGTTCAGCCCATCTTTTCAAGATAGCTTCTTTATCAGTCAGAAGGCTAGTTCCATCTGCACTAAGGAGTGGGGTGGTTCCTGAGCTCTGGGGACCAGATCTTGAGTGCATCAAAGAACTTTTTCATGTCCTTTCTGTCTGTAAAGGACTGGATTTCATCAGCCTTTTTTCTCAGCCAGGAGTCTTGCATGTCTCTGAGCCTCGTCTGAACTGTCTTGCATATATTTGAATAGGCAGTCTTGCTAGATACTGAGCTGGTATTTCTGAGGTAAGCCTTGTGTTTTTGGTGTTTCTCTTCAAGGAGTCCCTGAATTTCATTGTCATTCTCATCAAACCAATCTTGGTGTTTGCGAGATACTGGTCCTAGGAAATCCATTGCTGAAGAGTGAACGGTGTCTCTGAAGACTGTCCAGCTCTCATCTACATCTTCTGAACTGTGTTCCAGTGCATCTAAACGGCTGCAGAGATCGTTGACGAATGCTTGCCTCTTGCTGTCTTGTTTCAACTTGGAGACATCTAATTTCTTTGGCAACTTCTTGCCTTGTGGTCGTCGTACAGGCTGAATGCGCAGGTTGAGTTTGCTGACAACAAGTCTGTGATCTGTCCAACAGTCTGCACCATACATAGTTTTAGTCACTCTGACATCCTGTCTGTCCTTCCTTCGCACTATGACATAGTCAATGAGATGCCAGTGTTTTGGAGCGAGGGTGCATCCATGTTGTCTTTCTGCGAGTTGGTAGACGGAAGACTGTGTTGGTGATCAGTAATTCATGCTCTGCACACTTCCTTAAAAGGAGGAGTCCATTGCTATTGCACTTCCCTACACCTTCAGATCCAATCACTCCTTCCCAGGTCTGGTGGTCTGTGCCCACTCTGGCATTGAAGTCCCCGAGGAGGATGAGTTTGTCTGTCCGGGGTGCTGCAGAAATCACAGAATCCAAATCATCATAGAACTTGTTGATACCCCTCTTATCGAAAGCTATGTCAGCCATGTTATTTTCTAGCGGCGCTTCTAATGATTACCCACAACATTTGTTTTATGTAACAAAAATAGGAGACATATATTTACTTTGATACTAAAGCGATGCAAGCCATTGTATCTTCACCATATAGTATTGAAAATAAGGACAATCCTGGTCATCAAACACATTAAGACAATTGTAATAAACAAATTGAAATGCTGGTTTAAAACCTGCCAAATTCAGAAAATCCTCCTAATAACGTAGACCTCTACATACCCTTGCTTAAACTAAATATTATGTGGGAACATAGGGATGCGCATCGTATAGACTTGTTGACCTAACTGGTACGAGTAAGGTGTTAGGTTGTGTTACGGTATACCGAACACACCTACTATAAACAAAAATCTGAACGGTTGCCTTTAGAAACATAGAACACTAGAGGCAGTAACATTGCATGGATACGAAGGTGACTATGCTGGCACTGAATTTCTAACGAACACAAGTCGAATGGCACTCTGTCCTGGATATCCAATACCAGTTTATATATATATTCACCATATCAAATGTCACTGCATGCTTTTATATATTTTGTAGCCGCATGACATCTCGCAGATCGTTATGAAGCAAACGCTACTGTAACAGCAAATATACGAAAACAGCAGTTTTATTGTGTCGGACTCTGTTCATGAACAGTAATGTTTATAGCGTGCAACGCTGCACATGCTTGCTAGACCCTGTTTGGGCGATATTATACTTTCATATAAATACAAATGATATCAGTGATCCCATAGGACGAGAAGATCATAAAGTACACTAAAATGAAGTACAGGGCCACGATAAAGGATCTAATACAAGTTGTATTGAAAATTAAATAGATTATGAAAGGTGTACGTTGCTTAACTTCGTGATAATTCCAACCACTTCACACGTGTCACTATAAGCTATACGTAAAAGCCAATTTTCACAGAAAGTCTTAATGCCTATTACGTTATAATATGGCAATCTAGTTATCAAAATAAATTGTCGAGATACCTACATGTTTCACGATTCCTTTGTAATTTAAACACACACTTCTATACTAAAAGCATTATATGCAATATTAAGAACTGAATGTGCTATCTTGCTCTACACTAGCAAACAAAAGAACAATGACTAATACAAATGATAGTATTTTGAACTACACGTATTTAACTATACTATGATAGTATTTCCATACAATATTCAAATCCACAGGGAAACTAATCTGAGCACAATGACAAATTTATGCCAAGCCCAGTGGATTTGTCTGCTTCAAGGTCAAATGTCTTTTTCCTGTAAATGACTGTTCATATACAACATAATGTACACAAAGAATTACGTGTATGTGCTGTCAGGCTATATGTATTCCAAATAGCTCTAGTGGAAATAATCGCTTTCAGATGAAAGCACATTATAAACCGGTAAAACGCAGTCAGAGGCAGAAAACATGTGCATTTATCATTAGTCCTGTCTGTACGAGACTGCAAATTCTACAAATCATTTGATGATTCAATTGTTCTAAAATTATGTCATTAGAATCAACCTTTTGACTATTATATGAGCCTTAATGGCATTTTAAATATGGTCAGCGCAGAATAAAACCTACAATAAGACGTGTGCGACCAGCGAAGACTCAGATCAGCCTGCGCATCCGCGCAGTCTGATCAGAGTCTTCGCTGGTCGCATGTGCCTTCTACAGCCTCCAGGTTAAACGAGAACCCTTGCCAAATTGGATGAATGTACAGGCTTATCTGAGTCTTTGCTGGTCTCACAGGTCTTCTTGTAGGTTGTGTCATGCGCTAGCTCATATAGATTATACATTTTGATTTGCACCAAAATATAAATGAAACTGTCCAGGAAAGACCACAGTCCCCATGCACCGAAAGGCGAAGGGATATAGGCATAAATATAACCGCGTTCGATGTCCTATGACTTCTGGTTTCAATTTTCTGTTCCCCGCCCCACCCCCCACCTTCGTGTTTAATGTACATTATTTGTTCCGTCCTATGAACAATTAAGAGGAATGAACATCCTATCAGATAGGTTGTGCCTCCATTCTGAAAAGGGGACTAGCCTAAAAGGAAACAAAATGCTCCAAAACAGGGAAATTCATTTTTTTTTAGGATGGAACCCTTTTCAGAAGGCCATTGGTGTACAGGAGATAAAACAGGAGGTAAAAAATATGAAGTCTTCTTAATGAATATTACGTGTTCCGTCTACTATATAGTACTTTAGCACTCTGAAGAAAATCAGTGATACATTTCTTAAAGTCAAAAAATAATAAAAACAAATAAGTGAAAATACCCAGGAAATGCCATAATCACGAAGCACAGTCCTCTCGAGGCACCAAAAGGAGGAGTGATATGGAACAAATAAGAACAACACAAACGGCACATATGAAGCCACAGACGCACAAACAAAGAAGAACTGCAACAGGAAAACCATCTCGACACGCTCAGTAGGAAAACAACTGGGGACTTAAACGAGTTTTATTTATGCTTGACATATCATTTTCGTGCCTTTTTATAAATACTATGTAGTTTAAAAGCTGTGTGCTTTTAAAGATAAGCTTCCAATTTGGGACCCCTTGCGCAAAGTTAGGCTCTGCCTCTTTTCAATCAATGAACGTCTTAATAAATAAAAAAAACTAAACTAAATTATTTAAACACAACCATAAAAGCAAATGCTTCATTTAATTTTAATCAAAAACTGTAAAGAAAATGTCCAAGAAGAATCACTATTACAGAACATAGCCTATTAATAACGCCAAGAGCTAGACCCAGTCAGCATTCTACGTAAATCTATATCGGGCCGTCATCGGCCCGTCAGGGTAGCCCGATGTAGATTTACGTAGAATGCTAGCTGGGGAGTAAACAAGCAACGACGGACAGCACACACGTTACGAACCAATGAAGAGCAAAGTAACCAGGGCTGCGTCCAATAAAGCAAATCACTCGCAAGAGTTTTTCAAAAACTATTTTGCATTTTCTGAACGGTTATCGTAAACCACTTTTATTTGACCTTTAATTAGAGAGTAGCCGTTGTTCTCGTTGAGGAGACTTGATGTTCGATCGAATAAATGTTTGATCATTACCAATTTTATCAGGAATCGTCTGTACTAGATCAATCCAGTAAACATTTCAATATTTTTGTTTCAAACAAGCATATAAACTTTTTATTCGCATATTTTTTTTTTTTTTTTTTTTTTTTTTGTCTGTGCTAAAAGACAGCTTGAGAATAGTTTGCGGATATTATCCGCCGAAAAGTGTCACAAATGAACGGAAGTTTGCTTTTGTTTGCAAGCGACCGCGAACGTCTCGGTTAACTGAACGCAGCCCTGCATCCTCGTCCCTAACGAGGTGACCACAATGACCCAAGAAACACAGAAACGAGCCAACAAATTGGAGAGAACATGAAAAAATATCCCTGCAGCGAGTAGCCACAATGCCACAAAGAAGGAACAGCACTAGAACCAGCGTTAGAACGGTCAGTAGTAAACACTAGCGGATATTTAAATCGATTTAACTGGCCACTTTTGTGCCACTTTTCTCCAATATTATTCCAGTTTGCTTATCCCTTCAAAATAGAAGGCGTCTTCCTGGTCCCCAAAGCACTTAGCAACAACATCTATGTCGCCTTCGCACCACTAAGGCTAGTTTTCTGATTTAGAAATAAATAGGTCTGAATGGGCGCAGTCTGGTGAATACGGGGGAGAAGGACCTCGAAGCTGCAATTAGTCACACAGCAGCCATAGCCACTTGAGCTGGTGCCGTATCTTGTAAGAGTAGAACACCTCGAGTCAACTTTCCTCTTCTTTTCTTCACAATTTCCTGACGCAGCTGCTTTAGTTCTTCTGCATAATATGCATTGATCGTTCGACCCTCCTCAAGATAATCCACCATGACAACTCTATAACTATCAAAAAAAAAGATAGAGGCCATCACCTTCCCTACTGAAGAATTTTTTTTTAATTTCTTGGGGTTTGGGGGTGGGGCTGAGTCAGGGTGTTTTCATTGCATACTCTGCTTTTAGCCTCAGGATCATACTGATGGACCCAAGTCTCATCTTGGGTCACAACTCGACGCATAAATTCCTCAGGGTCATCTTCATAGAGAAACAGGAGATACCTAAAAATATCTAGCCTGCTCTTCTTCTGATCTTTGGTCAACATTCTGGGGACACATCTAGCTGAGACCTTGGACATCCCTAAGATATCAGTCAAGACAGACTAAACTGCCCCAAAACTTATGCCTATTTGTCTAGCTATATCACGCAGGCTTCTTCTCCTATCACACACGATCACTGTGTACAAAGTAGCTCAAAGTTTTCGTCTGTAGTACCTCTTTAACGTGCCCAGATCGTTCATAATCCTCCACGCTCTCCCTCCCTCTCCTAAATTCAGCAGCCCATCGCTTCGCCGTGCTGTAAGAAGGAGACTCATCCCCAAGGGGTTTAGTGAAGTCGTCATAAATTTCGTTCGGGAATATGCCCTTCCCTTCTTACAGAAGTATTTTTTGACTGCTCTAACTTCAACTTTGTCTATTTTCAGAGTTTAACGCACCCTACCCCCCCCCCCCTTACCCCACCCCACTCTGTTTGCAGCGAATTTCTACTGAAATCAATGGCTTTCAAATGTTATTCTTTCTACCAAAGATGCTGAATAAGATCAAATTATCAACTGTTTGGGGTTTCATTTCAATTTATTTATTCTAAGTATATCGGGCTGAGAACTTCTTGATCGTACCTCGTATGCATTTAAATATGTTCATTCTAATAATTTAGATACATTTAAATATGTGTTTTAAATGTGCATAAGTATCATGCATATTCCTAGTAATTGCTCTATCCAAGCAAAATTGAAATGAAATTCACTTTAGCCGGTGTTAAGTGCAGTGTGATCTAAAAATTAAGTATCCCCGTACTGCATTATAGAGCTATTTTTATTTGAATGTTCCTTATTATTCATTGAAGCCCATTATGCTGTCTTGGAAAATTACCTTCCACTTCAGCCAATGCTGGGGCATATACATCCTACGAACTATACTGCAACCATATAAAGACTCAATGAAACCGAGAACCGATTTTCGTTCTTGTATGTGTTTGGTGTGTCCACGGGCAACCTTTATAAATTTTATTTGTTCTTCCCCTGGCGTGTATGTGCCATAGTTGTAACAAAAAACGAGTCAGTTTTGGAAGCACTCGAAAAAAAAAAACAATAAGAATATATAAAAAAAAAAAATAAATAAATACAGAAACGCGTCTGAAAAATTTAAGATGCACTGGGTTTGACAAATACTCGCGTGTCAGAAAGGTTCTGGTGGCTGTTTAAAGATATTACAGTATCACACGAATTACAGTTTGACAGTACGCCTAGGCCTCTCAGAATGTATTATTGAAAAGTTTTTAACTATCCTGACCCAGAAACCTCACAATTCAACTATTTCAGTTTTGTGAGTGTTGAGTGTGTCCACTGCTTTCAAAGACCATTGCGTTTAGAATCCATCATTACTACAGTTGGTGTTAGTGCCGTGTAGTTTATATGTTCTGCTCCTTTGATATCATTGGGCGCATTCCGGGATTCCGAAAATTTACAGAAGGGTCAATGATGAGACCTAAATGACCGAAACTACTGAGCAGGAATCGTGGAGCTATTTCATATTCTGATAAGAAGGGAAGGTGTCCCAGTAGTTAGGGTGAATATGGTATGTTCCATGATATTCCAATATTCCCAATCCGACACCGCATCATGGTCTACACAGTTTACCAATCATCTAGCAGATTTTAGGCACATCAACAGGTAGTTAAGCGGATATGGTACCTACATAACCAAGCCAAGGCTACTGCATACAAAACATTGATGCGTCCCCAGTTGAAGAATGCAGCAAGTGTCTCGGCTTGCTTGAGGCTCTTCATAAGACAGCATTGTAGTTTGCAAGGCTGCATACGCCCTCTAGCACCAGCTTAACCCATTATGCCGATTGGACTCACCTTCCTCAACTTTTAAGACAGGTCCATTCCTTCCTGCAGTGAATTAGAAAGTAATGAACACACTTACAAAGTTGAAAACAATTTAAGAGTCAACGATGTTTTACTAGACTAGCTAGTTTCGGACAATATGGCCTCATCAGTTAGCCTCATATATATATACTTTAAAAAAAGATCCCGGAATGGACTCAATGATCACAAGGACCAGGAAACATAATTCAGTATGTTGAAGTACGGGGAAATGTTTTACGGCCGCTAAATAGCACAAACTGCTGTAGTAAAGATAAATAGAGACTAAAATGTGTGACCCTGAGAGCAATGAACACACTTAGAAACTCAAATCAGCTGAAAATACCATAAGCAGGACAACGATCTTGTTGTAATAAAGGGTCTCCTTCACCGTCATGACTTAAATATTTGCAAAAATGGTATCCAGTAATGACGAAGATTTTTCTTTATAATGAGTTGGTTCCTCGATAACTTAGCTGGTATAAAGAAAATTGCTCAAATTTTGTTTTGATTTTACGAGATGAGATATGACTAAGCATGTTAAAATTGAAATCTCCTGCTACAATAATATCATTTATTCCTGTATCAACAGCCAGAAAGAGAGAATCCTCAATAGACGCATAGTAATTAGCATCTGAATTGGGTGCCCTGTAGAATAAACCGAACAACATTTTCTTGTGCTTAATAATAATCTCTATCCATAGACATTCAATTTCTCGAGGCTCCAGGTCATTCCTGTTGGCTGCTTGCTTTGAAGTTTCCGTTCGATGTACATACTTCCGATCGAATCTTCAACAGAACTAACTTTGGGAATGGCATCACGTTTGTATTATGGGATGCGCGTGATGAAATATAATATCAGCCTGCACGCCTGCGTTGTCTAAAGCGGGGATGGATTCCTTGCCTTTTCGGTGATTTTATTGTCCGCGATTAACCACTGTCTGTGGCTTTCCTATTACTTTTGGCACAGATTCAGACCAAACTCTCTCTCTCTCTCTCTCTCTCTCTCTCTCTCTCTCTGTGTGTGTGTGTGTGTGTGTGTGTGTGTGTACAGGCTGATGTGAATTGTAGCTTGAAGTTTTTTGTTACTTTTCGAAGATGTTTTGCCTCTGTTGTGTTTTAGGCTGATACCTAAGTAAGAATGTTTGCATAGTAATGAATAGTGCCAAAAAATGTTTGTTTCTTTGCTAAAGCTACTTATTAACAAATATTAGACTTTGAACTATTGTGACTTATGAAACTGTATGTTGTTTATTTGCATAACCTGCGTATGACGGTATGACGTAGCAGTTGTGCATATAAATTGACCAATGAATACTTAAGTATGTTGTATTTAATAGTGGTTCCGTACAGTCGTCAATATTAATGAGACTTTCGAAGAGTCTATTGTAGTTACTTGCCGTGTCCAGTACCATCGTAGGGTTACTCTTTTAGACGACTTGGCTGAAACTGCTCGGTGAATTTTGTATGAAAATGGTTAACAAGGTATCAAAATAGCTCATGCTATGCCTTTTTATCATTGTGTATGACTTTATTTTTCTACAGAACAAAACAGTTTATGATAGTCTATAAGAAGATAAAGTGCTGGTAGATTGCCTCTAGAGAGAGAGAGAGAGAGAGAGAGAGAGAGAGAGAGAGAGAGAGAGAGAGAGAGAGAGAGAGCAATTGATAGATAGACAAACAGATAGATACTTTGACATATGAATAGAAATAATGAGATTCAGAAGATATTGTGTTTGAACCTCCCAGGTTTCGGAAGTCCACAAGTGAATATCACAGGTTCCAGACATCCAGAAGTGAATGATTGTGTTTTGTAGTCGACTTAAGTCATACTTGACCAGTATACAGATGAAGACACAGGTTTGTAGATTGGAGTCTGCAGATCCCACTGCAGACACTATTCGTATGCTACTGTGGGGCCCAGCACTTCATGATATTGGTCTCAAGCTTTGATACGGATCATGAATGAATAGCTGAAACAGTTGTTTCAACGCTGTCGATGTCTTTTTCGAAAAAGCTAGTCAGGAAAATGACGTCCGCAGTCAACATCTCAATAAAGAATTTTACTCCAGTCCATTCTCACTGGGTGATAATCTTCAGCTGGAGGTGCTGGGTAGAGGTCTCTGCCACAGGCTTCACACCAACAGATTAAACATCTCTCAGATTTTGTCAAAAACAATCAGTTAGCTTTGAGTGTGCCTTCCTTTCTATATCGCAATACCCCCTCGCGAGGATTACGTGCAGGTGGGTTGCTTCTTAATGTCCAATACCAGAGATCGTCTATTTATGGAGGGTTAGGAATCTTTATAACTACTTTATTCAGATATTTTTCCCGTACTACTAGAGCCTTACCTATGTGAAGAAAAAAAAAAAAAAAAAAATCAGTTTCAAATTGAAAGTGTAGTATTTGTCATTTTGGATTAAACACACTATTTTCTCTTATAAATATATAAATGCATGCATTTTAACAATCAAAATAATTTGCAAATAAAAATACATAGGTACTGCTGTCATAGCCATGAATCTACATACATTTGTAATACTCGTAAATGAACAAGAAATCTTTATCTGTTAAACAATATATCGCAATAAAAAAAATAAGGGATTAAGGGATTCAAAAATAGAAGAGGTATTTCATTATATAATAATAATTAATTACTTAACAATTAAAATTTGACCTTAATTAAAAGGAAATGTCATTTAGATACAATACATAGGTATGGATGCAGTAAATATGGTATGGGTTCAAGAGGAGAGACACAAAGGACCCTTCGTCTATTTAATACAACACATAGGTATGGGTACAGTGCATTTAGTATGGGTACAAGAAGATACTGGAGAGAGACCTTTTGTCGCATTTATAATAACCCTGTCAATACAAAAGAAAAGAAACGAGACAAAGAAAAGAAAAAAAAAAAAAAAAAGTCTTGTACAGATTAATGTAAACTTGTGAAAAGTTGCGGTCCAGTTTGTTTAAATGTAGACCATAAAAAGAACTTCTTAGAGATCACCACTACCTATACCCCCGGATATCGGGTGCGCCACTTACTGCCGGGAACTACGTCAGATAGAACTGAACAGGTCACAGTATTCCAAATGCCTGAGATAACCAAACCTAAGCGCTGCAATATATCTATATGAAGCAGTAGTTTGTATGTCAAATAAAATACATATAATCACTTCTATACACAACAGATACCAGCAAAGATCATTATTTATATTAGCTGTGTTTCCTAAGAGGCCGAACTTTGGATGTTCGAATCAATCTGAGCAGAAGAGTTGTCTCCCTTACCGGAAATCGACATTCTTGAAAGGATTTTCCTGCCATCTGTCAAAAGTGAAAGTTTTTTCAAAGTTTCCAGGCCTTTAGGGGTCAAAATGACTTACGATTTGCCATGTATGTCTTACATGGCAATGTATATAATTTCAGTCCACATTGTGAACAGCAATTCGAAGAGCTCAGTCGGGGCCAATCATTGGAAACTAAACATCGAAGAAGGAAAAGTTTTGCAGGCTGACGATAAAACGGCGGGCACATCGGAAGGTTCCGATGACGACCATTTATTCAGTATTCTTACAAATAGACGGGTTGAAAATGGTGAATGGAAAGTCGAAAATCATTTAGAATGCGTGTCATGCCAGCCCAAAGTACAGGATAATACCGAGGACAGGTAAACTGAATTAATTTAGAAATAGCCCAAGTTCAAAACAGACACAACAACAGCACACCTGGTAATCTGGTAAGGGGTAGCCGGTAGTTGTATGCTCAAAATCTTTACTCGATCATCCAGCCATGACTTGCGAGACATCCAAATGTCAGTCAACAAACAGATAAGTTCTCCAGATTTATTGATTTCTAGTCAATTTCATAGACATATTTTGAAAAATCTGACGGTGCTATTCCCAACAACTTTCATTTCTGCGCTGGAAAAGTTAAGTGCGGGCTTGAAATAACAAGTGGCTAATTTATTAATTTGATTTCACCCGGAGAAGGTAGTGCAATATTCTTGTTTTTACTTTTTTCCAGTGCAAAATGAAGGTATTTTCGGCTATCTGGGCTATGAAATAGTTATTCAACATATCAAATAAGACGTTCTGCAACCTTCCACTACTTTAAAATACACTAGAAGCTAAATTTCCCAAGCATTTGTTCTGAGGGCTGAAATATTTGTGCCGAATATGACTTACAAGGCAGATTACCCTTTGTGGGGGCTTTAAGCCTTACGGGGACAAGAAAGCTAACTTTCAGGTATCTGATTACAAGGCCTTATTATCCCAAATGGGAACATTAACCATTATTAGAGAATGCTCAGCATTTAAAAACATGCAGATTTTAGACCAAACCAGTTTCAAAATATTCCATTTTATGTTTTAGATACAATCAAACACTATGAAAGGTTTTGCAAATGAGACAGCATGTGTCAACAGAGTTCTGATATGACATGTTTGCACATATTTGAAGCTCTCAACTGAGCAAATCCATGTACATGTAGAAGTTTCATTTTACAGCCCTAAAAATTGCTTTGTGATGTATAGGCTATAATATCATCATTTATGAGCAAGACTCTTGCAACTGATATATTATTTATAGAGGTCACTACGAGGGGTGTCCAAATATGAATGCAACTGGGTTAATTTTCAGAAGCGCTTGACAATCTTTATTTCAGTCCGTCAAAATACTTGCCACCATGTGATACGCACAAAGTTTCAGTCTTTTAATCCAATTTTCAAATGCGTTTTCATAATCTTTTTGAGGTATACTGTTCAGACACTGAAAAATAGCCGAACCAAGATTTTTGCGCGTTTGATATTTTCTTCCAGCGAGGTGTTTTTTGAGCCTCGGGAATAGGAAAAAGTCACAAGGGGCAAGATCTGGCGAATAAGGAGGGTGGGGAAGCTCGACAACCTTTTCCTGTATCAGAAGCATTGTCATGCAGCAACCTGACACCACGGAGACCAGTTTCTGTCGACGGTTTAAGAAATATTTCTTTAATTTATGAAGGACCTTGCCTTTGTAAAACTTGGCATTTACAGATTTACCCTTTGGTACAGCAATCTGAATAGCAGGACCTTGATTTGTAAAGGAAATTACATACATTTTACCTTTTTGATGTTCATGGTGCGTTTTGCTATGAAAGGTCTTTGGCTTCCTTTGGGTGCCCATATTTTGTTCTGTATCTTTCGCTTGGGCTCATAAAAGTGAACACAACTTCACAAGTCTCATTGCCAGTGATGATATTTGCGAAAGAGCGATTGTTGTATTTAGGGAACTGTTTCATCAATTGTTTTGCGATTCTTACCCTAGCAAGTTTTTGATCTTTTGTAAGGAGATGGGGTATCCATCTGGCATTTATCCTTCTCATTTTTAAACCAGGCCTGAGAATTGTATGAGCAGCTCATACTGAGATACCAACGCATTTAACTATATGCCTAGTTGTAAATCTTGCATCGGTAGCAACCAAATTCTTTACTTTTTCAATTTTTTTTTTGCCAAGTTGCAGTTTTCGGACGGCGTGCATGAGGCGCATCTTTTACTGAATCTACACCACTTTAAATTTCTTACACCACTGTGTGACAGATGAAAAGGAAAGTTTTTTGTTCCCATAAACACGGCATATTTCATTAAATATCTCTTTCCTGTATACCAAGAATACAGCGGTTCTTGATATAGGACTGTATTTGGTCAGTGAAAGGAGACCTTTTCCCAACCATTTTAGCTTTAGTGTACACGAGTAGACAGTGTTAATCGAGCAATTGTCAAAGCTAGACTGAACGTATTTACACATGTATTGTATCAATGAGAGCTTACACAAGCATCTATATGATACATGTACCTATTTCATACAAATCATGGTTAAAAGGGAGATATTGGCCTAGTTGCATTCATATTTGAACACCCCTCGTACAATAGTTTCTATTTAACAGACAATATATGCTGTACTAGTTACCTAGGCAATAAACACTAAAGGCATTGATCAGACTGTGCAGATATGCAGGTTGCTCTGCACCATTTTATTCTTGTAGGATAAGCTAGGGTTTTCCTGAGTGTGGCTCAGTTATGTCAACAATGACCTTTGAAAGATCAAGGATTAGACAAATCTACTTTGTAGCATTTGAAAGGTACTTCAGGATGTTGTCTGAATGTACATCATCTATCCGCGCAAACATTAAGGCTGTTGCCTTACATGTGCTGCAAAGTACAGGATTGCCCAATCTTTGATTGTTCAGAGGCAGACTGTAAGCAATAGTGTTTATCTACGTTGAACTAGTCAAAATTAAAATTAATTTGTATTATTTGATCTTGCGAGTACACTGAAAATTTGATCCATATAAAATCAAAAGGGTTTAATTAATCTTGGTTGAACTGGGGTCCGTTAAATTGAGCTATACTTAATTGATCTATAGCATGAACGTTGCATACTTTTAAGCATAATACATATCATATTGATTCAATCTATTTTCAATTCATTTTAACAATTTTTAAATGTGAAATTTAAGATGGGGGTGTAAAAAATACTCTATGTAAGTTTGGATTTCAGCATTGAAATCAAATTAACATGATTAAGGGGGTAAAATTTTTTAGTGAATTTTACATCTAGCTTTTAACATAAAGCAATAATGAATTTCCTTCACATTGATTCTTACGTCACCGGGGACTGTCCAACTGATATTGGCTTACAGTTGGACAAGGCTTGCTATCCTTGTAGCAGGTAAGGGTGAAAGGGGGAGTGTTTTTATTTCTTCTGTTTCTTCACTTTCATTCCTGGTCTTCTTTCTTCCCTGTCCCTCGCTTTCATCTCCTACACAAAATGACCCACAAGGATTGACGTGTCGTTAAACCTCAAAACAAACAAATTCACATTGATTTTTTTTATACTAGATCAGAAAGGGTTTAATCCTTAAAGCACTTACATGTATGACAAATTGCCAGCCTCGGTGGCTCTGTTGGATGCGCCGTCCGACTGAAGACCAGGAGGTCGCGGGTTCAACCCCCGCCGAGGTCGGCAACACTCTTTCGTGGAGATTGATCGTGAAATATTTTCTACGGTCATTCTCTCCCTTCCGCTGATTCAAGAAGGGCAGTTGTCAGTTTCTGGCGAAAGAATGTGCACAATACTGGTTAACCGCTTAGAGGACTAAGCCTGCCCAGTAAACATGTGGTTAGGTAAACTGACTGCGCTCGACATGATCCCATTGGGTTGACTGGGCCGTAAAAACCTCAACACAATGTATGACAAATTTATGCATTCTAAGTTGTTTTGCTGTTGTTGTTGTTTTTCAGAGAAAATGAAGCTTGGCATATAGAATTTTGTATGCTACACTTTAAGGCTGGCACAATCAATCGAATAATCAATTAATTTATCAATAAATTCCACAAAAATGATTATCGGTACAGATGTGCTAATAATCCATCATTTGATTTCTGTGTCTGTAACTTCACCATATTTACCATCAGTATTCAGACGCCTTGACTCCTTACCATACTTTATTTAAAATTTTAACTTAAGTACAATTTACTACCCCATGTTGTGTCTAAAAATAGCTGGGTGAGTGGCAAACAATGTAGACTCTGATGAGACGCCATGGTGTGGTGTCTCATCTTCGTCTACACTGTTTACCCAGGCCTATCTGATCAAATACATACAGTAAAGTATAACATATGGTAAGAGTCATACGGATGGAGATGGTTTTTCCCGGATTCTCCGGTTTTCGCCCACCTTTGATGAAAGATCAGCTCGATATAAGTGAAATATTCTTGAAAGGGTCGTAAAACCCAAATCAAAAAAAAAAAAAAAAAAAAAAAAAAAAAATGGTGAGAGTCATGCTCAGACAGACAGGTATGTTATGACCAAATCTTCAGTGATTACTAATCAATTATCAATCACAATAGCAGGACAGATAATCTATCTCTTCAGCTCTGATTAGCCAGCCTTACTACACTTACATGTGTGCTTGTTGCTTCAAGAGTTGTTTGCATTGCAAATGGGCAGCATTGCAAATGGGCATTTACATTATAAGTATTGAGTTTTACAGCAGGGAATAAAATACTCATTGTACCCAAATCCTAGAGCACTGGTTTTACTATATTAGGTCAAAAAAGAAATGCCGGGTAATTATTACAGGTAGTTTTAAAGTATTTAATGTAATGTTACATTCAATTTTTTATTTTTGTATAACTTTTCATCTTTATTGAACAGGTTGACAAAGCTTCATTCGATTTTCAGTGACGATTATGAGAAAAAATACCACAGTGATCGAGATATCAATCTGACCAATGTTCATTATTCTAGGCCAAGCAATAAAATATTTGTTGCATATTCTATGTACCTGGCATTTCTTTTTTGTCCTAGTATATTTTATTGGTACATTATATTAAAGGAAGTTTCATTAATTAATTAATGTTAAAAAGTTACACCTCAGCCTACTTTTTCCACTAATCAAGTGCCTGGTTTTCACTTCAAAAATATTTTTCTTATTTCCTCATGAAAACATGTTATGGGTACTCATTGCCTTGCTTAGGTTTTTTCCAATAAGTACACTGAATTGTTTTCGTGGAGGAATACATGGGTGAAAGTATTAACACGTAATTCTGACAGTATAATTGAGAGAATTTGTCTTTCCACAGAAACAATAGGGAAAAATCTGTTTTCAAGTATTGGAAACATTAGATTTCAGTATTGCAACCTTCTAGAGCTTTCATTCATAAAAGTAAGAAAATATCAATACTTTGGATTAAAAATGCCACCTATATTTGTTGCTTTTAAGAAAATCTAATACCATATTTTTTATACATTTCATAGGTCTAGATAAGAGTAGGTATCAGGTAAGTTAGTTTTCATATTTCTCAATGAAAACATATGTTGTGGGAACTCATTAGAAGCACCTCGGTGAGGTGCTTCTAATGAGTATCCTCAACATATGTTTTGTCGAGAAATAAGAAAAATATAGATACTTATTGGTTTAAAAAAGCACCATATCTATGCATTTTCCAGCGAACAAAAAGAGAACAAAAACAAAGAAAAGAAGAAAAACATTTTAACCTGTGGTAAAGCAGCCAACTATACTCAGTACGATCATCTTAGGGGAATAACCAACAGAAGTGAACATCCGCATATACCTGAACCAGAAGTTGCAGTTATGTTTCGAAAGAAAGGTTCCAAAAACTCAGATGTTGATATGAATGAGCTGGAAACAAGACTAAAGAAGTTAAAAAAGCAGGTTAGTGTTTGAGTAGACATAGTACTACTCTGTGGGTTTTTATTTTAAATGATCAGACAACAAACTCCTTACCGTACTTGTCCTGACATTTGAATAAATCTACCCGTATTTGACTTTTGACTACAGTCCGTTGATGTGGATGAATGGCAAAGATTATAAACCCCGATCTATTTAAATAATTCTGCTGCATCTTAAGAATATTTTTGTATGAGTCTTAACATGAGAAAATATACCATATAGGCTGCATCAAGCAAAAAGTGCCTTTGAACATGCACAAAATGTGCTAATTCAGATTATCCTGTGCACAGGTAGAGTATCATCCGGACCTTTACTTTCCATTCATATATGCATTCCGTAATATCCAATGATTCTGTTAGCAGACAATGAAGGCTCTGATCAGCCTGTGCATCTGCGCAGGCTGATCTGGGCCTTCACTGTCCATTTAGGTCCGAAGACACATTTTTGCATGGTGTCTTCCATATAATGTGCACCAAGTGGAGGTTCAATCAGTCTCTGCATCCATGCAGTCTGATAAAATTCTTTGCTGTAAGCGCTGTGGATAGCCAATGATCTGTAGCTTCTGGTAGACAGCAAAAGATTGATCAGACTGTAGATAGATAGGTCGATCCGAGTTTTCTCTTGATGCAGTACTGCACATCAGGCATGTTTTGCCAGCCTTGGTGGCTTAGTTGGATGTGTGTCTGACTGGTGGTCAGGTTGCGGGTTTGATCCAAGTCGGGTCTCCGACTGGCAACATTCTTTCATGGAGATTAATCATGAAATATTTTCTCTGGTCATCCTCTCCCTTCTGCTGATTCAAGAAGGACAGTTGTCAGTTTCTGGTAAAAAAAAACAAAAAAACTGGGCACAAACACTGGTTAACCGCATAGAGAATTAAGTCTGCACAGGAACAGTGTGGTAAGGTAAACTAACTGGCTTGACATGACCCTAATGTGTTGATTAGGCCGTAAAACATCAAATCAGTCCAGTCAGGTACATTTTGTTGCAGTGTGGTTCATATTTATTTTATATAGATTATACAGGTTATGTGGAAATATCAAATTTCATTACTTGTCCACGGACAAGTAAATGGTCTAAATCCACTTGTCCAAACAAAATTTACTTGCCCAAAAATTGGCATTTTTTTCTTATTTCTTGAAGAAAACTTATGTTGTGCGTACTCATTAGAAGTGCCTCGGTGAGGCACTTCTAATGAGTACTCACAATATATCTTTTCTTCGAGAAATAAGAAAAAAATATATATCATAATCTGTATATTCTCCATAGCCAGGTAGAGCTACAAATTCCTAGGACAAGTAAACTCAGGGAAATGGGACAAGCTGGACAAGTCGGGCATGGTAATTTCACAGCCCTGGATTATAACATAATAGTTACACTATTTGAACATATCAACTCCTTAATACAATACTTGTCCTAAAACTAAAGGGGGATTGATACCCTTTCAGGGAAAGCAGTTCTGTCATAGTTGTTTACCCAACCCATCTTATAGAAAGGATCTTCTCTAAATGGAAATAACTTGGGAGCAAATTCATACCAATTCTTTCTTTTTAGAGTATATCCCTGTTCAGATTCGCAGAGGAATGAAAACAGAAGACAATAGCAGAATGGCTTACTGTGTAGGCTAAGAATAGACATCTCCTAAGGATCCGGTTGATCTGGGTCTAGAATGTTTGTCCAAGACACTCTGTGCAAATATGCTGTGTCTGAATGGCCTAGTGGTGAGCGCTCCCGACTTCAGTCCAGAGGTCCAGATTCAAACCCCGCTAGAGATGGAATTCGTCTTATGGCTGCATGGTGCTGCATTGTAGAGCTGTCATTGATAGGAACTTTTTCATATCTATATATCAATAGTAATTGTCTCCATATAATGATAAATCCAAACATTATTCATTTATTGTTTACTACAGATCATGTTAGGACGAGAGTATGAAGGTATTGTAGCCTCAATTTCTTGCATTTTTTTCAGTTATCACAATTCAGGATAATGATATCACAAATGTTATATCTGTATACCATAATATTCCTTAAATATCAAGGAAGACAGGAAAATTGTGTTATTTATATTTGGGGCATCACATCCAACCAACCAACCATAGGAGTAGTTGCGGTCATGGTACCTAAGCCATAATCCAAACTCATAAATCCGTAAACGTATGACGAATCAGTATGTTCAGACCAACAGACATGGACCCCAGAATAAAGGGTGTAATCAGGCATCCGCGGATAGTAAGCATTACTTGGTAAGCAAGCTTCGCCCACCATGCCCATAGGCCTGAACAAAGGAAATATCGGTAGAAGCGTATGTCCGGGATTGTGGAAGTCTACTTATGGCGCGTCAGTGGCAAAAACATCAGAAACAATTCTGGAAACTGCTACATTATAGGGATTGACCAGATCATGATGTCTCCCATAGAACTTCTTAAATGTTGCTACCAGTTTGGTTTTTTGATACCTCTGGCTCAACAACTTTGTTGAATATAATACTGAGTATTGCTGATACAACTTTATTATTTTGTTTGACTGTGTGATCTATCTTTTTAAGGCTGTATGATCAGCATTAGATTGCCCAGCTGTATTGCACTGAGCCTTTCATTATCATCTCTTGATATCATATTGATACGACTTAAATAAAAGGGAATAAAATTCCAAATCATCATCATTTAGTATCAATACATTATATAGCACCATATTTGATCCAATTACCGCACATACCCCTACAAGCGCACAGTCAAGCAATTCTGTAGTCTTCAGATTACAGCCAGTGTACTTTTTGTCTACTTTTTTTATAAAGGCATATGTTGTGGATACTCATTTGAATTGCATCGACTTGTCGATGCAATTCAAATGAGTACCCACAACATATGCTTTTATAAAGAAAATCAGAAAAAAAAATCGCATAATTATCATCAAATAAGTCTTTTTCTGATCTTTTTTATATGGTATCCTTAGAACGTCGATACATATTTTACCACAAATGAGTGTTCCCAGTAATTTTGAAAAAACTTAAGTGCACAGTGCGGTAATTAGGTCGAATACGGTATTTCTTCTTTCTTTTTCAGCAACCAAAATCCCCAGGAACATTTAGTCAGATTGGAAATTTTTGGAGGATAAAAGGCAACACTCAGCTCTCAATAGAATGTTTTAGAAAGGCATTAATGATCTCACCAAACAGTCCTGACATTTTGTTATATCTTGCTAGAGTTCTTTTTAATCTGCAGTATCTTGACGATGCTATCTTTTTAACTCGTCGATCCTTAGTGATGCAATCTCCAGATGATAATTCATGGCACCAACATTTCACACTGGGAGAAATACTCAAAGCGTATGGACATTATCAGGAAGCTGCTTTACATTTTCATCATGCTCTAGAGCTAAATCCGGGATTCCAGAGGGCAGAAGCACATCTACGAGATATGGAGGGAGCGCCAAATCCTTCCATTACACAGTATACGCTCTTTATTATTTTATTTCTAGTCATGGGGGTTATTTTTGGTGTTATTACTTCCATGGAGGCTAATTATGATGAAGGTAATGAGGGTAAGCCACAGAGACATTTTAATCGAGCCATGGCAATGCGATCAATCAAACTGGGAATTAATCCTCGCCTAATTAGGCTACGCAAACTAAATGGACCATAATCATCATTATTATACTGTAGTAGTTGGCAGTAAAAATACAGCTTTGGTGAAGTTTGTTTTATGGACAAAAAATATTGACATTTAGCCTACTTCCATTTTACAGCCAAAAAGTATGGATGTTTCGCCTATTTCCGCATGAAAATAATTTTTTTGACACTTGGCATGCTGGGTAAAAAGTTAAGCAATTTACATTTTGAAGTATTTTTTCCTCTTTTTTTCACCAGAAAATAGGTATGACCTTTTTATGCAAATTATCACTCTTTTCAAGATAATTTGCTTGAAAAGTCAAAGTCTGTTTTCTGGGAAAAATAAAAAAAAGGAGCACCGGGTTAAAACATCATTCTGTCATAGGTTTAGATATAAAGGCATACAAATATCTTATGTTTCCACGAAAATATATTGTGGGTACTCTTTGGAATTTTCATAATGAGGCAGTTCTAATAGGTGCCTACAATGCATACATTGGTGGAGACGTGAGAAAACTGTCAATACATTGTGGCTGAAAAAGCATCTTGTCTACAGGTTTCTGCAAGCACATTATGAAAACACGCCTATTCAAATATATTGAAAATTTCACCGTAAAAAACAAAAAGTTTTCAGATAAAAAATTCTGATATTTTTCATATTTCTGTTCAAAACATAGACTGTGGGTACTCATTAGAACTGCCTCACTGAGGTGGTTCTAACAAGAACCCACAATCTATGTTTTTGAGCAGAAATAAGAAAAATAATGTTACCCCTGTAAACCCTAGTTTTACTATATAAAAGTGGGGTTTAAGGGGGTCAAAATTATATAGGTATGTTTTCGTGATGAGGTTTGAAATGTGGAATCTTAGTTGTAGACAAGGGGTATCCAAATAAATATTTTTGTCATTCCTTCATGAAACCTCCTCCATGAAACCATATGTTGCATGGAGAAATAAGAATATGAAGACTTTTTGGCTTAACGATGAAATGAGATCTGTTTTATCCCTTCAAACCATAGTTTTAATAATGCTTTTCTTATTTCTCTATTGAATCCAGAAGTACATGTACATGTATGATGATTAAGTTGTTATTTTCAAATACTGTAAAATTTATTTTCCAGCCTTTTCATTGAGAGGTGGCAGGATGCTAAATTGCCTTCTATCCCAGCATAGCCTTTTAAGTCTTTTTGAATGATCTTTCGCAAATCTTTACAGCATCTGGCCTCTAGTTTCAGATTTTACATCACGAAAACATACCTTTATAATTTTGACCCCCTTAAACCCCACTTTTATACAGTAAAACTGTGGTTTACAGGGGTATACATTATTTTTCTTATTTCTGCTCAAAAAGGTAGATTGTGGGTACCCACAATATATGTTTTGAGCAGAAATATGAAAAATATCAGAATTTTTTATCTGAAAAATTGCCATTTTTTGGTGGTAAAATTTTCAGTGTATTTGAATAGATGTGTTTTCGTAATGAGCCTCCTACTTCAAAACCTAATGAAAAGGCTGAATTTTCTCTTGTAAATGTTTTGGGACAGTAGAAGTTTTGGGATACATACATGTTTACTTTCAAGTATTTCACTTTAGTTTCACTACCTCATTGTTATATTATTACAGCATTTTTTAATGTCCAGAATGCGACTACAGTAAATTACCTAAAATTTTGTACACTGAAATTTCTGACAAAATGGCATATGCAAACAGAGCAGAATCAGTAAGGAATAAAATGTTCAAAATTTTAGGACACTTGCCATAATCTGTAGCTCAAGGTAAGAGTGATATCAAGAGAGCATTTTCTTATTTCCCTGATAAAAAAAAAAGGGGATACCCATAAGAAGAAATGAGTACCCACAACATACATGTATATTCTTTGTACAGAAAGCAGAAAAATACTAGTGTGGCTTGTTGAAAAAGTGTCTTATCTCCAGCTATGCAGATAAGTGGAGTGTACATGAGATAATGACTGTGGGTACTTGGTACAGATCAAACAGAACTTATCTTAACCCTGCCGGTCTTGGTGGCTCAGTTGGATGTGCGTCAGGAGGTGATCAGGAGGTCGCGGGTTAGACTCCAGCCAGGTCAGCAACATTCTTTTGTGGAGGTTGACCATGAAATATTTTCTACAGTCACTCTCTCTTTGGCTGATTAAAGAAGGGCAGTTGTCAGTTTCTGGCGAAAGAATGTGCACAATACTGGTAAATCGCTTAGAGGACTTAGCCTGCCCAGTAAAAGTGTGGTTAGGTAATCTGACCATGCTCAACATGACCCTATTGGGTTGACTGGGCCATAAAACCTCAAAACACAAAAAAATCTTAACCCTAGTCCTGCTAAACCCGGATATGTCCTACTCTTGCAAACACTGTAGATCCAGATCAGTTGCACTGTTTGTCATCAAGTATGTGAATTTGTATCAAGAACCTGGATCAAGTAATCTGATTTGCTGTAAATTTGAAGCGGCCGTGGCATCTTTAATTTATTCAACATGGCAAGGGTTAACTTACAACCTGATCTGGAGCTGTGGTGTATTTTTTTTAGCAATTACAATTACTGCTGCAGTTTATTTGTTTGTGTTGCGGCTTTACGGCCCATTCAACACATTAGGGTCATGTCCAGCATGAATAGTTTGCCTAGCCACACTTTTCCTGTGCAGGCTTAGTCCTCAAAGTGGTTGACCAATTTTTGTGCACCTTTTTTTGCAAGAAACTGACAACTACCATTCATGAATTAGCAGAAGGGTCTTCAAGAATGACCACAGAAAATATTACATGATCAAACTCCATGAAAGAATGTTGCCGTACCAGGTGGGATCGAACTGGCAACCTACTGATCACCAGTCTGACGCACATCCAACTGAGCCACCGAGGCCAGCTACTGCTGCAGTAAATTGTGTTTTTAACTAAAATCTAATTGTTAAGTATATTACTTTTTTTATGTTCTGGGGATTGCTGTTTCATCCACCATACATGAATTATTTCTTACCAGTTAACCTGTAATACCTGTAGCTGCAGACAACATTTTTAAATACATTTTCTTATTTTTCTGATGAAATAAGGCTTGACATTTCATGTGAATCATCCCCTATGACAACAGTTCACATAAAATCATTTCAAGCCCAAATTTCGCAAAAAAAACAAACTACAATACAAAAAAATTTGTCTGCAAATTCGGTGATAAGCATGCTAAGAGTTCTGGGCCCAGTTGTTCAAAGCGTCGTTAGCTTAACGAGCTCGTTAAGGGTCATTTTGTTAACTGTTTTAGTGGATTCAATACACAATATTCTGATATTTTTTGCTGAAAAAATGTGAGTAGCTTTTGCAATGCAAAAGCTACTCACATTTTTTCAGCAAAAAATTTCAGCATATTTGCGTATCACTCGATGTAAATTTTAACGAATCGTTAACTAACGACATCGTTAGCTTTGAACAACTGGGCCCTGGTAATTATTTTAACCCATTTATGCCTAGGGTCCAATAAAAGGGACATTTGCAGAGTAGACCCAGATCAGACGCTGCATAACATGACCTCTGTCAGGGTCTAAATTGTTTGCATTAAAATGCAGGAATTTCTGTAAACATGGTAATAATAAAAATTAACTAGGCACCCTGTCTACTGGAAAAGGACCAGTCCAAAGAGTTGTGGTAGAAGAATCCACTTGGCTTAAAGGGGTTAACAGAATGGAATCACAGGTTCAGTTTTAATGTGCCAGTACTGTCAGATCAAAGTTTCACCATTTGCATTACGAAAACATGCCTATTCAAAATACATGTACAGTGTACAGTATAACCTCAATGGCTCGAACCCGGATGGCTCGTTTACCGTGGATGATTAGAAATCTTTTTTCAGTCCCTACAAAGTCCTTCCAATAGCTCAAGAAAACAAATATTTAGGGATTTTTTTCATATTTTGTCATGGAATTGTATGTTGTGTGTACTCATTAGAATCACCTCATTGAGGCAGTTGTAATAAGTACACTCAACATACAATCACTATGTAAAAAATTGAAAACATTACCCTAAATTATCGCTATTTGCTTCCTGAACTGGTGCCATGATTAACCCTGAGTGGCTCGAACTACCCATGTCTTGAATGAATTTCCATGGTCCCAAAGATGTTCGAGCCACTGAGGTTCTACTGTAAATAGAAAATTTCACTTCCAAAAACTGAAAATTTTCAGATAAAAAAAAAATATGATATTTTCGTATTTCTGCTCAAAACATACATTGTGGGTACTCGTTAGAACCCGCTTGTTGAGGCAGTTCTACTGAATACCCACAATCTATGTTTTTGAGCAGAAATAAGTAAAATGATGTATACACTGTAAACCCCAGTTTTACTATATAAAGGTGGGGTTTAAAGGGGTCAAATTTATATGGGCATGTTTTCGTGTTGGCAGGTGTTGTATCTATCTACCTGATAAGACTGGATGCGCAGGCTGATTTGGATCTTCCAATTTTCAAGTACTTGTGTATGTATAGATATCTTTTCCTGTGATGTAACCATATTCTGATGTTTTTATATTGTGACAGTGTAATACTGTCATTCTTACCAATGCTTTAAATACAGGAAGAAATAATCCGATAAACACATTTGTGTTTGTTTTTGCCCCATGCCTCAGCTTAGGAAGGTATTTATTAGATTTATCCTCAGTATTTAGCCATACAGGTCTGAGCAAACAGTGCAGACATTGATCTTGGTCTGTTTCTACTAATATTTATCACGAAAACATGCCTATATAATTTTGACCTCCTTAAACTCCACTTTTATACAATAAAACTGGGGTTTACAGGGGTGTACATTATTTTTCATATTTCTGCTCAAAAACATAGATTGTGCATACTCATTAGAACTGCCTCATCAAAGTGGTTCTAATGAGTACCCACAATCTATGTTTGGAGCAGAAATATGAAAAATGTCAGAATTTTCAATTTTTGGTGGTGAAATTTTCAGTATATTTTAACAGGCATGTTGTTGTAATGTTAAGACCCATCAATAGGTATGAACAATTCAGTTGTTTGAATTTCCAAAGTATGGTAACTCTTGAAACTCATTGAATTATTTTGATATTTTTTTTTGCACATAGACTGAAATCAACAAGATCTAGCCAGTGTGCATGCCAAATGCCATTTTTTCATTGCCTGAGGTTAAGCCAAGGCAAAAAATGTGAACATCACGAAAACATGCCTATATAATTCTGACCCCCTTAAACCCCACTTTTATATAGTAAAACTGGGGTTTACAGGGGTACACATTAGTTTTCATATTTCTGCTCAAAACATAGATTGTCGGTATTCATTAGAACCCCCTCACTGAGGCAGTTCTAATGAGTACCCACAATCTATGTTTTGAGCAGAAATATGAAAAATATCAGAAGTTTTATCTGAAAATTTTCATTTTTTTTGGTGGTAAAATTTTCAGTATATTTAAACAGGCGTGTTTTCGTAATGGATGTTTAAATGGCTCTAGGTCTTTAACCATACCAGATGCTGTGATAAATAAACCTGTTAGAAGTGCACAAATGGGTTTGTATGACGTGCTGTTTTATTTCCATATTTTCACATTTTTGGCCTCAGCTTAGCCTCGGTCATCTTAAAATAGCATTGGGCTAAAGCTTTGACTTGATCTTGTCAATATCAATATGTATGCTAAAATGACAGGAACCTTGCCTAGCTCAATGAAATGTGGCAGTTATCAATTTCTTTGTCTAGATCTTGTCACTATATCTATGTATTCAAAATTCTATCAAAATATCCTGTATGATTGAAGACCTATAACAATTTCATATTTTCACATTTTTGGCCTGAGCGTTGTCTCAATTGGTTGGTTGGTTGGTGTGGAATACAGCCCAGTCAACACCATGAAGGCCATATCGAGATAGTTCGTTTACCTAATCACACTTTTCCTGGACAGGGAGCATTGCCTTCCTCAATGAAAAAAGCCTTTATGCCAAAGTTCAAATAAATACTGACAAGATCAAGCCAAAGCGGTTAACAAATGACATTTTTTCACTGACCAAGGCAAACCCATTTTTCTTTGCCTGAGGCTAAACAGAGACAAAATATCTTAAAAGTCTTATGGGATATTTTAATGAAATGTATACACATTTATATTGACAATCTCTAACTGAAGGAATAGCCAGATGCCATTTTTCATCGACTGAGGAAAAGCTGAGGTCAAAATTCTTTTTATGGTCAGTCATGGAAAATGACCATAACTCTTGAACCTCTAGGAATATTTTGAATACTTTTCACATACACACTAATATTGACAAGATCTAGTAGCCTTTTTATACCCCCGGTGTATGAAGTATGCCGTAGGGGTATATACTTTTCGTCCGTTCCGTTAGTCCTTTCGTCTGTCTGTCTGGGTGTGATTCCGTCTGTTAACCCTTTCTATAACCTAGTTTTACTTGGAAGTTTTTTGATTACTTATAACTCTGCAGCCACTGATCAAAACCTTTTCATACTTGGTATGGGTATACCTGAGCGGATTCTCTTCCATTCTACTTCTGTGGACCCCTGGGTCATGCCCCAGGGCGGGGCTAGAGGTCAAAATCTAAGACACTCCCAATAAAGTAGTATATTGCAAGTTTGTTTATACAAACAACCTCTTATTAAAGAAGGATGGGCATCAGACATGTTTATCACATCAACATTCAGTGTAATAAGGTGAAGGTGATTGTGACCTTATTTTCATGCTTCAGTGATTTTGACATATTTGGAAGCTTATTTCATGGATTAATGCCTCAGTAAAGTAGTATGTTGCAGTTTGTTTTTACAAACAACTTCTTAAAGAAGGATGGGCATCAGACATATTAATCACATCAACATTCAGTATAATAAGGTCAAGGTCATGGTGATCATATTTTCATGCTCCAGCCATTTTGCCTTATATCTTGAAGACTATTTCATGGATTAATGTGATACTTGGAATGTTGGTTCTTTGTGACACCACAATTGACAGCATAACAAATATAGGTCACCTTGACCTATATTTCATGGTCCAGTAATTTTGCCGCATATCTTGATGTTAATTGATGTATGAACATCATTATTTGGGATTATGAATTCGTATGGTCCAACAGTTGACCTAAAAGTAAATGTAGGTCACTGTGACCTATATTTCATAGTCCAGTGATTTTATGTTACATCTTGAAGACAATTTGATGTATTACCGGTACTATCATATTTATGATTATGTGACCTATATTTCATAGCTCTGTGATTTTGTCTTATATCTCCCACTGTTTGATACCTAAATGTCATATTTACATATAATGACACAGTGTGACCCAAACTTTCACCTCAAAGTAAATATAAATCAGTACAAGACAAAATATTTAGAGCGTAAATGTCTAAGTACCAGCGCAAATTTTGTTCATGTTTACTTAGAAATATGAGACATGGGTATACTAAAGTTTAATGAATTTTCAATGTAATAGGTAAAAAAGAACACCAATGTGATTCTTTCTATTAAGCTTTATGAATTTTCTCGATCAAGCAATATGCGAATCCTTGTCATATTCATTATTGGGATCTACACAAGATTTAGTTTATACATTATTATTATTAAAAAAACCCAAAAAAACAAAAAAAAAAAAACAAAAAAAAAAAAACAGAAAAAACAACAACAATAAAAAACATGCCAAAACTTAAATAAGTTACCAGATCTCATCTAGAAGCTTATTTTAGCACATGTCAGATATGAATATGTTTGAACTTTTTAAATATGGACCACAGGTCATAGTCAAACTTAACAAAGATGGACTGCAGTTCATATTCAAACTTACCAAACTGCGCTCTGCTCTTATGGAACACTTCTCCATACATAAAAATCCAAAGCTGTATTAAGAGACCGGCGCACAAATCAATGACCTATATTTCATGGTCTAGTGATTTGCTTAATATCTTTTAGATTATTTAATGGATTAACATCATAGTTGGTAAAATGCATCAGTGTGACCATCAGAAGACTTGAAGACTATTTACTCCAGGAAAGTTGTACTTGGGATGATAGATCAGTGTGACTCAGAGACTGACATTGTAAACTATATCTTGCCTTATATCATTGTCATTAACTTAAAAATATTTTATAATTAAGAAATGGTGCTGGCCGGAGGTATTCGTGACCCTCTGGGCACTTGCTCTAGTTGCTTTCCATATGTCATTGTACAATGACTGAGGCAAAGCCAAGGCCGAAAATATGAAAATGGCCAGAAGTCTTGAAATTTTGTGCATGCATTAATACTGATAAGAGCTAGCCCATGGAATTGCCAAATGCCATTTTTGATCGACCAAGTTAGTAGAAGTTTTAATATCACAAACCAATTTTTTATGTCATTATTTGACTTCTGTATCACAGAACAGCTTTGATATCACAAATTGACAAGTCAGAAAACCAACCATGATATATCACAAAATAGCAGTCATTTTATAATAGCACTAACTCACACTTTTGATATCGCAAATTTTTTTTTGTGATATCATAATATACTAATATACAGTTTTTTTTTGATAAGAACAAGAAAAGTCAATAAGCAGTGCTTATATTTATAGCGATATTCGCAGGGTATTATGGTATCACATTGGCTATCCATATTTTCATTTCCAGATGATAACTTGAGTAAATTTCACTGGATTTTCACCAAACTTGGTGTGTGCATTTATATTATGGAGACCTGGTTTGGGATTGTTAATGGGTAAATTTCGTCAATTCTTGATAGCGTTAACTTTCTGCAATATGTCCACAGTTTCATTTCCGGATGATAACTTTAGTAAATGTCAATGGATTTTCACCAAACTTGGTATGTGCACTGATATTGTGAAGATCTGGTTTGGGATTGCTGATGGGCGAATTTTGTCAATTTTTGACAGTTATCTTCCAGTGACATGTGTGTATTTTCATTTTTGGATGATAACTTTAGCAAATATAGATGGATTTTCACCAGACTTGGTATATGCATTACACTGATATTGTGGAGATCTGCTTTGGGCAAATCGTCCATTTTTTCCATACACCCATATTTTACTTTCAGGACAATAGAGTAAATCTCAATGGATTTTCACCAAATTTGATATGTGCATTGATATTGTGGAGATCTGCTTAGGAATTGCTCATGGGCAAATTTTGTCTATTTTTCACAGAGTTATTTGCCAGTGACATCATAATGGCAGGATATTATCGTTTCCTGATTTTTTTTTTTTTTTTCAACTGGTCCTGCTGGTCCTGGATATGCCCTGCCCTTACAAATAGTGTAGATCCAGATCATTAGCTTCTTTACGCGAATCTACACTATTTGTCCTTAGGTGAATTTGTATCAACAACCTGGATCAAATAATCTGACTGGCTGGAAATAAGTACCGGGTATGGTATCTTAATTTATTCAGCATGGAAAAGGTTAAATTTCACAGAATAAAGTGATAGTCAATACTACATACAGCTTTCATTACCATTATTACCTTTAGTATTTGCATTAACCATTTACTACTTAACACAAAATTGTCCAATTTGAATATCGTACTCACTCTAACTATTGGGACACTTTAACTCCTCACCATACTTGTACTAAAATTTGAAATAGTCCATTCTACTACCTCTTGATGTGTCTAAAATATTGCTGTATGTATGACAACCAGTGTAGAGCCTGATAAGATGCCACATTCAGAGATTCTGCAGTGTCTGATCTGGGTCTACACTGTTTGCAAAAGCCTATCTGTCCCAATACTATAGAGTTATTATGGTATGTCTATTTCATTACCTGTTGCTGTGTGTAAAAACTGATGAGTGAGTGTTAAACAGTGTAGATCTCAATCACACATGGCATTTTGCAGCGTCTGATCTGTGTCTTACACTGTCTGCTCAGCTCAGGCCTGTCCATCCAAAAACTTCAGGTAAACTAGAAATTGATGTAAGAAATACGACTGTACAAATGCCACAGTGACTGTCTTAGTTTAACTGCATTATGTTTATTACAGAGAAAAAGTATTCATTGATTACTCCTTTTGTCTAATTCGAAACTCACAAAATTAAGGTTTACATAACCAGGGCCCAGTTGTTCAAAGCTAACAACGTCGTTAGTTAACGATTCGTTAAAATTTACACTGAGTTATAGATACGCAAATATGCTGAATTTTTTTGCTGAAAAAATGTGAGTAGCTTTTCTCTCACATTTTTTTAGCAAAAAATATCAGAATACTGTGTATTGAATCCGCTAAAACAACTAACGAAATGATCCTTAACGAGCTCCTTAAGCTAACGATGCTTTGAACAACTGGGCCCAGATCTACAGGTTATTTCTTCTGGTCATAAATACAATATGTACACATAAGAACATGTATGATTCTCCCAAAACAAAATCTTATGACTAACATCAACCCAGATCAGCCTGCAAATCCAGGCACTGACTGGGGTCTACTGTCAAACTCCAATGACTCAAATATCTTTGAAACTTTGAAAACTTGTTCTAGACATGGGTAGTTTGAGCCACTGATGGTTAATCATAGCGCCGTCAGGAGGCAAATGGGGATAATTTAGGAATGCAATTTTGATCTATAAAATAATAGTATGTAGAGTGTATTCATCCGAATTGTATCCAGGAGGCAATTCTAATGAATAAAGACAACATACATTTTCATGTTAAAATAAGAAATGTTCCCTAAAATATCCCTTAATATTTGTTTTGTTGAGTTATCAGAAGAATTTCCTTGGGACTCAAGAACAAGTTTGAGTCAGCAACAGCAGCCAAGCCATTAATGTTTGAGTCATTAAATTCATAGCTCTTGATAAGCTGCTATTTTCAATCCAAAATTATTGATATTTTCTTATTTCTCCACAAAAACGTATGTTGTGGGTACTCATTAAAAGTGTCTTGGTAAGGCACTTCTAATGAGTACCCACAACAAAAGTTTTTGTGAACAAATAAGAAAAATAATTACCTGATACCCACTCTTATCTAGACCTATAGTTTTACTGGTATGGTTTAACAAATAAAGTAGAATTGATACATCTTAACCCTTAAAATGCCAAGAAAACCTGCATCTAAAAATGTCGTCTGTCTATGTCGTCTGCTGAATGTTCTTGCAAACTTTTCAAACCTATTTTTGCATACAGGCAAACAGTGTGGACCCTAATCAGACTGCTCCTGGGTCCACACTGTTTATAAAAATGACTTTTAAAATCACAAGCAGATGAGAAAGCAGATGGCAATTCTTGTGACTGGCAGTTTAAGGGTTAAAGGGAAATAAGTTTGATCTGGATATATTTATCTTCATTCCCACTAGATGCTACTATTATATGACACTGAGAGCAAACTCTGTACCATATTTACCCTGAGTATCAGTACACTTCATCTACTTACCATACTTGTCCTAAAATTGAAAATACAGTCGAACCCCAATGGCTTGAACATCTTTGGGACAACGAAAATTCGTTCGAGACATGGGTAGTTTGAGCCACTGAGGGTTAATCATGGCACCAGTTCGGGAAGCAAATAGCGATAATTTAGGGAAATCTTTTGGGTTTTCCACTCAATGATTTATGTTGAGTGTACTCATTAGAATCGCCTCGATAAGGCAATTCTAATGAGTACACACAACATACAATTCCATGATAAAATAAGAAAAATTCCCTAAACATTTGTTTTCTTGAGCTATTGGAAGAACTTTGTAGGGACTGAAAAAAAAAAAGAGTTTGAATCATCTACGGTAAACGAGCCTTCCGTGTTCGAGCCACTGAGGTTATACTGTAGTCCATTCTACTACCTGTTGATTTGTCTGAATTATTACTGTACGTATGGCAAACAGAGTAGACCCTGATCAGATACCGCATTCTGCGGCATCTGATCAGGGTCTACCCTGTTTGCAAAGGCCTATCTGTCCCATTCCTAAGGGTTATCATGGTACTTTGTGCAGCCTCCTATTTCTGAAAGATTTCAGATACTAAGATGCTAACTTCCTGTCTGCAGAAGTTGTCTATCTTTGCAAAATGGCAGCAGCATCTTTCTGGTGTATCTGTTCACCTTCCGGCAACAGAACTGAAGGTTCTATGAGGCTGGCTTTGTACACTTACGCAAACTGATCTTGGTTTTCACTAGTGGCAATGTCCCAAGATTATTTTCTTGATTGAGGAAATTACACACAACTCTACAGTATGGTACAACCATATCAGCCTCAATGTCAGAAAGCGTACCTTCCGCAATGTTCGCCCAGCACAGATTAAGATCAGCTTACTCATTTGCCCAGTCCAATCAGTATTATCACTGGGTGAATTTTTTAAAAGCTAATGATACAAAGTTTCCTCATGCGAACAAGGGCGTGATGTGCAGGCTGATTTGAGACTTCGCTGGTCACACATCAGAAAGTACATTTTCTCACGTTTGAAACGCAAATTACACCACAACCTCTTTATAGCACTATTGTTGGGGTCCATATCATAAACCGTGTTGGTTAAACAACCGTGTTATATCCAAAGAAAAATGTATAGATTATATTGAAAAATGACCATTTATGGTCATTTTTCAATATAATCTTTACATTTTTGGGATCCATCTTTGAACCTTGTTATATCCAAAACCGTGTTATAACGAACCGTCTTATAAAGGGGTTGTAGTGTATTACTCAAATACCAGCATTTAGGGGATAACTGTATTGAAAATTTTCATCTGGGGAGGTACAATGTATATTATCTGTTTTACTGCTGGATATTTTGTTTTACGGCTCCACTGACTTAAATTTGGGAAGATGTATCATTGGTTCTATTGTCGGAAATTTCGTTATACAGCTCAGCATTAGCCGTCAAATGAAATTTACAACTGTAAAACTGACGATATACTTCCCCAAATTAAAATTTTCATTTTGGTTATCCCCTTTCTAATGCACTTTGTCAGCTTTAAAACCCTGAGGAACCTCTAATACTTGTTTTCTAATTATTTGTTTTGTTAAACAAGAAGGCCATGATGGCCCTGGATCGCTCACCTGAGCTAAGATTAGCTCTGGCGGCCATTTTTTTCAGCGGAGTGGAACCATTTTTTTTATTTATTTTGGTAGAGGATCACTCAAGGAACACTTTTGTGAAATTATTTTGAAATTAGGCCACTGGCCTAAGAGGAGATGTCGTTTAAAGGTTTTTCTATTTTTAGCTTTTGAGGCCGTTTTGTTCAGCGGAGTGGAACCATTTTAGCAATTTTGTTACAGGGTCACTCAAGGAACATTTCTGCGAAATTGTTTTAAATCGGGCCATTGGCCTAGGAGTAGATGTCGTTTAAAGGTTTTTCTGTTTTTAGCTCTGGCAGCCATTTTGTTCTGCAGAGCTGTACCATTTTAGCAGTTTTGGCTCAGGGTCACCCAAGGAACATTTCTGTGAAATTATTTTGAAATTGGGCCACTGGCCTAGTAGGAGATGTTGTTTAAAAGTTTTTCTATTTTTAGCTCTGGTGGCCATTTTATCCAGCAAAGAGGAACCATTTAAAAGCAATTTTGGTAGAGGGTCACCCAAGGAACATTTCTGTGAAATTACACTTGTATCTTGAAATCGAGTCACTGGCCTTAGAGGAGATATCGTTTAAAGGTTTTCTATTTTTAGCTCTGGTAGCCATTTTGTTCAGCAGAGTGGAACCATTTTAGCAATTTTGGTAGAGCGTCACCCAATTATATATATCTGTGAAATTATTTTTAAATCAGGCCACTGGCCTAGGAGGAGATGTTGTTTAAAGGTTTTTCAATTTTTAGCTCTGACAGCCATTTTGTTCAGCAGCGCAAAACCATTTTAGCAATTTTGATAGACGGTCACCCAAGGAACATTCCTGTGAAATTATTTCAAAATCCATTCACCGGTTTATGAGGAGATGTCATTTAAGTAAATTGTTGACGAACAATGATGAAGGATGCCGGACACTGGGCGATCACAATAGCTCACCTTGAGCACTTTGTGCTCAGATGAGCTAAACACTTGCACTATATGCACAAAGCAGCAAGTGCTGTGAGCCAATGAAAAGCAAAGTTACATGATGATGTCGGGTTTCCGACAGTATATCGCAGAATATACCATCACAAATGTTTGACGTTATCCAATTAGCGCATTACATACGCGAGAGCATCAAAATATCTCAGATACAAACTGAAACTCCAGAACAGACTGTATACACAGCTTCACATGACAACAGGTTTTCTATTTTTTGTTTACCATGATTCCTACAGAAGGGGGAATGCTTTGTCAGCTGTCTGAATAAATGAACCATTTTTTGTTATGGTTGGGTTTAATCTAAAACCTTAGAAATATTGTGGGGTCCACTTGCAAATGTGTACACCAAGGTTATAATAACAATAAAGAGACAATATGTCAGGGACACTGGAAAAAGCAAACAGCACTTGTTACATACAACAAGCTGCACCACATAAGAGGGGTCTTTTAAGGGGACTTGATATCGCTGGTATATTTTACAGCTTTTTTTTTTTTTTATATATAACTTGTGACTTCCTGTACACTTTCCTTGACATCACGTCCCTTGTGAAAAATGGTTTACTCAAAAAGGAAAGAATGTGCTCCCCTTGGGAGCCTTGGTTGCAAATTCTTTCCTTTTAGGGTAGACACCTTTCACAAGGAAGGAAAAACAACTTGGACAGATTTACCTGCCCTAAAGTCTCCATTCTGCTTAAAAAAAAAGCAATTACAGACATCAGTGACCCAGTCTGTGTATCCATAATTTAGGCTTACTGTATTTGACCTAATTACCACAATGTGCCCTTGGGTTTTTCAAAATTACCAGGAAAACTTGTAGTAAAATATGTATCCACCTACAAAAAGTACACTTTAAAAAGCATGATTAGCAAATTACTTATCAAATGGTATTTGTGCAGTTTTTTTTTTTTTTTAGTTCTGATTTTCTTTGTGAAAGCATATGTTGTGGGTACTCATTTGAATTGTTGTGGGTACTCAGTTGAAGTCGATGCAATTCAAATGGGTACCCACTACAAATGCCTTTATAAAAAAGTAGACAAAAAGTACACTAGCAGTAATCTGAAGACTATGGAACTGCTGGACTGTGCTCTTATAGGGGTATGTGTAATAATTAGGTTGAATACTGTATTTGTTATTTTTTTGCACTAAAACATATCTTATATGTCATTATTGAATTGCCTCACAGACATTTTCAGTGAGTTCCAAGAAGATTATGTTTTTGCTGCAAAATTAACAAAACTATCTTCCAAATACTCCTTTTATCTTGAGCAATGCAGGCTGATCAGACTGCATACACGCAGACTCAGGACATGGACTGTTGGTATAACCATATATACAAAAAGCTGCCTTCCATGTGATGCAGTTGATTTCATTTCAGCCCTGTATTCTGATAGACTTCTAGCATACATGTAGTAATTTCAATAACAATTGGAATGCTTGTACCTTGGAAATTTCAGACAAAAACTATACAGAAACACATTCTTGCACTGGTTTACTATCACAAATCATCTTTTACTGAAACTGTATACACAAACTATTACGACCTGTCAGCTTGTTATATTGACAAGGTATTCCCATTTCATCTATTCCCTTTCACCCACTCCCATTTCACCTACTGTTAAATGTAACATTATTCCTGTTTTTCCTACTCTTTGCTTTAGAGTAGACATTAATGGGAATATTTGCCGGCCTCGGTGGCTCAGTTGGATGCACCGTCCGACTGGAGACCAGGAGGTTGCGGGTTCAACCCCTGCCAAGGTCGGCAACATTCTTTCATGGAGATTGATGGTGAAATATTTTCTAAGGTCATTCTCTCCCTTCCGCTGATTCAAGAAGGGCAGTTGTCAGTTTCTGGCGAAAGAATGTGCACAATACTGGTTAACCGCTTAGAGGACTAAACCTGCCCAGTAAATGTGTAGTTAAGTAAATTGACCGCGCTCGACATGACCCCATTGGGTTGACCGGGCCGTAAAACCTCAACACAAACAAATGGGAACATTTCTTATTTTTTTCTGTTTTATATTCTTACTACAGTAATAGTATTTATGTTTGTTTTGGTTTTTGTTTGCTTTTTTTTTATAATTATTACTATTATCATTATTATTATAAGTAGCAGAACTTCGCTTGAATTGTAATATTTTCCATTCTACATGTACGTAGCTGTTTATTAATAATTACTAATGATAATCATGAAGTTTAAGCTACTGTAATCCTATTAATCAGTTCATTAAAAATTGTGACTGAGCTCAAATCAGCAGTTTGACATTTTATAATTGTTGTTTACATTTCATTTTAAGCAAAAACATTTTTTCTTAAAAATATTTTATGTTACATAGTGTAAAATTAAGATAAGATTTAAAAATAATTTTTCATTTAATACCTTTCTCATACAAAATCATTAAAAAAAAGTGTGGTGGTGTGGTGGAAAATGTTAAGTTGAAGAAATGGGAGAAGGTAAATGGGACAAGCAATAGGTGAAACTTAAGCAGAGAAATGGGAGGAGATGAAATCAGAATGATTCATTTTGACTACAAAGATGATTTCAGTAATAAAACAATTTGTCAATCCATGAGGATCGTTTGCATCAAAGTGGTTTGTTAGCATCATTTACATATGTAACGAAATATATGTTTACATGTTAAATCAGAAAAAAACAAACCTTTTAGGTTGAATAGAGCATTACCTAGAGCTATGTTATATCAACCTTCAGCCAATACAAACAAAAGAGAGCGCACATTTTAAAATACTATTTTAATTTTTGCAGAAGCAGGTCTTGAAATTTCATTTGAATCCTCTCTTGGGACTAGAGAAGTGAAACACAAAGACTTATGGTAAATGTCCTAAAATTTTGAACACCAAAGTGCCTGACAAAATGACATATGCAAACAGTGCAGACCCAGATCAGTCTGATTAGGGTCTACACTGTTTGCCATTCCACTATGTATTTTAAGAAACCGCTGCATAAAAAGCAAAATTTAGGCCAAAAAGAGCACAGTATTTACTACATGAGCCCCCAGCTAAGACACAAATTAGTCTGCATGTGTACTCAGCCTGATCAGTCTTCGCTGTCCACCTAAAGACGCTTTGGATCCTTGGCTGCCCACAGAGTGCCCTGATCTGATCTGACTGCACGGATATGCAGGCTGATCTGAGTCTTGGTCACACATGCAATCTTGTACAAAATGCTGTGCCTCTACTTATTTACCTGCTATCAAAATACATGTTTTGTATTTAAACTTAGTACATGGACACCTTAAATCCAGTCTTATCATATTTAACCCTTGCCATGCTGAATATATTAAGATACAATGCCCACTTCAGATTACTTGATCCAGGTTGTTGATACAATTCACATACTTAGTGACAAACAGTGCAGATCCAGATCAGTTGGCTTCAGAAGCCAACTGATCTGGATCTACACAGTTTGCAAATGCAGGGTATGTCTGGGTTCAGCAGGACTAGGGTTAACAGAACATTTGACTAAATCTACTTTACTTTCATTTCATATGTTCAAAAACTGTTGGATGAGTGCCAAACAGTGGAGACCCTGATCAGATGTTGTGTTTTTATGCCATCTGATCTGGGTCTCCACTGTTTTTACAGGCTTGTCTGTCTCAATATTTAGGGTAAATACCATAACTGCAACAACCAGATGTGACAATGACCAAATGAGAGCATCATTGGTAATACAGCTTCCAGGTTTTATCTCCTAACACAGGTTCCAGGTTTTATCTCCACACAGCTGAGATACCGATTTCCTGGACCTCTACATGCAAATAGACTGGTACATTAAATGGATGGTCCCTGTATCATTCACTATGTAGTCTACAGATCTTACTTCTGGATGTTTCTTTCTGTATATAAGTCATACACTCCAGCAAAGATAAAAAATGATCACGTGCAGCCAGGACAGAATGAAACAACTGTCTACTGTCCTTTCAATTTCACTCAGAAAGACATTGTTTGCTTGGCATTTTATTTTCAATGAAAATGTTTTGTTCTGACACATCATAGCTTATCACACACCATTTGTATTTTCTGCTTATGTGTTCTATCTAGCAATTTTTTTTTTACTATGTGGAAAAAACCCCAGTGGCAAGAATAAAACTTTTTGTGCACAGGTACAGTCAACTCTCGTTATCTCGAAGTTCAAGGGCCTCTCTGAAATACTTCGAGAAATGCGTAGCTCTGACATATCAGATTTGCAGAACTGAGGAAAAAAAAAATCCAGCAACCACATTTCACAAATGAATATATAACTTTGCTCCTGAAGTTAGAGATATATTGAAAATATTATGGAAAAGAGGAGAAATTGCTCCTCCTTTGGAGCAATTTCTCCTCTTTTCCACAATATTTTGTTACTAGTTGTTAGATTTTGTTTACACAGGGGCCAGATTTTCACTTCGAGGTAAGCAGTTATTCGAGATAAACGAAGTCGAGATAACAAGAGTCGACTGTACTATGATGAATGGTTTTGCATGTAATCATGACAGAGTCTGTAAAATTACTTCTGTGTAAAAGGCCAGGCAGAAAAAAATAGGAATTGTCAAACGAAAATGAAAGAAGAGTAGTTGGCATTATGCCTTATTCAATGATATTTTTGAATACATAATTGATCTACTTCTATTTAATTTACTAACTACCAGAAACAGCACAAGAAGAAAGAGAAATTGCACAAGATAATTAAGTCATTAATGAGATTAACCATAACCTCTCTCTGGGCAAATTCAGCAGCCAACAAAGTGATATTTGTCTTATTTTTTCCCAGAAAACAGCCAGACATACCATGCAAACTGTAATTTGCATGGAATGTCAAAGTTTATTTTCTGGAAAAAAGGAGACAATTTGCATGGAATGTTAAAGTCTATTTTCTGGTAAAAATAAGAAAAATATTTCGAAATGTTGTCTGATGAAATTTTACCCAGAATGCTAAGCATTAAACCGTATGAAGCTGATCAAGGGATTAGCAGACAAAAACAAAAAAATAATAATGACTGTTTGTACCTAGGAAACAGGACCTGATGCTTCATATGAATACCCTCCTAAGGAGACATAGCTCTAAATAGCACACTTTTTCTTACAAGAAAGTGTCAAATTTTTCTTAGTTCTCCAGAAAAATATATGATGTGGGTACTCATTAGAAGAGTCTCACTAATGTGCTTCTAATGAGTACCTACAACATGTTTTTTTGTGAAGAAATAAGAATATTTATCTGCAATACTCTCGTCTATAGCGATGGAGGAGATGCATATGAAATGTCAAGCCCTAGTTTTTAGGGACTAAATTAAGGGTCTGCTAAAATTTGAATTCAGCTTATTCAGGATTAGCTTTTCAACCTTCTGTGAATTTTCAGTCTCAAAGAAAACACTAGTCACAATCAGACTCCATCCCAAGTGGTCTTCTGGCTCAGAAAGCAATCCAGTCTGTCTTGGCACTCCCCGTACTGAAAAAAAAAATTTTAATGGACTTATTAGCCATCTGCTAAATGCCATCTGCATACTGCAGATGGTTTGATTGTTTGTGTTGAGGTTTTACGGCCCAGTCAACCCAATGGGGTCATGTCGAGCGTGATCAGTTTACCTAACCACATGTTTACTAGGCAAGCTTAGTCCTCTAAGCGGTTAACCAGTATTGTGCACATTCTTTCGCCAGAAACTGACAACTGCCCTTCTTGAATCAGCGGAAGGGATAGAATGACTGTAGAAAATATTTCATGATCAATCTCCATGAAAGAATGTTGCCGACCTCGGCGGGGTCGAACCAGCGACCTCCTGGTCTACAGTCGGACATTTAGCAGATGACTAATAAGTCAAAAACTTTGATATTCATACTTGATATTCAGACATCTAACTTATTATCATACTTACCCTAAAATTCAAACAAGACAATTTTAATCCCTGCTGATGTGCTTAAAAGAACTCCTGGGCCCAGTTGTTCAAAGCATCATTAGCTTAATGAGCTCGCAAGCGGTCAAAATGTAACTGTTCTAGTAAGTACAATATCTAATGCACAGATATTTTTGCTGAAAAAATGTAAGTAGCTTTTGCATGTGCTACTCATTTTTTTTTCAGCAAAAATGTAAGTGTATGTGCCATATTTAATGATCAAAGTTTTAACAATACATTAACTAACAACATCATTAGTTTTGAACAACTGGGCCCTGGACGTGTGCCAAATAGAGTCAACCATGATAGGATACTGTATTTATGGTGTATGATCTAGGTCTAAACTGTTTGCTTAGGCTTGAGTTATTGAGCTGGAGTTTTATGGCCCAGTCAACACAATTAAGGTCATGTCGAGCTGATCAGTTTACCTAACTACACTTTTACTGGGCAGGATTAGTTCTCTACTGCCCTAGTCAGACACACATATGCAAATGCTACAGATGACCTGCCTTTATCTATCCATTCTATCCATAATGGTCAGTATTGCATCTGTAACTGTCTGAATCCAAATTTTGAAAAGTTTAAAAACTCAGGAGCAGAGGAGTAAACCGTAATTTTCCATAACTGAAGGCATTTATCCATATCTTATCCACATCTATCCACATTATGTGAATTCAATGCCACATTTATCCTCAACCATCCTTATCTCTAGGAAATTGTATCCATAAAAAAAGTAACTTCATCAAGAAAATAGGCCAAACCCACAAATTCTGCAGATGACTGTGAATTTTATCCGCAACAAACAATGTGTTTGACTAGGGCATAAGCGGTCAACCAGTACGTGTGCACATTATTTCCCCAGAAACTTACAACTGCCCTTCTTGAATCTGTAGAAGGGGAGAATGACTATAAAAAAATCTCAAAGAAAGAATGTTGCTGGCGGGTTATCAAAACTGTGACCTCCTGATCACCTGTCCGATGCACATCAGATTGAGCCACCTCGGACGGCTCGTTTGCTAAGGCTTATATCGAGGGTTGAGCGCAAGACTATCATAAGTCAGATGATTGTTTTTCCCCAAACCTAATCTCCTCACCATGAAGACGTTATGAAGATTACAACATTTCTTTCTGTAAACAATGAAAATTTAGGTGCCATTGCTCGTATGAGCAATGGCACCTAAATTTGCATTGTTTACAAAGGGGTCCAAATTGCCCCTAAACAAGGGTTTCAAAAATACATTTGAGTTACCATAGTCTTGCGCTCAACCCTCGATATGTTCAAATACTTAGGACAAATATTATCAAATAACTAACTGTCAGGTACATGAAGTTTTTATCTTTAAAACGTTTCACAAACCTGGCAAAAACCTGTTACCCCCATTGTAGTCTGGAGACTCCTAAAAGGATATTTGGCAAACAGTGCAGACCCAGATCAGATGCTGCAGAATACAGGGTATTCACTGTTTGCTGCAAATAGTTCAACCAATTTTCTCTAGGAATATCTAATTTACATAGCCTGACATAACTAAAATTGAAATTAGAATCTTCCAATATATAACGTGGGAGAGTTCATTCAGTCTACAATGGGTTAATACAAGTTAATAAGCAAATCAACAATTCGATATTTTGTAGAGGGCAAATAAATTTATGATATAGGTGCATTACAATCATTTTTGTTATATTAGATATTTAAACTCTACACTTTTTAAAGCTATGGTGCAAAAAAAAAACAACAACATATTGTGACATTCCATATTTAAATCTTCACTTACTGTGTACCAAAATGTTTGGTGAAAAAAAAAAAAAAAATATATATATATATATATATATATATATATAAAATAAAACAGTCATTTTGTTAAACCCGACATATAAATTCTACTCTTATTTATTGTGAACTAAAATGTTTGGTGCACAAAAAAAAAACAACAAAAAAAAACAAGAGCTGTCGGAGGACAGCGAGCTCGCCTGCTGGGTACATTTTATATTGTAACATTTTTATCATTAAGCCATATAATATAGGTCACACTGATCTAGATGTATCTGTATGTAAATCATTTTGTCACATAGATATAATAATCCAGGTATGACAATTCTCCATGAAATAGTAATAAAAATAAAAGGCAAAATCACTGAAGCATGAAATATAGGTCACAATGACCTAGATATAGTAAGTGGTCATTCATTGGGTCACATGGAACTAATATCCCAGGTGTGACATTTATCCAACAAATATTCAAGATATAAGGCAAAATCACTGAACCATGAAATATAGGTCACACCAACAGAGATATATTTTGACGTCAATAATCGGGTCACAAGGAACTAATATCCCAGGTGTGACATTTATCCAACAAATAGTATTCAAGATATAAGGCAAAATCACTGAACCATGAAATATAGGTCACAATGACCTAGATATAGTAAGTGGTCATTCATTGGGTCACATGGAACTAATATCCCAGGTGTGACATTTATCCAACAAATAGTATTCAAGATATAAGGCAAAATCACTGAACCATGAAATATAGGTCACACCAACAGAGATATATTTTGACGTCAATAATCGGGTCACAAGGAACTAATATCCCAGGTGTGACATTTATCCAACAAATAGTATTCAAGATATAAGGCAAAATCACTGAACCATGAAATATAGGTCACAATGACCTAGATATAGTAAGTGGTCATTCATTGGGTCACATGGAACTAATATCCCAGGTGTGACATTTATCCAACAAATAGTATTCAAGATATAAGGCAAAATCACTGAACCATGAAATATAGGTCACAATGACCTAGATATAGTAAGTGGTCATTCATTGGGTCACATGGAACTAATATCCCAGGTGTGACATTTATCCAACAAATAGTATTCAAGATATAAGGCAAAATCACTGAACCATGAAATATAGGTCACAATGACCTAGATATAGTAAGTGGTCATTCATTGGTTCACATGGAAGTAATATCCCAGGTGTGACATTTATCCAACAAATAGTATTCAAGATATAAGGCAAAATCACTGGACTGTGAAATCTAGGTGACCTTGACCGTAAAATGTAGGTCACCATGACCTTCACTCTCTTACACTTAAACTGATGTCACATAGTTAGCTGATGTATAACCAGTTGTGTCTATAACCTGTAGGCATATAAGATTTTACAAATGTGTCCTAGATTTTGACCCCTAGCCCCACCCCAAGGCCCACCCTGAGGTATGAACCCAGGGGTATGTTCTTTTGGAATCTCAGAAGACTCGTCCAGGTACCCAAATTCTAAATATGAATGCTCTATGAGGAGTGAAAGTCAAGATATAAGAATTTGAAAAACTTTAACACAGTATTACAAAGGTGTCCTAGATTCTGACCCCTAGCCCCACCCAGGGGCATGAACCCAGGGGTTTATTCTCTTGGAATCTCAGAAGACCCTCCAAGGTACCTAAGTTCCAAATTTGATGCCTCTGTGAGGAGTGACTGTTGAGATATAAGCATTTGAAAAACTTTAACGCAGTGTGACGGGAACGCAAACGCAAACGCAAACGCAAACGCAAACGTAAACGCAAACGCAAACATGGACGACCGGGGTGACTACAATAGCTCTCCTTGTACTTCGTACAGGCGAGCTAAAAACGCTTGTTTTATGCTTTGTTTTGGTTTTTCCAAGAAGCATTCTGGGAAAAGGTAGAGACAGAAGTGAAGTGTTGGAACATGGCAGTGCAAATAATTTCTGATGCTGCACTTTATGGGTATACATTTTCATGGTTAAGCTGCCAGTTCCTAATAGCAGGAAGGTGTCTTAGTGGTCAAGTGGTCTGAAAGTTTAGCTTACAGATCTAGACCACAGTTTTCAAGCAGAAGCATCTTATCTAGAGCTAAGGATGCATACAGCAAGCCTCCAATCACTGTGATGACAATTTGATCTCTGTAAGCTGATGCTTTAAACCACTCAGCCACTGAGAATAAGCATAGAATAATGACAATATTTTGAGTTACTAGGTTCTGTGCGAGCTATGACAACTGTACAAAAGGGTCAGATGCTTGTTGGGGTTCTGGATCCAACTTTATACAAACCTCAAAACAAATTCATAGCTCCAGATAAAAGGAGTAGCAAGATAAATATTTTTTCTTATTTCCATCATGAAAACATACCTATATAAGTTTGACCCCCTTAAACCCCACTTTTATATAGTAAAACTGGGGTTTACGGGGGTATACATTATTTTTCTTATTTTTGCTCAAAAACATGGATTGTTGGTCTCATTAGAGCTGCCTCGGTGAGGCAGTTCTAACGAGTGCCCACAATCTATGCTTTGAGCAGAAATTTGAAAAATATCAGAATTTTTTATCTGAAAATTTTCATTTTTGGTGGTAAAATTTTCAGTATATTTGAATAGGCGTGTTTTCGTAATGAATAAGAAAACTGCATCAAATTTAGTACTTTTTGGTTAGAAATCGAACCTTATCCAGAGCTATGCAAATGCTACAGAAGAAGTGTACCAATATAACTGTAAAACAAATGAGCCGCAATATGAGACAATGTACCTTTGGGCTTGTGCCCCCAGCATAGATTGAGATCAGCCAGCGCTTTGCTGGGCACAAGCAGTGCTGGCTGATGAGTCTCTTTGCTAGGCACAATATGGACAGCCAAGATTGCAACATTTCTTCGTGTAGACAAGAAAGACTCTGATCAGAAAGCATGGAACAGGCTGATTTGAGTCTTTGTTAGGCACATATGTCAGAAGGTATGGTTTCTCACATTGCAGCTCAAACATATCTAATATATTTGAAATTCATCACATACCAGTATCACAGATATGGTTTATTACATAGCAACAGATAAGGCACTTTTTTCATCAGAAAAATGCTGATATCGTTCTTACTTCACAACGAAAACATATGTTGTGGGTACTCATTAGAAGCACCTCACCAAGGCGCTTCTAATGAATACCCACAGCATATGTTTTTGTTGAGAATAAGAAAAATATTATGTGGATACCTCCTCTTATCTGTAGCTATGTTATTATACAGATATAAATACTAAATGATTAAAAGTGTGAGATAAAATCCAAGGAGCAAGCATGTAGATATCACTCAATATCGGAACACTTACTAACTTGATAATGCATGCTTACTCTGATGCCTTCGAATGTTACCATTACATGAAGATGTTTTGATGATGTCTTAGGACAATAGTATAGAGCAAAAACTTGTCAAGCATTTGTGTAAGCTCTAAATTTTACACAATAAAAATGCCTATTTTGAGGCTATGAACAACTGAAAATGAAGCAGAATATTTATAGCTATATAACAAAAGGGTTATTGCACTGACATTGGTGAATACTGCCCATAGCTGGGATATCAAAGGACACGAACTTGCAAGTGGCCTTTACTATCCTAATGAGGGGCAACAATATTCAATATCAGTGTAATAACCCTATATTACAGTGATCGTTGGGAGTTCTAGGAAGGGGCTGGTTTAATGGAAGATACAATATCGGATTAAAATGATTAGCTACTCACAGCATGCATATCATTCACTGGAACTATCAGAAAAAATGTTCAAAATATTAAACTATTACACAGTGAAATTTCTGAAACCGCTATTACAAGAAATTTATCATGAGTCTCATAGCTTCAGATAAGTACTTGCTTTCAACCATAACATATTGATATTTTTCTTATTACTCAAAAAAAACCAAAAAAAACCTGTGAACCTATTAAAAGTGCCTTACTGAATGCCTACAACATATGGATATTCAATGTTTTGTCATGAATATGACTTTTTATGTCATCAAGTTAAAAGATCATTTTTTTTATATTTCACTCCTAAAAATATCACTTTTTGGAAATGCATTATATTTGACTAATAATTTCTATATTTCATTACTGTAAATGTCCTAAATTTTTTCGAACAACAAAGTCTCTGAAAAAATGCAATATGCAAACAGTGCAGACCCAGATCAGACTGCTCCTGATCGGGGTCTACTCTGTTTGTCATTCCACTAACCTTTTAAAGAAACAACTGCGTAAAAAGCAAAATTTTAGCCCCAAAAAGTATGGAATAAAGTGTTTGAAATTTTAGGACCTTTACCCTAATTTGTATATAATGTATTTCATTATTCTTATTATTATTATTTGTTTTTGTTTTTAGAAAGGAGACAGATAATCATCCGAATATTTGGTTTATCTGGAGCTATGATGTATCTCTCAGCACTGCATCTGAAAGGACTTGCCCTGCAGGTGATGTTGAATGCCCCTTTTTCTGTAACTTGGCCCATTGTTTGTTTGTTTATTTTATTCAGGCTTTACATTGCTTTCAACAATCCAGTTATATCCCCAAGGTGCCTGGATGTGGCAGGGAGCTCAATGCTAACTTTTTAGAGTGCTGCCTCACTGAAATATCATGTCCCAGATACTTGACATGTTATTCCACCCAGTCACCTTATACTGACACAGAGCTGACCAGTTTTGATTCCTAGCTCTACTCTCTTAATGCTGAGTGCCAAGCAAAAGAACAACCAGTACCAAGCAATTATCAAGCTACCATAAAAAATTTTCTCTGATGGTGATTTCCTAAAGTTTATCAGATGACGATTTGGAGTTTTACAGCTTCTTCAACATTATCAGTCTTTGCGAAAACTTTTGATGTGCTACAGGACGGCTGTCAGTCAGACAGTAATATTCTCCAGGACAGAGGGAAAATCTGCAGGACAGACAAATTTTGGTTTCAACTGATAACAACTTAGGATTAGAAAATATAATTTTAGTGTTCAGATGATACTGTTTTAGTGCCTTTTTATCCAAAAAATGAAAAAAAAGGTCTATTATTAAAATGAGGAGTTTGAAAAGTGTTGCAGGACAGCTGTGAGACAGGCAGAAAATTTTAGCAGGACAAAAGGAAAATTTGCCTATTTTGTCAGACAGTCCTGCAGTTTTCGCGAAGACTGTTATCAGTCATACCAAGACAATGAAGCTGTAATAGTGGAAGGCTCTGTACAATGAAGCACTTACAGTGATCAGCTGGTCTGCCTGTAGCGCGATTTGATCCAAGGACCTCGTGATCTGAAGTCTGGTGCACTAACCACTCGGTCATGTGGACACTTCTAGCAATTTTGGGAGAAATGGCATTTGCCACTACCAAAATATTGTTATGGCACTGCTCTGACAAACCATTATTATATACAAATTTCATCAGTGTACCTTATTATGCTTGTCAAAAACCAGGGCCCAGTTTTACAAAGCATCTTTAGCTTAACGAGCTCGTTAGTGGTCAAAATGTTAACTGTTCTAGTAAGTACAATATCTAATTCACATGTATTTTTGCTGGAAAAATGTGAAAAGCTACTCACATTTTTTTCAGCAAAAATATTAGCATATGTGCCATATTTAATGATCAAATTTTTAACGATACATTAACTAAAGACATCCTTAGTTTTGAACAACTGGGCCCAGAGAAAGGGAAAAAAGAGATAGAAGAGATGAAAGAGAGGGACAGGGAAGAAAGAGGAACAGCATTGAAAGTGAAGAAACAGAAGAAATAAAAACATTTCCCCTCTACCCTTACTTGCTACAAGGATAGCAAGCATTGGCAACTGTAACCCAGTATCTTTATGAAGTATAATCAATGGTTCTGTGAAGCGTTCAAAGCCCCTTCCTGATATCAAAATCTGCCCTGCCCACTCAGATGTGGCTGTACCAAGGTAATCGTTACTCCAAATCACGAGATTTTCAGACACTATTTTCAGTATTTGTTGGCAATACATCACAACCTCTTTATAACACGATTGCTAGGATCCAAAGTGAAAACCATGTTAGGTAAACAACCTTGTTGTATCCAAATAAAAATGACTAGATTATATAGAAAAATGACCAGATTTTATAGAAAAATGACCATACCTGGTCATTTTTCTATATTTTGGACTGTGCTGTATCCAAACAAAAATGTCTAAATTATATAGAAAAATGACCATAAATGGTCATAAATGGTCATTTTTCTATATAATCTACACATTTTTGTTTTGGCTACAACACTTTTAGGGTCCATCTTTAAACCATCTTATATCTGAACTGTCTTATAATCAATTGTGTTATAAAGAAGTTCCCGTGTTAACTCATTTTTTACACTGCATCATACCAAATTTCATTTCATGAGGTGAACAAATTAAGAAGATATTGATCTACTGGGTTTTGTTTTGAACACTCCTTCAAACTTGTAAGGAGGCCTATTTGGTGATAATTCTGAGATTTTTTTTTCTTGTTTTTTTTTTCATAAAAATATATGTTGTGGGTACTTATTATAGAAGCGCCTCATCATAATTATGTTTTTATGGAGAACTGGAGAAAATTACCCAGAAATATCATCAAATACACCTCCTTAACAAGTCCCCTGAAATACAGTATAACCTCAATGGCTCGAACACGGATGGCTCGTTTACCGTGGATGATTCAAAATCTTTTTTCAATCCCTACAACATTCTTCCAACAGCTCAAGAAAACAAATATTTAGGGATTTTTTTCTTATTTTATCATGGAATTGTATGTTGTGTGTACTCATTAGAATTGCCTCATCGAGGCAATTCTAATGAGTACACACAACATACAATCATTGAGTAGAAAATCGAAAAGATTTCCCTAAATTATCGCTGTTTGCTTTCTGAACTGGTGCCATGATTAACCCTCAGTGGCTCGAACTACCCATGTTTCGAACGAATTTCCATGGTCCCAAAGATGTTCGAGCCATTGAGATTCGACTGTACTTACCTAGCACTAGTGAATTCTCCCCATGGATCTGTACCTCCCATTGGTTGTGCCGGCGCCTGTTGTTCAGAACTAGAACTTGATCCTAGAGGATCAAAACTTGAATCAAAACCTCCTAATAAATCAATGTTCTGGCTTTGAGTATTACTCTGACTAGCTCCTGTACTGGCCCCTGCTTGGCCTATTCTTGAACTTTCTGAGGAACCACCAAAGTCTAATAATAGATCAACATTGTTTGTATTATTTTGCACAGAATTTGAAGTGTCTGTTTGTCGGTGACTTATATCTGCTCCACTCTGTATGGAAGATGCGCCCCCTGGAGGTGGAACTTTGATCCCTCCCACTCCTCCTGGGGGTGGGGGTAAGAAGCCTACACCTCCAGCAGGTCTGGGTTTTGCCTTTTTTGGTGTTGTATTTTCTTCTTGGTTTTTCTTGGTCTGCAACAAAAAGTGCAAAAATAAGAAGTTAGATATTTTTGAAAAAATGTGGAATACTTCTAAAGACTTACTTGAAAATACTTAAGTTCAAATACTTTAACTTACACACATGCAGAAGCCTGGCAATATTGCTGTCATACCCAACATCCTATATATCAACTATAATAGAAGAACCAAGATGGAGAATACCCCAAACATAACCACCCTCTTTCCCTCTGTCTTTTTCATAATTTTTCAGTTACAAACAAAATCTTAAACATGTATATATGACAATTAGACGTTACTTGTTCTAAAGCTTAAACTGCCAATCACAATGATTGTCGTCTGCTTTGTCATCTGTTTGTGATTTTAAAAGTCATTTTTGCAAGGAGCAGTCTGATCAGGGTCCACACTGTTTGCCTGTATGCAAAAATAGGTTTGAAAAGTTTGCAAGAATATTCAGCAGCGGACATAAACAGATGACATTTTCAGATGCAGGTTTTCTTGGCGCTTTAAGGGTTAAGATAAAATATGTCAATGTGTAATATACAGTTGTATAGTTGTCACACCCATATTTGTTCATCATGTTTGCTGACTACATTGTAAGGTATATCAAGGGATGGTCCTCCCTAACACTAGATATATCATTTGACAGGGAGAATAAATGGGTTACTGAATAGTAACTGAAAAAAAAAAAGTACCCAAAACAAATGTTTTTGTGGTGAAATATGAAAAGTATCAACATTTTGGTTTAACCCATTAAAGATCGAATAAACTCTCCTACACTATATATTGGAAAAGTCCATTTTCGATTTTCGATATGTCAGGCTCTATTATATAGCTATTCCTAAAGAAAAAAGATTGAATTATATGCAAACAGTGGAGACCCTGATCAGACGCTGCATTCTGTCACATCTGATCTGGCACTGTTTACCAGGTACCCGTTTAGGGGTCTCCAGTCTTCAATGGGTTAAAAAACTGGCTTTTGCACAGCTGTGGCTAGCAAGTACACATTTTGCATAGGTAATGTAATGAGACAAGTCTGAGCAAGCAGTGTAGATCCACCTTAGATATAATGTAGGGTCTGATCAGGGGCTTCACTGCTTGCCACTCCTCTAGCAGAGTCAAGACAAATCAACAGATAGCGAAATGGACCATATTGTTCAAATTAAAGAAAGACAAGATGTTAAGTCCACTTCCTGTCAATGTGTTCTGTAGCATCAGATTTGAGTCTACACTTTCTGTTTTGGGCTACCTATCCCAATACTTAGGGTAATATTAAGGCTGGCACGATTAATCAGATAATCGATTAATTGATCAATAAATTCCACAAAAATGACTATCATTACAGATTTGCTAATAATCGATCATTTAATTTATGTGTTTTGTTACTTTACCGTATTTACCCTTAGTATTCAGAACCTACACTCCTTACCATACTTCATCTAAACTGCCCATTTGTGCAGCCGGATCAGATACTTCACTGGGCATATTTTGGTTAACGCAATTCAACAATGAAGACTGTGATCAGACTGTGCAAATATGCAGACTGATTTGAGTCTTCATTGAGCTCACATGCCAGAAGGTACATTTTTTCACAATGCAGTCCATATGGTTCATATATGGGCTGTGCCTTATGAAAACATGTCATCGGCCATATGTGGGCAGCGAAGGCCCAGATCAGCCTGCGCATCCCCACAGTCTGATCAAGGACTTCACTGTTTGCTAACAGAATTACTGGATACTACAGAATATATTACTGGAGAACAACGGCCCAGATGGTACTTAGTGCATGCACAGGATGATCTGATTCTGTGCAATCTGCGCATGCTCAAAGGCACTTTTTCGCTTAACATTGCACATACCAGGGGAGTTCAGTAAGTTTGTAGAACTCGGGGTTTAACTCACAGATTGGAAGATTGTTTCAACATTTTTTCGCTTAACATGGCACATACAGTCAACTCTCGTTATCTTGAACTCGCTTATATCAAATAATGGCTTATCTCAAAGTGAAAATCTGGTCCCTGTTTTAACACAGAGATCTACCAACAGGCAACAAAATATTGTGGAAAAGAGGAGAAATTGCTCCTTAGGAGCAATTTCTCCTCTTTTCCACTATATTTTCAGTATATCTCTAACTTAGGAGTTAAATTAAAGATTCATTCTGTTAAAGGTGGTTGTTCAATTATTTTTTTTCCTCAGTTCCGCAAATCTGTTATGTCGAAGTACGGATATCTCGAAGTGTTTTATTGAGTCCCTTGGATTTTGAGATAACAAGAGTCGACTGTATACAAAAATACTTACAGATATATTTATTCTAATGGTCTGTCCTTCTTTAAATCCTAAGTCTAACTTTGGTCCCTTTTCTAATTCTTTTATAGATTTCTCTGCATCTTTCTCTTGTTGCAAATGTCTAAAAAAAAGTGAAAGAAAGCATTAGATTCACAGCTCCAGAAAAGAGGGAAAGGCGCAGTAATAATTTAGGATAAATTATTTTTTTGAACGAAACATTGACCTTAAGCTCTTTAGGAGTGAGGCTTGCAATGTAAAAAGCTATGGCCCAACTGATAATATCTGTCCAAGTATCAAATAAATGTACCCAGGCATTGAAGAGACACAGATCTTTAAATTTACAATGTAGAACTTAACATTTTGAATGTGAAAAATCTCTCAGTCTGTGACTGGCCTCACGTCACTGAGGAGGTTTGTGGGGCTTATATCAGACAAAACTTTTAAATGTACCTGTTTCTAACATCCGTCCAAGTATCAAGTAAATCCAGCTAGACATTCAGGAGAAATAGATCTTCAAAAAGTTGTACATTAAGCTTTACAGCTTGTGGGCATTGTCCTAATATTGGGAGTAATGCAACAGCTCTTCCTGTATTATTGTATAGGTAAGCTGACATAACCAGTCAGATGGAGAGTTAGTTATTTTGCTAACTTGGACTTCCACAAGATATGGTCAGTCCATGACTTTGACCTCAGATGCATAGGAGGGGTAGGACTTGCACTAAACTGACCTTTTGTCATATCTTACATTAGTCCAACTTTCCAAGCATTAACTAAATCTACCCAAACATTTTAAAAACTTATAAAACTTCCTTCTAAGTCTGTATTGTTGTTGAGTTGAGGTTTAAAGTCACAATTTACAATATTTCAGGAATGTTGAGCTGTTGCCTCCAAACTTGTGGGACTTTTACCAGACCCGAGACACTGGAAATTTCAAGTCCTGTCTTAACCCTAGTCCTGCTAAACCCAAATATACCCTGCATTCTAATCAGTGTAGATCCAGATCAGTTTGCTTCTGTAGAACTGATCTGGATCTGCACTGTTTTTCACTAAGTATGAGAATTTATATCAACAACCTGGAACAAGTAATCTGATTGGCTGAAAATTAGAAGTGGGCTGGGCATCTTAATTTATTTAGCATGGCAAGGGTTAAGTCAGAGCTCCAGATGAGGCACTTTTTTTTTCAGCCAAACAGTACTTATATCTTCCTTATTTTTCCATTAAAACATATGTCTTGGGCACTCACAGAGTATGTTACCAAAGCGCTTCTAAGAGGTACCAACAAGCAAATTCCATAGGGAATTTATGTCCCCCACCTTATTTTTATTTGAGCTGTTAAAAATGGGTGAGTTAACCAGAGGACCATTGGTCCTGTGTCACTTACCTAAGTATTGAAGCAGAAAACCAGTGATAAAAATTAATTTCAGGATTCTGAAAAAAATACATGCATATCTTCAGACCATCCTTAAAGCACCTGTAAACTTTCAATAGGATTGGCTTAAAACTGTGGTAGGAGTTACGGGGACAAGGTACCTACTCCCTATTCGCTTCTGTAGTATTAGAACTCAAAAAATGTCTAAGTTAAAAATGCGGAAAAAGTGATAAAAAAATATTTCAGGATTCTGAAAAAACCACATGCACATCTTCAGGCCATCCTAAAAGCCCTTGTAAAGTTTCAAAAGGATCGGCCAAACACTGTGGGAGGAATTAAGGGGAAAAGGTACCTACTCCCTATACACTTCTGTAATATTAGAACTCAAAAAATGTCTTAAGTTAAAAATGCGGAAAAAGTAATAAAAAATTATTACAGGATTCTGAAAAATCCACATGCATATCTTCAGGCCATCCAAAAAGCCCATGTAAAGTTTCAAAAGGATCAGCCAAAAACTGTGGGAGGAGTTAAGGGGACAAGGTACCTACTCCCTGTAGACTTCTGCAATATTAGAACTCAAAAAATTTCTAAGTTCAAAAATGTGTAAAAAGTGGTAAAAGTGGTAAAAAATAATTTCAGGATTCTGAAAACAACCACATGCATATCTTCAGACCATCCTTAAAGCACCTGTTAAGTTTCAAAAGGATCGGCTTAAAACTGTGGTAGGAGTTACGGTTGACAAAGTACCTACTCCCTATACACTTCTGTGGTATTAGAACTTAAAAAAATGTCTCTAAGTTAAAAATGCGGAAGAAGTGATGAAAAATTATTTTAGGATCCTGAAAAAAACACATGCATATCTTCAGGCCATCCTAAAAGCCCATGTAAAGTTTCAAAAGGATCGGCCAAAAACTATGAGAGGAATTAAGGGGACAAGGTACCTACTCCCTATACACTTCTGTAACAGAACTCAAAAAATGTCTAAGTTAAAAATGCAGAAAAGGTGATAAAAAATAATTTCAGGATTCTGAAAAAAACCACATGCATATTTTCAGACCATCCTTAAAGCACCTGTAAAGTTTCAAAAGGATCGGACAAAAACTGTGGGAGGAGTTAAGGGGACAAGATACCTACTTAAAATTCGGAAACACGCACCACACACCACGGAAAGCCAAAAACAGTGTCCCTCCGCTTTTCTTCGAAAAGGCGGGGGACAAAAACATATGAGCCAGCGCAAGTCAAAACCTACAATAAATCCTGTGATCAGCAATGTCTCAGATCAGCGTTTACATCCACCAAGTATGGCATAGGTTCTCTTTTATCCCTTTTGATGGCAGAGGCTGTAGAAGGCACAAGCAATCAGCAAAGTCTCTGATCAGACAGCGCAGATGTGCAGACTGATCTGAGTCTTTGTTGGTGCACAAGTCACTATCCCCGTGCTTTTCGAAGAAAAAGTGAGGATATTGTGATACCCTTGTATGTCTGTCCGCCCTGCCATCCATCTGTAATGTCACACCATTGCTTCTAGGCCATTAAAGCTAGAATATCTAAACTTTCAAAGGCAATAGCCCTATGAATGAGGACTGGAGGAACACATTCAGAATTTTGATGTAACCCCTGGGGGCAAGGCCAGTGGGGTGTGGCCATGAAGGGCCCAAAATCAATTTTGTACAAACATAGTCATGTTGCATACCAAATTAAAATAATGAAGAGTAGAATACAGTGGTACAAAGTAAGAACCCTATGGACGAAGACATGAAGAACGCATTTGGAATTCTGATGTGTGCCGAGGTATGCGATGGTGCTGGCACGTGGATATGCTATGGCGCGCCATCCACTTGCTCTAGTTGTAGGTTTTGTCCTGCCCTGGCTCATGTTTTTGTGGAGAATACAAAAAGTATCATGTGACTATCCCCTTTTGTCTTCAGCTATACAGTTAGATTACAAGCTGCCCTGTTGCAGAGACAACAGACAGATGTGACAATTCTATTGCATAGTCTAACATATATTTATCAGCAGAAATATGAAAGCCCTAATGTAGGTAGTCAGTACAGACATTCACTCTTAAGAAATGTTCAAAATCAACAAGCTTTTAATGACATGTCAATATGAGAAAATAGCCCTATGTCATATATGAACAAAGCATGCACTGACTAGTCTGACTAGTTGATCAACTGCACCATCTGACCAGGGCCTACTTTATCAATACATTTTTTATACTACAAAAATCTCCATAAAAGGGTATTAGGTACATTTCTTCTTATTTCTAGTTTTTGAAAGCATATGTTGTGGGTACCCATTAGAAGCGCCTCAGTGAGGCGCTTCTAATGAGTGCCCACAACATATGTTTTCATTGAGAATTAAGAAAAATATCAATATTTTTTTTTATTTTTAAAAATTTGCCCTATCAAATTATGATACTAGAGTTAACACCAATTTTGTAAGGGAACAATGAAGACCCTGATAAGACAGCATGAATGTACAGACTGATTTAGGCGTTCATTGACTGCAAACATAACATGGATACTTTTTCAATATTGTTCTGTGTATCTATGAGTCATATAAAAAAAATGAAACAGCTGCCAAATTTCATTGCTGATTCAACTTCAAGACTAAGCAACAGCTGGAATTATGTTTAAGGGGAAGAGACATACTTTCACGCAGACAACTTTGCCAAATTGTTTTAGACTCCCTTCTGAAAATGGGCCTAATCTAAAGGAAAGAATTTGCTCCCTCTGGGAGCAAATTCTTTTCTTCTAGAGTAGACCCCTTTTCAGAACTGGAATGTATGAGGGGACGGGAACAGGGAGTAAAAAAAGTAGTCTCCCTTGTAAAAATGTTGCATAATCTTTCAAGTGTATCGGGCTCCCTTAATGTTTAACAAAAACATATGTTGTGGTACTCATCAGAAGCACCAAGTGTATCGGGTCCCCTTAATGTTTAACAAAAACATATGTTGTGGTATTCATCAGAAGCGCCTTGCCGAGGCGCTTCTAATGAATACCCACAACATGTTTTCGTGGAGAAATAAGAAAAATATCAATACTTCTGGATTGAGAAAAAGCATCTTACGAAGAGCTACTGTCCAAATACAAAGGGTAAATATACATGTAGTATATTTGTTTGTTTGTGTTGAGGTTTTACGGCCCAGTCAACCCAATGGGGTCATGTCGAGCGTGGTCAGTTTACCTAACCACACGTTTACTGGGCAGGCTTTGTCCTCCAAGCGGTTAACCAGTATTGTGCACATTCTTTCGCCAGAAACTGACAACTGCCCTTCTTGAATCAGCAGAAGGGAGAGAATGACCGTAGAAAATATTTCATGATCAATCTCCACGAAAGAATGTTGCCGACCTCGGCGGGGATCGAACCCGCGACCTCCTGGTCTCCAGTCGGACGCGCATCCAACTGAGCCACCGAGGCCGGCAAATATAGTATATAAAATGGAAACCACAGCACAGCAAAAGACACCAGCAGGTCACAAATGCTCCCTGAAATGTTCTAGGTCATGACCAGAATTTTGAACAAATCTGGATAAGCGGAATAGCTGGATAATTCTTTGTTATTTTTCCATAAAAGCATATGTTGTGGTACTCAGAGACACCTCCATATCAAATTATTTCCAGTGAGTGACCACAATGTTTTTTGCGAAAAAATAACAATATCATTAATTGTTGTTATTTTTGTTTTTCCTGAAAAAAAAGTGGTGTTCTACCCAGAACTAATATTTTTTATGATCTTTCCAACAGCATTTCAATTTGTCTAAGCCATTGATTTGCATACTCTGCATGCCACTATTTGCTAAGCTATGGATTCAAGGACTGCCCTGTGCATTTAGTCTTGCTGTGTGTCACTAAACATTGCCATAAATTACTTGAAGTGGTCCTGTAGCGCAACATTCAGATCAAATGAGTCCCCTCTGTCTTCAAACCCAATACCAATGAAAGCACTCCTTCCTGAAATACAGAAGATTACAGTTTGATTCAGCAGCAATATTTTAATTATAGATCTTGAAATGTACACTGGAACTACTTTATAAGATGGCTCATAAGACAGCTTCTGATATAAGACAATTTAAAAATGGACCCAAAAAGTGTTGTAGACAAACAAAAATGTACAGATTATATAATCTAAACATTTTTGTTTGTTGAATCCAAACAAAAATGTATAGGTTATACAGAAAAATGACAATTCTATGGTCATTTTTCTATATAATCTATACATTTTTGTTTGGATACTATATAACCCAGTTGTTTAGCCAACACTGTTTTTGCATTGGATTACAGCAATAGTGTTATAAATCGGTTGTGGCGTAACTACTACAAATTATTCTAGCCCATGGCATACTGAGTCTGCCAATTGTTTTCTAACATGGAATGAAAACTCCTTAGATTTGATCCCTGTAAACACCAAAGTCATAGGTCTAGATAAAAGAGGGTATCAAGTAAATATTTATCTTACTTCTCCATGAAAAGATATGTTGTGGGTACTCATTAGAAGCACCTCGCTGAGGCGCTTCTAATGAGTACCCACAACATATGTTTTTGATGAGAAATTAGAAAAATATCAATACTTTTGGACTAAAAAAAGCATCTTATCAAGAGCTATGAGCAAAGTACATGACTTTGACATTAAAGGGAAAAGTAATGTTGATAAAGAATGTACCTGAGGATGCAAGATTTTGACATACTGTGCATTTTGAGACAAATTTAATCAAAATTGGATGAAAAAAAACTGAGCTATTAAGGTCTGATGAGATCAAACTGCTTTTATTCATTGGTGTCGCCATTTTGAATATTTTTATGGACTTTGCTTGAAAGCTGCATAAATTTCTATCAGAAACAAGATTTTATTTCATAATTTGAAATGTTTAGAACCTCATTAACTATTCAAAATGGCACTGCCAATGAGAAAGGTTTTCAACTCTTTAAATGTCTTGAAATTCCTTAGTGTTTACCCGATTCTAATCAAATTTACATCAAAACAATTGATTTGTCAAGATCTTTCATCTCAGGTACATTTTTCCAGTAATCTTGTGTTTCCCTATAAATCTTTTGACGAAAACATGTCAGTTATTTTACTTTTTTCTTTTTGTAAAAAATGAAATAGACTGATAGCCAAATGTCACCCCATGTCTGAAGCATGTTAGAAATATTATAGCCTTTCTCACCATTTTACCAATTCCTGATATTGCAGCAAGTACAATTTCCACTGGAAATAACCAAGCCACAAGATAACAGGTACATTTGTACAAAAAGATTCAATATTAACTAGATGTACTGTAAATTCATTACTTAACACTATATCAGGGAATTTAACCAAACCTGATCGAAAGAAAAACTACCAGCTTTCAAATGAATTTGACAAAAAAGTAAGAGGTGCTGCAGACACCGACACACACACACAGGGATTGAGGAGTCAGTTCCATAATCCCCATCGGCCTGTGTTAGGTGACAATTACACCCAAGGAAATCTCTTTACAGGTACCCACATTCTCAAGTTATAACATAGCTCATGATAAAAGCTAGTTTTTAATCAAAATGTATTGGTACTTTTCTCATTTCTCCGAGAAAACATATGCTGTGGATACTTAACAGAATAACGTATCAGACATGCTTCTAACAAATGATATAAAATACAATCAAACTTCAATGGCTGGAACATTTTTGGGACCATGGAAATTTGATCTAGACAATGGGTAGTTCAAGCCTTTGAGGGTTAATCGTAATGCCAGGTCTGGAGACAAATGGGGATCATTTAGGGATGTCATTTTGATCTTCTATAAAATAATAGTATGTGGAGTGTACTCATTAGAAATGCATCAATGAGGCAATTCTAATGATTACACAGAACATACATTTTTATGATAATATAAGAACATTTTCCTTAAATTGCCGTAAATTTTTGTTTCCTTAAGTTATCGGAAGAATTTCCTAGGGTCTCAAAAAACAGTGCGAATCAGCCAGGGCCGTAAATGAGACATCAGCATCAGAGTCACTGAAATTTGACTGTTTATCTTTTTAATGAAGAAATTTAAAAAAAAAAAAAAAAAAACAACATTCATATCTATGGTGGTTATAGACTCCATATACCGTATTTGACCTAATTACCATATTGTACGTTTAAGTTTTTCAAAATTAATAGAAAAACCTGCAGTAAAATATCTTCCTAATAAAGGGACATTTTTAATGATGTGAGTGTGATATGTGTTCTGATTTTCTTTATACAAGTATATATTGTGGGTACTCATTTGAATACCTCGATAACTGTTTATAAAACCATATGTTGTGGGTTCTCATTTGAATTGCCTTGACTTGTCAAGGCAATTCAGATGAGTACCCACAATATATGCTCTTATAAAGCAGTAGATAACAGAACACAGACTGACTGCAATCTGAAGCCTACAAAATTGCTTGACTGTACGCTTATAGGGGTATGTGCAGTAAGTAGGTTGATTATGATAATTATGCAATTAATTATGTGTAAAAATAAAAATGAAATTTTACCACCATCATCTTTGATCCGTAAAACAAAATATCTACTTGAGTCCATGACAGCTTCTACGGCAATACCAGGATACTGCTCGACTGGACATTTGGCAAACAATTCTCCTGAAATAGTCGAATACTACATGTATATTTTTATAATGATACGGCTCTACTGAACATCTGTAAAACATTTCTCCCGAAATATTCAATCAACCATATCTAAATTAGAACACTGATCATAACCAAAGATGAGGCAGGGTATCCGAACAATACTTTTCTTATTTCTCCATGAAAATATATGTAGTGGGTACTCATTAGAAGCACCTCAATGAGGTGCTTCTAATGAGTACCATAACATATGTTATTGTAAACAAATAAGAAAAATGTCAACATTTTTTTGTTAAAAAATGTGCCTTATTTAAAGCTATAACTAATTGGTCTTTTGGCAAATAATTCTCTTGAAATGGTATATACACAAACACCATACTTCATCATCATGCCAGGATATTGCTATAACTTTTATGGCATTAAAGTTATGAAGCAGACACTAATTCCATACAAAATTTTACAAATTACCTTTCTCGGTCCATGCACATAGCCTGAAAAATTTACAAAAAGGCAAGACACCACAGCAAATGAAAATAGTTACAGTCCTTTTTCTGTGCCCACCATCTTTTTTCTCTGCACATCATCTTTTTTCTCAGCACATCATCTGATAATGCTTTACAGTCAGTACATTTGTAAATATATCTTAAATGGTCTTAAAGTAATAAGCAGATATGGATTCCTTATAAATGTAGACTTTATGAAAGGGCATAACATAGTTTGTTTGTTTGTGTTGAGGTTTTACGGCCCAGTCAACCCAATGGGGTCATGTCGAGCGCGGTCAGTTTACCTAACCACACATTTACTGGGCAGGCTCAGTCCTCTAAGCGGTTAACCAGTATTGTGCACATTCTTTTGCCAGAAACTGACAACTGCCCTTCTTGAATCAGCGGAAGGGAGAGAATGACCGTAGAAAATATTTCATGATCAATCTCCACGAAAGAATGTTGCCGACCTCAGCGGGGGTTGAACCCGCGACCTCCTGGTCTCCAGTCGGACGGCGCATCCAACTGAGCCAACGAGGCCGGGCATAACATAGTTGTACTGAAGTCTGTGGCTAAATGTTTTTTTAAGTTAGGCCATATAACATGAATAAACAAGAGGCCCACGGGCCACAACTCGCTCACCTGAGTGAAACCGCCACTGCAGATATGCAGATGGCATGCAACATTTTTCCAATACTCTTATGACAAGGCAATGGCTTAAACAGCTTTTGAAATATCTTGCTTACAAGGTTAACATGCTGAAATTTTCAAAACGTCACAAGTAAAACAAGTCACCCCCAATGCCTCCTACCAACTTTTGAGTCAACTGGCATTTCGGTGCAGTAGAAGAAGCAAAAAATAGATTTTCAAGATGGCTGCCATCTTGGATTTCCGATCGGAATGATTATAGCTATTTTTTGATCAACAAGTCACCCTGATGCTTCCTAATAAGTTTCAAGTCAATTGACTTTTAGGTTTAGGAGAAGAAGTGAAAAATAGATTTTCAAGATGGCTGTCATGGAGGCCATCTTGGATTTCCAATTGGCAGGATTTGAGCTATTTTTGATGTACAAGTCATCCCGATGCTTCCTAGCAAGTTTGGAGTCAATTGGCCTTTCGGTTCAGGAGAAGAAGCGAAAAATAGCTTTTCAAGATGGCTGCCATGGTGGCCATCTTGGATTTCTAATCAGCACAATTTTAGCTATTTTTGATTTATAAGTCACCCAAATGCTTCCTAACCAGTTTGGTCAACTGGCTTTTGGGTTTAGGAGTAGAAGTGAAAAACAGATTTTCAAGATGGCTGCCATGGCGGCCATCCTGGAATTTGGACCGACACGATTTTAGCTATATTTGATCTACAAGTCACCCTGATGCTTCCTAGCAAGTTTGGAGTCAATTGGCCTTTCGGTTCAGGAGAAGAAGCGAAAAAGATTTTCAAGATGGCGGCCATCTTGGATTTCCGATTGGAACGATTTTAGCTATTTGTTTTTTCTACATTTCACCCTGATGCTTCCTACCAAGTATCGAGTCAATTGGCCCTGGGGTGTAGGAAGAGTAGGCTTTTAAAGCAATTGTTCACGCCGCATGACGCACGCCGCATGACCCATGATGGACGATGGACATTGACTGACCACAATAGCTCACCATGCGCACTTCATGCTCAGGTGAGCTAAAAATCTGAGCAAATTTGGCTCAGTGGCTTCAGAGAAGTCGTCAAATTCTCAACAATTTTCCCATATAAATGTTATGGGGCTCATACAAATGCATAGGGAAGCAAACTTGACCTTGCCGTAAAAAGGTCAAATGTCAACGTACGATAATCTTTTTAGCAATTTTGGTAGATCTCCTGTCCCTGATGATTTGTGCACAGATTTAGCCCGAAGGCATCCTCAGTTCTGAAGAAGAAGATTTTTAAAGGGTCTTACCATATATGGGTATGGTGGCCATCTTGGTCGACCTACCGCGACCATTTTAGCAATCTTTCGTTCCCCTGACTTAAGAAGGCACAATATGAAATTTGAGCAAATTTGGCTCAGTGGCTTCAGAGAAGAAGAAATTTAAAATTCTCAACAATTTTCCTATTCAAATGTATTAGGCTCATATAAATGCATAGGGAAGCAAACTTGACCCTGCCATAAAAAGGTCAAATGTCAACGTACGACAATTCTTTTAGCAACTTTGGTAGACCTCTCGTTCCCGATGATTTGTGCAAAGATTCAGCCCCAAGGCATTCTCGGTTCTGGAGAAGAAGATTTTTAAAGGTTTTTACCATATATGGCCATGGCGGCAATCTTGGTCAACGGACCGCAACAATTTTAGCAATCTTTTGTTTCCCCACACTAAGGTGGCTCCATATGAAATTTGAACAAAATTAGCTCAGTGGCTTCAGAGGAGAAGTCGTTTGAAACTCTTAACAATTTTCCCATTCAAATGTATAGAGCTCATCCAAATGCATGGGGAAGCGAACTTGACCTTGCCGTAAAAAGGTCAAACGTCAACATACGACAATTCTTTTAGCAACTTTGGTTGACCTCTCGTCCCCGATGATTCATGCAAAGATTCAGGCCCAAGGCATCCTCGGTTATGGAGAAGAAGATTTTTAAAGGTTTTTACCATATATTTGCATGGCAGCCATCTTGGTCAATGGACCGCGACAATTTTAGCAATCTTTTGTTTCCCCACCCTAAGGTGGCTCCATATGAAATTTGAACAAAATTAGCTCAGAGGCTTCAGAGGAGAAGTCGTTTGAAAGTCTTAACAATTTTCCCATTCAAATGTATAGAGCTCATACAAATGCATAGGGAAGCGAACTTGACCTTGCCGTAAAAAGGTCAAACATCAACGTACGACAATTCTTTTAGCAACTTTGGTTGACCTCTTGTCCCTGATGATTCTTGCAAAGATTCAGCCCCAAGGCATCCTCGGTTATGGAGAAGAAGATTCTTAAAGGTTTTTACCATATATGGGCATGGCGGCCATCTTAGTCAACGGACCGCGACAATTTTAGCAATCTTTTGTTTCCCCACCCTAAGGTGGCTCCATATGAAATTTGAACAAAATTAGCTCAGAGGCTTCAGAGGAGAAGTCGTTTGAAACTCTTAACAATTTTCCCATTCAAATGTATAGAGCTCATATAAATGCATAGGGAAGCGAACTTGACCTTGCCGTAAAAAGGTCAAACGTCAAGGTACGACAATTCTTTTAGCAACTTTGGTTGACCTCCCGTCCCCGATGATTCATGCAAAGATTCAGCCCCAAGGCATCCTCGGTTATGGAGAAGAAGATTTTTAAAGGTTTTTATCATATATGGGCATGGCGGCCATCTTGGTCGACGGACCGCGACCATTTTAGCAATCTTTCGTTCCCCCACCCTAAGGAGGCTCCATATGAAATTTGAGCAAAATTGGTTCAGCGGCTTCAGAGGAGAAGTCGTTTGAAAATGTTAACGGACGGACGGACGAAAAGTGATCACAATAGCTCATCCTGAGCAGAGCTCAGGTGAGCTAAAAATATGTGTGTTTCAGGTTACATGGATTCTTTTTAAAAAGGGGGCAGCAGGTTGGAAAATATTTGTATTTTGTTAAAAGTTTTTATATGGGGTTAACAGGAAAATAATATGGCCGAATGGGGAAATCCCCACAAAATTCTTTAGGGTCAGTGGTGAAAAATTAGACATGGTCGGGTAACCTGAAACACACACTTTTTTTATTTTAGGCCTTAGGCAATGGATAGGAGTCCCATACACAATGTATAAGGGATGTAACAAATTAAAAAATGAAAACAGAGTTACCATTTTTGTTCCTTTTCACATAACCTTATACTCATTACTTTACATATGTACTGTGCTTTTAACAGTTTTGGCTATGAAGGAGACATGAATCTAAATAAAAACAGCCACAATTGAACAAAGGGACCAAACTCTGAAAACAAAATTCACACACTTTTTCAGGCGTTAACATTAGCCATGGCCAATATATCAATACACCACAACCCCTTTATAACACTATTGTTGGGGTCCATAGCGTAAACCGTGTTAGCTAAACAACCGTGTTATATCCAAATGAAAATGTATAGATTGTATTGAAAAATGACCATTTATGATCATTTTTCAATATAATCTATACATTTTTGGGATCCATCTTTGAATCGCCTTACATCAAAAACTGTGTTATAACGAACTGTGTTATAAAGAGGTTGAAGTGTATCTATTATGTATATGTATTACATGCTGTTTATAATAAAATAAAGATGTGGACAAAACAAAAAAAAAAAATAGCCACTGCCAAGGAAAATGTTTGAACACAGGGCCACATGTAGAATGCTAAATGAGCCAGGACATAACAAAACCTAAAATAAGACCTGTGTGACCAGCAAAGACTCAGATTAGCCTGAACATCCATCCAGTATTGCAAGGGTTCTTATTCATTCCTCCTTGGACATACTGGAGGCTGTAAAAAACACATGCAATCAGCAGTCTCTGATCAGACTGCCCAGATGCACAGGCTGATCTGTGTCCTCGCCAGTCGCACAAGCCTTATTGTAGGTTTTGTTGCGCTCTCTGGCTCAAATATCTTCCAAGGGACCCGAAAATGTTACAGCAATGAAACAAACACGTGTAACTTCTATTCTTGCATTTCTTTTTTTTTTGCACTATTCTGTTTAGAAATATCATTGAAAAGCCTGAACAATCTGATAAATTGTCATATTTAGAACATACATGTAGTATACCAGGGCTCAGTTGTTCAAAACTAACGATGTCGTTAGTTAACGATTCATTAAAATTTATATCAGGTGATGCGCAAATACCGTATGCTGAATTTTTTTGCTGAAAAAATGTGAGTAGCGTTTGCAGTGCAAAAGCTACTCACATTTTTTTTCAGCAAAAATATCAGAATATTGTATATTGAATCCGCTAAAATAGTTAACGAAATGATCCTTAATGAGCTTGTTAAGCTAACGATGCTTTGAACAACTGGACCCAGGACATTATTCTGCGAAAACTAGAAGTACTTCAATGTATACAGGAGTATAAAAATGAATATGTCTCAGGGCTCAACATAAGGAGTATCCTGTTAAATGTGTTTCTTTTTTTTCTTCATGAAAATACATGTTGTGGGTACTAAAATATTAAGAAGAGTCTTGCTGAGGTGCTTTTAATGGGTATCCCAAAACTGATGTTTTGAAAAGGAATTAAGAAAATATTAACACTTTCTGACTAAAAACAGTGCTTTATCTAGGGACCCAATGTCTATTATGCAATACCTGAGACTTTGTCTTCTAATTTAATAAATAGATCTTTTCCTTTAGCAACAACTCTAAGTCTTCCTGTCCAATCAGGCTGATCTAACTTCCATTCACTGGCTCTGAAATTAAAACTTTCTTCATCATTTATTCATTACCAAAACATGCATGCATATATAAAATCAAGTGGCATGTACTTCTTATATGCCACTTGATAAAATATATTGAAAATTTTACAACCAAAAAGGAGAATTTTCAAATAAAAAATTCTGATATTTTTCATGTTCCTGCTCAAAATGTAAGATTGTAGGTACTCATTAGAACTGTATCAGTGAGGCAGTTCTAATGAGTACCCACATTCTATGTTTTTTAGCAAAATAAGAAAAAATAATGTATACCAGGTAACCCTGTAAACCCCAATTTTACTATGTAAAAGTGGGGTTTAAGGGGGTCAAAATTATATACGCATGTTTTTGTGATGATTGCTGAAGTGCACGTCTAAGATACTGGCACCTTTTTATACCCTTGTCAATGGATGTGCCAGGAATAAAAAATATGCGATATTTTCACTCATTATAGTAGTCATTACACAGTGAATACTTTAACCATTTTAAGCATAACAAAATTTCTTATGGAAAATGCTTTTTTGGAGTTAGCGATGATTTTATGGAATTAAAAACCCTTAAGAAAAAAAAAATGTACAAATTGTTACAGTCTACATGTACGGTAATACAAAGTCAAGTTATAACCAATATAGAAAGCTCCAGGGCAGACAAATATGTGTCGGAATTTTACTCAAATGCCACTCTATAGTTCTGAACTTGATCATGCTAGGTGTATCTCACACAGTTTTTCTATACAGAGGTTTTTATTTTTCATAATGTTCATAACTCATGGTGTCTGCAAGGAAGGTACATTTTACCTGACTTAAATAACTCAGGGGAACTGATGTAACTTTCAAGTTTGTATGTCACCTAAAGCCTGAGACCTATTACAATACATGTATTTAATTTTAAGTATATTAAATGGCAAATGCTGAACTAGTTTTATCATTCAATATTTCAATACATTTTCTAAATTATCGCTTTAATATGTTAATGTGATTTAATACAATACTGTAAAAAAAACAAAACAAAACTGGAGGCTATATCAGTGTATTCAGTCCGGTGATTTTCGTCCATGCAAAGGATTTTCCATTTAACTACACATTCAATTGTAATATCCTAAAATATTCTAATCACAATTGACCAAAACAACATTATTTCAAAGAATCACCAAATTTTGGGCACTTACATTAGAGATATCGATGACTTCCACAGTGCTTTCTGTGATTTCCATGGTGATTTTGGTTTATTGTGTTACCCAAATGTAATCATGGTAAATTGATAACTGGACCCTTGGGAATAATGGCTGGGCCCAAGAATCTTTTATGCCCATGCTAGAGCAATATGCACAGCAGATTTAGATTGGTTATAATAGGCTCCCAGCCAAAAATAAAATCAGATTGAATCTATATCAGGCATAAAAACAAATAGCTGTGTTTCCACTAACATGCTGAAAAAAAATTTGGTCGGTAGGTGGGAGAAACTTTTTTTTTTATTTTTCTATTTTTTTCCCAGAAAAGAACAGGGTTCCTATCTGGGATCTCCACACCAAAAGAAACATACTCCAACTCGAAACGGTTCAACGTAGGGCTGCCAGACAAACCACAAGTAATTTTGATTACAGGTCAAGTGTGACAACCATGCTCCAAGAATTAGGCTGGCGGACCCTTGAACAGAGACGGGCAGATGTGCATCTTTGCTTGTTTTCCAACTCTAGGCACTGTCACTCATTGACTTTCAGACAGATCCTTACATCCCATGATTTTTACAAATACTCATTTTATCCCCTTACAATTGTCCAGTGGAATGCCCTACCCCAGAATGTTTTTTGTCTACCAACCCTTGATTCATTCAGGGAAGCAGTTGGTAGACTGCAGCATTCAAGGCCTTAGATCCAGAGGTAGTTGTTTTTAACCTGATTTTAAACTCCACTAATCTATTTTAACCTATCATCTTTTATCCACTTAATCATGTTAATTATTTTACTTTTCTCATTTCAGATTACTTTTCTGTCTGTTCTCGCTTGATGCGTGTCCCTGCCTATAATGCCCTCACAGGCGTAATGCAGTATATAGACAAAGGAAAGAAAGAATGGGACGGGCTTGAATTTTATGAAAATACAGGTATTGCTTTATTTTTTGATTTTGCTTTTTTTACTGATAAAAAAATAGCGGAGTTGGGTTTGAAACAGGGTCAGTCGGGTTAGTGGAAACACAGCTATTTTATTTATGCCTCACTGACAGTTCTCTAACCACACTGGTTGAACCCATCTCAGAAATATCCTTCAGTTTTGTAACTTCCCTTCGAATCATTCCTGTATTAGACTGAATTTATTGGCTTCAAATCAGAAAAGTATGGGTAACAACACACGAAACAGAGGAAGAAAAAAACAAAAAAACACTCCGTTTGTATGACGCAGAAATTGTCACGTATTATTAATTTGTTTTACCCCACCCACCATTTCTACTGTAAAATGAAACCAGATTACGCCCCTTCAGTAAAATATCGATCCAATCTACGATGTGGTTGGTCAAGGAAATTCACCGGTTATGAAATATTACTAATTGAAAATGTTTTGTTTACCTATATCCTCTGTTAGAAGGACGAGGAGGTATTCTAAATACATGAACTTGTGGTTTAACACACAAGATACTTTCGTATTCCACACTCGCCATCTTTGACAACCGGAAATACAACGCATATCCAATAAGAGAGTTATGTCCCTTAGGTATGGGTCGTTTAAAAAGTAGGCTACAAGCACAATTATTTTAAAGCTGTCGGGGTTTTGAGATTTAGAGTTGAATGCTTTCTTACTGCATTTGAGAAACACTGTATTATTGTTGATGATTCTGTTGTTTAAAAAAATGACTTTTTGAGGTTCACCTAAAATATGGAAAAAGACTACTTTATATATATGCTTTCTTACTGCATTTGAGAAACACTGTATTATTGTTGATGACTGTTGTTAAAAAACTGACTTTGGAGGTTCACCGAAAACATGGAAAAAAGACTACTGTATATATATATATATATATATATATATATATATATATATATATATATATATATATATATATATATATATATATATCCTTCCTTCCTTGTTCCCTCATACTTCATTCTCTCTGAAATAAGTAGACTATATTTACTTATTTCACCTTTCACTTTCTTTCTTTCTTCATTCATTCTCTCTTTCTTTCTTTCTTTCTTTTCAATGATCATGTTTGACCATCATGTCAGTGGGGTGCGCGATTCCGGGGTGCGGCTATATATCTAGCTTCCCCTAAAAGAGACATTGGCAAACAATGAAAACCCAGGTCAAATGCGGCATCTGATCACAACTTACACAACGGGATTTTCTGTAAGCCTTTCAATAAATAGACTTACGCAGACATCCAGGCCTTATATTGCAAATGGAGCCTCTCTCTCTCTCTCTCTCTCTCTCTCTCTCTCTCTCTCTCTCTCTCTCTCTCTCTACACAAATTAATATTTCGTTCCCATCCATTAATAATTCGATATCCCTCGGATTCTTAGTTCGTTCCCACAAATCAATAATCCATTCCAACTGACTGTGACTGAAGAAAAAAAAAAAAAAAAAAAAAAAAAAAAAAAAAAATCATGGTTTCAACTTGGATTGGACAACGCGATCCAATACAACTTGGATCCATCTGTCTCAGTTTTTCAGGACAACTGTAGTTGGAAAAAAATAGACCGGTAAAGAAAATATCCCCTTCGAGTGCCCCGACCGGGGATCGAACCAGATACCCCTGGATCTGTAATCGAGCGTCATAACCACCGGGGGCTAAAAGGTCTGGAGGCAAATGGCGATATTTTAGGGATTTTTTACCTTCTAGACAATAATGCCTCATTAAGGCGATTCTAATGAGTACACAGACTATACATTTTATGAAAAAAGAAGAATTTTTTCCTAAAATATTCATAAATATTTCCTATCAAGAGAATTTTCTAGGGACTCTAAACCGAGATGGAATTAGCCATGGTAAACGAGCTATCCGTGTTCGAGTCATTGAGGTTTCACTGTATATGCAGCTCCTGATCAGACACCTTGTTATGTGGGGTCTGATAATGACCCGCACGCCTTTCAGAAATCCATTTTGATATTGTGACGGATTAACTTATGGGGATTCAACATGTTTGGTAAATATTCTGCTTTTTTTTAATTTTTTACAAGGGAGACGACTTTCGTGATCTCCTGTTTGTTTTTCTGTACTCCAAGACCCTTGTTAAAAGGGGATCTAAAAGAAAAGAAAGAAAACTGATTCTCTTCCTTTTAGAGTAGACCCCTTTTTAGAAGGATGGTAAAACCCTTTTGACAAAATTGCCTCCCCTGAACATGTATCCGTTCTCCTTAAAATCGCGGTAAACGAGTCGTATTGTTGGGTACAGACAACCCTCTTTATACCAACACTCGATACAACCACAAAATTCGTTAAAATGACTGTCATGAAACCTTCGCTTAAAAAGGCAACAAGTAGTCACAAATTATGCAAGATTATTGTATTAAATACTTAAAAAACCCATATGTTTTGGATATTTGTTAGAATCGCCTCAGTGAGGTGATTCTAACAAATATCCTAAATATATGTTCTATGAGGAAATAAAAACAAAACAAGACCTTTCTTACATATCAGTCTGCTCATAAAGTATTCTGTACAACAGCAAACCCATTTTAATGGGAACGTCTCTGGGAACGAATACTGTCGTTGTAACGAGGATTCACTGTACAAACGTTTATTTGCTGGTCAGTAGTGAGTGCAAAAGCAGGATACCTAGAAAAATTATAAATAGATGTTTTTCTAGCCTTCAAAATGTAGGGTAAAGACAGGGAGTAGGTCCCTTCTCACGTAACATGCAACGTATAAAGATATATACTATCCCATTTCTCAATACTGCAGAAAACATACCATCACGAAACCATGCCTATATATTTTTTACCCCCTTCAACCCCACTTTTATATAGTAAAACTGGGGTTTATAGGGGTATACATTATTTTCCTTATTTGTGCTCAAAAACATAGATTGTGGGTACTCGTTAGAACCGCCTGGGCGGGGCGGTTCTAACGAGTACCCACAATCTTTGTTTTGAGCAAAAGTATAAAAAATATCAGACTTTTTTTTGTCTGAAAATTTTCAATTTTTGGAGGTGATTTTTTCTAAATATTTGAATAGGCGTGTTTTCGTAATGAAACACACACGCAGGCACGCGCACATACACATACACATACACATGAAAAGACGCGACCATCCGCACTCCCGGCTTACGTGAGAGTTTGTCCCTCACATTCTTGCCTCCTTTTCTCCCTCTTCTTCTCTTCTTCTTCCTCGTCTTTTTGAAAAGGCGTGCACCGATATGCGATATTTAACAATATTCAGTGTCCAATAATAATAATAAAATAAAAATAATAAAAAAAAAAAAAAAAAAAAAAAAAAAAAATACAGCGGAATAAATGTGAAAAAAGGGGACAGTAATGCAACACCACATTCAAAGAAAATCCGCCGTTCTCCCTGTGATTTAAAATGCTTAGCGCGTAAAATCGTTCTGAAACACCGATAAAACCAATTGGTCAATTCTGCAAGGCATATTAAAGGTTCCATATTCCTAAAAAAAAAAAAAAATGACATTTTAGTATCCAAGAAAGGTGAAAGAAATTGATATATGGTATTCATACAGTTATAAAATGTGACACCTGACAGCCTGTAAAATTTCAGCTAGTCTCTCGTTCTTGAACTGGATCAAAAATGAAATGATTTTTTTATCGTATCTTTGAATTATTCTTGCCAACATCAATTCAGAGATACGATGAAAATCATTTCATTTTTACCCAGTTCGAAAACGAGAGACTAACTGAAACTTTACAGGCTGTCAGATATGCCACATTTTAGGATCGTATTGATACTATATATCAATTTATTAAACCTTTCTTGGATAACAAATGTCTATTTTTTTGGAATATGGAGCTTTTTAAGGGAAAACTACAAGATAAGAGAGGCTCCCTGACCGAGTGGTTAGAGCGTATTCCTGCAGATTTGAGGTATGAGGGTTTCGAGTCTAGTTTAGGCCATTAAAGGATCAACACTCTCTTATCTATGCTCACTCGCATGATTCCTCTTCCTGGGAAATAAAATGGCAGCAAAAAAAAAAAAAAAAAGAAAGAAAAGAGAGAGAACGGGGCCTGCCGTTCTTAGGCTCATGCCTTAGATACGAAGGACTAACTCCCGCCGCCATATATGACCGCAGCCCCGGGTACAGCATTATAAAGGCCGGCCTCGGTGGCTCAGTTGAATGCGCCGTCCGACTGGAGACCAGGAGGCTGCGGGTTCAACCCCCGCCGAGGTCGACAACATTCTTTCGTGGAAATTGATCATGAAATATTTTCTACGGGCATTCTCTCCTTTCCACTGATTCAAGAAGGGCAGTTGTCAGTTTCTGGCAAAAGAATGTGCACAATACTGGTTCACCGCTTAGTGGTTAGGTAAACTGACCGCGCTCGATATGCCCCCATTGGGTTGACTGGGCCGTAAAACCTCAACACAAACAAACAAAACGGCATTATAAGACAAATAAAGTAAACCAGCTGATAGAGTATATACCATTACGAAAACATACCCATTAAGTATAATGGCACGTTTTATGGCTGCAAAAACGAAAAGTTTCAGATGAAAAAAAAATGTGATTTCTTTTTTTTTTTTTTTTTTTTTTTTTTTTTTTTTTGTTTGCTCGAAACAGAGATTGTGGGTACTCGTTAGAACCGCCTCATCGAGGCGGTTCTAACGGGTACCCACAATCTAAGTTTTATAGCAGAAATAAGAGAATAATCTTTACCCCTGCAAACTCATTTTATTTTTCTATATAAAAGTGGGGTTTGAGGGGGTCAAAATTAAATAGACATGTTTTCGTGATCCCATCACGAAAACATGCCTATATAATTTTGACCCCCTTAAACCCCACTTTTATATAGTAAAACTGGGGTTTACAGGGTTATACATTATTTTTCTTATTTCTGCTCAAGAACATAGATTGCGGGTACTCTTTAGAACCGCCTCACTATGTTTTAAGCAGAAATATGAAAAGTATCAGAGTTTTTATCTGAAAATTTTCAGTTTTTTTTTGGAGGTGAAATTTTCTATATATTTGACTAGGCGTGTTTTTGTAATGTATTAGGTTAAAATATGAAGTAAATAGGGTAATCTGGTTGGTAAAGTCTATAGGGCTTATATATAGGCTAAATATAGGGTAAAGTCGGTTAACTAGTCGGTAAAATCTATTTAATCGAATCTTGTTGTAAAATGGAAATGGGATATCCACCAACTTCTTGTACAACGTAGATTACACAATCTAACTCGAAATTAAAAATGTCCCTCATTTATAGATAACAATTAGACGATAAATGTACAATTAACGAAATCCAATTTCAGTCAGAGGGTTATTGATTATCCCACACTCAATGACAGTAATACAGTAGTATTATGAAATTTATTTCACATTTATGACTACCTCAGCTGACCGTCAACAGCGGCGGCACGCCTTACGTCCATATTTAATTGTTCATCATTGCTTTTGATTGGTTATTTACTACATATGACAATAGTGAACTTATGTGACGATCCTTTCTCTATTGAAAATAAACATATAACAATACAGCGGTCGCTCTTTATTCATTTGTGCCGTATAATTTTGTTTGTATATATTATTCTGAGGATTTTTCTAATTTTTTTTCTCGGTCAGACATTATATTTATTTTTATTTATTTAGACTGGTCAGCTCTCGTCTTAACCCTTAAAATGCCAATGACAACTGCAGCAGACGGCATTTTGATTTTACATATTTTTTTTTTTCAGAGGAAACAATGCTTGCCATTTCATGTGAATCGTCTGCTAGGCAGATGATTCACATGAACCGCCAAGTCTTATTTCCTCTGAAAATTAATACTAATAACAATAAATAAAATGACATCTGCTACAAGTTTGCTTCGCATATTATAAATTGCAGCTTGATATATATGCTTATCTGAAGGAGGAATCTAAAGACTGGATTGGCTACTGAACTAAAATAAAAACAACAACTACAACAGCTACAACGGTAAAAAACAACGGCTGTAACAAAACTGACACTCAGGCTATATAAAATACTTTTTAAACGTTATATGTGGAAACTTCAGGCACACCATCAGTGAAACAGGAATAAAATAAACCTAATAAAATGGAAATACTTATAAGAGTAGCCGTGCTTTCAATCTGTTTTCATTTGTCTACCTCACAACTGACACAATTAGCATTTCAAAGAGGTAAGAATACTATTTTATTCATTTGTTTTCAATTTTTTAACTAAAAGTAGGTACTGAAGTATATTTAAACTAGCTCCTAGACCTTGATGTCGTTTTTTATCACTTCTTACTATACGCTGATTTAAATTTATGTATGATTGTATAGCTAGTCTATCATAGTTGGTATGTGATATCAAGATACCTCCAAGATGAGTTGCTTCTATCAAAGAGGTGAGACAAGCAGTAAGCAGTAGATGTCCCTTTATTCATTAAGTAAATTAATAATTATAATTCATTGATGAAAATAACATTGATATCCGACTTGTAGCTAATCTAAAGTGTATTGTGTAAGCGGTTAGGAACCGAGACCATAAGGCTCTTGGTATAAAGATTCCCGCGTTATGTGTTCGAAACATCCTACATTTGTATATACACCTTTCCTTTCACAGATTTTTCTTAGTATTCACAGAAAATAATATTTAACATTTCATTCAATTTTCTATGTAAAATAAAAACACTTTCTATTTTGGACCCTTTCTAATGTGCTTGCAGAAAGTTTGGCTCTGCCCCTTTTCAGTGGGCGGTTTGATAAATACACAACTTTTCAAAACTATTTCTGAGGTTTTTACACAGCCATAAGAACTTGATTCATTCATCCAGAATTGAGGTACATGTAACACTCCACACTTCACCATTGTATACAGAGTGGTTAGAGCGTAAAATAAGAACAAATGGGGAATAAGGAGCGAGGGTTAGATATTTTTTGTTAGTTCACGTGATTGGGTACAGAAGCCACGGTATCGTGTGCCAGCAGTTTAGAGCATGAACCATATGCATTTTGTTACAAAAGGCTGCTCCACAAAACTGTGAAAAGAGCAGGTTCTGGTCAGTTGTTATTTAGACTGACCCAGATGCAGATTCTGACCATTACGAAAACACACCTATTCAAATATACTTAAAATTTTACCACCAAAAAAAATAAAATTTTTAGATAAAAAATTCTGATATTTTTCATATGTCTGCTCAAAACATAGATTGTGGGTACTCATCATTAGAACCGCCTCGCCGAGGCGGTTCTAACGAGTACCCACAATCTATGTTTTTGCGCAGAAATAAGAAAAATAATGTATACCCCTGTAAACCCCAGTTTTACTATATAAAAGTGGGGTTTAAGGGGGTCAAAATTATATAGGTATGTTTTCGTGATGGTAACTAGTTAATGATTTTTGAAGCAAGCATTCACGCAGTCTGATGAGAATCTTCACTGGCCGCATTTTGGATAGCCAAGGATGCAAAGTTTCTTTATGCGGACAGCGAAGACTCTGATCAGACTGCACGGATGCGCAGGCTTATCTGAGTCGTCGTTGGGCGCACATCTTAGAAAGTATGTTTTTGACGTTACGTTTCATTTATCATGTTTATGGTATGTATTTCGTATCGTTTGATCTAGGCTTTATTGACGCGATGAATATAGACAGTCATTATTTGACATATTAACATCGGAGTGGAATTCAATAAATACAATGATTATGTGATTTATGTAATTAATTCAATAATTATACATGTATATTTTAAGAGGACTATAATTTTAGAATAATATATTAATATCAATGAGTATACATGTACTTCTAAGATACGACAGAGAGATTGCGGTGCATACTACAAGTATACAACTGTTTCTATTATCATTTACTAAATGTACTTTCTTTTCGGGGATACATGTAACAATGTAATACACATAGTATCCCCACTTACACTTAACTAGTAGAAAACCACATGTGCATTTTATAGCATTTTTTTTTATCTGTCCAGCAGTTTTGGAACCTAAAAGAAAACGCAATACACTGCGTCTTAAAATGATCAACATTTCATCAAGCGTACTGTACACGAACACATACGGCTGTTTTAGACTTAAACGAAGTAAAATGAATTAGCCACTTATTAGCGAAATTATTGTTTACGTGCACCAAGGAAACTTCTAAAAAAAATAAAAAAAATAAAATAAAATCTCCCTAATATCGATTCCAAAATAGGGCATAAAGTAAATTTCCTCTAAGAGCAAATTCCATCCATTAAGAGTTATTGTCCCCCGCCTTTTCGAAGAAAAGCGGAGGGACACTGTTTTCGGCTTTCCGTGGTGCGTGGTGCGTGGCGCGTGGTGCGTGGTGCGTGGTTCCGAACTTTTAGTAGGTACCTTGTCCCCTTAACTCCTCCCACAGTTTTTGTCCGATCCTTTTGAAACTTAAAAGGGGTTTTTAAGATGGTCTGAAGATATGCATGTGGTATTTTCAGAATCCTGAAATTATTTTTTGTTCACTTTGTACACATTTTGAACTTAGACATTTTTGAGTTCTAATATTACAGAAGTCTATAGGGAGTAGGCACCTTGTCCCCTTAACTCCTCCCATAGTTTTTGGCCGATCCTTTCGAAACTTTACATGGGCTTTTAGAATGGCCTGAAGATATGCATGTGGATTTTTTCAGAATCCTGAAATAATTTTTTATTACTCTTTCTGCATTTTGAACTTAGACATTTTTTGAGTTCTAATATTATAGAAGTGTATAGGGAGTAGGTACCTTGACCCCTTAACTCCTCCGACAGTTTTAGGCCGATCCTTTTGAAACTTTACATGGGCTTTTAGAATGGACTGAAGATATGCAAGTGATTTCTTCAGAATCCTGAAATAATTTTTTATTACTTTTTCCGCATTTTTAACTTAGACATTTTTTGAGCTCTAATACTATAGAAGCGTATAGGGAGTAGGTACCTTGTCCCCGTAACTCCTACCACAGTTTTAAGCCGATCCTTTTGAAACTTTACAGGTGTTTTAAGAATGGCCTGAAAATATGCATGTGGATTTTTCAGATTCCTGAAATAATATTTTATTACTTTTTCCGCATTTTTAACTTAGACATTTTTTGAGTTCTAATATTACAGAAGTCTATAGGGAGTAGGTACCTTCTCCCCTTAACTCCTCCGACAGTTTTTAGCCGATCCTTTTGAAACTTTACATGGGCTTTTAGAATGGTCTGAAAATATGCATGTGTTTTTTTTCAGAATCCTGAAATAGTCTTTTATTACTTTTATCGCATTTTTAACTTAGACATTTTTTTCAGCTCTAATACTACAGAAGCGTATAGGGAGTAGGTACCTTGTCCCCGTAACTCCTACCACAGTTTTAAGCCGATCCTTTTGAAACTTTACAGGTGTTTTAAGGATGGTCTGAAGATATGCATGTGGTTTTTTTCAGAATCCTGAAATTATTTTTTATCCCTGGTTTCCTGCTTCAATACTTAGGTAAGTGATACAGGACCACTGGTCCTCTGGTTAACTTCCCCTTCTAACAGCTCAAATAAAAATAAGGCGGGGGACATAAATTCCCTATGGAATTTGCTTGTTTATATTTTGAAAGCAATATTTTTTCCTTAAGAGCAGGCCCTATGGTAAAGAAGCGAAATAGTATGTCTACAATGAGCCATAACGTCTGAAAGCGTACCTCGGGCATGTGCGTCCAGCGAAGATTCAAATCAGACTGCGCATTCGCACAGTCTGATTGGAATCTTTTCTGGGCGCATCTTTGATAAGCAATGATGCAGAGTTTCTTCATGCGGACAACAAAGACGCTGATCAGATTGCGCGGATGCGCAGGTTGACTTTCGCGCGCACATGGCCGAAGGCTCGTTTTCCGACCTTGAGGCTCAAATGATAGATTTTGACAGATACGTGTAGTAAACGTTACTTTATGAATGACCCGCGTCAAGCGAAAAGTTGCCTTCGAGTGAAATGCACAGATTCGACTATCATGTTATGAGTTATGAGCATGCTGGCCTTGCGGTTCTTATCGTCAGAATCAGACTGGAATAAGTTCCGGATATAGTGGCAAAGAACCCAAAACCATTACGAAAACACGCCTATTCAAATATATTGTAAATTTCAACTCCAAAAAAACTGAAATTTTTCAGATGAAAAACTCTGATATTTTTCATATATCTGCTCCAAACATAGATTGTTGGTACTCGTTAGAACCGCCTCGGCGAGGCGGTTCTAACGAGTACCCACAATCTATGTTTTCGAACAGAAATAAGAAAAATAATGTATACCCCTGTAAACCCCAGTTTTACTATATAAAAGTGGGGTTTAAGGGGATCAAAATTATATAGGCGTGTTTTCGTGATGAATGCATAAAAGCTTAAATTCATACCCCAAAGAAATACCAGAACAAGTGAAAATACGACACACCAAACCAACGGCAACACTCAGTACATCTTTATATCAAGAAATACTGATTTCCTTCTCCCAACCCCATACCCTTAGGAGGGCGATAGGTGCCTATTGTGTATTGCAGCATGAAACTCTTTCCAAGAACACAATTCCTTATTCAAATTACAGTTGTGGTGTAGACCCCTGATCAGACGCAGCGTTATGCGGCATCTGATTCGGGTCTCTACCTTTTGCCATCGTTCCTTTTATGGGGCACTCGGCATAAATAGGTTAACTTCCTATGTAGTAATACTCCATTCCGTAGATGACCAACAATAAAATAGGGACTACAGCAACATCTAATAAAACGTCCATAATGCCTTTCATCTTTGACATCGGAACACGGAAAGCTGTTGATAATTTACAAGCATGATGCATGTATAACATGGGTGAAAAGACACCGCACTACTTATTGTGCGGAGTTATTTTACACTGTTACAGCGTGTTAACAAGTAGTTCGTGACAGGTCGCCAGTTGTTTAAATGGAATGCTTCGAATAACCAGGAAACTCTTGACAATTTCAAAGTAAAGGCCACACATATGAGTTTATAATGTATATGTATTCACACAACTTTAGAAATAGCAGTTACACCATGAAAATAAATGTTGTTAACTTATGATCTGGGTATACCAAGAGACTCTGCCGCCATTTGTCAATATACGAAAACATTTGGAGGTAAGGATTCGCTTCTCCCCTGGTATTTAAATCCTAAATTTCAAAAACAGGGCCTTATTCGCTCTCAGAAACTGGAAATTAAAAAAAAAAAAAAAATCACACACACACACACACACACACACACACACACACACACACACACACACACACACACACACACACACACACACACACACACACACACACACACACACAAGGAAAAAAAAAAAAAAAAAAAAAAAAAAAAAATTGAGTTGTAATTTCCAGACGTATTATGCGTTAAATAGTTATTGCCAAACCACTGTAAATAGCAATTATCCATTAAAATGTCTATCAATAGCGAATATACGTTAAAAAAGCTATTTTCAGACGTCTGCATAGCAATAGTGAATACTGTTAAAATCGCCAGACTTATGCTTGGCAATTCTCTGCTCATATGATTTGATGGTAGTGCAGCTACCTATGAAAAATACTGTCTAACCTGGAAAATATCCTGAAATTTTATACATTGTTTTGGCTGCGTCAGGCGAAAACGTGTCTTCGAGCATATGCGGAGAGCGAAAGCCCAGATCAGCTGCGCAGAGCCTTCACTATAAGATAACAAAATCATTGGACACTACGCATCACGAAAACATGCCTATATAAGTTTGACCTCCTTAAACCCCACTTTTATATAGTAAAACTGGGGTTTACAGGGGTATATATTATTTTTCTTATTTCAGTTCAAAACATAAACTGTGGGTACTCGTTAGAACCGCATCGGTGAGACGGTTCTAACGAGTACCCACAATCTATGTTTTGAGCAGAAATATAAAAAATATCAGATTTTTTTTATCTGAAAATTTTCATTTTTTGGTGGTAAAATTTTCAGTATATTTGAATAGGCATGTTTTCGTAATGAGAAAGCAGGAATGGAGAGCAAAGCTCCGAATAATACTATGTACATGCAGGAAGGCACTTTATTGCTTGGCGCTGTCCATTTAATAATTATATACCAGGTTCGGGTGCAGGGACATGCAGTACAATTAAACGGTTCAATGGGCAGGATGCGAACTCTGGTTTCATTGTAGATGCACCAGTGAATCTGTGAGGAAAGCTATTGCAAACGCCAGTAAATTACAATATAAATATGATATGTGTCAAGGTATCACGCCAATCTGTTCTAGCGTACCATTGTACATGTACTTACATCTGTAAAACAGTGCAGACCCACATCAGACGACATAGAAGGCGTTGTCTAATAACAGGCGCTTGAAGTTCTATCTCAACAATCCTGTTCAGACATCTCAAATCCATGAGATTCAAAAGCACTAATTTCGATATTGCGTCTGAATACCTCGTATATCAAATTATTTTAAAGATTGATGGCCTGATCAGGATCTACAATGTCCGCCAGTTATCCAGCATTTTTAGACATATCAACTGATAATCTAATAGATATGTGTAGCAAGGAGTTAATGTGTCCGGATACGAGGGTGAGTCAATAAGTAACCAGCCTAACTTATTTCCGGTTGAGATCCACCTCTTCTTTTTCGATGTAATTGCCCTCTAGTGTGATGCACTTAGACCAACGGTGTTCAAGTGCCATCAGCACTGAAAAAGTCAGGGGCCTTTCCATTGACCCACTCCTCAACTACCGTCACGACTTCTTCATCAGACCGGAAATGAAGTCCACGGATATCCTTTTTCAAGTTTGGGAATAGGAAGAAGTCGCTAGGAGCTAGGTCAGGCGAATAGGCAGGATGTGGTATTAATTCATACCCGTTTCGCTCTACAGCATCCATTGCAACTTTGCAAGTGTGGACTCTCGCGTTGTCCTGTTGCAGCAAAACACTTTTAGAGAGTTTACCTCGGCGTTTTTCACGGATGGCAGTTCTCAGCTGGTCTAAAATGTTTGCATAGTACTCTCCAGTTATTGTACTTCTCTTGGGTAAAAAGTCCAACATAATAACGCCTTTTGCGTCCCAAAATACTTGCCAGCAGATGGTAGCGTCTTGAACTTCTTTGGCCTCGGGGAACCAGGCCCTACCCACTGACGACTCTGAGCTTCATTCTCTGGCTCATAATAATGAACCCAAGTCTCATCTACAGTCAGCAGACGCAAAAGAAATAATCTTTTGACCTAAAACGCTTCAACAAGGCGCTGCATACTGATGCTTTGGTTGTCATTTGCTCATCGCTAAGGGATTTGAGGACCCAACGGGCTATTAGCTTGCGCATACCTAAATGATCATGTAAGATTGTTGAAACGCTACCATGTGAAATGGCTAATGCCTTCGCTATTTCTTCCACCTGAATTCGCCTATCAGAGTATACCAGATCTCGAACTTTCTTACACATTTCTTCGTCGGTGGCATCCAGTGGGCGTCCAGACCTGGCTTCATCATCTAAAGACGTTCTACCGCGTTTGAATTCCCCTACCCGGAATTTATCCTGAGCATAAGATGGTGCAGAAGACCCATCAACATCGGCTAACTCGCCGTGTATTTCCTTGCCTGTTTTACCTTTTAAATACAAGTACCGAATTACAGCGCGGTACTCAACTTTAGATGAAAAGCATGCCTTTGCATCACTAGCCATGTTTGACATTCAATATCTTATTAAAGAATGACTTGATACGTGTGCAATTTTGTACCCATGTATAAAACATATATTGAAACAAAGCATGAAAATCGTGACCGCCTTGGTCCATCGGAAATGGGATAGGCTGGTTATTTATTGACACGCCCTTGTATTTAGGGTAAGTACGGTAGACGCCAAAATATTGTTGTCTACCCTCATGGGCATAGTCAATCTTAGAGTTTGGAATTGCACTATGAAATGTCATTGACTTGTCCAATGCTACTCTGTGGACTGCTCAAAGTTATTATAACCAAGTATTAGCTTTTATAAAAAGTATGGTCTACGCTGAGCGTAGACCAAGTCTTTTTGGAAAGATATTACTTGTATTAGTATTATATTAATCCTCCTACTAAGCTAATACTTGTATTATATAAGTACACAGACTAATAAGGATAGAACATTATGTTATTGATGAACTGATCCAGATAATTGTCTGTTAACTGTTTATTAGACTCTAATCCTCCAAGGTAGGGGATATATTTACATATCTTAATCGACATCAGATGAGTTGTGTCATTCAAAAATGTCTCTTTGGGACACAAACACCACACAGTCTGCTCAGGCCATTCACTGGCCGCTTACAGAATTGATGGTGCTACGCACACTAAAATTTCAGATGGCACAACTACTGATCTAGGACCGTTCTGTCCACTTCACTTCAGCTCATTCCAGTCCCATAATCGGTTCGGGTGTTGTGGGCACTCCAAATAAACTTGGAAATACAGTGGACTCTCTCTATCTCGAACTCGCTTATCTCGAATAACCGTTTATCTCGAAGTGAAAATCTGGTCCCTGTCTAAACATGAAAATCTAACAACATGTGAAAAATATTGTGGAAAAGAGGAGAAATTGATCCTAGGGAGCAATTTCTCCTCTTTTCCACAATATTTTCAATATATCTCTAACTTCAGGAGTCCAGTTACACATATATTTGTTAAATGTGGTTAATCGAATTAGTGTTTCCTCTATTCTGCAAATCTGATATGTCGAAGTACGGATATCTCAAAGTATTTAAGAAAGTCCCTTGGAATTCGAGATAACGAGAGTCGATTGTACTTTTTTGCTATTTGGTTTGTCTTCTACTATTCTTTGTGCACACGGAAAGCTAAGAGCAGTGCAGCCTTGATGTTGTAGTCTCCTTCCATTGTCCCTGCCTTTGTTCACGGAACATTCGTCCTTGTGATGTGATGCTTACCCCAATTCCAAAACTACTACTTCAACTCATCAGCGACTGAAATCCTGCTCTTGACCTCTGTGGTGAAAGAACTCGGGTGGTTAGGTCACATCTCACTGTGACAACTGATGCGCTTGACCTCTATAATGTAAGAACTCGTGTGGTTAGGTCACACTTCACGTTACGTGAGATGTGATGTAACTTCCCGAGCTCTTTCATCACAGAGATCAAGAGTATCAATTGTTACCGAGTATTTCAGTCACTGAACAGTTGAAGATGCATTTATGGAATCGGGGTCGATGTTGTTTGCCTACAAGCAACTTTTGATGCTTGGAAAGCATCTATCATTTACCATTACCGAATCCTTCAGTGTCCCAAGGTTAAGTCTGAACAATGTTTGTGTTGCCTTGCTGGTCTTATAAAGGCGCTTTTTTTTATTTGCCGCGACCAGTATAACCTGTTTACGTAGAACTAAATGTTTTGGTGAACCCTTATAGAAACTGAGACATTCATGAAAGACCACAGACACGTGACACAGCCTTCCGACAACACTAAACGACAAGACAAGATAAGGAGTTAAGTGTCATTAGAAGTTCTGAAAAAATATTTTATTCATGTATCTACTTAATTCATTCATTTTCATACTTAAGTTGCAAATTCGGCGTCTGGTCTGTACTATTTGCCACGCATCCTGTAATTTTAAAGACAAGACAAAGAACTTCAAGTAAAATGGACTTGTTCAAATTATAGACTAAGTATGATGAGGAGTTAAGGTGTCTATATATATATATATATATATATATATATATATATATATATATATATATATATATATATATGACAACAGAAATGCTTCAGGACACCGGCCAGATGAGATGCCGCAGAAAGTGGCGTCTGATAAGTGTCTATACTGTTTGCCACTCATCCAACAGGTTTTGACGCAAGAACGGGAAGCAAATTGTACTTTTACAAACTGTAGAATAAGTATGAACAGGAATTAAGGTGTCTAAATACTTATGGGAAACTTTTGTACTTATTTTCAGCCCTACAAGCCAGAATAGACGCCATGAGAGCAATAATGATGCAAAACGCCGCGCAAAATCAAATGAATTTTGCAGGTAATCTTGCAGGAATGCCTGCGTCAAACACAGACATTCTCGGGCAGCTAAATACGTTCGGACAATCAAACATGCTTACGGGTAATCAGCCAAACGAAATAGTACAAAGCAATTTTATACGTCAGAACAGAAATATGCCAAATGTTGTCACTCTAAATGGTCAGAGTGATATTTCAGTTCCAAATTCTCTTGGTAGTAATGTAGATAGTGGTCAAACAGGACAGTTACAGAATACAAACTCAGCCAATGATATTCGAGTAGTTGAAGTGAATCAAAACCAAAGATTTTCAAACAATGTTAACTCAGGACCACTGGAAGATAATAATTCATTTTCAAACGTTGGTAGGATTAGTGCGACTCCTGAAAGAACCGGAGTTCAGACAGAATTCAGTTCAAGTGTGTCAGTACCAGAGTCAACGAGTCAAACGAACACAACATTTTCACAACCGATCAGTAGTCCTTTCGGATTTCCGTCAACATCTGCCTCGTTTTGGACAGGATTTTCGTCAAGTGGTAGCACATCAAGTTTACCAGGTCAGCCGCCCTTTATAGAATCAAACACGCCTTCAGCAGATACAGCATCATGGAACAGATTCATGACAGGAAGTGGACTGTTTGGTTCAGCGGACACTACAGCTGGTACGACTGCACCAGTTAATGGCTTTCCGAATACAAACTCAAATCCACCATCATCCATCGATTTTACGACCGGGACACAAGGGACGCTTAGCAGTTCAGTGTCAGACGGCTTCACGAATACACTGCAAACAGGAAATGGATTTACTGGCAGTGTAAACCCTTCAACTGGAGAAAGTATTAATACGCCACCACCTGCGGTATTTATTGTTGATACTTTTACAATTATAACATATATTTTAGGTTCTATTCATGACTCGATACCTGTCGAGTCATGAAACAAAATGCACAAATCACCATACACACACACACAAAAAAAAAAATAACCTATTTACCGGTTTATAGAATCATTGCATTATATGAGTTATGTCGATGAACAGAGAAGGCTCTGACAGACTGGGCGGATGCACAGGCTGAATGGAACCTCCGTTGTTCGCATATACCTTGCTCATGTTTCTGAGTAAGTGAGATATGTTAGGCTGAACAAATTCATCATTAACCAATATAGCCTAAATACCATGATCGAACAAGTGTATGTTTGTTTGTGTTGAGGTTTTACGGCCCAGTTAACCCAATGGGGTCATGTCGAGCGCGGTCAGTTTACCTAACCACACGTTTACTGGGCAGGCTTAGTCCTCTAAGCGGTTAACCAGTATTGTGAACATTCTTTCGCAGAAACTGACAACTGCCCTTCTTGAATCAGAGGAAGGGAGAGAATGACCGTAGAAAATACTTCATGATCAATCTCCACGAAAGACTGGTGCCGACCTCGGCTGGGGTTGAACCCGAGATCTCCTGGTCTCCAGTCGGACGGCGCATCCAACTGAGCCACCGAGGCCGGCTCGAACAAGTGTAGATACCCAATATATATATATATATATTGCGAATGCGCAGGCTGATCTGAATCTTCGCTGGGCGCACTTGTCCGAAGGTACGTTTTCTGACGTTGTGGCTCATTTCATAAAGAAACAGTGATAGATTGAGTCTGTTAAGTTAGAATTATTGAACAAATAAGTGAGTCTTTTCAGTGGTGTTTATGTGGACGTACCAATCCTAAGAGGTACAGTTACTGCCCACAAAATATTACGAAGACGAGGTTATTGTTCAGCAAGAGACTTCTGTCATGACAAACTAATGTAATAGTTTTCCTTTCGGTTGTAGATCATGTAAAATACTTTTAGAATATTACAGTCCAACGCTAAGCATCATATTCCAAATGTGAAAATTCATGTACAAAGAGAGAACATCCATGTGTATGCACAATAACTCATTTGTTTGTTTGTTTGCAACTAATGCACGGATTTAAACACCAAACTTTGTGAAAGTATTCCTTTGTGGGCCAGTGAAGAACAGCAAAACTCAAAGCTCAAAGATAAAGCGGCATGTTGACAAGAAGAGGCAGATTATTTGAACTAATAATTTGAGTTTTAACAGACAAGATGTACAATCACAAAATGCAAAAAAAAAATAAAAAAAAAATAAAATAAAATAAAATAAAAAAAAAATGTATAAATTATAAGAATGTTATATGGAAGAAAAATACACTGGTGTAAAAAGTACTTTCAGTTTCTTGCTCCTGTCTGAAGAAAATAACAAAACAGACGAAAATAGTTTGACTGTCAATTTTGAACCCATGACAATTACCATGGACAACTAAGATATTGAATTCAATATTTTCCCTTACCATTGCAATATTTGAATCTGTAATAATAATAGAATAAAATTGTTTTTTTATGCACACCCAGAAAAAAAAACAAAAAAAAAAAAAAAAAAAAAACAGGAAAAAAAAACATATACCTTGGTATCGCTCCCAAAATTGGGACTTCTCCATCTGGGAGCAAATTTATTTTCTTTAAGAGCAACCCCTATGATAAAAGGAGGACAATCATATCCCAGCTAGTATTCTTTCTAAATCTATAGCGGGCCGTTATAGGCCCGTCAGCTACCTGACGGGCCGATAACGGCCCGCTATAGATTTAGAAAGAATGCTTACTGGGATCTGAAATTAGACGATCACACTTTATTGCAAATATTGTTCCTAACGAACATTCTTAATATGTATAATGAGCCCTACGCCTATGATTATCATGACAATTGTTTTTAGTATGATTTATTTTTATAGTTGACATGCACGGAAGAGTTTCAGAAGCTAGCAGGCCATACATTATGCATGACCGATGACTCTGCTGTTAGTAAAAGCGGAATAACTCCTTCCGACAAAGTAATGATCACAGGGTATCATAATAATTTGAGATCCACAGTTATACCACCTGCAGAGGACCTCATGGAATTGGTAAGTACCTAACTACTCAAAAACAGCAACCAGTTTCGCTCCCTTTGCCTAATTGTCAGTTAACGAAGATCCGGAGTTGTGTGTACGTACGTTCGTGTAGTCTGGATGAGCTACATGAATACACAGGCTGATCCGAATCTACTACTTAAATATACGCAAACCATCCTCAGAATTTTCCCGTTACTGTATCGTATATTGTATTATAAAGCGATGACAGCGTTGTTTGCGATGCATACCCAAGTGCTGATCTGATACGTGATGGTGATCTGATGGTACTGTAGCAGTCGGCCCTTGTTGTCTCAAACTCTAGGGGACACGGATTTGTGGTTCGAGCTAGCGGTAGTTTGAGAAGGAAGGAGTTAAATATAAGGAAAATCAAGTCTTTTAGTTTGACTTAAGCATTAGTTTGAATAAAACCTATCAGTGTTTGAGATACCTGGGTCCACTCTAGTTGCAATGGGCCGTAAAGGGGGGTGTATGTTATAGTTTCTGGCCATTTGTGATCATTGAAAGCATTCCGGGATTTAAAAAAAAAAATTGCACGATGGTCACTGAAGCCTAACTGGCCGAAAGTAGACGGTTTGACACGTCATCTGTTTTCAGATTTGTGAATGTTTTCATTGCACCCTAGGGCCAATCCTTTTAGAATTAGCATGATCTGCGATAATTAATGCCTAAATATACACATGCCATGGGAATTTAATAGTGGTAAGTTCTCATATCTAATTTTTGTTTTGCATAGCTCAAACAAGCTTACGGCACTATTTTGTGCTACAGAAATGTGGCAAGGACAACTTTTATTATGTCCCCCACCGCTAGGGAGGTGAGCATATTGTTTATGGTGCGGATCCCGTTGGCGTCGGCAACTGCGTATGCGTCGGCGTCGGCGTCTGCATTCGCGTTGTCGTTGGCGTCGGCGTCACACTTTCTTGTCTGCACAATACCTTGTGAATCATTGGTGGGATTCTTATCAACTTTTCTTGGATATATGATAAGATTTCTGTGACCTTGACCTAATTTTCAAAGTCACAGCAGTAGAAAAACTAAAAACACGTTCTTGTCTGCGCAATATCGTTTGAACCAATACTTGGATTCTTACCAAATTTTCATAGACAGATAATTGGGACATAGCAACAAACTGGTTGGAATTTCGCTACCTTGACCTTATTTTCAAGGTCGCAGCAGTAGAGAAACTGAAAATTCATGGTGAGGGGACAACTGTTTTTTTTTTTCTGAAAACACCGTTACTAGTTAACCAACTGTAATCTTCCCCAAATGCTGTCCTTTTAGAGTAGACACATTTTAAGAAGGGGACTGGTGTACAGGCAAGCAAACAGGGAGTCATTAAATTGCCTCCCTTGACGAAAATGTCAGAAAATCATCCAAGTGTATCCTCTCATTTGAATATCAGAGTTTACTTTGACTGTACATGTAAACCTTGTATTCAAACTTTAAAGGCGCCATATTCTTCAAATATAAACATGTTTTTTATCCAAGAAAGGTCTTATAAATTGATATATAGTATTAATACAATCATAAAGTGTGGCATCTGACAGCCTGTAAAATTTCAGCTAGCCTCTAGTTTTGGAACTGGCTCAAAAATTAAATGATTTTTATTGTATCTCTGGAAATTAATTCAGATATACGATAAAAATCATTTAATTTTTGCTCCACTTCAAAAACGAGAGGCCAATTAGAATTTTTTACAGACTGTCAGGTGCCACATTTTATGATCGTATTAATACCGTATATCAATTATTTAACCTTTCTTGGATAAAAAAAAGTCTATTTTTGAATATGGAGCCTTTAAAGAAGGACAAAGACTCTGATCTGATCAAAGTTGTAAGGCAAAAGCCGGGAAGGATAAAAACAGTGTTCATGTAACATTATCTAAGTATAGCTATTTACCGACTTACAAAATAAGCTTGCTATGCTCGGTTGTGCAATTGCTCAGACCGACCCTTGTCTACGCTTATTATATGCGTCAGGCGAGTTTGAAGTTGGAGGAGCACAATCATTCACTTCAAACCTGTCATCGATGATCATCAATTATATTCTTGAATGTGTATATTTCGCCCGCACCATGAGAAAATGTGCCTTAGGGGTATCTGCAAAATGTAAAGATCCAGATCAATAGCGAAGCCGCACAGTCTGATTAGGTTATTCAATATAATCAAGTGATTCTGCAGTCGGACAGCGAAGGCCCTGATCAGACTGCGCATGCGCATGCGCAGTCTGATCAGGACCTTCCCTGTCCGCATATGCCCCTACGCCTCATTTTCACACGACGCGGCTTGAATAATACTATTGAAAATGACAGCTTTATGGTTGATTTAGTCATTGTAAACACTAATATTCATTAACCTGAAAACAAAAAAGTTCTGACTGAGCCATTATGATGACCCGAAAGACACGTGATAATAAAGGTATTGCGTATTTATCTTAAATATTCGGACAACTTAACTCCTTACCAAACTTGACCTAAAATTTGAACAATAAATTTCCTTTATATTCTCTAATTTCTTTAATTTCACTGCACAGCATTATTATTGATCACTGACCTTATAAATCACGTTCTTGTTGTCTTTTTTCTTATTGCAATACGGGATACAGATCTAAAAAAAGTCACTCGGCTTTCTTCTGATTCCATTTTATATATTGTTGCCTTGTTTTTCCAAGTCTCACACTTTGTTTCTGTTTGTCAATTTATACAAATAAAATAATGTTTAGACCAACAATAAATTCTAAAAGCGGTAGTTTACTATAATACACGTCAAAAAGATTTTTTTGGAAACAAAGAACATATTACAGATTAGAAAATGTGAGCCTGGGTTTTATTGAGACTCTTCATTAGCAGTAACGAGGTTTGCAACACTGCTTACGCCCTCTAGCATATACATGAGCACAACTCCATTTTCCGTCACGAAAACACGCCTATATAATTTGCTCATGCCTTTCTGTCAAAGACTTATGGTAACTACGTTATTTACGCAAAACGGGCTAGTTATAAATCCCTGGCAGCCCAAACAAATCATTACGGAAAAATGCCTATTCAAATATATTGAAAATCTTACCACCAAAAAATTCTGATATTTTTTTTATATTTCTGCTCAAAACATAGATTGTGGGTACTCGTTAGAACCGCCTCGGCGAGGTGGTCCTAACGTGTACCCATAATCTATGTTTTTATGCAGAAATAAGAAAAAATAATGTATACCCCTGTACATGTAAACCCCTTTTTACTATATAAAAAGTGTTGTTTAAATGAGTCAGTATTATATAGGCATGTTTTCGTGATGGTTAATATTGAACATGTTTGCAGACTCAAAAGTACTTTAACTCAACCGATTAATGTATAACTTCCCGAACAGGGGCATAAAATACTCTAAAAGTTTTAGTACAATTCATTTTAGCCAGTCTGTTTAATATACAGTAAAATTCAATGACCCGAACACCGACATCTCGTTTACCGTGGCTGATTCGAACTCGTTTTTTAAGTCCCCAGTATATTCTACCAATAACCAAAGAAAACAAATATTTGGGAGTATTTTAGGGAAATATTCTACTTTTATCATGGACAGGTGAACTCATTAAAATCGCCTCATCGGGAGGATTCTAATGCATTCTCTCAACATACAATTATTTCATAGAAGATCGACTAGATCCGTGAAATATCCCCGTTTGCTTTCTAATCTGGCGCATATGGTTAACTCTCAGTGGCTCGAATTACCCATGTCTAGAACGAATTCCCATGGCCCGAATGATGTTCGAGCCATTGAAGTTCGGCTATATTTTACTGATCACTTATTGTTTTCAGAAATGGGACGAACGATTGGCAGCGGTGGCTGAGAAATGGGCCAAACAGTGTACGTTAGGTCACGACAAAGAACGAACGATACCAGGTAGGCATCTCAATGCCCTGGCTATATTGTGAGACCTACAAAATCATTGCAATCTGCAGTTCATTGATATAATCAAAGTGAACAGATATACATTCAGAGGAAATTCTTTCAAAATTGTTTTGCTTCTCTTCTGACTAGGGTAAAAAGATCTACTTTAAAAGAAAAGAATATGCTCACAGTGAGCAACTTATTTCTTTCTAATACCACACGCCTCTTTAGAAAGGGTTTGCATTATCGAGAAGTATCCAGTCCCTTACAGACTACCATTGATTTTCCTTATATATTTTATTGATCTTTGCAAATGTTCTACATTTTCTACGGTCATTCTCTCCCTTCCGCTGATTCAAGAAGGGCAGTTGTCAGTTTCTGGCGAAAGAAAATGTGCACACTACTGGTTAACTGCTTAGAGGACTAAGCCTGTGCAGTAACGTGTGGTTAGGTAAACTGACCGCGCTCGACATGACCCCACTGGGTTGACTGGGCCGTAACACTACCAGGAATTATCGTACTACAGGAACTGTCACTCAGGTTATCGATATTCCAATTTAGATCGGTTTCGATTAATTCCCTTTGACTGGAGGCCCGTAAGCGTCGTCTTACCTGTGTAGCTGGTGTGTAATCAACCCAGTGTCACACACCTACAGTACTACTACAATTCAGATTAAATCACGTGTGGATGCATTGCTCTTGGACCCAATATACACTGGAATAGGTCCGAGTTAGAATGAATGAATGAATGTCAGCAGATTATTCAGTATGATTTTCAAAAGAACATCAATTGTTTAACCTAAGAATTGATTAATAATGATAATAACAAAATATTAATTAATTGATTAAAATAAATTATTATTACTATTATTATTATTATTATTTCATTATTTCAAATTGAATAAAAAGTGTTGTATTTAGTTATAGATAATTCAATATGATTTTTAAACGAATTTAAATAGTTTAACCTAAGAAAACAAAAGCAATTAATAAATTAAGAAAATGTTATATTTAATGAATGGTAATTCAGTAAGATTTTAAAATGAAGAACAATAGTTAATCTAAGAGAACAAATGAGTTGATTAATTAAGGTTGTATTTAATTACTGATGATAGTTTGGTACAATTTTTGAAAGAAAAACGATCATTTCACCTGGAGAAAACAAATGGGAAAATTTAATTAAATATAAGTAATTTGAAAAAAAAATGAATGAATGAATAAAAAAAAATTACTTTATGATAACCATTACCTAAAGAAAGAAAGAAAGAAGCCTATGGATAATGAATACGGGAGAAAGACCTATGTCATCCACTTCTTAACATCATAGGACAGTCTGCGTACCTCCGTTATTAAGTTATCCTAAGACATTTGTTGTTACAATACGAAAGAATGAAAGAAAGAAAGAAAGAAAGAAAAAAGCATATGGATAATGAGTACAGGGGAAAGGCCTATGTCATCCACTTCTTAACCTCAAAGGGCAGTCTCCATACCTTCGTTATTAAGTTAGGTTATCCTAAGACATTTGTTAGTACAGTAATTAAAGCTACCTACTCTTTAAGGTGATCTAGGTAACCTATTTCACATCAGTACTGTCACCACAGATTAAAGAAACCTATTAATCAGAATGCAATCAAGTGTGTTTAATCAATGCTCACCAGACACCATGATATGCGGCGTCTGATCTGGGTCTAAAGTTCTTACCTATTTGTCAATATCCCTTTTTTAGCATAAATGAGTAATATCAAATATTACTGTGTTTTAAGCAACCTTCAGGTATGTGCCCTTTGTGGACCAAGACCCCATTGCGCTTTCTGAGCAAGGTTATGCTCTTTGCTTAATGTGTGTTACAGATCTGATTGTTAAGATCAGTATGTGCAGATGCTTATGCTAAACAATCCTACTGGCCATTCTGTGCCTGAGCATAGTAGTAGTATTAGGGTACATACATGATTAGAAAAAAAAAAAAAAAAAAAAAAAAAAAAAAAAACACGCAAATTTAGAGGTTTAAATTATTGGTAATTTGATAATTTAGTAGTTTGAAACCAGTCTGCAAAGCTCACACAGACCATCAGCTGAACAGAGGTGTACAAACAGGACATTTCTTTCAAGAGAGGTACATAAATAGCTTTGGGCTATTTGTTCACAGCATAAAGACAATTAGCTATTTCATAAACTTAGGACCCATTGGTGGCGCGAATTAGCATAGTACTTATCAGTTAGCACTTTGGGTAAAAGTTTTGCAGACAACATAAATATGGGACAATTTTCTCCAGTTCTCCATTAAAACATATGTTGTAGGTATTAATTTGATGCACCTCGGTGAAGCAAAAACATGTTATGAGTACTCATTTGAAGTACCTTGGTGAGGCTCATCTAATGAGTACCCACAACATATGTTTTTATGGAGAAAAAAATTCAATCACCAAATACTTATCCTGAACAATTTTCCTCTGTATGTTTTATTTTCAAAACAGGATTTGACATTTCATGAAAATTGTCTCCAATGAAGACTATTTGCATGAAGTGTCAAATCCTATTTTCTGGATAAACTAAGACAATAACCACTTTATCGCATGCTGAATTAGCCCAGAAAGTGATAAACGTTTAGGGATCAAATATCACCCCCACCCCAAAAAAGGAAATGGTTTGACATTTCTTGCAAAGCATCTCCATTGCAAACAATTTGCATGAAATGTCAAATCCTATTTTCTGGGGAAAATTCAACAAATATCACCAGTTTTTTGCTGCTGAAGTAGCTCAGAGAGTGGAAAAGGTTAAGGGTTAAAATTTTTACCCCTCCCCCACCCCCACAAAAAAGAAACCAACAAAAAATAAAGTTTGACAGTCCATAAAAACTGTCTCTGTTGGAGACAATTCGCATGACATGTCAAAGCCTACTTTCTGGGAAAAATAAGAATATCATCATCACTTTTCCCTTGATGCATGAACGTTGTTTAACAATCATTTAAACTTAAGGAAAAAAAATAGACAAACTGTCAAAAAACTTTCATAAAAATTAATGTAGAATATGCTATTTCTAGTTTTATCTTATCATCTCAAGAATTGCAGGACCATGTGACCTGTCTCAGATAAAGGGCAGTTGTGTCAGATTATGAAAAAAGGGAAATTATGTATTATGCAAACACTAAAGATCCAGATCAGTCTGCGCATCTGCACACTCTGATCAGGATTTTAAATCTTAATCAATACATTCTACAGTAATTAGTGTTTATTTAGTTACAGGGTTAAAGATGGTGCTTTGTTTGCCCATATTCCTTGATCATAGTTATAATGGTCCTTTTCAAATGTTGATGTTCATTTGATATTTTGACCACTTTGTTTTTATTCCATGAGGTATAGATTAAGCTATTATTACATTGTCCAGTGGCCTGAGGCTTCTAGTTCCCACGGGATAATAATAATAATGGTAGACAAATGGAACCAGAAAATAAACAACGTGCTGTTATTTAACTTGTATTTATATATGTTTGAACAATTTTTTTAATGCTAATATAAATGAAAATAAAATGTTTTGTTGATCGTTTCAAGAACTTTGAGATGTCTTCAAGTAAAAAATGAAACAATTATGATTGAATCTTTTTCAAAAAAAAAAAAAAAAAAAAAAAAAAATGGGCCTTATGAATTATGCGATCAATGTAGACCCGATTAGTCTGTGTCCGCTGAAATACATTGATCAGTCTATACTGCATGTTGAATACAGCTTGCACAATCTATCAAAGAAAAATGTATGCACATGCTGATCTGGAACTACAATGGTTGCTGCTTTTATTTGGAGAGACTCGTGTTATTTTTGTGTTGGGTAATTAGCAAATATGGATAAAATGTCGTTTTCCTTGGATTATGACTGTTACTACTATCCTAGATTTTTAGACAGAGAGGTCTGTGCCAACGGTGTAGACCCAGATCAAATGTCACATTACGCATTGTGTGTTCAGGGTCTACACTATTTTACACTTACCCAGCAATGTTTAGACAAATCAGCTGGTTCTGTAATGGCATTGTTAAAAAGATAGGGCAAGTGTTGTAAAGAGTAGAACTTGATCGAATCATCTGGTGTCCCAGGTTTGTTTTTGAAACAATTGTCTTGAGAGTAATGTTTGAAAAGGTGTGTACTGAACAATTTTTTGAATCTGACTGAGAAAGTGGTTTATAGTATTTAACCTCGGGATTCTGATAAACACACCATAAGAAAAGGCAGTGACCCTGATCAGACATTACATCACAGAGTATCTTAACAAAGGTCTACACTGTTTGCCACTCAGATAGCAGGTATAAGCTGTGTCAATAGGTAGCCAAACGGACTTGATCAAATTTCAGTATGATAGTAATTTAATGTGTCTAATAGGGTTTATTCGGTAATTACCAATATTTTACCCCTAAATACACATGTACGATAGTATAAACTGTCCATGTGGCTATTTTACAAATAAAACATTTCGAATATGACCAGCTTAATAATATTTATTCTTCGGAATTGTGATGTACAACATACTAATAATAATAGTAGTAGTAAATACTACTACTACTACTACTAATAATAATAATATCATTAGTATCATTATGTTTTAATTTCGTAGATAACCATTTTATGAAACAAAATTTCTGAAAATAATATCAATTATCATTTTGTTTTAATGTATTTTGTTTTAAATATTATATTTTTTTTATTAAATATACATATTTAACACCGCATGTTGAATAGAGCTTGCACATTCTATCAGAGAAAAAAATGTATGCACATGCTGATCTGGAACTACAATGGTTGCACGTCATATTTAATGCTGCTTTTATTTTAAGAGACTCTTGTTATTCACAGATTTAGAGAACGTTTGAGAGAGAGAGACTCAATCTCATTCATTTAGTCCTTATTTGTGTACAGGAATCTAAAATGAGCAAATCGTGTCAATTAAAGTGCTAGTTTATGCAAAAAGATCAAATATTGGATTTGATTCTGTTTGTGTAATTAAAATTGCGCATAAGCATGTATGTCAATTATGTAAAAAGTGATTTCGTTGTTTTCTTTTGTCAAGATAAGGACATAATTGGCATTCATTAGCAATAATTGTTATTAAGAAAACATCGCAAGAGTGGCCGCGCATTTAGGTATTTTTCTTGTATCCCGACAAAGCATTTTTTTTTTCATCATTAAACAAAACAAAAAAAAAAACAAAACAAAAAAAAAAAACAAAAAAAAACAAAAAAACAAGTAATTAAGCAGTTTGTAGTTTTCCTATGGTCAAAAGTAATTATATCAAATTTTCATTAAAGCTTCAATAAATTGCGGAATAAAAACATAATTCGACACAAACAAAAATTAAATAAATAAGTTTATATTATCATAAATATATATCTTTGTTTTCCTTTTTGAAGCTAAATAATCTTTATAATACTATCAATGGATACCAATTCTTTTTTATTTTCCAATTCTTACAACCTCTTTTGCAATTCATGCTAGTATCATGTGTACACAAGACCTGCGTCTGTGTAATCATTACACATTTTCTCTCCGCATTTTTAAAATATAGCTATATTCTGCAACCTGTGGGCCATTTTTAATAAAATAATTTATTCAGTATTTTATTACATAACTATAGATATTAAATAGATCTATCGAATGAGAGGTTATAATGAACGGAGAAATTTTAAAAAATATGACTTTTGGGCGATTGAATCAAGGCAATTTTTCATTTTTGTTGTAAAATACAAAGACTTAATAAGGAAAAACCCTTGTAGCATTCATTACAATCTGGGCCATTTTAAAATTTATCTTATTTCAACAAATTTGGTATCAAATTGAAGCAGATACATTTTCCCATCTATTGCGAGGTTATAATAATATCTCGTATTATTGAAAATAAATGATTTTATTAGTTAAATGATGGGCTCCTATATAATTCTATACATTTCCACACTAGTACCTGTCTGAGAACTAGCGACATGCTGTGACGTCACAGAAGGGACCGATTGGTGCGGATTAGTACCTGTAGTACGAGAATTCCTGCATATGAACTTCAACACAAACAAACAAATAGCCCACAACTGATTTGTTTTAATTCCAAGAGTTCAATACTTGGTTCTGGCAGCCGTCCTATAAAATTTCAAAAAAAAAGAAACGGAATGGTAGGCTATGTGCCATGAAATCAGATTCCGTCACTTTGAAGCCACTGATACAGATCTTGTAGGTCACGGTAGTAGTAAGGATAATTTGTACCCAAGATGATTTTCTACTTTCATATTCAAAGCAACCACCCAAAAGATACAAGTTTGCTAATATCTACTAAGAAATTGACCGAATTATATATTTTGACCGATTCTGGCATCAAAGCAACCAGAAAACACTTTAGAAACAGGCAAAACAGTTGGAACTATTTAATATCAAACTATATTTCTATAGAACCAATCTGGGTCTAGTTGTTAAAAGCATCGTTAGTTTAACGAGCTTGTTAGTGGTTTAAATATTAACTGTTCTAGTAAGTACAATATCTAATTCACAGTTATTTTTGCTGAAAAAAATGTGTGTAGCTTTTGCAAATGCAAAAGCTACTCACATTTTTACTGCAAAATTATTATCATATATATATATGTCATATTTAATGATCAAAAGTTTAACGATTCGTTAACTAACGACATCGTTAGTTTTGAACAACTGGGTCCTGGTCCTCTGTAGATATTAGCAGTCCGTGGCCTAAAGCAAATCGCAGTTCAATATTTTCTTATTGGTAGAAATAGGTATATCAGTTGGTCAGAATGTAGCTGTTGGTTACGAAAGCTGGCAGAGGGCAATCCAGACGTGGTATGACGAGGTTAGTGATTACAGATATGGATACGATCCAGATTCATACTTGGGGCCTGATGGTTGGAGAAGAATTGCACATTTCACGCAGGTATGTATACTATGCAAAATGAGAAAAAAAGCAGGCCAAACTTTGTACATTATTACATTCTGTTTTCTATAGACTTTAAAGTTTACACTCTATAGGCTGTATCATTAGGTGAAAATGTCTGATATTTTCTTATTTTGCACAGAAAATAAGTATTGTCATTTCACTCAAATTGTCTCCTTGGGTGACACTTGCATGATTTCATTTTTGTCTCTATTTATTCTTAATCAGCATATTGCATTTTATTAAGTATTCAACTCCAGAGCCTCACTTATGTGCTTGCACAAAGTGAAGCTATGTCCCTTTCAGTGGATGGTTTAATAAATATACAAGTTTTATAAATTTTTCCTAACAACAATAACAAGAAATGCTTCATTTATATTTAAAATTAAGCTAAAACGCCGTTACAATACCTTATATAATAAAACGTGGGCGTCAAAGGCGTCAAAAGTTATGACATTGCTTACGAGATGATATCACATTTATGCGTAAATCGTAAATTCCTTGATTTAACATTGTTCTGGTGTTTATTGTCAGATATATCTTAAAAAAACAGTGAAAAGGCTAGGCTTAGCTAACAGAAACACACGTCTGATGCAGGAATAATATTTTCAAAAAACACCTACCATTTGTTCTTTAGATAAAAAAAATCGCCTATTGAAATCTGTATATAACTGCCTGATAAGTTCCTAACCTTAAATGGTTTTCCAAAGCTATTACTTTGCTCTAACGGAGGTAATACCCTTATTGCTTTACCGTTGATGCTCTTTACCTTAAAAGAAAACACACACACACACACACACACACACACACACACACACACACACACACACAAAAAAAAAAAAAAAAAAAAAAAAAAAAAAAACAAACAAAAAACAACCCACAAACAAACAAACTCATAATTCAGGCAATGTTTAAGCTAAACTAAATAAAGGACAATATTTGTTTAGATTCTATAAGCTCCTTGCATTTCAACTCTTTCTATCTGTAAGTGCTGAGCCCTTAGAACTTAATGAGAACCGACTGTATAGGTTTTGCTACTCTCCTTAGATTTTGTAAACAAGGAAACTAGACAAGCGTTAATGTATATCTCGTTTTGCGATTTCTGGTAAGCTAGAAGTATCTGGTACTTACCACTGCAGAAGGAAACGAATTGCCACTTTGGCCACATGCTCATTAACACGGTATTCTTGAAATAGTTATTGATGTGCATCTTCTTTGTTGAAAAAGAAAATTTTCAATGTGTATAGATACACTTTCAGGGCAGGCACTTTTATCAGACTTCCTCCTGAAAAGAGGTCTATCCTTAAAGGAAATAATTTGTTCCCCTTTCCTTATAGAGTTGACCCCTTTTAAGAAGGGTCTTGCTGTGCAGTAATGCACACAGGAAGTCAGAAAATTTGTCTCCATTGACTAAATGGCTAAATTCTACTGTATCCAGTCCCCTTAACTCTTTGCGTGCTGGGTAATTTTGCATGCTTTTTTCAAAAACACTTTCAGGAATACCATGAGAAATTTCAGGAATACCATGAGAGTGTCAAACAGTTTGGCTCCAGATCAAGCCCGACATTTTGTCGGGCCTGATCTGGGTCCAAACTGTTTGCAAGTGTTATCAGTAGCTGATAAAAGTCGCCACTAGCGGGGAAAGAGTTAAATCTGGTTTACTTCATTTGATTTCAGATTGTGCACAATACAACACAGTTGATTGGGTGCGGTTACGCTGAATGTCCGAACACAGAATACATCAGATATTATGTTTGCAATTATGCTTCAGCGTAAGTTTTTTCTCAGAATTAACCTCTACGTCGTTTGTGTATGCGCGGTGGAAGAATCAAGTGGATGCATACATTTTCAGGAGAGACTACTCCGCCAGAACAATTTGCCCTCGTAATGGAGGAGGTCTTCTCTAAAAGAACAGAATTTGCAGAATTTTCCAGAAGTGACTTGATTTGCAAGAAAGCAAACGGGAAGTCAGAAAGTGTTGTCTCCCTTTTATAATTGTTGATAATATATCACGTGTATCCAGTCCCATTACTATGGATTCTTATATCTGTATAGTCTCCTGTTGCCATAGTTGATTAAGTGCTCTTTACGTATAGTATATTACAGAAATTTAATTTTACTGTATTTACCCAAAGTATTGGGACAAAAAGATCTGCACACTGAAGGCAGACCTAGACAAGACGGTCTACACGGTACATGTTAGTCATCCAGCAGCTTTAGACACATTAACTAACCTTTGAAAAGGGATCATTTGAAAGACGACTTCACTTTTTTACTTTTCGGGTAAATATGACAAGGCGTTTCTTATGAGTACCCATAAACACTGGATTGTTTTTCATATGGAGAAATAAGAAAAGAAAATAAAACAAAATTGGTGAAAATGACATCTTTTCTTTGATTTGGCTAAACCATATATATTTCACAGTCATGTTTGTGTTAACGAAAGTATATATGGATTCTAATCACCTTAAAAAAAACCCTTTTCAGACAATCAGAATTAGCGTATCCTTACACTGCCGGTTCCAGATGTGGAATGTGTATGAACAATTGCAACAACGGACTTTGTGGTAAGAACTATCTACCGTCCATGTTCGGACAAATATACCTCTGCACTGGTGTACACACAGAAAAAATTACTAAGAGTTCGGTTAGGACAGCATTTTTTTTTCTCATTGAACCAGCATTTTATGGATTCCAATTGCAATGTAATATTTGTTTTCCTTATGTTTCCCCTTAATACAAGAGGAAAACAAGCGTATGTAGGGGTCTTGACTACTCTATGAATTCTCAGAAAATTTAAGAACTTAAAGCTGATTTTAATTTGCATATTTCTGCTTGTTCAATACTACATAGATATGAATTAATTACCTAGTTACCAACACATTCCTTCTTTTCTTCATATGATAAAGCGAATCTCTTTTGGATTACATAGCTCTAGATACATGCATTATTATTCACTATGTATGAACTATTAACAATCAGTTTCAATAAAACGTTGTTGTAAAAGGGAACTAAATCTTTCTCATTAATATGAACTCTTTCAGATTGTAGTGATCTTGTGTGTTATAATAAAGGGAAACTAGATCCAGGTAGCTGCACGTGTAAATGTCCGAAGCCTTACAAGGGAAGATCTTGTGAAATGCGTAAGTAAATTTTTAAATTAATAACTTCTATGCATAAAAAGTGTCCAATACAGCAGACATTATTTTTCGTTAGTTTAGAAAAAGAACGGTACAGATGTAGCTAATATGTTTTTGTGAGTAAATAATTATATCAGTGTGGAGTCAATGTCCACAAATATATGAATCTACTATTGTGTGTTGTAACTGGAAACTTTTATTCTGTTTATTTTGTATAAAACATTCCGTTGTGAAAGATAAGTACATATTTCAGTTGGGAAGCACTGGAAATAGAAAATAAATCCAAGCATATCAGGTTAATTTTGCCATTTATATTTCGGCATTTGGTTATCCGAAGTAAGAATAGAATTTAGTTACGTTTTGTAAAAATGGATGCTTTAAACACGCAGAGCAACTAAAGAAATGAAATCAGCAGACTCAGAATATGTTTAAATGCAGACATTGTAATGGATGTTTCTACGTTGCACACAGCTAGCATCGACTTGAGCAGGACTCGGGTTTCAGTCATACAGAACTGATCGTATATGTACTTTAATGATAAAAAATGCAATTCTAAAGTAAACTTGTTCATTTTATTTATTTTTCATCGTTTTATTTTCATTGGAAAGATGTAAGAGACATTTTGGCTCTTTCCGCTGAAGTTTCATTATGCAGAAATTATCATTATTTATTGAAAACATTTCTCAGGTCATGAGTGTATGGTATATGGTATGCATAGGGCTTGTATCACACTTTGTAAATAGAAAATAATTATATTATATATACTTATAGAAAAGGAACTGTCGAGAAACTTTCTAAAAAATGTTCTAAAGGGCTTGTCTGTCAGACAGCTCTATAAACATTTGAACATTTTCAGTCGTTTTATTTTCTCTGGAAAGCTGTAAGAGACATGTTGGCTCTTTCTGCTGAAACTTTATTACGCAGAAATTATCATTACTTATTGAAAACATTTCTCAAGTCATTAATATATGGTATGCACAGGGGCTTGTATCACACTTTGTAAATGGAAATATTTATATCATATATACTTATAGAAAGGGAACTGTCGAGAATTTTATAAAAAAAATGTTCGAAAGGGCTTGTCTGTCAGACAGCTCTATAAACATTTGAACCAAACCAAATCCAGGGTGAAGTTAGCTAGCTGTAAAAGTGCTTTAAACCCCCCAGTGGTTTGCTCTACTGACCGTTCTACGGCGGTGGTCCCGGTGTTAGTCTTACTCTTTGTTGCTTTGTGGTTTATTTTATGAAGCGATTTGTTGTATGTCTTTCCGTGTGTCATTTTAATCTTGTGTTTTTCAGTCCTTTTAGTATTGCGATTACCTCGCTTGGGGAAGAAAGAGCTAATCTTAGTGCTTTTCGTACGTTTGTTCGATTTGTGCTTGTTTGGATTTGTCGGTTTCCTCTTCCTCTTGGGGTCTGGGAAGGGCTGCGGTTTGTGATTGTGGCACTCCCTGGACTTTTCTCTTACCTTTTTTTTACTGACATACTTCGACCACACATTTGTGATGTCAAAAATAATTGCAGTACTTTATCTTGTCACCATGTCGAGTCGTGAGAACAAAAAAAAAAAAAAAAAAAAAAAAAAAAAAGAAGAAGAAATTTTGCCCTTGTTCCATCGCTGCAGCTGAGCCTGTCTACTATAACCCCATAAGAGGTTCCACAATTTCCTGTGATATTTCACATACTTATCTCCAGCATTTAAATGTTTACAGCTATTTCTGTAGAAAAAGGTATTTAAAGATCCTGTAAAACCCTTTAAAAGAATGTCACAACTCGCACGTTGACATTTCTTATTATTATGGACGCCATGTTATAATGTCATGCTTTATAACCAATCATATTGCTCAAAATGATGCGTTGCATCATCACTAATGACATCACAAGTAATAGTGAACAAAATACTAGAACTGTCAGAGTTGAACTTTCTGTCACTGATAGTCAATAGATGAATGGTTGTTTTGACATTATTATCTGCAGAAATAGTTGCTTTTCCTTGAAATGCTGGAGATAAGTTTGAGTTTTATGTACAATATCTCATGTGAAACTGTGAAATCCCTTGTTGATTACAGTGGACAAGCTTAGCTACATCGATCGAAAAAGGGAATAATTCAATTATTTCTTTGCTCTCACGGCTGAACATAGAGACAAAAGGAAATACTGCAGGTACAATGCGTGGTAGAACTATTTCATTAAATTTGGTTCAAATGTTTAGAAATGTCTGAGGTTAAGATTTTTAGAACAACTTGAAAAATATTTCCGACACTGCCCTTTCTTTAATCATAAATCACATAAGTATCTTTCATTTAAGAACGTATAATTCCAGTCCCTGTGATGGTATGCGCTACACCCCAGCTCAAACTTTATATCGTATTTATATTTTAGTAAGATATATTTGTATACGGATGAAATCAAATGTGGCGCAATAGAATTAATTTTTGATGTTCAGTAGTAGACAGAATGTGCGCTTTTTATTTCGGAATCTTTTGTAAAAAAACAAAAACAAAAAAAAAAAAAAAACTAAAAAAAAAAAAAAAAAAAAAAAAAAAAAAAACACCATGCAGGCGTTTAGTAAGACAGTGTCCTAAACCATCGTAAGCAAAAAATGTTCCCTTAAAGACTCAGTCATAACAGAAGCAGCTTTTGTTTCATCACAGTGTTGGTAAAAGTGGTTTGCAACCCGGTAGTTTTTTCAGTGGCCGAACCAATATGTTTCCCTGTTGCGATTCTTCACGAACTATTGCAAATGTTTCCTTCAGTTATGACAGCTTTCGGCGGAGGATAGAGATTATTCGCGAACTTTACTGGAGCTGTCTTTTCGCACAATCGAAATGACTACCTATGCGAATAAAATTATGCATGCTTGTATGTGAACAAAAATATGGGAATGTTTACTGCTTTGATGTTATTTATTGGATTCTATATGAAATTAATAATTATTAATATCATTTATTGGATATAACATCAAGTCATGTCATCGAGAATAACAGCTATATACACTCTAATTGGTGGTCACATAAGACGTGACGATCCTTCAAAAATGCAAACTAGTTTGTGAAAACATTTGCGAGAGGTCTGCTTTATTGAACGCAGCTTTGAAAAAAAAAGGTAAGAGAAAAGTCCAGGGAGTGCCACAATCACAAACCGCAGCCCTTCCCAGACCCCAAGAGGAAGAGGAAACCGACAAACCCAAACAAGCACAAACCGAACAAACGCACGGAAAGCACCAAGACCAGACCCCCACCCTCCCCGCCAAGCGAGGTAACCGCAACAACAAAAGGACCGAAAAACACAAGAACAAAACGACACACGGAAAGACACACAACAAATCTCCCCGCAGAACAAACCACAAAGCAACAAAGAGCAAGACCAACACCGGGACCACCGCCCCAGAACGGCCAGCAGAGCAAACCACCGGGGGGCCTAAAGCACCCCTACAGCCAGCCAACCCCAACCCGGGTCCCGATGCTACCCCCAACACAGAAACACACAAAAACCCAGCCAACGCACCAAAGCGAAAACACAAAAACCAAACCAACCACTACAACAAACAAAGACGACCACTTACGACCAACTCCAGCGCATGCCAGAGTAAATGAAAACCAACAGCTGAACAAAGCGGGCCAAGCCAAAGACATATCGCCAAGCCCCAAACCACCGGTTAAAGCCCCACGAAGAGGCCGCCACTGGGCCCGAGGCCCGAACTCAAATGAACTAATGTTTTGTTTCATAGAATAGCAGGCCCTAATTTCGACATATTTGATTTATGTTTTAATCCTCTGCTGTAGCTTAATAAATACATTTTTTACAAAAGTGACTCGTTGTGTTTACTTTCAGTTGACTGCCCTGCAGAAGACAGCTGGATCTGTGGTAGAGATTGGCCGTCGTCGTTTTGTGATCTCTATTCTAATGTAAAGGAAGAGTGTCCCAATATGTGTGGAATATGCTCAGGTAAAATAAACACAGAAGAGCCGCTTCAGCATAAAATTATTTAAGGATATTGTTTACACTTCTTAGAATTTTAGTCATTTTAACCTTTATCAATCTCTGGGCTAACTAAGCAAACGACAAATTGATGATACTTTTCATTTCCCAGAACATAGATTTTAGCATGTCATGGAAATTGTCTCCAGAGGAAATAAATTGCATGAAATGTCAAGCCTTATATTTGTGGAAAAAACATAAGATATTTTGAAATGTCATCTGCTGAATTGTTACCTGGCACACTAAGCGTTTTAAGGGGTCAACTTATATGGTTGTCTGTTTGCTTGACTGCACATCAAACGCCTTCTTAAAAGGGGTTTATTTTTAAAGGAAGGAATATGTTCCACATTCCTCTCTTTTAGTGTAGACCTTTTTCTCAGAATGGACAAGGGATACAGGGAAAGAAAACTAAAAATACAAATCTTGTCTTACTTCGATAAAACGGCAGAACACGTACCAGGTGTATCCAATCTCTTTAAGCAAAGGATCTAATCAGGGCTCAATTGTTCAAAGCATCGTTAGCTTAACGAGCTCTTTAGTGGTCAAAATGTTAATTGTTCTAGTAAGTACAATATCTAGTTCGCACGCATGTTGCTGAAAAATTGCAAAAGCTACTGACATTTTTTTCAGCAAAAATGTTAGCATATATGCCATATTTAATGATCAAAGTTTTAAACGATACGTTAACAAACGACAATGTTAGTTTTGAACAAGTGGGCTCAGATTGCTGGGAAGGTTGATCAGAGCCTTCATTGTTCGCATATTAAAAGTCACCTTCGTTCGTGATTAGGTTAATTTTATTATATACATTTGTCGTGCTTGAAAATATAAGGAATGTGCTGTCTGTATCAGCCGTATTTACCATAAGTATTTGGGCAGATAGGCCTAACGTAAAGACGAGCCTATCTGACCATCTGAACAAATAGTATAAATTCCTATCAGACGCAGCAGAATTCGCCTAATTCACAGTACAAATGCATTGAAATAAGGCAACTTGTGGAAATTTTCTCGGGTGACATCCGCATTTTATCCTTGTGCTTGCACAAGATACTGTAGGATGCGCCCTGCGTTTTAGGTTGCTTGTACCAATAATATTGTAATGTGTGTATGTTTGGTCAGTCTAGCAATGCATATTTGATTGGCTTTAAGTCTCTATTCCACAAAAAATAGACATTTTATTATCCAAGAAAGGTTTAATTAATTGATACATGGTATTAATACAATCATAAACTGTGGCTCCTCACAACCTGTAAAATCTCAGTTAGCCTCTCGTTCTTCAAATAATATGATTTTGTATCGTATCTCTGAAGTAATTGCCAACATTAATTCAGAGGTACGATAAAAATCATTTCATTTTTTGATCCAGTTCAAAACTGAAAGACTAACAAAAATTTTACAGCCTGTCAGATGCCACACTTTACGATTGTATTAATACAATAAATCAATTTATTAAACCTTTCTTGGAACAAATATGTTTATTTTTGAGGAATATGGAGCCTTTACGTTTACAAAGTATTTGCCTGACGAATTTTGACAGAGACGCTTGAGTAAATAGCACAGACTCCGGCCAAAGGCTGCAGAACTCGACGTTCAACCAGTGTTTAACACTTATGCAGCAATATTTAGACAAGGCACATGTACGCAGAGTAATATTTTCAAATTTTAGGACAAGTATGAAGTTAGAGTCTGAATACTGAGGGTAAATGTGTACCTTCTTATGAGGATTAAAGTACAGTCGACTCTCGTTATCTCGAATTCCAAGGGACTCTCTGAAATACTTCGAGATATCCGCACTTCGACATATCAGATTTGCAGAATTGAGGAAAAACTAATTCGATTAACCACATTTAACAAATATATGTGTAATTGGACTCTTGAAGTTAGAGATATATTGAAAATATTGTGGAAAAGAGGAGAAATTGCTCCTTAGGAGCAATATCTCCTCTTTTCCACAATATGTGTTACATGTTGTTAGTTTTTCATGTTTAGGCAGGGACCAAATTTTCACTTTGAGATAAGCGTTTATTCGAGATAAGCGAGTTCGAGATAAGGGGAGTCAACTGTAGGTATTTTATAAGCATATGGCTTACTATGAAGTCATGTACGACCCTATGATGTAAAGTCACGTGTGGTATTATTGTTGCTTATATAGTTTTCATTTTACGTTTGCAGGTGGCCAATTCCCTGTAATACCAGCACCGAATCAAACATTTACTTCTGAATTTGGCTGTAAATATTCTGGACTGAGAGGCACTCAAGGTAAAAAAAAGAGGATAAATTCGAATTTGTAGAATAAGTATGAGCAATACCATCTTTAACCCTTTCAACTCCAAGTTTCCGAAGGGAACTCTTCTATCCTTGAATTGGGACACCTCCTTTTTTTCAAATTGGGAAATCAGCCAAAATATAGAACAAACTGGTAAACAGTGTAGATCCTGACGAGAAGACTCGCTATCAGACTATGTGTATAGATAATACATACTTTGTTCCACTAAACGTGTAAGTTAAAGGCGAGAAAATACGAAAACGTAAAATTATGTTAAGTCATAATAAATCACAATATTTTGAAGAGCATCAATAGAATACATTGAAAGAATACTAAACTCTCTTAATGTTTACCAGTGTTGCCCGTAGATCTTTGAATATATTTTGCGGAAAACAAAATATGGTGAAGACAAATATGCTACTCAACAACTGTTCTTTCTTTTAAATAGAATACGACGCTGCATTTCCTCAATAACCTACAATGACATACGACTGTTTTCCAACGAAATGTTTATAGTTATCTTGAAGAGCCCTGTAACTAATTGCTATTATGAAATACAATTCACCTTCAGGGAAGGCGAGATGAATCTATGTCTTGGGCTTGGGTGCATGTTCTATTATCAGAAACAAATGGCGATATACCAGTAATTTTGTATGTGTGTAAGAAAAATTAGATGCATGATACAAGAAAGGACACTTTAAGGAAGTATTTTATTTGACAGTTTTTGTTGATCAATCAAATACTTAATGTTTCTCTGAACAGCTGAATGTCTAACATACGGCAATAAAGGAGCCGACATGCTGATGTGCCAGTCGGAAGGAGGGAGTGTTGGTTGTGGAGAATGTGAAAAGTATTTTAACATCAAAAGAGATTATTGCCCAGTCATGTGTGGACTGTGTGATCGTAAGTAATGTTTTATCTCGCTGATAAATTTATATACTTCAATTAACCTTTCATCCCTGAGTTTCTGAAGTAGAATCGTCCATCCTTGAATTGGGATACGTCCACTGCTGTAAATAGGGGGGTTCAGTTTAAATTTAAAAATAGAATGACAAACAGTATATATCATGATGAGACGGCTCGTTACGAGTCGTCTCATCAGGATCTACACTTTTTGCACAGATGCACGTTTTGGTCAGCAGAGATGAAATAGTTAATCAATATATGCCTGAATATCTTGAATGGTATCTTCAATCATTTACGTTGGAAGAGTGCATTATGTATCCATATGGGCGTTGTGTAGAAATTGCCGTGCATGCCTCTAATATTATTGCATATAGTGTAGACATGATCTGAACCTACTTTTTTTTCAGCGCCTTGTAAAGGAATGAAATGTAGCAACGGCGGTAGTCTTGACACAGAAACGTGTAAATGTAGCTGTAGACCCCCTTTCACCGGAGATACGTGTGAATTCGGTAGGTTCACATAAGCTAAGACAGACAATAAACATTTAATTGCATCAAATAGTGACATTACTATTTAATAGAATGTTGTACTTTTAAACTTTGAGTTAGAACGCATATTTCATATAATTTGAGTATGTATAGAACAGATCAGAGGCATTACGTCTATTCCATGTCAACAAATATTGTACATATTCGAAGTTTGGAAGATAAAATTTCCGCAAAATCTAGCTTAAAAAAGTCCTACTCTCTTTTCGACAGCTTTCAGAAAGTCGTTCTTTGCCCGGCGCTTTACATAGAAGAAATACATTTACAAACTTTTGGCATGATTGAATGCAAAACCATTTGACGTAATCACCTATGCACAAAATGTTATATTCTAGTCATTGGTTTTGGACAGGTCGAATATTTTCATTTTCCCCAAGGTAAAAAATGCTGAAAATGGTGCTGAAATCTGTAGGGTAGGTCCATGGATGGTAGGTTTTCAACAAGTTCCGCCTATTCAATTTTTTTCACAGTATTGTCATGAAACATCAATAAATAAAAATTAGCAAAGAAAAGTATAAAAAGGTATTTCCGTAGATAAAACTTAATAGCAAATTACTTTATTATAAAAATTGCATGGGACCGATCTGTTTTTGGCTCTAAATTTAATTCTAGAGTTAATATTTGCGAACTAAACATAGAAACAATCAGAACAAAATAGTTTCGTTTAAAATAAAACGCCAAGAAAAAACGTCTTTCCAAGTGATGTCGAAAGGGCAGTAGTTAAACTAGTAGCGAAAATGTCCAGATAGAGCCAAAAATTACAGAACATAGCCTATCAATGACACCATTTGGGGAAAAGTAAACAGATTACGACAGACAGCACATAGGTTACAAGCCAACGAAAAGCAAATCAGCCACCTCTTATAAGATTTTAAGTCGAAGAAAACTGATGCACTTTCAGAGAGGAAGGTATTTCCTTTTAAAGTAAATCCATTTTCCAATGAAGCTAGTAGGACAGCAAACAGGATGTCAGATAAGGGGTCTTCGTCACAAGCAACGAATTTGCCTCCTCTGAGAGCAAGATATTTCCTTTAAAGTAGCCCCGTTTCAGAAGGGGTTTGTAGGACAGCAAGCAAGAAGTCACAAACGTTTCTCACTTGCGAAAATGTCGGATCGTCCGCCAAGTGTATACATTGCACTTAAAGACTTAAACAGAGATTTCTTACTATTCGAACTCACTCAATCCTAGCCTTATGCTAAAGTGTGAACAATTCCAAGCGAGTGACTGCTGATAGTGTGTCTAAGTTGTATTGCCGGAATGGTAAACAGTGCAGAGCAGAGTATTCCATCCAGGAATACTTTGTTCTGGATCTTTGTTATTTCCACATGCTTATCAGTCAAACATATTGTATTTAGGACAGATAAGAATATATTTATGCATGTATACACGGCATCCGTATGATTTGGTTAGCCTTTGGTCAAATTTGGCTCCAGATTGTTTTAAAAATTTAGTGTATTTGTTTTATATAGCTCAGTGTCCTGTCAACGGTGATCCAGCCTTTTGTCAGTTTTGGCCAAGACCCTACTGTAGCAGGTATTACAATGTTATTGAAGAGTGTCCCTATATGTGCGGAATATGTAAGAGAGACAGCCTCAACAACAAAGAAGTGAACCTACCAAAGACAAATAATGGGACGACATCGAAGAAATAATCTACGTGGCAACATTTCAGTTCTTGGTTTCAGACAATAACTTTGGATGTATTTGTCTTTATGTTGTCAGGAGAACTGATATATTTTCAAGGGGCACAACTCTGCCAGATTGTTTCGGATCCCTTCTGAAAAGTGGCTTATTCTCTCTCTCCCCCCCCCCCCCCCCCCTGGGAATAAATTCTTTCCTTTCAGAGTGAACTCCTTCAGATGGGAGCTGGTATAAAGGGAAGGGAAGCCAACAAGAAGTAACAAAAGTTCTTTAAAAACGGCAGTACATTTACCACGTTATCATTCCCCTTAATCATGCATAAATAAATAAACTACGTCCTATAAAGATAGACCACCATTTTCCATATGCAAACAATATAAACTCGCAGGTTAGCTTTTACTTCAGTGCTTTTGGGCAATGGTTGGCGTATTTTGCCTTGGGCATATAAAGACTGGAGATTGCTTTGCCCATTTAGGGATATTCTGATTAGCAGAATAAGCTACTCTTCATAATTGCTGTTTGCATATTGGACAAAGCTGGGCATAGAGGAACGACAGTTACATTATAAATGTGCCGGCGGCTGTGAAAAGGGATCTTAGAACATAAGCGAACATCGAAGATCCAGGCCATCCGAGCATGCTGGTCAGGATCTTTGCTGTTCGCCTACACAATATGGGGACTTTGTTGAAGAGATAGGACTAATAGCAAAAATTTTGACCCGACGCGTGGCTTCCCAAAATGGTCTAGGACTTTGCCATATGCCCTAAGGGTCTTTTTGTCAGCCGGCGGCCCAAATGTGCTATTAGTAAAATAATATCGTATTTAATATTTCTGCAGAAAATGAATAGGTATGAGTAAATAAAAGGTCTTTTTCTTGTAATAAATTGTGTGTTGTTAGGTATCTATAGACGTATGTCTATGATAAATCAAATGTTAGGTATGTGAAATAAAGAAGCACAGAAAAATTTGGTTTTACTTTTCATAGCTTTTTTGAGAATGCTCTTTGTCGCGAACAGTAAAAATGGTCATAAATGAATGTGAAATCAATATATATAATAATTATTTCATTTTTGGTTTCTTCAATTTGGAGGCCATTACGAAAACACGCCTATTTAAATATACTGAAAAGTTTACCATCAAAAAATGAAAATTTTCAGATAAAAAATTCTGATACTTTCCACGTTTTTGCTCAAAACATAGATTGTGGGTACTCGTTAGAACCGCCTCGTCGATTCTATTCTTTTGAGCAGAAATAAGAAAAGTAATGTGTACCCCAGTAAATCCCAGCTTTACTATATAAAAGTGGCGTTTAAGGGGGTCAAAATTATATAGGCATGTTTTTGTGATGTCTTTTAGTTTCTCTACTGTCCTTTTATGTTTGGAGATGGCGGATTGTGTGTGGAAGAGGTAGATTCAAATGTATTCACACTTTTGTATATGTTCTGTTTTATTTTTGTTGATTCATAAGGACTTCGTTTAAAAAAAAACTGTTACGATGTTTTATCGTTTGATAAGTCGAAGAAGAAACATTATACAAAGCTGTTCTGTACAGTTTATAATAGTGCCCTGAACAATTTATGAACAAATTATTGTGTTTGTATTTCTGTGTTAGAGTGCCGAAGTGAAGAGCATTGTCCAAACAACCGTGATGTAAGCATTTATTTCTTATCAGTCTGTGAAGGCACTGAAGAATGTCACACTTACAGTGACAGCTCAGGTACACTGTCAAGACACAATGTAATGCCACAATTACAATGAAAGCTATGGTAGTCTGTCTAGGTGCAAATAATATAGTAGTAAAATGAAAAAATATAAAATACAATGTCTTAGTCAACATAAAAGCTGCCTTTAAGATCAAACATAGTCATCATGTAAGCAGTGACGCTACAAATGTCATAAGGAAAACAAAAGCGCACAAACTTCTTACAATATGCCCATTATTATATTCCCCACCTGAGTAACATATGCGAGAATTAGCCGGGTCCAAAGGAATAGTCCCACCTGGAAAGAGGATAGGGCGTGTTTCTCAACAATTACTAAGAACAAAGGTAAGAGAAAAGTCCAGGGAGTGCCACAAACCGCAGACACAAAGAGGAAGAGGAAACAGACAAAACCAAACAAGCGCAAATCGAACAAACGTACGAAAAGCATCAAGACTAGCTCTCTCTTCCCAAAGCGAGGTAATCGTAATGCTAAAGGGACTGAAAAACACAAGTTAGAACAAAATAACACAAGGCAAGATATAAAACAAATCGCCTCGTAGAATAAACTACAAAGCAGCGAATAGTAAGACTAACACCGGGACCACCGCCTTAGAACGGTCAGTAGAATAAACCACCGGGGGTGGTGGGGAAGGGGTTAAAGCACTTTTGCGGCCAGCCAACTTCACCCTGGGTCCCGATGTAACTCTTTATGCAGAAAAAAACATAAAAATTCGGTTCACATAAAGGCTCCCAACTCAAAATCCACCGATGTAAACAACTGCGAACAAATCTTTTTTGCAGATATGCAGTAACGAGCAAATAGGGTGATAAGGCACGCAAGCATTTCAATACACAGTATTCTCCAATGTCTGTTATTTTGCTATTTTCTCCTGAATGCTAATCTGCGTCCACAAGGAATGGACACATAAGCAATGGACGCACCATAAAACGTGATACAGTGGTGTACTAGCTTCACCATAAAGAATGTGTTCTGTCTCTTTGATTTGCCTAATCCGACAATATTGAATTCTAAATTCCAATTCCCGTGGAACGGAACTCCACTATGTTTCAAAGCTTGGCTTCTCATTCAGCTGTGCTATCTTAACATTTTCTCCCAAACGTAACAGAACTACAGTGTCATACTGCACAGTAAAATCAGTAAATACAATTCACAATCACATAAATTTGAGTAGAATCATCATACATTTAAATTAGTGTTTGGACTTTCTTCTGGATCCTTTTTTATGTACTGTTTGCATTTGTGTTATGATGTTTTCCTTGTACAGTGTATCTACATGCATATAATAGAAAAAAAAATAAAGTTTAAACTAAGCAGCAGACGGAATTAACGTGCGTGATAATCATATTGCCAGCTATTGATCTGTCAAGTTCAAATAGTCTAGCACTTGTACGGACATTGTGAGTTATATTTTTTTCTGGACGTAAACACACACACACACACACACACACACACACACACACACACACACACACACACGGAGAGAGAGACAGGAGCTGATGCTAGCCTAGATCAACGCCCTGCTAGGTCCCTGGTGTAGGATTAAAAAAAGCACAATTCTGCATTATAGATGAACTTCAGACTGAAATTGAAATTAAAGTTTTTCATTCCAACGTGATCAAAATTTAACTCCGAGCACTTTAGTGTTCCACATCCACTCAGGCGAACTTGATTTTTTTGGGAGTCCTTGAATCCCTCACCCCGTCGCCCCCACCCCGCACCCACACATACGGTGAGAGAAGCTGATGCTATCCTCGTTCCACGCCCTGCTGGGTCCTGATGTAGGATTAATAAATGCACAATTCTGCATTAGAGATGAACTTCAGACTGAAATTTAAATCAAAGTTCTTCGTTCCAACATAATCAGAATTTAACTCCGAGCACTTTAGTGTTCCACATCCATTCAGGCGAACTTGATTATTTTGGAAGTCATTGATACCCACCCCCCCCCCCCCCTCCACACACACACAGGCATACACACCCCTTCAAGCAAACAAGTCAGAACACTAATTGTTTTGTACAACTTTGAGAATGTGAAAAACTGTCTGATCCTGAAAAGAAAATGAGTAAATGAGTTAAACTTGCACAATGTATTCTTTTTCATCGACCTATGATGTAAAGTCTTGTTTACGCGGGCAAATTTTCTTTGCTAATTTGAAAAGGAAAGCTATGCTGGTGTAAATAAAAATACGTATGCCACATTTTTTTTTTTTTGACATATTCATGTGTTAAAGTTTACTGGACTCAGACAATTCGCTCATGTTAACTTTGTCGTAAATTTTGTCTCAAACAACATGCTACAAGTGGTAGAAAATGTGACAAAGCGTGTTTATTATAATTTTATAATTTCTTTGAAAATGTTTTGAGAAATGTGTGATAGCAAAATATTTGTTTCAGTTTCTGTGCCATATTTTACGTTACAAGGAATCTTTTTTATATAAACAACGATTATGTTTCCTGAAAGTGTACTATTGTTGTTATTGTTAAAGGATCATGTTCGTGTGCTTAGCTTTTAATACAATCTATATAAACATTAAAATATACCTAACGGATACATATGTTAAAAATGAGTCTTGAGTGCAATGAACACAGAACTGAAGTACAGTTGTCTGGGTAGACTTGCTAGTTTCGGCCAATCAGTGACCCTCGTCTGCTTTTTTTGAAATATCCTTGAATGAACTCAGGGATCACGAAGAACTAAGAATATGTTACTGTAGTATAAAGTATGGGGAGACGTTTTACGGCCGCTGTACGATACCAACAACGGCTGTAGTGAAGATAAACATTAAGAGTAATGAACACACTAAAGCTAAGAAAGCTGTTCAAAATCTCATATTTTCTGGACCAGGCTAGCTAGTTTCGGCCAATCAGCCCTCAGATAACGTTTCAAAATCCCTGAATTGGTTCCATGATCACAAAGGGCCAGAAATTTTATACTACAATATAGTAAAGTACGAGCGAGATGTTTTACGGCTGCAACACAAGCTGTAATAAAGACAAATATATTCTTAAATGAATGGTTCTCGAGTGCAATGAACATACTCACAAAAACGCGATTTTCGTTTTCTGTGTGTTCTTTGATTCCAAGGGCAACATTTTACATTTTTATTATGCTACGTACCAACGGTGAACACATTTCCAGCTTAGGAAAGTGGACGCGGCAGGTAATGCCAGTGCTTGTTGGACGTAGCTTAGTCACTGCTGTAGACAGGGATTGCAGAAATAGCCCTCATCTGTGATACCCTACGCAATAAGGGCGCTGACTAGTGATTGTGGCCTTTCCTTTAATACATAATGTGTGTAGGTTATTGATGTAACTATCAGGATCCGCGCAGTCTGGTCAGGATCTTTGCTGTTCGCCTACACAATATCGAGACCTTATTGAAAATTTCAATATTCATCTGCTGATTTTTCGCTGACTGTGCTTAAAGGTCATATAGTTCTCTTTAATATATATATATATATATATATATATATATATATATATATATATATATATATATATATATATATATATATATATATACATATATATATATATATATAAACCAAAAAATCACACACACACACACACACACACAAAAAAAAAAAAAAAAAAAAAAAAAACACAAAAAAAACACACACACACAATTAAAGAATCTAATATATACCATATAACTATAATCAGATGACATTCATATACCATTATACAACATTATTATATACGTTTGGTGCCAAATTTCTGGTGACAAATTATTGCCACACGCAAAACAATGCATCCAATATTTTGGAAAAAGTACCGAAAATCAAAGCACATGTCAAACGACTTAGAGTCAGATAAGTTAGTTTAATATAAGCTGTCTTACCTGGAGCTTCTATGTGTTTACAAACAATCTATTTTATGGTATGTTTCACTGGATAGTTAATACAAAGTTACAGAAAGATATTACTTAAACGGGATGGACAGCTAAGGGTTATGTACATGTACATATAGATATGCAGCTCGGGGTAAGGGAGAATGGATACACTTTCGCGGAGAGGTAACTCGGTGAAAATTATTTTGCCTCCCTTCTAAGAAGGGGTCTACTCTAAAAGAAAAAAATTCTTTGGAGGAAATTCGTTCGTTTTTAAGTAAAAACGTTTTAGAATAGGATTCATGTGCAGGGAAGCAAGCAGGAAGTCGCAAAAATAGCAGACAATCTACAAAGTGTATCCAGGTCCCTTAAACGGAAGCAAACTGTTTTAACCCATTTATTCCGAATGAACTCTTCTACCTTTACTCATCGGACCGGTCCATTTCCAATATAAAGGGGTATCTGGTTAGTTTTGATTAACATACAATTAAGTTCAGAGTAACACATCGGATATGCTTTATTCATCAAATTGAATGAGTTACGCTGATGGAAAACGGTGAATCATATACAGGTATATTCAGGCAATATTGTTTCATAATCCAGACAGTGGCAAATATTCTGTATAATGTTAAACTGCTGTAATTAGACTGGCAATGGACTATATGTACGGATTCTATGACTATATTATTACAATATGAACAGAACCAGCATTCATTTTAGTCGAACCCCAACTGGAATCAAAATTATTCCATTTCCATTATGAATTTAGAGAAAATGCTGGCAAACTAGTGAAATCGAACCCCTACCCAATTAGCAAATTTGAACCCCCCTGTCTAAAAAATCCTGGATCCGCCCCTAAAGCTGACTGAATACACATGATATTGTTCTGCCATTATATAATGGAAACAATGTTTGTGACTTCCTGTTTGTATTCCTACATACCAAATGCCTTCTTAAAAGGGGTCTACTCTAAAAGAAAAGAATATATTCTACAAGGAATGATCCTTGCGTGCAATAAAATACGCACAGAACTGAAAACAACTGAAGTATCAAGTTTTCTGGAACAGACTGGCTAGACAAGCTGACTTTGCTCCAAAGGGGAGCCAGTTCTTTCCTTTTGTCGTAGACCTCTTTTCAGAAGGGAAACAAAAATAATTTTGACAGTGTATCAACTCCCCTTAATCTTTACACAATCTAAATTAGTTTAGATAATCCCATGTAATATTAATCTCATTTATTTGCTAACATTTAGGTAGTAGAGTATTTACTAACAACTATTGTACAAGCATAAAAACATCATACAAACAGATATAAACGAGATCAACAGATTATTCTTCTGTTTTGGAACATGCTACTTTAACCCATTTATTCCTAGGGGACTACTCTATCTTAGCGATTTAGATAGGTACATTTCCATCAGACGGGATGTCTGGTTAGTGTTTATTATAACCATGTTTTATCGAAATGCCTGTATTTAATGCAAACAGAGTAGACCCTGATAAGAAATACCTGTTTTTAATGCAAACAGTGTAAACCCTGATCAGAGGCCGCATTCTGTGGCGTCTGATCTTGGTATGCACTGCCAGTGTCCATTTTATGTGGAACGCTAGGCATTTATAAGTTACAACGAAATATTTTGTGACAGAAAATAACAAATATTGGGAAACAAACATGTTAGTTTTATATAATAATAATACAACGTCGTGTTCCAAAGAAGACGAAATAATTGTAAGTTTTTGCACATGAACAGAACAGAACAGATCTTTATTGAGAACTCCAAAGGGCTATAAAGCCCATCAGGACATAACATTTAACAGTGTGATGGCGAATATACACAATGACAACATTTTACATACACAAATCTGTAGTAATACTCAGTACTAGTAAATATGTATTAATCCAAATGATTTGAAAAATTAGTTATCTGAATAACTACCCACTACCCAGTAAACGTAAGTTAACATAACAGCAATACAAGAGCAGATACCCAGAAAATGCCGCAAAGTATGAAGCAAAGTCTTCGCGAGGTACCTAAAGAAGGAGAGATAAGAAAGAAAAAATAAGTAAAATATGTTTCATATGGAACTACCAACGCACGAATTGGAATAGAGGAACCGTCTTTGAACGGTCTGAAGAAAAAATACTGGGGCCGCTGAAACCAGTTTTACCCGCGCTAAACGTGGACCGTAATTCCGATACAGCTCCAAATTACAAATTAAAAATTATGTTTGGTAATCTACCTCATCCACAAAACAAAACAGGAAACAAATAATCACAAAAAAAACTACGACGAAATAAAGCAAATGGCTCAATGACTTAGATAATCCCATGTAATGATTAATAACACTGAGCTATAGGAATATTTATTAACAACCACAAGCATGAAAATATCATACAGTACTGATATAAACGAGAAAGCAGATTATTCTTCTGCTTAGGAACATGCTACGTCGAACCATTAAAGCCCAGTGGATTTATCTATTTCCATTAAGGTCCATTTCCCTTACAAGGGGTTTCTGTTTAGTTTTTATCATTACCATGACTGTATTTAATGCAAACACTGTAGAGACTTATCAGACGCAGTGTTCTGTGGCTTCTGATATGGGTCTACACAGTTTATCAATGACCTTTTTATGTGACGCATTATGGGTTAATACTTTACCTTGTCTCATGTGACCATTGACCGTAAGTTGATGACAAAATATCAAATCCAGAGAAAAAAATAAAATTGCAAAAACAGAAAAACGTGCAATTGATCAGTTTTATGAAATAAAAACAAAACAAACAAACAAACAGTGTTCCCAATGAGAAGAACTACAATTCGAAAGTTCATGTACATATAACGCATAAGTAAACATAACAAATATAGTATAGAAGATGTCCAGTAATAGCCATAATCATAGAACATAGCCTGTCAATGATACCAAGAGGAAGAGCGAACAAACCAGGACAGACAGTACGGAGACCACGGATGAATATAAAGCAAAGCAACCAGCTCCTCTTTTTGACACAAGATGGACACAAAACTTGACAGGATCTACTGAATACAATAAAACAACGAACAAGACGAAACATAAAAAAAAAATAAATTAAAAATAAAAACCAAAAAAACCAAAAAAAAAACAAACCAAAAAACAAAAAACAAGCAACGAGCACCTACAAGGCCGCGTAAGGAATAAACAGCACCAGGAACACCGATTTGGAATGGTCAGCAGTAAAAAACACCTAGAGATTGAACTCAACTTTACTGGTACCAAATCTAAACGCTGAGTTTAAATGCCGAAAAATACAAAATGATTGTTTTGCTTGCATCGAGGCCACATAACTAAATCAGTAAAAACTACAGAAAAATACAAAATGCAAATAAAAATTATCACTGTGATCTAAGAAGGATGAGAGATCGAGGTAATCGACTAGTGTCGTGCCAAGCCAGCAGAAAACAAAATACTGCAACTGTGGATAATAATGGCGTATATATCTATTATTAGGGACTGGTCATTACAAATAGCGGTTGTCGGATGTTGTGAGTGGAGAAATATGTCTAATGTATTTTGTTTTCCAAGGACACTTTCCCATCATTTCCAGCCACCCTCTCTTTCTGACAAAAAACAATTGTTCTCTCTACCCACTCTACTATTCAATCGCTCCTAGTATGTTATCTTAAGACAATATTGTAAGCTGTGTTGGCATAGAGCAAAAACTGATATCACACCAAAATCTACAGGAGCTATTGCACAGTATGAAATATATAGTATTACACGAAAATGATCAGAAATTAATATTTAGAGAAAACAAATCTGGCTTTACGAAATGTTGAATGCATCTTATATATCTTAAGTATTAGTCAGGCAGGCCTGAGAAACAGTGTAGGCTCACAAAGATGCCATTTTCTAAAGTGTCTGATTAGTGTCTTCAATAATGGTCACTCACCCAGCAGATGTAAACATGACAGAATGTAGAAAACTGGTGACAAGTATGGTAAGGAAAATCAATATGGTATTTGTGACAATTGTTCAGAACGGAACCTTAACGTGAGTGAGTGGACAATTTGTTCGTCAAAGCGACACAGACAGAAAGCTGCTGATTCACATGTATAACAATTTATAACAGTTTTGTTAGGTCAGACTAATATGTTACAAGACTGGCGTAAAATTGGATTTTCTTTTGAAAAATGAATCTTCAAGTTTATTGGCTGTTTGTTTTTCGGTAAGTTAAGGGCACTGGATACAGCTGGAACATGTTCTGGCATTATTTACAAGGTAGACAAGATTTGATGACTTTCTGGTCACCTTCCTGCACAACAAGTCTCTTCTGAAAAAGGGTCTGATCTCAAACAAAAAAAAAAAAAAGATTAACGCTCCCTTTAGGAGCAAAAAAGGTAAGAGAAAAGTCCAGGGAGTGCAACAATCACAAACCGCAGCCCTTCCCAGACCCCAAGAGGAAGAGGAAACCGACAAATCTAAACAAGCAGAAACGAACAAACGTACGAAAAGCACTAAGATTAGCTCTCTCTTCCCCAAACGAGGTAATCGCAATACTAAAAGGACTGAAAAACACAAGAACAAAATGACACACGGAAAGACATACAACAAATCGCCTCGTAGAATAAACCACAAAGCAACAAAGAGTAAGACTAACATCGGGACCACCGCCTTAGAACGGTCGGCAGAGCAAACCACCGGGGGGGTTTAAAGCATTTTTACAGCTAGCTAACCACCCTGGGTCCCGATGCTACTCTTAATACAGAAAAACATAAAAATTTGGTTCGCATAAAGGCTCCCAACTCAGTCAATGCATCAAAGCAAAAACATAAAACTCTTTCCTCTTACAGAAGACCCCTTTTCAGAAAGGACGCAAAACAATTTTGACAGAGTTGTCTACCTTGAAAGAGTTGTCTACCTTGAAAACGAGTCCATTCCCCTGTAACGCACACAGTATATAGCTATAATGGCATTACAAGATACTCCGTGCTTCTAGAAGAGTACGAATTTCAGTGGAATGGTAATTGCGTAGCCAACGATACTGACAGACTGTTCTTCCGTTCGCTCAAGAAAACACATATTAAGAGATATTTTAGGAACACTTCTTATTTTATCATTAAGATGTATGTTCTGTTTACTCATAGGAATCAATGCGATTCTGATGAGTACCCTCAGCATACCCTTATTTTATAGAGGATCGAAAAGACATCCAAAACTAATCTCCATTTGCCGCCTGGCCTGGCGCTGTGAGAAAACCTCATTGGTTTGAACTACCCATGTCAAGATCAAATTTCCATGGTCCCAAAGACGTCAAAACCATTAATGTTCGACTGTAGTTAGTAGTGTAGGTCATGAAAACGAAGACACAATTATTGACAAACATGACATAAGCAGTATGGCTATTAAAGACGTCTGTATATGGCCACCAGCACAAGTTCCGTCCGAATAACATATCTGTGACGTGGATGGGTCAAATGGAATATTTCCACCTGAAATGATAATAAGAACAAACTAAAACAAAACTTAAACAATCAAATGATATCACTTTGCATATGCGAATCGTGCAAATAATGACGCGTCTATGCTCGCGCCCAGTCTCATTAATGATTTGTGAGTTGCGGATTCATCAACACTATGTTTTGCAGATCCATATAGTGCATACATAGCATTACAAAAACACGCTTATTCAAATATATAGAAAATTTCACCCCCAAAAATTGAGAATTTTCAGATAAAAAACTTTGATATTTTTCATACTTCTGCTCAAAACATAGATTGTGGGTACTCGTTAGAACCGCCTTGCCGAGGCGGTTCTAATGAGTACCCACAATCTATGTTTTTGATCAGAAATAAGAAAAATAATGTATACCCCTGTAAACCCCAGTTTTACTATATAAAAGTGGGGTTTGAGGGGGTCAAAATTATATAGGCATGTTTTCGTGATGGGCTAATCAAAGCCAAAATCCTTCAAAAAAAAAAAAACAAAAAAAAAAAACAAAAAAAAAAAAAAAAAAAAACAAACAAAAAAAACAAGTTTTGGTTTCTAAATACTCGCTTATCGCGATTCTAATGATTTCAGTAAAAGATACACTCAGCGACACAGTCTAGCATTTCTACGACATTGACCTTAGGTCTACAGAAGCATCAAAATGATCTCAACCTGTCTTAATCAGGTATGAAGGAAATACACTAGCAATGCATAAATAACTCCTGGTTAACGTTAAGCATGTTGGGTTAAACTTTCAGCAGATGACTTTCATAAAGATGCTGGAATATCTAATCGACAATATTTTTGTGGAGTTCGGCGGTCGGATATTACAGCAAACAATCGGCATACCGATGGGTATTAACTGTGCATCGTTACTTGCCGATTTGTTTTTATACTCGTATGAGGCGGAGTTTGTACAAAGTCTCCTCCAAGCAGGCAAGAAACACCTCGCACAACAATTCAATTTCACCTACAGACATATAGAAGATGTATTGTCTCTGAAAAACACAAAATTTGCAGGGTATTTAGAATTCATCTATCCACGCGAACTTAAAATAAAGGAAACAACGGAGGCTGCAGCCTCCTCCTCATATTTGGATTGTTATCTCTACATTGACAATGGAAAGCTTACTACTAGGCTTTACGACAAACGGGATGACTTCAATTTTCCCATTGTTAACTTTCCATTCCTGAGCAGTAATATCCCTTCTGCACCAGCATACGGCGTTTACGTTTCACAGTTAATCCGTTATGCCAGAACCTGTTCAAATTATCAGGACTTCATGGAGCGTGGGAAAGTGCTCACTACAAAGTTGTTGAGCCAGGGGTATCAACAAAACCAAACTGGTAGCAACACTTAAGAAGTTCTATGGGAGACATCATGATCTGGTCAATCCCTACAATGTGACAGTTTCCAGATTTGTTTCTGATGTTTTTGCCAGTGACACGCCATAAGCAGACTTCCCAAATCCCGGACATACGCTTCTAGCGATATTTCCTTCGTTCAGGCCTATGAGCATGGTGGGCGAAGCTTGCTTACCAAGTAATGCTTACTATCCGCGGACGCCTGATTACACCCTTTGTTCTGGGGTCCATGTCTGTTGGTCTGAACATTCTGATTCGTCATTCGTTTATGGATTTATGAGTTTGGATTACGGCTTTGGTACCATGACCGCAACTACTTTGAAACATGTTTTTCTTTCTTATTTTTTAGATAACAGGCTGTGACATTTCGTACAAATTGTCTCCTTGGGAGAAATTTTGATTAAATATCAAAATCTATTTTCTGCGAAAAATAAAGAAACAAGTCATTAATTAGTCATTGGCTGAAATTGCTAAAGAAGTGGTCAAGGTTAAAGATGTCATAACGAGAAGAGAATTACCAAAATATTAACGTAGCTTGACTACCGAGGTGGTGACCAGACAAAGGACAAAAAAGTGAATCTAGATACTTTACTCTTGGTTGTTCCGCAAGAATTAAATAATCAGAATTGACACAAATAAACAATCCATGAACAGAGACAAATATTGTTTTATTGTGGCTGTTCCTGGGTATTGTCTACACTATTGTGTTTGGTGCATGCTAGTACTAAACTCGCTTATATAAAACTTGTTAATATAGTCCTAATGTCTACATGATTTTTGTTACATTTTAATGCTTAGCACTGAGGGTAAAAAAATCAGCAGATTACATACTGATATATATATATAATTTTGTTTTTGTTTTTCCACGAAAACAGGCCTTGACATTTCATGCAAACTGTCTCCATTGGAGACAATTTGCATGAAATAGCAAAGTCTGTTTCCTGGGAAAATACGAAAAAAAAACCCAAACATAAAACAAAAAAACAACAACAAAAAACAAACATCAATTTGTAATCTGCTGAATAAGCCCAGAGAGTGCTAATGGTTGATTGTTGTATCGACATTAAGGTTTGGTTTTGATTTTGTGATATATAAATCTAAAACTGAATTGACTCTATTTGTATGTTGAAAGTTATGATATACGTGGTTCATAGAGAATGCTCTCATTAGTTATTTTCGCACAAACAAGGTAGCCGCAATGTCAGAAAACGTACCTTCGGACATATACGCCTAGCAAAGATTCAGTTCAGCCTGCAGTATCAGCAGTCTTATCATTCATGCAGTCTGATCCAATGCTTTACTGGGCGCATTTTGGATAGCCAAGGATGCAAAGTTAGTTCAAGCGTAAATGGATAATCTGATCAGACTATTCGTTTGCGCACATGCACATGTCAGATGGTACGTTTTCTCACGTTGCTTATGATCTTACCAAGTACAGTAAAATAGACGCTTTCGCTTAAGGCTCCATCACCACCAGCATTGTACGCTAATATTCTCAGAACATACACTGTCTGTTTCTGTAAACCATGTAACACTGTTTCCATGACTTTGTCAACTCTGTGATCAGTTGCCGTTCGAATGTCTTCTTGGATTTTCCACACACGTAACTGTAAGGAGAAAAATAATAATGTTGCGAGGCAGTTTGAATAAGCTGAAATCTGAAACATAATAGGTTGTTTGTATAGTCTAAGAAATTGTAAATTCATGATTAGTGTTTTTATTAATAAAATAAACTCAGTTTGCTGTAGCTTGACGTGGCGGACCGATTATATGTCATTATTGAATACACTAAACATGTATTAAATTTATACTGCCATAGTAAAACTCACGCGACTTTACAATTATTCATTAGAAATTTATCAAAACAGATTGCAGACAAAAATTTCACGATATCAAATAGTCTCAATCTTCATCGGGCTATGAATGCTATGACTTGAAACTAAACTTGAAAATAAAACAAAGAATTATATGGACTAATCAAGGCTCAATGTATCTATACACGATTTTCTCCTAACATTTAGTGTTTTGGCATGCCAGACCAAGACTCTGCTGACATCCGATCAAAGTGCTAAAACTGCGTGCAATCCGAATAAACTACGGTAATGTAATCGGAGAGCACGACTGCAGTCTAATGTTGATTTAGGCTGAGATTATGATGAACACTATTTAAACCACTCAATGAAAGATAAAGTTTCGTTTCATCAATCAAAACCCATTTACAATCATGCCAATATTATCCATGAAGTTTGTTTGCAAACAATGCGATGTGACTATAAAAGTAATAATCAAACGAGTAGAGGGGCTTGAAGCACTTGGTAGTTTTTTTCTGCCACTGTAAATAAGATGCGCTAACTGGCAAGGGTTCTGCTCTTGTTTGAATGCACTCCCCTTGAGAAAGTGCCAAAAAAAGGAACAAATGTTTTCAATGTTGGGGTGAATACTTTTTCTGAATGCAGGCAGATACAAGTTTTAAACAGATTCATTCCCCTGAAAAATGTATTATTCCAGTTTAACTTACTATATATCCTTCTAATGATGCTTCGTCAGCTTTGGTACTTATGCCTCTCCATCTGACCATGACACTATGCTCTGTTCTTGGATATACTTGCACAAATAGTGGATAGCTGCTTGGTGCTGCAATATGTGAATGTTTGACATGTTTTGCTAAGTTTCATTGTCATATTAATAAACACTATTGAGTAATATTATTTTATATAATGTGCAAGTTTAGCAGCTTTAAACGCCATAACCATCTGTTGCTTTGGATTTAAATTTGACTAATAAAAGGTTTTTAGATTTCTGTTTTTATTTTATGGAACTACTTCTTTTACATACAAATGGTACTACACTTGCTTGGTCTAACTGTTACCAAAAGGCAGCTTGCAAGATGCATTAAAAGATGCTATAAAAGTGCTTTAAACCACATCACCCCACCCGGTGGTTTATTCTACTGACCGTTCTAAGACGGTGGTCCCGGTGTTAGTCTTACTCTTTGTTGCTTTGTGGTTTATTATACGAGGCGATTTGTCTTACTTGTGTTATTTTGTTCTTGTGTTTTTCAGTCCTTTTAGCACTGCGACTACCTCGCTTGGGTGAGAGAGAGAGCTAGTCTTAGTGTTTTTCGTACATTTGTTCGATTTGCGCTTGTTTTGTTTTGTCTGTTTACTCTTCCTCTTGGTGTCTGGGGAGGGCTGCGGTTTGTGATTGTGGCACTCCCTGGACTTTTCTCTTACCCTTTTTTATGCAACCTCCCTACAATCGTTGAAAATGATCATTGATAAATGCTACGAAATTACATTCCGGAACATATTCAAATATGAGGTATCTAAAACTTATTAAAGTAAGTCAAACATTACATATTTAAATTTATCTTGGACCTTCTTGCACGCATGTGTCATAATATCCATTTCGTACATTATACATCATTAACTATTATTCATATATCAAACAACACTACTTAAACATTTTCTTATAACATTAATCATACTTACGTGCCATATTTGTTGATGACAGCCTCCAGTGTCCTTTAGGCCCTCTTCCAGCAGAATTGAACACTTGTACACGTGCGTAGTAATCGGCATCATACGCTAGACCTATTATCATACAATGGTCTGTCTGACCGTATACTTCTTTGGTCATTATATTATCTGGTTCATAGCCTTCAAATGGCGTGAAATCGTCAACACTCTCAAAATACTGCACCTGAGAGTGGAGGAAAAAGTTGAAATGCTATTATATTGTAGACAGAACTGGAAGTAGTAATACTACCTATGTATCATTCTATCTGTATACAAATTGGTGTTTATTAATTCTCAGTGTAAACATTATTTAATTTGAAATCGATACGTCATCATATCATGAACATACCTCTTCAGAGGATAGTTATCTACAGAAACATGTATACCGAACGAATTATTTCTACTGAGTATATATAAATAATTTTAGGGTAAAAAATAAGAAAATATTATCCCGGAAATACCACCCAATATTTCACCTTAACAAGTCGTATGGTCGTGATCAGCCATTCCAGGTTGCTGTTGAGATAAATACAAAGAAAACAAATGCTTTTTGTGCGGCGTTTTATGATAGTATAGCATAAGGTTAATGGATACAGTTGGAAGCGTTTTCGTCATTTACACAAGACACCTTCTTGTTTGCAATTATGTACATCTTCTATGGAGCGCAAATGCTTTCCGTTTATAATAGACCAACTTATAGAAGGTAGGCGAAATTCATCTGCGCCCTACTGAAATGTACTTATTGTCCTTTAGGACAAACAAGATGCGTAAGTTTAGCAGCGGTTTTCTAGATGCCCTACCTACCGCTTCTTCTTAGTGCAAAACTAAGTAATCTATTCAGAAACATGAGATCCTGAGGCAATTATTTATGTCTAAATAAGTAACGCATGTTTCGCATATAGGGAGCTAACCACTAAATATTTTTTCGTAGGCGACAATAGTAACATTTCACATGCTGCAACAAAAACTATACATACAAAACTTTTCAAACCTTACTTGTTTATAGAGCCACCGTAGCTCAACAAGTTTCTGAGAAAAATGTACATGTTGCCCTGCTCCTTTTCAAGTTACGGTCCACCATGATTGTTAACCTGCAGATTCGCAGCGAATAACATGCGGGCTTTTTTAATGGAGGGGTGACCATATATTATCAGCAACAATTTCTTTGAGCTTGCAGATATAATTATAAAACACACATCATTTTATTTCCTTATAACTATCCTTTTCTCACATTGAAATAAAATCTGTGATAATATCCAATGGAAGCATGTCTGGTATTTGGACTGCAACTGAAACCTCGGTCCAAAAGTGATAAAACCCGGCACTTCCAGTATTTAGTGTAATACTACCTATAAGCAGCACTTTCTTTGATACAATGAAGTCATAAATTCATGACGTGGATGAATTAGTTTTGTCGGGCTCATGCTAAAGAATTCATTTTGTAAAATAATGTAGATGTTATGAACGATATCTGAGCCTTTAGCACAGTTATGAAAAACACAAACGTTGCATTGATTGCATTGATTGGTTTATTGATGAGGACATTGCTGTTATTCACCAAGCTATAAAGAGAAACGACGTAATGTGGTTTCGGGCATGGAACATGTGTACGTGATCATTTAGGGAAATTGATACACTTTTAAGGGTTAGGTCTGTCTAAATTGAGTTTGTCCCCTTCTCGTCTGAAAAGGGGTCTATTTTTAAAGGAATAGAATTATGTCCCATTAGGAGCAAAGTCTTTCCTTTTAAAACAGACAGCTTTTCAGAAGGGCTTGGTGTGTATCAAGGTAAACAGGAAGTCGCAAAAGTTATCTCCTGTGTAGAAAATCTACCAAGTGTATCTAGTTCCCTTAATTCATTGCTATAAAATGCAATCTTACTTGATATATTTTTATCAAAGCAATATACAATTACCGTATAACCACGAACTCTTCCTTTCATATTTTCTCGATCATCTGGGACTGGTAGCCACTGGATAATAAGAGCTGATGCATTTAACTCCTCCGCATCTTGGATTTGTGGCACTGCGACTGGCACTGGTAAAAATAACAACGCAACTTGTATGAGGCATACTAACAGGCACTTTACCTTACTGATCAGTTTAAACAACAGCAGAGTCTGATGCAGCCTTTACTCGGCATTATATTGAATGTCAGTACTATTAAAGTTCTTCGTGTGTACATGTGGAGCTCTTCTTTTCCCGGTATCTACCATATAAGGTAAACTGTCTAAAACTGCAGGTCATTTGGTGTTTTTTCACTAGCGTTTTCACCCTAAATATTTAGACATATTATCATCTTACGATACAGGTAAAACAAAGTGAACAATAAGGATCTAAAATGTTGCCTTTGGAAAAAAGAACGAAAATCGGAAAATCGGTCTAGTGCGCTACCTACTGTATGTCCTGAAAACGCGGATGGGTGGCAATCATTGTAGACCCTGGTTAGATGGCGGGTTCTGTGTCTTTACAGTTTTCTCAGGCGTATCTGTACCAATACTTTGATAAGACGGTACTTGAAATTAGCTTCTCCTTGCTGCTTGGTATTTGCAGCATAGCTTCTTAAACTATGAATTTCACAGGTTACCTTTCTAATAAGATTACTATTTGGGCAAACATAAAAAAAAACAACAAACCAAAAAAAAAAAAAAAAAAAACAACAACAGTAAATGACCCTTTTTATGTAATTATCGTTTCACTTTCACTTTGAACTTCAGTCCATTCAATACCACAGAATAAGTATGATATTTGGCATATCAGAAAATATCTCAAAACATGTAGATACTTTTCATAGGTTTATATTGATAATTTTTGAGTGTGCTGATTGTTATTTTAAATTACTTTATAATCGTTACAAGGTTCTGTAAAGTAATCAAGCTTTCTTAAGATTTTAACTAATATAAAACATTCTAGTCTTCCATGTGCACTGTATGTACTACATTTAATCATTTAGCATCCGATTTATTTTTATACCTGTCTGTACAAACGAGCATACATTTATGTGTCTAAATTGCAGTGAAAACGAAACTGGTCATAGCACATATTTAGACTGATTTGAGACTTTGTTGTTGAGATAATATGGACGTTGTCCTCAACGCTACTTCAGTTGTGATACTTACTTCCTTCAGCCGAGTAGATGAGACTCACAGTAGAGTTTGGTCCATCCCCATGGTCATTAAATGCTCCAACCTTGACCTCATACTGTAAGTAGTAGTTGTCTGTGCCTATAGTCACGGTATAGATCGCTTTTTCTTCTTCATCATTCACTATCCGCTTGGCTCGTTCGTCTAAGACAGTTCCCTGTTAACAGCAAAAGTCAAAGTTTCTTGTATAAGTGGAATGAAATAACATGTGCACCAATAAAATAATACAACAATTTGACTTCGCCCAGTCAACGAAGAAACAAACGAGATAATATATTTATAATATTTATTTTCATAGCGTCCATTTGGTTCAGGAATCCTTCTTTTACGGCTGTTGGTTATCATTCAACTCTCCAAACAGAACCAGTTACTCAGTGTATGATTCTCAGGGGAACTGTTACTTTTCAGGGGAGACAACTTGCTAAGTTTTTACTCCTTTCGGAAAAGAAGAGTACTCTAAACGAACAGCATTTAGCCCCCGTCTGAAAAGGAATCTACTTTAAAAGGAAAGAAAGTTTGACATTTCAGAAAGGGCTTGGCAAACAGGAAGTAAAAAAGTTGTCTCTTGTCAGAAACGGCGAAAAATCTATCAAGTGTATCCAGTCCTTTAATAACATTCAACTTAGACCCTGTGCTTTTTTGCGTTCCTTTCATTACCTGACTTACCCAGACGTTTTTATAATCCAGCTGATGAACAGTAGTTCAGATAGTTAACACAGGATATAACCGGTTTCTTCCAAAGCCATGTGATAGTCAAGCTTATGCAATCAGTGAAAGGAATAATTTCGTCAAGTTCTGCACTTTTAGCTATTTAGTCAGTATGTTTTATACATATCTTCAGATATTCCAATTGTAGTATTTTGGTACGCTGGGGAGTAGTGGTAAAATATTTTCTGGGTTATGACTAATTGATAGACCAACAAACAATAGAGGAAATACTAACTGAAGGTTGATATTTGCTATTCCAGTATAACTCCCAGTATTCTTGATTTTTGAATATACATGTACCATATATACTGTACGGAGCAGAATACCAAATATGGAAGTGAGGTACGGAACTAGCTAAAAGTATACGGGAGAATTATATTTTGTAAGCAACTAGACTCTGAATCGGGCTCTGATTGGACAACAGTTAATTACCAGAATGTACATCTGTTTTACATAAACATATATTCTTTTTAAATCTAACATTTTCGTCATTGAAATTTTATTGTGCTATTGAGGAAATCTTAAGACCTGGTAAATTTGATACCACTTTAAGTGAAACATAACACTGTGATACTTTTGTTTTCGTTTAACATGTGACCAACACAGGACATACATCACCTGAAACAGATAGCGCGATTTGGTATGCGATTTAAGCTGCATATAAACCGCGAACTATGTTCTCAAATACATCCCTGCATTATAGTACAGTGGCTGCATGTTTGCTGAAAGACACAATACGTAACACATACACAGACCCGCTCGCGCACACACGCCTGCTCACCTACCTTCTTCCAGTCTCCTCTCCGATCCTCGTACAGTTTCCAGAAAACGTTATATCCCAAGCCTGGACCGCAGTGTTCAGATATATCTAAAGGCTGAAACATGAGGCAAATGTAAATATAAAATGTAGGCACAACGCGTTAATAAAGGCACTTTGCAAACAGTGAATATATAGATGAGGTAGGTGAATATTATAGTAAAAAATGCGAATGATTCAAACACCGATGGCTCCTTTATCCTGGCTGATTCGAACTTCTGATGATAGCTCAAGAGAAAAATATTAAGGGATGTTATAGGGAAATATATATATATATATATATATATATATATATATATATATATATATATATATATATATATATATATATATATATCTTGTGTCATGGAGGTAATTCTAATAAGTACACTCCACATACCATTATGTGTGTCTTCGAGGCGAGTCTTCATATCTTCTGAGTACACTCAACATTCCATTTATATAAAGATATTCGAATTCATCCCTAAATTATCCGAACTTGCCTCTTGACTTGAGGCTATGATTAACCCTCTATGAAGTACCCATATCTAGAATGAATTTTCGTGATCCCAAAGAAGTTAGAGCCAGAGAAGTTCGACAGTATAGTAAAAACTCTCTACAATAGTCACCCTTCTGAATGCACGAAACTGGCTATTATACAGAGTTGTATGTTGTGGAGGGGTAGATTATATCGGATATAGCACCTTATGGAAACATTACCGTGATCAAACTACAATTATTCATATCGTCAATGTAGTCCGTGCAAAAGGGCGCATTTGGTGGCATTGCATGTAAATATTTGCTTCTGTCGACGTCCGCTGCAAAAAAAGTTCTTTGGAAAACATTGCAGCGATGTCGATTCTCATTTATGTATCATGTTAGAATCGAAATAAGTTTTCTCTACTGCGAATGGTATGTCGGGCAGATGCGAATATTAATTCACACCGGCTTTGCGATCTGCCCTCCAACACCATGCGTTATTCGACGATAATTCACAGTATAGAAAAATAGTTCTTAAGTATGCTACTTTCCGAAATCAAAACTAAAATTGTTATAGAGATGTAACCCTATTGAGAGTTGACCGTTCGTTGAGGTTTCATTAAATATTATTTAATAAGTTTTTTTTTTATTTTATATACTCTTGACTAACAAGTCATTAAAACTAAATTAATATCGAAACAAGTTGAATACTAAATAACATACAATGGAACCTCAACAAATTGATGGAAATGGAAATAAAAAACATGCAATTGCGCTTCGCGCAATCTGATTCAGACTGCACGCAGACTATTACATCACTGGATGTCTTAAATTCAAAGATTACCTAAAAAAGTGCAAGGTCCTGATCTGACTGCGGATGCATCTGACATCGCAAGGCAAAGGAAATGATAAAGTGTAATTGCCAGTTTTGGAAATGAATTTAACCGTACTTTTCATAAAATGCAGCCAAATAAAACTCTTTTATTGAACTTGGAGGGATCCGAAAACATTGGATTAGCCACATAAATCGAATTTTTAATAATGCATTAAAAATGAAACGCACTTCTCAAAAAACTCAGAATGGACTCAGTGATGATCTCAACTGACTAGAAATTTTATCCACATCATTATGAAGTACGGGAATATGATTAATGGTCCCCACACAGCACTTAACTTTACCTGTTAAGTTCTTCGAAGGATGACAATTATGAGCAATGGACGCTGCCGAGAAAAACTGAAAACAATAGAATTGTTTGGCGTTTGGGCAGGTTAGCTACTTTCGACCATCGCGGCCTTGTAGTTATCATCCCTGAAGAGGTCTTTGGTATACGCTAGTATAGCCCAAATGTAAAGTGAAGCCGTTGTTTGCCCATTGTCTAACTGCGTTCATTGCTTATGAGTGTCAACCTTTTAACAAACTTTTTAAACTTTGTCTTCGTTGTTTACTACAGGATATATGAGTGGAGAGCAAAGGCCCGGATAAGACTGCGCACGTGCAGGATTATATGAATCCACATATTTTTGCGTTTGCACGAAGGCAAATTTTCGCTTGACGCAGCCCATGTCGTGATATTATGGTTGACCAGCTCAAGTGTCAGTATTTATTGGCATGACTATTAAACCAACAAAATACATGTTAAATGAAAATACTTACATCCCACATTATCGTAAGAGTTCCGACCTTCCCTTCACCTCCGGATACTCCTCTAGGTATTGTTACTGGTATAGTCTCTGGCGTTTTAATAGTGACTAAAATCATAGAATATATATTTAGTTCGTCTAAACGTTCTCAAATTCATTGTAGGGAGATTCTTTTATTGGCAATTTCTCAATGCCCAAATTGTAATGGCGTTTTAACTGGTATTTTGTTTAGTTCGTGCCATGATTGCGGCCTCTCCTGAGTAACTTTGATTACCTTTTTAACCGTAAAAAACAATGCGGTCCTGTGACTGCTCAAGAAGTACGTGTCAAGCCTCAAATGAACAGATCCAATCTCATTTTTTTTTCTATAATGAAAACAAGCCTATTCAAATAAACTGAAAATTTTACTACCAAAAAAGGAAAATTTTCAGATAAAAATTCTGATATTTTTCATATTTCTGCTGAAAACATAGAGTGTGGGTACTCGTTCGAACCGCCTCGGCGAGGCGGTTCTAACGAGTACAGTACCCACAATCTATGTTTTTGAGCAGAAATAAGGAAAATAATGTTTACCCGTGTAAACCCCAGTTTTACTATATAAATGAGAAGTTTAAGGGGGTCAACATTATATGGGCAGGGTTTCGTGGTACTATCTTCTGCTTTATCATGTATTTCCAAAGGTTCCCCGTTCAGAGTAAATTTGAGAAAACGTCCTTCTGACATGTGCGGCGCCTAACAAAAACTCGCAGTCCTATTAATGTCTTCTTTGTGGACATAAAGATATGTTGAATCCTTTGCTATCAAAAGTGCACCAAGTGAAGATTCTGATCAGACTTCGCGAATGTGCAAGCTCATCTGAATATGAGTAGGTATACATTTTGACGGTATGTTTTCTGACGATGCGGCTTAATTTATGTTTCAATATAGGTCACTCTATTGATATGAGATATTTCACTAATGAACGGCTGAAATGTCAATTCGTTTAAAGAGAATGTAGAGCGCTGCAAGGAATAATGAGTTTTGTTTTCAAATTACTTGTTTTCATTTAAATAACATTTTCATCGACAGTGTATATAACAGAAAAAGGAAGAGTGCTTCCTCACTTTCCTAATAATACTGATCATAGTTTTAGGCTGGAAACGTGAAACAAATACTATTACCCTACCTCTTCGGACAGACAAATCGGCGCAAACAGTGTACACACCAATCCGAACGTTATGTCTCTTCTTGGACTAGATATTGTGTCATTCATCTAATGTTTTAGACACATTAACAGATATTCAAATGGAATTATAGTCGGGCCTCAATAACTCGAACTTCTTAGAGATTATGGATATTTATTGGGGATATGGATAGTTCGAGCCAAACAGGATTAGTATGATGCTAGGTCAGGAAGCAAATCGAATAATTTTGGGATTTTTTCGATCTTCTAAACAATAGTGGTATGTTGAGCGCACTCATTGGACTCGCCTTGATGAGGCGATTCTAACGAATACACACAACATAAAATTTCATGATCAAAAAAAGAAAAATATCCTTAATTATTTTCTTGAGCTATCTGAAGAATTTCTAGCGGACTCAAAGACGAGTTCGAAGTAGACATGGTAAATGAGTCATTGATAGTCGAGCTACTGCGATTCGACTGCATTTATATATTAGACAAGTATTGTAAGGAAATAAGGTGTCTGAATATATATGCTAAAAAAGATAAACCTTGACATTAAGTTATAAGCTTAGTAGTCTATAGTTTTCCCTAGATGGGACATCACAAATTCGGGTAAATGTAAAAATATGAGTATTGATTTACCTGAAGGTTTGCTTGCTTCTTTGCCTCTTCCAAAACCATTTACTGCTCGAACCCTGAACCTGTATCCTGTATTTGGTATCAATCCCTGAACTAAGAAGGACCGTTGATCGCCCCTTTTTCCGGCTTCTTGGGCCTCGAGCGCCGTCCGATACTCGGGAACATCTGAAAAGCAATGACCAAATTATCAATTCGCTGGTTAGGGGAATGCCTCCAGTGACAAAATATTTTTCTCATAATCCTGTTTGATAATCCACTAAGATAAAACAAGTGACCAGCCTTTATAGTCATGATATTACTTTGGTTTTATTTTAGAGGATTATTAAACAGATTATAAGAAAAATTACTTTGTCACTACAGACTGCAGCCAGTCTAGGCCCGCTGTAAAACAAATTTAAACATGCAAACTAAATATGCAAATTAAAGATGCAGTGCATCATGGGAAAATAGCTCGTTCGAATTATACGAACAGGAAAGATTCAGATCAACCAAACACATCTGATAAGGACCTTTACTACATATTTCTATATTCTACAGTGCACTATGATTCTGTACTCGGGCAGCCAAGGCCCTGATCGGACTCCGCAGTCTGCTTTCGCTGTCCGCATATGTCCGAAAGACCCCTTTTCTGACAGAAAGGCTCAGATCGTGACCTTCACTGTACCCATATAGTTTTATTATATGACAAGTATATGAATTAGTATATCTAAAGGTACCCCCAAAACACGGTCCAGCTACATGCCATATACTGAGACGTGACTGCACAGACATACCCTCTATAAAATGTGTGTAATTTTGGACAGCCAAGGATGCAAAGATTCTCCATGCGGACAACAAAGACTGCTCAGATGCACACATGCACAGGCTGATTTGTGCCTCCGTTGGGCGCAAGACAAGAAGGAATGTTTTTTTGAGTTGAAGTTTAACAGACCAATCAACACTATTAAGGTCATGTCTTACCGTTCAATTTACCTAACCACGCTTTTCCTGGGCAATCTTAGTCCTCTATGCGGTAAACCAGTACCCGTACTTGTGCACATTCTTTTGCCAGAAACTGACAACTGCTCTTCGTGAATCAGCTAAAGGTTTGGAATGATTTAAAAAAATCACGATCAATCTCAACGTAAGAATGTTGCCAGATCCGGCGGGGATCGAATCCGTGTCCAACTGATCAACAGTCGAACGCGTATCCGACTGAGTCACTGAGGCCGGCCCAGAAGGAACGTAATCTTATTTTACAACTCAACTAATTATACAAACCTTGAGCTACGGTTTGCCAGATTCCTGGGTGATAATGTGATTCGCCTTCTATATCAAAACTTGTTATTGGATCACCGTGTTTTGTATCAACGCCCACGGTCCAAACAAGACGGGCGGAATAGGGTGTCACAGACAGATCTGCAACGTACACTCCAGCAGGTGGCCCAGGAGGACCTGTAAAGGAAAGCAAGAAAAAACTTTACTTTGGTCTGTTCCTAATAAACGGATTATTAAGACACGTATAAACAGTACATTGAAGGGAATCGATACTCTTTTGTGGGAGGGAGGTAACACTATAAATATGTTTTTCCTCAGTTCTATTGTAAAGAAAAGGAATATGCATCGAGGCGAGCAAATTCGTTCCCTTAGGAGCAAATCGTTTCTTCCGATGAAGCTTAATTTGCAGGAAATTAGACAAGTCGTCGCTAAATAGAAAGGAAGGCAATGGTTAGGAATCGATACAATTATCCCATACCTCCCATCAGAGACATCAAAGGGATAGAAACACAAACACGAAATAACTGGACCCTAATGGAAACATCACTAGCAAAAAGCCAAACGGACAGTTACTTTCCCACAAAGTGGCCAAATGGCTATCCAAAACAAAAAGATGTAAACGACACACACATTCAAATACGAACAATAACAAAATTAAACCATGACAGAAGAACCGCCTTGGAGCGGTCAGTGAAAAGTATTTCACTGGGGTCTAAACCTGTTTACCTTGCAAACAATTGATTAAAGTATGTAAAATTATCCAGTCCCTTTAATAAATGAGGATATACGATTCCACTTTGAAAGACGCGAACTTCCAAATAGTTTTACTGCTGATTGTTTTAAGACAATATCTTTCTTGGTTTGCATTGTAATTTCTTGTCACCTTTATTGCTGTAGTATGTGATTGATGTATATCCCAGTTAAATATGAACAGATGGCAATCAGAGTTGGCATCTCTTTCCCAAGAAGGTGGCAACTCTGTTACCCAAACTTAACTGAATATATCTTAAACTTAAATAATTGTTAAAAGAAAAACATTAAGAAGTGAACCACTGCATAACAATTAACAAGAAGTACCGCAATGGCAATACCGCCTTGGAACGATCAGTAATGAATACTGGGTGTGTGTGTGTGGGGGGGGGAGGGGGTGTGGGGCGAGGGGGCTGGGCTTAGTGACCCCAACCCTCGCCCTCAGCTGCCATAGTGGTAAAACATATATTTGTTCGGTTCGTGTGGAGGTATTCTAACACAGCCAGAAATTATTACGGGCAACAAATAAATCATAGATAAAGCCTGAAGTAGTTCAATATTACGCTTACTGATAAGAGTGCGTTTCCACGCATTTCATGTATGTTACTTGTCAGCCATGACAGGCAAAATAGTAGTCCTTTTGAGAAAACAAAACTTTGTACTACACAAGACAGACAGAGCTGAAAAGGTATTGTCACGATGATTGAGAGTGGCATACTAGGCAGGACATATCAACCGATTATGCCAAAATTCCAGATCCAACGTATATTACAGGATTATGTTCTATCGACCTAGTATTATGTACTACCGTTATTGTATAAACAACCATGCATTTTGTACTAATGATATTATATTGTGTACGTAGTCATTATGTTACTTTATTCGTCCATTTCTAGCTCCCGATTCGTATTGACTGTAATGGTAGGCAATAAATTTAACTTCTCATCAAAATAATGTAACTGCAAAGATACATAGCTATCCAATGACCACCACTCACCTGTTACAGTCACTGTTGCAGAACTTGATGTAGAATGAATGGTACTTTCAGCGACACATTCATACACTCCACTGTTCTTGAAATGGGCATTGGTTATGTACAAGCCAGGCATATCGACACGCGTACCCTAAAAATAAAAGCGTAAAAATGTAGTGTTACATTTCTGGTGTCAGGTGAATGGATACGCCTGGTACTTTTTCTACCATTTTAGAAGGGGGATACATTTTGTTACTTTGGACGCAAATTAGTAGACCCTTCTCAGAAGGGACTTGATGTGTTAGAAAGCAAACAGGAAGTTACAAAAAATATTTGTTTTCTCAAGGCGTTGTATTCTAAAAAGTGTATTGGTTTCCCAAGAAGTAGTTGCGGTCATGGTACTAAGCCGTAATCCAAACTCATAAATCCATAAACGAATGACGAATCAGAATGTTCAGACCAACAGACATGGACCCCAGAATAAAAGGTGTAATCAGGCGACCGCGGATAGTAAGCATTACTTGGTAAGCATGCTTCGCCCACCATGCCCATAGGCCTGAACGAAGGAAATATCGGAAGAAGCGTATGTCCGGGATTTGGGAAGTCTACTTAAGGCGCGTCACTGGCAAAAAACATCAGAAACAATTCTGGAAACTGCCACATCGTAGGGATTGACCAGATCATGATGTTTCACTTAGAACTTCTTAAGTGTTACTACCAGTTTGTTTTTTATACCCCTGGCTCAACAACTTTGTAGTGAGCACTTTCCCACGCTCCATGAAGCCCTGATAATTTGAACAGGCTCTGGCATAACGGAGTAAATGCCGTATGCTGGTGCAGAATGGATATAACTGCTCAGGAATGGAAAGTTAACAATGGGAAAATTGAAGTCATCCCGTTTGTCGTAAAGCCTAGTAGTAAGCTTTCCATTGTCAACGTAGAGATAACAAGCCAAGTATGAGGAGGAGGCTGCAAAACAAGGTGATAGACGTGCCATACCCACTTCTAATTTCCAGCCAATCAGATTGCTTGATCCGGGTTTTTTGATAGAAATTCACATAATGACAAACAGTGCAGATCCGGATCAGTAGGCTTCAGAAGCCAACTGATCTGGATCTCCACAGTTTGATAAGACAGGGCATGTCGTGTTCAGCAAGAGAAGGGTTAAATAGGACTGTCAGGTTTTATTTTCTACATATACTTTTTAGAGAATATATTGTCCTAATTAGAAAAAAAAGGTGATAGACTGCTGAAGCGTGTTTAGGTAAAAATATAGAAGCCGTAAGGAGACCTCTTTTTGTCTACTTTAACAAGAGAGATACCTCTTGTTACTTCGGAGGCAAGAGAGATACCTCTTGTTACTTCGGAGGCAAATTAGTAGACCCTTTACAGAAGAGGACTGGTGTGCTTGGAAGCAAACATGACATTACAAAAGGTATCCTTTTTCTAAAACGGGATGTGTCCTAAAAAGAAAGCATTTGCACCCCTAGGGGAGCATATTCTTTCCTTTTAGAGTAGTCCTTTTTAGTAAGGTTGCTAAAGCAATATTGAAATAGGTGCCTACCCAGGAAGTGTATCGATTTCATTAAAAAACTAAAAATGTCATACATGTAGACTGTTACAGAATGAAGTATGCTTATGTTGCAACTGCAAGGGAGACTACTACAAATAACTACAACCAAAACGGATTTTAGTGCTGAAAGAGTTATTCCCGTTGAAGAAAAGTACTTGAAATAAGTTGTTACTTTCAGGAGAAGACCTCCTTAAGGAAAGGCGCGTATACCTGTATTCAGATATAGGGAGCATTCAGGAACGCTTTTCACAAATTATTTTGCATCTACTGACTGGTTAATGCAGGGGTGTGGAATTATCAAATTTTACTACTTGTCCACGGACAAGCAAATAATCAAAATTTACTTGTCCGACCAAGATTTGCCTCCCCGAAAATTGACATTTTATTTACTTTGTAAAGAAAACATATGTTGTGGGTACTCATTAGAAGTGAGGCGCAACATATATTTTCTCCGAAAAATAAGAAAAAATGCATATCTTATAATTTGAATACCCTTCTTAGATAGAGCTATGAAGTTCTTTTCCCAGAACAAGTATATTGAAATTTCTTATTTGGCCTCAGGAAAATGGGACGTTGGAGCTCCGACGTGGTATTTCCCCAGCACTGGTTAATGTTAACCGTCTCACGTGACCCCATATTGAAACGTAGTAGCATTTTTCTTCTGGACAATACTCAATGTTCAATCGAATAAATTTCAGCAATAACTATCGATTTATAATGTGACAGAAAACATAATATCAACGTGCTAGATATATATTATGTGCTAGATGGTCTGAAGCTAAACAAATACACATACATTTCTTGTGTTTCTCGCAATTGTGGTTGCGCAGGAAGATATCTCAAGGAAAGTTCATAGACATTAGCCATTGAACGACGGAAATTGTCACAGAACGACGGAAATTGTCACAACTGAACTTTCTGTTTGTAAATGTCTGCGACGGTTCGAGACTATACTATTATACTGAACGTTGTCCGGGTAGGTACATATTTTTGGTGCTAGAATGATCTCCCATTCAAAACGAGTCACAAACACGTTCGACAGTTTTTTTTTTCGTCGAGGATTATTCTACGAGGCGATTTGTAGTATGTCTTTCCGTGTGTCATTTTGTTCTTGTGTTTTTCAGTCCTTTTAGTATTGCGATTACCTCGCTTGGGGAAGAGAGAGCTAATCTTAGTGCTTTTCGTACGTTTGTTCGGTTTGTGCTTGTTTAGATTTGTCGGTTTCCTATTCCTCTTGTGGTCTGGGAAGGGCTGCGGTTTGTGATTGTGGCACTCCCTGGACTTTTCTCTTACCTTTTTTACCAATTACAAACGTCCAATCAAGATTAAATAGTTATGCAAAATGGTACCCAATGCACCAGTCTGCGTCTTCAGCTTTGTCTCCGGCTTCATTGTTCGGCGCCAGTACCGCATACTGAGACGTTAAATTGGATGAAAAATATCAGACGGTAATGAGACGGTAAGTCGAATGAATTCACCAGTCACCGTCTTAAATATTAAATAGTTATCATTACGAAAACACGCCTATTCAAATATATTGAAAATTTTACAACCAAAAAGCGGAAAATTTTCAGATAAAAGATTCTGATATTTTTCATATTTCTGTTCAAAACATAGATTGTGGGTACTCGTTAGAACTGCCTCGCCGAGGCGGTTCTAACGAGTACCCATAATCTATGTTTTTGAACAGAAATAAGAAAAATAATGTATACCCCTGTAAACCCCAGTTTTACTATATAAAAGTGGGGTTGAGGGGGGTCAATATTATATAGGCATGTTTTCGTGATGTGCAATATGGTACCCAATGCACCAGTCTCGGTCTCCAGATTCATGTTATTTGTGCCGGTATCACAGACTGAGACGGTAAGTGGAATGGAAAAAGAGTTATATAGAGTGAAATATGTGCGAAAAGCTATGATAAATTTAATGACACGTTATAACAGATTTTGTTTGGTCCAAATAGACCTACGAGCGTATATACATATTCTGCAGCTCATACAACAGATTTTCAGTTGACGCGAGGTTTGACTTCTGGTATCCTTTAAGCTTTACAGATAGATGCATTTAGCATTTTCAATTCTTTGCATCAACTTAAATTTAAGGCAGGTAAAACCACACATACCAGGACATATTCTGGATTGATGTGAAAGTCTATCGGGTGACCATTGAGCTTCCAAATATAAGTCACATCATACTGATTGCTGTATGAGGCATAACAATACAAGAACGCCGTACGGTTGACGGATACTGTGGTTGGTACTGGTGGATTAGTAATTATCACTGCATCTGGAAGAAACAAAAGATTTCTGAATTATAATGACGATTATTTAGTGACTTACGTCCCTTTCAATATAAGTTAAGTCATATTGAGACGTTAGGATGGTGGTAATGAAAGTCTTTGAGTAATGAAGCGCAGTGCTGTCATGAGATGAATTCCGCCGTAGCAGGATTCGAACCCGGAACCACATGTTCCGAAGTCGATAGTGCTAACATATCGGCCACCCGAACGCTTCAACTGACTTAAAGGGAATGGGTAAAATTGGGAATTGATATACTTTCAGGAGAGCTAACTGTCAAATTTGTTTGCCTCCCCTCTGAATAGGGACATGCACTAACAGAAAAAAATGCTCCCCATGGGAGCAAATTCTTTTCCTTTAGAGTAGAACCCTTTTTTAAAAGGGGGTTCGTTTGTAGGACGCAAAAAGGAAGATAAAAATATCGAGAGTATTGAAATAACAGGAATAGATACACTATCGCGGGAGGCTCGTCTGTTCTTTCTCCCTTCTGAAAAGCTGTCTCCTTAGACCAAATTCGTTTCATTTTAGATTAGACACCTTTGCGGAAGGCACTTTGTAGACAGGTAAGCAAACAGGAAGCCACAAAAGTTGTCTTCCTTGTCAAAACGGCGGATATTCTAGCATGTAAATTAAGTCCCCTTAATGAAGACACCAAGTGCTATTATAAAAATTAGAACAGATAAAAGAAGCATAAAAGCAATGTCTGTTGGCAAGGGTTGACATTAATAATGGCTTCATCGTCATTATGTGACATATGCCTCTTATTCTAATACGTATTTTTTTACAATGTATTGAAGTATTCCAAACAGTTCCATAAAAGTGAGTAAAAACACAAAATAGACGAGAGATAATTATGCTAAATTATGCAGAAATTTGAAAGCAGCCATCCAATAGTCAGTGCCTAATACCTACAGCAGGACGAAAGATGCAGACAAGAACTGATTTATTTAGTATTGTAATTTATCAATCTGTTTCAGAAGATTGGCGTCTGACTATTACTTTCTGTGTTCGGGTCCACTGGTCCAACTTGTGGCTTTCTTTTGCTTTGGTAGCTCCCTCTACTTTGTTGTATCGTGGTTTTGTGATTATTTGTGGTTTACAGTGATGTGTCACTATGCTGCAAAAGTCGCTACATGGACGAAACACACATTTGTAATCTTGAAAAATGTAACTGAAGGTATCCAGAAATTACCATACTCACGAAGCAAAGACTTTCCGAGGCACTAAAAGAAGAAGAGATGAGAACAAAATGACAAAACAAACGTCACGTTTGAAACTATCGGTGCTCGAACAAAGATCAGAATTAAGGCCGCTGTTCCGATACGATAACACTAGTTTAAGCACTGCCGTCACTTCCTATACACCCATACCGAGTTTCCTTGTTGACCATCCCAAGGGCGTTTTCTCTGTTGCAGTTCTTCTTTGTTCATATGTAGGTTATTCCAACTGTGTCTTTGTTTGTCACGCTTCTTTTAGTCTCTCCCTGTCACGACTGTGCTTGGTGAGTCTTTGTGTCTGGGATGGGCTGTGGCTTGTGATTGTGGCACTCCCTGAACTTTTCTCGTACCTTTTTGGCCTTTCCTGGGTATCTTCACTTATTTTTTTATAATACTTACCAGCTATTTCTACGTAAGTTCTATTGAAAGCCTCTCCATTTACGTTGCTAGCCTGGCAGGTGTACGTTCCAGCATCGCTGTATTGTATGTCAGATAAAACCAAATCATGTGCCGTGGTCATACCAATACGTCCACTTATGTCGCCAGGCACAAGGTTCATATTGCCACCGTTCTTTATCCAGCTCACCTAAATAGTATTATAAATAACACTGAATTCATAAAATGGTATGACAAAGTACGCCGCAACGTAAGAAATCGTACCGTCTGATGTCCGCGCCCAACGCAGACTCAAATCAGCCTGGACATCCGCGCAGTCTAATCCGAGTCTTTGTTGCCCGCTTGACGAAACTTTGCATTCTTGGCTGTCCAAAATGTGCCAAGCTAAGGTTTTGATCAGGCTGCTCGCATGCACATGCAGATCTAAATCTTTGCTGGGCGCACTAATAACATCCATTTTATTGTGTTTTTCATAAGAAGTTAATAGATATTGCCACTACATTTAATCATCTCACATACTGGATAATAAAACTATTAATAGTATTGACTTACAAAATTCTATGAAAATAAGATCTTTGGAAAGCAAAGATCATATTGTAGAAAACGAAAACAGTTGATTCCACATTATTGCGTGTTTTCATAAACATGCATTAGATGCAACTTCTTTGGCATTTCCTGAATATATTATTACACTGCCTAGCACAGTAATGAACTATTGTATACTTTCAAATTATGCTAAATGTGTCCATTTATCTCAAAAACCAATAAGTATAAACTACTTTATAATAACGTATAAGGAAATGTTTTACGGCCGCCACAGCAATAAACACAACTCTTAGTTAAGGTAAATTACTGTAAAATGGGTTGATTAAAAAAAAAAAATAAACCCTGGAAATAGGAGATTCAATTTAACAAACATTCAGTCCCTTCACTGAAAAAAAACAACAACAAAAAAAAACAAAAACAAAAAAAAAACAACAACAACAAAAAAAAACAAAAAAAAAAAAAAAAAAAACACAAAAACAAACAAACAAAAAAAAAAAAAAAAAAAAAAAGAACAAAAACAAAAACAAACAAACAAACAAACAAACAAACAATTTTTTACAAGTATCTTGTCCCTTCATAGCAAAGAAGAACAACATCAAGAACAACAACAAAACAAGAAAGAAAATACTAGACACATTTACCTTAGAAAATGTGTTTGAGAACCATAAGGGTTTTAAAAATAAATTTCGCAATACCCAGGCCATATGTCAACCCAGTATCATAAAACGTGATATATATAAGAACAATGTTATCATGGTATCATGTCTTTGAAGTAAAACAACTTGATATTGCAATAGTGTGACAACAGAGCGATTGGTCTGCATGATGCTTATCAATCATAATCGTGAAACCAATATTTCGAGCGCACACTTACTTGGGGAACCGGTGCAGCTTCAACCCTGCATGGAATTTCTATCCGTCCTCCAATGGGTGCCAGAGTTTTTGACGGCAGTGGATGTTTGTCAAAATTAGGCTTGAATGCTGAAATTCATTAAAGTGATCGGGTTCACCTTTAGGAAGCAGCTCCGTCAAAATTGATTTGTCTCCTTCTAAAAACGGATCTATTCTAATAAGAGAGAATTTTCAGTTAGAGTAGACACCTTTTCAGAAGGGGATTCCCTTGCAGGGAATGGCAAAACTCTGCAACCTCTATCCATTCCCTTTGAATTAGAAGAGTTCCTTTTCTCAGCGCTATTGTACATGGACATTGATGTTGTATGTTGGTTTGAAATGTTAATCGAACGACTTAGGGATGCACAACTGAATTGAAATATTACCGTATTTATCCTAAGTAATAAGATAGAAAGTTAAGCAAGCAGCGCAGGCCAGGTCAGATACGGCAGAATGTGGCATCTGATCAGGGTCTATGCTGTTGGCCTCTTTCACTCATCAACGGGTAGTAAAAAGGACTTGTACAAAGCCAAGTATGATAATCACATAAAGTTTCGCAATATTTAGGGTTAATATGGTATACCGTAACTGACTAACAGTGCTTCATATATAAGCAGCATATTCTTAACATGCTGGGTAAAATCGCAACAAACGCAACTGATTGGTTTTCGTATATTTCCCAGAAAATAGTGGATGATGCCATAAAAAAAGTTTCCTTAGCCAACTATCTGATATATGCTCAATTGAAACAGGGAGTGTTATCTGTTAAATATATCAATTAAGAATGGACAATAAAATTTAAACAACAAAAAAAAATGCTTTAATGAAATGTCAGGAAACCTTTTAAGCTTTACCAACTCTCTGGGCTAATTCAACCAACGTCAAACACATGATATTTTTTCCTGTTTTCCCAGAAAACAAAATTTAACATGTCAGGCAAATTTTATCCAATGACTACAATTTCAATGAAATGTAAAACCTGTGTTTTGTGAAAAATAAGAAACATATTTCAACATGTCTTTTGCTGAAAAAGTTTACCCAGAGTGCTAAGAATTAAAACTTTACAGTGCTACCATTTAAAAAAAAAGGTAAAAGAAAAGTCCAGGGAGTGCAACAATCACAAACTATAGCCCTTCCCAGACATCACCTGTTAGGATGTGTGCTTGTGACAAAAAAAATGCATTTACTGTACACTGTGTTTTCTGGCTTTTTTTCTTTCTTTGATATAACACCATATTATCTCTCATAAATGCAAACCACATACACGCATATACGCACACTCAAGCACGCACAGGCACACACATACAGCCAAGATTCCAAAAAAGGGAAATACTTACAGACAACCTTCAATCGCCCAGTGCTGAAGGTGGTTCCGTGTAGATTTGTAGCGCCACATTGATACATTCCTTCATCTCTTTCCTTTTCAACAGCCCGGATGTATAGCTGGTTCCCAGTAACCTCAATTTCTCCGGGTACCGTTTGAAGCATCTCGCCATTCTTATACCATGTGTACGTAGCTTTAGGCCGAGCAACAGCTTTGCAACGCCACTGAACGCGCTGGTTGGGATCCACAACCATGTTGCCAATCTCATGTGGAAAATACGGCTCCGCTTTAAAGAAAAGTGTGCCAGTAATATTTAACGTTATTTTAGGTACGCTGAGCAAAGTAGCCTGGGTTCACTTATTTACTTCTTTTGCAGTGTTGATACAAGCTCGGTGACTCATAATGGAATGGGGTACGCTTTCAGCGGAGATAGCTTATCCATAATTGTTTCCCTTCTGCTAATGTGTCTTTTTTCTAACAAAAAGAGACTTTGCTCATCTTGCGTGCAAATTCGTTCTTAGCAGATTAAGCCATTTTCAGAGGGAGCTTGGTACCAGGTGCAGAAAAGCAGATAGAATGCCACAACAATTGTCTTCCTTTTCAAATTGGCAGAATGTCCAGCATGTGTATTCAACCCTCTTAAGGAGCATAGCATCTGCATGTTCACAATTTGCAATTCTGTGTTTGCACTGTAACCCCACACTGGCGTAAATGGACGTATCAAACATCAAAGATGGAAGACTCTTCCCAGCTTATGTATTGCGTGTGTTATTCTCATGCACCTGTGGGCTGACAAATACAAGACAATGTAATAAGTTATTTAAAGTCCATTTCAGTTTAAAACTGCTTCTAACGGAGCCTCTTTTTAAAATAATCATATTTTGTAGTTTCCTTTCAAAGGTTCCACGTGCTCAATTAAAGGGGAAATGATCTATATGTGAAACATCCTTTAGAGAAGAAGATGCTTTAAGGGTATCGAGTGGATGTGAATGTACCTATAATATATTAAAACAATTCCATCTACCTACCTGTTGTTTTTTCAAAGAAGAATTTTCATTTACTAAGTAGGTGAAATTCCTTCTGTGAATATGATTTAAAAAATTCTTTAGATTAATATGGTAGTCTATCCTGATGAACCCATTCTACGACTTATTTATTTGCCAAGAAAAAGGCACAGTACTCGAACCGGTACTACACTGCCATTATAGAATATTTATTTTAGTGAAGGGGGATGTATACAATTTCATTAGAGATAGCTCTGTCAAAATTGACTTTTACTCCTTCAGAGAATGTTCTGCTCTAACAGGAAAGATTTTGCTCCCACTCCCTATGGGAGCAAATTCTTTCTTTTTTGAGCGGATCACTTTTCAAGTGTAGACTAGTGTACAAAAATGCAAACAAGAGGTCACATAAGTAGGCTTTCTTGTCAAAAATGGCGGTAACTCTACCAATGTTTCCGTCGCCTTAAATTTAAACTTACTTTCCATGGTAACGGAAATTAATTTTTCGGCCACGCCTCCTTTTCCTGTAGCCTTGCAGATATAGTTCCCCTCAGCTTCCAAAGGGGCGTCGACAATAGTCAAAACACGTGCTCTGTCAGAAATTGTCGTGCCAGATACAAAAGGACGATCATCCGCTCTTCTCCAAGTGTACGAAATAGGAAGACTAAAAGCAATAAAAAACGGGAAAATGCTATTGCTTTAAATGAAAACTGAATCGAATAGAAATGATGAAAGAAATAATGATTCCAGTATCAGAATCAATTAATTTGCTGAAGTGAGTATTTGATTTTTATATATTTGAACAAAGAAAGAATAAATATATAAGGAAAATACCGGTAAATAATACAGATATATCGAAAACGGTATGTCATGTATATAAAAGGTAACACATCATATGATGCGCAAACTGCGAAAACATACCTTCTGAATCCGCATTTTCAGAGTTTTTGTGTCCGCATGAAGACACTTTGCATCATTTCCCATCCAAAATGCGCCTAGTAAAGATTCTGATCAGACTGCGCGAATGCGGAATCAACGCTTGACGCACATGTCCGAAGGTACCTTTTCTGATGTTGCTGCTTATATGATGATGAAACATTCGTAAGCACGACTTCTTAGGATTCAAGCATGTGCAAGTCACAAATATAACAAACCCTGATCAAAATTAAAAGCAATATGTCGGACTCCATAACGGCCTATCCTTCACTTGTTTTATACATCCAATACATAAATAACAGCAACTGTTAGAAGTACGCAAAACGGCGTGAAAACATATGCCAAATGCACACGCTCCAACTGTCTGTGCATATGCTCTAACTTCTACAATGTGTGCATGATTAAGCCATACCAGGGACAGGTATTACCATATTGACCGAGGCCTAGAACATCGTAACGTCTGAGTTAGAGTTTCCTGAACTTGTACCCACTGTTAAGATTATGTCGAGCCGGCCAGTTAACATATTCGCATGTTTTCCTGGCCAGGCGTAGTCCTCTAAGCGGTTTACCAGTGGTCTGCTCACATACCTTCGCCAGCAACGGACAATCAGCGGAAAGGGAGAATGACAGTAGAAATGATTTCATCATCAACCCTCATGATTGTTATGTGACTGAGCTGTGATTCGAATTGCGATACTTGGGTCTGCAGTCAGAAGCGCACTAACTGCGCTAGGGAGTTCGGCTACTTCGTAGAACTTAGAAAACAGCGTAAAACAAGATTAAACTGCTCCTAAAGTTTGGTCCTGGGCTGCATTCCTTGACGTATAATCAACTCACTGTGCCGTCAGTGCGTTTGGTCAAATTTTAAGGCTAAGGAGGTCAGTGAATGTACTCTTTCGGGGCATGCAACTTTCAAATCATGTTTTGCCTTCCGTCTGAAAAGAGATCTACTCTAAAAGAAAAGACTTTGCTACCCTTGGGAACACATTATCCCCTTTTAGAGAAGACCCTTTTTTTCAGAAGGAGTTTGATGTGCAGGAAAGCAAAACTGACGTCACAAATATTGTCTCCCTTCTCACAATATGGCGGAAAACTTACTAAGTGTATTCAATACCCTTGAAGTGCTAAATATTTAGGATGCTAGAAATGGCACCAAAGAAAATGCTCCCAAATCCCTTAGCACCAGGTAAACTGGGTTAAGCAAATGGACGATTGAGCTATATATAATCATACAATTAGTTCAAAAGTTGGTCTTAATGGTCAAAATTTCGTGTGGATATGCATACGCCATCAGTGCTGATAGGCGTATATAAATATCAGTGACATAACACGGCGTTCAAAACTCGTATCATCAACATCACAGTAATAGATAATAAGTTACATGAATATGTAGTATGTTCGCAGCACTATTACCCGACGCATTACGTGAACGTTTCTTTATTTCCGCGATAAGTAATTTTTTGAGATAGACCACTCATCTTGGCTAACGCGAATCGGCTCGTAAACGGGGCAGCTCACAAGCGACGTTGACGTCACGATGTTCCAAAATATTATCGGATGACGTCGAGTTTCTACGTTTGCGGCGTTAGGTGATTCAAATTTTCAAACGCGTGTAACTTCTTTATTTGTGAACAAAAGCATCAAGTGTAAGTATGCATTGTCTTAGCTGATATAAAAGAAACATTTTGATTACAAAATTAGTTGGTTTTGCTGATTTTTTTTTTATTTTTCGCCATTCTGTTCCTGCACTTCCGTGTGAGAAACGAGAGAAGAGGGCACTGTTTTATGGATTGTGAGAAAAAAGTCGATCGCGGATTTTCAGTGACGAAAGGAAAATGCCAGCCCTCGGGTCCACCGCTCCAGTGGGGAATGAGGCCTCGTTTCCCATTGAAACATCGGACACTCGGGTTGGAATTTCCCTTTCCCCACTGAACATCAATGATGCATTCTGTTTACCTAACATGATACTAGAGAGCTTTGTGAATGGTCCCTATTTCCAGTACCTCACTCTAGACAATAAAAAGGTACTCACGTGCCATAAGCGATGCACTCCAGTCGTATAGTATGTCCTCTGAGAGCCGGAGACGGGAAAGCGTGTGTGTTTATAACTGGTCCGTATTTTGAGACGTAAGCTGAAAAAAAAAACAAAAAAAAAAAACAAAAAAACATTACGAGGAAATATGTTCAAAGTCATCGTGTAAAGACATGAATGTGTTAAGATAAGGAGCTACAAGATGAGGCCATAGTCATTTAACACCATTCTGTGAGTATATAAGGGAATAGCGAACGGTTTTCCACGGGTAAACAATACGTCATTTGTTTGTCCGAAACTTGCAACGGTTTATGAAGTTTGTCATATCAGGAACAAAAGCATGGGGACAATAATGAAAGCTGTCACATTTGTCGTCTGCAATGCGTAAAATAACAGTTAAACTTTCGGACAAACAAAACTATTTATAGTTCAGTACCTATATAGAATCAGTCCCTATTAAAAACCTTTTTAACACTGATAACTTATAGTCTGAACATTTTAGATGATCATAGAATCCTATCATTGTTCTTTCTTGCTGAGCTCACTTGTTTTTCACTACCAACAGAAGTACTCTATCCAAAGGGAAAGCCTACGTAGACCGTAACATACCAAAAACGTGTTTTCAGGCATGTGCGAACAGCAAAAGGCCAGATCAGCCTGCGCATCCGCGCAGTCTGATCAGAGCCTTTGCTGTCCGCTCATAGAATCAATAGACACCATAGACTGTATGAATGGAGTACAAATGCCCTGATCAGATTTTGCGCATGCGGGGAATGAATCTGTATCAGTGCATTTTGCGCATGGTCGAGGTCTCCTTTTTGCATTGGAGGCCCACATAATGCTTAAGTTTGAATGTGTATGAGACGGAGCAGGTAATGCATATTTTCGTGCTGAATCCTGACAAACGTTCAACGCTCAAGTTTGATGCCTAAACTTATTTACTATAAGATAAAACGTTACACAAAAAAATCTTTGCAAGCAAACTAGTGAAAAATGTTTAAAAATAATTTACCCTTTCACCTTTATGTTTGTGAATTAGAATCTTTGATCTTTAAATTTGGACATGCCCATTATTACAAAAGCGGGTGCCAATACAAAAGTGACAGCAAACAGTGTTGATACAGATGAGACGGCTCATTATGGCTCTTCACTATTTGCATAAGTATTTGTTATTGTCTGCCGGACTGAAAGGGTTAAACGCTCGTTTTATGCTGAAAAACACCTACTATAAAATAAACTCATAACATCTTTGCAATCTAGCGACAAATTGTCTAAATATAATTAAATTTCAAATGTGAAACTTACTGTCCTCTGAAATTCGAAGCCAAACACCCAAACTAATAGCAACGGGTGGTTGTTTGGTTGTTAGTTTGTAAGATTTGAGTGCTGTTAGGGTGACAAAGCAGAAATACTTTTTGCCATCCGTGGGCTGTACTTCTGACATGTACAGGTATCCTGCCATCGAGACAAACTGATATGGATGGCCTGGAAATACGAAAGCGGCAGTCCCAAACTTAGACCATTCATATCTCACAGCTGGAATAAAGAAATGAAAATATTTTATTACGTTAATACATCTATTCGTAAATAAATATGAGTCGCGTTGCGAGAAAAAGGCTCATTGGACTTTCCGTCGAATCAATCGTTAAGTGCGCATGCCCTGTCTCGTGGCAAGGCATCATGTCTAGTCCTTTGACTGAGGTTTTCCCTTGGGGTACCGCTTACGTGAGGGAACAACTAGATGCTGGAGATACTTTGTCGACCCCCAGGCTTGCCTGAAACGTTGCTGTTCGTTTACGCAATAATGGCCACTTTCCTTTGCCGCGGCTCATATACTTCTAAGCAAAAACTCTAGATATTTAAGCTTTTTGTAAGCAAAACATATTGATACAAGTAAAATTCCGCTATTAGGACCACTAGAAATTAAGACCACTCCTCTATTAAGACCAGCTTTTGTCAGTCCCAACTGTTTTCTTTCATATTATGTTATGCCCTAAAATTTCGAACACCTAGGTTTCTGACAAAATGGCACATGCAAATAGTGTAGACCGAGATCAGACTGCTCCTTTAGGAGCAGTCTGATCAGGGTCTACACTGTTCCCATTTCAATAAGTATTTATGAAGCAACTGTATAAAAGTATTTTTTTTTGGCCAAACATTTGGCAAAAAAAAAGAAAAAAAAAAGTATAGAATAATAAAGTGTTCGAAATTTTAGAACATCTACCGTATGCTAAATTCAAAATTAAGACCATCCCACTAACAAGACAACTTTTAGACGGCCCCAAAAGTGGTCATAGTTGGGAATTTTACTGTGTTTTCCCCACACTTAAAATGAATTATGACGCATCTGATGTGTCTTTTAATGAAGAGCCACAACACGGTTTTGCAGAGTACGAAGTTCTTCAAATGAATACACACAACATATGCGTTGTGGAGAGTTAGAGTTTTATGACGAAGTCAACATTGTTATGGTCATTTCGAGTCGGTCAGTTAACTTATTCACATTTTCCTGGGCAGACAGACTTCTAAGCGATTAACCAGTACTTCAGCACATAATTTAGCCAGTAACTGACAAACTACAACTGCTCTTTTTGAGACAGCGGAAGAGGGGTTGGGCGGGAGTTGTGGTTGGCCATAGAATATCTAAACGAAAGTTTTATGGTCAAGTTGGGATTCGAACTAGCGTCACCCTGGATTTGCATTCTGGCGCTATCGACTGGGTTATGAAGCCCGACCTGATATGGAAAATAAATAGTACAATGTCGTTTATCATGGAATGTACACGAAATTCGCTAAATTCAAAGTGGTGTAACAGAGAACGTAAATTCTCTTTATTTTGAACGTAAACAGATTATTATCCATAATCCATAATGTTTAAGTAAAAAAAAATATTTTATACCTGGAAAATATGACGGCGTATTGCATTCTAGTCTCACACCCCTGAAAGCCCGTGCACTGACGTCAGCATCTGGTAATGGTGAAAATTCTCCTAAAACTGTATGAAAATATCATAATAATAAGAAGAAATATATATGTGCGCACATAAAATGACATAAAGACATGTGGAAAAAAAAAAAAAAAAAAAAAAAAAGAATAAACAACACTTGTAAGTATGAGAGATTCTATTAACTTAACTTCTTTCGAATTCCTTGCACAGGACAGCTCAGTTAATGCCCATGCAATTTGACAGCTCTTTGCTGTATAAATTCTGCAATATCCCCAAAACGTCGGTTCAATGTCGCTGCACTCATACGTCGACGACAAAATGACTATATGTGTGTTGTCTGGAAACGCCTTTTTCGCCAAAGTAAGTTAGTCTGTCTCAGAAATCTTGACACTTTGGGTTATTTTCGATTGTTGTATGGGTATGTTCATTGCTCTCAAGGGTCATTTCATTTAGAATCTATTTCTCCGTGGAATTAGAATATTTACAAACATTCTGTTTTCAAATATAAATGTACGTCTACTTACACCCAAACTGTATTTTGGCAATTTTGCTGATGACTGTCCCTATATCATTGGTCGCCTTGCATCGGTAGGAATTAACATCATCATACTGGGGATTTTCTATAGTCAATCGGCCTCCACTCAGGGTGTAACGGCTGTCGGCTAACGACGATAGGGACTCGTTGGCATCGGGACCTCTGAACCAGGTAAATATGGGATAAGGATTTCCGTTGGACGTACATTCGATGTACACGCTTAGTGACCTTCCTGCTACCTACAAAATATGAGACTCGTTGTAAAAAGAACCCTTATGTAAAAGCTGGAGTAAATGCGATGCACGTACTGATCGCTACCTTCGCTGTCCGCCAATGTATTCAAGGTACCCTATGATTCTGTCAGCCGACAACGATGTGTCTAGTCTGACTATTTAGATGAACAGTCGAATGTTGGGTATAACACTGGGATTCTTTGGTCATGCTGCTGTTCTTACAACATTTCTCATACTTAAAAATTAGAATGAACTTTCTAACTGGATCCTCTTGATTTGTTATTGGCGGAAAATTGCAAACTGAGTAAACTTCATGAGAAATCGCTGGCGTTTCACTTAACAAAATCTGGGATTTCTTACAATCCAAATTTTAACCTGTTTTCAATTGTGTACGTATGCTCATTGCTGTCAAGGATAATTCCTTCTTAATGGTCTCCTTTAAGGAGACATTTGTCCCTTAAGGAGCAAACGCTTTCTTTTAAGCGAAGTTCCACGATAAACAAGCAGGAAATTACTATCATATTAGTTTGCCCCCTTGACTTTGTATCCATGTTCCTCAAGAGAATATAAAGAAACAAAAAACGAGATGGAGTTCAGCATTTTCTACAATACTACATAGGCGTCCAGCGAAGACTCAGATCAGCCTGCGCATCCTAGTAGTCTGATCCGTCTTCTCCGTCCGCTTGAAAAACATTACGAAAACACGCCTATTCAAATATACTGAAAATTTTACCACCAAAAAATGAAAATTTTCAGATAAAAAAATCTGATATTTTTCTTATTTCTGCTCAAAAGCATATATTGTGGGTACTCGATAGAACCGCCTCGACGAGGCGGTTCTAACGAGTACCACAATCTAAGCTTTTAACAGAAATAAGAAAAATAAAGTATACTCCTGTAAACCCCAGTTTTACTTTATAAAAGTGGGGTTTAAGGGGGTCAAAATAATATAGACATGTTTGCGTGATGGCGTTGTTTCCCTGGCCCTGCAAAGACTGATCAGACTTCGCACATGCAATCTTGTAGGAAATGCTTACCCTTGCTAATATGTTACTCACTATTATGCTCTGGGGTTGTGAAGTTAATTCTGGACCTCTAGGGATTTCTGCCGGATCCATTATTGCGTAGCCGTAATCTGTTGAAGAAAAAATTTGAAAGTGATGAAAATTTACGATAGTGACTTTTCAAATCCCGTCGTCTTAGTAAAATTAACAAAGGAAGTTAGAAACGTATTGAATACCAAAATGTAGTTGTGTAATCCAAAAGACACTGCTAATATATATAGTTCACAATGGCGTAGCCAGACCAGAATTCATTTTACGGACACCCAGGTAAAATCTTGAAATTTCTCCCAAGTATTGCTTCCAAAATAGGGGCTAGTCTTAAAGAAAAGAATTTGTTCCCACAGCTTCCATTGTGGTCCCAGGAAATATGGATATCTTTCTACTTTTTTGAACGTTTTTGTTTTCAAATTCTTTAGTCATGCGCATCTTATTCAGTATCTCCACAATAAAAAAAAAGGTAAGAGAAAAGTCCAGGGAGTGCCACAATCACAAACCGCAGGCCTTCCCAGACACCGAGAGGAAGAGGAAACCGACAAATCCAAACAAGCACAAATCGAACAAACGTACGAAAAGCACTAAGATTAGCTCTCTCTTCCCCAAGCGAGGTAATCGCAATACTAAAAGGACTGAAAAACACAAGAACAAAATGACACATGGTAAGACATACAACAAATCGCCTCGTAGAATAAACCACAAAGCAACAAAGAGTAAGACTAACACCGGGACCACCGCTTTAGAACGGTCAGTAGAGTAAACCACCGGTGGGTTAAAAGCACTTTTACAGCTAGCTAACTTCACCCTGGGTCCCGATGCTACTCTTAATACAGAAATACATAAAAATTCGGTTCACATAAAGGCTCCCAACTCAGTCAATGCATCAAAGCGAAAACATAAAAATCAAATTAATCACTATAATAAACAAAGACGAGTACTCATGGCTAATTCTATTGTATGCCAGAGTAAATGAAAACCAACAGTTGAACCACGGCGGGCCAAGCCAAAGACATATCGTCAAGCCCCAACCCACTGGTTAAAGTTTTACGAAGAGGCCGTCATTGAGTCTGAGGCCTAGTTTCCTATAATATTAAAACGGCTTTGATAAATTACAACGTTATGCATGTTTAAACGCCACAGTTAAAGCTACATGTGCACATACAGGTGTTAATGCTAGCATGCTAGGTTAAAAGCTCAGCAGACGACATTTTGAAGTATTTGTTTTTTCTTTATTTCTTCGAAAAATAGGCTTCGGAATTTCAAACAAGTATTTAGTATCAGGCTACAATAAATTGATGATAATTTGTTACAATATATTAGTTATATCATTACATGTATGTTTATTTACCTTCATCTCTCTGCTCGAAGTCTATCTGTGACGTTTCTGACTGTAGTATTTCACATATGTAGTTCAATGGTAGACTCTCAGGTACGATAGTCCAGCCGTAACCTTCGAAACTAGCACCTACAAAATATGGTAATGTCATAATTATCCTTACATTCAGACATCTATGCTTGTATTACGTAAACAAGTATATGTAATGTGTACACCCATTTTCTCTCATATACCCCATAATAAATAGTGTTTGCAGATGTCAACATTAGTAAAACGACTGTCAGATTTGCAGTTGTTAAACCAGTGTCTCAATGATATATTTTTTGCTTCTTGCAAACTCTTTTTGCAGCAGAAAGTCTGCCTTAATTTGCTCAGCCATTTATCCCTGAGTTTCTAAAGTGAACTCTTCCGTCTTTTGAATTTGGGCACATTCATTATTGCAAACGGGTAGGTCAGTCAAACATCAAAACAGAATGACAAACAGTGCAGATCCTGATGAGAAGGGTCGTTACGAGCCGTCTCATCTGGATCTATATCGTTTGCATAGATATCTGCTTTGGTCACAGGTGCTTGAAGTTTGGTCCATCAAACGTACTGAAAATGTCTAAATAGAAAAACTCAGAAGCAATTTTGTACGAAATGGCTTACCGTCGTTTTTGATTTTGGACATTATGAAATATTTATGGACAGAACTTCAAGATCCTGCGCTTTGATCTACCAAGTTGAAAAGGTTAATAACCCAAATATTCCGCATTTCCCTTGTCATATATCACGAAAATATACCTATATAATTTTGACCCCCTTAAACCCCACTTTTATATAGTAAAACTGGGGCTTACAGGGGTATACATTATTTTCCTTATTTTTGCTCAAAACCATAAATTGTGGGTACTCATTAGAACCGCCTCAGCAAGGCGGTTCTAAAGAGTACCCACAATCTATGTTTTGAGCAGAAATGTGAAAAATATCAGAGCTTTTTATCTGAAAATTTTCAGTTTTTGGAGGTGAAATTTTCTATATATTTGAATAGGCGTTTTTCATAATGTGATGAAAAAGCCAGGGCTTATACAACTCTGGATAAGAGGGTTATGAAGATGAATACTTTTATAATTCTCACAGAGGCGCCATAATGCGTACCCACAGCATTTAATTTGCCAAGAAATAAAAATTGTATTTTAGTTGAATACATCCGCTTTTCTTGAGCTATCGCTAAGATGTATATATTTTAAAATAGGTAAGGTTATGTTGTGTATAAACATGCTGAATTATCAAAGAAGAAAGAAAAGATAATTTACCACCAAACGAATATGCTAGTCTCCCTTCAGCCTCCTGTCTCGGCTTGTTCACCCAGTACCACGAGCCGGTATGGATAATGTTGTCGCCATCCCAAAGGAGCACGTCATTTGCATAGTACCCGGATGTCAGCCATTTGGAAGGTCTGTAAAAAAGAAAGGAATTCATATGTATAGCCTCATGCACATACAATACGACAAGTTTGTTTGCCGCGATATATACATGAATCATGCGACTAGATCAAAAGCAAACGCTACTAGAAATATAACATTACACAAATAAAAAATATTCACCCCCTGTTTCACTATAATAATAGTGAAAAAATATGTATGCAGGGGTATACATTATTTAATAAACGATTTATTTTAGAACATTATAGTTTTAAACCTGATTTTTGAATTTGTCATTGTTTCTGTCACTCTTTTGTATTGCATATATGTGGATTATAATAATTTAATATTCAATTTCCACACATTTCTTTGAAATATATATTTGTGGAAACGCCATGACTTACGCGAGTCTATATATTTTCTTTTCTATTTCTGCAACAAAACATGTAGTGTGGGTATTCAATAGAAGCGCCTCCTCGAGGTGCTTCTAATGGTTGCCAACAGTATGTTTTCTTAAAGAAATCGAAGAAGCACTTGTAATGAGTACCCACAATATCAGTTTTCGTGGAAAATTTCAAACGTACTACTTGAAAAAATTACCTTATTTAGAGCTACACCAAAATAGTGCATAGGTGTGTCAATATTATATGCACCCGTGCAATAACATATGTTTTTGGAATTTAGAACCAGAAAGCAGTAAACTACAAGCCAATGTTATTTGCCGTTGATTCGTTCTAACTGTCCATTGTACAAAATTTTAAAACATAACCTTATCAACTTTATTGTCACAAAATGGTTTAATTATGTTTATTGGCTATACATATAGACATGTAAAAAATCATCATCATAACTGCCATTTTCTAAACATTGTAGTAATGATACTTACGGCAATACGTCATTCTGGACAAGCCAATCAGAAATAAACTTGTGTTCATCATACGTGTTGACATTAAGCAATGACGCACCATCTTTCTGCGAATATAGAAGCACAAAACATAGATAATGTTAACTAAATAAAGTATTACCGACTACGTTTGTTAAAGAGTAACTTTTGCAGACATGACTTTGTCTCCCTATTGTACCATGCCTTATTCTTATACATATATTCATTGACCAAGCTGAAAATACATATCAGTTTGAATCAGCAATGACTGTGCCGAATATTTCTCTGTCATAAACAACTGAATAACAAGGGGAAGGGTTGTAAGTAATGTTGTGAGAACTTGTGGCCCAATCCTTTTGATACAGCTATAAAATGCTGAACCTTTACCACTCCCCGGACAAATTCAGTAGACGACAAATTGATGTTATATATATTATATATATTTTCCCTTAGAAAACAGGACTTGACATTTCATGCAAAATGTCTCCTGAGGAGATAATTTGCTTGAAATGTCAAATCCTGTTATCTGGGAAAAATAAGAAAAAAAAAATCAAAATGTCGTCTTCCGAAACTTTTAACCAGAATGCTAAGCGTTATAAGGTTGAAGCTAAAATTTATTAAAATCCAAATCATTTGAACACCGAGATCTAAGTTGAACTACCAGATATACCTAAAACCAGAATATGACTACGTATTTGGAATCATAGTACTATTGGCGTCACATTGTTTTGGCACTGTGTAAAGTAGTACTTATTAGAAATACAGTGTACACAGTGTAAGGTAAAAATGTCTGCATTTATCTGTATTTCAGGCAATAGGATTAGGAGCGCCCTGGAGGAGAAAAAAAATCCTGACAGTAAACTGCTTGGTTTGGTGGAGCGATACAAAGAGAAGAGTACCTCGGTCATTCCTGATTTTGTCCGGACTAGGAAGAAATTCTTAGTCGTCATATGCAAAACAGGATGACTAACTTTCGAAGTGAAGAAGAGGAAATGAAAGTCCCAGGATCTGTTGCTGACTCAGGTGGCTATCACATCCCATCAAAGCTAGGATCTAATTTGAGACCAGGGAAATTCAGCAGGTAAATAAATATATTTTCTGACTTTCACCATTGTAGCTTATTGGGAAATTGAGAGGGGCGTGTAACCGTTTACTTATCTTGGTTATACAAGTTTTGGAATGAGCAACCGTACCCCCTTAAGAATGAATGTACATGAAAACTTGTCTCAACCTGCAAAACTACATGTAAGTACTCACCCAGCATGCAGCGTCCGCCTCTTCAAATATACTAGGATTATCATCTACGAATTTGTAACATCTGTCACTTGAGTACACCCAACCGCTAGGGCAACCTGGATAATAAGATAAGCTTTTCTAAAACGTATTTCAGACGAATGACTACATCCAAGGAAGTAAATGATGTCATATGTACCTAAACTTGAATTTCAATGTGTCGAACACCTTTGGTACCATGGAAATTTGCTCCAGATATGGGTAGTTCGAGCCACAGAAGGTTAACCATAGCGCCAGGTAAGGAGAAAAATGGGGATAAACCAGGACTGTCTTTTCGATCTTCTGGTATGTTTCGTGTGCCCATTAGAATCGCTTCGATGAGGCGATTCTAATGATCACACACACACACCATATATTTTCATGATAACATTAGACAATTTTCCTAAAATATCCTTAAATATTTGTTTTCTTGAGCAATCGGAATAATTTCCTAGGGACTCTAAAACGAATTCGATTGAACCACGGTAAACGAGCGATCGGTGTTCGAGTCACTGAAGTTTTTCTGTAATAAATGTGAAAAAAAAAAAGAAATGAAAAACAAAAACATGTACAAAATGTCTTTGCTATATACCTGTAGTTGTGTTTATAAATGCATAGTATATATTATCAACTAACTCATATAAGGGACATATTCCTGTCAGTACGGAAAACTGCGTTACTTGACTTAATGTGCATCAGGACTAAGAACGAAGGTTGTGTACGCATAGTAGTTGTAGTGGTAGCAGTAGTAGTAGTATGTCCAATATTTTAATGACCGTCAAAAAATCAATCGAACGTTGTTAAATGGCAATACGTATTATGAAACTATTTGTAAATACACTTGACTCTCGCTATCTCAAACACTGATAACTCACACTACTGCTTAAGTCAAACTAGACTTAATAACTTTGGTTTAGTTTTGTTTTATATATTCTTTGCATTTTAAATCCTGTTATCTCAATCTACTGTTATCTCAAACTGACAATTATGGTCCATTGACGTTTGAAATAACGAGAGTCCACTGTAACTGTAAAATTTAATGAAGATGTTATTATCTATTTATTTATCTATCTGTTTTTATTTATTTATTTCTGAAAACAAAAACTAAACTTTGTTTGAAACAGCCTTACATGCCGTAAGCTACTTATTTTCTTAAGACAACGAAATAAGTCCACTTTGCCCTTTTGGAAGTGCATCAGGTCGTCAGTATTCTTTTGACAAATTGGTCGTTTAATATAGTCCAAGATTACCACTATTGCAAAGGGTTCTCAGAGTTTTCTCCCTTCGAGATGTATTCAAATCCGTATACGCACCAGCATAATGTAAAACTGTACCATTTTTATGCTGGTACAAAATCGGCGAATTACGTTGCACATATTGGAAACCAAAGGCGTAGCGCTCATTACGCACATTACGCATGTGTGTATATACGTGCGTAAGATTTTTTTTTTTTTTACAATAAAAAGGCATCATAACTAACATAACATATTTTGCTTCTTTACCATATTGGTTGCTCTTAAAGAAAACAAATCGCTTCCTAGAAAGGGGCTATTCTTTATGGAAAGAATTTGCTTTCTTTTCTTTAACAATAGTCCCTATTTTTGAACCAATACTAGGAAGAATTTTTCTGGGTGCGCGTAAAATTAATTCCGTCCTTGCTACCCCGCTGAAAACTGTTAGACATAGACAGTTTCCATTAAGGACCTGTTTTGAATGAGCTAAACAAAGTGGGCATTTCGATGTGGATTATTTGATCAAAACTGGTGTAAAACAAATTCAAGTTACCGAAATTTAAATAATCCGTTAAAACTATTGACGGAGATGCTATTTTGACTATTTACTAGAGTTCTAAACATTTTACAATACTAAAGGCTATGCTGACAACAATAGGAACTCGTAAGCACACACACACACACACACACACACACACACACACACACACACACACACACACACACACACACACACACACACACACACAAGTATATACTTTGCACATTTGCACATATCTCTTGCGCATGTAAATAAAAAAACCTTCTTATATACCACTTGCTCGACAGCCAATGGTTCGTTTACCGTGTCTAATCAGAGCTCGTTTTTGAGTCCCTTGGAAATTCATCTGATAACTCAAGAAAACAAAAACTTAGGGATATTTTAGGAAAATTTTCTTATTTGATCATGAAAATGTATGTTGTGTGTACTCATTAGAATCGCCTCATCAAGGCGAGTCTAATGAGTACAATCAACATACCATTATTTCATAGACGATTGAAAAGACGTCAATGAATTATCACCATTTGCCTCCTGACCTAGCACTATTATTAACCCTCAGTGTCTCGAACTATCCATGTTTAGAACAAATTTCCATAGTTTTCAAAGATGTTCGAGCCATTGAAATTCGACTGTATTTGACTGCCTGATTGTTTGTCATACAATTGCTGACTTGACGACTTACAGTGCAGAGCCTGGTCAAAAATCCCCCCCCCCCCTTTATGAACAGTGTGGTCTCGAACTACGCTAATTTGCTTAGCAATGCATGTCGGAATAGCTATGGGCAATATATGTATCTCGTATATTATGTTTAAACTCTGGCTTGGAACAGACTAAGCAAGCGCATAACGTCACCACGACGTCGACGTTATGTGTAACTGTGTAAGCGCATTTCACTGGGCACTGGCGTAAAGCAAGGTCGACTATTTAAAACATCAGACGATTTGTGATTTCTGTCTCCAATTTATTTATTTATTTATTTATTTATTGTCATTAGGTTTATTACAATTTTTATTCATTATTTGTTTTTATATCATTATTATACTATACACTCAGCGCAATCTGAAAATTCTCGGTCAAACTATGGATGAACTTCAACGAGAAGAATTAAATCAATCTCTGGCTCTTTATCTTCGCTTGTCCAGTAACCAGCAAAATCAACTAAAACGGCAATGCATGGGAGTTGATATAAAAAAAATAAAAAATAATGAAAGTAATAATAATAATAAAACAAACAAACAAACAAAAAACATCACGAAAACATGCCTATATAATGTTGACTCCTTTAAACCCCACTTTTATATAGTAAAACGAGGGTTTACAGGGGTATACATTATTTTACTTATTTCTGCTCAAAACATAGATTGTGGCTACGTTAGAACCGCCTCGCCGAGGCGGTTCTAACGAGTACCCACAATCTATGTTTTTGAGCAGAATTTTGAAAAATATCAGAATTTTTATCTGAAAATTTTCAATTTTTGGAGGTAAAATTTTCAGTATATTTGAAATGGCTTCTTTTCGTAATGAAATGTCTTCATGAAAGGACAGTCTTTAAATAAATCACATCAAAGCAAGTGCTGTTTAATTCCTTAAACTGTTGCTTGTAGCAGAGATATTTTCATTTTGATGTAAATAGAAAGAAAAAAAACAAAACAAAAAAAAAAACAAAGAACAAAAATACAATTATAAATGAATAGATCAATTTAAGAAAAAAAAAAGAAGTGTTCTCCACAATATGTTGCGATTTCCTATTGTGTCAGTTCATTTGTATGCTTATTGTTAACTGGCTGACTCACAGATATTTATTCAAAATAACCTGGGGTATACACAGTGTTTACCTCACCTTTTATTTGTCCGGTATGTGTGTATACATTATTAGACTGAAAGAAACCAAAACAGATTTATGTTCCTTTACACATTCTTTTCAAAGTTTTCAGAGCGTAAAGGTGTATAAAGGATATAAAAAAATAAGCAGTCTTTAAGGTTCAATATTCCCACATTGACTGTGTTTGTACCAGATTGGATCGGGGAAGGACTCAGTTTTCCCCTATTTTTTTTTTTTTTTTTTTTTTTTGCTTTTTATTTATTTATTTTTTTTTTCTCGCAAAATGACATTTTGATATGATATTTTTAATAGTAGAAAAAAAAAAACAAAAAAACAAACAAACAAAAAACACTCCTACAAAGATGCTTATCAATCATTCTTCGTGATCACATTAGGTGATTACTTGGCTGTTACATATTCATAGCAAATGTATATAAGACCTTCTGAAAATACAGAAGGATTGCGCTGTGGTTTGCGTGGAATTGGAAGTCGCGCTCCGGAGTGCGCGTGCCTTTTATGCGTTTTATATAAAGCCGTTTTGTTATTAATATTGCCAAACTAATTTAGTCTCAGAATTTAGTATAAACATTCGGACACCTTATCATCCTTGTCCAAGAATTTGATCAAGCCCATATTTCTACCTGCTGATGTATATATAAATTGCTGGACGAATGGCAAACAGTGAAGACCCTGATCAGACGCCGCACTCTGCGGCGTCTGATCTGGGTCTACACTATTTGCTCCGGCCTAGCTGGCCGAAAATTTAAGGAAAATTGGAAGTTTAAATTTGCTGAGGCTGTTAAGCATTACAAAGAGCAAAACTGCCTCCATTACTATTTAAAAATGACACGAATTAAATTAACTCGTCGCTGATGTCAGTTTTGGCCTCGAGACCCATGTTAACAAACGTGTAAGAACAGATCGATTTCAAACGATTTCAATCTCGCGAGCCAACGCCAGCGGGAATTGTACCTCACCTCACAGTTCAAAGAGCATACAAAAAATACGGAGTACAAAAAGTGTCAGAAACAAATTGTATTCAAAATGAGTATAAAACAGAACAAATGACGTTTGTACGTATAGATGTACTCTAATTAAATTGTTCTTAAATGTGGCATGGGGATTGCTTTGCGCATGCATTGCAAATAAATGGACCGACGGAGGCTTCATTTATCATTATTATTACTATTATTATTATTATTATTATTATTATTATTGTAATCAGTATTGCTAATTTGTTTCTTTGTGTGCGTCTCTTGTCTGTCTGTCTCTCTGTCTGTATGTCTGTCTATCCTAATTCCAGTCATTTATGAAGCATCATAATTTGTTTTACACTTAACACCAATGGAACCGCGACAGAATATTTACTGTATTTCATAGTAAACATGTTCAGCACATACATGTATACACATTGCACACATTATAATCCTATATACATATTACAAAAAAAAAACAAAAAAAAAAAAAAAAACACACACACACAAAAAAAAACAGGCCGTTCAAATATATTGAAAATTTTACAACCAAAAAAAAAAAAAAAAAAAAAAAAAAAAAAGGGAAAATTTTCAGATAAAAACTTCTGATATTTTCACGTCAGTACTCGAAACATAAATTGTGGGTACTCGTTAGAGCCGAGGCGGTTCTAACGAGTACCCACAATCTATGTAATTTTAGCAAAATAAGATAAATAATGTATACCTCTGTAAACCCCAGTTGTACTATATAAAAGTGGGGTTTAAGGGGGTCAAAATTATATAGGCGTGTATCAATGCCACTCATGATATTTTGATATTTTTGTACTTCTCTGTGAACAATTTACAGATCAAATACAGCTTTGACCAAAGACCTATGAAAGTTTAGCGTCCAGAGCCTTGTTCTGCAACACCTGATCTGGGTCTACTGTCTACTGCTAACAAAGGTTATTACGGTATATAGATGTTGAAATAAAAATAAATTCAAATGTAACACTAAAAACAAATGTAACACTATCTGTAGAGCACATTTGGAAGCAAGGGTATGACAATGCATTACGAAAACATGCCGATATAATATTGACCCTTCAACCCACTTTTATATAGTAAAACTTGGATTTACAGGGATACATGTATACATTATTGTTCTTATTTCTGCTCAAAAACGTAGGTTGTGGGTACTCATTAGAACCGCCTCGGCGAGGCGGTTCTAACGAGTACGCACAATCAATGTTTTGAGCAGAAGTATGAAAATATCCGATTTTTTTTTATCTGAAAATTTTCATTTTTGGAGGTAAAATTTTCAGTATATTTGAATAGGCATGTTTTCGTAATAGCCTAGAGGCAGCATCTGATCAGATAATAATTATCAGCCTTGTTTCATGATTTTATCTTTGTACACGTACAAATTGACTATAATGTCTCTGTCAGTGAATTCCTTGTAATGATTCCCAGTGATGATGCAATGTTGCATGTTTGGAATACCACCTGCATATAAAAAATAAATAGAAAAGAAGTGAAGAATGAAACATTACGTCATTTTACCTGTTTCTAATATTTTGCCCTTAAGTAATCTTGCAAATTAATTTTACTTAATTTTGATATCAGCATACAGTGTATATACAGAACAGACTGTTGTCGCTTAACGCGGCGTCTGACCACGTTCTACTTGTTTTTGCCATTCATTACGAAAACACGCTTATTCAAATATATAGAAAATTTCGCCTCAAAAAAATGAAAATTTTCAGATAAAAAACTGATATTTTTCATACTTTTGCTCAAAACATAGATTGTGGGTATTCGTTAGAACTGCCTCGGCGAGGCGGTTCTAACGAGTACCCACAATCTATGTTTTGAGCAAAAATAAGCACAATAATGTATACCCCTGTAAACTCCAGTTTTACTATATAAAAGTGTGTTTTAAGGGGGTAAAAAATATATAGGCATGTTTTCGTGATGCATGAAAATCAAAAGGGTAGTAACGCTTACGTATCCACATCATAGGTCAAGTTAGGCTTTGTAGTTTAATTCGTGTTGTTAATTTCATAAAACAAATACAAATACTGACTGCGAAAGGAAAACTATCTCGAAAACACGCCTATATAGTTTTGACCCCCTTACATCACGAAAACATGCCTATACAATTTTGACCCCCTTAAACCCCACTTTTATATAGTAAAACTGGGGTTTACAGGGGTATACATTATTTTTGTTATTTCTGCTCAAAAACACAGATTGTGGGTACTCGTTAGAACCGCCTCGACGAGGCGGTTCTAACGAGTACCCACAATCTATGTTTTGAGCAGAATTATGAAAAATATCAGAATTTTTTATCTGAAAAATTGTCATTTTTGGTGGTAAAATTTTCAGTGTATTTGAATAGGCGTGTTTTCGTAATGAACCCCACTTTTATGCAGTAAAACTGGGGTTTACAGTGGTATATAGTAATTTTCTTATTTCTGCTCAAAAACATAGATCGTGGTACTGCCTCGCCGAGGCGAATCTAACAAGTACCCACAAGCTGTGTTTTGAGCAGAAATATGAAAACTACCGGAATTTATCATCTGAAAGTTTTCATGTTTTGGTGGAAAAATTCTCAGTATATTTGAATAGGCGTGTTTTCATAATGGCTGTAATTAACGCTTAGCGTATCGGGTAAAAATTTCAACAGGCAACATTTTGATTTTTTTTTTTTCAGAAAATAGGCCTTGATATTTCACGCAATAGAAACAATGTTTGCATTAAGCGCAGTCTGATCAGAATCTTCACTAATAGGAATTTTGATACCCAGGGATACAAAAATTTTTCATGTGGACAACGAAGATTCTGATTAGACTGCGCGGATGCGCAGGCTGATTTGAGTCTTCGTTGGGCGCACATGTCCGAAGGTACGTTCCCTAACATTACGAGTCAGTAATGTTAATGCTTGTCCTGACGTCACCATCATCATGTGGACTACCTCTACCCCAAACCACGCTTTTTACTATATCGAATGGTCAAAACAGGATGCATTACGAAAACACGTTTGTTCGAATATATTGAAAATTTCACCACCAAAAACTGGAAGTTTTCAGATAAAAATTCGGATATTTGTCATATTTCTGCTCAAAACATAGATTATGGGTACTCGTTAGAACCACATCGGCGAGGCGGTTCGAACGAGTACCCACAATCTATGTTTTTGAGCAGAAATAAGAAAAAATAATGTATGGCCCTGTAAACCTCAGTTTTAGTATATAAAAGTGGGTTTAAGGGGGTCAAAATTATATAGGTATGATTTCGAGATGGTTTACCAGAATTTTGAATCTGAAATGAATCATTTCTTCTAATGGTTGTGTTTAAAACCTCAGAAAATATATCGGAGACCGTGCGGGAGGGGGGCGGGGGGGAGGGGGAGGAGCCTAGCTTTGTGTCAGCACATTAAATAATCTCAAACATGAAAGATTTTTATTTTAACCTGCTTACTACAAATAAAAGCCGACGACATTTAAAATGTTTTCTGTTATTATTAAAGACATTTGTCGGTATTTTTCTATTTTCGTGCAATCCTCAAAAATGAACGTTGAGCCAGATCAAAAGCGTTGCTGTTATTTGATGCAAATCTGGGTACATTTAGCGAATAATGGATGGATTTGATTCCTGTTTTTAGCATTAAGTTTGTCGAATTTGGCTTCAAACCTGAGGAAAATAATGAAAAGTACAATTAGGATTTTTTTTTAACTTTTCGCTTTTATTCAAGACCTGACAAAGAGTTAGTATGTAAACAAGTAGAATCCGCCATACCAACAAATGATAATGCATTTTTTTTTTTTTTTTTTTTTTTTTTTTTTTTTTGGATTTTAAGTATATTTCAGTCCTAATTAGGGTAGGGGTAATTTTTTTTCCATAAAAATCAAATTAGCACGATGAGCCACGCTTTTTTTTTTCTTTCTTTTTTCTTTTTAATTTTCTGTTGTATATTAACCCTTCCAAAGAATAAACCTTGTTTTGAGAGATTCCAAGTTTAACATGGAAGAAATGGATTTATTTTAAAGATATTTTGGACGTGTCGAAACTTCATTATTCAAATATCTTGAAAACTTCACCACCAACAACTGAAAGTTTTTAGATAAAAATTATTGTATTTTTCATACTTCTGCTCAAAATATAGATTGTGGGTACTCGTTAGAACCGCCTCGCGGAGGCGGTTCTAACGAGTACCCACAAACTATGTTTTTGAGCAGAAATAATAAAAATAATGTATACCCCTGTAAACCTCAGTTTTACTACATACAAGTGGGGTTTAATGGGGTCAAAATTATATAGGTATGTTTTCGTGATGTTTGCATTGCAGATTCCTCTCTTATCCTGACAAAAACGCAGCAGATATGTATCAGTATCATTTCATGTATTGTACTGCTCAAAATCATAAAATTAAAAGTATTGCAAAAGCTGTTTTGCCATACTATCCACTAACAGAATTATTTGCACATATCGTCTACTGAGCGCAAAAAGTCAGTAACTCCCATTAAAATATATAAGGAGTTACAAACTTTTTGCGCTCAGGTGACGATATTTTCGGGAAAACTGTTGAGATGGGGTAATTCTAGGTCGGATTGTAAAAGAATTAGCACGATGACGTATCATTTTTATTCTAAAACAAGTGAACCAGTATATGGAATTTCTTTAGCAGTTGGCACGCATATGTCCTACAGTATTAGAAGCTGATTTGAGAAATAACCATAACTTTACCAGATCCTTGAGCCAAGGGAGTTTTGAGGGATTGTACAGTGAGGGAATGATTATTCATTACGAAAACATGCCTATTCAAATATACTATTCAAATATACTGAAAATTATACCACCAAAAACTGTTGTTTTTTTTTTCAGATAAAAATACTGATAGTTTTCATATTTCTGCTCAAAACATAGACTGTGAGTACTCGTTAGAACCGCCTCGGCGAATCTTTGAGCAAAAATAAGAAAAATAATGTATACCCCTGTAAACCCCAGTTTTACTATATAAAAGTGAGGTTTAAGGGGGTCAAAATTATATAGGCATGTTTTCGTGATGGAACAGAGAAGTCCTTATCAGAATGTGCGAGGGTGCGATTGATATGGACCATTGTTGTTCGTAAATTACCATAAGATCTTTTCGACCACATCGTGTCCAAAACCCGGTGTAAACTATCTGGACAATAAATACTTAAGTCGAAAGCCACGAATAATTTACACTGCCAAGAGTTTTGGCATAAATGTTCAATTTTAATAATTTTAGAGCAAAACGTTCAAGTTTAAACAAAGTTCAATGTTTACTCAGATTTAGGGCAAATGTTCAATTTTTCAAACTGTTCAACTTTACACTAATTATACAATATTAAATTGTGCTCTAATCTAGGGCGAAATGTTCAAGTTAACTAAATGTTCAATTAAAGGGCACACTGTTCAATTTAAAAAAAAAAAAAACAAAAATGTTCAAAATTACTCTAATTAGGACAAAATGTTCAATTATAAAATGTTCAAAAGTTAAAAAGTTAGCTTACTTAGATGAAAATTTCGCCAGAAATTTGAGTGAATAGCAATACTGGAAAATAAAATGTCATCAAGAAAACATGCCTATATAATTTTGACCCCCTTAAACCCCACTTTTAGTTAATAAAAACTAGGGTTTACAGGGGTGATGATTATTTTTCTCATAATGCCTCGCCGAGGCGGTTCTAACGAGTGCCCACAATATGTGTTTTGTGCAGGGATATGAAAAATATCAGAATTTTTTTATCTGAAAATTTTCCTTTTTTGGTTGTAAAAATTTCAATGTATTTGAATAGGCGTGTTTTCGTAATGTAGATTCCTTATCCGATTTTCCCTGTAACCTGGATCATTGTTTTTTATTTATTTATTTTGCGAAAAAGTGTTCAAACTGCTCAAGCACTTTATATTCAGTTTTGTTTTTTTTGAAGAGCGTGGTTTTTCTTTATTTATTTTTCATATCATAGGCAAAAATACATACCCATAAATACAGTTTGTCCATATACATTTGAATTAATAAATCCAAGAAAAAACATAAATTTTGTTAAATATTCCATATTTGAAAACACAGAAATGACTACTTATACAAGGTCGTGTTGACCACGCCACAAACTACTGGGTTATGTCATAGCGGCCGAAGGTTTACCCGGTGGTCAATAATACAGCTACGATTTATTCAGCTTAATGGTTCTATATTTGTTTGTCTCGCCTTTTCTTTCTGCCAGCTTTAAAAATGTGAACACATGTACATGGTGTTTTCACAGTAAATGCCAATGTTTTAAAAGGTGAAAACAGACAATCACAAGAAAGAAAGGAAGAAAGAAAACACATATTTTAAAGATTTATTTAGTTGTGTTTTGACAAATCACACTTAATTTTGTTTTACCAGAATAAAACTGTGATTTCACATATTTAAAACGTCTGGCATATTAATTGAAAATCGGTGCAAACAAAAGCGTTTGTTTGTAAAGACAATTAAAAAAACGAAATAAAATTTACTAATTGTTGCCATTTTGAGTTGTATTCCTTCAACACCGACTCACATTACGAAAATATGTCTATTTAAATATATAGAAAATTTCACCTCCAAAAACTGAAAATTTTCAGATAAAAAAACTCTGATATTTTTCATATTTCTGCTCAAAACATAGATTGTGGGTACTCGTTAGAATCGCCTCGGTGAGGCGGTTCTAACGAGTACCAACAACCTATGTTTTGAGCAGAAATAAGAATAATAATGTATACCCCTGTAAACCCCAGTTTTAATATATTACAGTGGGATTTAAGGGGGTCAAAATTATATAGGCATGTTTTCGTGATGAAAATTACAGTTCCTTATAACTTATTTGTATATATGGATTCGCTGAACACGATATTATTCTTACTACGATTACAATTATTATTATAATTATTATTATTATTATTATTATTATTATTAGTAGTAGTAGTAGTAGTATACAGTCTCTCACAGCGCTAACGAAAGATCGCTCATTTTATGAAATCAACTTTATGAGATGAGATTTAAATCATTACGAAAACATGCCTATATAATTTTGACCCCTTAAACCCCACTTTTATATTGTAAAACTGGGGTTTACAGGGGTATACATTATTTTTCTTATTTCTGCTCAGAAACATAGATTATGGGTACTCCAATTTATGTTTTTGAGCAGAAATGCGAAAAATATCAGAACTTTTTATCCGAAAATTTTCATTTTTTGGTGGTAAAATGTTCAGTATATTTGAATAGGCATGTTTTCGTAATGGAATATTTATAATTGTAGTAGACTGTCTGTCTGTCTGTCTGTCTGTCTGTCTATCTGCCTGTCTCGTACAATTGTGCACAAACATATAGAGCGCGGTCTGTCTAGAAGCTTATGGCTATAATGGACTAGCAGAACGTTGTTTTTTACTATAGTCAACCATATCTCTTCATTAGGGAGGGTTCTCTACTAATAAGCTGATTTTGGCCGCGTCAAGCAAAAAAGTGTCTTCGAATATTCGCAATATTCAGATCGTCACCCGTGCTTGCGCAAACTATAATACGAACTTTGCTTTTCATTCATACATTCATTAATATCCAATGAATCTGTTAGCGGACAGTGAAAGCCTTGATCAGAATGCGCGGACACGGAGGCTGATTTAGACCTTCGCTGACCGAATACGCCCGAACTTCTTGGAGACGTTTTTGCATGGCTGTGTTACCTGTACACATATAGCCTTAAATATTAATTTATATTAACCCATTGAAGACTGGAGACCTCTAAACGGGTAACTGGCAAACAAAGCAGACCAAGATCAGAACGCGGCGTCTGATCAGGGTCTTCACTGTTTGCAAATAGTTCAACCAATTTTCTTTTGGAATATCTATATCATATAGCTTGGCATATCGTAAATCGAAAATTGACTCTTCCAATATATAGTGTGGGAAAGTTTATTCAATCTTTAATGGGTTAAACAGACAGATTGATTGGCATATTTCTACAAGAGAGCTACCGACACACAGGCTGATATGGGCCTTAGCTGCCCGCATATGCCTCCGAAAGCATGTTTGCACACAGCGCGGCTCAAGTGAATTCTAACCTGAAATGCATATGATGGCATGGCTTTGTAGAAGATATGACCATGTGAAAAGACTAGCTCCTAGACCTTGATGTCATGTTTTCTCACTCCTTACTATAAGCTGATTCAAATTTATGTATGATACCTTGTATAGCCAGTCTCTAATAGTTGGTCTCTGACATCAAGGTCGGATATCTCCAAGATGAGTTGCTGCTGTCAAAGAGGTGAAGCAAGCAGAAAGCAGTAGATGGCCCTTAATTCATTAAGTAAATTAATAATTATATTTCATTGATGAAAATGCTATTCATATCCGACAGTAGCTAACAACAACGACTATACCGTATCAAAACAAAGTATCCGGACAGATGGGCCTGAACAGAGTACCCCCAGATCAGACACCGCAGATCGCGGCGTCTGATAGTGGTCTGCACTGTTTGCCACTCATTCGACGGAATTTAGACATACCAACAGGTAGTTCATGTGAATTTGGACTTGTTCAAATTTTGGAACCAGTACGGTAAAGAGTTGAGGTTTCCGAAGACTAAGTGTAAACATAGTAAGCTAGCTGTTCAATACAACAGTCAATGAATCATATGGGTCGCTACGTTAGAAAACGTACATTGTTTCTTCGGGCATGTGCAGCCAGCGAAGATTCAGATCAGCCTGCACAGTCGCACAGTCTGATCTGAATCTTCACTGGATGCAATTTGGATAGCCAAGGATGCAACGTTTCTTCATGCGGACGACAAAGACTCTAATCAGATTACGCGGAAGCGCCGGCTGATTTGTGTCTACTTAGGGCGCACATCACAGAAGGTACATTTTCTCACGATTCGGCCCAAAATATCCCGTCGCGAAATGTGGCGCAGCTGTAATTTGGCATAATTTAACAAAGAGCCTAAGTATCAAATGATTTAGACACACATGCCTGAATTATATGGGAGGCGACGTCAAAAAGCATACCTTCGGACATAGCTGCCCAGTGAAGATTCTGATCAGCCTGCGCATTCGCGCAGTTTGATCAGAATCCTCACTGGGCGCACTTTAAATAGCCAAGTCTACAAAGTGTCTTTACACGGACAACGAAGATTCTGATCAGACTGCGTGCATGCGCAGGCTAATTTGATTCTTCGTTGGACGCGCATGCCAGTGGGTACGTTTACTCACGTTGCGGCTATTTAATACTATAGGCCTACGTAAAATTCATATATTGAAACGCAGATTATAAACCAAGATGTTTTGCGAATTTGTTGATCGTGAAATTATATATGGACCACGTCAAGCGAAAACGTGCCTTCGAACATGCGCAAAGTGCGCAGATTCGGATCGTACTGCGCATGCGTAAAGTACCGTCCAGGAATTTGCTCTCCATTCAAACATTCTGAAGTGGCAAATGATTCTGTTAGCTGACAATGAAGGCCCTGATCAGACTGCGCGGATGCGCAGGCTGATCTGGGCCTACATTGTCCGCATATGTCCAAGACATTTTCGCATGGCGAGGCCCATTTGATAAAGAGGAATAATTTTCAAAACATTACTTTTAAACCATTACAAGCATCGTTAATTTCTAAAGTAACATAAGGCAATTTTCGAAAATAAAATAAATTATCAGCTCTTCTTCCCTCATATATGTACACAAATATTTCATGTAACTGTGAAAAGAGAGAGAGAGAGAGAGAGAGAGAGAGAGAGAGAGAGAGAGAGAGAGAGAGAGAGAGAGAGAGAGAGAGAGAGAGAGAGAGAGAGACAGACAGAGAGAGAAAGAGAGAGGAATCTTGGCTTAAACGAACCATTTCTATAAATGTTTTTACAAAGGTAAGAATGAACACAGAAATGCATTGAAGCATGCAAAAGTGAGCATGGAAAGGAACTGTACCATGCTTTAGTGAGCACAGAAATGCATTGTAGCATGCAAAAGTGAGCATGGAAAGGAACTGTACCATGCTTTAGTGAGCACAGAAATGCATTGTAGCATGCAAAAGTGAGCATGGAAATGCACTGTACCATGCTTTAGTTAGCATGTAATGTACAGATCCCTATAGCAGATAGAAATGTACACTCGTTTATAAAACATTTAAGTCTACGGCGATGATGTGGTAAATGTAAAATCGATATAACACCACCACCACAAATACTATCCCCGCTAGTTTGTACTACTGACCGTTCTAAGGCGGTGGTTTCTGGTGTTATGTGTCTTATTAATTTGATCTTGAGACTTCTTCCGGCGGGACTTTTTCAAGTTTTGTTCTTTTCGTTGTCATATTGTCGGTTTAGCATTTCGAAAACACGTCTATTCAAATATACTGAAAATTTCACCACCACTGAAAGTTTTTAGATAAAAATTCTGATATTTTTCATATTTCTGCTCAAAAGATAGATTGTGGGTACTCGTTAGAAGCGCCTAGCCGAGGCGGTTCAAACGAGTAACCATAATCTATTTTAGCAGAAGTAAGTAAAATAATGTATACCACTGTAGATTCCAGTTTTTCTATATAAAAGTGGGGTTTAAGGGGGTCAAAATTATATAGGTATGTTTTCGTAATGGTGCATCCTAGATAGCAATGTAATCACCTTTTCATTGAAGAGAGAGTAGGTTGCTTTGCTTCTCGTTGGCTTGTGGCTTGTGGTACACAAGCCACAAACCAAAGACAAACAAAGCAACCTTCTGTTAAGATTTGTTAGGTCTTTTTCTTCTTGTCATTTGTAGGCTGTGTTCTGTGATTGTGGTAGACTGTGTTGTAATGATTGTGATAGACTGTTTTCTGTGATTGTGGTAGACTGTTTTCTGTGATTGTGGTAGACTGTGTTCTATTGATTGTGGTAGACTGTGTTTTGTGATTGTGGTAGACTGTGTTCTGAGATTGTGGTAGACTGTGTTCTGGGATTGTGGTAGACTGTGTTCTGGGATTGTGGTAGACTGTGTTCTGGGATTGCGGTAGACTGTATTCTTGGATTGTGGCTCTTCCTGGACATCTTTTATGCCGTTTTAAATTCAGCGAAATGCAAATTAACAAGATATAATGTTTAATATAGTTAGCCAGGAGGTTGACCTTTTCTATCAATCAATACTATTGAAGTTCAAATTTGTCTTTAGTATTTGGTACAACCTGCACAATAACTTGAATAAACATCACAACTGAGGATGTTTATCCCGCACATTCCCTTACATAACAAAAATGCCTTGTATGTAAATTAAATTTGAGCCGGGTCACAGCATTTCCTACAAAATTGCATGTGGGCCTACCGAAGACTCAGGTCAGCCTACGCTACCGCGTATGCTGATCAGACACATTGTTGTTCGTCTGAAGACGTTTTGGATTATTGGCTTCCCAGAGAGTGTCGTGTCCTGTGGAGACTCTGATCAGACTGCGCGGATGCGCAGGCTGATCTGAGTCTTCGCTGGGCGCAAATGGAATCTTATGTGTAATACTGTGCCCCGGCTCATTTCTGTTTTCTGTATTCATATATAGATGCAATCTGTATCTTTCCTATCTACTTAAACTATCAGTACAATCAAAGAAATAAAAAAAAAATCGGAATCATTGTTTTTATTGTATTGTATTATTGTATTTTATAAGAAGTAGTAGGTAATTATATTTCAGGTTAAATAGGGTGCTGTAATATTGCACGATGAAAATAAAAATAAAAGCATACGCATTTATAGACATTCTAATAATAATAATAATAATTATTATTATTATTATTATTATTATTGTTATTATTATTATTATTATTATTATTATTATTATTATTATTATTATTATAGTATTAGTAACTATAATAATAATAAAGAAGTCGTTTTCTTTTATTTATTTTACTTTTTATTTCAGTTAATTCTAAGTAGTGGAGCTTCCTGCCATATTATTATAACGGTCTTGGGTTTTGTAAAAGTAAACGATTTACCAAAGTACTTGGATAGATAATATAAAGATGAGATATAATCTTGTCCGGTGATCTGTGGCTTTTGATTCCCAGCTGTATTATGTCAAATGGAAGATTGAAACAGAGGCCACAGGTCACCGGACAGTGTTATAATTTTACCTATAGTCATATGTTCTTGTCCGTACTCATGTTATCAGCAAGTATGAAAAATAATAAAACTCAAAAATATAAGATGGCGCATTACAGCATGCGCGACAATAACCTAATGCATCAGTTTTACAGAAAATCGAACATTTAAAGCTAAACAATGTTGCCTCAGACTAGACAGCGCATTCTGTGGCGTCTGTTATGGGTCTACCCTGTTTTGCCTAGCTCCCAGTCTTGGGACGTCAGACATTGAAGTCATCGTGAGAAATGTAGTAAAGTATTATAAATACAGTCGAACCTCGTCATCTCGAACTCTTTTAATTCGAATTACCGTTTATCTCGAAGTGAAAATCTGGTCCCTGTTTTAACATGAACAAATGACAACAAGTAACAAAATAATGTGGAAAAGAGGAGAAATTGCTAAGGAGCAATTTCTCCTCTTTCCACATTATTATATATATATATTTCTAACTTCAGGAGTCAAATTACATATTCATTTGTTGAATGTGGTTGTTCAATTTATTTGTTTTCCTCACTCTCTCAACTCTGATATGTCGAGGTACGGATATCTCGAATAGTCCCTTGGAATTCGAGATAACGAGAGTCGACTGTATTTGCGCCACAACGTAAAAAAAATATACCTACGGACATGCACGCCCAGAGAAGCTTCGGTCAGCCTGTGCGAATACACAGCCTGATCAATATCTTCACTGTGCGCAATTTGAATAGCCAAGGGTGTAAGCTTCCTGCTTATGAAGAGTCTCAATAAAACCAGATAATCCCTTTTCTAATCCGTAGTGTGTTCTGTGTTTCCAAAGGCAATCTTTTTGGACGTTTAATTTACTACACTGCAGCTAGTGTAAGTGCATTTGGCGGCGGTAGAACGTCTCCCCTTACATCACCATAGTGCAGATTATATTTCATTTCCTTTGGTATCACTGGGCTCATTGTGGCGTATTTGAGAGTGGATTTGTGCTCATGTATACGCTAGAGGGCGTAAGCAGTGTTGCAAACTTCATTACTGCTTATGAAGAGTCTCAATAAAACCGAGACTCCCATTTTCTAATCCGTAGTGTAATCTTTGTTTCCAAAGGCAACGTTTTCGACATTTATTATACAGGTACATGTAAATGTACACACGTCAAATGCGCATGCTTTGCCACGAATTATATATATATATATATATATATATATATATATATATATATATATATATATATATATATATATATATATATATATATATATATATATATATATTGTTTCAGCAGAATGTCGATGTCTACAAGTTAAATGTGTATTCTTTTGACAACACACTCACTGTCTTAATGCACTTCAAACGTCTTAATTATTAAAATATTAGGTTTGACATTAAACGCGGAAGTGTACTCTTGGAAAGGCAACGCTTATATGTTATATAAAGGTAAACCAAAATTAACCCTACGTATACTGATACCATATTTGTCCCAAAATTTTTATCTACAGAGTATTTGAGTACAATTTGCCTTCAGTGGCTAGAACGTCTTTGGGACCAGGGTACATGTAATTGGTTCTAGACTTAGGTAGATCGAGAAAGAAATCGGTAGCTCAACATCAGGAAGCAGATGAGGATAATTTAACAATGTCTTTTCAATCTTCTGTAAAATAATGTTATGTTGAATGATTTGTTAGAATCGCCTCATGAAGCGGTTCTAATAAGTATGCATAACATACATATTCATGATAAAATAAGACAGTTCTTTAAAATATCCTCAAATATCTGTTTTCTTGAGCTGTCAGAAGAATTTCCGAGGGACACAAAAAACGAGTTAAGATCAGCCTCGGTAAACGAGCTATTCATCACAAAAACATATCTATGTAATTTTGACCCCACTCCCCCTTACATCCCACTTTTATATAGTAAACTGGGGTTTACAAGGGTACACATTATTTTTCTTATTTCTGTTCAAAAGCATAGATTGTGGATACTTATTAGAAACGACTCGGCGAGGCGGTTCTAACGAGTACCCACAATCTATGTTTTGAGCAGAAATATGAAAAATTTCCGAATTTTTATCTGAAAAAGTTCATTTTTTTTTGGTTAACTTTTCAGTATATTTGAATAGGCGTGTTTTCGTAATGGCCAAAATTCATGACTGTTGTCAATACTAAGTGTAATGTAGTTTAAACTTTATTGACATAATACATGTAACTTTCAGGAAATTATTTTGGGCTCTAAGTTCTAAAAACATCATTGACGGTCCGCTTAAGTTGATTATATACATCTCTTCCAACTCTATATTTTGACACATCCCGGCAATGGTCCCCAAAGGGAGATAGTTGTAAATCAAGGCCAAAATGGCAAACAGTGTATATCCAGATTCTGTGTTTATATGCTATTTCTTCATGTTTTGTATACATGCACCCGATGAAAGACACCATGTTTATTTGGGAGTTTAAAGCCGTCGTAAATTTTTGTATTCCGAATACATGTATGAACACTGTACCCTCGGTGTGAGAAAATTCAACACGGAAGCCACTATAAATGGTTTGCTCGGGGAATGCCAACATTAAGGGACCGTTGTCAATAATACAGTCGAACCTCAATAGCTCGAACACCGATGGCTCGTTTACCATGGCTAATTCGAACTCATTTTTGAGTCCCTACGAAATTCTTCCGCTAGCTCAAGAAAACAATATTTAGGAAAATTTTCTTATTTTATCGTGAAATTGTATGTTGTGTATACTCATTAGAATCGCCACTCAACATACAATCACTGTGTAGAAAATCGAAAAAGATTTCCCGAAATTATCGCTGTTTGCTTCCTGAACTGGTGCCATGATTAATCCTCAGTGGTTCGAACTACCCATGTCTCGAACGAATTTCCATGGTTCCAAAGATGTTCGAGCCATTGATGTTCGGCTGTATTGAGAGAGAGAGAGAGAGAGAGAGAGAGAGAGAGAGAGAGAGAGAGAGAGAGAGAGAGAGAGAGAGAGAGAGAGAGAGATTTACCACATAAATCCAACTAAAAGCCAAACGAGCATGAATTCATAATGCTGAACGAATAATACGCAAAGAATGTTTTGGTGAATTCAGAATGTTTTCTTCGGCTGCCGCTGCCGCCCTCGAAAGCCATTGGTAGCTGTCGGTTGCCTTCGGAGGCATTTTTGGTGGAATTTCGGTTGCCAATCTTATCCGAACCTATAAATCAGGTAGCTTCGGTACTAATGATTACGTCATTTCAAATTGTATTGTCAGTACTAGTGACATTTATCCAGCGAATAAATGTGACTAAAATAAATACAGTGAACCATCGTTACAATGACAGCTTTTGTGCCCAAAGACGTTGCCATTTAAAATGTATTTGCTGGAGAGAAGATCAAAAAGACATTCCTAAAGTATCCAAATTTGCCTCTTAATCAACTCTCACTGATCTTAACTACCGATGTCTACAACAAATCTCTATGATCCCAAAGATGGTCGAGGCTTTGAAGTTTGACTGTATATATTATTAACCACTGAAGCTGTGTGTCTACCCTTCTAAAATTATATACGATTCAGTTCTTTTCAATACTGAATATGACCTGTTGAAATATGTCGATAAACGAACAATGGCTGTAGTGAGTTAACGTCTTGTTCAATAGACCAAAGCGGTGATTCAAAACGGGAATGGCGCAGCTTGCGTAGTTTGCGCGTGTGTTTATAAAAAATAAAATGGATCTTTATATTAAACTTCTTCTTCTTCTTGGATTTATTTTTAATATCAGAGGACAAGTTATTTTAACTGGTATGTTGTAATAGAAAAAAAAATATGTATGCTTATGAGGTTTTAAGTTCAATTTCCAATAAATAAAAATACGCGGCCTCAGGTAAGGTGAATAAACGCTTAAGTAGTACATGTAATACACGTAAGTTGTCGTTGGCTCTGTTTCAGTAGCGGGTACATATAACTAATCCGTTCTTTTCCGTCTGGCATCAACTACAAAACACCTTTTTATGAGAATAGTAGTATACTATAGATATGTAGAAAAATATATGACAAATGCTTGATACAAAACGAAATGCTTGTCATGCATTTTCGCCATTAACCTTTTAAACTCCATAGACCAGAACACAAGTTTTGTAAACTGTGGAGATCCAGATGAGACGGCTCGTACGAGCCGTCTCATCAGAATCTACACTGTTTGCCCTTTTTTCTATTTTGTCACTACTCTGTTTGCTATTTTGTTTTCGATTTTTGTCTACCTGACATTCCCTATTTAGATAATGGACACATTCAGTTTCAGAGAACGGAAGTGTCCACTTCAGAAACTCAGTTGTAAAAGGGTTAATCCAAGGAACCGTTTTCAACACTATAAAACTGAAATCTAATTGATTGATTTTCTGAAAGAAGTTGCAATGGATCTGTAAGTAATTCCTGCATTTGTTATAAAATAGTAAGGGAGATGTAACGGAAGACCCACACAGTCACAGAAGAACGCCTACCAATGACACCAACAGGAAACGTAAACAAATTAGGACGGACAGCACAATGCTACAAACTAATGATACGCGACGCAACCTGTTCCCCCTTCCCAGTAAGATGATCACAGTGCCGGAAAGGTCCCACCAAACTTGACTGATATTTCACCATTTGTGACCGGGGAGACAAATTTTGGTACTTCCTGTTTGCAGTCCGGTACACCGATCCCCTTCTGAAAAACAGTTCTACTCTAATTGGAAAGAATTTTCTTTCTTGTTAAACTAGTTTTCACTCTTTGCCAATAAAAATGGAAATCTTTCAGACCATAATGATTCAAATTATCAAACTGATTGTATCCCCAGCTATTTGAACACAAACTCATACTCGTATTCAAATTCTTCTTAATTTTACTCTATAACATGCGGAGCATATGGATAAGAAAGAAACAAATGTCGTTATGGTGGCCATATAAAAAGTAAATATATTCGTAACTTAAAAGAATACCACATACAAAGCCAACATTTTATGTTGTAAACCCAGCTACATGTAGCAATCTAGTTTAAATCTATGATGATCCATAACGGGCTAATACAGATTTAAGTAGAATGCTAGCCTGGAACTGATTTTGATCCTTGCTCTTTGAACATACATTCGATCAGCGTAACTCGTCCATGAATAACTAAACATAACTGACGCGCAAAAATAGACATAAGGTCTTGATATCATAAGTGAAAACAACGAAACGTCCAGAGAGGTTTTTTGTTTTGCTCCTGGTTTTTCAAATACATTTAGTCTCTTTTATCTTAGTAGGGGTTCTGCCTTTTACCATTTTCTGGAAATGCTGTATAAGTGAAATAAGTATGCTAGAATGTGAATAGTATGTTTTTGTTTTCTTTACTTTAAAAATAAAGTTGTATATCACATTTGAATCTCCTCAAAGAAAAAAAACAAAACAAAAACAACGTAAATCACATTTTATCTCAAATTTGTGGCTAATACGAGGAAAGTGTCAAAGTGGTGGTTTCCATATGTTTAATGTCATCTTTTGGAGTTTTAATAGATACTGCTAAAGATTTTTTGTATATTACAATTGACTTTTTCTATCTCGGACAGTGATCATTCAAATTACTGCTTAAGTAAAACTAAATAAAGGATGATATTGGTTCAGTTGCTATATGTAATATTTTCATGACTCCTTTTTGTCTAAACCTACTGTTATTTTAAACAGAAAATTCTAGCGCCTTTAATGTTGAGATGACAAGAGTTGACTGAAAATATGATGGGGGACAATATGCTCAATACAAGAGTCTTGTCTACATGCTACTTTCACCAACTACTGATCACTGTATTGTGCATTTATATATTGTGTGGTTTGTCATAGATCGCAGAAAATCGCTAATTAGGTCATTAGTCGGCCAAACAATGGCTTGTATCTAAAGTAATAAAGGGGAAGTCGTGTGGCTTATCAGGGTTTTAAAATTGTTATGATTTTAGATGTGTGTATATAGGAGACTCTGATCAGACTGTGTCGATGCGCAGACGGGTCCCAATCTTCCCCGGGCGCACACGCAGTCTTGTAAGAAATTTTGTATCCCGTTTCATATTTGTTTTGTCGGCAGCTTGAGTGCAGTTTTTGACATAAAGCCAGAGATTACCTACAACCAGAAAGCCAGTACAAAATGTACCGTGCCTGCATATATTGTTTTCATATACACATTATAATGCTGGGCTGGGCTGGTAGGTATCTGCCAAAGAGTAGTCCCATTACCTCGTGATATGGACCAGCACAAAGTTTCTTTGAAATGCAAAAGGCCGTGTCACTACATCACGAAAACATGCCTATATAATTTTGACCCCCATAAACCCCACTTTTATATAGTAAAACTGGGGTTTATAGGGGTAAACATTATTCTTCTTATTTCTGCTCAAAGCAACATGTTCATATTTTGGCGCATTATTATTATTATTATAATAATTATTGTTGTTGTTGCTGTTATTATTAACAAACGAAAGTCGATGATAAAATATAGTTAACACTGTATACCGACACTCTGTACAATGACAAAAATCATTTTAATGATAATATGAATAATTTGACTGGTACACAATGTACGAAATCTTCGCTCAAGACATGAAAACTAATCAAAATTATGCAAGAACAGTAAAGATTCAGATGAGACGAGCCGTCTGATCAGGATCTATACTATTTACCATTCTGTTTTTGTTTGGCTTTTTACAAGAATGTAGCTTTCCAAATCAAAATCAAAATGTAGAAGTGTCCACATCAAGAATAGGATGGGGTTGTGAAGTGTTCATGTCAAAAGTTTTTGTCTTTCTTCATATGTGAATATACACTGAACTTTGAGGAAGAGACACTAAAATAGCCATTAATATCTGCATATGTACTTTTATACTTTTTACAATTCGAAGGTGCCTCGGGTTCAAACCAGTTCATGTGTCGGTCATTTAATTCAACATAAAATTCAAGCGGACCACTCGAAAACCAATGTGACTGTGTATTTTGCAAACCGAAAAGGGCTCGGATCAACTTGCCATCGGCAGGCAAACTGATCAGAACTTTTCTGTTCGCATGTCAGTCCTGTCATTTGACTTCCACCATAACTGAACTTCATGGAAAGCGTAAACCCTGCCAAGATTTCAAGAATATGTTGTAGACATGTTTACGGTTTAGTTAAGTTTTCCTGTGACTTAAGCTTCTTCATTCATTAAATGAACTCAAAAGTCAAGCATAAATGGATCCCAGGCACATTTGCCAAAATATTTACAACACAATATTCTGTGTAAAATATTAATATTAAAAATATTCACTGCGAAAAAGCCACACTTAATGCTCAGCATTTGAACATACAGCTGATTTTATTCATATAAAATCAGCTGTATGTTCAAATGCTGCGTTTGATTATTGCGTTTGCTACATACCACATGTACAATTATGTGTTCCATAGATTTTCTTATCAGAAGCACAAGTAAAGGGGACTGATATATGTGGTTGATGGTTCGCCTCTTTTACAAGGGACACGACGTTTGTGGCTTATGACTGCTGAATATGACAGTCCTATGCTGTGTAGTAGTAGATAACTTGGGTCTGTTTCAAAACCATCAATTAGACTTGTCTGTATATTTTATGAAAATATATGTTTTGTAACTCTGTGGGACTCATGGAAGATTAGCTATTTAAATAAAGTCTCTTCTTACTTAGTTATAAGTTACTCTCGGTTTCCCTTCCTGCATCCCAAGTCCTTTCTGAAAATGGGTCTACTCTTAAAGGAAAGAATTTGTTCCAATAGTCTAATCTCAAAGGAAAGAATTTGCTCCCATGGGAGCAAATTCTTTTCCTTTAGAGTAGACCCCGTTTTAGAAAGGAGCAAAACAATTTTCTTCCTTATGAATACCTTTAGTATAATTGTGCCTATACCTACTGTATATTTGTTATTGTTGTATACTGTGTATTGTACAAGATATTGTTCAAACCAAAGATAATTTTGACATAGTTGAACTTGTAGCCGGTCTCCTGTTGTGTTGGTATTTTCTGTTGCATAAAAAGGACCTCAACATAAGCTGTTCCTAATAACAGCGCCCAGCGAAGATTCAGATCACATTATGCATAAGTACAGTCTGATCAGAGTCTTCTATGAATTCTTCAATATGCCTGTTTTTTTTTTTTTTTTTTTTTTTTTTTTTTTTTTTTTTTTTTTTTTTATCGTATTTGCCCTAGGTACGTACAACCGAGTACACACAATTTATGGTTTGAGCAGAAACATGAAAAATATCAGAATATTTTATCTGAAAATTTCATTTTTTGGTGGTAAAATTTTCAATATATTTGAATAGGCATGTTTTCGTAATGAGATACTGCCGGTATTTAAATGTATGAATAATTCTGGTAAGGAGTTACGTAGGAGAAATATGGTATATTAAGACACAATCCCTGTTTTAAAACGCCGGGTATATTCATTCATCGTGTGTTTCGAATGACAAAGACGTATAAAGATTGAGTCGTTTTGTCCTCTTGTTTCGAACTTGAAAACACTACCTTGTCATTCAGAGGAATGAATAGAGCAGTAATTTGAAACGGGGTTAATGTTATTTTGAAGAATATGATCCAAACAGTCATAAAATAACATTTTACTCGTCAACCTTGTCGGAAGGAAAGAAACCGTATACACAAGGCATTTGCAAATAGATGGGGCCCTAGTCACTCTTGTCTGCCACGCAGTCCTAGGCAGTGCCTCCTGCCCGCCGGTCGCAAATACAAAATACACAGTCAAACTTCAGTGGTTTATTACGAAAACACGCCTATTCAAATATATAGAAAATTTCATCTCCAAAAAGCTGAAAATTTTCAGATGAAAAAAAAAAGATTTTTTTTTCATATTTCTGCTCAAAACATTAATTGTGGGTACTCGTTAGAACCGCCTCGAGAGGCGGTTCTAACGAGTACCAACAATCTATGTTTTGAGTAGAAATAATAAAAATTATGTTTACCCCTGTAAACCCCAGTTTTACTATATAAAAAAAGGGGTTTAAGGGGTCAAAATTTTATAGAAATGTTTTCGTGATGAAGATCTTTGGGACAAAAGAAAGTTCTAGATATAAATAATGCGAGCCACCGAGGTTAAGCATAACGTTGTCAGGAGGGAAATGGGTATAATTTATGGAAGTTTTTTATATTCTCTAAAATAACGGCACGTTGAGTGTATTCATTAGAATCGCTTCTATGAGGCGAATCTAATGAGTACACAAAACTTACATTTTATGACAAAAAAAAAACATATCCCTTTAATACTCCTAAATAATTGTTTTCTTGAATCATCTCAAGAATTTCCTCGGAACTAAGAAACGAGTTCTAATCAGCCGTGGTAAACGACCCATCGGTGTTCGAGCCATTGAAGTTTTACTATATGTGGCATATGCAAATACAAGGGGCAGAGGTCACTCTCAGCATTCGTGCAGTGCTAGTCAGGGCCTCCTGTCCGTCAGTCGCAAACATGTAAAGCAGTGTATCCTCGGTACAACGGTTACATTCATTCCCGAAACTATGGCTGTTTGAAATGAATTTGCTATTTTAAAAATTCCTTAAACTCAGCAGATATTACTTTAATTCTTATAATTCTTATTTCCTCATAGAACGTACGCTTTGGGTATTTGTTAGAATGGTCCCACTGAGGCGGTTCGTCCAAAATTTATGTTCCGTGATGTACATGTATTAACAACACAATGTACACTATTCTTGCATCATTTCAAATTAACTGTCACATCTTGATTAAAGGTTTCGCGACAGTCAAATTATCGTTATAACGAATTTTGTCGTTGAATCGGATGTCGGTATAAAGAGGATTGACAGTAAACATATTTAAAATGGTTGTCTTTAAAATGAACAAGGATATAGTTATGGCCATGTTGAGGCACATTCTGTTTGAATGTATAAAAGATGTTCTACTTTCTTCTTTTTGGATTAGTTTGTTCATTTGAGATAGAGTTTTACGGCCAGTCAACACTGTTAAGGTCAAGTCAAGCTGGCCAGTTAACCTAGTCACATTTTTCTTAGACAGTTTTAGACCTCTAAGCGGTTAACCAGTACTTATCACATAATAGCCTAAATTCCCAACAGTCAGCATAAAATATCTCGCGATGTAGATGATCTACACGCTCGTGCATTATCGCATCGTACATGCGCACGAACCATGGTTTAACTATGACTTGTGCACTTACTTTCGCCAATAAGTGACATTTGCCTATCTTGAATTAGCGGAAGAGGGAGAATGACCGTAGCCATTATTGCGATTGCTGCAATTGCGACACTGGATCTGCAGTCGGACGCGCTATCCATCACGAAAACACGCCTATATAATTTTGACCCCCTTAAACCCCACTTTTATATAGTAAAACTAGGGTTTACAGGGGTATATATTATTTTTCTTATTTCTGCCCTAAACATAGATTGTGGGTACTCGTTAGAACCGCCTCGTCGAGGCGGTTCTAACGAGTACCCACAATCTATGTTTTGAGCAGGAATATGAAAAATATAAGAGTTTTTTATCTGAACATTTTCATTTTTTGGTGGTAATTTTTTCAGTATATTTGCATAGGCGTGTTTTCGTAATGCAACTGCGTATTGAGCCCACCCTTTTTGGATTAGAGAGAGCTAATTGCTTTCCTTTTTTGCGTTTAACACATGTACTGTCCTTTCTACTGCCCTATCGACATTACTTGGAAAGACGATTTTTTGCTTGGCATTTTATTTTAAATGAAAATATTTTGTTCTGATTCACTATGTCTTATTTGTCTTAAAACCATTTGTTTTTTCAGTTTTTGCGTTTTATTCTAAAATACTTACCCTAAAATTAAATTTACGGCCAAAAATTGGTCTGACCTATGCAATTTTTATAATAAAGTATTTTATTTTGATTTGATTTTCTCTGAGTTTTTTTTTTTTTTTTTTTTTTTTTTGTTTACATTTCTTTGCTGATTTTGAGTTATTGATGTTTCAATTGTGAAAATTTCAGAAAAAATACGTAAACAATCAGAATTTGTTGAAAATCTACCTCCAAGATACCAACCCTACAGATTTTGCATAATTTGTTTTCATTTTTACTTTGGGAAAAAAGTGAAAATATTTGATGTATTTTTTTTAAGCCAATGATAAAAATAAAATTTTTGTGCATAGGTAGTTACGACAAATGGTTTTGCATTAAATCACGACAAAAGTTTGCAAATTTACTTCTTCTGTTTAAAGCGTAAAGTGCCAAGCTAAAAAAAAGAAATCTGAAAGATGTCAAAAGCACAGTATTTGGTTTACCCTTCCTCTTGGTTTCTTGGTAGGTTCTGTTCTGTGATTGTGGCATTTCACGGACATCTTCATGACATCTTATTCATAATGCAGTGAAAATGATATGGATTTTGTCTGAAGCGGGAATAGGCGCCCAAGACTCCAAAAATAATTGATTCCTTTTTTTTTTCTATAGAGAACCCCATACTATCCCAATACCACATTCCCGGAGATTAGCGAGTACACGTGACCTAGCTGGGGTTCTTGTTCACATGTCTCACAACAGACAGTTTCACATATCACGAAAGGACACTCATGAAATATTGATACAGTGTGTACATGTATCCAATATATCGTATTTTCCCTTTTTATCCGGGCATCTTAAGGTGACTTGATACATATACACTGGGAGGATTTTCATCCATTTTAACAAGGGAGACAATGTTTTGACTTTCTGTATGCATTTCTGCACAACAATCTTCGTATGAGAAACGATCCACTTTTAAAGGAAAGAATTTGCTCTCAAAGGGAGTAAATTCTTTCCTTTTAGAGTAGTTTGTTTTTCAGACGGGAGGAAAAATAATCCTTTCAGAGTTAGCATTCCTGAAAGCGTATTCATTTAATTTTACTTTTTGCAGCAAGATCAAATTTTCTTCTCTGTACATTTATATGGGGAAAATGTTGAATAAAGTCATTTTATCAATATAAGTAACCTATTTGTGCCCAGCGTCCCCTAAAAGGGACACTGCCAAACATTCTAGACCCACATCAGACGCGGCGTTCCGCGGTGTCTAATCAGGGTCTATACTGTTTGTACAAAGTACAGGAATTTCTACAAACAATATTAATACTGAAAAGCAAACCAGGAACCCTAAGGCTTTAAATTGGAAGTGAACTTGTCCAAAGAGAGAGGTACAAGAGTCTGCTAGGCTAGGCATAAATGAATAAGATAAAAAAAAAAAAAAAATACAACAACCAAAAAACAAGAACTTAAATTTAGTAGAAACTGAGAATATGATTAAAGTAGCAGAAATCTTTTATTGCAATTAATATTTTATTCCCAGGAGTTAACTGTCTCTGTCTCTGCTATATACATGTATACCGCTTGACTAGTTTCCACCAACTTCCATGTTGGCCCTTGTTGACCTGAAATGAAAGTTTGTTCAAATGGTCACACTTCGTTGGTCAAGAATGACAGTCATGCACATATATGATAAAAGCGCTTAAAGTCTTCTTCTCCGGAACCAAGTAAAGTTTGCTGCTGACCTCTCGGTATATATCATCGTGGACGGGAGATATACCGCGCTGTCAAGTTTACTTCCGTATACATTTATATGGAGTAAATATTAAAAAGCAATATTCCCAAAATGTATTAAAGACAAATAGTAGAAACTAAAAGTATATGAAAAAAGTAGCAAAACCCCGTAAGCTTGAGTTAAAATTTATTCCCAGGGATTATCTGTAACTGCCCCTTGACTAAATACTTGTATAACAACCTTTGCTCGGGTGCCAGAATGTATTAGTCTATGTCCCACATATAGTCTCACTACCGGCTATTTATCAAAGGAAACTCTCGTATGTTTCAGACCTCCCACTGCTTGTTGGTTAAGGGGAAAAATCCCATCACGAAAACATGTTTATATAATTTTGACCCCCGTAAAACTGGGGTTTACAGGGGTATACATTATTTTTCTTATTTCTGCTCAAAAACATAGATTGTGGATAATCGTTAGAACCGCCTCGGCGAGGCGATTCTAACGAATACCCACAATCTATGTTTTGAGGAGAAATATGAAAAATATCTGAGTTTTTTAGCTGAAAATTTTCAGTTTTTGGTGGTGAACTTTTCTATACATTTGAATAGGCGTGTTTTCGTAATGATTCCGTTTTCAAATACGTTATGGCTGTTCCATTCAGGTGAGCAAATTATTGCCCATTGGCGTCTTGTTTCCTTATAGGTTTGAAACATAGTATATTCGTACATTCTTCAGTATTGAAATAAAATCTCATTGACAGTGTCAATCAAATTCACTTTCTAAACAAGATTTGCAAAATCAATATCAGCTGTTACAGTCGTTGAAGAGATTACATCTTTAAACATGTTATTAACTGTTTCCACTCTCTAGGCAAGTATATATATATATATATATATATATATATATATATATATATATATATATATATATATATATATATATATATATATATATATATATATATATATATATATATATATATATATATATGTATGTCACATGAACAAGATACACAGAAGCTAGTGACTATTGTGTAGGTCACATCATTTTTTATAGCAATAGTCGTTTTCCTGGTTCGCGACGATATTGAATGCCATGATGTGCTGTTCGGCTCGCCACCATTTACACCAGTTACGCCGGCAAATAAAACAAAACAAGAAAACAAGAAAGCTTCGTTAAAACGCAATTTTTCGTTCTTCTTTGTATATTTTAGGCTGTCCCCAAGGTTGGATATACAGTTCTCCTTTTTGCTATAAATTTGTTGCCGATGATCCCTTAATATATGAAGAAGCGAGCGCCGCGTGTTGGGTAAGTATAAAACCAGGTTAAGATAACTGTAAGCCGCTTCCAGTGAAAAAGTGCCTTCGAACATGCGCAAAATGCGCAGGTTAAGATCGTCCTGTGCATGCGCAAAGTATGATCTGGACCCTTGCTCTCCATTCATACATTCTGTTGTATCTAATAATTCTGTTGGTGGACAGTGAAGGTCAGACGGCGCGGATGCAAGGGCTTATCGGGGCTTTCGCTGTTCGCATATTCCTGAAGACACGTTTTCTCATGGCGCGGCCCAGTGTAGCGTTTGCCATGTATTTCACGAATGCAAACACCGTGGTCACCGATCCATGTATTTTCTGCCATGTGTAACGTTGCTTTTCTTCAAGAAAAAGCCCATCAGCTCTTAACTTGGTGGCAACGGTGGGATGAGAGATCATCATTCCGACCTCGATATTAGGGAGAGGTAGGTAGGATAGATGTCCCTGGCAGAATTGCATACATTACGAAAACATGTCTATTCAAATATACTGAAAATTTTACAACCAAAAAAAGGAAATTTTTCAGATAAAAAATTCTGATATTTTTCATCTTTCTGCTAAAACATAGATTGTGGATGCTCGTTAGAACCGCTTCGACAAGGCGGTTCTAACGAGTACCCACAATCTATGCTTTTGAGCTGAAGTAAGAAAATAATGTAAACCCCAGTTTTACTATATAAAAGTGGGGTTTAAGGGGATCAAAATTATATAGGCATGTTTTCGTGTTGAACTTCTTCCTCGGATCCATCACGTCTAAACTTAATGCAAATGGTGGGATGAGAGATACCACCATCATTCCGACCTCGATATTAGGGATAGGTAGGTAGGATAGATGTCCCTAGCAGCATTGCATAGACTTCTTCCTCGGGTCTACTGTGTGGGCAGTGTTGGTTACTTTAGGGCGAAATAATAAGAGTATGGGAAGTGGAATGTATAGACCACTTCTACAGCTTTGCTGTGGAAGCCATTCATGGCATAGCGTGTAGAATAATTGCTACAGTAGAACCTCAATAGCTCGAACACCGATGGCTCGTTCACCATGGCTAATTCGAACATTTTTGAGTCCCTACGAAATTCTTCCGCTAGCTCAAGAAAACAAATATTAAGGGAAAGGTTCTTATTTTATAATGAAATTGTATGTTGTGTGTATTCATTAGAATCGCGTCATCGAGGCGATTCTAATTAGTACACTCAACATACAATTGTTGTGTAGAAAATCGAAAATATTTTACTAAATTATCGCTATTTGCCTCCAGACCTGGCTCCATGATTAACCCTCAGTGGCTCGAACGACCCAATTTTCTATGGTTCCAAAGATGTTCGAGCAGCTGAAGTTCGATTGTATTTAACGAAGTTAAGCAACGTACATTGGGGGTCAGTACCTGGACTGGTGACCGCAATGCCCGATCTCATGGAAGATTTAGCAAACGTTACACTTGTATCATGTGACAATTACAAAATCACTTCCTGAGACTTTAGCACTTTTCAATCCGGTTGGGTCTTAGGCTGACAGTGTCCGCCCTCAAGTTATTATTTTTCCATTCTGAAGGTCTATACGGTTTAACATCACTTTCAGTGTCGGGATGTGGCTTGGATTTAGATTGCTGCCTCACTGACACAGAACGCCTCAGACAAAAGGGCACTATAATCCACTTAGTCAAATTATACTGACAAAGGGTTAATCTTTTCTAATTCCTATACTCATTACCGAAGCTTCACGACATGCATTTCTGTTGCAACATATAGGCCGTATCGTTAGAAAACGTACCTTTGGACATGTGGGCCCAGCAAAGATTTAGATCAGCCTGCGAATTCACGCAGTCTGATTAGAATCTTCACTTGGCATATTTTGGATAGCAAATGAAGCAAAGTGTCTTCATGCAGACAGCGAAGACTCTGATTAGACTGCGCATGCTGATCTGAGTCTTCTCTGGATGCACACGTGTCAGACGGTATGTTTACTCATCACGAAAACATGCCAGTATAATATTGACCCCCTTCAACCCCACTTTTATATAGTAAAACTGGGGTTTACACGGGTATACATTATTTTTCTAATTTCTGCTCAAAAACCTATATTGTGGGTACTCGTTAGAACCGCCTCGCCGAGGCGGTTCTAACGAGTACAACAATCTATGTTTTGAGCAGAAATGTGAAAAAAAAAATCAGAATTTTTATCTGAAAATTTTCATTTTTTGTTGGTAAATTTTCAGTATATTTGAATAGGCTTGTTTTCGTAATGTCGTGTTGCTCCCCATACATGTATGTCTATATGGATATACGAGAAAAGTGGAAATGCCATCAGTGTATGTTTCGTGTATATAGGAACGGTAACGTAATAAATGTCTACAATATAGATAAAATAAAACTCTAAAGGGTTGTCTTTAGCAACAAAGAACACATTACCGATAGAAAATTGGAGTCTCGGTTTTATTGAGACTCTTCATAATCAGTCATGAAGTTTGCAACAAGAGCCTGATCAGACTAATCTTACGCTACAATGTGTGTCCAGATAATATATTAATGTTAAATGTACATTTCGTAGCCATAGCTCATGGCAATGCAAATGATTTACCAGAAATATTAAATACGTTTCTCATTTTCGCAACAAAACAGCAAATGTTGTGACTAATAATTAGAATAGTCTCTTCAAGGTGTTTCTAATGAATTACCGCAATAAATGCGTTTTTGTTTTTGTGGAAGAAAAATAAGTCAAATACTAATTATGATACTCCTCTTATCTGTAGCTATATAAGCCATTACAGTTTTACAATATAATATGGAGAATAGGAAACTGTTCGATATCTTGGTTATCAAGAATGAGCAGTAAAATCGATCGCTAGAAAAAAACCCACAAAAAACACACACACAAAAACAACAAAAAACAACTAGTTTTAAACCTGTAAAGTTCTGAAATTTTAAAATAAAGTAGAAGCTTACATACCCTTTTTTAAAAAAACATGGCCTTGGAACTTGGATGTATATACATAACATAGACTTGTGAACATAATATACACCTGTCCGAAAAATTAGGGTACCATATTTTCCCGAAACATTGGAACACCTAAAATCAATTACCACCCTTGTTTAAAATTTGAACAACTGCAATTAACTACTTTTGGATGAGTGGAAAACAGTGGAATCCCTGATCAGACTCCGCGTTGTGCGGCGTCTGATCTGGGTCTACACTGTTTGAAAAGACATGTATGTCACAATATGGGGTAAATGCTGTGAATGCGACGCTCTACTTTCAGGATTATGGCGGTACTTTACTGACTATTAATTCCTACAGTGAACACAAGTTTGTTGCTGAATGGTTGAGGGCACATGACATTCGGCCGTAAGTATTTCTGATTACTATAACTAAATGCATTATCGGATTATTTCTGTCATAATTATATTAATTTGTTGGATTATTTCTATCAATAATTATCATGTGAATGCTATAATTAATTATGTTATTGTGTGGTAACGATAACTAATTACGCTATCTTGAGATAAAATACATAACTACATAACTATAGCAATTGTTTGATTGCTATGAATAATTACGTTATCGTGTGATTGCTATAAATAATTGTATTATCATGTGATTTCTATAACGAAATACGTTATCGTGTGATTGCTATAAGTAATAAATTATCGTGTGATTACTATAACGAAATACTTTTTCGTGTGATTATTATAAATAATTATGTTATCATGTGATTACTATAAAGAAATACTTTATCGTGTGATTGCTGTAAATACATTGTAATTGCGTTATCATGTGGTTACTATAACGAAGTACTAGTACTGTATCATATAATTGCTATAAATAACTACGTTATCATACTGATTTGTGTTGCATCAGTACCACGGCCTAACCCTTTAAAGGTGAAAAGAAATGGTACAAATTAAAGGGTGTGATTCCAGTAAACTATATGTTTATACGGTACATATTTTAAGCATTTAGTTAAATGGAATTGTAGGGCGAGAAGAACTATATTGCTTGTGCCTGAATAAACCATTTTGTAGTTGTAAAGATGTACTCAACTTACGTCTGTCTGTCCGAGTAATTGGAGTAGATACGTTAGTTTTCCTTATTTGATGATCGGCAAATGGGCCACACGAAGCTACAAAGTGCCTTCGAAAATGCGCAAACATCACGAAAACATACCTATATAATTTTGACCCCCTTAAACCCAACTTTTATATAGTAAAACTGGGGTTTACCGGGGTATACATTATTTTTTCTTATTTCTGCTCAAAAACATAGATTGTGGGTACTCGTTAGAACCGCCTTACTATCTATGTTTTGAGCAGAAATATGAAAAAATACCAGATTTTTATCTGAAAACTTTCAGTTTTTGGTGGCGAAAATTTCAATATATTTGAATAGGCGTGTTTTCGTAATGCTACGCAGATTCAGATCACCCGTGCATGCCATATTTGTTGTAAAATGTAAAAAAAAATCATTTGAATACCTTTTGTCTAAAACTTACTAGCTGACTGGCAAACAGAACAGCCCTGATCAGACATCGTATTTTGATTTGCTGCGTCTGATCTGTATTTACATTGTGCGCACGCACGCCGACAAAATAAAACAAAACGGACGTATCTATAACAGAAAAAAAAAACAACAACATTGATAGCCCACTTGAGCCATGATTTTTTTTTACATATTTTTTAAACATTACACGAGGTCATGACATAGCTAATAGCATTTTTTTCTTGACACTCCAGTGAGCATCAAGTCAGGTAGATGAAAAAAAAAGGCAATTATATAAACTTATTTATTAAGTATTTTTATAGCGTCCGGATTAAGCACAATGTTTAAGGTGAGCGGATACGTTTCACCGGAGACCTCACTCTGCTGTCGGAATTTGCCGAACTACTCAATGTTTCTCTCAGCGGAGCAAATGTTCGGTTTGTAGTAATCGTCTTCGGTCTTTGTTAGAAATTCATAAACCAGGGAAGCAATATTTTCCTCTATAGTGATTTGCCTTTGCAAAGGGCGACATGCGCGTTCAGCTCAGCATGATCAGTCTCCGACGCGTATCTTTAAATCTTAAACCGTCATCTCTAAGCTCCTGAAGCAGACTTTTCCGTCTCTTAACGTGGCCTAATTGTCAATAATAGGGGTATCAGTCAAAAGTCAACAAGGATAGAAGACAGCATAGATCCTGATGGGACGGTTCGGTACGAGTCTCATATAAATCTACATGTATACTGTTTTGCAAAAGTATCTCATTGAGTCTGCAGGCTGAAAGGGTAAAAACAGATCATTAAGTTAGCTCATAATCGATCGCTTTCTCTAACAACGTAGCAAAAGTTAAAACCACTAGCTTAGACGAATATTTTTGCACATGATTTCACAAAACGGATGTGACTTTCAGAGAACACGGTTTAGCAGACCCCACATAGATACATGTACCTTTGCATACAGTATAGATCAAGATGAGATGGCTCGTGACGAACCGTCATATCTGGACCGATACTATTTGTCATATGCATTCTGCTCTTGATGTTTGACTTGCACGCCTATATGATACAATAAGTGCATGCAAATTCAAAGACGGAATACTCGTGTCAGAAAGTCAGAGATGAAAGGGTAATAGTATAAAACGAGGGAGGAAGTAGACTCAATCGCCAAGCATTGAGGAGTTGCGAACCCCCTTCTAGTATTTGGACTACTTGGAACTTTACCAATCAAGATAAATAAAAACAGTCTGAATTATTTGACACCATTACTTGATTTTTTCATCCACAGACCATCCGTATGGCTTACCTCTGGTTACTATGCCAACAGAGTAGTTCTGTGGGAAGGGGACATTATTGATGATGGTGACGGATACTGGGTGACACCGGTTGATCGACAAACCGAAGGCAGGATAGCCTACCAATACGCAGGTACATGTTTACCCGGTTCTTTACGCAGAGGTTTCTCTGCCGGGAGTAGCCAGTAAATATCTTATTTACAATAGATACTGGGACACCTTAATTAGTTCCTTAACATATTTGTGCTAAATGTGATCAAGATCATTTCATTATCGTTAATGTTTGTAAAAAAGTGTTAGACAATTTACCGCATGATCAGGGATATGTCTAAAACAGACGTATCAGTGGCAGATTGTGTAGACCTAATCAGACGCCACAGAGTGCGTAGCCTGATCCAAATTTACACTTTTTACACATGCCTGTCTGTCCCTATATTTAGGATAAACATGCTGTGTACATATTGTCTTGGTGAACTGCGCAAGCCCCGAATGTGCATGCATGCACTGTAGCCATGGTGGCCTCTATACGCTTTTGTGGAGTTTTACCGTTTACATGTACATGTAGCCAAATCATTAGATAAGACGGGGCAGTTGCGGGTCTATATTGAACAGACGTGTTAACGTAATTGAAGCATTTGAGCAGTGCAATACACAGGCAGAAAACTTAGACGATAACATGTCAGAGTCCTACTGTAATTAATTGCTGTTTACCACAATATATAAGTGATGCGCTAGGCAACAAAAAGTACTGATATGCATGAAATATAGACCCGAATGAGTGCTTCATTCCAACTTAAAATTTTAAAACAGATAATCTACTAGAAAAATGAATTTATGTTTAAAACTTAGTTTTCTTTATTTTATTTTATTTATTTTATTTATTTTTTTATTTTATTTTTGAAAATAGGGCTTGTATGTACCGCAGTAATTATTTTGTCGAGTCGCACAATATAACCAGTAATTTTCCTTAACCAAGAAGTAAAATGAGCCGCTATGTCAGGAATGTGCATTCGGATAAGTGCGCTCAGCAAAGATTCAGATCAGCCTGCGCATGCGCGCAGTCTAAGAATCTACGCTGGCCGCATTTTGGATAGCTAAAGTTCCTTCATGCGGAGAACGAAAACTCTGATCAGATTGCGCGGATGCCCAAGCTAATTTGAGTCTTCGTTGGATTCACATGTCAGACGGTATGTTTTCTCACGTGGCTGCTCAAACGTATGCATCAGTCCATCTACAACAGCTTATCGTCAGTTAGTACAAGAAATTTTAGAGGGTATAATTTCTGCTCCAGCTCCAACACATTTTCTTTTCTTGGCGGCATCCAATGACCTTGTTTGTTTTTTGTTGTTTTTTTTTTTGTGTGTGTGTTTCAGGTGGCCGCGTCGATGGCTATGGTTGGACAAATGTCTCTGCGAGTTGGCCATTGAACTATATTTGCGAAATCCTTCAGTCAGAGGCCACACATATTGACGTTCAACAGAGGGGACAAGGTAATTGAACTCCGCAGCAATAAAACCTACATTTATCTCTCAAAGTCAGAGGAGTTGATAACTCTTTCACATCTGCGTTTCGGGTGGACTATTCCATCTTCGAATTTGGAATCGCCCATCGTTACAAATTTTTCCATATAGGAAAGTTAGTCAAAAATCATGACCAGAATGGCAAACGGTGTAGATCCAGATCATTATGAGCTGTCTCACCTGGATCTACACTGTTTGCAAAAAGAATCTGTCTCGGTCTGCAGGGCCGAAGTGTTACGGAGGAGTATTTAGCGATAATTACTTTATTCCATAAATACAAAACTGTTTAAATATATTTAGTTCTATTATAATGTCATGACATTCTAAAGAATTTTAGTAAGGTATATTGAAATTTGTTTTTCATCAATGCCTACAAGATGTACCAGTTACAGATTAAAAGCCAAACTTTAAGCTTTGGTCACTTTTCAACCAGTTATAATATTTTTAGTTATGTTATTCTAAAGAAGATTGCACTACCCCATCACGAAAACTATATGCCTATATAATATTTACCCCCCCCCCCCTCCCTTAAACCCCACTTTTATATGGTAAAACTGGGGTTTATAGGGGTATACATTATTTTTCTTATTTTTGCTCAAAAATATAGATTGTGGGTACTCGTTAGAACCGCCTCGCCGAGGCGGTTCTAACGAGTACCCATAATTTATGTTTTGACCAGAAATATGAAAAATATCAGAGGTTTTTATCTGAAAATTTTCAGTTTTTGGAGGTGAAGTTTTCTAAATATTTGAATAGGCGTTTTCGTAATGGTTGATTTTCGAAGAGAGCCCCACTATCACCTTGTGAGTCCGTCTGCAGTAAGTTAGCAAAAATGGCCATAGTGCTTAAACCGTTCGGGAATAATTTGATAGTTATTGACATACTGATAGATACGGACAAGGTCTAAGCAATACGCTTGCCAAACGCTACTTTTCTTTTACCAAGGCACCGCCAAAGCAAAAATGTGAAAATATGGAAATCGCCGTAGATCTTGAAACCTTAGGAACACTTTGATAATATTTCGCACACGGATTGATACTGACAAGATCAAGCCAGTGGGTTTGCCAAATGCCAATGTTTACTGACCGAAGCAACGCCGAGGCCAGCATATGAAAATAGTCGTAGAATATGGAATATTTTGATAAAATGTTGTAAACATATAAATATTGACAATATCTAGCTAAATGAATCATCAAAAGTCGGAGACTCAGTAGAGGCACAGACAATAATGAGGCGGGCCATTCGCCTTAGCGATAGCATATTTTGTTGCACGTCTTACTGGCCTTTAAAAATGCATTATGCGATGGCTAAGAAGTATAAACTTTAAACAAGTGTGTTAATGTAATGGATAATTGGACAATTGTGTGTATTTTAGATTACGGCTATGGTATCATTGACCCCAAAGACATTCCAAGAGGGCCCGTTCTTGTTCAACAGCCGGGCAATATAATCGTACGTATGAGAGGGATAGATCTATAAGATATAATCCCGAAAAACATCTGAAATTCGCTTAACTTTTTCATCCTTATGGACCAGTACTGATAACTTTGCAAACAGTGCAGATCCAGATGAGACGGCGCGTTCATAACGCACCGTCTCATCATGAGCTGCACTGGTTGCCATTCTGTTATTGATTTTGATTGGAAACCCTGTGGGCAACAATGCATGTGTGCAAATTCAGAGATGGAAGAGATCATTTCAGAAAATCAGGGATGAAAGCGTTAATAATAAATACACCTGCATGTCCCCTTTTTCTCTATAACTTATCAGGGAGCATAGGGTCTACATTACATGAACTTGTTAACACAATGTTTTTCTTGGACGCTGATCACTTTTATAAAATTGCATGTTTGAAAGAAAAAAGTGAAAACTTACTTTATAGCATAAGCGAAACACATTTTTCTTAAAAATGAACAAGTGTATATGACTAGCTGGTGATAAATTTAAAAAGTGGATGTTGAATGATAAATAGTGTTGACCCCAATCAAATGCCACGTTTTGCCGCATCTGATCTTGAGTCACACTCTTTAATCAGGCCTTCTTTTCAGATATTCCAAGTACGTATGATAAATACGGTATCTCCGGATCAGCCAGCCCTTTTGCTGTTCACAACTTGCTGTATACATTTTCCATGTTCAGAGATACGCAAGAAATGCGAGTACTCTGCATACAGTTTCAGACGTACATATATGTAAGATCGCGGCCCAATTATACGAGCTCTCGATCTACGCTGTATAGTTTAGATGTGTATTGTGGTCATTTATTAATCATTTCGTCTTATATCACTCCTTGTCGTTTAGTTTACATTACTTATATTTTGTTGTGTTGTGTTGCAGGTAGTCAAAGGAGAACTGTCTGTATACTTAGAATGTACATCGAGTGGAAACCCATACCCCACTTTTACCTGGTGGAGGAAACAAGGAAATGACGCAATACAGGTGACGTCACAAATGGACAGCAGATACACATTGAGTGGTGGCCGATTTACCATAGAAGATCCAGAGGATAAAGATATAGCCGAGTACAGATGTAAAGCAATGAATGAATTTGGCAAAGTTTTAAGCCAATTTGCAAAGATCCAGTTTGGCTGTGAGTACTTATGAGCTTCATATGAGTTCGAAACGATACGTATCGTTAAGAAAAGACTATTTGAGACATAAGCGCGCAATCGGTACATTCGCACAGCCTGCTCAAGACCTTTGCTGGCCGATTACAGAATCGGCCGATACTGTACACTAAAGACCCTAATGTAAAATACAGTCGAACCTCGTTATCTCGAACTCGCTTATTTCGAATTACCGCTTATCTCGAAGTGAAAATCTGGTCCCTGTTTTAACATGAAACTATGACAACAGGTAACAAAATAATGTGGAAAAGAGGAGAAATTGCTCCTTAGGAAAAATTAAAATTGATACAAGTTTGATCAAAGTTGGTCAAGAAATAATAAAAGTTATCATTGTTTGAAGGATTTAATATGGCCGCCATGGGCGCAGTCATTTGGACTATTTAATGAGATGTCAAAGAGTTTTGAACTTTAAAAAGTTGCATTGTTTTTATAACCAAAGTATTTGTTTTTAGAAAATGAGTTTCTTACCGCTTTAGGAAAACATGTTCTGAAACATTAGGACAAACTATCTATCTATATTCTGTTTATTGTAATTACGCGTATTTAATTAGGATTGTGTGATACCACAAAGCCTAAAAATGGCGGCCTCCATGACAGTTGGTTTTCAAATATTTAAACTTAAATACCTTTCTTATTTGCTAGTGGATTTTGGTCCAATTTGTATAAAAAATTCGGCTTAAAAAGTTCTATGCTGATAAACATACTTTCTTTCTATATTGCTCATCCCTTTAAGTTAACCGTGTATCGGCGTCATCACGAAAACATACCTATATAATTTTAACTCCCTTAAACCCCACTTTTATAAAGTAAAACGGGTTTACAGGGGTATACATTTTTTTCTTATTTCTGCTCAAAAACTTAGATTGTGGGTACTAGTTAGAACCACCTTAGTGAGGCAGTTCTAACGAGTACCCACAGTCTATGTTTTGGGCAGAAATATGAAAAATATCAGAGTTTTTATGTAAAAATTTTCAGATCTTGGAGATGAAATTTTCTAAGTATATGAATAGGCGTGTTTTCGTAATGGTACAGAAAATAGTAAAACGGATCAGTAGTACAGTGTATGCTCAAGCTGAGCTGTACTGTATATTACCATTGTGTTGTATTCATAATTATTATGATTTATTACAAATTCGATTATTGGATAGCCATCATTTTCGTTTTTGCCAGGACAGAACAAACATCTATATCACAACTTTCCTTTGATATATGTAGTTTTGGACATACATTTTAATTGATCGGTTTGTGAATGTCTGCCAGAACGAATCATTTTACGCAAACCCAAGAAAAATCTTGAAAACTATATCTATTTTACTTTGATGTGTCTAAAATATTTCTTGATGAATGGACGTACACAATCATTTAAACCCTTGTCCTGCTGAACCCGGATATAGCATACCTTTGCAAATGGTGTAGATCTAGATCAGCTGGCTTCTGAAGCCAGCTGATCTGGATCTGTACTGTTTGCCATTAAGTATGCGAATTTATAGAAACAACCCGGATCAAGTAATCTGGTTGGCTGAAAATTAGAAGTAGGCATTTCATCTTAATTTATTCTGCTTAAATGACAAGGGTTAATTGATCGATTTGTGAATGTTTGCCCGAACGGAATCATTTCTACGCAGATCAAGGAAAAATCTTGAAAACTATGTCTCCATTTTACTTTGATGTGTCTAAAATATTTCTTGATGAATGGACGTACACAATCATTTAAACCCTTGTCCTGCTGAACCCGGATATAGCATACCTTTGCAAATGGTGTAGATCTAGATCAGCTGGCTTCTGAAGCCAGCTGATCTGGATCTGTACTGTTTGCCATTAAGTATGCGAATTTATAGAAACAACCCGGATCAAGTAATCTGGTTGGCTGAAAATTAGAAGTAGGCATTTCATCTTAATTTATTCTGCTTAAATGACAAGGGTTAATTGATCGATTTGTGAATGTTTGCCAGAACGGAATCATTTCTACGCAGATCAAGGAAAAATCTTGAAAACTATGTCTCCATTTTACTTTGATGTGTCTAAAACATTTCTGGATGAATGGCACACAGTGTAAAATCAGATCAGACGCCGCATACTGCGGCGTCTGATCTGGTTCTACACTGTTTGCTCCGGTCAGTCTGTCTGAATACTTAGGGCTTTTATGGATAATAGTTTGGATGATTGACTTTTTTTTTGTTTTACTTGTTTCAGTTGTGGGTGAATTCTCGCCGGTAGAACCGACAGATTACCACGCTAAAGCCTTCCGCGGGATAAGGGTAGATTGTAACACACCATCTTTCTTTCCAGGTAATCTTGATTGATAAATTTTTCTCAGATATAGGGATACTGTACATCTTTGCTATGCTTGTCACTTTGGCTACCTTGTGATGTGTATAAACCTCTGGTTGAGTGTCAAACAGTGTAAATCTTGATCAGGCGCCATGTTCTGCAGTTTCACTGAGTCTGTTCATGGGGTAGATTACTGAATATGTAATGCTCTGCAATTTTACTGAATCCGTTCATGGCGAAAATTATTGAACTGTTAATATAAATATTTCTTTAGATATTATACAATATTTTAGTACAGTCGAACCTCGTTATCTCGAACTCGCTTATTTCGAATTACCGCTTATCTCGAAGTGAAAATCTGGTCCCTGTTTTAACATGAAACTATGACAACAGGTAACAAAATAATGTGGAAAAGAGGAGAAATTGCTCCTAATTCCACATTATTTTATATATATATATTTCTAACTTCAGGAGTCAAATTACATATTCATATGTAAAATATGGCTGCTCAATTTATTGTTTTCCTCACTCTCTCAACCCTGACATGTCGAAGTACGGATATCTCGATGTGTTTCAGTGAGTCCCTTGGAATTCGAGATAACGAGAGACGACTGTATTTTCTCAGCCCATCAGCAGTGATTTAATCTTTTTTAAATACTATGTGCAGGCTGATACGAGTGTTCGCTGATCGCTGGTTCTATTGTAGGGTCTGTCGTTCTATGGCTTATTTCATATTTTGTCTGATTAGCAAATAAATGCATTACGAAAACATGCCTATTCAGATATACTGAAAATTTCCCACCACAATAATGAAAATTTTCAGATAAAAATTTCTGATATTTTTCATATTTCTGCTCAAAACATAGTTTGTGGGTATTCGTTAGAACCGCCGCCTCCACGAGGCGGTTCTAACGAGTACCCACAATCTATGTTTCTGAGCAGAAATAAGAAAAATAATGTATACCCCTGTAAACCCCAGTTTTACTATATAAAAGTGGGGTATAAGGGAGTCAAAACTATATAGGCGTGTTTTCGTGATGTATTTCAGAATGATTGTGCAGGGTATTTAGACTTTCACTGAGAACATATGTTATCGATCTTCCGAGTTTGAGAACACGTCCTTTAGTTAATTCTACGGAGAACACACAATCAATTCAACAGTCACCGGAAGCTTGCGAATCAGTTTGGCGAAAACATGCCTTTAGTATTTTGACCCCTTAAACCCCACTTTTATATTGTAAAACTTGGGTTTAGAGGGTATATATCATTTTTCTTATTTCTGCTCAAAACATAGATTTTGTGTTCTCGATCTAACGAGTACCCACAATCTATGTTTTACGCAGAAACATGAAAAATATCAGTATTTTTTATCTGAAAATTTTCATATTTTGTGGTATAATTTTCAGTATATTTGAACAGGTATGTTTTCGTAATAGAACAAAAATCCTAAGTAGAACAGGTATCAAACCTTTAATGAAACTACGTATGCTCAGTCTAGGTCTCAAAGTTTTCTGTTTGCATAGTTAGCATCAATCAGAAAATCTTCAAACCGCAGCCATGGCCAGCACTCCTCAGTGTTATTTGTTGCTGACTTTTTTAGGGATGCACTGAACATTCATCACGAAAACATACCTATATAATTTTGACCCCCTTAAACCCCACTTGTATATAGTAAAACTGGGGTTTACAGGGGTATACATTATTTTTCTTATTTCTGCTCAAAAACATAGATTGTGGGTATTCGTTAGAACCGCGAGGCGGTTCTAACGAATACCTACAATCTATGTTTTGAGCAAAAATATAAAAAAAAAAATAATCAGATTTTTTTATCTGAAAATTTGGAGTTTTTGGAGGTAACATTTTCAATATATTTGAATAGGCGTGTTTTCGTGATGTTTCTGGTAAAATTTTCAGTGTCTTTAAATAGGCATGTTCTTGTAATGGAATAACAGAGGATAGAGGATTCTTATGAAATGACAGGTCTTATTATCTTGGAAAAATTATAATAAAACCAGTCCTCTGCTACAGCTTTGATCAGCGCTTTATGATTCATAACGTGTTTTCTATAGCTCTTGTTTTTTTTTTCTATTTTTGCAGAGGTAAGATTTGAATGGTCCAAGTTCGGAACCGCCGCTTGGCTTTTTCCCGGCGGCTCGTATACGTTTGTGTCTCAAGCCGGGTGGATGTACTTTTCGGAGCTCCAGCCAACAGATGAGAAAGAGTACTTCTGTTTCGTCACCCTTGCTGCGCCTAAAAACTACAAGATGAACACAAAGCAGCCACCATCTCGCATAAGCAAGGGCGTATGGGTGAGAGTCATCGAACAAAGTAAGTTAGGCAACCAGTATAATGGGTAATGGGATCGGTGGGGTGAGGTTGATGAAGAAAGGTTTCTTTGCCAGCATACAACTTAACTCTTTCTTTCTTACTTTCTACGCCCAGTAGATAGTTATGAGTGAATATGGGGAGTAAGAATGATCTTACATTTCACGGAGCTATACGTTAACAGATTTCATTCTCATCTTCGAGATTGTTCTCCTGTAAGTAAGATGACATGTACATAAGAGATTGTCCAAGAAGTATTAAGTGGCTTTTCAGCATAATTAACCTTTGCCACTAATAATATTTTCCCTATTTGTTCCCAGAAAAAAAGGCTTTGACATGTCATGCATATTGTCTCCGTAGGAGATAATTTGCATTAAACATCAAAGCCTACTTTCTGGGAATTTATAAATAAAAGAAAATATATTTCAGCGTGTCGTCTGCTGATTGTTTTCACCAAGCATGCAGAATAATGTGAATCCGGAAATATTTTGAAATTAGATTGTGACCGCAAAGAGTTAGACTAAAGCAAATAACATGTCTGATATGTTTGACGAACGATTTATAAATTGTGGCAGATGTACATAGTTTATTAAAGAAAAAAATATTTATATACAAGTATCAGGTTTCTGTAAAAAAACATATTTTTCATGTAAGCTCTCAAAGTATAAATTCAGATTAGTTTGCTTCCGACAGCTTCCAGAAGGCCGTTTTTCGCATGGCGCTTTACTCAGAAGTAAATTTGCTAAGGTTTGTCATGATTTATTGTAAATTATTCTGTAGTAACTATAGTGATTTTATTCCATTCATTAGTTTAAACAAAATTGGAAAACTTTTCCCACAGAATAATGGCTTCGAATTATGCACAAATCAATTGGGTAGGTACATTGGCTGCAGGTTTTTAACAAGTTTCACTTGTTCAAAATGTCTCTGATTTTCACATTATTATTATGAATTAACAGTAAATAAAACATCAGTAGAGAAACGCAAACAATTAAAACAATCCAACGATTCTGTTTACTATAGAAATCTGCATAGGCAAACCCATTTTGGCCCTAAAAGTAATTATATGGTACATATTTTAAACCTGATAGAAGTAACAAGTAGAGGGATTATTTCTAATAAGTTAGTATCATTCACAAAAAATAAATAAATAAATAAAACAAATAAATAAATAAATGAATAAATAAAATACAGCTAGAACAAAACGCCAAACAAACAAAAATCTTTCTGAAGGATTCGCTAAGCACATTAGTGTCGTATTCGACCTAATTACGCACTGTGCGCTTTGGGTTTTTCAAAGTTACTGGGAAAACTTGTGCTAAAATGTGTAATTACCTGCTAAGTGTACATTTTGAAAAAAGATAAGCAAAGGACTTATTTAATGATGTTATTCGATTTTTTCCTGATTTTCTTTATAAAAGCATATGTTGTGGGTACGTATTTGAATTTTCGAAGCAATTAAAATGGGTATCTACAATATATAAGCGTCAAAAAGATTGTATTTGGAAACAAAGCGCACATTACAGATTAGAAAATGGGAGTCTCGGTTTTATTGAGACTTCATAAGCAGTGATGAAGTTTGCAACACTGCTTACGCCCTCTAGCGTATACATGAGCAAAACTCCATTTTCAGACATATCACAATGGGCCCAATAATCCCAAAGGAAATTAAATATAATCTGCACTACGTTGAAGTACAGGGAGATGTCCTACGGCCGCCACTCGGCACTAACACCAGCTGAAGTGTAGTAAAATATATGTTAAAAAGATGCCGTCATAAAAAAGAAGTAGACAAAAAAATACACACAAACAAGCAACAACAACAAAAAGACTCACGAGTAATTTGAAGGCTACGGAATTGCTTCTCTGGGGTATGTGCGGTAATTAGGTCGAATACGGTATGTGGTATGCAGTATTGAGTAAGCTTAACAACAATGAGAAGGAGATTTTGCGAACTTGGTAGCTTTTTGGCAGTTGTCTATAAGAGTTAACTTTCTGACTTCTACTTTTCTTTCCGCTACACAGCCCCGTCTGAAAATAATAATAATAATAATAATAATAACAATAATAATAAAAAAAACAACAAAAAAAAAAAAACAAAAAACATATCTATTCTAAAAGGTAATAATTAGCAAAATCTTTCCTTTTAGACTAGATACCTCGTCAGAGGGGAGATGAATATAATTTTAACATGATTATTTCCCCTGAAAAATCTCTATCCCTCTCAAAACGTTGTTGATTTCTCGTTTACAGCCGATGCGACGTCATTCGGGCCGGACATAAAGACGCATGCTTTTCCCTCACCTGCCCTTCGTGGACACACATTACGACTAGAGTGCATCGCTTATGGGACGTAAGTAGGAGTCAAATTTACAGTACTGGATACGCAGATTTTCCCTTAGATATTTATAAGGGAGACGACTTTTATGACTTCATATTTCCTTTCACTATTCAGGAAATGCGTCATTTACGGAACAAAGCTCCCCGAGGCAGTGGATAAGGGTTTGATTAAATACACGTAATGATAACAAAAACAACACTTGACTGAAACGAGAACAATAAAATAATGGACGAATGAAGAGGAACTTCAAAAGAAATACAGTCGACTCTCGTTATCTCGAAGTCTAAGAAACTCTCTGAAATATTTCGAAATATCCGTACATGGACATATCAGATTTCCAGAATTCCGGAAAAAATATATCGAACTACCAAATTTACAAATTAATATGTAATTTGACTCCTGAAGTTAGGGTATATTTAAAAAATATTGTGGTAAAGGGCAGAAATTGCTCCTTCTTCTGTTGTCCATACCTGATTTTAGATTTTCATGTTTAAAAAGGGACCAGATCTACACTTAGAGAAAAGCGGTCGTTCGAGATAAGCGAAGTCGAGATAACGAGAGTCGACTGTATAACTTTAACAAGTCTGTGTAATGTGTACCCCAATTTCCCCCATAATATATAGTGAAATCAGGGATATGCATGAGTCTTTTTCATAGGATTTTTTCAGACTTTAACAGTTTTTAACCATTTGTTTAATTTGAAAGTTTCGGTTACACCACTAACTTGTTTTAGATTCTCATTAAGGGGACTAAAACAGCTGGTAGATATTCGGCCCTATTTTAAAGGGAGACAACATTTGCGACTTCCTCCTTGGTTTCCTACACATCAAAACCCTTCTAAAATTGAGTCCACTCTCTTAGAAAATAGTTACTCTCAAAGGGAGACGATTCATTCCTTATAGAGTTGCCTCCTTTTCAGAAGAAAGGAAAACCATTTTGACAGAGTTATCACCTTTGAAGTTGTGACCATTTTCCTCAAATGCAATAATTGTATTGTTGTAATTGTATGTTTTCCCTTCTGTTTATTCAAGTAAAGTTATTTTTACATCCTCTGTACAATGTATCTGTTGCTAGGTTACCTTTAACGTACCGTTGGAGAAGAAAAGACGGGCGCCCGTTTGTGAAAGGCACCAGAATACACGACAGGAGCCGTGTCCTCACTATTGACGAGACTCCTTTGTCAGCGGAGGGTGACTACATCTGTACATGCAACGGGAAAAATGGCGTTGCAGAGAAGACTATAACAGTTTCTATGGAGTGTGAGTAGTATAGTTTATTTAATTTTAAGTTATTCATATACAGTCGACTCTCGTGATCTTGACTTCGTTTATCTCGTATAACCGCTGATCTCGAAGAGAACATTGGTCCCTGTTTAAACATGAACATTTAACAAAAGGTAACGAATATTATAGAAAAGATGGGACATTGCTCTTAAGGATCTATTTCTTCTCTTTTCCACAATATTTTCAGTATGTCTGTCTTCAGGAGTCAAATTATATATTTATTTGTTCAATGTGGTTGTTCGATCTATGTTTTCCTCAATTCTGCTTATCGGATTTGTCTAGGTACGGATATTTCGAAGTATTTTAGGAAGTCCCTTGAACTTCGTGATAATGATAGTTGACTGTTTAACACACAACGAAAGAAAACAAAAACATATGTAAGAGGGTGCAGAAATGGCGCAGTCTGATCAAGGCCTTTGTTGCCAGTAATATGACTCGTTGGATTAAAATATATACCTATCAACAGAGGTTTTGATCATACTGCGCTGATGTAACGGCTGATCTGGGCTATCATTACGTTAAAATGTCTTTCAGATATGTATTCTCAGTCTTTTCATATATAGTCCCGGCTTAATGGGCCATAAACGCAAGTGAAGATAGAAACCGACATGCGTTCATGCCCTTGATCACCATCAAAACCGGTTTCTTCACCATAGTGCATAGTCCCCGTACTTCACCATATTGCAGATAATATTTTCATTTCCTTCGGGATCATTTGGCCCATTGTTATGTCCTTGAAAATGGTGTTCTGCTCATGTATACGCTAGAGGGCATAAGCAGTGTTGCAAACTTCATTTCTGCTTATGAAGAGTCTAAAAAACCGAGACTCCCATATTCAATCTGTAATGTGTTCTTTGTTTCCAAAGGCAACCTTTTAGATCTTTATTTTGTACAATAACATGTCACTTTTTTCATCGTATTCAAATGAAATTAATATGATGGGTAAACTTTTATTACTCTCTTGAAAAAGTCAGCAGAATATTTGGAGACAGTTTGTATGAAATATCAAAGCCTGTGTTCTGAGAAAAATAAGAAAAAAAAAACTATCACTACTTTGTCGTTTGCTGTAAAACAATTACTCTGGGTGCTAAGCGTTTACGACGATCAAATACGGCCTTAGTTCAAATAATGCTTTTATGCATCGGTACTGACGTCAGTTATGGCTCCTGATAAATACACATAAATAATCTTCAGTAACATGATTTTCTTTGATTAGACAAAAACGAACTCCCTATGAAAACTTGATGGCCCCTAAGGACTCAGAAAAAGGAAAACAAAATAATTATTTACAGGCCAGTTTTAACAGGAGTTAAGGATTATACAGTATATAAGCCCGTAAACGAGAAAAAGGACCTTATTGTTTTCCGGTTTGTGGTTCTTCACATGAGCATGCGCAGTCCCCTGTTGGCGCTACAGACATGCATGGTTTGCCGGAAACTTTCTCAAGGTCCCTACTTTGTCTGCGAACAGCTTATGTGCAGGATCGTCTCATCACATCACGAAAACATGCCTATATAATATTGACCCCCAAAAACCCCACTTGGATAAAGTAAAACTGGGGTTTACAGGGGTATACATTATTTTTCTTATTTCTGCTCAAAAACATAGATTGTGGGTACTTGTTAGAACCGCCTCATTGAGGCGGTTCTAACAAGTACCCATAATCTATGTTTTGAGTAGACATATGAAAAATATCAGATTTTTTTATCTAAAAATTTTCATTTTTTGGTGGTAAAATTTTCAGTATATTTGAATAGGCATGTTTTCGTAATGATTTGCTGGTAGTCCATGTGATAAGTACCCTTTTCTCATGTGGTGGTTAAAATATTGACCTCATGCTACAACGTCACCATCTTTCGTTAGATACACGTGTATTTCGTACGGTGGCGTTATTGTTGAATGGGTAACAATTTGAAAGTAGCTTCTGTTCATTGGTTCTTAGGTGTTATTTACCTGTTGAGAACTGTTGAGCGTTGTTTCATGTAATAAACTGGACCCGAGGTTATAAAACTTTTTTTCATGCTCATATCAGCTGAGCCTGGAATTTTCTCTGTTATAAGTGTGGAAGTACCATCGATAGCTTCCAACTTTGTATTTATTAGCAGAGAATTTTTCATGCTCAGCTATGTCTAGCTAAAAAGAATATGCAGTTGCTAGGAATTTGAGATTCATAAGTAGGATAAACTTGAAGCTCAGTTGAGTTGAGCACAAAGAATATTTTATAACCTCGGGGCCAGGTTTCCTTTCATCCCACTCATCCGAAATTTATATGCTCATAGTGACTTACCGGTATCTAATGAACAGACATGAACACAGCATTGTAGCGTCTTTGATATATAGTTGACTCTCGCTATCTCGAACTCGCTTATCTCAAATAACCGCTTATCTCGAAGTGAAAATCTGGTTCCTGCCTAAACATGAAAATCTAACAACATGTAAAAAATATTGTGGAAAAGAGGAGAAATTGCTCCTAAGGAGCAATTTCTCCTCTTTTTCACAATATTTTAATATATCTCTGACCTCAATTATACATATATTTGTTCAATGTGGTTAATCGAATTAGTTTTTCCTCTATTCTGCAAATCTGATATGTCGAAGGACGGATATCTCGAAGTATTTCAGAAAGTCCCTTGGAATTCGAGATAACGAGAGTCGACCGTATGGCCCTAATTTTCTTAGGCTTGGGGACTAGATACACTTGATAAATATGATGCCAACTTTTCTAAGGCAATAACTTTGGTGACGCCCTGTTCGTTTCACTCTGCACCAATCTACTTGTGGCAAGGTGTCTACTCTACAAAGAAATAATTAGCTCTAAAAACTAATATTTTTTTAAATTACGTCCAAGAATTTTACATCTTTTTTGGCGCACAGTATTCAACATTTTTTACAGCTTCGGACTAGTCAATGTCTTTGTTTTTGTTTTCAGCGCAACCTTATTTCCCGTATGGTATCGGCGACATGTTTGTTGATCCTGGTCAGTCCATAAAATGGCGCTGTAAGGCTGTTGCCCGTCCTAGGGCCTATTATCAATGGTACAAGAATGGGGAGGTGTTACAATCGGAACCGGGCGTATTGGAGGTTAAAGGCAATATCTTGAGGATACTAAATACCGACGCAGATCGAGATGAGGGGATGTACCAGTGCTCAGCCACCAATGTACATGGAACCACATTCAGTACTGGACGGCTGAAAGTGTTATGTAAGTTTTACTTTAATGGAAAATGAACGTTTATGAGCAAGATATAGATACTCTACACGCACACATGTACGCACGCACACACGCGCACACACACATGAACGAAGCTGATTGTCGACGCACCTGGGATAGCCTAGTAGGTTCGGCCAGTTAAGTCTTCGCAAAATTCCCGGAAAATGATCACTGTGCACAAAGGACAAGAACGTATAAACGACACTATACTTGAAGTACTGGGAGACGTTTCGCTGCCACAACACTACATTTATACATAAGCTGTAGTGAATATAAACAGTGTGGTATACGAACGACCATTGAAAACGAAGAAAACAAATGTAAATGAAAATAGCTGAATGGTCGAAGCTAACAGGGTTAGCTAGTTTCAGCAATAGGGCCTCACCAATAACCCCTTATATTTGTTTTCAAAACAGCGGGAATAGGTTCATTAATTACAAATTATAGAAAATATAAAGTACACTATAGTGAAGTACGGAATGTTTTATTGGCCGCTACATGGCACTAACAACAGCTTTAGCGATTACAAAAGAAATGACCCTATACCTCAAATGAATAAGCTCTCCGTATGACCACACATACAAAAGCTGGCCGAATGTTAGATTTTCGGTGTCAATAAGTCCCTATCTGTGACCTTAATTTTATAATCAAATATCTTGGTTTATTAAGTTAAGATATTTCTGAATTTTTTGCTCAGATAGCAAGGTTTAAACTTGGTACGCAATCCATAAAAGCTGTCCCGCATCTATGGAAAAATTACCTACAAATGAGGATTACCCGCTATATATGATGTCTTACTTCATGATTGCTTTCTTTGTTTTATGTATCAGCAAGTTATCCAGTAAAAGACCTATTTAATCCCTTCATCCCTGAGTTTAAAGTGGACTCTTCTATCTTTGAATCTGGTCGGAACCATTATTATAAATAGTAGTCTCAGTGAAAACTCAAAACAGAATTGATAGATCCTGATGAGACAGCTCATTATGAGACATCCAATCTGGATCTACGCTTGAAAAATTAAATCATACACTTTTATAAAACATGAATTTAAAAACGGACTGAATTAGCGGCTTATATCGCCTACCTACCCCCTCGCCCCATTGAGTTTAAAAATAGGAACTATTTCGTGAGAGTTTTGCATGTTACATATCCGATAGACAAACGAGTGCATAGCACGAGTTTGCTTATGATTTTCAAGTCTCGAGGGAAATCTTTCCTATATGTTAATTTTTCTGTGTATTAACTTATTTACTACATATATTGAAAATATTTTTTTCTTAGGATTCTGTTTTACATATTTCAAATGACATCAATAAGTTTTGCGACGTCATCCACACTCGTCGCGCGGCATGATAGCGTTCTATAGGAAATAATTCTCCTGGGAATTATAAATTAAATTTCCTGCAGAAAAGTCTGAAAATAGCTTCGAAAATGTTATAATGATAATAAGAGGATTAGATACACTTGGTAGACTGGCCACTATTTTCTGTTTACAGAAGAGACAACTTTTATGACCAACTGTTTGCTATACTGCACAAAATCATCTTTAATGGATCTACACGAACAGGAAATAACTTCAGCCCAAGAGACATACAACGATAAAGCAACATTGTTTCAACGTTGTGTGCTCGCTGGGAGATAGCCAGTTTTTTCCAAACAACGTTGACACAACGTCGTTTCAACGTTGATTCAATTGACTTTCAATCAAAGTTTAGAAAAAAAACGTTGTGTCAACGTTGTTTCTTCGTCAGGAGGGAACCAGTTCTTTTTTAAGTGCACAACTGATGTCAACTGATTACAAGAACAATGATTGACAACAGTCATTACGAAAACATGCCTATTCCAAAATATAGAAAATATCACCTAAAAAAACTGAACATTTTCAGATAAAAAACTGATATTTTTCATATTTCTGCTCAAACACATAGATTGTGGGTACTCGTTAGAACCGCCTTGGCGAGGCGGTTCTAACAAGTACCCACAATCTATGCTTTTGAGCAGAATAAGAAAAATAATGTATACCCCTGTAAACCCCAGTTTCACTATATAAAATTGGGGTTTAAGGGGGTCAGTATTATATAGGCATGTTTTCGCGAATTGGGCGCTTTCATTACGAAAACACGCCTATTCAAATATATAGAAAATTTCACCTCCAAAAACTAAAAATTTTCAGATAAAAAACTCTTGATACTTTTCATATTTCTGCTCAAAACATAGATTATGGTTACTCATTAGAACCGCCTCGCTGAGGCGGTTCTAACGGGTATCTATAATCTATGTTTTGCGCAGTAATAAGAAAATTAATGTCCACCCCTGCAAACCCCAGTTTTACTATATAAAAGTGGGGTTTAATGGGGTCAAAATTATTAGGCATATTTTCGTGATGAATGTTTGAATTAATGAAACAACTGCTTTTTAACGACACTACTCTCTTTTTACATTTCAGCGTTTGTACCCAACTTCGACAAGCATCCTTTGCCACCCAATACCTTGGCACCAGTAGGAGGCGAAATAACAATACCTTGTATGGTGGAGGCCGCCCCGATACCTCAGGTGAATAAGTGCTCCTTATTTTCCTCTTGTGACCGCTTGGTGCATTGTAAATGCATGAAAAAATTAAAGGCATAAGCAATCAACGAAAAAGTCTACAAGAATATGAAGGACGTTTTGTGCTTTTCAACACTGCTTGCTGCCCGGAAATATAATAGCTTTCGTAAGAATAACCCGGACTTCAAGCTGTGTTTTACCAAACCCAGTAAAATTTACCAAAGCATTACTTTCGTTTATAAGATAGTCTTTGTTCTCAATGAGTTGACGTTTTTCTGACGGAATTAGTCTCTCTGTTTATTGCCATTTAAATACTTAATCCCGACGAACAGATATGACATTCGGTTATGTCTAAACTAAGGGAAAAATACTAGATATACACAAAGTATGCTGAGTCTACGAGGCAGTTTGCTTGCATTTTCAAAGCCAGTTTTGTTAGATAAAATAAGACAAAAAATATCCCAAATGTCGTCTTCTGAAATATTTAGCCAGCATGGGTATATTACGGAGGAAAGAGAAAAACCATTTACATGCGCCAGCCCCTTGTACCCATTTATCTACACATATGTCCAGTTTTACTTTATCCCTTAGCTCAAGGTTTAATTTAAATTGTTATCATGAACAAAAGTGGTATGGCAAAATGTTACAATGTTCTAATCAACATTATTATGCAGGTATCATGGCTGAAGAATGGTGGAAATCTGAACCTGATAGCCGGCGACATTAGCGGTCGAATAGGAATGACCTTGACATTCGAACTGTTTTTATCGGAAATAAACTATGGCGACGCCGGAACATACACGTGCCAAGCAAGCAACGCCAATGGGGACGCTTCTAACAGTACTGTTGTGACAGTCGTAGGTACGGTCAATTTTTTAATTGTCTTGTGGGCATGGACTACTAAACATTGCAGAGTACCTGGTTGATCCATGCCAATATAGTTTCTCATTATATAGTTTCATTGTTTTCCTGTTACGAAAGGGTTGTGTACCTGTTTCGATGCAAGAATTTGTCAAAATGTACAAATATCATTTCTAGCTAATTGTCAGTAGATTGCGGGTTTTGGTGATTGCTTTGAATATGAAATTAGAAAATCGTCTCGAGTACAAATTGCCTGTACACCGTCAGTGGCCGCCAACATGATCTGTGTCAGTTTCTTCGAAGAGGCAAAAGCTGTTTACATGGCCCATAACTTAACATTCTGTCTCCTGTTTTGAAAAAGGGACTGCTGTCGGGCAGCTATCAAGTATTGACCATTTGAACTTAAAACAAAAAAGCTGTGGGCTATAGGACGTTTGCAAAAATGTGTAAAATATATAAATATAAGGAAACTCAATGTTAGTCCGTAGCCTTCAAATATGCAAGATTCGAAAAACACAAATCCTTCTTCTCCATATATTACAATTGACACTCTTATATGTACACAAAAAAAGTAAGAGAAAAGTCCAGGGAGTGCCACAATCACAAACCGCAGCCCTTCCCAGACCCCAAGAGGAAGAGGAAACCGACAAATCTAAACAAGCACAAACCGAACAAACGTACGAAAAGCACCAAGATTAGCTCTCTCTTCCTCAAGCGAGGTAATCGCAATACTAAAAGGACTGAAAAACACAAGAACAAAATGACACACGGAAAGACATACAACAAATCTTCTCGTAGAATAAACCACAAAGCAACAAGGAGTAAGACTAACACCGGGACCACCGCCTTAGAACGGTCGGTAGAGCAAACCACCGGGGAGTTTAAAGCACTTTTACAGCTACAGTCACAACTCTGCCAAAATTATTTGTCTCTCTTCTTAAATGGGGACTACTCTAAAAGGGAAGAATTTGATCCCACAGGGAGCAACGTATTTCCTTTTAGAATAGACTCCTTTTCAGAAGAGGTTTATCGTACATGAAAGCAAACAGGAAAATACAAAAGATGTCTTATGCTTAAAAATGGCAGAAACCCTACCTGACTTATCAATATCTATAGCTGCGACACAGCCCCTTCGTTTGGTCGGATAAATAAATATCGTTTGGTCGGATAAATAAATAATATTTTTGCATGTTTTTAATACTGAATACATATTGTGAGGCTTTTATTTTTATCTAATTTACATAATTGTATATGAACAAAAAACTTTAAATTGCAAATACTATACTTATTGAGGCGACTCAGTCACGGTCGTTTTTCCTCCGATATGAAAAGGGTCTACCTTTAGAACAGACCACTGTGTGTGATGATAAGCAAACAGGAAGTATTAATGTTGTCTCCCTTTTACAAAATGACAGGAAATATACTAATCGGATTCTTTGTTTTATGATACCCTCTTAATTCTGAAACGATTTAAGCACATTCTACTAAACGTGTCTTGAAAAAGATGTCCACAAAAATTTCAGTATATCCTTTCTTAAAATATTTTCTCTTTTTTGTGAATTGTGCATGCGCAGAAAAAAATGAGCACACCCATTGTTGCATGGGCATGCGCTGTTCGGTATATACACCAAGCGTGTGGCTGTGTATGGTCAATGAAGACTGCGCCTGAGTACTCACGACCGTGCAGACACTGTTGGCATATACCTGAAGGCAGTTTTGTGATGACGTAACCTATCTTATTATCTGTCCACAGCTGGCGTTACTATAACCAACCCACCAGTTCCAACATCTGTTCGAGTCAACAAAACAGGATTCATGTACTGTCATGCCGCCTACAATATGGAGTATGATGTCACATATCAATGGACCTTTAACGGACATCTGATCGATTATTTTCTCCATCCAGAATATATCATGGTATAAAATTGATCATCTTCTATACCTTTTATTACTTCTTTGTCTTATTCTTTTGTACCTTATACCATATTATATTGTACATTAAACAGCTAGATATAGTGTTTGTGTCTGTCGGAATTGCATTTTATGATAACGTAGTCAAGAGATTCAGACGAATTGTGGGCGGGACTCATTTTTCGGAAGAATTAAGAATGCATGCCACTCACTTTTGGAGGACGGATTATGACAGCCATTGGATGTTTTGCAACAAACTGCATGCGTGGTTATCGACCCAATTATTGTAGATGGCTTTGCTTCCCTCTTTCTTTGCGTGACGGTGAGCTGGTCCTCAGGCTGAGTGGCGACTCCCTCCGTGGTCTGTTCTGGAGGATAAGCGCCCGGCTATCAATGTGTTTGGACCCATCGTAGTCCTGTTGTAGAATGTCTCTCCGTACTTCACCATAGTGCAGTTTATATTTTGATTTTCTTTGGGATCATTGAGCCCATTGTGGTATCCTTAAAAATGTAGTTCTGCTCACGTATATGCCAGTATTGAAAACTTTATTACAGAGTATGAAGAATCTTAAAAAAATCGAGACTACCGTTTTCTAGCTGTAATGTTTTCTTTGTTTCCGAAGGCAACCTTTTATAGCTATATTTTTTTTTATTCTGGCCCTAGATCGACAGTCATCATAGTGTTCAAACTCGCTTTCTTGTTCATTAGTTTTAATTGTCCTTGTGTACACGGACAAACGTAATTAGGAAAAGCCACAATTACGTAGCAAAGTGTTTCCGAATCACCGAAAGACGGAAAGATGAGGAACAAGTAATGACAGAACAAACGCTTCGTATGAAACCACCAACGCACAAACAAAGACAGAGGAACCGCTTTGGAATGGCCAGAAGGAAAACTACATTGTGGTTTTAACCAGTTTTACTAGAGCGATACCTCACCTTTACTTCCAATGCAACAAAATTACAAACATATGTTCGGCCCGCACAAGGGGTCCTCTTTCTCATCTGTGAAACAGCACAGTGAAATAATTTAATCAAAAACACTGTGATGAAACAAAGCAAAGGGCACAATGGAGATCTAAAGCCAAAACACAAGAACATCGCAAAAAGGATCCCGATGGGCCCGGCGACAGACTTTGATAGTCAGGCACCAACCATGCGAAACAAATTGGGAGAGAGCCGTCATTTAGTCTGAGAACCGACCCACTGTCGTGCAATTAGAAAGGGACAAACAGCGAGAGTGTAGACACAGATTAGGTGCGACAGAACAGATTTCAGATCAGATGTCACAGAACGCAGCATCGGATCAGGTTCTACATTATTTGAGCCAGGGCACAGCATTTTCTACAAGACTACATGTGCGCTCAGCGATGACTCTGATCAGCCTTCGCATCCGCGCGAACTTTGATCAGAGTATTCGAAGAGAACTATGTGTATAGCAAAGGATCCAGTGCCTATATAGCCAAACAGCAAAGGCACGGGTAATACTGTACGGATGCGCAGGTAAATGCGTCATCACTGGGTGCACATACAATCTTTTGGGAAACGTAATGCCCTGGCTCAGGTGTCATTCCTCAAACAGTAACACACATGAACAGGTAGTCAAATGGACGTTCAAATTTTAGTACTCATATGATAGGGAATTAAAGGACTTCAAGTAGTTAGGTAAATGCGGTAACTTCACTTCTTCAATTCTCTACATGACAGGGCAAAGACAGAAATAATGGCGTATATGGACTATACATCATTTCTGCTCAGTTTGAACACAGTGGACTGTACGAATGCACAGCACTGACGACGTTGCATTCGGATTCCAAGGCGGCCGTGTTGACAGTTAATGGTAAGTCTGGTTTTAGTCTTACTTTCATGATTCTTGGGCAAATTCAGCAGGCGATAAATGGTCGAAATACTTTCCAGAAAAACAGGCCTCGACCTGTCATGCAAATTGTCTCCTAAGGAGACAATTTGCATAAAATGTCAACGCCTATTTTCTAGGATAAACAAGAAATTAGGAGAACATTTGCATAAAAAGTCAAAGCTTATTTTCTGGAAAAAATAAGAAAACCTATTTTAGCATACCATCTACTGTAATGTTTCTCCAGCCTGTAGAGCATTAAGTTGTCGAGTGTTTACATAAACAGATGCCATCTTCGTCTAATTTTATTTTTACTTCAATGAGTCTGAGATCAAACATACTAAAATCGTAAAGTCGATATGCACAAATACACATATAAAAATTTTCAGATGGACAGACAAGGACCAAAAAATAAACGAGGTGTAATCAGGCGTCCACGGAATGCATGCTATTTGGTTAGCATGCTTCGCCACTCATGTCTATCAGCCTGAACAAAGATTTAGGAAAATACAGGAATAGTAATGTCCGGAGGTTTTGAATGTCTGTTAATGGCTTGGCTGTGGTTAGGCTGTGTGTATTTAAGAAATACCACAGGCTCAATGATGGCTAAATACTGAATCTTTTTTAGAAGATTTTGCCAGTCCTTACTCACCGTCTGCTGCTGCTGACAAAACAGTGACTCAAAGTGAATTGGTACACTTTCTAGGCCGAGGGCGAAGAAAATATATGGTAGCCTTCTGAAAAGAGGTCTAATCTTTAACCATTTCAAGTCTACAGACCAGAAAAGAAAAATATTTTGCAAACAGAGTAGATCCAGATGAGTCGGCTCGTACGATGAGACGGCTCCTACTCTCATCAGGATCTACACTGTTTGCCTTTGCTATTTTGTCACTAAAATGTACCCTGTTTGTCATTTTGATTTCGAGTTTTGTCTACGTAACATCCCTATTTGAGATAATGGACACAATCGATTTCATAGACTGAAGTCCACTTCAAAATCTCAGGAGTGAGTTCAGACGCTATATTTTACAATGTGTTATAGATATACTTGTATTGAGTACTAAGTTGTTTTGTAGAAAAATACATTCCAACACTGTTGACTACCTTCGAAGTTATAATTAATGGTAACTATTGGAAAAACAAGCATTCATAACATGGGCGAAGCCAGGTTAGACCTGTTCTTGTCATATGACAGCGCTATTTTACATGCATTAACATTTTACTTGGAGGTGTTGAAAACCAAGGCCGGAGGCAGACGGTGAAAAGCCATGTTCGATCGCTATTATTGCATAAAAACTGAAAACATTTGCTACATTTCGCATTATTTCTTGCACTTTTTTTGTTTCGCATTTTCACCGATATCTCGCAAACGCAATTTCCACGGACTATGCTCGTTCTAGGGCCGGGCAGTACACATCTCGTACCGGCAGCAAATCTGCGGCCCCGGTACGATCATATTTAAAGTTGCATAGCCGTGCATTAACAGCGCGTGAATTGCCTTGTTAATACACGGCTTTTCACCTGTTAATAACGTGCGGCACTGCTTTTTATGCAATAATTACTATTCAAGACGATGTCTCAACAAACATGCATAGTAATTCTGAGCAATAAGTGCACTGTTTATCCTTTCAGGTCCGCCTGGGCCTTGTGCTGGAACGTACGTTCAAGACCACTCAGTGACGCCATATACTGCTCGATTGGTTTGGACTGTTGGTGCTGAAACGGCCCATGGAGACCCAATCAGCAGCTACGATATAGAGGCTGAGACACATTACCATCCTGGGGAATGGAAAGTCATGATGACAGGTAGGATAGCAATACGGGGACGTACAAATTGCACTCGGTTCTAATGGCATTAGGTTAACAGGCCTATGTACAAAAAAAAAAAAATATTTATGATACAAGTCATTTTGAGGCGCAAAATTATAATGTGTACCTTCGAATATGTGCGCCCAGTGAAGATTCAGATTAGCCTGTACATTCGCGCAGTCTGATAAGAATCATCACCGGGCGCAGTTTGGATAAGCAAAGATACAATTTTTTTTCATGTGGACAATGAAGATTCTGGTCAGACTGTGCGGATGGACAGGCTGATTTGAGCCTCCGTTGGACGCACATGTGAGGTGTACGTTTTGTCACGCGGCGATTCCGTTGATTGACAACGAATAGGGAGAAATGCCGACAAACTTGTTATTATGCTTAGAAATTAAGAGTTATGCAGTGCGAAGGGTCATGGTTTATTTTTGTTCTAGTTCGTCTTTGAATGTGTGTGTCGCTTACATCATTTTGTTTTTGATAGCCATTTGGCCACTTTGTGGGAAAGTAACTGTCCGTTTGGCTTTTTGCTGGTGATGTTTCCATTAGGGTCTAGTTATTTTGTGTTTGTGTTTCTTTCCCTTTGATGTCTCTGATGGGAGGTGTGGGATAATTGTATCGATTCCTGATCATTGCCTTCCCTTCTACTTTGATAACAATTATAAACATACTGAATCAAGCTTTAAAACAGATCAGTTGTGAACATTTGCTCAAAAATGTATACATCTGATACTCTAGAATTTTACTATGTATTATAATGGAACAGGGTGCGGGGGAGGGGGTCCAAATAACATAGACTTGTTACATGTAACGGCATATGCGGGAAGCATAATCTCAAATCATCCTGAACGGATAAGTAATATGAACAGGCCTTTTTTTGACTGCAAACAGGATTTGTGAATATTTGGGAAAATATCCACAGAAAGATGAAGCATGCGCGCCCCGTTGTTCACATACAGCAAATATGCAGTTTTCATACGTTGTGCGAACTAAATTTGGTCTGCACCGAAAGCCATCTGGTCTTCAGAGTATATGCAAATAGAGATTAGTCTGTGCGTTTACGATGTCTGATCTAAAACCTTGCTGCTCGATCTTAAACATATCATATGAGACTGCAGCTACTGGGTTAGCAATTGAATAGTCATTACAAAAACACTCCTATTCAAATATATACAAAATTTCGCCTCCAAAACTGAAAATTTTCAGATAAAATCTCTGACATGTTTCATATTTCTGCGCAAAACATAGATTGTGGGACTCGTTAGAACCGCCTCGGCGAGGCGGTTCTAACGAGTATCCACAATCTATGTTTTTAAGCAGAAATAAGAAAAAATAATATATACCTCTGTAAACCCAAGTTTTACTATATAAAAGTGTGCTTTAAGGGGGTTAAAATTATATAGGCATGTTTTCATGATAAAAACGTCTCCGCATACGTCATCGTAGGGTCGTTTATATTTTCTGGTCCTTTTGGACCATTTAGCTCATTTGGATTTATCTGAAAATAGAATATCACATAACTATGGTTAGAAGGCTTAAGCAGTGTTGTTGTTACATTACTGTTCATGAACGGACTCAGTAGAACCGAGACTCCTGTATTTGTTCATTTGAAATATCTCTTTTTTTTGGCTACTAAACTCACATTGACATGTAAACCTTACAACGTGGAAACTGTAAGTGCTCCACAAACCTGAACATTTGAGCCGCAACGTCAGGAAACGTAACTTCAGTCATGTGGGCTTAGGGAAGGTTCAGATCAGCCTGCGCAACTGCGCAGGCTGATCTGAACCTTCACCGGCCGTATTTTAGAGAGCAAAGAATAATAAGTTTCTGCATAAAGAGAACGATGATTCTGATCAGACTGCGCGGATGCGCAAGCTGATTTGACTTTTCGTTAGGGGCACATCTCAGAAGTTTTGTTACGTTGCGGTTCGTATATAATCATTGTTTTAGGACTTGTGGGTTGTACACGCTATTGAGTGTACTGTAAAGGTAATTCTTCAGGAAAACATGAAACTCTAACAGTTCATAGGCAAATACCGAAACGAACACAAGATACAAGAGATACCTGAGCTGATCTTTGTCTATAGTGGTATAATACAATGTGAGAAGGTATTGTATTCATAGACGAAACCGTTTTATATAGATATTCCAGAGTACGTGGTTGCTAGTGAAGCTGTAAACCTTGCAAAAAGGACCGACCAGAGAACATTAGAAGTTAAGGGCTTGATTCCGCACACTGGCTACAGATTCAGGGTTCGAGCCATTAACTCGTTTGGGAGGGCGGAACTGCCAAGCACACCTACAGGTACATTGAAGTTAATGATGTAGTTCTGTACTTATTCTAATTATACTGCGATTAAATATGTACTGCAATATGAGGCAAGGTCTGACTTATTTAGAAACATAAAATCTTGTACCGTTACTGAGATATTTCAGTGTAACAAGGCTAACATGTTTCCAGTTACTAATCGTGCAACGCCATGCTCATTTACGAACAAACTTCTTGAGGTAAATAATCTAATATGTCTTCAAAATATTTGTGGTGCAAGAATGAACTGATGTGGTTCGCAAATCAACGTTTTTGCGCATTTGGGTCTCCTGTTTAAATAAATAAAAATAAATGCATTTTACGTTCTTTGTTTGCAGAACAACGGCCGTCTGGTATACTACTTCTAAAGTTAATCAAATCTCAACTCACACCAAAAACGTTTGTGCAAAATCATATTGTTGCCAATGATGCGTTGTAAAAACTATAAGTGAAGAAACCCAGGAAATGCCACAATTATGAAGCACAGCCCTCCCTAGGCACCAAAAAAAGGAGAGATGGGGAACAAATAAGGACCACATTAATGCCACATGTAAAACCACAGACGTACAAACAAAGAATAATTGCAACTGAAGCACAGCCTTGGGACGGTCAGTAGGAAAACTACTGGGGTGGGTGGTGGGGTTTGCAAGACTTGCTGCATATGAAAAGACAAAAAGACAAAATAAACGAATATCCTATTTCAGTTCTTTTGTGTGTTCTTTGTCTCCAAAGGCAATCTTGTAGGTTTTCATTTTACTTCATTGCAGCTGGTGTTAAGTGCTGGTGTTAGCGGCCGTTAAATATCTGCCTGTACTTCACTATAGTGCTGATTGTCATCACGAAAACATGCCTATATAATTTTGACCCCCTTAAACCCCACTTTTATATAGTAAAACTGGGGTTTGCAGGGGTATAAGTTATTTTTTCTTATTTCTGCTCAAAACATGGATTGTGGGTACTCGTTAGAACCGCCTCGCCGAGGCGGTTCTAACGAGTACCAACAATCTATGATTTGAGCAGAAATATGAAAAATATCACAGTTTTTTTTATCTGAAAATTTTAAATTTTGGAGGAGATTTTTTTTATATACTTGAATAGGCGTGTTTACGTAATGATTTTCATTTCTACAACTACAACTACTAACTACTTCTTTTGGGATCACGGGACCCATTCTGTTTATTTTGGAAAAAAAAAAAAACAATACCTTATGCAGCTTTGCAAACTAAAATGCTACATAAAGAGACTTAAAACCAAGTCTGCAATGTTCGTTTGGTTTCCAAAGGCAACCTTTTAGATTTGTATTTAATTTCAAAATGCCTGCTGAAAGAGACACGAACATACAAAATGGTTACATATAGTGATAAAAAGAGCAGAAAATAAAAAAAAGTAAAGTCGTCTCTGTTACACACATTATTAACACCTATTAAGTATTCACAGCTAAGATAGAGATAAGTTTCAGTCAAATTCATACATATCCCACAAGTAGAGATATTATGTCTGCCTCAGTTTATGTATCAGCTGTGTCATCTCCAACACTTGTACGGATATCGTCTGTTGTTAGATGTTTCCATTAGTTAAGATTTCGCAACACCTGGTATTTGAACTTGACTCCTTGGGCTCAGCCAAAATTTAAGGTTAAATCCTGTAACAGATGTTTATCCGTTACTTTTTCTCTACACCGTTGAAAGAATTATAACGAGAATTAGTAAATATATAAATTCTTCAAGTATTAGAATAATGCAACATCACATGTATTTCGTATCGTGCCCCTGTGGCCTTGTTAGTAAGGGTGAAAATCCGAGTTGAAAGTTGAGAGTGCGGATTTGAGAGTTAAATAATACTATTAGGGAAAGAGGCAACGTCTTTTTATTCTTGACTTGAGATTTTCAGGAATCTGTATTTTCCGGAGGAATCTAATGACAATTCGTTCATTGTATATCTTTTGTTAAGTTTAAATCCCTAATTGGTTCAGAGATATTCGAAGTATACGAATATAGGTAAACAGAAAAAAAGCGTGTTTAAAACACCCAGAGCGAGCAACGTGTTTAAAATAATCAGAGCGAGCGTGAGAGCGAGCGAGAGAGAGAGAGAGAGAGAGAGAGAGAGAGAGAGAGAGAGAGAGAGAGCATTCTGATATATCAGCGGATATAAAGTCAGCGCATTAGGGTCATGTCAAGCCGGTTATGTTATCTAACCACACTTTGACAGGACAGGCTTAGTTCTCTAAGCGGTTAACCAGTAGTTGTGCACATTCTTTTGCCATAGATGTTAAAACTGTCCTTCTTGAATCTGCGGAAGGGAGAGAATGACCCTAGAAACTAGAAGATACTTCATGATCAATTATTTTAATTGTGTCGTATTTTTAGTCTGAGTATACTGACACCTGAACGCATCACAGTATGTGTCCTACAAGGAAGAAGTCTATTTGAATATCTGTTGCTACTCTAATAAATGCTAGGTTAGTATCAAACGTGCGGCGTCTGATCTGGGTCTACTCTGTTTGGCCAGGCTTCTGTGACTACGTAGGTTAAACAGGATAACGCTGGAGACAAGTTCATTCTACTCAGTATGGTTTCTTTTAGAGCTGTTTGCATTAACTTGAACTTCTGTTTATTTTTCATAGTGACAGTACAAACCCCTGAGACAGCACCAGTCACTGCACCCAGGAACGTTGGCGGCGGCGGAGGCAAGGTGGGAACACTCACAATCACCTGGGAGGTACGTAGGCATAACTATAATTTTATAGAACATTGTCAGTCTATTAATGTCCAGTGGACTCGTTTGGTTCACTGTTTGGCTTCTTACCAAACTTGAAAAACAAAGCTTTAAACCCACCACCCCCCGCCCCGGTGGTTTGCTATACTGACCGTTCTAAGGCGGTGGTCCCGGTGTTAGTCTCACTCTTTGTTGCTTTGTGGTTTATTCTACGAAGCGATTGGTTGTATGTCTTTCCGTGTGTCATTTTGTTCTTGTGTTTTTCAGTTCTTTTAGTATTGCGATTACCTCGCTTGGGGAAGAGAGAGCTTATCTTAGTGCTTTTCGTACGTTTGTTTGATTTGTGCTTGTTTAGATTTGTCGGTTTCCTCTTCCTCTTGGGGTCTGGAAAGGGTTGCGGTTTGTGATTGTGGCACTCCCTGGACTTTTCTCTTACCTTTTTTTGCTTGCTGATGTCTAAAGCGACTAACACTTGCAAATTGCTACTTTCATGCGACGTTTACCTTGGTCGGTCCGTATATAGACCATAAATTATATCACACAAAATATTGCACTGGACATTATAATCTGAGCCCGGGTATGGCATTTTCTACAAGATTACATTTGCACCCAGCTAAAACGCGCCGGCTGATAAGAGTCCTCGCTGGTCGCTGGAAGACGCTGTTGATCTTTTGCCAGCCGCAGAGTGCCAGGCGAAGACTGCTTGATTGCGCAGATTGATCTTAGTCTTCGCTAGATGCACATGCAATCTTGTAGTAAATGCTGTGCTTCGGCTAATTTATAAGTTGATAAATCTGTAGCATCATCTGGCATTATGTGTATGTTCTAACAATTCGTAACCCAAATAAACGATTCAAAACTGAGAAAGGAAGTGGACTAAATAGCAGCATTTCAGATGTCAACGTGACGTTGATGATGCCATGCATCTGCAAAGTAGTTAAAAAAAGATCTTAACTCTTTCACTGCCACAGTCGCTAATAACAGGCTTTTGCAAACAGCATAGATCCAGATGTGACGGCTCAATGAGCCGTCTCATCCGGATCTACGCTGTTTGACATTCAGTCTTTTAACTTTACATATAAACGTCATTTCAAACGATAGTTTGTTTAAATACAAATGTCGTCTGAAATTTTGCGCCGAAAGAGTTAAAGAAAGCCGTGCAGCATGGTTTTCCCGATAATAAATTTCCGTACTCCCAGGGAAGACGCAGATCAGACTGCGAGTCTTCGCAGGACACTCTGTGGGTAGCAAAGGATACAAAGCATCTTCAAGCGGACAGTGAATACTCTGATCAGCCTGTACATTTGATCAGTATTAAGAGATGAGGGAATATTAAGAGATGAGTGTCCCTTTTCTTTGTACAAGCTGCTCTTTCGCTCGCCGCTCAGCAAAAATTCTGTAGACGTTTATATGTTAGGCATGGCGTCAGGAAATGAGAAACGGTTAGAATAGGTTGCCATTTGTCCGGGGCTAGCTATATGAGAAAATAGAGTAAAGATCTGTACTAACTGTCGTTTCAAGCCAGGCCAATTGTGACAATGACGCAATGTACGATTGTTTAATGCTGCCACTGATCGAATACACACAGAGTCAAACATACACACACACACACACACACACACACACACACACACACACACACACACACACACACACACACACATTTGATCTTAAATCCGATTTTAAAAGAATAATCAATGGCTTCACAGACAACGTTGTCTACATATGTGATATAGATTGCGATAATGATTGATTTTTTTTCACGTCTAGTCAGAAATAATTTTCATAAAGATTTCTTAACATGAATTTCTCTCTGTTTTGTCTATCAGCCATTAGATATAGCAGAACACTGTGGACCTAATTTGGGATATAATGTTTTCTGGAAACTACATGAAGAACAGCAACGAGGATTTAAGCTCGTAAGTATAGCCCAGAATGGCACATTCGGGACTTTTTGTTTTAGACATCCTGAATACTTATATGAGTAGTCAATGCAAGTAATAATTTTATACCGATTCTCAATAAAACGACACTTTTTGCAGTAATGATAATTTTATGGCATGAAACTTTTGCAGAAAATGGTGACAGCTACTTAGAAATTAGGCAAGAACATTGTATTTAATACTTCAAAAACATATGCTTTGGATATTTGTTGGAATCGCATCACTGAGGTGATTATATCAAATTAAAAACAAATGAATTATTTGAGGACATAAGTATAAAACAAGATCGTTTGTTACATATCATTTCGCTCATTAGGATTATTTACGACAGCAAATTGTTTTAATGGTAACATCTATGAGAGGAAATGCTGTCGTTGTAATTGGGTTTCACTTTACTGATTTTCGTGGGTGATACATGTACATAACGTGATAAACTATTTGTATCTTTCTTTTTAGTGACAGCATAAAATAATTTCTTTTTTCAGTGTGCGTTTTACCTTGAATGCCCTTAATTTGACAAAAATGTTTATGGGAAATAGTGGTTTTGCTTCATTTAGCCTTTTGCGTGTTCGCTCGTCCATTCTTCGTAAACTTGTATATATCAGGACTAAAAACAGTGTACGCTAAAATCTTGAAATTTCATTTATGAGCTGTACATGAAGAATTAACTGAGCGACTGATAGTTTTGTAGTCTGCCAAAGATGAAATTGCGAAGTTATGCACATGTTTGAAAGTCATAACATCTAAACATGTCTCAAAACTATATTAATTAGGATATTGATATTTTGGTAAACTATTAGGTATGACATGAAAATGGCCTCATTATGGTAAATACAAACGAAGGAAATAGCATTCATATATCCAACATATAGTGTCTCTGGTCTCACGAAACCGAACAGTAAGTAATTGGCTTCACTAACCTCAAACAGCTAGGGTGAGATCAGATGTTCCAGGAAAATGAACTACCTCTAGTCTTACCAGTTACAACCATCGTATGACAAAAACATAAGGGACGTGAGACTACGGGGCAGGCTATGACGTTGTATAATGTTCAATGCTGAATAATTTATTCTGTATTCTGTACTAGTTACTTAGATTAAAACCGTCGCTTTTTACTTGCTTTTAATTCTGTAGGGACGTATATATCCTATTCCACAATTATTATGTAATTTTCCAAACACGTATTTTCCACTGTTAACTACTTGACTTAGAAAGTGGATATTTGGTACTGCTGTTAGTACTTTATGTGCCAATTATTTCGATCGTAGTAGGTTCATACCGCATTAGTTAGTGATAAAGTTAACCACTTATTCAGTGGTTCAAACAGAACTTCGTCAGCAAGATACTGTACAACTTCTTTGGAAGATGGTCTTGGTGTTTTGTATTCGGGTAAGATATGATACGAATATGACTTGAGTAACTTTTGGTTAAACTCTGTCAAATTTTTAATTATTCTTATAATCCTGATATTGTTTCCAATTTTGATACAGATGATTTAGAAATTCCTATAGTAGTTGATGTGCTATCCATTGTTATTTGATTTAGGTTACGATGCATGCATTATCGGGAGTATTAATCCCCTTCTTAGGAAGTACAATTGCATACTTTAATTTCTCAAAATGACTATAGAAAGATATATGGACAAGGTCCTATATTTCCATATCATTTGTTAAAATAAACAAAAATCAGTATTTTGTTAGTCTCAGTGACATATACGTTATTGTGTTATGCTACTTTTTCAGAAGAAAAAACATAACACTGTTTGCAAAATATCTCATATAGTGTTTGCTATGATATTTAGTATATGCAATAGAACGTATAAAGAAAGGCTGATGGACTTTTAGACTATACCCGGTAATTATAATGGCGATAAAGCCCCTTTCCAACGCTTGCATTTTTCGAAGTATAAAAGCTTTTTGAGCTGATGGTTTGTAAGCTGTTAGTATGTTATGTGTCCAACATTATACTGTGGTGGTTAGGTTATGTTGCATGTAATATTGACAGAATTACATCTCCATACTAAGAAAGGGAATTTAAGATACATCTGAGGTAATACTAAACAAGTGTAAACATAAGCTCCTTTTAAGCGACAAGCTTAGAACAAAAGTTGAGTTTCAAAAAAGGTAAGAGAAAAGCCCAGGGAGTGCCACAATCACAAACCGCAGCCCTTCCCAGACCCCAAGAGGAAGAGGAAACCGACAAATCTAAACAAGCACAAACCGAACAAACGTACGAAAAGCACTAAGATTAGCTCTCTCTTCCCCAAGCGAGGTAACCGCAATACTAAAAGGACTATTATATGTTTAACGTTATATATTATATTTTATTATTAACAAGTTTATTAATATATGACACACTCTAATGAAGTAATCATTACAGCAATAAAAGTATCTGTTTTCAACAAAATTAAACACTGTATCAGTTCTGTATGTTTTGTGCTTAATAACGCGTACGTGTCTGGATACGAAAGTGCAGCTACCACTGTTTTGACATTATAATTTTACCACGCTTAGTTGTGTAGTATATGATCTTGTTTCATTGACCACTTCGTTGTAATTATATCTTTAAAATTCTATTAGCTTTGTGAACATTTGTGGTGTCTCTGTCATGACTTTACTTTATTATTCTTAGGAAAAACTTCGGTATAACATATGAGGTACATATATAATATACTCAAGAACAGGAAATATAAAAAAATACATTGACAAGCTTGGGTCACTTGTTAGCTTAATAAGTCTTTAAATTCACTAACTTGTCTGCGTTACAAAACTCATGCGTGTATTTCTGTTATAATATTGTAAACGCATTTTAGATCTGTACTTGGGTTTCATGTTTTCTTTCAATTGCTACGAATTAATCTGGAGTAAACATTGCTTAAAACAACATGAATGACGTGAGTAAACTTTCAATACTTTAACTACTTAAACCTAGTTCCCTAGCCCCGGCTTGCATATATTGGTATAACGTTTTCTGAACATGCGAACAAGGGTTCAGCCCAAACAGAGTCATGCAATATAAATTAAGAAATGGAAGTTGCAGTAGGATATTCGATAGCGTTCAGTCTTAAGAAACTGCGGCGATGAAGCACAACCAGTCTGTTAGTGGACAGTGTAGTGTGACTGGGTGGAAAACTGAGTCATGTGTCGTGGACATTTATTACTCTTAGGGAACACTAGACTAAGCCCATTGGGGGTTTAGATGCAAAAAAAAAAGTAACGGAAAAGTCCAGGGAGTGCCACAATCTCAATCCGCAGCCCTTCCCAGACACCAAGAGGAAGAGGAAACAGACAAAACCAAATAGCGCTAATCCAACAAACGTACGGAAAGCACTAAGATTAGCTAGCTCTTCCCTAAGCGAGGTAATCGCAATGCTAAAAGAACTGATAAACACAAGAAGGAAATAACACAATGCAAGACTTAAAACAAATTGCCTCGTAGAATGAACCATAAAGCAACAAATAGTAAGACCAACACCGGGACCACCGCCCTAGAACGGTCAGTAGAATAAACCATCGGGGGTTTAAAGTACTTTAACAGCACCCCAACTTCACCCTAGGTCCAGATGCTACTCCTAATACAGAAATACATAAAAATTCAGTCTGCATAAAGGGTCCAAACTCAGTCAATGCATCAAAGCGAAAACATAAAAATCAAATTAATCACTATGATGAACAAAGACGAGTACTCATGGCAACTCTGCTGTGTGCCAGAGTAAATGAAAACCAATAGTTGAACCACGGCGGGCCAAGCCAAAGACATATCGTCAAGCCCCAACCCACCGGTTTAAATTTTACGAAGAGGCCGTCATTGAGTCTGAGGCCAGAACCGCCGTCGTGTAGTTAAAAAGTGAAGCATAGCCATCAACAATGATTCGATTGATAACTAGGCAAACAGTCTGCCGCATAATATCCAGGCTATAGCCATTTTTTTATAACGGTTAATTAGTTTTCTGAATGGCTCCGAAAAGTTAGATTTTCACACATTTTTTCGAAATCTGTACACTAAATTACCGTAAAATTCCGATATACCTTGTTACAGAAGTGTTTTCAGACTGACGTTTTCAGTAGTAAAGTAGTATGAAAGTAGTAAAGTCAATATACTGCGTACCGAATTAGGTCACTATGACCAACGTATTTACCATTGATCTGCAGCAGCGATATCATAAGTGTATCACATACATGGAATGAATGTTGCAAAAACTGACCTTTAACCAGTAAGAAACAGCAATAAATGTAGTTATTAAACTGAGGGTCTGGTTGGGGTTTATTGACTTCTGAATAATAGCCTTATTTTTATTGACTATAAGTTTTTGGCCTACAATTGTAGTGACTACTGATTTTTGTGATGTAGAATTTAACGATTAAGTCCACAAATCCAAAGTATATTGATTTTTGTGAAAATAGCATTATCGATTGCTGATTAAAAGGCTACAATTTTAATGACTGGCGCTTTTTGGCATCATCAGACCCTATAAAACAGTAAGTCGTGTCGCTTTCTTTGATGCCATGACAATACAGGCTGAATCCGGAAGTGGAATTTGCATTGCTCTGTAATACTGTGCTTTGTATGTCAGTTTTTCCATTATTGCGTCTCCAGTTATTTCAGTTTATTTATTTAAGTTTATTGTTAATTTTAGAATCATATTTATTCTAGAGTTTTAAGGCAATATTTTACGTTTTACACATGTATGTTCATACATTTATAAATGCGATGACCGGTGATTTAGTGTTTGCAAATTTTATTTTGTGTCTTATGTGTGTGTGTGTGTGTGTGTGTGTGTGTGTGTGTGTGTGTGTGTGTGTTGGGTAGGTGAGGGGTGAGTGGGGAAGGGGAACCCCTGTTGTTTTCTTAACGCAAGAACAACAACGTACTTGGCTAAACCGTGTCTACGATAAATGCCGCGTACGCAGATGTGTAAGTTTTAATCCCAATTGGCGTACACTTGCTACAGTTTGTGACCGCTTTCCTGCACTTGTAATTTAAAAGCCGGCATTTTACGTTCACAAAAAAGGGTTGTTTTGTTTTTTTTTTTTTTTTTTTTTTTTTTGTTAAAATAGATGGATACACTTCCACCTTCCTGACCCCAACGCATTTTACTCTTATCAAAACGAGTTATCTTCTAAGAAATACTTGGCTATCCACACCCTGAAAGTGCATCTTTTTTCTTTTAAGACTAGTCCGAATAATTTGTTTTAAGGTGTAATAGTTCACCTCAAGTATGCAGACATCCGTTTATTATGGTTATTATAGTTTTTGTCGTATTTGTAGTTAGTTTGGGATGTGCTCTTTACGATTCCCACCATATACGTTATGTTTGCCTAAGGCACATAACATGTTGCCGTCTGTTGCGTCTAGAAATTTAATGGTTATTGATGCCCAAAGAGATATACGCAGCTACTAACGTAGGATGTGTAGATACGCTTTGTTGGGTTTATTTCTCGACATACTGTTTTGTGTTCAACAAATATTATGACTGCTTGTAAATATCACATCGAAGCTCTACTTTAAACTACATTAGTGACGACTCTTAGTTACAGTTACACAAATTTGTCACTAACAGAGTTTATAGTAGAGCTTTCTGACAACATTGGAATAAATACTTGCACGGGATAATTTGACTGTATGTAAATGCAGAAGGTTCTGATCTAAAACGTTTACATATACCATAAAACCTCTTTTCTCATGGTGCGGCTAGTTTTAATATCATTGCCTTTTGATATATTCGTATTCCCGGAGATTATAATTTTATGTGTGTATTCCATAAAAAAGTGTCAATTTGTGTGTGTATATTAGAAGATTGTCATTGTATATGTGTATTCCAGAAGGTTGTCATTTTATGTGTGTATTCCAGAAGATTATCATTGTATGTGTGTATTCCAGAAGATTGCTATTTTATGTGTGTATATTAGAAGATTGTAATTGTATATGCGTGTATTCCAGAAGATTATTATTATATGTATGTTGGTAGGATTGTGCATTATACTTGTTTGAGCAGCAACATGTGGACAAAGTACTGTGATGCCATATCAGGGCAGGGCAGGATCCTTATGATTAGTTTTTGTAAAATAAAATGAACAAAAGCATGGGAATCGCACCTTCTGAAATGTGCATGCAACGAAGACTCAGATCAACCTGCGCATCTGCGAAGTCTGATCAGAGTCTTCGTTGCCCACGTGAAGACACTTTGTATCCTTGGCTATCCCAAATGCGCCTAGTGAAGATTCTGACTGGACAAATGCGCAGGCAAATCTGAACCATCGCTTGGCATACGTGTTAGAGGGTACAGTTTCTCACGTTATGACTCATATATCGACGCACATCAACGGCCTGAATGGTCTGTTTTGCTTTACTAACTCATCTGCTTGGCATGTGCTTCGTAAACACCATTTCGCCTGACCACCACTCTAGTCGTCTTTTAGAGAAATGTGGCAAAAGTATTTATAGGTATAAAATCGGCTACAATGTACGTGCATGCTATAATAAAGTTAATGGAAAAAAAGTAGAGGAAAAAAAGATAAAAAAAAAATAAAGTTGATTTTTAAACTTTGGAAACTATATATATATGATCTTTGAGCTTAAAGGGAATTGATATACATTTGTAGGGGAGCAAAGTATTAGAATTGCTTCCCTTCTAAAAAGGATTGTAGACAAACAGAAAAAGAACTTGCACCTAAGGTGAGCAGATGCTTTCCATTCAGAGCAGGCCGCTCTTCAGAAGGGACTTGTTTTGCAGGAAAGCAAACAGGACGTCAAAAATGCTGTTTTCTTTTGTTGTACAAAATGGCAGACAATCCGACTTAGGTTTAAAACTTTAGAAACGCCTTATAAAACAACTAATTGATGAGCTAGACATTCGGCGTCCTTGCTTGTTGTTAACATGCCATGACATAACAGTCTTTACCGACGGTAAAATCTTTTCAAATTTAAAAATTGGCAGCAAGAACAGAAAAATGGTTCTTCTCGGATATAGAAAGAAACGTGTGGCTCTTACTGAAGATCTTCTATAAGAACATTTTACACTGGTGCAATCAGATCACGACCTTCATTTGCCATCTTGCAGAATTATTGGTTACTTCACAATATTTTGACGAACGAAGAATGCCTGATCTGACTGTGCGGATGCGCAGACATATAAGGCAATGCTGAAGCGCGTTATGATCTATCTATCGGCTTTTCGCATATGACATCAGAGCCATTCCCTCTCTTTGCGCATGAAATAAATGTAAATCGAGGGTATGTTACTTGTACTGTTACATTCAAAGTGAATACATCGTTACAGTTCTAAACCACATTACATCTTTGGAAACACACATGCAACCACTAGACATGTGTATCTTATCATTATATACATAAGGGATATTGATACATATTCAAGGGAGGCAGAGAAGCTCTCTTTTTACATGTAGAAGGAGATGGATTTGCAAGAAGTAACAAGTAGTGTCTCCCTTGTAGCAAATGGCGGACAATATACTTAGTGTGTTTAGTCCCCTTGATATGCAGTACAGGAAAAAAAAAACATTTGGCGTTTCTCCAATACGACCTAAGGGCTCTTTTGTTGGTTACGCATTATACTTTCATGGACACACGGTACTGTTTGTTTGCGTGATGATGCTTGATATGACCAAGTCATAATACCAATACTTTGAGTGTCGCAACCGACAAATTAATAGACACCTCCGATAACGTTATTCTGCCTCCAGTTTTTTCAACTATCTTATGTAAACAGATATTCGACCACTTTAACTCTTTAACATACTTGTTCACAAATATGAAGAAAGTCCATTTTACTACCTGGCTGAGTGTCAAGCGGTGTGGACCTTGATCAGATACTACGATTTAGGGTCCACACTGTTTATTCAGGGCTATCTGTCGCAATACAAAAAAAAAAAAAAAAAAAAAAAAAAAAAAAAAAAAAACATGGGTAACATTTACAGGTTGTTGTTATTTTTTTCTGTGCATTATTTATCTCCTTATCTGTTCCTATGTATAAACATATTTCTGAAGCAGAGGTATGAAGGTAATAACGAGTTGCTCTAAATAGAAGACGTTGTACGACGCATAAGAAAATCATTGACCCAATTTAATCTACCCATTAGTACAGTCGTTTAGAGGCTACATTAGGTCGCTAATGTATGTATAAAACATAGATTCTATGAGCAAAAAAAGTAGACATTGACAGCGTGCTGTTGACTGATTTGAATCTTCATTTGAATGATTATTGACTACGCTAATCAAATAAGTAATAAAACCGTATCTTGTTTGGAGGGTCTAACTTATATTGAAACACTTGTGCTTAGCACCTTGCAATTTCAGAAGATCACCAATTGTTGGTAATACTTCCTTTCTTTTCAGAAAACAGACAAGCAATTTGCGTAAAATATCAGCATATTTTAAAATAAAAAGACTAATGAGTCAGAGCACGACAAAACCTACAAGACGACATGTGCGGTCAGCGGAGACTCAGATCAGTCTGATCAGAGTCAGCTGATCGCTTGTGCCTGCTACAGCCTCCAGGCTATCCAAAAAAGGGTAAACAAAACTTCTTGCCATACTGGGTGGATGTACAGACCGATCTGAGTCTTCGCTGGTCGCACAAAATTTATTGTATGTTGAGTCGTGCGCTGGCTTAAATTATTTCATAATGAAGTCAGGTGGAAATTGTACCAGCCTGCAGAACGTTAAGATAAGAGATTACAATTGCATGATTGACCTCAGTTATGTTTCTTATCATTAAATAACTCATGCCTTACGGTACTTATTCTAACTTTGCACGACGTTCACTTGATTACATCATGGTGTTTGTAAGTTGCACTGACTAAATATGAACCGATGAACACTATTTTCTCTCGAATGCATAGTCGAACAATTAGCGTGCTTAAACTATTGACTTCATACGTAATACAATGTCTTATATTCAGAAGTTTGTCTGTCTTTCCCAGCTCCTTCATCTTTAAGACACAAACAGCTGTTTTCCATCACATTTTGATCCTTTCAAATTTAAAATTCCTACCACTTTCAAAATATATTGCAAGTAAAGCAGTCTATCCTCCATGGTCATTTGCATTTGATAAACAATAATGCCTTGAACAACATTTGGATATACATCTCCAGATAATGCCATTAAAATATTTCCAAAATATAGCAAAATTAATCCTTTCTTAAGTAGTAATATTTGCAAACTACATCAGGAAATTCAATTTTATTTGCATTTTCGAATTGAACGAATATTTTATTAAAATACATCACGAAAACATGCCTATAAAATTTTGACCCCCTTAAACCCCACTTTTATATAGTAAAACTGGGGTTTACAGGGGTATGCATTATTTTTCTTATTTCTGCTCAAAACATAGATTGTGGGTACTCGTTAGAACCGCCTCATCAAGGCGGTTCTAACGAATACCCACAATCTATGTTTTGAGGAGAAGTATGAAAAATATCAGGATTTTTTGTCTGAAATTTTTCATTTTTTGGTGGTAAAATTTTCATGTATATTTGAATAGGCGTGTTTTCATAATGTTACTAGCATGATGTGTCTCACACTGTTTTTATCGCCATCCTACTTATATGTATTCTGAGCAGAATATATGGGTGTGTTAAGTAGGAATACCAACTCTTGTTCAGCGCTGTCATACGCAGACTCTTTGTATTTGATGTTTTATATCACATAGGGGAAAATACTAGACAAGGATGCCGTGAGGTTTTTCGAAGACAGAGCCGAACAGGTAGAAAGGATAAAATACACTGTTACAATTCACCCAGACAACTACTATCTCCAATATGACATAAAGGTCGGAACGTATAATGATCATGGACCTGGTCCGAACTCAACCAGCACAGTCATCTATTCAGCCGAAGGAAGTACGTAACCTTATTAAGTGAGCCACGACGCACAAATATAGATTTTATAACAATTGCACCCAGCGAGTACGACCGCCAGCGTCTTTGCAATCCGCCACTTTTGTTGTTGGACACAGAGCACATAGATTTTCTCACGTGGTGGCTCAGTTATACATTTTGTATTTAAATGTAAGTTTTGGTAGTAAATAAAATCCATAAAGATGCACTTGGAAACAAAGAACATTTAAAATAATGAAAACGTAGCGATGAGAGCCAGGCCTTTTAATATATGCGGACAAAGTATTTGTGCAGTCTGAGCCGAACCCGTCTTGTCAATTTACAGAATCATTGTTTACTGTAAATATGTTTAAAAGATAAAGGAATCTTGATCAGAGAGTGCAGAAAAAGGAGGCTGGTTTCGTCACAGGACGTACGTGTCATCTTCAGGCGGCCTTTCACGTCTGCCACCTCCTTATTCCCCATTTTACTTCACATAATCCCTGTGGTTAAAAAGGGGCCTTATGTTACTTTTGAGTAAATGAAGAAATGTTATGGTTGTGTTTATTAAGCCACACACTACAAAGAGGCGGAGCCATACTTTGAGTAAGAACATTATTGGTATCCTGATATTGAACATTTGAAGCTTTCTAATTACTATAAATAAAAGCAGACAACATTTATATACATTTCTTATTTTACAGAAAAATGACTTACGATTCATTCAAATGATCTCGTTTTAAATTAAGAATAACAAATACGGAGATACCCATTAAAAGCCAGATTTAGTTACTGTGAAAGGAAAAGAATCACGCCACTTAATCGAAAAGAGAACAAACAAATGAAGTGGGACTGAAGCAGAAATACCTACTTGGAACGAACAAAAGCAAAGCAGTTGGACGGCTTAAATCTTTATTGGCGCTTTTCTCTATACAGTTTCAGCTATATGTACATTATGCGTTCGATTTTTATCATTTCACACCAATCACACCGTCTTTTTGTTGCATGGTAATTGTTCTTTTTCAGTGCCTGTTGCACGACCAAAGATGAAATACAATCCGGAGCGCAATGCCACTGCTGTCTACGTGAAGTGGTATCCAGTACCTGATAATAGAGAAAACATGAAAGGACGTGTTGGCGGCTACACGGTAAGAGACTTTTTGACCTAAACGATATATGACGACAACGTGATGAAATGTACCGCAGTTACCATAAATATCTGGACAACGGAAACGTCCTAAAAGTTTCGCCACTTTATTTACGATCTGTTGATGCGTATATATACTGCCAGATGAGTGTAAGCAGTGTAGACCCTGGTTAGATGTGGCGTACCTAATGACAAGTGCTCTCAGCGAAACGCAGATAAAGGCTATTTCAGATTTTATTTTTGGCTTATGAGAAGACTTTGTTTAGCTGGCTGAACGACGTTCTGCTTCTCTTTTCTTACATTTAGCAGTGTTTATATTTGCTTGAAACTTTTGCTAAAATAATGACAAAGTAGGAAGGCACGTTTACAAAAAACGACAACAACTTACGAATAAATAAGAACTGCAGTTGTGGAAGCGCCCTGGAAAGGTCAGCAGAAATAAATAATAATAATAATAATAATAAAAATACAAGATGACTTAAACCATTTTTCTCGTGTAAATTTTATCCCTTGCCAGAAATGGACATAGATTTTCTTCCATTCTACCTGAGTGCAGAATGAGAATATTTTACTAGTGACACGTCAATAGACATGTATTCTCCAGGAAGAGAACAAACAAATTGTTAATTGCTTGAATGTAAGTCATAACCGATTGTTATGGTTAAAAACTTGATGGAGAATTTGTTAGTTTGTTTTTGAGGGATAGCGTACTAACGTTATTTGTGTATCAAATAAATTGAATACAACAATGCCTTGGACACCAAGGTAATATCGGTTTGAACATTTCAGGTGCAGTACTTCGAGAGCGATGGTAAATTTACGCCATGGGAAGGCTATGAACCAGATTTTGTTATACAAAAGGAAGTGTACGGACAGACAGGCACTTGTCTCATAATAGGGCTTAAACCAGAAACAGAATATTACTCTAGGGTTCAGGTCTGGAACTCAGCAGGCCGAGGACCCAAGGGAGAATGGAGACGGTCGGAAACCAGGCATGCACGTATGTATCAGCCATGGCAGATTTTTTTTTTTCTTCTTAGCGAGTATTTTCAAACCGTTTTTTTTTTTTTTTTTTTTGCTTTTTTTTGTCTTGCGTTGTTTGCCTACAATGGTTAAATGCATTAGAATCCTGATCGTTGCATTTCTTCCGAAAATCGGAAGGGTAACACGGATCTGTGCGAGGAAACTTTTAACCCTTATGGGACGAAATTGATTATGAGAAGAACGCTGGAGACAAAAATCGCCAAAAAATGATACCTAAGCTCACGAACTCTAAATAAAGCGTCATTCTTTGACATTAACGACTGTCCTATGTTGGCGTGTTACAGTGTCGTTTTGCCATCATAACCAAGAACAAACAAAAACAAACGTTCAGGGCATGACCCAAAAGGGAAGAACAGGCCCCGAGGTTATATTTTTCTTTTTCAACTCTGCTGAGCATGAAATGTGTCCTGCTAATAAATCTCAAGTTTCTAACAATTGAAAGTCTTTTTTTGCTAAACATATCCTAGCAAGAAAAAAAGTATCTACTAATAGATATTAACCATTTTTTATATTTATTAGCACATACAATTTCATGCTCAGCTGAGTTGAGGATGAAAAAAGACCAATTTGTCACTCAAATACCCTCTTTACCCTTCATTTTCCGGAGCGCCTTAGCATAAATTGTTACAAAACAGTTCACACATATAATAATGTCTTATATTATGTTCACTTTAAACGGAGAAACGTACTTTTTAAACAAATGACTATGTTCATTTACCTACAAAGCAACTGACATTGGCTGATAAGGAATAAAGCATTGCGAGTTTTACGCAGTTACCCTTAATTAACAGAAGAGTTTTTGAGATGATGTATCTGAACTGCTGGCTAAAGCTCAAACAGTGGAGACACTGATCGAACTCCTCCCATTGGCACCTTCGTGTGGGTTGACTTTGCTTCTTTAGCTATTTGAAACTTTAGAGCAGCCGGCCTCGCAGGCAGCTGGCGATAAGGAGGTCCCCGCTGGGTCAAGCAACATTCTTTCGCAGAGATTGATCACGACATATTATGTACGGCCATTCTCTCCCTTCCGCTGATTCAAGAAAGGCAATTGTGAGTTGTTGGCGAAATAATATGCAAACGTACTAGTACGGTTAACCGCTTTGAGGACAAAGCCTGCCCTGGAAGAAATGGAGTTAGGTAAGCTGACCGCGCTCGATATAATCCGAATGGGTTGACTTGGTCATAACACTTCAACAAAACACAAACAAAACAAACTTTAGAGCTACGATAACACTTCTTATGTCAAGGGTACTAGATATTCTTGGTAGATCTTCCGCAACGGTTTGCAAGGGATATAATTTTGTGGTTTCGTCGCTGCTTTCGGGCACACCAGGGCTCTTCTGGATATAAATCTACTCTAAACAGAATTAATTTGCTCCATAGGGAGCAACTTATTTCCATTTAGAGACCCTTTTTAGAAGGGACACGGGCAATCGTGAGAGTTATCTCCCCTGAAAATGCATCAGTTTACTTGAATGTGTATATTGCAGCACCCAGTGATTATCCTCTCTTCGTGTCCGTGTATCCTAGAACAGAACATAGCGTCTTCGTAAGGTGGAGGGGTATTAGCACACGTTCGAATGAAGAGTCTTTGGAAGGATACATTGTGAGTACAAATGTACATGCATCATTTAATTATTAGGGTTTATGTTATGTCTTGAAAGGTATACAGCAGTTATATATTTATAAGAACGGCTTATGGTAAGAAGTAATGATTTTTTCTTTCCGATTTCGAAACATTATTTACACAACAGAAACAATATGGATCTTAGCATGTTGGCACGAAGACCAAACCATTACTCCACACGGACGCATGATCACACCATCATTTGCTAAAGATTTAGGTGTGAAATGATTCCAACTTTTATATTTCATTGTATTCATATACAAATACTGACGTGCAATAACAAGTCAATATGCATTGTATGCAAAGTGGTCAAATTATAGTGAAACTCATATACAGAGGTAATTATGGTATAGTTCTGGCTGCAACATAATGTAGTTTTTGGCGGCAGAATTTAATTAAAAAGTATGTTTCTTAAAGTTAAGTTTAGATTTAAATGTACATTGTGCAAAATTGTGTCTTCCACTCTACCGTGGAATCAGAATCAATATGCATTTAGTGCATAAGCTGTGTATGTAGTAGAAGACGTACTTCGTTTTGCAGCACAGTTTTAAGTGGTTTAGTTTAATGAGTTAATCAGCAAAATCGCCCGGTTTATTCGTCAGCAAACAACCAATAATCTAGTATTTTCATCCAGTTGCAATGTATAGTGATGACGTATCACATTATAACAACCCAATCGGTTTTGCGGGAAATACAGGAAATATTTCCCGAATGATTTGCAAATCTGATAAACAAACGAGTTTGTTTATAAGATTTGCAAGTATCCAGAGAAAGTATTTCCTGTATTTTAAACTCAGTGCGTATTAACTTAAATATATTACATATCATAAAAATGTTGTTTGTTTCTTCAGTCTTTATTACGTTCTTTCAAGTATCGCCAATGTTTCTCGACGTTACGTCACCTATACTTGTCACGTGGCGTGTTAGCGTTCTAAAGGGAATATTTCCTCCTGGGAAATATAAATTATTTTCCCGCAGAAATTACTGAAAATAGCTTCAGATGTGTAATATATACATTTATTTATTGATGTATACGTATGCCGTTGAACCTCGTATTTTAATAAAATCCGTTTACACAAACGTATGTATATGACAAATTTCAGGAAATCTTTGCTGACCGAATTGCACTCATTTGTCATAAAGTTAACACTGACCCGTCACTAACAGGTGTATGTTCTATACTACATTATAGGAACTGTTTAAGGATGAATGGATACTCTGTTAGAGGACGCAATTCTGTCAAAAATATTTGTCCCCTTTCTGAAAAGGGTTCTACTCTAAAACAAAGAATTTGCTCTCCTCGTGGGCAAATTCTTCCCTTCCAAGCTATAGTCAAACCCTCAATGGTTCAAATGTCTTTGAGATCATGGGAATTTGTTCTAGATACGGGTAGTTCGAGCCATTGAGGGTTATTCATGCCGCCAGGACAGGAAGCAAAAGACGATAATTTAAGGAATTGTTTTCGATCTTCTAGACAATAATAGTATGTTGAGTGTACTCATTAGAATCGACTCGCTAAGTAGATTGTAATGAGCACACCAACATACGATTTCATGATAAAGTAAGAAAAGTTCCTTAGATAATTGTTTTCTTGAGCTATCGGAAGAATTTCGTAGGGCCTCAAAAACGTTTCGAACTAGCAAAAGTAAACGAGCCATCGGTGTTCGAGCTGTTGAGCTTCGACCCCTTTTCGGTAGGGTTTTGTGTGCAAGAAGGCAAACGGTAAATCACAAAAAGTATTGTCCTTGTAAACAATGGCAGAAAATGTACCAGGTCTATCCAGTCATCTTAATTCATATTTAAAATAAACAGAGGAACAACGCCTTCTTTTGAAATTAAAGCACTGAATCGTTTTTCACTATGCTATTGCAGGTTCGTGTGTGGAAAATTCAAGAAGATGTTCGAACTGCAAATGACACTATAGTTGATAAGACAACAGAAGCTGTAGTTGAAAATCTACAAAAACAGACAGTCTATGTTTTAAGAGTCATGGGATACAGCTGGGGTGGAGAGGGACAAAAGAGCGAAAGCGTTTATTTTACAGTTTTGGGTAAGTAGGGATATTCACGTTCGACTTGAATGAGTGTCAGATAATATAATTATGCAATGTAATAAACTAAAATAAAACAAACATTTAAACATAAATAATCCCAATGGGCAGTAATCTTGAAAGCACGAGTATTATGTTTGCACAGATTTCTAGCATAAGATAAAACCATAATTATCATCAAGATTTCTTGAAAAGCGTTTGAGCTACGGCTTTGATGTTTTGCATAATATTTGCGGCTGAGATGTAGATTATCCAATCAAAGTACGTACAAAGTCATCGCCTCATGATGACTTTGTAACCGTCTTCGTTTTTATTCGTTTTTTCATGTAAGAATCAGCAGTATTTTAATCACGCTTTCGTGAAAACAGAGTTCGGGTTTTGATATTTTTGGGCAGAATCAGTCTGTGGTTGGATTGAGTTATGCTTCTTTTAGGACATTCTGTTAGTAGTTATTGAATGTAGTCTTGTTACCACGAGTCTGGAAAAATAGTTTGCACTTGGGTTTGAATACTTGACATAATGTTGAAAAGGGGGCGTATTGGAATTGTCGAATAGGTGTGATGAATAAATAAAGAACCATATGCGTATTGCGATACAGTACGTTGCTCATAAAAAAAAAGCTGAAACGTGTATTCCATACTAGTAGCTGCGGAGTTCTAAGGCTTTTCAAAATGATTAAACACAGTCTTGTTAAACGAGCCCGAACAAATATATATCTGAAATGGGGTTATAATATTTGGCATACTGATTTAGGCTGCGCTGTAGATTACCTGATCAGAATTGTGGTAAATTCGTCAGTTTGGATTGAGTTTTTTTTTCCGCTGTGTCAGTTTCCATATAATAGTGTCCGATCAACAAATCGCTTTCGGAAAAAAATGTATTTGAGCTAAGGTATTGGCATATTTATTTGGGTTAAGATCTAGATTTAGGTAGAATCTACCAGTCTTTAACAGCGTTATCCCTTTTTCTTAGACTAACCGGATCAAATCTGGCATAGAGACACGAAAATATTACTGTTCAATAAACTGGGTAGTCTGTAGTTACTTATTCCCATTTTATCGTTTACTGAAATTCAAATACATTACAGAAACATGCCTATTCAAATATATTGAGAATTTCACCACCAAAACTTCAAAGTTTTCAGATAAAAATTCTGGTATTTTTCATATTTCTCCTCAAAACATAGATTGTGGTACTCGTTAGAACCGCCTTGCCGAGGAGGTTCTAATGAAGACCCACAATTTATGTTTTAGCAGAAATAAGAAAAATAATGTTAACCCCTGTAAACCCCAATTTTACTATATAAAAGTGGGGCTTAAGGGGGTCAAAATTATATAGGTATATTTTCTTGATGATGGCACTGTCAAAACATCCAGCGACTCCGTAAGATTGCACTTAATATTCTGCGCAGACTGCTCACATGGCTTTCACTTACTTACTTACTCCTTGCCAGCATATACGTCGGACGAGGTTTTGACATTTGTAACGCATCCAGATGTTTGTATTTGCAGGTGGAAGACTTCCATTTGACCCGACAACATCGGAAATATGTCATTCTGATAGGAGATGTGACGGAGCAGGAAGCTTGCGACTCTCTTTAATTTTAATATTGTTATTATGCAGTACAGCTAAATTAATTATGACTCTTTAGTTTCATATTTGTACATACTGTAAATAACGTTGTACATGCAAATCATAAGAGGACAAAATGTTACACTGCTGTTATAGTTAATTAGCCGTCCTCTATAAATATACTTGTCCCTTTACGTTGCCATTGTCATTGCAAAGACATTGCAAAGACAACATATACTCCATGTTATCACATGTAAAAACAAACTACAATACAGGGCTAGACGACTGAAGATGATGACTTGTTACCAAACTTTAAGGGGGCTGGATGCACTGGATAGTTTACAAGGGATATAAATTTTGTGACTTCCCTTTTACTTTGCTGCAAACCAAGCCGCTTCTGAAAATAGTTTAAAGCACTCTAAGAGAGAAGAATTTGCCCAGAATGCGAACAGAGTTTTTCTTTTGTATTATCTGGAATAAAATCAAAATTTATATACCATTTTAATCAATGAACTTATGAATGCTGTTCCAAATGTGTCTTTATTATTAATTAATGATCATTTGTAAATTGCTTGGCCTGATGCAACGCAAGTTAAATACCCAGTACATGACCGAACAGCTTGAGAAAGGATATATTGAGTGTAAAGGGTACAGGTTCAAGGGAGACAGATCTGTCATATTTATAAGTAAGAGTCCATTCTAAAATGAATGAAATTGCTGCCCTTGGACGCATGTTCATTTTTTTATTATTTTGAGTAGACCCCATTTCAAGTGTACAGGAAAGTAAAACGAGGTCACAAACTTTGCCTCCCTTGTAAAAATGACGGGCAATCTACCAAAGTCTATCCATTCACCTTTAAGGATAAGTTTCTGTAAATAGCTGTGCCAGAGGAAAACCCCATTACTTATTAGGTGTGAGATAAAATACAGTGAAACTTAAATGACTCCAACACCGATGGCTCGGTTACTATAGCTGTTTCGAACTCATTCTTTAGTCCCTAGGGAAATTGTCTTATAACATCAGCTATCAATATTTTTAGGATAGTTTAGGATATTTTTTCTTATTTTATCTTGAAAATGTACGTTATGTGCAATCATTAGAATCGCATCGACGAGGGGATTCCTATGAGTATACACAACATACATTTCTTTTAAAGAAGATCGAAAAGATAATCCCGGGTCGTCCCCATTACATCTACTGACCTGGCGATATAATTGACCCAAAGTGGCTCGAACGACCACTATCTCGAACAAATTTTCATGGTCCCATAGGTGTTCGGGCTATTGAAGCTCGAGTTCGCTGTTTGGCAGGTAATGCCACACACTTGCTGATTCGTCGTCATTACTGGTATTTAACGACTATCAATTAACAATTAAAGACTAAAAATTGATATTCAGATGAAAATATAAAAGTCAAACGAATAAGTCGTTAAGACTCATCTAAATCTTTCTTTGTTCATTATAGCAATTAGTTCAACAAAGAAAAACATTCATGTAGAGTGTTTCAAACCCGTCGTACGGAAAAAGTAAAGGTGAAGTATCGTTTATAATTTTTGCTCCTATTTCATTAAAGAAAAAAAAAACAACAACAACATGATATATCATTTTGCCTCCTTCATACTGTTAATCGCCATGTGAGGGGTAATTGTTATGGAGACACAATGGTGATCATATTGTATATGTAAATAATCTTCTATTATCATGCATAGTAAGTTGATTGGAAGCCATGACATATATATTGTATATGTGACCAGCTGGGTCTTTAACGCATAATACGCTCGGTAGAAATTTAAGCTGACGACATTGAAATATTTTTCTTAATTTTCCAGAAAATAGAACTTGACATTTCATGCAAATTATCTCCTTTGGAGGCAGTTTGCAGAATGTCATTTCCTGTTTTCTGGAAAAAAAATATAAATTTGACCAGTCTGTCGTCTGCTGAATTTGCCCACTGAGTAGTAAAGGTTAAATTCCAAATGTGTTCATGGTTACAGTTTGTCAGTTATTACACGTGTTCTTAAAAACTCTCATGCCATGCATCGGAAGAAAACGTGGTACCTACATCTCTGTGGCAGTGCTATTCGCTGAACTACTATAATACTTTGCTTTCTACATCTTTTAGAAAGTCGTTTTTGGTCTGGCGCTTTACACAGTATTAGTAAATTTGTCATGTTTGTTTATATATAAACCGTTTGCCTTCAGTAGTTATGTTCAAAAAGTTTTTTCTATTCACTGGCTAAAAAATGAATATTTTCGTTTTTCCCAAAGTAAAAACGGTTACTACACATTATGCAGACATAGGTAGATTAGGTAAATTTGGGGCAGGATTTCAACAAGTTTTAATGGTTCAGATGTTTTCAAGACGTCTGTTCACAATATTGTCATGGAACATCAAAATTGTCATGGAACCATTACGAAAACACGCCTTTTCAAGTATATTAAAATTTTATCACCAAAAAATGAAAATTTTCAGATAAAAATTTCTGATAATTTTCATATTTCTGCTCAAAACATAGATTGGGGGTACTCGTTAGAACCACCTTGATAAGGCGGTTCTAACGAGTACCCACAATCTATGTTTTTGAGCAGAAATAAGAAAAACATAATGTATTCCCCTATAAACCCCAGTTTTACTATATAAAAGTGGGGTTATACGGGGCCAACATTATACAGGCATGTTTTCGTGATTTCTTAGATAAGAAATCAAAACTATTGTTTTATTATAGAATTGTAAATGCCCGATCAATGTTTGCCCGTAAAGGTAATTTTAAAGTAAATATTTTACAATATTAAACACACAAAAAGAAAAGCCAAATGGTTTCTGATACGATATGGTCAATCAAAGCAAAATATTTTCATTACCTTTTGCCTTGCTGAATAAATTAAGATGTCATACCCTGTTTGAATTTTCAGCTAATCAGTTTACTTGAACACAGTTGTTAAAACAAAGTCAAATACTTAATGAAAAACAGTACAGATCCAGATGAGTTGGCTTCTTCATCTGATGAAATCCGGGTTCAGCAGGATTACGGTTAAAATAAAATGCCAAGCAAAAAACTTCTTTACAAGTGATGTAGAAAGGACAAAAGGCATTTTAGTTTTCTGGTACATATCGAAATTTTCGCTGAAAAGTACAATAAAACATCAATGTCTTGGATCATTGTAAACCAATATGCTGCAGAAACTGAAAAAGATGATCGAGACCTCAAATTAACCATTAAAGCACTAAACAAATTTTGTAGCAGACGACATTATATATGTATTTCATAGACAATAAGTCTAGACATTTCGTCTGCCACAGACAACTAACATGAAATAATAAGACATTTTCATGAACACTAACAAAAAAATATTTCAAAATGCCGTCTGCTGCAGTTGTAATTGGCGTTTTAAGGGTTAACATATCATTGATATGTACATACATGTACATGTTATATGAACAAACACAGAAGCACATATTCATTGAAATCATCCCTTTTCACATTCGCCATCATTGTAATGTAGATTGTAGATAATTTACACTTATTTTTATACCTTACAAAGAAATAAAAATAATTATAATTAACCGTGTTGATGCTTATTGTAAAAAAAAAAGGTACGAGAGAAGTCCAGGGAGTGCCACAATCACAAACCGCAGCCCTTCCCAGACACCAATAGGAAGAGGAAGCCGACAAATCCAAACAAGCACAAATCGAACAAACGTACGAAAAGCACTAAGATTAGCTCTCTCTTCCCCAAGCGAGGCAATCGCAATGCTAAAAGGACAAGAACAAAATGACACAAGGTAAGACATAAAACAAATCGCCTCGTAGTAAAAACCACAAAGCAACAAAGAGTAAGACAAACACCGGGGCAAACACCTTAGAATGGTCAGTAGAGTAAACCGCCGGGGGGCGGAGGGGGGGGGGTGGTTAAAGCTCTTTTACAGCTATATAGCCAACTTCACCCTCGATCCCGATGCTACTCTTAATACAGAAATAAATAAAAAAATCGGTTTGCATAAAAGCTTCCAACTCGGTCAATGCATCAAACCGAAAACAGAAAAATCAAATTAATCACTATAATAAACAAAACGAGTACTCATGGCTAATTCTACTGTATGTCAGAGTAAATGAAAACCAGTAGTTGAACCACGGCGGGCCAAGCCAAAGACATATCGTCAAGCCCCAACCCACTTGTTAAAGTTTTACGAAGAGGCCGTCATTGAGTCTGAGGCCCGAACCGCCGTCGTGCAATTAAAGAGTGAAGCATAGCCATCAACAATGATTGGGTTGGCAACTAGGCATGCAGTCTGCTGCATAATATCCAGGCTATAGCTAATTCTTTTATAACGCTTAATAAGTTTCCTAATAGGAGATTCCGTGTTTTCGAAATATGAAGGTATAGCTGATATAACATTATTATCTCGAAATATGCTAGGTAAATCTACGAATTCAATATCTTTATTAATGAATGGAATTTTGATGAAGTGTCTCATGTTTTCTGTCATAAAATTTATTCGCCTCATCATCTAGTTTACGTAATGAAGAAATAGACAGTGAAGCTAGTTTAGAAAGCATTTGATGACGTCCAGAATTTAAGAGAATATTTAAATCAAAAAGAGATAAGACAGTTTTATGTTTTCGTTTAAAATACCATTTCTGCGCTTACCATGGGATCGTTTATTACGTTTTTTAATATCTAAAAAAAAAACAAAAAAAAAAACAAAAAAAAAAACATCGAAATCCGGCATTTTAGAAATATTTCCTTCATGGTAAATATTAGCATTTAATCCAAGTGGAAAGGAGGTTTGTAAACGTTAAATCCATTTAAGTTTAAGTTCATGTCTTAAAATATTTTTTAATCTTTCGGTAGAATTGGATTTGTGTATAATTTTTTCCACAGGTTGAACCAAAATTTTACTAGATGATCATGAAACATCCTTGAAAAAACAAAAACATATTCTCGCGTCGCGGCTCATATTTACTTAAAATGTTCTCACATTTAGATCCAGTATCTGTCGAATGACATTTAACCCGTTCACCCCTGAAATCTTAAGTGGAATCTTCCGTCTATGAAAGTTAAAATGTTAATTATTCCAATAAGGGATGCAGCGTTGGCAAATTCGAAAACAGAATTGTAAACATAGTAGTGACAAAATAGAATAAAGGCAACCGGCGTAAATCTTGATCAGACGGCTTGTACAAGACGTCTCATCAGAATTGTCTCATCAGGATTTACACTGTTTGCAAAACGTTTTTGCTGGTCTAGGGAGCTGAAAGGATTATGTTAGGTATTGTCTCTTATTTGATCCGCGTCGCCAAAAAAAAAAAAAAAAAAAAAAAAAAAAAAATACTCTTCAGACTTTCCAATTCTATTTTTAATGCGCATTCCCGGTCCCTTAGCACAATATAAAATCCGGCACCTGAACCTTTGCAGTTCGCATATGCTATAACGCCTCCTTTTCCAATGTCACGGCTCATATGGGTTACAATATAGGTATCAAACATGGTTTTGCATGCACTAACATTCACCAGGCCTTCGGCCTCGGTTTTCAACATCTCCCACGGGACCTGGCGAATGTTATGGCATTGAAAAAACATGTTCGATCGCTATAATTGCATAAAAACTGAAAACATTTGCTACATTTCGCGTTATTTCTTGCACTATTTTGTTTCGCCTTTTCACCGATGTCTCGCGAATGAAATTTCCACGGACTATGCAACTGACGGCAGCAATTCTGTGGCCCCGGTATATGCATATTGAAAGTTGCGTAGCCGTGCATTAACAGCGAGTGAATTGCCTTGGTAATACACGGCTTTTCGCCGGTTAATGCACGGCTGTTTATAACGTGCGGCACTGCTTTTTTATGCAATAATAGGAAGAGAAAACTTTGAAAGTAAAGGGTTTGGAAGAGTACTCAAATACAAGCAAAATACAGGCATTGGGTGCGAGACATAATACAATGAAAAGTCATTGATTCGAACACCGATGACTCGTTTACTATATCTGTTTCCAATTTGTTCTAGTCTCCATAGGGAATTTTTCTCATAACTCCAGCTATCAATGTTTTTTAGAATAACATAGGGAGATTTTGTCTTATTTTATCTTGAAAATGTATTGCGTGTGTACTCATAAGTATTGACGAGGCGATTCTAATGAGTAAACACAGCATACCTTTATTTCATAGAAGAGCGAAAAGCGCCTTATACCCATTGACTTGGCGCTATGACTATCCCCCCTATAGCTCGGACTTCCCATATCTGGAACAAAGTTTCATGGTCTCATAAGTGCTCGAGCTATTGAAGATCGACTTTGTTGCGTAGTTTGATTTTTCATTACGAAAAACACGCCCATTCAAATATATTGAAAATTTTACCACAAAAAAAAAAAAAAAAAAAAAGAAAAAAAAAAAAAAAAAAAAAAGAAAAATGAAAAAAAAAAAAAAAAAATCAGATAAAATTCTGATATTTTTCATATTTCTGCTCAAAACATAGATTGTGGGTACTCGTTAGAACCGCCTCGACGAGACGGTTCTAACGAGTACTCACAATCTATGTTTTTGAGCAGAGAAAAGAAAAATAATGTATAGCCCTGTAAACCCCAGTTTTACTATATAAAAGTGGGGTTTAAGGGGGTCAAAATTATATAGGCATGTTTTCGTGATGTGACGGGTAATGCCAAACTCTGACTGATTCTTCGTCATTATTGGTATTTAACGACTAACAATTAACAGTTAAAGATATGTTTTCAAATGCAGTGACAATTCAGATAAAGAAATAAAAGTAAAACGAATAATTCGAGAAAACTTTGAATAAATAGTGTTTGGGAGAATACTCAAATACAAGCAATGTACAGCATTGCGATTATGTGTCAGTCTTAAATGTCATCGGAATCTACCTTGAATGCATCCATTTGAACCCTTGTTTCATCATGTGTTTGCTTCTTTCTTGGAAATCTTTGGATGCATTTAAAATTTTTAAATATTGTAATGTAACAGCGTAAACAATTGCATAGTTTTTAGCTTATACTTCTCCTACAAGTCCATTTTACTACCTGTTAATATGTCTAAAATAGCTAAATGACCGGAAAACAGTATAGACCAAGATCAGACGCCGCGTTCTACGGCGTCTGATCTGGGTCTACACATCTCAAGCTCTGATCGAACACATAGGGTAATGCGATCAAATCAAATCGAACAAACTAAGAAATTTCGAGTTCAATATTATTTTCTCCATGCTCCCACCCAGCAGCATTATAGGAGGCAGAAATATCAAATTGCCAACAATCTTGTCTTATTCCATACAGCACACTGTCAGATAAACACCCTGACTTGGAAAACAAACACAATACAATCATCACGAAAACACGCCTATACAGTTTTGACCCCCTTAAACCCCACTTTTATATAATAAAACTGGTGTTTACAGGGGTATACATTATTTTTCTTATTTCTGCTCAAAACATAGATTGTGGGTACTCGTTAGAACCGCCTCGTCGAGGCGGTTCTAACGAGTACCCACAATCTATGTTTGAGCAGAAATATGAAAAATATCATAATTTTTTATCTGAAAATTTTCATTTTTTTAGGTTTTATACTTCTGCTCAAAACACAGATTGTGGGTACTCGTTAGAACCGCCTCGTCGAGGCGGTTCTAACGAGTACCCACAATCTATGTTTGAGCAGAAATATGAAAAATATCAGAATTTTTTATCTGAAAATTTTTCATTTTTTTAGGTGGTAAAATTTTCAGTATATTTGAATAGGAGTGTTTTCGTAATGAAAAAGATGTTATAGACATGTTAAATATATATATATACAGTATATCATGGTAAGCGATACACAGGTGTCAAATAATTTGTTTAGTCATGTACCAAAAGATTCGTCGTTTAGTTATTAGTCCCGTTCACGCCACCGTTCGTCTTGCAAAATGGCCTTATATTTGAGCCAGCGCATGACAAAACCAACAAAATGACATATGCACCCAGCAAAGACTCAGATCAGCCTGGGCATCAGCCCAGTCTGATCAGAGTTTTCGCTGTGCACTCAGTGTGTAGCTAAGGACCCAAGCTTTCTTCATGCAGACAGCCAAGATGCACAGACTGATTTGAGTCTTCGCTGTGCGCACGTGCCGTTTTGTTGCTTATGTCATTCGCTGGCTCATTTGTTGAATTAAATGGGAACAGCTACATATTGCAGGAGAAGTAACTCTGCCGAATTTTTTTTTCCTCCCTTTTAAAGGGTAGTCTATTTGACAAATTTGCTCCCAGTTTATTGCCTACCACCGATAGTGAAGCGGGCGATATTGGTAATAGTAGCATTCCATCTGTCCCTGTTTCCGTGATTCCCTGGTTCCGCCACATTTCGTGTTCTGGCTCCTTAAGTCTTGAACACTAAGGAATAATGTCCTGAGACTTCACACACATGTTACGCTTGATGCGATGATGTGTTGGGATGATCTTAAACTGAAATCTAACAGCAGTTAAATTAAAAAAGTCTTATCTTGTGGTTCTGGTTTCATTTTAGAGGCACCTCTTTTTCAGAAGAGGATTGAAAGCAAACAGGAACTCATAAAAGTTGTCTCCCTTGCAGACAAAAGACATAAAAATTATCAAATGTATCCAGATCCTTAAAATGCATATACCTCCCATATGCAAGTGCTGATTTCCGTGTGATTAAAAAAAAACAACAACAAAAAAAAAAAAAAAAAAAAAAAAAAAAAAAAAAAAAAAAAACAAAAAAAAAAAAAAAAAAAATATGAGACCCTGATTGTATACATTGATTGCGTTTTATGCGTTATATCTGGTATTTGCACTGTTTGTCTTGTTGATTTGCGACGTGACATAAGGGTCTACACAGTTTGTCACACCGGCAGGAAACGTAAACACAAGTTCGAGAAGTAAAATGGACTCCACTATAGTGTAGTTTACATTTGCTGGTTCTTTGTGATCAATGAGTCCAATAAAAAATAAAATAATATATATAAAAGGACCCGTTTGACGGATATTATATTATATTTTGATTCAACGAAGAGATTGAAATCTCAAAAAAAAAAGTTCGAAGGTTATTATTTTATTATTTAATTCTATCTGTGTTCAACGTCACGATCTTTTAGTCATATCGTGACGATGTCTTTACCGTTCTAAGGCGGTGGTCCCGGTGTTAGTCTTACTCCTTGTTGCTTTGTGGTTTATTCTACGAGGCGATTTGTTGTATGTCTTTCCGTGTGTCATTTTGTTCTTGTGTTTTTCAGTCCTTTTAGTATTGTGATTACCTCGCTTGGGGAAGAGAGAGCTAATCTTAGTGCTTTTCGTACGTTTGTTCGGTTTGTGCTTGCTTAGATTTGTCGGTTTCCTCTTCCTCTTGGGGTCTGGGAAGGGCTGCGGTTTGTGATTGTGGCACTCCCTGGACTTTTCTCTTACTTTTTTTTATATGACAGGGAGCTCAATATTCACCCTCACAGTGCTGCATCACTAAAATATCCCGCGCCAGACACATGACGTTACATTCCACCCAGTCATGTTATATCAGGCCGACCATTTCTAATACATGTACCCTTCTTGAAGTAGCGGAAGGAAAGAATTACAGCAGAAAATATTGCATGATGAGTCTCAACGAAAGAATGTTGCCCAAGCCGGCGGGGATCGACCCCGCGACCCCCTGATCACCAGTCGGATGCGCATCCGATTGAGCCATATTGCATACATAACTGCGTACATACATAAAGGTATATGAATGCATGCATTCCAAGCTAGCATTCTACGTAAATTTACATCGGGCCGTCATCGGCCCGTCAGCTACCCTGACGGGCCGATGACGGCCCGATATAGATTTACGTACAATGCTGGCTGGGTTATTGCATAGATAAAACATACAAACGCATACTAATACTAATTTTTATTATTATTATTATTCCGAATATGTTCCTAAATTATGAATGAAGCAATAACTATCATTTCATGCAAATACCATTTTATGACACGTCATATTCGGTATAGTTGCCTTTACTTTTTTCCATAATTATGAGAATAAACAGCAGGTACAGAAAAAGAAAAAGAAAATACCCGAAAAATCTACAGTACCCTGTAGTGTAAGACGCTCACCCATTCAAGTACTAGCTGGATTGGTGTTGCTTAACTCCATTGAAAAGACGAGACTGAAAAGGGCAATATTCCGCATGCAAACAGCAATCATCCAAAACAGCATACGCATCCGAAGGTAAATCAACCAAAGACATTGAACAGTGCGCATGGCGAAAAAATAATATATATGAACTAGTGTTTCATACATGACAGAATTTGAGTTTAGTACCCGAAGACCTAGTTCAAACCTGCATTCTGTTACACTTGTTAGTATGTTAAATAAATCAAACGTCCATTTAATATAGGGAAGTAGTTCAGTTTTATTTATAACGCGAAACGCATGCTAGCTCCTCAATACATGTGCATGTAGTCAAGTTTACAAAATGTTTAACCTTTAACGTGCTGACAATGCAGATGACGGATGAGTGTTGTTTTGCTGATTTTTCACTAAGACAAGTCTTGTCATTTCATTGGGAATGTTGTCAAAGGAGCAAATCTGCTAAAATATCAATCTTGTTTTGTTTTTTCCCCCAATAAACTGTGGCCTGGCATTGCATTTTTACTGTCACCGGTAGGAATGTTTTAACCCTTAAATCACCATTCAAAAATGTAGCTGACAGTATTCTGAAATATGTTTTTCTTAGAAAATTAGACTTGACATTTTATGTGAATTGTTTGCTGGGCTAGACATCTTGACCACAGTGTTATAAGGCCAGAGAAATAACTGTGGATACACAGTTGTTCTGAAACTTCGTAGCCCGCATATGCGATTTTACCTTTTTCATGTGACACGGCTCAATTACAAAAGAACCCGTATATCTTATGCGAACAGTACAGATCCTGACAAAAGTGCGCAGATGCGCTGTCTGGAGTTGTTTCATTTTCAGATACAGTTTTAAACAGGAAGACACAAAAGTCTCGTTTGTCCAAATTGGCTGAAAATCTACCCAATGTATTTGAGACGCGCATCGTGCGACAAAAATGCCTCCTGCATATGTGAACAGCGAATATCCATGTCAGACTGTGCATCGACACAGACAAATCAGGACTGTCACATTTTTACCAGAATCTAACCCTAAAATTGCCATTCAAAACTGCAGCAGACGACATTCTATTATTCTTTAAATTTATTTTTCTGATGTAAATAAGGCTTGACATTTTATGTGAGTGATCCTCCTAGATGATTCACATGAAATGTAAAGCTTTTCTAATGCAGAATAATACAGAAGGAAACGTTTTAGAATTTCGTCTGCGACAGTTTCAAATCGTGCTCTTTAGCCATAACTGTATCAAATGGTTCCGCAGGTAAAATGCAAATGAACTGATGAGATTGTGCAGATGCATAGGCTGATGTGTAACTTAGCTGTATGCATGTAAGAACCTTTCTTTTTGCTCCGATGTGATTCATCCTCCTTAAGGCTGCGGTATAAAATATTCAAACATTTGCAACAAAAAATGAATAAAGACAACATATTATAAACAGAATATATATTTTCTTTCCTTTTTACGTTGCTGTTTATCGTCTACCGAATTTACCGCAAGTATAGGATAGACAGGTCTAAGCAAACTGTAGATCTCAATTAGAGGTCTCAAAATGTAGGGTCTGATCGGATCTACACTATTTGTCATGCACTGAGCAGTTTTAAGAGATAGTTCACCTACTTAAGCCTATCTTACCATAAAAGGAACATTGCCAAACAGTGTAGATCCAGATCAGACGCCGCATAACGCGGCGTCTGATCAGGATCTGCACTGTTCGCCAACAGAAATTTCTACAAAACATGATAATTATAAAAACTAACCAGGCACCCCTTATATAGGAAATGGACCTGTCCAACGTGTTAAGGTAGAAGAATTCATTCGGCATAAATGGGTTAAACTGACTTGGATTAGGTTAAGGAGAGTTGTTATTAGGAGTTAATGTGTATGAATATTTAGGGAAAATGAGGTATGTTCTAAAATTTCAACATTTTATTAAACGGTTTAGTATAAAAAGCAATTTGGCCCACTTATAAATGTTACATGAATAAAAAATATGAATTATGCGAAATGTGAACCAAATAGTGAATATCTAATGAATGAAGCTGTAACGAGAATAATACAGATACTGACAAACAAACAGAATGATCTAGTGAGAAACGGTGTAACGTTCTGAGCAAACAGTGAAGGCTCGGATCAGTCTCTGCCACAACGCAGACTGGTCACGACCGTCACTTACATTGTCAGTAGTTCTGTGAGCGGACAGCATATATCATTTTCAGACCTTAAGTTAACGCAGTCTGTACCCGAGCCTAAATTATTTGCGTATACAGTAAGGGCCCTTTTCACTTTTTATGGTAGATATTCCTCAAGTTACTGTCTTAACTGATTTATGAAACCGGGTTGTGAGGACGGGTACCTCTTACACGTATAGTTTACTCATGATGATGTTCTCACCTGTGTAAAATGGATTATGGTTTAATAATAATTTTTGTTTATGGATCCATATATAATATTAATGGACAAATTGCTCTATCAGGCATGTATATAATACTGAAAATCTTTGATATACAGAACTGTTCTGTTCTGCTCTGAGTACATAATATATTATTCCGTTTATGTCTTTAAACACCTTTTCTTTACCTTTATTCATTACTCAAATCCAGACCCAACGCTTATGATTATTATTATATGATGAGACTGAAAGAGTTCCAAGATAATGAACAAATAATAAATGGTTTAAAACGTTTAGCTTTTTTAAGGTACCCTTACATAGTCTAGTCACTAAGACCTCTTTTTGAGACGAAAAAATGCCCCCTTCGTTCGAAAGAACAATTTGGTCTCAAATTAGTTAACATCTCTACCATTATTTGCTAGGTGTTGTCGCGCCCGCAAAGGGTAGCGTCATGTTGTAAAATGGGAAGATAACTCTGCACCATGGCAGGCTGAGATTGACGACGTGGTTATCTAAATGATAAATTGAACATACCAAATCCTTTGAAGGTCTAAACGACGACGGTGTAACTTACGTGATGTAACATACAATAACCCGATAAAATCACTAAACTGCACAGTTGTTGTTTGACTGGGAAATTTCGATAAGCAATATATTGCTCTCGTTTTTCAATATTCAATAAAAGTACATTTCCCAAGCTTTTCAAACATGTAAGTTTAATTTCTCAATTTCTGTTTACTTAATTTGTATCAAAGTTGTCCACCCTGCGTCTAAATATCTATCCAAATACAGATTTGTATAAGAGTACTACTGTATGACTAATTTAGTTCATTCCAGTTTAACTATAAATGTTAGACAAACCTGATGGCATCGCAAAAAACAAAACAAAACAAAAAAAAAAACAAAAAAAAAAAAAAAAAAAAAAAGTTTTACTATTAAACTGAAGCTTAACATTTTTCATTTATTATTTTCCGAGTGTTAGGATTGCCGGTAATTACCTGTTTATTTTTGTTCTCTAAGAATTTATACTGTAAGTACTCCAAGAATTCGAACACAGGCCCTAGCAAACAATGAAGACGCAGATCTGACGCGTCTGATCAGGGTCTACATTGTTTGTCACTCATCCGGCAGTGTTTTAGACACATCAAGTGATACTAAAATCCACTTCTATAAATTTAAGGAAAAGTACGGAAAGGCAATAATGGTCTTCAAATACTTAACCCTTGTCCTGCTGAAGCCGGCAATGCCTTGTTTTACAAACAGTGTAGATTCAGGTCAGTTGGTTTCTCTATCTGGATCTGCACTATTTGTCATTCAGTGTGTGAATTTGTATCAACAACCTCGATTAAGTAATCTGACTGGCTGACAATTAGAATTCGGCGTGGCCTCTTAATTTAGTCAGCATGACAAAAATTAAGTTCTCTTGATATGTCAAAAGTTGCTAAACGACCAGATGACAACGTGTTTACTTCACTAAACTGACACTGCATGGAGACCACAGCAACTGATATCTTGGTATTGTACGCGGAGTGTGATCTGATTGATCGCTGCTTGCAAAGGTATAAGGAATTGAGTTAACGGTAAAGACATGAAATTGCGTGCGACACACACATACACACACCAGAGCACACAAAACACATACTTCTGTCCGGAAAATGCGAAACTACGTTAGTTTTGTATGTACTTGGACTTATCTCATGAAACTTGATATATAGATAGACGAACAATGCAGATTATGCACATGCTTACACTTTGTTAAACAGACCTGAACTTTAATTGTTATTGTAACGTAAAATTGCCACTGAGTGGGTTATTGTAAACACGTCATTTGAATCTTTTACCAAAAAAAGGAAAGATTAAAGTCCAGGGAGTGCCACAATCACAAACCGCAGCTCTTCCCAGACACCAAGAGGAAAAGGAAAACGACAAAATCAAACAAGCCCAAATCGAACAAATGTACGAAAAGCACTAAGATTAGCTCTCTCTTCCCCAAGCGAGATAATCGCAATGCTAAAAGGACTGAAAAACACAAGAACAAAATAACACAAGGTAAGACATAAAACAAATCGCCTCGTAGAATAAACCACAAAGCAACAAATAGTAAGACCAACACCGGGACCACCGCCTTAGTACGGTCAGTAGAGTAAACTACAGGGGTCGGGGGTGCTGGGGTGGAATGGGGTTTAAAGCACTTTTGCAGCCAGTCACCCTCATCCGTCAAACATATTCCAAATTACATTTTGAAACTAATCCAGAGAATACAGGTAAAGGGAGACGTGATGCTGTAGTAACATTATCGTGGTTTATTGGTAACCTTTTGTCCTCCCTTTATTCGTTCAGTTGCTTTTATTTGTCCAGCTTCCATATTGCGACATAAAACATTTGTGACTGTCACAGTCCGTCTGCCCTGGATCTAGTCCGGGCATATCTCTTGTACTATACAGCATACGCATACCAAGATTAGTGCATGGATAAATATATGGAATATGGTGTGTCGTATACCAATGGTAGGTCATTATGGCGTACATTTAAAAAAAAAAAACTCTTGAAGAAGACCTGCCCACCTTATTTGTAAACCTTATTTGTAAAAACTGTCCGACGTATATATCCTATGTACTGTTTCATTTAGGACTAGGCTTACCAGGTGTATGGGTGTATCGCATACAAAACAGTACATCACCGCCTCCTATACTTTGGTTTCTGACCTACTTTATACTTTTTATACATTTTGCAAAGATACTCATCTGACCTGAGAAACAGCAGTTCGATTTGATAGAAACTCAGATAGCGATAGTGCAATGATGTAATTTTGGTAGGTACCATAGCTATGAGGTATCTTTGGTTATTCATTTACCTTCTAAAATTCCAACCGAAGTAATTCGTTGTGTGTTTGTTTGGGATAAGACAAATGTTCCTGGACTGGTACTAGAACATAGCATCTAAAACAAGTAAATTACTGCAATTTAGTTTGCATATTACTCAAACGGCTGGATAATCTAATTTATCTTTATTACATGGTCAACGTGGCATCATAAGCTGTCCATAACCAAGGTAGGTATTATGTCAGGTTGGACAAAAATGTTTGCGGCCTGTTTTAAATGTAGTTACCCAGAGTAGATACATATTGTGAATTATGTGCTTGCGTACACGTTCACGAAAACATACCTACGTTATATAAACCTTACAAAGAATAACCCTAGTGTGGTTAGTTTTCTGGCTTGACTAGCCAGTCATGGCCAATTAGGCCTCATTAGTAACGCTCATAAATAGATTATAAAAGAAATAACCTTTGTGAACAATGAACTTTATATATATATATATATATATATATATATATATATATATATATATATATATATATATATATACATATATATATATATATATATATATATATATATATATATATATATATATATATATATATATATATATATATATATATATATATGCTGAGACACGAATAAAAGATTATATACACCAAACTGAGAGTTTTTCACCAATACGATACGTATTGGTGAAAAACTCTCAGTTTGGTGTATATCCTTTCGGTGTAATGTTTGTGTGCATTGTATACATAGCGTATATGAACACGGTGGTGTTGATTGTAAAGATAAGCTTTATACGTTTTGCTTATTGTGTTGATAGTAAAGATAAGCTTTATACTTTTTGCACGTTGTGTTTACGCGTATTGTTTACATTTCACATATATCTAAACACGATCAGAAATCAAGTCGCAACGGGCCAGTTAACATGGGCCCGAATAGTGCATAATCTTTTATTCGTAAAATTTGCATTTTTATGTTATTTTTTAAAATAGAAAACCTCTGAAGAAGGCAAAAGCCGAAAGGCCTCAGGTAAACAAATCATTTGCACTGTTAATGATTAACTCTCAACATATAGTTTAACGCCTATCATTTCAGCATCCTTTCTGGATCCAGTGCTATCAAAAAGATTTTTGTTAAATGTTATGCTTTATTTATTAGTTAATTAATTAATAAAACAATAAATAAATAAATAGGAGTCATAAATACAGGTATTCATATAAATCAGTAAAAGATAAAACTTAAGGGACCTGTAGACAGTTGTTTTGGAAGGCCTCAAACATTTTGCTGCCAACATTCCAGAAGCAAATTACAAAAAAATATTTAATGGTTGGTGCCTATTTATGAGATTTACAAAGGAAACTGATCATAATGGGGATTACCTTGAAAAAGTGGTAGCAGTACGGTTGTACAGTATGATAAAATGTTTACTTGCTTGTATTATGTAATGAACACACCTGGTATGCTGTTTTTTAATTACCGATGCTTTGATGCTAAGGTACAAATGTAATAATAGCAGGTTTAATGTGATCATATAACAAATACTTGTTGACGAATATATGACTCATTAAAATGAAGTTTTTGTTGATAATTCTGGGATTCTTTTCTCCAGTTCTTCATAAAACATGAGACACTTTGAATACGTACCCAGAACATTTTTATGGAGAAACAAGAACATTATTATCCCAGAATTACCGCTATTACTTTCACCAGATTTTTTTTTCGAGATAAGGAGTCTACGAGCCATCACGTAAACATGCCTATATAATTTTTACCCCCTTAAATCCCACTTTTATATAGTATACATTATTTTTTCTTATTTCTGTCCAAAATATAGATTGTGGTACTCGTTAGAACCGCCTCGACGAAGCGGTTCTAACGAGTACCCACAATCTATATTTTGAGCAGAAATGTGAAAAATATCAGATTTTTTATCTGAATTTTTCATATTTTGGTGGTAAAATTTTCAGTATATTTGAATAGGCGTGTTTTTGTAATGATATTTAAAATGTAAATGTAAACTGGTTTTCATCAGCTTGATGTTTGAAAGGATATTTTTGTCTTTTCGTATCAAGTTTAGTTTTGTGGGAGCCACAGTTATCTGAACAATACTTGACAAAATCTATGGTTTAGCGCCGAATTCATCTGGGCCCAGTTGTTCAAAACTAACGATGTCGTTAGTTAACGAATCGTTAAAATTTACATCATGTGATACACAAATATGCTGAATTTTTTTGCTGAAAAAATGTGAGTAGCTTTTTCACTGAAAAAATGTGAAAAGCTACTCACATTTTTTCAGCAAAAAATATCAGAATATTGTATATTGAATCCGCTAAAATAGTTAACGAAATGACCCATAACGAGCATGTTAAGCTAACGACGTTTTGAACATCTGGGCCCTGGCTGTCATTACGAAAACAAGCCTATTAAAATATACTGAAAATTTTACCATCAAAAACTGAAAATTTGCTGATAAAAATTAGGACATATTTCACATTTCTGCTCAAAACGTAGATTGTGGATACTCCTTAGAACCGCCTCAGCAAGGCGGTTCGAACGAGTACCCACAATCTATGTTTTGAGCAGAAATAAGAAAAATAATGCATACCCCTGTAAACCCCAGTTTTACTATATAAAAGTGGGGTTTAAGGGGGTCAAAATTTTATAGGCATGTTTTCGTGATGTATTTTAATAAAATATTCGTTCAATTCGAAAATGCAAATAAAATTGAATTTCCTGATGTAGTTTGCAAATATTACTACTTACCCCTGTAAACCCAAGTTTTACTATATAAAATATAAAAGTTGGCTATAAGAGGGTCAATATTATATAGGCGTGTTTTCGTGATGGCTAATGATATGAATAATCCTTGAAATTCCGTCGAACATTTACTGTTGGACTTCGAAGAATACTAAAACTGTAACATGAAACCAGTAAAATGTCACTTTAGGATGACAACAACGTGTAATCCGTATAAGAAACCGCATGCCATCTCTGAATAAATACTATGAAAAGTATCCGGTGTTAATATATGCAAAAAATAAATAAGCCGTAGCGTGAGTCAACGTACCTTCGGCCACGTTTACCCTGCTAAAATTCCGATCTGCCTGTGCATTCGCACAGACCAATCAGAATCATCGTCGGGAGCATTTAGGATAGCCAAGTATGCAACGTTTCTTCACACGGACAACGAAAACTCTGATCAGACTGCACAGATGCGCAGGCTCATTTGAGTATTTGTTGGGCGCACACGCCAGAAGATACGTTTTCTAACCTTGTGGCTTAAACAACTTAGAGATTGAATTAAAACGTCACTTACACCCTATATGTTTGGACTTCTCAAATTATTGTACTTGAGCTGTTAATATGCTGGATAAAAAACAGCAGACGACATTTTGAAATAGTTGTCTTAGATTTTATTATTATTTTTTTCAGAATATGCTTTCAAATTGACATTTTATACAAACTGTCCCCCACGAAGATAATTTTCATGAAATATCACAGCCTATTGTCTAAATAATTAGAAAAAAAGTCAACGTTGTATATTGTAACAAGTGAAAAAATGCTTATGCCGCGACCTGGGATCGAACCCAGTCGGCTGGGCAACATCCTACACACTACCATATCGCTATAAAAGCAGGCTTGTACCACAAGGCAGTACAAGTGGGTTATATAGCTATACCCGGTGACATTTCTCCCCTCCCCACGCACTCCAAACTGAAATTCGTCCGTGAATTTCTAGGAGTCCGAGAATCACATGAAATTAGACTCAAGGATATTATGCACACGTGTGGGTTATTTACGGTGGGCGCCAAATATAACAGGTGAAAATATTTTTATGCCGCAAGATATGCCGCGACCGGGGCTCGAACCTGGTCCAGTGAATGCAAAATCCTGCACTCTACCACGTAGCTGCAAAAGCCAGTTTTTACCGCAAGGCAGAACAAGTGTATTATATAACTATACCCGGTGACAATTATTGTCGTCTGCGAAATTTGCCCATAGAGTAGGTAATGTTTAAAGTCAAAGTTCATTTGACTACATGTAGGCGTGTCTAGTCTAGAAGTGTGTACTGAATTATACAGACCTTTCAGAGCGCTCCGTTAGCAGTTTACCTAGGTCTGCACTGCTTACGTAGACATGCCTATGAACTTATGTGGTAAATGTGACATTTCTTCAAATCTGATAAATAGTGTTGCTTGCTCAAAGTACGTGGTCGTCAGTTTTAAACGTATTCTTGAAGTTGATACATGTACATTACAATGGGGAGTTGATGCATACCTCGTCAAAAGCTACCCATCCCATCATGCGATCGGATTTATTACATATGACATATAACATGCGTTATCTTGCCTGTTTATAACATTGTAACATTACACGTTTTCTTAGAGCCTCATATAAAACAACATTTCGTACAGGTTAGATGCAAAGAAGCAGGCTAAACAGTTTTGAAAGGATTGCCTCCCATGAAATGTACACATTCCTCTCAGATTCTACAGAAGCTATCTGTTCTTTAAGCAGACAACGAAGTCCTCCATCATACTGTGTAAATATGCAGAATGATCTTGTTATTCCCCCGCATATGACATACGGGCTCTAACTCTTGCGTTGCGCATAAAATATAGTCTATCAAATCTATGCATACCTAGGTATCTTTACGATAAACGTGCGCGAAGTCTACCATGACCTGTTCTGATGCAAATGTACTTGTTGGGTGAAGGTTGTACTCATACAATGATCTGTACCAGGTGTTATCGTGTGCTTTTTTTCTATTTCTTTTTTTATTTACTTTTATTATATTTTATCCATTTCTTGTTTAATTTCTTAAAAGACACCTGTATCTTTGCGTACCGTTTTGTACATCTTGAAACATAATTATGTGTCTATAAAAATATTTTATGTAATTTGCCGTTGCTTTCAGACTGATGTTCGCATCCAGCTTCTTTTTCCATTACGAAAACACGCCTATTCAAATATATTGAAAATAAGATAAGTTTTTGAGCAGAGATAAGAAAAAAAATAATGTATACCCCTATAATGTAAAAATAATGTATACCCCTGTAAATCCCAGTTTTACTATATAAAAGCAGGATTTAAGGGGATCAAAATTATATAGGTATGTTTTCGTGATGGTTTGTTTGGGAATCTGTCAAGGAAATGAACTTAAAAGTTATTTATTTGAGCCAAGACACAGCATGTCATGTGCGTCCAGCGAAATCTCAAATCAGACTGCACATCCATGCAATCTTACTAGAGTCTTCGTAGGTTACCCTGCGAATAGACAAGGAACCAAAGCGTCTTTTTTTTCTTTGAGGTGGGGGGTGGGGGTGGAGGGTTGGGGGACAACGAAGACTCTGATTAGCTTGCGCGCATGTGCAAGTTGATCTATGTGTTCACTGTGTGCATATGCAATCTTGTAGGAAATGCTGTGCCCTAAATAAAAGAATTATGAAACTTTTTGCGATTATGACAGGACATGTTAGTATTTCTGTAGTCGTCGCTGCCGTGGAAAGTGGGGTTGTTTTAAACCTGTTTTCCTAGTTCAAAGGGATTTCATTTTTTTCTTGTTGTCAATTACCCTTATGTGGGGTCTTCGTTTCTTGGAATTATTTGCTAATCGGAGCTTTGCTTCAGTGAGTATCACAACATAAACTTGGTTGTGGTAATCCCATACTCGTCCTATCTACGAGACTAAATATGCAATCTCGTATCTTCTGTTAATAGACTGACTAAATATTATAGCGTATAATATTTAGGCTATGGACACATATTGAAGTGGCGCGTGGCAATTACTTCTATGGGCCTGTTTTGCCAAACTACAATGCGTTATTTGCACTTCATAGGTTTTTATAAATTTTGCATCTACCATCTTTGCTAAAAACCACAACATTTCTAGAACCCTGAATAGAAGTGAATGTCCTTTCTTGATAGTATGTGTTTATGGCATTGGTTTGCAGAATTATGGGTGTTATGCTAATAGCTGAGACGTGAGTTATGTGCCTTTGAATGAAACAAACAGACACCAATAAAATAAGAAAACAAAATGCTGAGGATTTATAGAAGTTTATTATTGTGCCAAATATTTATTCTGCAACTAATGGCGTTTCCCAGCTAGCATTCTACGTAAATCTACATCGGGCCGTCATCGGCCCGTCAGCTACCCTGACGGGCCGATGACGGCCCGATATAGGTTTACGTAGAATGCTGACTGGGTTGTCAGGAAGAAATATTAAGCTGTATTACAATACTATAACCAGGAGGACCATGGTCTTATATCGCTCACCTAAGGTAACAGATTTGTATACATAATATTGAAGTTTCAGACAAGTGCATTGCTTTACGTTTTTTGTATAAATTTTATGTTCAAGAGTGACATGATGATCATATACATTACCCACCTACCACAAAAATGGTGGAAGCCTATTGGGGATTAAAACGCTTTGACTCTTTGCAGTGTATAAGTATGCAGTGTAATATATATATATATATATATATATATATATATATATATATATATATATATATATATATATATATATATATATATATATATATATATATATATATATATATATATATGTTGAGAGTTAATCATTAACAGTGCAAATAATTTGTTTTGCATTGCACTGTTAATGATTAACTCTCAACATATAGTTTAACGCTTATCATTTCAGCATCCTTTCTGGATCCAGTGCTACCAAAAAGATTTTTTGTTAGATGTTATGCTCCTTTTCCCAACTTATATATATATATATATATATATATATATATATATATATATATATATATATATGCTTATAAACAAATAAGCGCGCCTCGGGGTAACTGAGGCTGAAAAAAAAATAAAGATGGGGAGGAGGCACAATTTAATCCCTTTGGAATGGGGCCTTATTTGACACAACGGCTATAATGCAAATTATCTTGTAGGTCTACTAGAATAAAGTTCACAAGATGAAGCTACACACCAAATATCAAAGGCCTGGGCTTTTTAGTTTTAAACAAGAAGATTCTTTAACTTTAGCTCCATCTGAGCCTATGTAATATAAGTGACCACTAGGGCAGTACCGTTTTGGACCCCAGAGCTATAATTTGAACATTCTACATAAAGATCCATTCATGAAGTTACATGCCAACTGAGACATGAGTTATGTTCCCTTGAATGTAGCAAACAAACACCAGAAAACATGAAAAATACTGTTTTCTGGGTTTGCAGTGACGAACTAAACGTCATTTTATGCAGTGGAACCAAAACAAGCACTAACGACGTTATTATGCGAACGTAACGTCAGTAGTTCGCACGTTTCGGCGTAATATGAGTAAAACTATAAACAAAATGAGAGATAAGTTATATGAAAAAAAAAAACAAAAAAACAACAACAAAAAACATCATTACTGTAGTAACTTGATCTTGTGTACTGTATCACGTATCACGAATGAGCTAATATCATCACGTCTCGTGTGATTTGATGATATCAGCTCACCCACTCGACGTGGTACTGTCCGCTAGATCAAGTTACTATAGTAATAATATGTATTTATGTACTCAAAAAGATATATTAATTTTATAACCTCTTTAAAGGTCAGAGTGCTATTTTATTAATCTGTCAAAAACAACGGGTTTCCTTATCCAGCTCTATTTTGCAGGTTGTCCCCGAGGTTGGGTGTACAGTTCACCGAAATGTTATAAATTTGTGGAAGATGAACCATTGATTTATGAAGAGGCAGATGCCTCTTGTTGGGTGAGTTTACCTTACCAGAGCTGGTTTCAAATACCATGTAGCGGCTGCACGATTGGACCATTAATCATAACTCATCATAATGTAGGTTATATAGTCTTGTTTCTTGGGAACAAGGGATTATCCTGGGTATATGTGTTTGTAACTCAAACATCGTTCAGTTCGGTGCTACGAGGAGTTCACATATCCACAGATTGTATTATGGTTCAAACCAATATGGCTTTGTTTCATCACAGTTTTATTTGATAATATATGTTTCACAGATGAGGTAGAGGACCCCTATGCAGACCAAAGATATATTTGTAATTTGGAATTGCATCAGAAGTGAGGCTTCGCGAGCGGAAAACTAGTTTGAGCCTCCCCCACCTCACACGGCCCTCCCCCGCCGCCGCCCCCAGTAGTTTTCATACTGACCGTTCCAAGGCTATTCATCTGTTGCAACTCTGTTTTGTTTATGCGTCTCTGATTTCATATGTGGCATTTGTGGTGTCCCTATTTATTCCTCATCTTTCCTTCCTTTGGTGCCTCGGGAGGGCTGTGGTTCGTAATTATGGCATTACTTATATTTTTGTTATCATTACGAAAAGATGCCTATTCAAATATACTGAAAATTTTACCACCAAAAACTGAAAATTTCCACATAAACATTTCTAATATTTTTTCAAGTTTCTGCTCAAAGAATAGATTGTGGGTACTCCTTAAAACCGCCACGACGATGTGATTCTAACGAGTACCAACAATTTATGTTTTTGAACAGAAATAAGAAAAAATAATGTATACCCCTGTAAAACTCAGATTAAGGGGGTCAGGCATGTAGGCATGTTTTCGTGATGGTTTTGTTTTCAAACGATTCACATTATCGAAGCATTCACCCTCCTCACAGTTGATGTTATGGCTCGTGCGCCTTCAGTCTGTATTATGCGCCGTGTAAAAAGTCTTTCCGAGCTTAACTATAATTCGCCTTTTATATAATATGTTTTGTTTTCCCCGGGATCATCAATCCGATATAAAATCGCGTTAAGCTGGAGCCGGTGCTAGGGAGTGTATGCAGACAATGTTGTCAATAGTCTGAATCAAACCGAGATTCCGATATTTGTTCTCTTATGTGTTTCTAGTTTCCAAGGGCACGGCACACTTATATATTTTATTCATCATAATTTGATTTATACCAGCACTGGTTCTTAGGAACCGATGACACTATTTTCATTTGTTTTATTTGAAAAAGAATACTGCTCAAGCCGTACTAAGAGTTATTATTTTACCTTTCACGAACTGGCTCATGCTTCAGTGGTTAACCCAGTTAAAGCTACCCACCTTACTGCGTTGGCTGGTCGGGCCAAAGAACAATTGTGGCTTACTCCTGAAATTATCTGTTTCTGACCATGCTGGTCTATGGTCGGGCTTACCGTGGTTTTGCAGTTGATTTACTTTTGCTTTGAGGTTAGTTTTATAATTAAATCGTCATAACGCTGAGAAGTAAATGTACAATGAACCCTCGTTACTGCGACAGCATTTGGTCCCAAAGATGTTGCCATAAAAAGGAATTTGCTGTGTAAATAAGTAGTTGCGGTCATGGTACCTAAGCCGTAATCCAAACTCATAAATCCATAAACGAATGACGAATCAGAATGTTCAGACCAACAGACATGGACTCCAGAATAAAGGGTGTAATCAGGCGTCCGCGGATAGTAAGCTTTACTTGGTAAGCAAGCTTCGCCCACCATGCCCATAGACTTAAACGAAGGAAATATCAGTAGAAGCATATGTCCGGGATTTGGGAAGTCTACTTATGGCGCGTCACTGGCAAAAACATCAGAAACAATTCTGAAAACTGACACATTGTAGGGATAGACCAGATCATGATGTCTCCCATAGAACTTCTTAAGTGTTGCTACCAGTTTGGTTTTTTGATACCCCTGGCTCAACAACTTTGTAGTGAGCACTTTCCCACGCTCCATGAAGTCCTGATAATTTGAACAGGTTCTGGCACAACGGATTAACTATGAAACGTAAACGCCGTATGCTGGTGCAGAAGGGATATTACTGCTCAGGAATGGAAAGTTAACAATGGGAAAATTTAAGTCATCCCGTTTGTCGTAAAGTATAGTAGTAAGCTTTCCATTGTCAATGTAGAGATAACAATCCAAGTATGAGGAGGAGGCTGCAGTCTCCGTTGTTTTCTTTATTTCAAGTTCACCTGGCTAGATGAATTCTAAATACTCTGCAAATTTTGTGTTTTTCAGAGACAATACATCATCTATATGTCTGTAGGTGAAATTGAATTGTTGTGTGAGGTGTTTCTTGCCTGCTTTGAGGAGACTTTGTACAAAAAATCCGCCTCATACGAGTATAATTACAAGTCGGCAAGTAACGGTGCACAGTTAGTACCCATCGGTATGCCGATTGTTTGCTGAAATATCCGTCCGCCGAACTCCACCAAAACATTGTCGATTAGATATTCCAGCATCTTTATGACATCTGCATCTGAGTATTTTTGTGACGCGTCAGAGTGATCCCGAATGAAGTATGTGTCTTTGTAGCCAATGACACCATACTGAAATCGACGGTTACCATTCTTTTGGAAGAAACACTGGTTGATAACTTCCTTTAATTTAGATTTCAATTTATCATGAGGAATAGTAGTGTAAAGGGTAGAGAAATCGAAGGATTTTATACTGTTGACGGAATGAGGAGATTGTGCCTTTAGGGTTTCTAAAAACTCTTTAGAGTTTCTGATAAACACCACTTCTGGCACATGCAGTGTCACAATACTTCTGAAGGCCTTCTTTAACTGCGGTTAGGATTCGTGTTAGAATGTGAGAAAGAGGCTTGGTTGAGCACTTTGCTGAACCCGCAATATATCTATGCTTGTACGTTCTTGTGAAGTTTAGGAATCCAGTACAGTTTGGAAAGGTCAATATCTTCCTCTGGGAGGGAAATTCGAAATGTCAGCATCACCGAATGGTGGTTTTGTAGAATTTCTTCCTTGGAAATAACAGTAAGATTATATGTAGGGTTTACGGCCATGCTACTCATACCAAGCTCTTCCATTAAGCAGTTTATATAGTGTGTTTTGCAAACACACACAATGTTGTTAGATGCCTTGTCGGCTGGAACAACGACAAAATGCTCATGGATATCAGCTAACTCAGCAGCAACATCTTGATCATCAAACACCGATTCATGTCGGCGAGACATGGTTCTGCTGAGTACTGAGACACGTCTGTTTACCAATGACATTACCGATTTAACCCATTCAGACAGGGTGTCAAACTCCCCGTCCTCTTTCTTGGCCCAGCGTCTTGCATACTCTTCAACAGAATCCAAAATTAATTTGGAATTCTGTTTCCAAGTAAAAGACATGGGTTCCCTATATTTAGGGCCTTAGGAAAGAATGTCCCTGAGTTTGCTAATTCTGACTATATTGAAGTTACCTGTTATGACGTGACCGGCTGGATTATAACAGAACTCCGATGCTTTACAGGAACACGCTGAGGGTTTCGAGTAATGTTCTCAGTATTTAGCCCTTGCAGCATGTTTTTATAATTGAAAATTTTAGGTGCAATGGGAGACGAATAACTGTAGGAGATGATAGGTGGGCTCTGGATTTTGAAGAAAGCTGGTATTGTTGAAGTCACTTTCTTATGGTTCAGGATATTGCTAATGTTAACGGCGTTACGACCCTTGTTTCTGAAGTCAAGTTTCAGAAAATCACGAATGGGAGTCTCTTCTGGAGAAACTGTTTGAGCAGGCTTGTACAACCTAAACTTAGCAACCAGCTTATATTCAGGAGAATTTTGAACATATGTTTTTGTATCCACCACTTTCTTCTGCAAATAATTCTAATGAATTAATATTCAAAAACATATGTAATAAAGGTCTTGTTTTGTTCTTATTTCCTCACAGAACACATGTTTTGGATAGTTTTAGAATCGCCTCACTCACTGAGGCGAATATTATAAATATACAAGCAATTGTTTCTTTAAAGTAATACATACAATATTCTTACATAATTTGTGACTAAGGTTACCACCTATCTGATGGTTTCATGACAGTCAAATTGCCATTATAATGATTTTTTGTTGATCCACTGATGAGTTAGGAATCTTTCCGCGGCCCGAACAACTATCTGTAGATGGAACTATATCAGGAGAAAGGTGAAGGATGGGCGCCCATCACAAACAGGGATATTATCACAGAAAAAAAGGGCAACTGTTTTGAACAGCAAACAAACGTAAGATGAACAGTTTCTTTTTTCTGTTGCAATAAAAAATTATCCACACGTTTTGGTCCACTACTTCTTGTATGTGCTTTATATCGAGGTATACGCAAATCAACTTTACCCTCAATTGTTGAATAATACGCACGTTTTACACATTAGATTAGTTTTACAATCATAGGGTATTATTCGTCTTTTCGTTTGCTACTTTATGGCGTTGCTTTTCTTTTTGTGAATGAACATATATATCCTGTCTTCCGGTTATACCTCTCATGCAGGCGTGTTTGTTTTAGTTAACTTCGACTCGTTCGTTCTGTTTTCGATGAATTGTTAATTTATGTCCTGACAAAAGTCAAATTTTTATAGCAACAACATCAGTAAACGTACCTTCTGACTTGCGCCAAACGAAGACTTACATCAACCTGTACATCCACGTAAGCTGATCAGAGTCTTCGTTGTCCATATGCAGAAATTTTGCACCCTTGCCTATCCAGAATGCGCCCTCTGAAGATTCCGATCAGACTGCGCGAATGTGCTACTTGATTTGAATCCACGCTGAGCGCTCATGTCCGATGGACGTTTTTTGACATTGTGGCTCATTTGTTGAGATGAAACACATGCATGTCAATAATGCAATATCACGGAAAACGTTGTTCTATTCCTATCTCGAAGTGGGCGGAGTAAAGGATGCTGCATTTGTTGTATCGAGTCAACTTATGTTTTTGATTTATCCTGTTTTTAAAAGAGCACTTAACTTGTTATTATTTTATGATCGCAGCAGATTCAAGAAGTGTTTGTGCTGATGCCTTGAAAGGTCACCCCGTTTCCGATACAGTGCCGATTTTATTTGATTTTCTAGCTGTGTTGTGACTAATGAGCACACACAACATATGCAAAAATATATTTCTGCTTAAAATCTGGTAGACGCCATTCAGCGTGTTGCCCGTTTTTCATTATTTCTCAACTACGCTCGTAAAGTTTGATATTTTATGTTTTTCGTTGTTTTCAAAAAGGATCTCTTCTTCAAAATAGTTTGTCATTATAAGAAATTAATATGCTTTGGGAGGACTAAATTGTTGTCACCATTTGTATTTGTTTAAAAAAAACATGATTGGTGTTCTTTCTTTCTTTCTTTCTTTCTTTCTTTCTTTCTTTCTTCTTCTTCTTCTTCTTCTTCTTCTTCTTCTTACTTCTTCTTCTTCTTCTTCTTCTTCTTATTTTTTTTTGTTTTCAAAGGATTTGTTTTATATGTAATTCCTTTGTGTATACGATAAAAAAAAATATACTCACTGTACCGTCGTTGCGGGGCTCATATGTTATATGGTGATTTATTATGATGATTTATCTCATATTTCGTCGTATTTGCTTATTGCAACTCCACAATGCTCGAAGAAGTCTTAATATATGAAATATGCGAACAGCTAAGACATGATCAGTATATTGCCGTGCAGTCTCAGCAGGGCTTGTTTCTAAAGTATTTAATGATAATGTAAGTGGTCATTGGCCCAGCTAGTATTCTACGGAAATCTATATATGACCGGCATCGACGTGAAATAATTCCTGTCTCGCCTATATGGTCCGATATAAATACAAGTATAGTTGAGAATCCTTTATCAGATATGCAGATATGATCAGGATTTTGGCTGCTCGCATAAACCTTGAGGAGGCTTGATTCATATAGCACAGTATATCAATCTTCATTTATGTAAACGTATGGTTTCAGAAAGACGGAGCCAAGTTACTCAGTATTAATTCCTATCAAGAACACAAGTTTGTCTCAGGCTGGCTGCAGCATAATGACATTCTACCGTAAGTATATGAAATAAAAATGTTCATGCCCTGTTATTATTCCTCTTTCAATGTTTCTAGAGTCTTTAAAGAAAGTAAGTTGAGCGTAGAAACATGGCATAAACGCATCTTACTTTACAATGTGCAGACACATTAGCTGAAGCAAAATACCTTATAACAACTTATCCCCTCCAATTACATACTTACCTTGTGTGATTAGCGAAAACGCCAGCCTGCATATTTGTGCAATCGTATCAGATCCTACATAGTTCACTAATAAAATATTCACAGTCTAAACATTATGTTAGCGAACATTGTGTACTCAAATGCGCAGTATGACCTGAGTGAATAGTGATCGCATACGCCATAATAGTGGTCGCAAACGCCATAAGGTCGTTTTCTGTTTGGAGAATATTAGTACTACTGTGAGGATAATAGGGTGCCTAGTGTTAGTGTCGCACAGTTAATTGTACCTTGAATGCAACCATTCATCAGCTGTGAAGATGTGAGAAAGCAAAGCAAAATCGTCAGAACCAGACAGTTTAAATAACATTTCAAGCCTTATTGACTGTGAATAATGAGTAAAAGTAAAAGTATCTCTATTGTTCTGGTAATTTGGCCTGCAGAGTGCCATTTTCTCAAAATATCTAGGCGAAATTCTTAAGTCCTTAATAGTCCTCGACACATCATGCACGGCTCGCATATGCCACCTGAAAGATTTGAAAAAAAAAATGTGCTTACTATGGTCATTATGCGCATCCACTCAACGCAACTATAAATTGAAACCGGGACTCCGATTTTTGGTCTTTAGTGTGGTTGGTGTTTCAAACGGCACACTTAATAGATTTTATTTATTCCATGGATAAATAGGCTGAATGAATCAAGTCTCAATAATTCTAACTCAGCCGTGGTTCAACTATTGGTTTTCATTTACTCTGGCATACAGTGGAATTAGCCATGAGTACTCGTCTTTGTTTATTATAGTGATTAATTTGATTTTTATGTTTTCGCTTTGATGCATTGACTGAGTTGGGAGCCTTTATGCGAACCGCATTTTTTATGTATTTCTGCATTAAGAGTAGCATCGGGACCCAGAGTGAAGTTAGCTAGCTGTAAAAGTGCTTTAAACCCCACGGTGGTTTAAAGGTTTATTGGCAGTAAGTAAGTAAACCTGGAAAGTCATTCGTGAACTTAATATAAAGCCCCTTGTGCTTTATTTAGCTTGTGAGTGATGCGCACGCGTTTAAACATGGTCAAATCCAGAGACAAAATTCATTCCATATTATTAAATTAATGTTGATAGACCATCGGTATGGATGACGTCGGGAAACTACGCCAATGGGGAAGTGCTGTGGGAAGCAGATAATATATTCCATACGGGTGAGACGTTCTGGGCGATGCAAATCTGGCCGGAGACAGAAGGAAGAATTGCCTATACATACGGTGGAGGTAACGTAACAACTCGTTGAAATAAATTCATAACTCTACCATGTCACAGCAGCACAATTCCTACGACATATTTGAACTTAACAGCAGGTTTTCAATGATAGTAGAAAATGAAGATGCAAACGTTTCCTCTGCAGAGAAATAAAACACACGGTACTATTTCATGTACGTGTACTTACTGGTCTTTAATACACTTTGAAGAGAGGCAATTCTGTCAAAATGGTTTGCCTACCCTCTAAAAAGGTATTTACTCTAAAACGCATATTGTCCCCCACCGCCCCCCCCCCCAACCTCCCCCACCCCCACCTTAGAAGCAAATTATTTCCTTTCAGAGTAGAACTGTCATCAGAAGCGGCTTTATGTGCAGATTAACAAATAGGCTGTCATATATGTTGCCTCCTATATCAATAGATGCCGGAAAATCTACCAAGACTAATCGTTTACTTTAAAGTCTAGACTTGATTATGCATCTGAAGGCGGGTAGATAAGGCACTCTGCTTTTCGGGACACTATACCGTGGTTTTAGTTGGATCGCGCCATAAGAAAAGGTCTTTTAGGGGCAATCAAGTTTAAGAACAGCAAGGAAGTGGAATAATCAGATAAGTCACTTTCATTTATTATTAAATTGATGTATTCTGTGGTAACAAATAATCCTGTAAACTGACAGCATTGATCAAACTGCGTTACACGAAACCTGTCCTGAGTCTTCGCTGTCCGCATATGCCATGGACAAATTTTCAGATGGCGCTGCATATGTATATAATCCCAAAGCCATTATTTGTCAAGTGAACTACGTTTATTCTTTTATAATAATACTTCTCATTAACAGCAGGTTAACATAACATTTTAACCTTATATATAGGCAACTCTCGTTTTCTCGAAGTCCAAGGAATTCTCTGAAATACTTCAATATATCTCCACAAAACAGCTTAAGTTCGAGATATATGGAAAATACTGTGGAAAACAGGAGAAATGGCTCCGGAGCAATTACTTTTCTTTTCCACAATATTTTATAACCTGATGTTAGATTTCAATGTTATTACAGGGACCAGATGTTCACTTGGAGATAAGCGGTTATTCGAGATAAGCGAAATCGATATAACGAGAGTCGACTGTACCTTTAAACCATATATCTGGATAAGCCAATGTTTCAACCAAAAGTATTGACATATATATATATATATCTTGGGTATTCATTATAGTCACCTCACAGAGACGCTGCTAGGTGCTAGTGAATACCAATAGCTTACGTGTTTGTAGTGAAATAAGAATATAGTTATTTAACTTTGCAAGATACCGTTGTAAATAAATCGGTACGGTTATTTCAGCTGCCACCAAAGGTAAGTACTTTACGCTTAGCTAATGTTTAATGTTTCCTATAGACAGAGATGAGTGCTAAGCTGTATCTCGTTCCTTTCTTGGATGTTTGAATTATAAAGGTGAAGCTGGTAAATCATTGCTTTGTGTATTTGGTAAATACAGTAACTCGATAGTTACTAAAAAGGGAAGATCAGTCTCTTTTATCTTTCCATCAACAAAGAGTCTTGTGTATTTCCCCTTTTTCTCGCAATACATTACCGTATTTACCCTATGTATTTGTCCATCAGGTATATGCAAACATTGTAAAAATGATCAAGTCCTACACTATTACAGGAAGTGTATATTTATGGGCGTATTTTAGGTCGCAATGTACACTAAACGTCTAATACTTCTAGATAAATAGTGCATCTTTATGAACCATCTGTGCTTTTAAAAGGTAGAGAGAAACCTTATGTTAAATTTTCATCATAGTCCTGTACTTAGATGCAGAAATAGTCAAAGCTTGTAGAAAACTAAATCGAACGCTTTGCTTATTACAAAATATAGTTTTTCGCCTTCATCTTAGTTTAAAAGCTTTTGAAAACTGATAATAGAAAATCATTATGCATAATTTCACTTACTCGTAGTGTTACGGGGAAACATATGCTGTACATTTCTTAAAGCTGTAACGTAATAATCAATAAGACTAACCAAGAGTAATTGTATTGTTGTAAATAAAATAGTAGGCGAGGCGCGTATCAGCAAACACAATTTTTGTCAACTAAATTACATTCTTATATATTTTTCAGAAATATCATTTTTATGAATTGCAATTTTATGAAATCTCGACAATTTTTACTTTTGAAAAGATAAGATAAAAAGGTAAAAATGCATGTCAACTAATATATTCATCTATTAGTAGTATTAGTTATTCAGCAATATAGCCGTCTGTGTCAGTTTTAGATTGTTGCTATATACTCTTCTCTGGAGAACTGGAGGTCTCCAGCATCTGTTTTGAAACACTGATGAGCTTTAGCTTGCCGTATATGACTAATAACTTCGTTTCAGTTTCTACTATACTGTAATAGCTGCACAATGATCGTGCACTTTGAACCATTATCTTCTGTTTTATATTTGTCATTCTTAATGTTTAAAGTTATCCTATTTGGTTCTTTTGGCTAAAAATGACACCTTTCGTTCGAATATGGTATGTTTAAAGCACCCTCAAATATATTGTTTCAGTCATTCTAAAATGATACTTTGATATGATATTCATAAAAATATACTCATAAAATATCAAAAGTTAAATACACGGTTGTATAGTTATACTAATATGAAATAGTCTTGTGAAATGTTAGAATGTTGTATGTATTAAGATCACAAGAGAAACTGACGTTCAGACTACTTAATTTAATCTCAAATTCCGACTGGAGACCAGGAGGTCGCGGGTTCAACCCCCCGCCGAGGTCGGCATCATTCTTTCGTGGAGATTGATCATGAAATATTTTCTACGGTCATTCCCTCCCTTCCGCTGATTCAAGAAGGGCAGTTGTCAGTTTCTGGTGAAAGAATGTGCACAATACTGGTAAACCGCTTAGAGGACTAAGCCTGCCCAGTAAACGTGTGATTAGGTAAACTTACCGCGCTCGACATGATCCCATTGGGTTGACTGGGCCGTAAAGCCTTAACACAGACAAATCAAATTCATCACTAGCTTATATTGCTTTTTTACTAATTTCATTATTGTGAAAATGATTTTGTTTTTACTTCTTGTGTTTCTCGTAATTTGATCCTTGCCTGTAATGGATATAAACATAAACGAGCTGTTTGTTTTCCAAGATAATATATCCGTCGAGTTTCTTTCTCATATAAACAGTTATTGATAAGTGAAATATTTACCAATATATTACCGTATATTTCTAACAAAATCTACAAAATATGCCTGGTGGACACTATAGACCCAGTCCTGACTCTTTAGGAGCAGTGTCGTAAGGATTTGTAGTTTGTCCCAACAACCGGTGGTTTTCAGAACACTTACTAAATACTCTAATGGATAAATTCCAATATAAGGATGAAGTGAGTAAGCTAGTAGGTTAAGGTGTCAAAGTATATAAGGTAGTGAAATATTCAGGACTGAACAGTGTTTATTACCATTTCACCCATTTGAAATTATCACGCAGAAGCTCGATAAAAGAAAGATACAGATGTGTGTTATTTTTCAAGGTAAAAAAAAAATTAGTGGAGCATACCAGAGCGGAAACTATACAGGAATGTCTTACGTATGTCAAATGGGAGATCTAGCTAACACTCGTTATGACGTTTAAATGTTACGAGAAAAATTCGCAATTGTTCGTTCTAGGTACTCTCTATAACTTTTATGGGTGGAAAAATGTATCGGCCAGTATACCATACAACTACATCTGTGAGATATTGCAAACAGACGCCAAACAAATCGATTTACAACGAAGAGGACAAGGTAAACACATTTGAGATTGGTTGGGTCAAGAAAGAATGAATTGTGTATTTAGCAGGTATACATTCTGTCTGTCTGTCTGGTGTGCACATTTTTTACTTATCCGGTGTCAACGTAGACTGGATCAACACAAATGTTGTGACTGCATTACAGTTCTAGATAAACTTGTTCAGAATTCTGAGCCAGCTGGATCATGTCTAATAGTGCAATTCTGGCATTCTAACGGCGTCTTTGTGAGATCTCTCAAAACGTTATTTGTTATAATGACGCTTTATTCAGAATATGTAAAAAAGTTAAGATAAAAGTCCAGGGAGTGCCGCAATCACAAACCGCAGCCCTTCCCAGACATTAAGAGGAAGAGGAAACCGACAAATCCAAACAAGCACAAATCGATCAAACATACGAAAAGTACTAAGATTAGCTCTCTCTTCCCCAAGCGAGGTAATCGCAATCTAAAAGGACTGAAAAATACAAGAACAAAATGGCACAAGGTAAGACATACAACAAATCGCCTCACAGAATAAACCACAAAGCATCAAAGAGTAAAACCAACACCGGGATTACCGCCTTAGAACGGTCAGTAGAGCAAACCACCGGGGGGTTTAAAGCACTTTTACAGCTAGCCAACTTCACCCTGGGTCCCGATGCTACTCTTAGTACAGAAATACATAAAAGTTCGGATCGCATAAAGGCTCCCAACTCAGTCCATGCATCAAAGCGAAAACATAAAAATAAAATTAATCACTATAATAAACAAAGACGAGTACTCATGGCTAATTCTACTGTAAATTTGCGTAACTGATTTTGCTAATTAGTGTACAAAGCATATATGGGAAAATGCCACAAGAGTATTATTTTACCATACAAAATTGCATCAAATGAGTGTTCGGCCATCAATTTAATTTGATGTAAGCCCGGAAATTCAACAAAAATATCCGACATTGGCCGTCATAAGAATCTTTCAATGATAATTGTTTCATTTTAAAAAAGTAACATCGTCAAGGAAATAACTACTTGTGAACACCTACAAAACAAGAGCGCTCAGCAGCCGGGAGCCAGGCCAGTCACGAGAAAAGCAAATGGCATTTCCCATACCAATTAAAGACACCATAACAGTCATGCAAGGATGAGTCGAATCCGAGAAAGAAATTCATCCGCACCATGCGGAGGTGAATTCAAAAGCACAGTACTTTTCCTTATCACTTTTTGCAAACTAGTCTAAGCCTTATGATATAATTATGCCGTACTCAATCTTGTGATCATATAATATACGTGTGGTATATGTACAATGAATTTTTTAAATATATTTTAGATTATGGATATGGTTTGATAGATCCTAAAGATATCCCGAGAGGCCCATACCTTTTAACACAGCCTGAAAATATTATTGTAAGTAATGTAATATGAACTGTGTGAACATAAAGCAAACAAAACTTTTAACGAATCAGGATTCTAACGTCATCCCGAATATTTCAGTCAATATGGAGGAGTGCGAATACGATAAACACTCTGTTTAGGAAAACTAGTGCAAAAATTGAATAAAAATGTAAAACCGCTTCTTTTCATGCCATCAGTCTAATAGCGATCTCTGTATCTATCGCAGAACCGTTTTTCATATTGATCTATTTGATCTGTCTAAAATGATATTACGGTAAATTTCGCTTCTAAGACCACATCTGGGACTGATAAAAAGTGGTCTTATGAGTTGTGTGATCTTAAAATTGGCTATAGAATGAAATGAAAAATGAAAGAAACCCAGGACTTTCAAAAACTGCTATTAAAAGCGTAGTGGTCTTAATTTAGCGGAAGTATACTGTATCACAAACTGATGATTGTTTTCTAACCAATACATAGCTGGGAATTTCCATTTTTGCATTGGAGGAGTAGCTTTAAGTTAGCACATAATAATTGGCCCTATACATATACCGAATCCATCATTGATCAACTTAAAATATTTGATTTCTCATAACATAATTGTATTGTTATATATTTACTTCCATTATCGCGTTTCTGAAAATATGTCTCTAAAATAGTGCTCGGCTAAAACGTTGGAGTATGGAAGCCAAATGTTGCTCGTTTTTAAGCTTTTTGACATTGTTATCAAGGGGTATAAGAACTGATGGAGCACCTTACAGTAACACGAGAAACGTGAGGAATTGTACCTTCTGGCTCACATGGTCTTATTAGTTGTGTGATCTTAAAAATTGTTATAGAATAAAATGATAAATGAAAGAAACCAAGAGCTTTCAAAACCTGCTTTTAAAAGCGTAGTGGTCTTAATTTAGCGGAAGTATACTGTATCACAAACTGATGATTGGTTTCTAACCATTACATAGCTGGAAATTTCTATTTTTGCTTTGGAGGAGTAGCTTTAAGTTAGCACATAATAATTGGCCCTATACATATACCGAATCCATCATTGATTAACCTAAAATGTTTGATTTCTCATAATATAATTGTATTGTTATATATTAACTTCCATTATCGCGTTTCTGAAAATATGTCTCTAAAATAGTGCTACAGTTAAAACTTTGGACTATGGAAGCCAAATGTTGCTCGTTTTTAAGCTTTTTGACATTGTTATCAAGGGGTACAACCACTGCCGGAGCACCTTACAGTAACATGAGAAACGTGAGAAATCGTATCTTCTGGCATGTGAGCATAGAACTTGTTTACCATAGTCATTTCTAGTTATACATTGCAGCGCTCAATACGCACATTGCGTATGTGTGTACGAAAACACATTTGCAATAGAGATCATCGAAGATAATTATTAATGGTTTGTTTTTTCAAAGAACAAGTTTGCTGCCTCTGGGAAACATTCCTGCTTCTAAGTGTAGCTCTATTTTGGAAGCGATACCAGCTATATTTATTTTAGATTTTACCCGATGTGCTTAAATTTAATTTTATTCTTGGTACGCCATCGGTTAAAAACTAGTTCAGAAGTAGCACAAAACTGAATTTCTTATATCACAGGTTGTTAAAGGAGAATTGTCCGTATACTTAGAATGTACATCTGGTGGCAATCCGTACCCTACATTTACCTGGTGGAAAACCCTCAGCGGCAACGTATCGGTTACTTCAGAAATGGATGGCAGATATACAATGAGCGGTGGAAGATTCACGATAGAAGATCCTGCCGAGAAAGATATTGCCTATTACAGATGTAAGGCCACGAATGAATTTGGAACTGTTCTTAGTCGATTTGCACAGATTCAGTTTGGTTGTAAGTATTAATGTAGTTTTGAAAAGAACATACCCTACTTACATTGTACATAAATCTATAGCGGGCCGTTATCAGCCCATCAGGGTAGCTGACGGGCCGATAACGGTGCGCTATAGATTTATGTAGAATGCTTACTGGATCACGTTCTTCTGACATGTGCACCCAGTGAAGTCTGATTAGAGTCATCGATATTTGTATGAATAAACGTTGCTTCCTAGGCTATCAAAAATGTGCCGAGTGAAGATTATGATCCAACTGCACAAATGCGCTGAGCGTAAAAGTCCGAAAGCATGTTTACTGACGTTCCGGCTTATACTGTGATACGCTTAGCTGTATAAAACATAAGTAAGGCGACTGTATTCATTTGGTAATTTTCTGTCATTTTTTTGACAAGGTGGACAATTTTTGTGACGTCATCTTTGCTTCCATGTGCATTATGACTCTTCTGAAAAGAAGGGTTCTTTACAAAGGAGGAATTTGCAAAAATGATATTAACCACAGTCGTAGTAAAATTGTCACTTTAGAAACAAAATATCGCTGGACATTTAAGTCAGTTATATAACAGATGTAAGTGAAGATACCCAGGGAATGCAACAAACACGAAGCATGCTCCCCTTGTGACGTTTTGGCTAGTAAACATTTATTAAAGCATGCGATCACACGTTTAATTCAAATGTTTGAAGTGAACGCTTTGATCGTAACAAAATGGTATATTCAATATGACAGCCCATATTACTGCTGGGTAAGACGGACCCTTACCTCCTGGTGCAACTACAGTAAAACTTCCAGATGTTTACGGTAGCTCAAAGAAGCAAGAACAACTATTTAAGATTTGTATTAATTTTATCATGAAAATGTATGCTGTGTGTACACTTTTGAATCGCCTCATCAAGGCAATTCATACGAACACACACAATGAACAAGTTCTGTATCGGAGATTAAAAAAAATACCTACCCTCTCCATTTGACACCTGATTTGGTTCTATGATTAAACCTCAGTGACTCTACAAACTTTTCTAGAACAAATTTATATAGTTCAAAGGATGTCCGAGCCACTTAATTTTGATTGTAATTTTATGTATGTTGCAGTCTTGGGAGAGTTTCCACCAGTAGAACCGACTGATGTTCGGGCAAAAGCCTTCCGAGGGATACGAGTGGATTGTAATACGCCGTCGTACTACCCTGGTAAGTTAAGTACTTATGCGTATAACCGCATTTTATCACTGCAACACTGCTTTAATTTCTTGTACGGCATTCAATATACATATTTTGTTCTGGATACTTTGAATTTCTTCATCTCAAATAAAAACTGGGGTTACAGTGTTTTATTTTTGTTTGTTTGTTTTTGGTAATGTCGCGTTAACTCTTTCTTAAACGTACGTACATTACAAGGAGTATATTAAATTTAGCTAGGATTATTATTCCACAATGCAGAGTTCCAGAATGTTTGACTCTTTCTGTTTTTATGTTATTATTTGCTCTGATATCTCAATGTGTTATTGCCTCGGAAGGGGAAGGCTATATTTCTTGATTGTGGGATTGCCTGTGTATCTATATTCTGATATGTTTGAAATCAGACTAGAAAATCATCTGGGCCCAGTTGTTCAAAACTAACGATGTCGTTAGTTAACGTATCGTTAAAACTTGGATCATATAGCATATACACATATATTTTTGCTGAAAAATATGTGAGTAGATTTTCATTTGGTGAACATATTACCTTTACATGGGACGTTGTAAACAATATGGGGTCAGTCACTTCCAAGGTATAAGGAAGGGTACCCAAAACAACGTTGCATTCACGAAGCAAGGCCTTCCCGAGACACCGCATGAGGAACAAAAAGGAAACAAACAATGGAGACGAAACAAACACGATATAATTTATGTAACAACCGACGAACTAACTAAGGAGAATTGAAACAGAGAACGGTCAATGGAAAAAAAACGTACTGCGGGGCGTAAGCTAGTTTTAAACGCGCGAAACCTCGTCCTTAATTCTGATGCATCGCCTGATTACAAATAAATATTCAGTCCGCACAGGGGTCCTCGAACACACTGAAGATTCTTAAACATAACGTAACCATTCACACCCTGTCTTGGTTTCGACTTTACAAACGGATTGCTAAGGCAATAACTTAGTGTTTAGCTTTTGAAAATTAAACAAAAATATATAGGCTCAAAAATATTTTTCAGAAATGTATATACTATATAAGGAAACATAATTAGTAGTTTCTGTTTAATGTTGCATCTTTTTTAAGAGGATGTGGGCCTACGTATGTAAATACTGTAAGTGCAGGTTGCTAGAATTACGTCTGTTATATACAAAATGCCCAACAGCAATTTTATGTGTATTCGACCAACTCAATCATATGGCCAATTGTCGATGTGTCTAATAACTACTGAATGTCAAATAGTGTAGTCCCTGATCACACGCCGCGTTTTGCCTGCATCCGATCTGGTTTTGGCGCAGTTTGCCAGGTCTGTCTGTCCAAATACTAAGTATACATATATTATACACGTTCTTTTTTTTCACAGATGTGAGATACGAATGGTCAAAATTTGGAACAGCGGCCTGGTTGTTTCCCGGTGGTTCATATACGTTCGTCTCGCAAGCTGGATACATGTACTTCTCAGAAGTACAACCCACTGACCAGAAAGAGTATTTCTGCTTCGTTACCTTAGCCACTCCTAAAAATTACAAGATGAACACAAAACAGCCGCCTATGGTAATCAATAAAGGAATATGGCTAATCATTATCGATCAAAGTGAGTACAGTATTAACAACAATAATAATAATAATAATAATAATAACGGGGAGCAATTACATACATATAGCACATACAAACAGCACTGGTTGATTTCTTTGTTGTGTAGTTGTTCTTTGAATTACACATATTTGTTTTCATAGTAAAGAGAAAATAACAGCACACACTGCCTCTTCTCTGATCCAGGCGTGTTCTCCCTTTTCGAAAAGTGAGGCAAAACTGTCCACTTAGAAAACACTCACAAGGGGTGCTATCTATTTACAGTAAATTCGCAAGTGCTGCATTTAAGTTTCAGTTTCGTACAGTTTGAGTATAATTACTGTAAAGAGACTAGACAGACTTTGGTGGAGTTTTCACCATGTTACAAGCGCGACAACTTTTCTGATTCCTGTTTGTCTTGCTGCGCACCAATTCCCTTCTGAAAATCATTGTAGATTATAGTGAGCATAATATTGACAACAACAAAAACAATAACAACAACAACAACAACAAGCAGCTCACACTGCTTCTTCTCTGGTTGATTTGTCAACATGTTAAAAGCGGTACAACTTTTCTGATTTCCTGTTTGCCTTGCTGCAGACCAATTCCCTTCTGAATATGAATCTACTCTACAGGAGTCTTTTACCAAAACAGGAAATTATTTCTTTTTAGAATAAATCGCTTTTCCAAGATGCGCACAATCAATTTTGCGAGCGTTACCGCGCTCTAAAGTGTATCCTTGTCCCCAAATTTGTGTTTTCAGACGATGCTACGTGGTTCGGACCAGAAATAAAGACTCACGCCTTTCCTTCACCTGCACTGTGGGGACATACATTGCGACTCGAATGTATAGCATATGGAACGTAAGTGGACTTAAGGAAATTGGATACACATGGTAGAGTTTCTACTAGTGTTGACACTGATGATCGATCATCAGTCACGTTTGCCTCTTGTTACTGATGATTGGAGAAACTTCTCTTTTTAGAAACATATTTTTCCTACTTTTTATAGACAAGTTATAAAGAAATGAAATTCAAAGCTCTCAAATTCGATCGTTCTAGATTTGTAGTCATTAAAACTGAAGAAATTTGACAAAATAGCCTTAAATAATAAATCAGAAAGCACTGACATTTTTTTTTATTTTTCCATGAAAACATATGTTGTGGATACTCATTAGAAGCGCCTTGCAAAGGCGCTTCAAATTAGTATCCACAACGTATGTGTTCATGGAGAAATAAGCAAAAATACTATCTGGATACCCCTCTTATTAATCTGGAGCTATGAATAAGAGCCTGGAAGAGGACTGAATTAAGAATGAATATATTTTTTAGAAGTCAATTATCAATCGATGGTCAGTCGGTTTTATAAAACTGATGATCGACTATGAAGTTCTGGCCAATTCAAACACTAGTTCCTACCATATTTTACAAAGAGTATATTAATTATATATATAATTGTTAAATCACTAAAAATCTGTGTTTCACTTTATAATATAATGAAAGAAAGGAAAAGCTTTTACATACTACGTATATTAAGATATACTTTAACAGTATATGCTAATGATAAAATGACGAAATACCTTAGATTAAAAAAAAAAAAAAAAAAAAAAAAGAAAACAAACAAACAAACGTTTCTGAAAAGTCGCCGTAAATGTATACCAATGCTCCACTATGATAAACAGTGAAAATAAATGTAAAGTAAAATGTATACCCTTATTGTCACTATTGATTATAGTGAAACATTGGTGACTATCTTATTTAGAGATCTGAGCCTGATTTGTTGAAGTTATGGCGGAATTACCACTATAAGAGCAAAAAAAAAAAAGCAAAAACAAACATATAGTCATATAGTCTCTTGTGTCTATCCTACCACAATCGAATATACCTTTAGTTATGTTTATAACTAGGTTAACAAATAACCTCTGTAGACTTACTTTGATGTGTTATCAGCGATCTTCATGAACTTGATGGTGTATTTAACCATAGCCAACTCATCCGGCAGATTGGGATAGTGTAGTAAAATGAATCTCCAAGTGTCTCAACACGGTGTTTCTTTTGATTCTTCATCTTTGATTCTTTATTGGCTTTACCTGTGCTTTATTTGTTGTCCATAATGTATCATGGATAAGGTAGAAGACCGAAAAAATACATGTTTGATTTTTGTACCACTATGGAATCTAAGGCCGAGGGTTGCGATCCGTAAAGCTACATTTGATCCCACAGTAATTTATTACTGACAGTTCCAAGGCAGTATTATCCTTGTGATACTTTTGGTAAATGTTTCAGTGTTTCGCTTACAAAATGTTTTCTTTTAACAATTATGTAAGTTTGAGATATCCTCGTACTCAGTTAAAATTTGGTAACAGAATTGTCATCTGTTTGGGAAAGGGTTACCAACTGTATTTGCCATCTGTTCTTTCTCTGACTTTTCAATTATATGTGTCTGTCTTTCCTTTGGTGCTGGGGTGGGGGCTTGATTTGGATCTGATTTTATCAGTTTCTGAGTTCCGGTGTTAGTCTTACTCTTTGTTGCTTCGTGGTTTATTCTACGAGGCGTTTTATTTTATGTCTTACCTTGTGTTAGTTTGTTCTTGTGTTTTTCAGTCCTTTTAGCATTACGATTACGTCGCTTGGGGAAGAGAGAGCTAATCTTAGGGCTTTTTGTACGTTTGTTTGATTTGCGCTGGTTTGGATTTGTTTGTTTCCTCTTCCTCTTGGTGTCTGGGAAGGGCTGCGGTTCGTAATTGTGGCACTTTCTCTTACCATTCTTTTCACTAATCTACCTTTTTCACGTTGTAGGACAAGTATGGTCAGTGAAGGGCTATTTTTTATCGAATAGGAATGTAATGCTCGTAGAAATGACTTGTACTTTACCACATATTATGTTTGTTGTCATAGGCTGCCAGTTAGCTATAAATGGAAAAGAAAAGATGGTCGCCCGTTTGTTAAAGGCACGAAGATAATTGACAGGAGTAGGGTGTTATTGGTCCCTGACGCTCCCTTAAGCGCGGAGGGTGAATATGTCTGTTCTGTTACTTGCCGAAATGGTGTGGGACAAAAAACCTTTACTGTCGTTATGGAAGGTATAGCTTTATAATGTTTTGTAGCTCCACATGGTACATATGTTCCCTATATGTTCAAACAATTTGTCTCTTTATCATACTTGTCCCAAGCTTTGTACAATATTGTTTTTCCACAGGTTCATTTGTCCAAATACTGCTGGATGAGTGGCTAGCTGTATAGACCGCTCTGCGGCGTCTAATATGTTGGTTTACATTTGTGCAGGTGTGTCTGAATATTTTTGGATTAATACGGTTTCTTCTGAGTTTATAAACAATTCTGACGAGACAATATAGTTTTGAAGATATAATATTCGCAATATCTATCTTTTTTGTTTCAAATCTTTTGAGTCTGGTCGCATAATTTTCTATAATTTTATTTTGATTTGTAGAGCCCTAAAAGCTTTACCGGAACGAATTTATTTTCAAAGTCAGAATTTGACCAATCATAAATAATTATGGAGAATTGAAACATTTTCCGAGGAGACAATTCCGTCAAAGTTATTTTGTCCTCTTCCACAAAGTGGTCTGCTTTATAAAGAAGGCATTTGTATCCTTAAGTTCGTTTATTATAGAACATAATCCCGTCCAGACAGGGCTTGGCGCGCGCAATGTGGCAAACAGAAAGTCACAAAAACTGTTAAATAATGCGCAAGTGGCAAACCAATTCTACAAGTTGTATTGAGCCCTTTTGTTTTCGTAAATAAAATGGTCCGGCTGAACATTTAAAATGGAACATGTATGACAGTTTGAAAAAAAAAAAAAAAAAAAAACAATAACAAAAAACAAATGGCGGTAGTTTGAATTCCAGATCAAAAGTTATGCCGTATTGTCGTATATGAAAATCACACTGTCAAAATATTTTCTTGTAAAGCGAACTACGCAATCAACCAAAACGAGGTCCGTTTCGAAGCAGCCGCCAGTAAAGTGACGCAGCACAAATGGTACATTTTCTCCAATATACCCATGCTGTTAACCAAGACTAATGAGTCTGGTCCAAAAACATGACACCTTAGCAGTTTCAAGTTTTATAAGTGTATTGAATGTTATGTTCTCAAAAGTCTGTCTTTTCAAAATATATCAACGTGTCGATATTCGTTAGGAAAGCTTAATGATATATTTAGACATATAGGTGTGTGGCCAAGTTTTCGTTTCAATGTAATAAATATGTGAAAAAGAAAAAGCTTTCTAAACAAACAACTAAATATTGCCAAATACATAAAGCTACATATAGGGCAAAGGATATGCTACAATCACAGATCGTAGTCTACCGCCTATATCGATAGGAAGAGCTAACGAACAGGAACATTCACAGCAAGTACAGATTGCTGTATGTAAATGCCGTGTCGGCAAGTGAATAGCGTCTTCTCCAAGTAAGATGGCCACAAAATTAGAGACAAAAAAAAAAAACAAACAAAAAAAAACAACAAAAGAGCTAGGCACCAGATAGGATTAAACAAATATAACTCTGCAGCAAGAGACCACAACGTAATACAAAAAGTGCACAATGTCATAAGAGCAATAGTAGAATGGTCGATGGTCTAGAAACCACCTTGGCGTGGCAGCACTTCATTAAGGTTCATAGGATCGTAAATATCAACCCTAGGTTCTAACATTATTTGAATTACACAGGGTCGTTCTAATCTGACTCTTTCAGCCGAACCATATTTCCCATATGGAATTGGGGACATGTTTGTCGATCCGGGTCAGTCTGTTAAATGGCGTTGCAAGGCTGTTGCCCGGCCCAGGGCCTCATATGTATGGTACAAAAATGGTGAAGTACTACATTCGATACCTGGTGAAATTGACGTCACAGGCAATCTTCTCTACTTCAAGAGTGTTAATAAGGACAGAGACGAAGGGATGTATCAGTGTTCAGCAACGAATATCCACGGCACCACGTTTAGTACGGGACGCCTTAAAGTTTTATGTAGGTTCTACATACATGTACGTAGATTTGTAAGCGGGTCAGTTTAAGGGGAATAGAAATGATGTCAAAATTAGATCGACCTCCCTTTTGAAAAACGATCTGACCTAAATTAGCAGAATGTGCTTTTCTTTTGGACACATTATTTTCATTTTGAAAATATCCCTATTCAGAAAGCGGTTGGTGTGCAGGAAACTATCCGGAGGTGCCATATGTTATCTTCCTCATCAAATGGCGGAATTTTAATTTCATAAAGTATATTCAGTCCATTTGAATGGTACCTAGCATCTATTCGAACAGTCAAAATTCCGATCAGCATGCCGATTGTTGCCGTCTATCTGCGGTTTACTTATCGTCAGTTATTTCGAAAATATATGTATAGACAAGTTTACTATTGAACAGCCTTAAAATCTAAATTATCAGACGGTGTTGAGGCAGACTAATCTGACCCGTTTACGCCCTTGTCATACTGTTACGATATTTTAGGCGACATACGGCTAGATGAAACTCGCCGATACTCGATGCGTGTTTTAGCAGATGGTTTAGTCAAAATATTTGTACAGGTGTCTCTTCGACAAATTTGACCAGACCATACGAGACTCTTGAAATTTCGTATGGGTCTATATGACATTCCTTCGGAACTCTTTCGACAATTCGTCGACTCTACTACGATATGTCACGGGCTTATAGGAGTTTTGTTCGATAACAATTATCTCGAGCAATTTTCTATGGTCCCAAAGATGTTCGAGCCATTGAAGTTCGACTGTAGTTTCAAATTGTCCTAGACTTACCGACAATAAGCCTGATATGAAGACGTACCTTCGACTTTGGACGAAATGCGGCGGCATCTCTTTCACATTTCCTCAACATGCGGCGAGTTACCAACACGCCGAATATCATGGCATAACGTGACAGTGTGGCAGGGACTTAATTTTCGAGCATTTTAATTGCGGCGAGGTGAATGAATGCAAATAGCTACAAAAAATACAGAATAAATAATATGATTCTACAATACTCCTTTATGTGTAAAAAAATGGATAATGACAGACGTCAATCGATTGTTTACTTACCCAACGCCTTTGGACACAACAGCTCTTACCATACTTGACCTTAAAAATTGGTCAAGACTATTTTACTACCTGTCGATGTGGCAAGATTTGCTGGATGAGTGGCAAACTGTGTAGACACTTTCCTGACGCCACATTCAATGGCGTCTCATCTGTCTACATCATTTACTCAGGTATGTCTGTCCTAATACGTTATGTTCCTGTTTTTAGCTTTTAAGCCAAACTTTGAGCGACATCCAATGCCATCAAGCACCCTTGCTCCAGTTGGAGGTGAGATAATTATACCCTGTATGGTAGAGGCAGCACCAGTACCGCAGGTGAGTTTTGTGGTCAATTTATTTTGTCGGCTGAGTTATCGTGTAGTCAGTGTAGTGTTGATTTTTTTTCTCATTACGAAAACACGCCTATTCAAATATATTGAAAATTTTACCATAAAAAAAAATGAATGTTTTCAGATAAAAAATCTGCTATTTTTCATAATGGCGAGGCGGTTCTAACGAGTACCCACAATATATGTTTTGAGCAGAAATAAGGAAAATAATGTCTACCCCTGTAAACCCCAGTTTTACTATATAAAAGTGGGGTTTAAGGGGGTCAAAATTTTATAGGCGTGTTTTCGTGATGTGGTCCTATGTGCTCATTTGGCTCATTGTGGTATTTTTGAAAAAACATATAAGTGGGTCAATGATGAGAACTCATTGGCGGAAACTTGCTTATGTGGTCCAGAAAATATGATACTTCGGCTGTTTTCAGCTTTGTGAGTGTGTTCATTACTCTCGAATGTCATTCCTTTTAAAATCTATTTTTATGTGTTCCAGACATTTGATGTCTTTTCCTTGTGTTTTTATGCCTTTTGTAGCTTTGTGATTACTCATTACGAAAACATGCCTTTTCAAATATATTGAAAATTTTAGAACCAAAAAAGAAAAATTTCAGATAAAAAAAGAAAAATGATATTTTTCTTAATTTTTCTCAAAACATAGATTGTGGGTTCTCGTTAGAACCGCCTCGCCGAGGCTGTTCTAACGAGTACCCACAATCTATGTTATTTAGCAAAATGAGAAAAATAATGCAAACCCCAGTTCTACTATATAAAAATGGGGTTTAAGCGGGTCAAAATTATATAGGCTTTTTTCGTGACGTTCACTTTAGGAAGAGGGAATTGGACGCTTAGCTATCGATTTAGTTTTAAATTCTGAATATTGAAGGTCTTGTTCGTTTGCAGTTCCTCTCGGTATTGAATATATCCTGCAATCTCTCATTGTGGAAACTTCCGGAACATCTACATTGACTTTTGGTAATTGTTTTAGTCGTATCAATGGCGGTGTATTAGTCCTCGCATGTTTCGGGCTTATCATAAATCGATATGCTAAATTACACGAAACAAATGCTATATGATTAATACAATTTTTAGTTATCAGTACAAATCTAAAAATGCATATGCACAAGCATGACCAAAATTAACCATTACATGTAAATGTAATATGTACCATCATGTTCCAATATAATATACAGAGAAAGCAGGGCACATATTTGTAGGTTTTTCTTACCTTTTTTCTACATTATTAGGTGGTGTTTCAGAATTATGCAATTTTATAATAGCCTTACAGTTTGTTTATTACTTCTTGCAACATTTTACTGTAGAAGTCAGTCCTTATATTCTTGCTATTTATACGTTCATTTTAACATATTATATGCTGCAAATGCCACGGCGTACGCTCTTACATTACGAAAACACGCCTATTTAAATATATTGAGAATTTTACCACCAAAAAAAATGAAAACTTTCAGATGAAAATTTCTGGTTGGTTTTCATATTTCTACTCAAAACATAGATTGTGGGTACTCGTTAGAACCGCCTCGGCGAGGCGGTTCTAACGGGTACCCACAATCTATGTTTTTGAGCAGAAATAAGAAAATTAATATATACCCCTGTAAACCCCAGTTTTACGGTATAAAAGTGGGGTTTAAAGGGGTCAAAACTATATAGGCGTGTTTTCGTGATGATATTCTAAGGGTTACCTCAATGATACTGGTGATTCAACATATTTTGTTAAAAAAATACCAAAGGAATAGATATATAATGTTGAATTTTCTATTACTGTGTTTCAAGTTAACATATAAGTAAGACTGATTTACTACGAAATGTATACATGACGCCCTTTGTACTGTCTGTTTCACATTTCACATCAATGCGTTAACGTACTGTTGTTACATTGCCAAATTAAATTCCCAAGGGAAATAGCAAAAGTAATAACTACACTTTTTCTCCATTCTAGGTATCGTGGCTGAAGAATGGTGCCAATCTAAATCTGGTACCGGGAGAGATGAGTGGTCGTATTGGTATGACTGTTGCGTTTGAGTTGGTCTTAACTGAGATACAGTATAGTGACAGCGGAGCGTACGTGTGCCACGCAAGCAATGTCAATGGAGAGGCATCGAATCGAACAATTCTAACAGTCGTAGGTATGGCGCATTTATGACGAGAAAGTACAAAATTATTTATACATGTAGTGCGAAGCTACCTACAATATAATAAGCCACGCCTTAAGGGGAAATGTCAACTGCAAAAACCCACCTGCAGTTGACTCGGCGCATATACTGTCCGCTCACAGAATTCTAAGATACTGTAGAGTTGTCCCTCGTCTGAAGACAGTCAAAATATGATGAAACAGTTGCGTGCTCTAGAAGTTTATCTTCTCCCCTAAAAATAAGCATGTGTATTGTGCTACATTTCTGCCTTCTGTTTCAGTTTTGAATTTATAACAAAGTCGATGGTGTACACCATTTTCTCATATATCTACCTATATATTTATAGGTAAGGATGATAATGTCATTGCCCGAAAACATGCATAATAGCCAGGGCCCAGTTGTTCAAATCGTCGTTTGCTTAACGAGCTCGTTAAGGGTCATTTCAATAACTGTTTTAGCGGATTCAATACACAATATTCTGATATTTTTTGCTGAAAAATATGTGAGTAGCTTTTGCACTGCAAAAGCTACTCACATTTTTTCAGCAAAAAATTTCAGCATATTTACGTATCACTCGATGTAAATTTTAACGAATCGTTAACTAACGACATCGTTAGCTTTGAACAACTGGGCTCAGGTTGGTAAAAATGAATAAATACACATGCCTTAAGGAGTTTGCCACCACGGAGCAAAGGAAGACACATGCGACAGACAAAATTTGTCTCCGAAGCATCCTTCCAAACTGCAAGTCTAAACTCGTAACCAAAATAGTCTCCTAACTATTTTATTCCCTAGTTCAATCTTTTGTGAGTCTGCAAGGCAAAGGGAGGTAAAGATGGTCATGAAATATCTATTTTTCGTGAACGTCTGTTTATTCCCTTTATTCGGATACACATCACGAAAACATGCCAATGTAATGTTGACCCCCTCAAATCACACTCTTACAAGGGTATACATTATTTTTCTTATTTCTGCTCAAAAACATAGATTGTGGGTACTCGTAAGAATCACCTCGCCGACAATCTATGTTTTGAGCAGAAATATGAAAACTATCAGAATTTTTTATCGGAAGACTTTCATTTTTTGCTGGTAAAATTTTCTGTATATTTGAATAGGCGTGTTTTCATAATGAGTATTGTACATAAAATGAATATACATTAGCCAGCGTACGACAAAACATACAAAAAGACTTGTCAGACCAGCGAAGACTCAGATCGGCCTGTGCATCTGCGCAGTCTGGTCACAGCCTCTGGGCTATTCACAGAGGGATGAACGAGAACGCTTGCCATACTGGGTGAATGTACAAGTTAATATGAGTCTTTGTTGGTCACACAGGTCTTATTGTAGGATTTGTCGTGCGCTGTCTCAATACGTGTATACCCATGAAGTGTTACAGTCACAGAAAACGTCCATCACAAGGTACTAAATACGATTTAATTCACATGATGAATAATCCTAGCGACAACAAAACGAGAGAAAATAATAGCAACAGTAACAAGAAACACCGGTCAAAACTGTTGGGGTTCAAACCTGGCCCCGCGGTTATAAACTTTTTTTCATGCTTAACTTAGCTGAGCATGAAATTTTCTCTTCCAATAAATACAAAACAATAGTTGGTATTTCCAAATTTATTTGAAGTGAAAGTTTCATGCTCAGCTATTTTTAGCAAGAAAGAATTTGCAAATGTTAGTAGTTCTAGATTTATTAGCAGGACAAATTGATACTTAGCACAGTTGAGCATGAACAAAGATTTATAACCTCGGGCCCTGGCTTTATGAGCACTCAGTACTCGCACTTAACCCCGATACAGTTCGAACTAGGTCCGCAATACACATTAACAATAAAGGTAATCACACCAAATGTTGTCTGCCAGAGGTGCTCATTGCGGAATTTATCTTCTTTAGTTGCTGCAATCCTCAATTATAAGAAAATTTTGTACAATTCACATAGCAATATGTACAGTGATGCCATGACATAATTGCTTCATTCTTTTGCAGAAAGTGTTACGATAACAATTGCACCAGCACATACGACGGTTCAAGTAAACAGGACAGCATTTTTCAGCTGCCACGCTTCCTACAACGACATGTATGACGTCACTTATCAATGGAAGTTCAATGGACGCCTGATCAACTTCGACTTACATCCAGAATATATTATGGTAAAGTGAATGGTCGCGATGAGTCATTATCTTATTAACCACACCATTACAAAACTGTACTTTCGGACCGACGAAAAGATATAAATGAAGATACCCAGGAAATGCAAAAGCATTCCCAGGGCATCAGTGAGTGATGAGAAACAAACACTGACAAAACTGGCGCCACGTATGAAAACATTGAAGTCTGCATTAGAGGGATTGTCTGTACGCATCCGCGCAGTCTGATCAAAGTCTTTGTTGTCCGCAAGAAACACAGTTTGGATTCCTGGCTATCCAAATAGAGCTCCATGAAGATTCTTATTAGGCCCCGCGGTTATAAGTTTTTCAGGCTCAACTCAGCAATAGTTGGCATTTTCATATTTTAGCAGAGAAATTTCTATGCTTACAAGGGATGTTCGAAATGAATTGCTTATTGTCCTCTAGCTCGATATCCACGTGGGGCACGATAAAAACCAATACATACCTGTATAGGGTTATTCAATATCTACACAATGGTGTATAAATGTACATCTTAGACTAAGTGTAAGACATAAAATTTGCCATTTGAATACACGCAGTCATTGACCACTGCAGTAAAAATGGTTGGTAGAAGCGTCGACAAAAAAGATGAAATACGGGCTTACATCAAAGCTCGCTCAAAACTTGGTTGTTCTTTGAAGAAGCTAATGACTGAAATTTCTACTGCTTTTGGACATTCTTGTGTGTCTTATGACACAGTTCGGCGGTGAAAAAAGAAATTTGAGTCTGGTGTAGAGTCCATCAAAAATGCACCGAAATCAGGTAGGCCAAAATCTGCATCTCGTAAAGAAATCGTTTCCAAAATAAAGGAAATCATTGAAGGAGATGCCAGATTTACAGTTCGTGATATTGCACGAAAGGTACGCATATCACTTTCAACGGTTCACCTTATTTTGAAGAAGCATTTGAAAGTCAGAAAGATTTCTGCTAGATGGGTGCCACATCTGTTGACTGACGAGCAAAAGAGGTAACGGGTTAAAGTGGCCAAAAAGCTGCTTCAAATGTTTCCAAAATATGACAAAAAGCAGTTTGCCAATGTCGTCACAGGTGATGAAACCTGGGTCCATTATTTTGAGCCCGTCAGAAAGGTTAGCAATAAGATCTGGGCCACTAAACACAGCAAACGCCCAATAATTGTCAAACGTTCTTTGAGTACAAAGAAGGTTTTGTATGCAATCTTCTCTGGTGAAGGAGTCGCAATAAAACTGCCAGTGAAAAAGGGCAAAAGCATCACCGGAAAGTACTACAAAGAAGTAGTACTGAAGAAACTGATAAAGTATTATCGGAACGACGCCCTGCCACTGGTTTTAAACATGTCCGTCTTCTACATGACAATGTCCCAGCTCATACCTCCGCAATAGTTACGGCGTTTTTGAAGAAAGAAAAAGTAACTGTTTTGCCTCACCCCCCCCCCCCCCCCCCCGTATTCCCCAGACCTTGCCCAATGTGTCTTTTTGTTTCCGAAATTGAAAGCATTCCTTGCTGGGCGGAAATACTAGACCCGACAGGCACTTGGATCTGCCATTCATCAGTACCTTATTACTGTGCCCAAATCAGCGTACCGTGACGCCTTCAAGAAGTGGATACATCGGCTGAAACTTTGCTTTTCTAGCCACGGGGAGTACCTCTATGCTTAGCTTTGTTTAGCAACAATTTGCTATTGATTGCAATTTGAGATTACTTAGCAGAACAAGGTTTATGCTCAGAAGCATGAAAACAGTTTTATAACCTTAGGGTACGAACCGACGGCTGATCTGAATCTTCGCTGTACCCACATGTCCGAAGGTACTTTTTCTGACGTTTCAAATAATAAATGTGAAGCGAAATGATACAAGAGCCTTTGCCAAAGTCTCAGATCGGCCAGACCCTATAAATCTTTTTCATGCTCAATTAAGCTGAGCATGTAAATTTTGCTGCCAATAAAACTCAAAATACTAACAATTGCAAAGCTTTCTTGTTAAATATAGAGAAGCATGTACCTTTCTCTACTACTGTTGGCATTTTCATATTTATTGGCAGATAAATTTTCATGATCAGCTGAGTTGAGTACGAAAAAAGTTTTATCACGTAGGGGTCTGCTTCTGGAGTCTGCTCATGGAGCTAAGCATTCGTAGTATAACCACTAAACGAATATAAATTAGATTAACTAAGCCCAAAAGAAACATCGACGATATATATTTAAACATATTCTGGATTTTCCCCTGTTACACCAACGTTGTGCTTGCGATTTTAGCTGGCCTCACGCTCCGATCCCAAAACAAATCAAATGATTTCGTAATAAATTTCACATTAGTAATCCGTAATTTTTCAGATTATTACTGACATGTCATTTAAGAGTTGTTTTACACAACAGTTATTTTATCTATATTTCATTCGTCGTCAAAGTATCTGCGCGTAGTGTTTTACTGTGATTTATTATTACTGCTAAATGTGTATTATCTTGTCCATATTTGTTTAAGGCTTTGCAGAGAACTTTGTATTACATGTACTTTGTTTTCGATATGGCATTTCTTACTCTTTCTAAAGAATTAAAACAAATATTGTAAGCTATTATTTGAACTGGCTGTAAAACTTCTTCCCATACTTTGTGCAGATTTTATTGTTTTCCTTTGGAATTATTAAACTCGTTCTGATAACAGCAAACTGCATTCCTGTATATGAGGAAGGCTTAATAAAACCGAATCTCTGCATTTCGTTCTGTTTTTTTTTTTTTTTTTTTTTTTTTTTTTTTGGTTTTTGTTTTCAAAGGCAACCTTATAGAGTTTTGTTTTATTGCAGAGCCAAAAGATGGGTGTCTACGGGTTATATATAACACAGACACAGTTCGAGCATGGAGGTACATACGAATGCACAGCATTGACAACATTGCATACTGACTCTAAGTGGGCAGTACTTACAGTTCTCGGTAGGTAATACCCCCATATTACTTTATGTGGCTGCTACAACTATGCATACAGTTTTGGAAAAAATAGATATAATGTCATGAAAATGTATAGCAAACCGAAATGAGTATGAATGTATCATGATGGCATATTACTGTATGCAGTTAGTGTTATTTATGTAGGAACGGATTTAATTGGCGTGCAGCTAATATTTGTTAACAAAAGTAATTCAAACATTTGAATATCTCATCATAGTCAATTTATACGTATTAAAATTTTGATATACTTTCTAGTCTAGCCTTTGCCTTAATTTGATTTAAATAAGTATACAAAGTTTCAAACTAGCAGTTAGTACCTGTCTCGCCTCTGCTGCGGACAAGAACTAATCAAGTGGCACATGGACTGACATAAACACATAAGAGAGATAGAGACATTACCTAATAAAGTCCATACTTCCTAAAATAGTTCATCAATCTATATTTACAGTTTCTGCAATATGTATCTTAAAGCGCCTTGCAAACATATTTTAACTGAAAAAAAAAGGTAAACAACTATTGATAGATTCATGCCAGCCATGCGTCTTAAATTCACATTTTAAAATCAAACATTTATTCCTTGAAACCATCAATCTTACGGTTATGCTTCGAAAAAGTGTTAAAATGACTATACAAACTCTGTAGTCTTTAACGGTTGCGCATTTCTAGGTCTATCCATTTTTTATATTAGATATACCAATCATAATACTAGAAATAAAGATATTATTGGATAAGGATGGACTATTTAAAACCCCGTAGTTAGCCTAATAATCGAACTGACAGAAATATCCAGGTTAACCTGTGCCGGCGCGCATTCTGAACAAGGTTTTCGATGTCTGCCTACTGAAGCATTCGAAAACACGCCTATTCAAATATATAGAAAATTTCATCTCCAAAAACTGAAAATTTTCAGATAAAAATTTCTGATATTCTTCATATTTTATGCTCAAAACATAGATTGTGGGTACTCGTTAAACCGCCTCGCCGAGGCAGTTCTAACAAGTACCCACAATCTATGTTTCTGAGCAAAAATAAGAAAAAGTAATGTATTCCCCTGTAAACCCCAGTTTTAATATATAAAAGTGGGGTTTAAGGGGTCAAAATTATATCGGCATGCTTTCGTGATGGTATGTCAGTGCTCTATAGCAAATGACAATATCAAATTTTATGGTTTTGCTATCTGATCTGGATCTTTACTGTTCGCATAATCTCCGTAGGAATGTTGTCAAACCTTTTCAGGTCCTCCTGGCCCACCTGCTGGTGTGTACGTAGAAGAAAACTCTGTGACGCCGTCTTCTGCTCGTCTGATTTGGACAATTGGAGCGGAAACGGCACACGGTGATGCTATCTTAAGTTATGATGTGGAAGCAGAGACTCACTATCATCCAGGTGTTTGGAAAACATTGGCGACTGGTAAGCCACTAAATATGCGGAGTTTTTGTCCTTACACACTTGTCTTAAAATTGCAAAAAATACTATTCGAATATTTGTTGCTGTCTCAGTACTTTGCTTGGTGAATAATGAGCAATTAAGATCCTGATTAGTGCCGAGTTTACGGCGTATCGTCTAGATGTACTGAATGCTTAGGATAGATACAAAATATTACGTACGATATAAAGTTAAAGTAAACTATGACAAACTTTCTATTATATTTCATTTCCTTTGGGATCATTGGGTCCATTGTGTAATCTTTGGAAATGGAGTTCTGCTCATGTATACGCTAAAGGGCGTAAGCAGTGTTGCATTACTGCTTATGAAGAGTCTCAATGAAACCGAGACTCCCATTTTCTTATCTGTAGTGTGTTCTTTGTTTCCAAAGGCAATCTTTTTTATGTTTATTTTACTACACTGTAGCTGGTATTAGTGCCGTGTGGCGGCGGTAGAACATCTCCCCGTACTTTACCATAGTGCAGATTATATTTCATTTCCTTTGGGATCATTGGGCCCATTATGGAATCTTTGAAAATGGAGTTCTGCTCATGTATACGCTAAAGGACGTAAGCAGTGTTGCAAACTTCATTACTGCTTATGAAGAGTCTCAATAAAACCGAGACTCCCATTTCCTAATCTGTAGTGTGTTCTCTGTTTCCAAAGGCAATGTTTTTGACGTCTATTTCTTTCTTACATGCGTTCTTTGTTTCTAAAGAGAGCGTTTTAGATTTTTATACATTAAAACACACGTGAGTTGTACAGATTAAACGGTCAGTGATAGATAAACACTTCGTAACAATGACTGAGAAGTTCCAAACGATTAACTTATTTTCCACGTTCGACAGACTTTTAAATCCAAACTTAAATATAAATGATGATGCTGAGGAACACTTACACTCAACTTACAAAAATGTATTAAACAGCGTCTCTTATGGGTTGGTAAAGTCTAATTCTATTGACAAATATTAGTGAAAATACTTAGGAAATACCACAATCATGCGGTTAGACTTCTCGATGCATCAACAGAACAAATACAATATATAAAACCACCGATGCACAAACAGAAAAAAAAGCAACAGAGGAACCGTTTTTAACGGTCAGTAGCAAAACATATGGTGTACCAAACGGGTCAAAAACAGTGATATTGCGACACTGATAAATTGTACTAATGCAACGATATCGCTGCCTTTGACCCCTATGCATCAACCATATGTTTGTTATTTGGAGCTGCATCTGATGTAAGGAAGAAGTTTTCGCAAGTAAAATGGTATAAGCCGCTGGTTGCACTGATGAAAATAACGCTGCACTGATTAAAAGCTATCGCTGTATGTAAGAACAAATATCAGTGCACTGACGAAAGTCATCAGTGCAGCGATACCGCTGCTTTTGACCCCTTTGGTAAACCATACTTCTACCTCATCTATGAAGCGTCACTGTTATACACCCATAATCACTAAAGCTTTGATAACACAAACCAAATGCCTTATTGTCGGTCTGGTTGGGTTCCATTGTGCAATATTAGAGCATATTATTCTCAAACCAATGCTATAATGTTGAAATCAATCAGTGAGTTGACGATAAAATGTGAAAGTATCTTTTACATTTTTATGTCACACAACTGTATTGTTTAAGAGGTAAGACAGTTACATGGTAAAAGTTAAAGGGTTCGACTACAAAACGAAACAAAACTCAAAGCACAAGAAAACCTCTTGCAGAGTCTACAGACCACAGTTGAAAGGGAAGGCCCAAACCGTTTTATGTAGGAAAACGGATTGATCCGTCAAAAACAATGCGGCCATCCCCACCGTCGTAATAAAACTGCGTGTAATATTCTTAGAATACCATTGAGGTCTACGTGGCCCTTTCCTGAGAGGCGGGTCAAGCACTGGGAAAATACAGATCTGTTTCCTTACCATATTCGCGACAGATTAGATACAGGATACCTATGTCCTGAACAGGGATTCAGTCAAACCTCGTCGTCTGTATACAAAATGGAAGATCTATGTACTTCCAAGGGATTATTTTTGTATCGAAATCCTTTATATTGCTCATAGTTAAACAGCTTGGAGACCCCTAATCGGATATTTGCAGACAGTTCAGATCCAGATCTGACTCCGCAGAACACGGCGTCTGTTTGCAAAAAATTCAACCATTTTTAGGAATATCTATATCATTTAGCCTGACATACCTAAAATCAAAAATTGACTCTTCGAATATATATTGAAGGAGAGTTTATTCAGTGTTTTAAAGGGTTAACGTTGCGTTTCATTTAACGCTTTTTCTAGAACTGCACGAGGATGTTGTGGCAAATGAAGCTATTAACCTAATGAAACGAGAAGATCAACGTGCATATGAAATTCAAGGATTAATACCAAATTCTGGCTATAGATTCAGGATCCGAGCTCTTAACAGACTTGGTCGCGGGGAAGAGGCAAGCAAGCCGTCAGGTAATCGGATCCAGTGAGGCATATGTCTTCGAACTCTGAATAATGTAGCACAGTAAAGTATCGAAGTATAATATGGAATATATTTTGCGTAATCACTGTGAGTCCAATGGATACTTTTAAGAGGGCAACTCTTTTCAATGTGTTTGGCTTCTTTCTGAAAAAAAGGTCTACTCTTAAAGGTATGCATGTGCTGCCCTTGGGTGTAACATCTTTTCATGTAAAGTAGATATATTTTCGGAGCAAAGTCAAAAACGTTTTCACCCTTGCAAAGAAAATCAATCTAGCGTATCAAGCCTATTAAGAGATGTATGGTAGAAAGGAGTAGGCTATCATATATTGTCAGCGCTTATGCTTGAAAAAGTGTATGTATGCTTGCCTGTTAAAACTTGTTACCATCTCGACAAGCATCGGAGCCATATGGACCTTGGCCCATTTGTTCAAAGCGTCGTTACTTTAACGAGCTCGTTAAGGGTCATTTCGTTAACTATTTTAGCGGATTCAATATACAATATTCTGACAATTTTTGCTGAAAAAATGTGAGTAGCTTTTGCTCTCTGCAAAAGCTACTCACATTTTTGCAGCAAACAAATTCAGCATATTTGCGTATCACTCGATGTAAATTTTAACGAATCGTTTACTAACGACATCGTTAGCTTTGAGCAACTGGGCCCTGATGTTTTAGACCGACTACTTGAGTGGACAGGGTAATGTGTTGCGACCGAATATTTTCATTTGTTGTCATAATGATCGAAATTAATCACCTTATACATATGGAAAGATTCAGAGTGAGGACAAAATCATACGAAAGTATATCTCTGTTTGGTTATAAAATCCAAAACAAATTTTGGACTGCCAAGGAGACATGAACTGCAAAACGAGAAACAAAACTGACATCAAAAGAGCCATTTCACGAGTAACCCACATTATCCAAGTAGGAACAACAAACGAAGAGATCAGCCTGAGGTTTCTCGCAGTCTGGTCAGCACCTTTGTTGCTCCCCGCCCACCAGACAGCATTATACCTATTCTTGCTTATCCGAGGTTCTAACAGCTAAGTTCTTTTCTGCAGCTTGACTATAGTTCATCTGGAAAAGTGGGTCAGATATCATACGAAGAAACAACTTAAAAGTATATCTAACCGAATTAATGATATGTTAATGTGATGATCTAAATTCGGCCAAAGACTTACAATATAATACCAGCCGTGATCTCTCCCTCTCTCTCGCTCTCTAATTCGTATTGTTTTTGTTCTAAAACCGAAAGCATCATCATCCAGTATGTTACTTGTTGCACGTTTAAAAATGCCGGAATGGCCGTGGTAAGCATTGTATATAATAAATTTGTATCGTAGTTGTGACCTGTCCTGGGATTCCTCATATCTGTTTTTATGCCATGGCAACGAAGTGGAGGAGACCATACAGTTTTAGACTCTATCTTACGTACATTTATGTGTCCGTCTGCATTCTAACGAATGAGTACTTATGTTGTTATCCAGAGCATTTTTGATACTTATGTGAGTATAACATAACCCGACAGGTCGATATTTAGGCAAACAATTCATTTTTTTTTTGTGTCTACGGAATAAATCCCGTTTAAAAATATTAAAACTTTCCGTCAAATATAGCCACCTAAGTGGTCATTTTTATTGCTAGAGTAACATACCCTCGATTTACTTAGAATTATAGCATATACACATGACATAGTAGGGTTCGTGTCTCCGCAAGTTCTTCCAACAGTTTTTAAGATAATGATTTGAACCTTGCAGCAAAGTATGAATATAAGGAGGGAATGTGCATTAAAGTCAGAGAACGCTTGATCATTTTTATTGCTAGAGTTACATACCCTGGAGTTACTTAGAAATGTTACCTTATACACACGGCATAGTAGGGTTGGTGTCCTCGAAACATCTACAATTTTCAGGATAATGATTTGAAACCTGCAGCAAAAATATAGGCAGGGCTTGAGCATAAATGTCACAGGATTCTGATATTTTTTATTGCTAGAGCTACAAATCCTTAATCTACTGTAAATATGACAGAAAAAAAAAGTGGCAGTAGCGGGGCATTTATCCCCTTTAGGGAACTTTTAGATTTCAGGAAATTCTGCAAGCTAATTATATTTAATATTTTAAATTTTCATGTAGATATCCTTTTCTGATGATTCTAGTATTTATATTGCAGTAACCATACAGACTCCAGAAACGGTCCCGGTCAGTGCACCTAGAGATGTATCTGGGGGAGGCGGCAAAGTAGGAACACTTACAATATCCTGGGATGTGAGTTTAAATAATTGAGCTGCAACGTCAATAAAAGTACCTTAGAACACATGCGCCCAGCAAATCTCAGACCAGCCTGCGTATTCGCGCAGTCTGATGCCAGCTTCACTATCTAACCGTCCTATTAGACCCCGTCAGTGAAAGTCCCGAATGATCTCAAAGGATCAGACAAACAGACTACAGGATACTGAAGTATTGGGATCGATTTTACGGTCGCCACATAACCGTAACGCCAACTGTAGTAAAAAAAGCAAAGTCATACACAATATATATATAATCGACATAATGGTTATAGGATAATGCGGGACTACAAATCGTTACAATAGCGATTGCGGACAAATAAAACCAATTGTTACTGACAGTGAGGTCACATAGCGAAATGCGTTCCAATATGACCATTTATTTTTTTCTAAAACATGAATCCTTTTGAAGCATAAATCCGTACCTAAGAAACAATAATGAGCTAGCGCATGACAAAACCTACAAATGGCATGTGCGCCCAACGAAGCTACAATCCAGCCTGGGCATCCGCCCAGTCTGATCAGATGCTTTGCTGTGCGGTCAATGGGTAGCTAAGGAATTCATGCGGATTGCAAAGACTCTGATCAGTTTGGCGCAGTCTGGCGGATGCCCAGCTGATCTGAGTCTTCATTTTGTAGGGTTTGTAACGCTCTCGCTCAAATAGTAGCGTCAGTTTTCAGAGCGTTAACAGGTCTGTGCAATCTGGACACCAATGTTCTCCTATCATAAAAAGGCGTAACGTGAGAAAGCAGACCTTCTGACATGTGAGTGCAATAAAGAATCAAATCAACCTGAGTATCCATTCAGTCCGTTCAGTCTTCTTTGTCCGCATGAAGAAATGTGACATCCTTATCTACCAAGAATCCGCCTGTTGACAATTTTGATCCGACTGTGCGAAAGCGCAGGTTGATCTGTATATTTTCTGGGCGATCTTGTCCGACGGAACTTTTTCTGTCGTAGCGGCTGATATGATGAGAACCGGGTTATACGAGGGTATGCATTATTAGGCAATTTTCACGGTTGAGCTGTTCCTAAAGGTTTAAATTATAGCTACAGATAAGAGGGGGTATCCACATAATATTTTTCTTATTTCTTGACGAAAACATATGCTGTGGTACTGATTAGAAGCGCCTTGCTGAGGCGCTCCTAATGAGTACCCACAACATATGTTTTTGTTGAGAAATAAGAAAGATATCAGCATTTTTCGGTTGAAAAAAGCGCCTTATCTGTTGCAATGTTAAATCAATTTGTTCATAATTTTATAAGCCTATTGCATTGCATGAATAGAGTGGGCATAATGTTCTGCTCCGATTGATATATAGTATAACCTCAATGGCTCGAACACGGATGGCTCGTTTACCGTGGATGATTCGAACGTTTTTTTCAGTCCCTATAAAATTCTTCCAATAGCTCAAGAAAACAAATATTTAATGATTTTTTTTTCTTATTTTATCGTGGAATTGTATGTTGTGTGAACTCATTAGAATCGCCTAATCGAGCCGATTCTAATTAGTTCACTCAACATACGATCGTTGTGTAGAAAATCGAAAAGATTTTCCTAAATTATCGCTATTTGCTTCCTGAACTGGTGCCATGATTTACCCTCAGTGGCTCGAACTACCAATGTCTCGAACAATTTTCTATGGTCCCAAAGATGTTCGAGCCATCGAAGTTTGACTGTATATTGTGTGGCGTGGAAACCTGATGTAATTGCATCAGTTCATAAACAGTAGTGTATTGTGGAGTAATAGCGAGGTTGAGTAAAATTCTGTTTTAAAATAACAATCCAAATTAGCTTAGTAATACAAAACAAAATGATATCAACCATTGCCTTAGAACGGTCACCATTAAAATGGACGCTGTGGGGTTTAAACCAATTTTGCAGTATCCTAATGGTCAGCCTTGATTCCGATAATAAGCGCTTTGATCCTAGAAGACCACCAACTAGACACTACATAAAAAAACAACGGAGATAGTTTACGACCGCCATATGACAACAAACACCAGTTGTATGGCGGAAAATAAAACTGTATTAATGTAGTTTACTTTATATTATCTAGCCGCTAGATATAGCAGAACATGCCGGTCCTGGCTTGGGATATAACATTTTTTGGAAGATGCATGAAAACAGCAAAGAAGGTTGGAAAACGGTAATTAGACTAAATTGTTTCTAATGTGTGTGTGTGTGTGTGTGTGTGTGTGTGTGTGTGTGTGTGTGTGTGTGTGTGTGTGTGTGTGTGCATGCGTATGTATGTTAGAGTGTGTGGGGGTGCCTGCATGTGTGTGTGTGTGTGTATGTGCGTGTGTCCGCGTGTGTGTAGAGTTTATAGGGACAATATGTGGAATGAATATATGTTTGTATGAGACATTGAAGGGGAATACATGAAGAACGGCGTTTATTCGAGCAGCTTTGCATACATGGTACAAAAGACCATATATTTTACTTTTAACCCTTGTCCTGCTGAATAAATTACGATGTCATGCCCACTTCTAATTTTCAGTCAATCAGGTTACTTGATCCACATTGTTGTTATAAATTTGCATACTTGATGGCTAACGGTGCAGATCCAGACCAGTTGGCTTCTTCAGAAGCCAACTGACCTGGATCTAGACTGTTTGCAAAACAGGGTATATCCGGGTTCAGCAGGACAATGGTTAAAAGCATATAAAGAAGCATGATATTTTGTGTAATATAATGTGTTCGTTGAGACAGGAAAACATGAATATACGAGATTGCGTTGATTTCGCCACAAATACATGTATTTGTTTATAATACTGTTCAATTCAAACAAATAAGCTAACAGCTACGGATCAGTTGGTTCCAGTCTCTTTTAAATAGTGAACAAAGGAATATGTATGTACAGTCGACTCGTTAACTCGACTTCGCTTATCTCGAATAACCGCTTATCTCGAAGTGAAAAATCTGGTCCCTGTTTTAACATGGAAATCTAACAACAGGTAACAAGGTATTGTGAGAAAGAAGAGAAATTGCTCCTAACTCTTTTCCACAGTATTTTCCATATATCTCTAACTTCAAGAGTCAAATTACATATTCATTTTGTGAAATGTGGTTGTTCGATTTATTTTTTCCTCAATTCTGCAGATCTGATATGTCGAGGTACGGGTTCCTCGAAGTATTTCAGAGAGTCCCTTGGACTTCGAGATAACGAGAGTCGACTGTAGTTTAGCGGGAAAGACCATAATCACGATCCACAGTCTTTCCGGGGAACAGCAAGTAGAAAGAGGAACACGCTATATCAAAACAAAAAATAAAATAAACAAATAACAGCAAGTAGAAAGAGGAACACGCAATATCAAAACAAAAACATAAAATAAACAAATAACAGCAAGTAGAAAGAGGAACACGCAATATCAAAACAAAAAATAAAATAAACAAATAACAGCATACATGCACTAACTCACATTTTTATATATCTATACATTCCTAGACCAAGACTGTTTATTGATTTACTAATACCCTAACCGCGAAAAGCGAGAACCGCTCTGAAAAGCACTAATACATGTAACCTTCGCGAAAAAAACAAACAAACAAAAAAAACTGGCCCGCAACGTGATAAAACTTACCGTCTGACAGGTGCGCCCAATGGACACTCAAATCAGCTTACACAACCTCGCAGTCTGATCAGTGTATTCGCTGGCCGCTTGAAGAATCATTGTCTATTAAATTGCGTCATTTGAAAATTCTGATCAGACTGTGTGAAAGCACTGGCTGATATGAATCTCCGCCGGGCGCACATGTTCTTAGGCAAGTTTTCTGACTTTGCGGTTAAAATTATTGACAAGAAGGTTTCATAAATCGGATTCCAAAATTTAAATTATAGTTCATTTATTCAAACATCAGGCTAACCCTAACGCCAGTTCACAAATTATATATTACAAAGGGGGAAATAAGGATCTTAAACTATGGGGAAGTTCATAAGATGATGTTATAAAGATGTCTTCGAACGTCTGTATATCCAACGTAAATGTGCTAATATATAATGTGTACAATAAAGACGAACCTGCATACATTATATTTTGCAGGATAAAATACTAGACAAACATGCAAAGAGATACTTTGAAGATAATGCCGAAACAATAGAGCGGATGATGTACACAGTGCTTGTAGGCTCTGATTTCTACTATCTCAAATACGATGTCAAGGTTGGCACATATAATAAGCATGGGGACGGACCTAACTCGACCGTCAATGTCATCTACTCGGCTGAAGGAAGTATGTTGGCTTTCAGTATTTCACCAAATAATCAAATACTGAGGTTTATCACGGACCTCTCTTTTATGTTTTATGCAAACATTCTGTGTATTTGATGTGTTTTCAATGCACGTGTAAATTCGTATTATGAGAATATACTATTTAACAGGAAGAAGAAATAGTACAGCTGAAAACATATATTAAGCAACAGATGGTACCTGCATTTGACCCAGACTGGACAGGAATGTAGCGTCCATTTTTCCTGTATTTTACACTGAATTTTACATAGTGGTTTAATGTCAGAGGTACTTGAATAATTTGCAGATTTGTTTATATTTTGTAATTACAAAAGTCTGAATAATGCACCTCGGATAAAATAAAGAACATGAGCGGCAGCCGCATTAAAGCAAGACAAAAACATTTCCAGAATGCATACCAACAGGTTTCAGTTGTAAGGAAGGTAACCTAATATCTTTGAAACGATTAGCATAAAATATATATTTTCAATACATTCAATATATTGCCATTATGTTCTGTTTGTCTTTTTACAGTCTCCTTTAGCAGTTGTCATACATGTCTTGTTGACAGTATTAGTGATGAAACCAGACTGATTCTGATTTATAATACGCTTTTACATAAACATCCCTATCTCCATATCTCTGAAAATACACAGAAGAAAATCATACGAGTCTGTTTGTCTTGAGGTTGTACGGCCCAGTCATCCCAATGGGGTCATGTCGAGCGCGGTCAGTTTACCTAACCACGCGTTTACTGGACAGGCTTAGTCCTCTAAGCGGTTAACCAGTATTATGCACATTCTTCCCACAGAAGCTGACAACTGCCCTTCTTGAATCAGCGGAAGGGAAAGAATGACTGTGTCGATAGCTTGAGGTGAATCCGAATGCATCACTTACTGAGTTCACTAATTAATTTTGAACGTCGTTGCATGGTCAGTTTAATTTGATATTGTTAGAAGGAAAACAGTTTATATTGACAGTACCAAAACAAAATAAATGGTGAACTTCCGTAATGTCACAGCGCGCTTCACCTGGCGTATACTTGTTTCGAACTAGGGACATAACGTTACGATCATGACGATTTTATTCTAGCTAGTGGCCGTATTAAAACGTTTCTCTGTGCTATTTGACTGAGTTATGCTTATAAATGGTATGTATTCTACCTCCGTTTAGCCAGTACACAGCGAAAACTTTTATGCCATCCATTTTATTTCATAACATTAGTTTGATAGGTACTGGGTTTGTATATACTTGAACTGATTTTTACAGTTTATAGCCAATAACTCTCCTATGTTTGACCCATCAGAAACAAACTGAACATGTACACAGTAGTCGGTCTGAACATGCCTGCTGTTTCCTTATGCAAATACTAATGCTACATTTATCGTCTATTTCTATAAAGCTACATGTTGCTGTTTACTTTACGCAAATTACAAAATCAGTCTATTGTTGATAATGTGACTTAAATGCAATGAATGAATGGCAACAGGTACGGTCTAACTCTCTGTAGGCTAAAAATGCAATCCTGATCTGACAACTTCTTTATAGCAGTATGATCGGATATTCTTTGTAGAACAAAATACCCGTAGGTATTTTGTTTATAAAAAAGGAAATGCGTTATCTACGGCAAACTGTACAGTTTGTGTGTTATATTTCCAGTGCCAGTAGCGACACCTATAATGGACGAAAACCCAGAAGAAAATGCAACTTCTGTTTGGGTCAGATGGACACCCGTACCTGATGATAGAGAAACAATGAAGGGACGTGTCGGCGGCTATACCGTAAGCTTAAATTTTATAAAGCAACTCAATTTCTGCTGAACTAATATAACATACTTACCGTAATCATGCGGAGAGACGGACCTTAGCAAACAGTGAAAACAGAGATCAGACGCCAGAATCACGGCACCTGTTCAGAATCTGCTCTCTTGCCGTTACATGTCAATTAATACGCAATACCAATGTTCCTTATCATATCGTGGTGCCGATGATTCCAATACCTTCAACAGAGAACACTAAATTGATCTGTTCCAGCATTTATACACCGTAGCATCTACGTCGCCGTTGTGTGTTCAGTATATTCTACTATTTTACAGTCACGACCAGATAGGAGAAATTGATACACTGTCAGGGGAGGTAACTATCCAAATTGTATTGCCCCAATCTCAAAATGGGTCGGTTTAAATAGGGGAGATCTTGCGTCCGTTGGTAGTAAATACATTCCTTTTATATTGGGCCCCTTTTCAGAGGTCGAAATTGGTTTCTCTCTAATAATGAAAGCGGACATAGAAGTTCTGGTCAGACAGAGTGAAAAGGAACACGGAACAGGGCCTTGTTTGCATTCATATGTAAAATGATCTTTTTTACATTTCGATGCGTTTTTGTCGTTCCACGAAACCGTTATCTATTGTATATCGTTGATGTTCTGCATGTTCAACATTTATATGCAGCTCATTAATGAGGTTACATTATCTGAACCTAGTTAATGTAGTCAGGAAAATAGTAACTCAGAAGAAGTCCAAGTAAAACATTTTCAAAGTCTACAAAGTGCTACAAAGTACATGTAAATAAGTGAGCTCAGGAACTGATACAATCAGATCTACATTAAGCTCCCAACATAAAAAGGAAAGACACATAAATACAATTAAACAACCACAAAAAGAATAACTACAGATGACAAGCTGGGTTGATAGAATTTTTTCAAATAGGTGGCAACCCTGTTACCAAAATTTAACTGAATATATCTTTAGCTTACGTTATTGTTACAAGAAAAAACATCACTAAGTGAAACACAACAGAACATTAAGCAACAAGTACAGGTCGTCTTCGGGCATAAGCGAAATCTGCATTCCCACAAGCTCTTCAGAGGCTTCCTTGTCGGTTTTACGAGGTGTTAAACACAACCTTAACAAAATATACTTCATCTATTCAGTTTTTAGGAATCTGCACCAAATGTACCACTTTCAATGGGCAAACGGACAGAAATTATGAGGAAAGCGTGATAAGCTTATGATACCAGGTGTGCAAGCTGAACTGAATCCGCCCATTGCGCATATGTTCAAAGACACATGTTTGTTAGACAATGCCTAATTATGATCATGACATTCTGATACTGATTACAGTTTGAATTATGAAACATGATGGTGTCTAAATGCTCCTTGTATTTTGGCTCTTGACAGGTACAGTATTTCGAGAGGATAGACATGTTTATGCCATTTCAAGGTGTCGATCCAGATAACATCTTACAGAAAGAAGTGTATGGACAGACCAACGAGTGTTTGATTATAGGACTCGAGCACGTGACGGAGTATTTCGCAAGGGTTCAGGTTTGGAACTCTGCCGGTAGAGGACCAAAAGGGGAGTGGAGACGATCCGAAACAAAGCATGCCCGTAAGTCATAACAACATGTCCGGTCATATCAAAACGTTATTTAGCCTAAGTATGTGGACTGACTTTAAGGGTTGGGGCTTGACGATATGTCTTTGGCTTGGCCCGCCGTGGTTCAGCTATTGGTTTTCATTTACTCTGTCATACAGTAGAATTAGCCATGAGTACTTGTCTTTGTTTATTATAGTGATTAATTTGATTTTTATGTTTTCGCTTAGATGCATTGATTGAGTTTGGGGCCTCTGAGCGAGCCGGTTTTTTGTGTCTGTATTAAGAGTAGCATCGGGACCCAGGGTGAAGTTGGCTGGCTGTAAAAGTGCTTTGGGCCCCCGGTGGTTTGCTCTGTTGACCGTTCTGGGGCAACGGGTTTGGTGTTAGTCTTACTCTTTGTTGCTTTGTGCTTTATTCTACGAGACGATTTGTTTTATGTCTTACATTGTGTTGTTCTGTTCTTGCGTTTTTCAGTTCTTTTAGCATTGCGATTACCTCGCTTGGGGAAGAGAGGCGTGCGTTTGTTCGATTTGTGCTTGGATTTATCGGTTTCCTCTTCCTCTTGGTGTCTGAGAGGGGCTGCGGTTTATGATTGTGGCACTCCCTGGACTTTTCTTTTACCTTTTTTGCCAGTGTTTATAAGCTTTCTGTTTTCAAACCTGGTGCGCGATAATTTTACTTGACTTCCTATTGAGACACTTGTATGTAGAATTGTTTATGGATCACTCCGGCGAACCTCCACACACTGCATAAAGCCCATAGTGGTTTACGTCTTCGGGCTCTATGTTCTGTTTCAGAGTGATTCACCGGATATTACACATTGATAAATTCCACAAAAATAATAATTAATTCCCTATAATTCGAATTTTGTCTCCAACATGTTACAAACGTTACCAAACATGACAGTCATTTGATGTGGCGAAATGAAAATAGAGCCGACGGATTCCTGCTTTGAACTTTAATAAAAGTTTTCCTTCAACAAATCAAATTCCGTGAAATATGTATAACAATGAGGAGTTGGAATTATTAAGCAGTGAGGTTTGCATCAAATATACTTGAGTCTTGCAACATATGGATATGTCTTCAAAGAAAAATTCAGGATGCGAAGGCTTAAATCAGCCTTAATTAACCTGTTTACTCTGATCTTGACCTTTCCTGTTCGATTGCAGGATTATCTAATGCTGCAGAATATACCAAGGTACCATCATATTTCTCAAGGTTATCTAGATTTTTAAATATTCCCACATCACCAAAGACACCGTTTTGAGTGGCGTACCTTATTTGTGTTCACAGTCGCGTCTGCCCGGGGTCTCAGACTAACAGTCGATTTGTGCATATACAAACTTGCTCATATTGTTCGCATACCCGTACTATTTCAGCTCCAGGAGATTATCCTACACATATAGAAGTCCATCCCCATTCCGAACATAGTGTACTCGTCAAGTGGAGAGGAGTGACAACACATTTCGATGAAGAATCTTTAGATGGGTACATTGTGAGTATTTTACAAAAAAAAAAAACAAAAAAAAAAACAAAAAAAAAAAACTTTACAACGCGTGACAGTAGTACAGATGTAGCGCTCGTTGTATTACAGATGGGGCAAGCATTTGAAAGCTCACTGTATTCCTAACCTAATTCAAGTTGTATGTGTGACAGGAAGAAAAAAAATCACTTTTAAAGACGACCTAACCAAACTGTTGTATATTGGTAGATTACAATATGTTAAACTCTTCTGTTATTGTTTTCTGCTTTATGGTGCTTTATAAAGTTCCAGGTACATATATTTATCAAGTAGTGTTAGCAGACATTTGTACCGATATAATATGTACTCCAAGAACAATGCATAACCTATCGCTATATTAAATCATCTGTGCTATGTACACCCATTGTCCAAAGTTCTACACAATTAAATGGTGAAAACAGAAGTATGCGGAGGAGTTAGGCATATTTGTTGTATGTCTTTCCGTGTGTCATTTTGTTCTTGTGTTTTTCAGTCCTTTTAGTATTGCGATTACCTCGCTTGGGGAAGAGAGAGCTAATCTTAGTGCTTTTCGTACGTTTGTTCGGTTTGTGCTTGTTTAGATTTGTCGGTTTCCTTTTCCTCTTGGGGTCTGGGAAGGGCTGCGGTTTGTGATTGTGGCATTCCCTGGACTTTTCTCTTACCTTTTTTACATTGTCCAAGATCGTATTTATATCTAGATAACCATTTTTCGTTTCCCCATCAAACATATATTATGGGTGCTCACGCAGGCACTTCTGTTGAGTAACCCAAAATATGTATCCAGTAGACAACAATATTCTAAATTTTATTATTGTTTGAAAACTTGCCTTATCTAAATTGGTTAAGTAAAACAATACACATGTTTACATAATATTGAAGTGTTCAATTTCTCAAATGATAAAACACTTGTTAAACCAGATTGAGAATGCAAGACGAAAACACAAATACCGAATTGCAAGCAGTAGTTAGCTCTTTTTTTCAGACAAGAAAACAAATTTACATTTTTAGAAACGTATATAATTGGAGTATTTAACATATGGTACTATCTTTTGCAGGTTCGGGTATGGCAAGTTCAGCAAGATATCCGAACTTCAAATGATACAAAGGTTGATAAAGTGACAGAGGCTGTAATAGAAAATCTACAGACACGGACGGTTTATGTTTTAAGGGTTCTTGGAACTAGCATGGGTGGAGAAGGACAGAAGAGCGAAAGTGTTTATTTTACAGTTCTGGGTAAGTCGTTTGAACTTTACGCTAGTGGTGAAGTATCTTCTATATATCGCTATATTTTGTCTGATTGAATTTTGTTCGTACATAATGAAGGCTTATTATTTCAAATACACATAGCACGTTAGTGTAATGGCACTTTACGATAAGAAAAGCTCTATGCAGGTGAACGTCACGCGTTCAAGAATAGTAGTCCGCAGCGATGGAGATTTGATCCTACAACCTCAAGAGCAAACCAAAATCATTAACCGCTATATTTGTATTATAGCAAGGATGTCAGAGTCTTATATTATCAAACTATGTTACGTTTTTGTACATGTGCATTAGATATGTGCTCAAAACAGACATCTATTGATGTCCTGTCATGTGCATTAGAACGGTAAGTTCTTGTTTGGAGTGGACATTTGAGTACACCTGTATGTGCATACACAGAAACGAGAAACTGTGTTTTAGCGTATAATTACAAGTTGCGGAAATATCATAAAGAATCAGTTCAACGCATGACACAGAACAAAGGCTTATTATGGAATCTTTGAAAAAGGAGTTCTACTCATGTACATGTATACGATAGAGGACGTAAGCAGTGTTGCAAACTTCGTCACTGCTTATGAAGAATCTCAGTAAAACCGAGACTCTCATTTTCTTATCTGTAATATGTCCTTTGTTTCCAAGACAATCTATTTTACTTTTATTTTACTACACTGCGGCTGGTGGTAGTGCCTTGAAGCGGCCGTAGAACGTCTCCCCGTACTTCACCATAGAACAGATTATATTTCATTTCTTTTGGGATTATTGGGCCTATTTTGGTATCTTTGAAAATGGAATTCTGCTCACGTATACGCTAAATGGCGTAAGCAGTGTTGCTAACTTCATTACACTGCTTATGAAGTGTCTCAATAAAACCGACACTCCCATTTTCTAAACTGTAATGTTTTCTTTTTTCTTGTTTCCAAAGACATTCTTTTTTACGATTATTTCTTCAAAAGTCAGGTTATCTACGTTGTGTACCCGATCTAAAACCAGGATCTAAATCATTCCAATGCATCAAAATAAAATCCATAAACAATTAAAGCTTTGACACACACACTGTTTAAATAATTACGAGCTAAACCCGCGGAAAACTTATATACCGGCTAGGTTTGAAGCAATTTTGTTGAAACATTAATACGAAAAGAAAGTGGTATCAAAACAGTAACATTATAACGGTGTTGAAAGGCATATGTTCGTGCGCGGGTAAATATGTGTCACATCAAATAAAAATCAAAAAATCTAAAAATATGAAATCATTTATAGAATGATGTTGAAATTGTTGGAGAGACAAGGGCCTCACTTGCGTTTTAATTGAATTCCGTTGCTTTAGCATGAAGTCAGCTATCCGTCTGTTTTCTGCACGAATTGCCATGTGTTATCATTTTCGATCTTGTGTCTTTGATAATGATACTCAAAACAACATCAAGCAAGACCTGTGGATTTTATTACTGACATTTCTAACGCGGTTGTTCTGTTATTGTGTTTTCTTTGTTAGGCTTTGCAGCTGCTCGCCGTGGGGCTTTTCTAATGTTTCTTTTTCTGTTTTGTAGTCTAATTGTTGTGATTGGTGGGTCTTGTCTGGCTTTGCGGTCGCCAGATAAACAGAAGGCCGATTGCTTTGATTTCACTTTTATTTTACTGTGTGTGCAGTCCGTCGTGGTGTGGTGTGTTTCCGCTTGCTCTTGATGTCACTTTTAGCCTTTGTTCTGTGATTTTGTCTCTTCTGCGACAGTTTCTATATTATTTGGTGTACAAACACTTGTGCGTAGTTTCATGAAGCTATTCAGTCTGTCAATAATTTTGTTATTTTGCTGCATAATAATCACCTCCGTAAATTTATTCTTGATGAAAATATATTTTCAGGCGGGACGCTTCCATTCGATCCATCAACATCACAGATATGTTATGCAGGTGTGTCAGACCATCGATGTGAAGGAGCAGAAGACTTGCATTCCTCAGTTTTGTTAATATTATTGTTATGCAGTACAGCTAAACTAATTGTGACATTCTAGTATGGTTTTGCCCACACACAAACTGATAGACAACAAAATTAAGTAACACATTGTTTTTCCATGTGTTTTGTTTTAATGTTTTTAATAGATACACGGAAGCAAAAGAATAATCAAGAGTCTCAAACACATAATGGCCGTGGCAAGCCAATGGGATATTTGAACAAGCGACACGCGTTTCCCTTAGATATTCTGAAACATTTCAGTATTCTCATCCTGAAATTTGAACGTCTATTTGCCTACCTTGAGATGTGTGAAACCAAATTGATAGAATGACGAAATATATTGATTGAATGACAAATTGGATGGATGCTGAATAATTGCTTCATAAACAGCTTTGTTCTAAAGCGCCAATATTTGGATAAATATGCAAACTGTAGACCAGCGAACAATGTAATATATTCCACCAATAAAACTAACCCATTTTCATTGTATATGTCAAATGATGTATTTATAAAATGTTTGGACGATACGCCTCAGTAAACAAAGTAGACCCAGATCAATACCTGCAGTTTTATCTCGGTCTGCATTATTTCACATTTAGCCTGTTTTAGACCTATTATAAGGGGAAGACTAGTAGACATGTTTAATGTAAGCTCGATAAATGTTAGTTAAAAGAATGCCTCAATGATTGTCCTCTCCTCTTTTTATTGGTTTACTCCAAAAGGAAGGAATTGTCTAAATTTGGGGATATAATTCTTTTCTTGTATATTATAGCCTTTTCATAAGATAAATGGTGTTCAAAACAGCACAGTTTACAGGATGTTAAGTCATTCAGAATTGTGTGTGTGTGTTTGTGTGTGTGTGTTTGTGTGTGTGTGTGTGTGTGTGTGTGTGTGTGTGTGTGTTGGACTTATACAGAGTATGTCTTCAGTAAAGAAACTGGATTGGGCCGTATATATACGTAGTGACATTTTTATACATATGGCATTTTACTCATTGAAATATGATTCAACATATTGTACTATTGGCGCTTTTTCTATTACTTGTGTCTGTATTGCATGAACATATGATATTTGCTTGTTGTCGTCATCCCGTTGATTTCTTGTAGTAAATATGATGCATCAAATAAAGCCATTTCAAGTGGTCCTAACATGCTGTGGTTTGTAATCATTTGTTTCTATAATAAAAAAACTCGACGTAAGAACCTGCGGCCCGTTTAGTGACACATACAGAACAAAGTCTTACAGTCATCAACGTTAGGGAACAGGTTACACTTGGTAGATTAACTGTTATTTTTTTACAAGATATACAAAATTTGTGAATGCTTTCTTGCACACCAAGTTCCGCTTATAAAAGGGCTTTACTCTAAAAGAAATTAATTTGCTTCCCTTTGGAGCGAATTCTTATTTCTTTTTAGCAAAGACTCCTTTCCAGAAGGGACAAAACATTTTTATAGTTGCCTCCCTGAAGTGTAATCATTGCCCTAAAGTTTGCCAAGTAAACTACAGAGGACTTGTTTAGTAGATGTATTCAATGATAGTTCTTGGATATTTGTTTTGGTATTTATCCACACAAAAATCATATGTTGTGGGTACTCATTAGAAGCACCTTGCTGAGGTAAATATTTTTTTGGTAGAGAACCAGAGAAAATTATCCAAGAATCATCACCAAATACACCTCCTTAACTAGTCCTCTGAAAATAGATGTTTCTACTAGAATTGGTGGTGTGCCATATGTTCTTCCGATACTTTATACTAGCGTGTATCATAGTATCTGATTATTTGGGACCATTCAAAAATAGTCCAGGAAGTCAAAATCAAATCACACATGACGAAAACACAACTATATAAAGTTGACCCTCTTAAACCCCACTTTGATATAGCAAAACTGGGGTTTTCAGGGGTATACATTATTTTTCTTATTTCGGCACAAAAACATAGATTGTGGGTACTCGTAAGAACCGCCTCGCCGAGGCGGTTCTAACGAGTACCCACAATCTATGTTTTGAGCAGAAATATGAAAAATATCAGAATTTTTAGCTGATTCTTTTTTACTTTTTGCTGGTAAACTTTTCAGTATATTTGAATAGGCTTGTTTTCGTAATGCAGAATATAGCCAATCAGTTAAGTTCTGTTAAAATGAGATTTCTGCTACAACCCGTGATTAGAGGGGCTGTGGCGTCGTATAATACATTACTGCACATTAACGCTTGAACTTATAGACGCAATTAAACCAAGTCTTTCAATTTGTTTATTTTTGTCTTTCTTTTCAAAGAATCACTTTTTATCAATCATATGAATAAATTGTAATGGTATGAACCTTGAGAGCAATGATCACAAACATATATAAATAAACATTGCTAAAGTGTCGATTATTTGGTGGTCAGTCTGAAATGCCGAAGTGTTCTGGGCCAGACTAGCTAATTTGGGCCAATTAAGCTCCATCGTTGTTTGTTGATATGGAAAAAATGGCTGTTCGAATAATGTTTCACAAACAAACTTTGTCACTTCATTAATACAGTAAAAAGATTATAGGTTCCATTTTCCTCGAAATTAGACACTTTTGATCAAAGAAAGGTATAATAAATATAATAAATCGATATATAGTATTAATTCGATCATAAAATGTGGCGTCTGACAGCCAGTAAAATTTCATTTAGTCACTCGTTTTTGAACTGGATCAAAACTGAAGTGATTTTTTTTTATCATATCTCTGAATTAATGTTGTCAACATTGATTCAGAAATACAATAAAAAATAATTTCATTTCAAGAAGGATAGACTAACTGAAATTTTACAGGCTGTCAGATGCCACATTTTATGGTTGTATTAATACCATATATCAATTTAGTAAATCTTTCGATGAAGGCACTACTTGTGATTTACGAGATGCTGCACTGCTTCTTATATCTTATTAATTGATTTAGTCCAGTTTATGATGTTCATGGGTTGGGTTTCGCTTTCATTTCTGTATGTTCTCTCTTGTTATTATTATTATTATTATTATTATTATTATATCAGAACACTTTTGTTTATCTGATCTTCAGGTTTAATGAATAGCTGGTAAACACTAATAGTTTCTCAGCTTATCTGCCCATCTACATTTTATAATTTTAAATCGACACGATCTCTTTAGATGGTTTCAGAGCTGTAAACGCCAAGTAGTCTGTAGTATATCTGAACATCATTATTTTGTTACTAAAAGGTAGTGTATGGTCGCTCTAAATCTACTCAAGTATTCTGTAGTATATCTGAACATCAATATTTTGTTACTAAAAGCTAGTGTATGGTCGCTCTAAATCTACTCCAAGCCACAAATGCTAATTATTTTGCGGCATATCTCACCATAAATGTTTTATTACCTAAATCTGGAAAACCATATGATCACACGAACTCTACTGCATTTTAAGCAACCAAGGTTTCTTAACCGAGTCAGTTTAACTCTTCAAAATATAAAAAAGGAGTTCTTTCATCAAAGTGTATGATATTTTACGTTTACTAATTTGGACTACATGTTGAATAACAGTGTTTTTTTTGTATCCGTAAACTTTGCTCAGGCTACCCGTTCAAATATTTGAGAACAAACTATCTTATCTAAACGTACAATCCATACGAGCTATGAATATGTTAACTTCACTGTTAAACATCAGACAAACAAATGAGAGTCCTATTTACTGAAATTATGCTACATAAATTTTCAATTGAATTTCAATTTTCTAGTGTCACTAAGTTGCATTGGCGAGAATATATATGTTAACGGGCCTAGATTCACTTGGCGCGTTTTCCGCCACTTTTAACAAGGAAAAATAGTTTTGTATCTACCCATTAGCTTTCGTGCACACCCAATGCCTTCTTAAAAAAGGTATATTCTAAAAAGGAATGATTTTGCTCCGAACGGGAGCAAACTTTTTCCTTTTAGAATAGATCCCTTATCAGAAGGGAGCCCAGTCATTTTGATAAGTTTGTTTCCGTTTTCCTTTAAAGTATTATGAGGAGATTAGGAATAAAGTGGCAAGTAATTTGTCTAAACAATTTGTAGAAATATTGACAACTTACAATGACAGCCCCGCAAAAGGTAAACCGAGTTCCATTACTTCAGGGGAATTAATATACTTTCAGGGGAAGTAACTATATCTGCAGTAATGCTGCCCCGTTCTGAGAAGGGATCTAGATTATAAGGAAAGAAATTGCTCCTGTGGGAATTCTTTTCTTTTAGAGTAGACTCCTTTTCAGGATGGAATTGGTGTGAAGGACCGCAAACAGGAAGTAATTTAAGCTGTCTCCTTTGTAAAGGATGACGGAAAATATATCAAGCAAACCTAGTTCCCTTAAAGATAAAAACTGAGGCTTATTTGGGTACAAGAACATATCATTGAAACAATCAGAATACAATGTTAATGCAAGTGAAATATTGTCTAAACACTTAGGCCAACTCGAGCACTATCGCGGCGGTTAAAGACAACATCTATTGGTTACATTAAAGTATACTTTGATGAAAACTACCGATGCATATCGCAGCTTTTGGCCAGACAATTAGAATCAAATCTCGTAAGAGAGTCCCTGTCAATGTTTTAAAAACACTGGAAATGAAATACAAGATGCTGCGTATTCATTTGGCTCCTGTTTAGAAAATACGTGGTTCAAAACACATAGTTCTCTTTGTGTATGTGCCTTCATGTGTCCTCCTTACAGATTAGCCACGATATAAAAATGTTTCAAATTCTTTGGAGAAACTTTCTTAACTTTAAATTCTCTCCCTTTGCCAAAGCAGCTCCTGCAAAACCTTTCAGGTGTGTCCATTCATATTTTAAATAAATAAATACGCGCAAAAATAATGAACAACAAGGACATTGACCTCAACGAATACAAGGCTTTACAAAAATATTGGCACAAACAGAACTCGTGGGTCCGATAAAGTCTACAACAAATACATTAAGTTGTAAATTCAGTTGAATGTAATAATAGATGGATGGCCCTGTTCTTTGACACATAAACTGCTCTAAATTCAATAGAATATTTTACTTAATGCAACGCTATACCATATTTTTTGTAGATATAACACGAACTAGGCCACGTGATAAGGAGTCTTCCGGGCGGACTGCGAAGGCCCAGATCAGACTGCGCTTGAGCGCAGTCTGATCAGGGCCATCGCAGTCCGCTTACAGAATTTTTTGATACTGTGGAATATGCCATTAAATATCAAAATAACCCGGATGAGAATGTGTGGATGCATGTACGTGTGGATGCACGTACTGACATGCTTCATTACGCACATACGCTCCAGAGAGGTTTTTTGTCTTCAGTGACTCACATATGGGTCGCGCGATGCGAAAATATGTCTTCGGACATATGCGGGCAGCGAAGGGCCAGATCACCATGCGCATCCGTGAAGTCTGGCCAGGGCCTTCAGTGTCCGTTAACAGAATTATTGGATACTACAGAATTAATAAATGGAGAGCAAAGGCCCGGATCATACTTTGCGCACGCGCAGTATGATCTGATTATATGCATTTTGCGCATGTTCGAAGAGACTTTTTCGCTTGACGCGGCCCATTTAATGTGCAATCTGAAACCAAAGTTGAATAACTGACAAGCGTTTCTCATAATATGACGAGTCTCTATCCTCATTTTATTTAAAGCAAACGGGGTGTACAAAACGGGTATGTGGAAATCAAAGAAAGTTCTCGCGCCAGGAAAATGCATAATTTAATAAAAGTTATTCTTCTTTATGGAATAGTTTGGGCAATAGAAGGACAAGTTATAATATCAAGTATGTTTGTACGTTTTGCATGTACTATAAATGTTTTTCTTTTATTTATTTATTTATTTATTTATTTATTTATTTTTATTTATTTGTTTTTATTTTTTTTAACTTTATGGATAATTTTGCTTTTGTAATTCTGTTTTATGTAAACGAGTATTTGTCCATTGAAATGAATCAAACATACGCTTACAGAGCAGTTTGAACGAGAGTGCCAGTATTCTAATCTAGATGTTTATTTGATCCCTTGCCTTTGTCATTTGGGACCATTGAGCACAATTCAGATGCACAGAAGGCAGTTCTGCTCGATACGGTGGTAATGGGTGCACGCAGCGTCACATACTGTAAAGCACTTCATCATGAAAGCATGCCTATATAATTTTGACCCCCTTAAACCCCACTTTTATATAATAAAACTGGGTCCACTTTTATATAATAAAACTGGGGTTTACAGGGATATACATTATTTTTGTATTTCTGCTCAAAAACATAGATTGTGGGTACCCGTTAGAACCGCCTCGTTGAGGCGGTTCTAACGAGTACCCACAATCTATGTTTTGAGCAGAAATGTGAAAACTATCAGAATTTTTTTTTTATCTGAAAACTTCCGTTTTTTTGGCGGTAAAATTTTCAGTATATTTGAATCCGCGTGTTTTCGTAATGTAATGCGACATCAAACTTTGGCGGTTCGACGGGAAGAATTTTTTTGCGCATTTCAATTTTGTCGCATTCATACTTTCATATGTATGTCACGCTATATACATGTACATGTACTGAAAAAAAAATTGAATATTGGCAAAGTTTTATTTTTGGAAGGTTTTGCTAGATCGTCAGTTGCGCCAAAATAAATACGCCGCTAAATATAAGTGTTTAAAAAGTAAACCGAATAATTTGGTGTTGTTTCTTTTGTATGCTGCTTGTTTTGCAACAAATTCCTGTTTACAGAACATATTTGACTTCATTGCAGCTGGTGATACACGTAAGTACCGTGTGGAGGCCATAAAACGTCACCCTGTGCTTCATCATAATGTGTGGATTAAATTGCTTTGTGTTTTTGGATAACTGACTGCTGCTTATTTCGGTTTAGAGAGGCATTTGCACTCAGGGCGTATGCAGCATCGCATGATTCTTTATTGTACAAGAACAGACTCACTAGAACCGAGTCTGCTGTGTTCGTTTCTTTGGCGCTTTTTTTGATTCCACAAGATTCCGTTTTACTCATTACGAAAACACACTTATTCAAATATATAGAAAATTTTACCTCCAAAAACTGAAAATTTTTAAATAAAAAAAAGCTGATATTTTTCATATTTCTGCTCAAAACATAGATTGTGGGTACTCGTTAGAACCGCCTCGGCGAGGCGGTTCTAACGAGTACCCACAATGTATGCTTTGGAGCAAGAATAAGAAAAATAATGTATACCCCTATAAACCCCAGTTTTTTTCTATATAAACTGAGTGGGGTTTAAGGCGTCAAAATAATATAGACATGTTTTCGTGATGTGAAAACATTTCATTACAGTCATGAATTTGTTCGTTCCATTTTTTACTCATTTTAAATGATTAACATGAGTGAATCAATTTTTAACTGTATACTTTTTCCGGATTTTCATCATAGATATTTCCTTAGAGCTGGTGTTAAGTGCCGTGTTGTGTGCCGTAAAACGTCCCTCCCTGTGCCTCTTCATAGAGTCGCGCCATACGAAAACGTGTCTTCAGGTATATGCGGACTGCAAAGGCCCATTTCAGCCTGCGCATCCGCGCAGTCTGGTCAGGGCCTTAACTGTCCGCCAACAAAGTCGAACGATACTACGGAATGTATGAACCGAGAGCAAACTCCCTGATAATACTTTGCGCATGTGCAGGATATGAATCCGCACATTTTGCGCATGCTCGAAGGAACTTCTTTGATTAAAACGCCCACGCTGTCTTGGATTTAGAGACCAATGAGCCCATTTCATTTATACTGAAAGTAGAGTTTTGCCCATCCCGGGGCTAGAGTGTAGTTTTTGGAATGGGTCAACTGTTATAGTCGATTTTCGGTTTTGTTGAAAATGTATTCATTGTTTTAGCCCTCTTTCAGGTACGTTTTCTTTGTTCCAGATCGATACGAGCAACCACATACTATTGTTTCTTATATCTCTGAAAACACATGCTGTGGGTACTTAGCGATATGCCTGTAATAATTACCCACAACTAATTTTTGCATGAAGGCATAAGCAAAAATTTGTTATTTTCGATAGACAAACATCACGAAAACATACATATATAATTTTGTCCCCCTTAAACCCCACTTTTATATAGTAAAACTGGGGTTTAAAAGGTTTGTGCATTATTTTTCTTATTTCTACTCAAAATAATAGATTGTGTATTCTCGTTAGAACCGCCTCGGCGAGGCGGTTCTAACGAGTACCCACAATCAATGTTTTGAGCAGAAATATGAAAAATACATGTATCAGAATTCTTATCCGAAAACTTTCAGTTTTTTGGTGGTGAAATTATCAATATATTTGAATTGGTGTGTTTTCGTAATGAAAAGTGCCTTATTCTGGGCTATTTCATCAAATTCTTCACCTTTGTTGACCACAAATCTAAAAGAAATGACCCAAATAGACAGCTTAATATTTTCGTTTGTTACAGCTTGCCTAATAAATAACGTGAGAAAAATATGTTTCTAATTATAGAATTTACCGAATAGTGAAATTTAAGAATTATTTCTGATCATCAGTCACAAGAGGCAAAAGTGACTGATGTTCTATTATAATCGATCATCGGCGGCAACACTACGAGTACTAGAGGTTATTGTGCAGCATCGCATAATCCGTTACTACACAAGAACAGACTCAAAAACATGCATTACGGAAACACGCCTATTCAAATATATTGAAAATTTCACCACCAAAAAACTGAAATTTTTCAGATAAAAATTCTAATATTTTTCACATTTCAGCTCAAAACATAGATTGTGGGTACTCGTTAGAACCGCCTCGCCGAGGCGGTTCTAACGAGTACCCACAATCTATGTTTTGAGCAGAATAAGGAAAATAATGTATACCCTTGTAAACCCCAGTTTTACTATATAAAAGTGGGGATTAAGGGGGGTCAAAATTATATAGGTATGTTTTCTTGATGGAGTTTATTGTTTTAAGTGCTTCCTTATTTCTAAAGGATTTGTTTTAGAGAAAACAGCTGAGCCTTATTCGGCCTCGCTTTCTGTCACATTTGATCGTCTGGGTTCACACTGTCTGCTTACATGTGTGTTTTTGTGCCAAAATACTAAGGGTTAAATAGGGTATACCGGTCCAATCAATGACAAGTTTCCGTGTCCAAAATGTGGTTTAACCATTTCCACTCTCTAAGCTAATTCAACAGACGACATAGTGAAACATTTTTCCTATTTTTTCCAAGAAAACAGGATTTGACATTTCATGAATATTGTCTTCAATGGAGACAATTTGCATGAATTGTCAAAACCTGATTTCTAGAACAATACGAAAGATATTTCAAAATGTCGTCTGCTGAAAATTTTACCCAGAGTGCTAAGCGTTAATATGTATATAATGGAGTGTACAGGGACATTCATACTCTGAAGATTACTTGATTTGGAACGTCTTATTGTTAGTTAATGTATGCGAAGTTCACTTCCAAATCCTAACAGACTATATATAATTACCGTAAGACTATTTATAGGCAGATATTGAGTCCATTACGAAAACACGCCTATTCAAATATACTGAAAATTTTACCACCAAAAAAAAATGAAAATTTTCAGATAAAAAATCTGATTTTGTTTTCATATTTCTGCTCAAAACATAGATTGTGTGTACTCGTTCGAGGCGGTTCTAGCGAGTACCCACGATCTATGTTTTTGAGCAGAAATAAGAAAATAATGTATACCCCTGTAAACCCCAGCTTTACTATATAAAAGTGGGGTTTAAGGGGGTCAAAATTATATAGGCATGTTTTCGTGATGCAATATCGCCTAACGTTGGTTCTGCATTTAAGCTGCTCCAGCCATCATGTCAGTCTAAGTCCGTGCCTGTGCAACATCCAGTGTCTATGTCAATTAGCTGCTACAACTTCTAGTGCATTAAGAGGTCCTTCGCACATGCGTATTAAATGTCAACACTTATAGGTTATATAAATAGAAGATAACTTATTCTTGCACACCTGATAAAGAAATTCTGAGTTTTACCCTGGAATAAAAATTCTTATCTCACGTTTTTTGATATACATATACGCAAGTTGTATAGAACGTCACGTGTGTCATCGTTAAGGTTGACGTCGGTGAACGTAATGACGCCAATAAACGTCACATAATATTATAACAATATGGCGAACGTCTGAAATCGAAGTGACTGCATTATTAAAAATCCACGTTCAGAAATGAAAGGTATGCAGGTAAAAGAATCCATCACAGGTATGAGGGGAAGAAAAAAATTTCATCCCTCGGTATCACAGTCCGCGATCACTCGGCAAGCCTCGTGATGCCAGGGACAATGACTCTCAAGATTTTTTTTCTATCTATCACTCACGCCCATGATAAATACCTATAATGTTTCTCATATTCAGGCAGATATATGGTTTTGAAATGTACATGTAGTCTGGTGGTATTTATACTTAGCAGGTTAAGTTGTAAGCTCTCAACGTCGGAACTTCTCTAATGCGCTTGCGTAATTTAAGGCTCAGGAAGATTACATTGGACGATGTAATACACAAAATGTGTCATAAATTATTTTACGAACAGCCATAAAACAAAATGCTTCGTTTATTTTGATTCTATGTACCATCTATTCACCACCTTATATAATGAAAAAATTAGGTCAGAGGAGGTCAGGAATTATACAAAATATCTGCATCCAGCGATTCCAGACCAAAACGCTACTACTTTCCACATCTCCTTTCCTCTCTTCAAATTAGAACTACATATTGGGTCGCTACAATTGTCTGTCAAACGGATGATACAACAAATAATACTGGAGACTTAACAAACTGGAGGTAAGGGCAGCCCTGACGGAGTGTCCGACGGTGCCCTGAGAATTCTTGTAGGAGAATGATCCACATGTAAAAGTCGCGACATGGAATATTTATTTTTGGGGCATATGTGGACAGCGAAGACTCCTATCAGACTGCGCACCGCGCAGTCTGATCGGAGTCTTCGCTTTCCGCTAACAAAGTCATTAAACACTGTAGAACATATAGAAAATGCCGACATAGAGGAAATATATGGCATATTCTGAATATTTCCTGGTTGCATATTGCTACACGAAGAAGTTTTGTATTGTTCGACTCATTTACTTGTATAAAAACACGTACAAATGCAATTAAACCTGCCAAGCATGATCAAGCAAGATGAAGAAATCATTTCTACAGTCATTCTCAAACTTCTGTTGATACAAAATAATAATAATAATAATAAGCAGTTTTCAGCAACCCAGCGAAAGTATGTCCACAAAGTACTGGTTAACTGCTTAGAGGACTAAGCCTACCCAGGAGAGGTGTGAGTAGGTCAATTGGCCCTCTCGACATGACCAAACAGAGTTGACTGGGCCGTAAAACTGCATCTCGAACAAACAAACACATGCACAGAACTTGGTTCATATGTATATACATTATACAATACCATTGCTTTCTAACACATTAAAAGGCTTGAATACTTAATGTGAGCCGAATAAATGGTGCGAGTACTTACTAGCCGAATTAAGGGCGCTAGTGCTTCATTCCAGTCGAATAAAGGGCGCTTGTACTTAATTCGAGCTTACGGCTCTAATATGGATACTGCCGAAATGCGAATATTCTGCTCAACACCATCCACGGTTTGAGCTAAACACGCACAGTTTGAGCTTAGCCATCGCTTCGCTCTTTGCTACGCATGTACCGTACTTATGCCCATTTTCGCAGGAAGCAGACTGTTATGTTTTGAAAATATGCATTTAAAGGGATAAAAAGCGCGCGCTTTGTATACCTATAAACATGTCTGATGTTGTATCCAGACTTCAAATTTTATAGTCTACTGACTTTAACCTTTACCGTTGTCTATGCAGATTCAGCACACAAAACATTTATGATATTTCTTTTTTTTTTTTTTTTTTCCTTTTTTTTGTTTTCAGAAAACAGTGGTTGACATTTCAAGCAAATTCTCTCTTTTTTTTTTAAGGCAACGATAAGAGACATATTTCAAAATGTCACCCGCTGAACATAAAATTTTACCTAGCATGCTACACTGTAAGCGTTAAATCAATTGTAATTTAACATTGGATGCAGTGCAATCGTTTGATACGTAAGGTCATAAATATGCATTGTGCACAACTTAACATATATTTAAATTATTATTTGCATATATTAAGGATTGTAAAAGCAGAATGTCTGCGCTTATGTACCTTGTAACTACAGACAGTAAAACCTCAGTGACTCGAACACCGGTCGCTCGTTTACCATGGCTGATTCGAACCATTACGAAAACACGGCTATTCAAATATATAGAAAATTTCAACGCCCAAAACTAAAAATTTGCAGATAAAAAAACTCAGATAGTTTTCGAATTTCTGCTCAAAACATAGATTGTGGGTACATGTTAGAACCGCCTCGGAGAGGCGGTTCTAACGAGTACCCACAATCTATGTTTTGAGCAGAACTCCGAGGCGGTTCTAACGAGTACCCACAATCTATGTTTTGAGCAGAATTAAGAACAGTAATGTATACCCCTATAAACCCCAGTTTTACCATATAAAAGTGGGGTTTAAGGAGATCTAAATTATATAGGCCTGTTTTCGTGATGTCGTTTTGCAGTCCTAACGTAATTCCTCCGACAGCTCAAGAAAACAAATACTTAAGGGAGGTTTTCTTATTTTATCACGAAAATGTATCTTATGTGTATTCAATAGAATCGCCTCATCGAGGCGATTCTAATGAGTACATTCAACAAACCATAGAATTATAAAAGGTCGAAAAGTCATCGTTAAATTTCCTCCATAAGCCTCCTGACCTGGCGCTAAGAAAAAACACTCAGTGGGTCTAACTATCTATGTCAAGAACATGTTTCCATGGTCCTAAAGATGTTTAAACAATTGAATTTCGACTCCATACTGCTACTTAGTAGAAATAAAGCAACTGAAAATATATTTCTGAAAACTTACGTACAACACTCGTACATATGTTAAGCCAATGTTACAAAACATTGCTCAGATATTTAATAGCCAAACGTCTGCACGTATGTATCTTTTTACCTGTATGTAATGCATCTAAATAAATTTAGTGGACCTGAAAATATGTTTCTGAAAACTGGCACCACTTGTACATTTGCGAAGTCAGTGTAACAAAAATTTACCTCAGCTACATATTAGACTATATATACTTAAAGACACATTTTGAATTGCATAACACCCTAATGACTCTTAGGAGATTAAAATACCAAATTCTTGGTGACTGGCCACCCTTACAGGTAGGGGCCTGATAAGGGGAAATTAGATTTTATATCAGCAAAGTTTATGATGAACAGGGAGAAACAAATAAGATGGGTAATTTGATGATAATTTGATGATTTTTTTTTCTGTTTATTCAATAAAATATACTTGATTTTTATTCATTAGAACTGCCTCTCCCAGGCAGTTCGAATGAAACTGACAACATATGTTATGGAGAAAAACAGATATTTATGCCTATATGCTAATTTATCACCAAATGCCCCCTTTATCTGTTTCTTTGGATCAAATACAGAAAATTAGGAAGATAGATAGTATTTTATTTAGTTATTTATGTATTTACTGAAAAAGAGAAGCTTTATGGCATAAAATACACATTCTAAATTGTCTAAGAACTTTTTGACATATTCCATAATGTATTGTTTTACTGAAATGGAAATGGAATAATTGTGCAGCGTTCTTATTTACTTTTGTAAATAAATAAATAAATAAATAGATAAATATTTTCAATTTTATATTTCTATTTCAGTTCATTAGTACTTTTTTTCAGAATGCAAGAAAAAACAACACTTTTGTATTTAGGAAAAAAACTATCAAAAATAAATAAATAAAAAAATAAAGTGATACAATACAAATCAACAAATAAAATCAACAAATTAAATGCAAAATTAGCAAATGACTTTATTTGGTTCTAAAGTAACATATTGAATATTGCTCAGTTTTATGAATTAACCCTTATAGGGCCCCACCTAAGGAGACTTAACAGCCTTATAATGACTCCATAATCACTTAGATAAGATAAGCCTTTGATGTGCGCTCTGTTATCAGGACTGTATATTGTGGTGATCATGAAGGGGGGTCTAGCCAAAGAAGGAAAAAAAATGTGTCTTTAAAGCCATTAGAAACGTAGCTGGTATATTTGTTGTTTCTTTTCTGATTTATCAGTGTATCAAGCATTTGTTTTGCATGAATCAACTTGGCTTTTGTACAAGAACATTTTTACAAGAGTTACCCTCAGATGCTCACTCTTGCTCAAAATTCTGATGAAAAATTGTAAAATTGTTAAATTTATTTTTCAACTTTTTTAGAACTTGAAATTCTTCTAAAATTTTCATGCGATGGTATTCATTACGTTCCAAACAATAAAAAAAAAATACGCAATAAAAAAAAAATCGGTTTTTGCCTTCAAAAATTCCATAATACGTAAGAGTCACTTCCTGTCTTAATATACACTCTAAGTCGACTATTTAAAAGTTCAGATATCAATAAAAGCTGGTTCCCGTCATGTATCCAAAAATGTCGGAGCACTTTTCCAAAAATGCGAAAGAACCAGGCATACAGTCATTGCGACATTTTCAATAAATTTGCCGAATTTTTACACCAAAGTTAAGTTGTGTCCCTTTCTGAACTGCAAAATACCAGCTTAGGTAAACTGTTGTTATGAAAGCCTTATTGACAGCTATTTTTTTTTCTTTGATAAACAGGATAAAAAGGCTTAAAATAGAGTAAGGTCAAATGTAGAAAGTAGCGTTTTTACTGGCTTTAAGTATAAGACGTAGTGCATGAGAAAACAGAGTAGATCCAGAACAGATGTCACAAAACATCACGTCTGATGAGTGTCTTCACTGTTTACCACACATCTAGCAGTATATAAGACACTTTCAACTGACAACGAAATGTACTTGTTCAAATTTTAGAACAGATCCATAGTTCCAGATAAGAGGGGGTATCCACGTAACATTTTTCTTATTTCTCCACAAAAAATATGTTACTGGTACTCATTAGAAGCGCCTCACTGAGGCGCTTCTAATGAGTGCCACAACATATGTCTTTTTGTGTTTTTTTTTTGTGAAGAAACCAAAAAAATAGTACTTTTCGGTTGAAAAAAAAAATGCCTTATCTGGAGCAATAAGGTATGATAAAGAGCGAAGGTGTCCGAATACTTTGGGTAAACACGAGAGTTGTTTACTTCCGATTTTTATGGACGAAATTTATGATGCGGAACGCACGAAGAAGACATACATCACACGAACTTCCTCATAGTTTCTGACTCCTCCTCTCTCCTTCCCAGGCCAACTCCTTCCCATTTTAACTACAAAAAACTTCGAAGAAGCACATCAAAGAAGTCTCGAAGTTGAAAGCCTTAACTTTAACGTGCTAATTATAAATCAAAGCATGTATCATTAAAAAAACAAAACAAAAATAAAAAAAAAGTAAAAAAACAAAACAAAAAAACTTTCCTATGTTTATCAGAAAATAAGACTTGGCTAGTCTGGGTCAGAAAACTTGACACTTCCGTATTTCTATGTTATGCATGTTGCATTCCTTTTAGAATCTACTTACCTTCACTACGGCATGTGTTTGTGCCGTTTGGAAGCCATAAAACGTCTCGCTATATTTTATATTATCTGGTCCTTGGTGATGACTGAGCGAACATTTCGGGTTTTAGATAAAAAAACAAAAAAAAAAAAACGAGAATTACTGATGAGGCCTAATTTGCCGAAATTAGCTAATCTGGGCCTAGAAACTTGACACTTCCGTACTTTCGATATTTTATTCGGGTGTATTCATTGCTCACAGGGGCCATTGTTTTGCTTTTAAAACAACTTGGCTAGTCGAATTACCACAATATTTCCCTCCTCAAACATGAATTCGATACGTTTACTATTATTAACCACCTGCGCTGTATAAATCTACACAAGTGGGTCCCGATGCAATAACAGAACCATCGACATTTTCCCCTACATCACGAAAACATGCTTATATAATTTTGACCCCCTTAAACCCCACTTTTATAAAGTAAAACTGGGGTTTGCAGGGGTATACATTATTTTTCTTATTTCTGCTCAAAACATAGATTGTGGGTACTCGTTAGAACCGCCTCGACGAGGTGGTTCTAACGAGTACCTACAATCTATGTTTTGAGCAGAAATATGAAACATTTTAGAATTTTTCATCTGAAAACTTTCATTGTTTTGGTAGTAAAACTTTCAGTATATTTGAATAGGCTTGTTCTCGTAATGTTTTATACTGTAACAGTAAATGTGCTAATGGCATAGAAGAGCTCATTTGTATAGGCATGTTAACGTAATGCTATTTCTGGGCAAATATTTTTCGACTTCTGGACAAGTGTTTAAAAATGTATTATACAATTCATGCGGTACAGTTGCATTCTGTTATCCATTAATTTCACAATATATCATGTATCTGAACGTGGGAAACGACGGTTCTGCTCATACTGCGAAAATGATCAGACTGTGAACCTTGGCTACACAGTTATTTAATGTTCCTTCCTGTTTGGTGCTTTGTTCTTATGTATGTTCCGTCTTCTCTATGGTTCACCTCACGACAACATACATGTACCTATATAATTTTGACCCCTAAAACCCCACTTTTATAAAGTAAAACTGGGGTTCACAGGGGTATTCATTATTTTTCTTATTTCTGCTCAAAAACATAGATTGTGGGTACTCGTTAGAACCGCCCCTGCTTACAACCTATATTTTGAGCAGAAATATGAAAAAAAAATATCAGAATTTTTATCTGATTTTTTTTTCACTTTTTGGTGGTAACATATTCAATGTATTTGAATAGGCGTGTTTTCGTAATGGCCTCACTTAGGGAAGAGAGAGCGGGGCTGCAGTAAATAAAGCAAATCACTTGCGAGTTTTTTGTTGTTGTTTTTTTCAAAAAGACAAAACAAAAACTATTTCGCATCTGTTGAACGGTTTTTGAAAACCCCGCCTTATGTGACCTCAGATTAGACACTAGCCGTTATTCTCGTTGACGCAATTTGATATTAGATCGAATAAATTATATCAATAATTATCAATTTTATAAGGGACCTAATTTACAATAACAACTCAGTAAAATTCTATATTCTATATTTTTACGAACAGTTTTGTATAGGCCGCCATTTTGGTTTGGTGACACGCGCTACCCTCGGCCGAAAACCTTTTTATGTTCTGTCAAGAGCTCATCGCACGTGTGTGATGTGCTACTTGGTTCTGTCTGTCGATGTTCCTATTCGTGCGTTCTTCCTCCAGGTATTGGAGACGGACTGCGATGTATGATTGTGGCACTTCCTGGGCATATTCATTAATTTTTCATAGCTGTACGCTTTTACTGTGCCCGTCTGACCTTGAATTTTATGTATGTGTAAATATTGCTGAACGAGGAAAGTTATTACTATCTCTACTGCTACTACTACTACTACCATTGCTACTACTACTACCTTTTTTCATGTACTACTACTACTTCTACTACTACTACTACAGTCATGTACTACTTCTACTGCTACTACTTCTGTTGCTTTTCATCACGAAAACATGTCTATATGATTTGGACCTCATTAAGCCCCACTTTTATATAGTAAAACTGGGGTTTACAGGGGTATATATTATTTTTCTTATTTCTGCTCAAAAACATAGATTGTGGGTACTCGTTAGAACCGCCTCATCGAGGCGGTTCTAACGTGTACCCACAATCTATGTTTTGAGCAGAAATAAGAAAAATATGAGAAATTTTTATCTGAAAGTTTTCATTTTTTTGTGGTAAAATTCTCAATATATTTGAATTGGCGTGTTTGCGTAATGGCTATACTGACATTCTAGTCATTCAAACTTCATTGGGCTGATTACAGGCTCCATATTCCTCAAAAAATGGACATTTTGTTATCCAAGAAAAGTTTAATCAATTAATATATGGTATTAACATAACCATAAAATGTGGCACCTGACAGCCTGTAAAATTTCAGTTTGTCTCTCGTTCCTGAAATGAAATGATTTTTTTTATCGTATCTCTGAGTTAATGTTACCAACATTAATTCAGAGATACGATAAAAAGTCGTTTCATTAAAACGAGAGAGTAACTGAAATTTTACAGGCTGTCAGATGCCACATTTAATGATCGTATTAATACTTTATATCAATTTATTAATCCTTTTTTTGGATACAAAATGTCTATTGTTGAGAAATATGGAGTCTTTAATTTCTAAAGTCTCCGTTTGATTTGAAGTAGGATGTATTTCAATGTGTATTTTCAAATATGCACCGTGAGTTGTTGTATATCGTTATACCGCGATGTATTGTAATTATTTGTTGTTGTTCTCTATCATATGTTGTTTATTTAATATGTTACATGTAACCTAAGGAAATAAAGAAAATAAGAGCTTGAAATCAACATTTTATAAAGGTCCATTTCTCATGTCACGACTAAACATTTGCGATATTATCTGAACTAACCTGTCCGTACATTTAGGGTATACGCATTTGGGATAATAATACTATCAGATATCATTTAATAGGGGTACATTGAAAAGAATCGCTTGCAAACTATGCGCTGCAGTAAATGAAAAAGGGTTCAGATGGCATATTCGAACCGGTAAGTTTCAGCACAACTGCGCATTCCTGTTAGGGTCTTCGCTGTCCTGTCACAGAAACAGTTCGTACTGTTGAATACATGGGTGAAAAGATAAGACCTAATCAGATTGTAAAAAACATATACTGAGCCGGTTCGTCGTTGCGCATTTGACAGAAGGGCTGTTTTCACGCCTTATAGGTCACGTTTATCTTTTTGACTGTAATAAGATAAAAATAATCTTAACGCTCTGCAAGCTGGGGATGAAAATCAACATACAGCATTTTGAAATATTTTTCTTATTTTTCCCAGACAATAGGCTTTGACAGAGCCTGTTTTACCCATAGAACTCGTACATGTAAGCTTTGTCAGAGCTTATTGCTTGAAAAAAAAGCACAAAAAAACACACACAAAAAAAAAACAAAAAACAAACATCATCATCAAGTTGTCGTCTGCTGGATTACTTCAGAGCGCAGCAAAGGTTGAAGATGAAAATCAAGCTCTTACCTAACCCGTTTTTCCTGTTTTCAAATCGCAGTCTACATCTTTTGTTACAGTATTCCTTTTTCTTTTTTTTTTTTTTTTTAATTTTTATGTTTGGTACAATATTTACCCTAATCATTTAGGCAACGGAAATATTTTTCATTGTGGTAATAACATATGAAGAAGCACATTTCATCTCCATTTGATCATCACGAAAACATGCCTATATAATCTTGGCCCCCTTATACCCCACTTTTATATAATAAAACTGGGGTTTACAGGGGTATACATTATTTTCTTATTTCTGCTTTAAAACATAGATTGTGGGTACTCGTTAGAACCGCCTCATCGAGGCGGTTCTAACGAGTACCCACAATCTATGTTTTGAGCAGAAATATGAAAAATATCAGAATTTTTCATCTGAAAATTTTCATTTTTTTGGTGGTAAAATCTTCAGTATATTTAAATAGGCGTGTTTTCGTAATGATTACTAAAATCCGCTGGATGTGGGACAAGCAGTGTACCCAGTAAGCATTCTTTATAAATGTATAGCGTGCCGTTATCGGCGTGTCAGGGTAGCTGACGGGCCGATCACGGCCCGCTACAGATTTATTAAGAATGCTAGCAGGGTAGACGCTGATCACCTTCTGTTGCATTTTATCTTAATGGACGCTGTTTGCTGAGACCTGTCTATCCGAATATTTAGGATAAATACTGAATTGAGTGTTGCATTGAAAAAAAAAATATATCACACGACTTCTTGAAATCATAACACATTTAAGTAATACAACAGAAATAAAATGAGCCGCGCCATGGAAAAAGGGTACAGACGGACAAATGCAGACAGCGAAGGCCCAGACCAACAGGCTGATCGGGACTTTTGCTGTCCATTACGAAAACACGCCTAATTAAATATATTGAAAATTTTACAACCAAAAAAGAAAAAAAATTCAGATAAAAAAATCTGATATTTTTCATTTTCCTACTCAAAACATAGATTGAGGGTACTCGTTAGAACCGCCTCGGCAAGGCGGTTCTAACGAGTACCCATAATCTATGTTTTTGAGCAGAAATAAGAAAAATAATGTATACCGCTGTAAACCCCAGTTTTACTATATAAAAGTTGGGTTTAAGGGGGTCAAAATTATATAGGTATGTTTTCGTGATATCCGCTTACAAAATAATTGCATATTGTAGAATATATCGATGTACAGGTCTTTCCATCAGATTGTGCGGTTTGGTGGGCTGATCGGGATCTTTTGCTTGATTTCCATCCTAAATATTAGACTTGTTTGAGCAGACAGTGCAGACACAGATCGAACTACTACCATCGCTTTGACTGGCTAATATTCTAAAGAATGCCCTTTTTGGGTCGACTGATTTACAATCGGACCATAGTATACAAACGCCAAAAGTTTGTTGTCCACGTGATTATCATTGACCAATGTCATCAAACCTCGCGTCAGACGAAAACCAGGAAACGGTTATTTATAGCCGCGCTATTCTTGTCGCTGTGATGTCAGAATGCAGTGTAAAGGGGGTTTATCTGTAAAACCTGGACTGGGGCATTGGGAAATGCATGTAGTGCAGAGCCAGATCAGACGGCGTTAGATCAGGGTCTGCACTGTTTGCTTAAATTAAAGGCAGTTAAGGATTAAATGAAACCAGCCTACGCTCAGAGATATTCCATTACGAAAACACGCCTATTCAAATATATACAGAAGATTTCACTTCCAACAACTGAAAATTTTCAGATAAAAAACTCTATATTTTTCACATTTCTGCTCAAAACATAGATTGTGGGTACTCGTTAGAACCGCCTCGGCGAGGCGGTTCTAACGAGTACAACAATCTATGTTTTTGAGTAGAAATAAGAAAAAAACAGTATACCCCTGTAAACCCCAGTTTTACTATATAAACGTGGGGTTTAAGGGGGTCAAAATTATATAGGCATGTTTTCATGATGTGATCTACCAGTGTCGTCAGTGCTTTGATGTTTGTTACGTCTCATTAACATTTTAAGCTTTAACAAGTGTTATTGATATGTATTATTTTGTCAAAGCACTTCGGGGACATTTTGAAAGAAATATTGATAATGAACCATCGCACGAGAAACCGTGCGAAACCTACAATAAGACCTGTGTAATCAGCAAAGACTCAGATCAGCCTGTACATCCACTTAATACTGCAAGTGTTCACGCTTATCCCTCCTTTGATAGCCTGAAGGCTTTAGAAGGCACATAAGGCCAGCGAAGACTATGATCAGACTGCGCAGATGCGCGGGCTGATCTGAGTTTTCGCTGGTCGCACAAGTCTTATTGTAGGTTTTGTCGTGCGCTGTCTTATTTTGTTCGAAAAAAGTACAAAAAATAATAATGTTGTCCGTTTTTATTTATGGTCACCTCTTAGAATTTAAGGGTTCGTTTTCGGAACCTTTCTATTTTGTTTACGTAACGATAGGCTCCGCCGTTTTCTGTTAGAGGTTGAATAAACAAAATTTTTCGTAAATTATTTCTAGCTTTCCAAACACAGTCATGAAAAGAAAGGTTTTATTTACCAACTGGAACAATATTCGTCAGATTAATATGGGAAATAACCTGTACAATAAACCGTTGACGAAAAATAAGTTATTTCCCTTAGAGTCACTTCGCGCTTTCATCGGATTCACTTACCTGTACGTAATATGCCATTCAGTGACGGTCAGTTTAGGACATGTATCGAAGAAGGTTATTGCAAAGTCCATTAATCCTATTATCGCGTGTTAAGAATCAGTTGTACACAAATGATTATCAATATAGATCCTTACCATTATTCAGTCTTTTAAAGTCGACTGATTTTCTAGGTATTAAAGTTCGAATGAGATATGTCTGCATCTTTCAGTCAACAGATTGCTAAGGAGAGAATCTGTGTATTCATCACGAAAACATGCCTATATAATTTGACCCCCTTAAACCCCACTTTTATATAGTAAAAATGGGGTTTACAGGGGTATACATTATTTTTATTATTTCTGCTCAAAAACATAGATTGTGGATACTCGTTAGAACCACCTCGTCGAGGCGGTTCTAACGAATACCCACAATCTATATTTTGAGAAGAAATATGAAAAATATCTTTCTCATCTGAAAATTTTCATTTTTGGTGGTGAAAATTTTTAGAGTATATTTGAATAGGCATGTTTTCGTAATGAACAGGTTAATTAACCATGTCCTCCATATGAATAGTCCCTCCGGGCAAAGCAATAAACGAGCTAAATTGATTGCACTAAAAACTATTTGGATTGATTGCAGCAAACAGTCTAATTATCAAATTTTCTTAATGCGCGTTATTTAATGATAGCCAATTGTAGCTTTTTGATATATTGTGATCAGCAATTAGCTATTTTGCCGTTAAATCGAAAAACAATGTGTCTTAAGCAACTTATTTTTTTCTTTCATTCAGTTGCAATGCATACGTTCCTTCTTTCTTTCCGTCCGACGGTCCGTCCGACTGTCTCTGTCAGTCATATTTTGTAGTTAAGTCATAATGCCATACATTAGTAAAAATTGTAGGAGAGGAAAAAATCCATCCATCCATCAATCCATCCATCCATCCTTCCTTCCTTCCTTCCTTCCTCCCATCCATCCATCCTCCCCCTCCCTCCCTCCTTCCCTTCATTCATTCATTCATTCATTCATTCATTCATCCCTCCCTCCCTCCCTTCGTTCATTCATTCATTCGTTCATTCATCCATTCATTCATTTGTTTATTCATTGATTGATTGATTCGTTCATTCATTCGTTCGTCTGTTTAATAAGTTTCACAGCGTTATGTCATATTTTATGAAGCAGTATCTGAATTATTTCCATGAAATAAATAAATAAATAAATGAAAAGATAGATAAATAAATAGATGAATAAATAAATAAGTATATTAATATTGAACATTATAACACTGTGCTCAAGTTAATTTCCACCGTTATCTTATCCTGCCGGCGCTCGTGGACTTAGTCACTGCCGAAATGCTCACTTCTTTATTTTTAAACCAAAATGGAAGAATAATGTTTGTAATTTATTATAGAATAGTATATATCATTGCAAACTTTGAGAAGTGGCTTTCTAGTCATAACTTATAAAAGTACCGATGGGAAAGTAATATTTTTTTTTTTAAATTAGCATTGAAATGTCGATTCAGAAGCAGTTTGGCAAAATATATATGGGGTGAATAGGGAAACGACATACCACACTTCAAAATAAAATGGAAGAATTAAGTCATCAATTTATTTTTACAAATTTTATATCAAATTCTTTCTTAATAAAATATCTTTCCAAAAATAACTTAAAAAATTTTGTCGCATTCCTCTAAAATTGTATTTTAATCAATTTAAGACGACTTTCCTATGAATTTCTATGAGTTCTATAGGTAGGTCTACGACGAGTTTCCCCGAGTCGAAATCGGCTATTTCCGTGAAACTACGAGGATTGTTCACTATGCTCAGAAATCTAATAACATCCCATCCTCAATCTACTACTTTATGTGGTGAAAATAGGAAGGGCTTTAAAATTAAGAGAGAGTTGGCGTAATGAATAAAAAAAACAACAAAAAAACATTAATATTTGGCAGACCTATTCCGGCCAAATGCTTATAGAGTTCTTGATTATAAAGTGTATGCTCATTTGCATCTTATTAATACTAATGAGAACCAATAACAACTGGTAATTAAAACAAAAATCAGGTAGTATCCTCAAATCAAGTGATTTTCCTTTACATGTACATGCAGGATAGTGGTTCAAACATGTTTCTATGTTTTATTAATTAATTTAATTTTACAATTCTTTAACTTTTTTTTTTTTTTTTTTTTTTAAATATTTATAATTAAAATATACAATTAGTATTATTCAAGTTTCACTTTCTAACGTTGTTTTATATAATTTCTTTTGAAAAGATAATTTTAGCCATTCCAAATGCATGCATTCCAAACGAAATTATCTGTCTTTGGTTTTAGATATTTAAAGATTAGTTTAAGATTTATCGTTAAATATTCCTAAAATTATATTAGAATTATCTTTAAATATTACTATATTTAAATATAAAATCTAAATATTTACTAATTCTGATAAGTTATTACATGTATACAAGTCTGCCAAAAAATAATTTGAATAAACGTCGTTTAAGTCGTCAGTAAATTTTAAAGAACTAGTGACGTCAAAGTAACAGCATTTGTAATAATACACAAATAGTTACTACGACTCGAAACCTGAAACATTTACATGCGGTTATCTTGACTTTGATACTCACAACAGTATCTTAATTTTAAACATTAAACATTTAGGGGATTTTTAAGTTAAGAGTTATATTCTTGCGTATCAACAGAGAAATGATATATTATGAACAACCCCCCCCCCCCACCCCCCAACCCCCCCCCCCAAAAAAAAAAAAAACAAACAAATAAAAACAACAACAGCTGCACATCTCTCACAATATCACCTATCATTTGATTTTCGGTTTCACACAAAACATTCACAAGATTAATAAATCTGTTTAAAGTTAAAGACCTACATATGTTGAGAAAATTGATGCGAATTTTATCAAAATCGGTTGAAAATTAAGAAAATTATGGGTTTTTGAAATTTCAAACAAGGCTGTCATTGGCGCCGCCATTGTTGTGAGTTTGTGACGTCATTTGATCCTAATTAAATATGCATAAACTGAATAACTCACATATGCCAAAACATTAAATGCATATTCATCTTTGGTATAATAGCAACTTATTTTTCCTACAATCGCATTGTTTTCTGTCTAACAGAAAGTTTCATTGTCATTTTAGAATTTTTCCGTCCATCATTAAGTATTCAAAATGGTGGTGCCCATGTCAACAATTACAAAATCTAAAAACTCCAAAAACTTCATCATTTCTTGATGGAATTATATAAAACTTGCACTTAAATGTTCAGTTTGTAAATATCTTGAACATCAGACAAATTTTATATTTTGTGAGTGTTTCCCTTTAAGGAAAATAAATACATTTTCAGGGGAGGCCACTCTGTCAAAATTGTTTGCCTCCCTTTTGAATCTCTTTCTGGCTCTGTGCTAAAACGAACTAATTTGCTCCCCCTTGAATGGAAAGCATTTTTTTCCCTTTTAGAGTGGACCATTTTTCAGAAGTGTCATTGTGTGCATGAATACAAACAGCAGGACGAGTAGCAATCCGTGTAGATCCTTACCAGGCGTTTGCGGCGTCTGATCTGGATTTACATTGTTTGCTCAGGCCTGTCTGCCCGTATACAGGATAAGCACGATTTGATATGTTTTTAAGTGTAAATCCGCCATTATATATATATATATATATATATATATATATATATATATATATATATATATATATATATATATATATATATATATATATATATATATATACGAGGGATGTTCGAAATGAATTGCTTATTTCTATCTGGAGACTTCAAATTTCAAGTCAGCTAAAAAGTACTCATTTCATACCCTCGAAGTACTCCCCGTGGCTAGAAATGCAAAGTTTCAGCCGATATATCCACTTCTTGAAGGCGTCACGGTACGCTGATTTGGGCACAGTAATAAGGTACTGATGAATGGCAGAATCAAGTGCCTGTCGGGACTGGTATTTCCGCCCAGCAAGGAATGCTTTCAATTTCGGAAACAAAAAGAAATCACATGGGGCAAGGTCTGGGGAATACGGGGGGTGAGGCAAAACAGTTACTTTTTCTTTCTTCAAAAACGCCGTAACTATTGCGGAGGTATGAGCTGGGGCATTGTCATGTAGAAGACGGACATGTTTAAAACCAGTGGCAGGGCGTCGTTTCTGATAATACTTTTTCAGTTTCTTCAGTACTACGTCTTTGTAGTACTTTCCGGTGATGCTTTTGCCCTTTTTCACTGGCACTTTTATTGCGACTCCTCCACCAGAGAAGAAGATTGCATACAAAACCTTCTTTGTACTCAAAGAACGTTTGGCAATTATGGGGCGTTTGCTGTGTTTAGTGGCCCAGATCTTATTGCTAACCTTTCTGACGGGCTCAAAATAATGGACCCAGGTTTCATCACCTGTGACGACATTGGCAAACTGCTTTTTGTCATATTTTGGAAACATATGAAGCAGCTTTTTGGCCACTTTAACCCGTTGCCTCTTTTGCTCGTCAATTAACAGATGTGTCACCCATCTAGCAGAAATCTTTCTGACTTTCAAATGCTTCTTCAAAATAAGGTGAACCGTTGATAGTGATATGCCTACCTTTCGTGCAATATCACGAACTGTAAATCTGGCATCTCCTTCAATGATTTCCTTTATTTTGGAAACGATTTCTTTACGAGATGCAGATTTTGGCCTACCTGATTTCGGTGCATTTTTGATGGACTCTACACCAGACTCAAATTTCTTTTTCCACCGCCGAACTGTGTCATAAGACACACAAGAAGGTCCAAAAGCAGTAGAAATTTCAATCATCAGCTTCTTCAAAGAACAACCATGTTTTGAGCGAGCTTTGATGTAAGCCCGTATTTCATCTTTTTTTGTCGACGCTTCTACCAACCATTTTTACTGCAGTGGTCAATGACTGCGTGTATTCAAATGGCAAATTTTATGTCTTACACTTAGTCTAACATGTACATTTATACACCATTGTGTAGATATTGACTAGCCCTATACAGGTATGTATTGGTTTGTATCGTGCCCCACGTGGATATCGAGCTAGAGGACAATAAGCAATTCATTTCGAACATTCCTCGTGTATATATATATATATATATATATATATATATATATATATATATATATATATATATATATATATATATATATATATATATATATATATATATATATATATCTATTCAAAACATAGATTGTGGGCAATCGTTAGAACCGCCTCGCCGAGGCGGTTCTAACGAGTTCCCACAAGCTATGTTTTTGAGCAGGAATATAAAAAATAATGTATACCCCTGTAAACCCCACTTTTACTATGTAAAAGTGGGGTTTAAAGGGTGTCAAAATTATACAGGCGTGTTTTCGTGATGGCAACGTTCCTCACGTTGCAGATTTATACTTAAAAATTATCAAACCGTGTTTCCTCAACATACCTTCTGACGTGTCTGCCAAATGAATACCTGTACTCAGATCAAGCTGTGCATCCGCCCGATCTAATCACAGTCTTCGCCGCAGACTCGTTGGATAACAAAGGCCAAAGGTATCCTTGGGCAGACAGCGAAGAATCTGATCAGTGTGCAGAGATACATAGGATGATCAAAGTCTTTGCTTGTCCATAAATCAATATTCAGTGTTTCCACATCACTAATATATATCAGGAAAGGAGATTCTTTTACATAGAATGTATGAATTATTCTTAAAGGAATGACTCTTGAAAGCACTGAACACATTCACAAAACTTAAAACAGTCTAAGTGTCCAAGTGTTTTTCTGGGACAGTCTCTCTAGTTTCGACCAATTAGGCCTCATCAGTGACTCCTATAAATTTTCAAAAATCCCGGAACGGTTTCACTTATCGCAAAGGACCAAACATATAAACTTCGCTAAAGTGAAGTACGGAGAGACACAAGGCACTTACGTCATAAGTAAGGTTAAAGTGTCCCAATATGAAGGGTAAATATGCAATATACAGTAATCATTACGAAAACATGCCTATTCAAATATACTGAAAATTTTACCACCAAAAATGAAATTTTTCAGACAAAAAATTTGATATTTTTCATATTTCTGCTCAAAACATAGATTGTGGTACTCGTTAGAACCGCCTCGTCGAGGCGGTTCTAACGAGTACCCGCAATCTATGTTTTGAGCAGAATAAGAGAAATAATGTATACCCCTATAAACCCCAGTTTTCCTATATAAAAATGGGGTTTAAGGGGGTTAAAATTATATAGGCATATTTTCGTGATGGTTGCCGTTAAAATGACTTTTGCTGTTGTAAAGAATCCTTTATGAGCAGAATGATTTGTACGAAAGATCGTTTTCTTTTCTTATTTCTTTATAGATTATATGTTTTAGATATTTGTAAGAATCGCCTAAATGAGGCGATTTTAACAAATATCCAAAACATATTGTGTTTCTTGAAGTATTAAATGAAATGTTCTGGCGTAATTTTTGATAAACTGTCATCTCTTGAGCGAAGGCTTCGTGCCAGTCAAATTATCATTATGACAAATTTTGTCATTGCATCGAGTGTCGGTATGAAAAAGGATTTACTGTACATGTACAAAAACAGTGTTGATACTGTATTGCTGCTTGTATAGATCGACGAAACTGACATGTTGGCTTTGACTTTTACATCTAATATTCATAAGGGACAGCCGCGTGTACAATCGATGCAGTATAGCGACAAAAGTTTGCATTCCATACAAGACACAGCTGTTCGCTCATCTTTACAGGTACTTAACCTGGTCTGCGTTTTGCACTGGGCACTGCTTCTGTTGACGCTCATCAGTATGTATCCAAGGCATATCCTTCCTGATCACTTTGTACTTCAGAACGCAGCCTGTATACACAATAAATAGTATAATCGAAATGTCAAAGCGACATGTCAGTTTAGTCAGACTGTAACCACGAGACAAGGATACGTTCAAATGTACAGGTTACCCGCGAACGGATCCCTGCTCCTGTTAGCTCTAATTAGTAGGTACAAGGACCCAGGGCGAAACGATTGCTATCGATTTGCACTGTTGTTCACTTTTATGTTTACTATACGTTCAGAGTGTCCTCGTGGCTGGGTGTACAGTTCTCCGAGATGCTACAAGTTTGTGGACGACGAGCCACTCATCTATGAGGAGGCTGACGCCGCGTGTTGGGTGAGTTTGTGCAATCTTCCACAGCTTATTCTACGGTTGACTACCAGGATTAAATCAAATCAACAGAGAGAGAGAGAGAGAGAGAGAGAGAGAGAGAGTGAGAGGGAGGGGTTATGTTGTGTATCTTTCTTTGACAATGTTTTATATAAATGTTTGTAGGGATGCCTTGTTGTTACTGTGTTATATCAGTTTAAAATTCGTTTGTGATATTCGTAAGATGTGTAATTGTATGTGTTACTGTACTTACCCAAACATAAATGTATTCAATACATCAACTCGTTATCGTTACTATTTTAAATTTCAATCATCATTTGGGTTTGCACCAATCAAATTAGGTCCTTTGCTTATAGCATTACTTAGAATACAACATTCTAATCAAATGTCCTACTTAGACTGTGTTACAAGTTAAGCCATGTCGCACTGGCAGTTCCATATGAAACTGCGGAGTTTAGTGTAGCATATACGTACTCAAACAAGAAATGCATTACCATTACGAGAACAAGCCTATTCAAATATACTGAAAATTTTACCACCAAAAAAAATGAAAGTTTTCAGATGAAAAATTCTAATTTTTTTCATATTTCTGCTCAAAACATAGATTGTGGGTACTCGTTAGAACCGCCTCGACAAGGCGGTTCTAACGTGTACCCACAATCTATGTTTTGAGCAGAAATAAGAAAAATAATGTATACCCCTGTAAACCCCAGTTTTACTATATAAAAGTGGGGTTTAAGGGGGTCAAAATTATATAGGCATGTTTTTTTGTGATGTCGGAACGTAAAAAACCAGTAAAATTGATACCTTGAGTTAGTTTTTGTCTGTTGCAATAAAATTGTGTCTATACATGTACGTGTTGGTCCACAGCTATACATTATACATCTGATGTATACATTATATTATGTATTCATGTATACATTATATTACGGTAATAACAAATCAAATATATGGGCCGAACAAACTAACGACAGCTGTTGTTTTGAGCTTTTGATTACAATATTCAGTGCACAGTATTACTACGTAAACAGCAAATACCTGCCGCACGTGGAATGCAGGATTTTCTTACTGCCATATCTATATTGTACAGAAGACTTATCCTGGTCAAGAGTAAATTTAAAATTTCAAACGACAGGTCAAAATGATCTGTCCATACCGTCAATTGTTGATTCACATAATATATGTTTTTTTTTTTTTTTTTTTTTTTTTTTGTTGTTGTTCTTGTTGTCGTTGTTTTTTTTTTTTTTTTTTTTTTTTTTTTTTGTTTTTTTTTTGTTTTGTTTTTACACTAGTCCGGTTTTACAAATTATAATAAAATATTTCTTTTGTCTTTGTTTCTTTTGCCATTTACATTTCGGTGAATCTTTACTATTGTGTCAATGTACTTTTATTATTGGACTAATCAAGGGTCAAGGTAAAGCAAGTACATTTACGGGAAAACTTTTGATCCTCGGTATTTTCCGGTTTATGTCTCTGTTTGACTGAGATAGTATATACTTTCGGCCATATTGGATTATATCTAAATTGGTTACAATGTAGTTTGTTGGAACATACGCAGTTGTGAACTGCCAAGGTCGGAAGATCCACCTTTTTATATAAATCAAAGTTTTTGTGTTGTTTTTGTTTTTGTTTTTTTTTATTCCAAATGTGTTCGTTTTTTTTTTTTTTTTTTTTTTTGTTTTTTTTTTTGTTTTTTTTATTGTTTTGGTCCCGTTTAAAAATATGAAAATAAGAAAAAAGTAAAGAAAAGAAAAGCAAATTCCTTTTTAATATTATTTGTAAAATGTACCAGTCTGCATAAAATACGAAAGCCTACAAAAATGTGCTCTCGGCGCATCACGAAAACATGCCTATATAATATTAACCCCATAAAACCTCACTTTTGTATAGTAAAACTGGGGTTTACAGGGGCTACATTATTTTTCTTATTTCTGCTCAAAACATAGATTGTGGGTACTCGTTAGAACCGCCTCGCTGAGGCGGTTCTAACGGGTACCCACAATCTATGTTTTGAGTAGACACATGAAAAATATCAGAGATTTTTATCTGAAAATTTTCAGTTTTTGGAGATGAAAATTTTCTATATATTTGAATAGGCGTGTTTTCGTAATGGGTACCAAGGAATAATCAAGACGAGTAGACCAGTTTCCAGAAGGGATTTGGTGTACAAGTAACAAACAGGAAGTCCCAAAAGTAGTCTCCCTGGTTTGGTAGAAAATCTACCAGGTGTATCCACTACCCTTCTACCCTTCAGTATTGTCTGTTCCAGAAATATGGAGCCACCTTGTTGAGCATCAGTTCATTTTCTGAACACAAGTTCATATCTGATTGGCTGCGGAACAACGACATATTGCCGTGAGTGCTTCTTTCTTTATCGCAAAGTATGCAGGGCAAATAGTTTAGCAAACCACATTTTGAAATTGTTGTCTTATTTTGTTTTCGGAAAATAAACTTTGACATTTCACGTAAATCGTCTCCTGTTCAAAGCCTATTGTCTGGGTAATATCATCAATTTCTCGTCCGCTGAATTAGTCCAGAGACTGGTAAAGTATGCGTGGCGCGTCTATATTGATGAAGAGTGAATAAACATAATCAGTTGTTTAATGTTTTTGAAACAGTAGCACGAGTTAGGTACTAGGAAAGACTGACAAGTAAATAATAACATGGATAAGGGAACTGCAAATAGGAAACGTCAACTAGATTTAAAAAAAAGAAAAGAAAACATAGGAGACAGCATCTTGAACAAAAAAAAAAAAAAAAAAAAAAAAAGAACATGAACTAGGAAACAGAAACTAGGCAAAAGTACATCTGTCATTACTGACAATGACCAATCCTAATCAACTGTGTGATGTGTTTTTATTTATGTGCTCTAAGATGGCTGATGAGACCAATTTAGCTCTAATCTGCCTGTTGCAGATAGAACAAGAGAGGTCTGAGGAAGAAAGCTCTGTTGGTGATGCCTTAGCTCTGGCTTTCCGCTGTGCACGTTTCTGCTCGGCTTAGCTGATTCTTTTTGCTTCGTATTCACCAGCTCCCCTTCTTAGGAGGCCTCGCCACTTTGTTCGATCCTGTGCAATCTGTTCCCACGACTCTGTTGGTATGTTGAAGTCTTTAAGGGAGGCTTTTTGGGGGTTTCCTTGTATCGCTTCTTCTGACCACCATGGGAGCGTTTTCTAACTTGTAGTTCTCCATAGAGGATTTTCTTTGGCAAACATTCATCAGGTATTCTTGTAACATGGCCTGTCTATCTTAACTGTGCCAATTTCAGAAGAGTATGTACACTCTGCATTCCTGCCCTTTCAGAACTTCTGTGTCTGGAATCCTGCCTTGCCACAAGTTTTCTAAGACAGCTTGTATGGAAGTGGTTCAATCTTTTGGCATGCCGTTGGTAAACTGTCCAAGTTTCGCATGCGTACAATAGTGTTGGCAGCACCACCGATCTGTATACTTTCAGCTTTGTGTCAAGTCTGATTCCGCTTCGATCCGAAATACTTCCACGTAGCCAGTCAAATGTTGCACTAGCTTTGGCAATCCTAGCATTGTCTTCATCATCAATGTGCACAAAAGGTAAGAGAAAAGTCCAGGGAGTGCCACAATCACAAACCGCAGCCCTTCCCAGACCCCAAGAGGAAGAGGAAACCGACAAATCTAAACAAGAACAAACCGAACAAACGTACGAAAAGCACTAAGATTAGCTCTCTCTTCCCCAAGCGAAGTAATCGCAATACTGAAAGGACTGAAGAACACAAGAACAAAATGACACACGGAAAGACATACAACAAATCGCCTCGTAGAATAAACCACAAAGCAACAAAGAGTAAGACTAACACCGGGACCACCGCCTTAGAACGGTCGCACAACTCTAGAAAATGTGCTTCCAAGGTAAGTGAACTTGTCTACCACTTGCAGTCGCTGACCTTTCACTGTGATAGTAGGCTCCTTGTAAGGCTTTCCATGTGATGGCTGATAAACTACTACGTCGTTTTGATGCTGAGGCAAAAAGTAATTATGAATCAATAATACAATAAGATACCAGGAACTAGGAAATAGAAAACAGATACAAACTGGAGCATAAGCCTTCTTACCTGGCGTAGTATTTCAGGGGAATAAACTACTATGTTGAAGGAACTCTGTTAAATTCGTTTATGTCTCTTGCTGAAAAGCAGTATACTCTACAAAGAAGAAACTGATTCCCAATGGGATCACATTTCATCACGAGAACATACCTATATAACTTTGACCCCCTTAAACCCCACTTTTATATAGTAAAACTGGGGTTTACAGGGGTATACATTATTTTTCTTATTTCTGCTCTAAAACATGGTGGGTCCTCGTTCACACAATCTATGTTTTGAGCAGAAATAATAACGGGTACCCACAATCTATGTTTTGAGCAGAAATAATAAAAATATCAGATTTTTTCTATCTGAATATTTTCATCATTTGGTGGTAAAATGTTCAGTGTATTTGAATAGGCATGTTTTCGTAATGAAATTCCTTTTTTAGAGTAGAACAGACTTGACGTGCAGATATGCAAACAGGAAGTCATAAACATTGTCTACTTTGTAAAGCATGGCGAGAAAGCAACCACATATAGTCAAGTCCCAATATTTGTCTCCTTTTTCAGACCTTCCGTGTGGCTTACCTCAGGTTTCTACGCCAATAGGATAGTTTACTGGGAAGCAGACAATAGAGTGCATGATGGCGAGGAACGCTGGGCGATGGATGTTGGGTCAGATACGGAAGGACGTATAGCTTATAAATTTGGAGGTAAAATGAGCTTTATCATGATAAAACATCTTCTCGGAAATATGCGGACAGCGCAGATGTCACTGGGCGCTATGGTTTTGCTGACTCTTTCTAAGATCGTCGCACAAACAACAAGACCATATCTCAGAATCCAGTTCAAATTCGGAACACCGAACTCTGTTTTTCACACAACCTCTTAGGCAGGTGCACCAAAAACAAACAACAAACATGACGGCAATTTTATTAAGCAAAGGGTGGGTAAGCAAGGGTTGCGTAAGCATATATATATCAATTAAATTGCAATGTGCTTTACCTTCGATGATAACCATTTTAATAATGAAGTTTTCTCTATTTAAATAGCATATATATTAGAATCACCGCGACATGTTTGCATAGAGAAACAAAAAACAAAACAAAACAAAAAAAAAAAAAACAAAAAAAAAACAACAACACATATTTGACTAAGAAATTCCTGCACTTAATGCCAACAGTGTAGATTCTGATTACGCATAAATGGGTCAAACGTCAGTTGCTTCAAACATATGTGAGATTTAGCGGCTTGGTCAAACCAAGTCCGCAATTTCTACCTTTGGGTGTTTACCGTTTATAAAAAGCATTTCAATTTCAGATAATTTAATTATTGTAACATTTCTAAAGCACAGCTTTCACCAAATGGTAGTAAACATTTGCACATGCCTGTTAACTTTAAAGTTGATTATTTGTTTGAAGTTCACTTTAATATTTACATTGTGAGGTACTGATAAATGATATACCCGCACTATTTGCGCACAAGAAAAAAATAACATTTACACTGGTACGAATTATTGTATGAGACGATAATAAATATTTTGAAAATCTTCTTTGTTTGTGCGTCTGTGGTGTCAAAGGTGGCGTTTGTTTTGTTATTGATTGCTCCTCATTTCTCCTGTCGGTGCATTACGAAAACACGCCTATTCAAAAATATTGAAATTTTTACAACCAAAAACGGGAAAATTTCCAAATAAAAAATTCTTATATTTTTCACATTTCTGCTCAAAACATAGATTTTGGGTACATAGATTGTAGAACCGCCTCGACGAGGCGGTTCTAACGAATACCCTCAATCAATGTTTTGAGCAGAAATAAGAAAAATAATGTTTACCCCTGTAAACCCCAGTTTTACTATATAAAAGTGGGGTTTCAGGGGGTCAAAATTATATAGGCGTGTTTTCGTGATGGCCTCGGGAGATTTGGGCTTTGTTTGTGTGGCATTTCCTGGATATATTCACTTATATATGTGCTATCTAAAATTTAATCACATTACTTGGACATATCGGTAACAAATAGTTATATGTTCATTTCAGGATCTCTTTACAAGTTTTATGGATGGGGAGTTGTTTCTGCAAGTATTCCACTGAACTACATCTGCGAGATTTTGCAATCAGAATCTAGCCATATTGACATGCAGCGGAGAGGAAAAGGTACACAATATTGTAATATTGCGCAAAATCATTACGTAACTGCCTTTCGATGGCAGTGAAAGCCAAAACTCCAGACACCAAATCGCAGTCCGCTAAAATCATACGCCATTTGCTTTTAAAATCTGAAACGTCTTTCAGTTATCTAACCAGTCATTGTGATAAAACATAACCATTTTGTCCCAGTTCCTACGTATAAATGATTCAGGTAGCATTAGTTTGGTATTATACATAGCTTAAAGTTTAAGATAAGGGAAACATTTAGTTCATAGAAAAGTCTGGGTCGCTAAGTAGTGAGCGCTCCCGACTCCGTATCATGAGGTCCCGGGTTCGAATTCCGCTGAAGGCGGACCTCAGTCCATGACTTTACGGCACTTTATTGCACAGAGCCTTTTAGTATGACCCTTCCATCGTCTTCATATAACTTAAATAATGATGAAAGGGACGTCAAACACTAAACCAACATCAAATAATTATGATTCCTCATACTTTTTATGAAAGCGAGCCTCTCGTTAGACAAAGTAAACGCCGCTTAGTATGCTAGGCAAACATATTATCAGACGACAATTTAAAATATTTGTCTTTTTATCCCAGATAATTGGGTTAGACACGTTGCATGAAGTTTGGTGAAAATTCATTGATATTTACTGAAGTTATCGTTCGGAAATGAAAATACAGACGAAATTGGCCTATCGGTAATCCCTAACTAGATCTCGACAAAATCAATGCACAAACAAAGCTTAGTGAAATTCTTTTGATATTCAATAAAGTTATATGAAAGGAAATGAAAGTACGGATATGTCGCAGGCAGATAACGGTCAAACATAACGACATTTGACCATTAGCAATCCCAAAACAGATGTCCACAATATCAATGCACACATCGCGTTTGGAAAAACATTTATTGCATTTACTCAAGTTATCGTCCGGAAACGAAAACAAGGATGAACGGATCTGCGACACATGGACGGACGGACAGTAGGACGGACAGTCGGACTGCCAGCGTGACACCATAATACCCCGCCACTATCCTGTGGTGGGGTATAAAATCTATACAAGTCTTTGCAACTTTGAAAAATTGTTCAGGGATATAGTTAGCAGAGAAGTTATGCGATGTCAAAAATAAAAGTATTTTTTTTTGGTCTGCGCCTTTCTTTCTTTGCTTATTATCCAAGAGAGGTTTTATAAATTAGGACTGACATTCAATTACTTATCGCGAAAATTAAATACAATATGAAATAAGTAGTATATATATATTTTTGTCCGAAGTATGGTTAGCACCCAGGAAATCCGATATATATTGGTTTAAGGAGAAGAGACTAGTTTGTCAAAATTGTCTTTTGCTTCCCTCCTAAAAAGGATCTGCTCTAAGGGAAACAAATTTGCTCTCGTTGTGAGCGCACTCATTCCTTTTAGAGTAGATTCCATTTCAGAAGGGAGATTACCTAATTTTAACAGACACGTGTGCCTTAAAAATGGTATCCCCTTTGGCATAAATATGGTGAGAAGTTATATGTCGTTACTATTTACCGTAATCATGATATGTCACAGTAAGTTATGTTGTAGATTATGGTTTTGGTATATTTGCCCCAAACATGTTATATTTTGTAGAATATGGTTATGGTTTAATCGACCCAAACGATCTGCCGAGAGGGCCGTACCTGAAAAGCCAACCAGACAATATAATTGTAAGCAAACAAATTCTTCGTTTTCAGCATTTTAGAGAGAGAGAGAGAGAGAGACAGATAGACAGACAGAGAGAGAGAGAGAGAGAGAGAGAGAGAGAGAGTCAGACAGAGAGAGAGAGAGAGAGAGAGAGAGAGAGAGAGAGAGAGAGAGAGAGAGAGAGAGAGATTATACAACATACAGGAGAATGTCGATAACTATAATACAGATGTCTCATATACCACAAGTAAACGGAACTAAATGTTGAATCCTCCCAATTCATTTTCTGTCGCTTTAAACCCTTCATAATGGAAACTACACATTACACGCGGCAATGGTGCCCATTTTTGATTTCTAAACGGTACGATGTTACCTTTTTTCGATCGACAACTTGCTCAGATACTGTCAACCGAATTACCAGTAAAGGGCCTCTCGGTTCAGGAAAAGAAGTTTAAAACAAATGTTCCTGAAGGCGGGCATGGCAGTAATCTTTGATTTTCAATCTGAACTATTTTAGCTATTCTTTTTTAACTACAAGTCACTTCGATACTTCCAATGAGGTTTTGAACAAATTGGAATTTCGGTCAAGGAGAATAATGTCAAAATAAATATTCAAGATGGAGGTCATGGCCGCCATCTTGGAATTCCGATCTGAACTCTTTTACATATTTTTAACTACAAATCACCTCCATTACGAAAACATTCCTATTAAAATATACTGAAAATTTTACCACCAAAAAAACGAAAATTTTCGGATAAAAAACTCTGATATTTTTCATAGTTCTGCTCAAAACATAGATTGTGGGTACTCGTTAGAACCGCCTCGACGAGGCGGTTCTAACGAGTACCCGCAATCTATGTTTTGAGCGGAAATAAGACAAATAACGTATACCTCTGTAAACCCCAGTTTTACTATATACTGGGCTTTAAGGGGGTCAAAATTATATAGGCATGTTTTCGTGATGGATACTTCCAATGAAATTTCAAGTCAGTTAGTCTTTCGGTTAAGGAGAAGAATTTCAAAATTAATTTTCAAAATGCATACCCTGGTGGCCGTCTTGGATTTCCGATCAGGAAGAAATTAGCGATTTTTTATCTACGTCATCCTGATGCTTTATTTGAAGTTTCATCAAATGACATTTTCGTACAGGAGATCAAAACAGATTTTCGAGATGGTGGCCGTAAGGGCTATCTTGGAGTTCTGATAAGATCAGTTTTTACCTTGTGTTATTTTGTTCTTGTGTTTTTCAGTCCTTTTAGCATTGCGATTACCTCGCTTGGGGAAGAGAGAGCTAATCTAAGTGCTTTTCGTACGTTTGTTCGATTTGTGCTTGTTTGGATTTGTCGGTTTTCTCTTCCTTTTGGTGTCTTGGAAGGGCTGCGGTTTGTGACTGTGGCACTCCCTGGACTTTTGTCTTACCTTTTTTAGCTATTTTTGATTTAGCGCTACGATACTTCCAACCAAGTATCAATTCAAATGTTTTTTTCCGTTAAAGCGAATGAGTTCAAAATAAGTTTTCAAAATAGTGGCAATGGCAGACATTTTGGATTTTAAATCAGAACAATTTTAGCTATTTTGATCTACAAGTCGCCCTCTTTTCAGTTGGCCTTTCGGATCATGTGAAGCAGTTCAAAATTTTTTTTTACGATGGTGGCCATCTTGATAGTCCGATCGACAAAAAAAACCCGGCTTATTTTAATTTACAAGTCACTAAAATACTTCCTGTGAAGGTTCGAGTCATTTGGCATTTCGGTTCAGGAGAAGAAGTTAAAAAAATATTTTCAAGATGGCACTGTGATGGCCAGGTTTGACTTCCGGTCAGACCTATTTGATGTAACTTTAATCTACAAGTCAATTCGATACATCCTAATAAGTTTCGGGTCAGTCATTCCTTTGGATAAGGATAAGAAATTCAAAATATATTGAATATTGCAGCTATGGCGATCATCTTTGATTTCTGATCGAAACAGTTTTAGCTGTTCTTGATCTTCAAGTCATCCCGATACTTCCTACCAGTCTCGTCTGTTGGCATTTTGGTTCTGAACAAGAAGTTTAAAAGTAGATTTTTCTATATTTGGTTCCGGTGGTTACTTTATTTATCGGAGCCGAACCATTATAGCTATTTTGGTAGAGAGTCACCTAAGCACATTCCTGTGATTGAAATAGGCCCAAGGTGTAGGAGTTGTTGTCATTTAAAGCGAATTGTTGACGCACACGATGGACGACGGACATTGACTGATTACAATAGCTTATTAAAGGCATTTCATGTGAAGGTAAGCTGCTGGTACAATGTTGTTAAAACAATGATCTGACTCAAAGATGAGCGTTACTATTTCGAATCAAACCAGTTTTGCAATTTTGGAATCACATCTCGAAAAATCAGCTCCACGAACGTCATTTCACATATTATGTTTCTTTCGGCAAATTAGCTATATATTAACAGAACATATAGAAAGACCTGTGTGTGTTGAAAAAGAATTGGGACACAGCATATCTATTTATATAAAAGACTCATTTTTACGTAGCAAACACTGATTTACTGGCTTCATAGAGCCTTTGGGAACAGTTTATATAATGAAGGCTTGTTTAAAACAGTTACTTTATTTTACAGCTATTTGGTTCGAAATCAATTTTGAGTCACTAATCCGCTTGTACTTCTAGGTTGTGAAAGGTGAACTGTCCGTATACTTAGAATGTACTTCTGATGGAAACCCTTACCCAACCTTTACGTGGTATAAAACATTAAGTGGTAACGTATCTGTGACGTCAGAAATGGACAGTAGATATACAATGAGCGGTGGAAGATTTACCATTGAAGACCCCCAAGAAAAAGATATTGCCTATTATAGATGTCATGCAACTAATGAATTTGGAACAGTTTTAAGTCGCTTTGCACATATTCAGTTTGGATGTAAGTACTCATATGTGTTTGTTTAAGGGTAATGGTACCACTTTCGGGCGAGGCAACTCTGTTAAAATGGCTTGCCCACTTCTAGAAAGGGATCTAACTATTTTTCTATTTATAGCAGATCCTTTTTCATACAGAAAAGCAATCCGTAAGTCACACAATTTGTGTAATGTTTAAACAATGACGAAAACACTACCAAAAATGGTAACAAAACAGTATAGTTCCTAAGAAAATGCTAGATACCGTATACTGTAAAATGTATTGCAACCCCGTAGAATCCAAAAGATATAACATTGGATTAAGGATACACGTTAAGTCAATCGCGACACTCGTTAGATTGTCTGCAGGTTTTTGGTTACAAGTGGGTGGGGTGCACGTTTCTGACTTTCTGCTTTCCGTGCTTTGCATTATTCTCTTTTGTAAAAGAGTTTTTTTTTTAAATAAAAAAGTTGCTGATTTTTGGAGCAAGTTCTTGCCTTTCAAAATAGATTATTAGCAATCTTGACAAAGTTGCCTATCCGAAAAAAATGTAACAATTTTGCTTGAGCCATCAGTCCCTGAATTACTTTGATCTAGCTATTGATACCACCAGCCAATATAATAATCTACTGACCTGTTTTTGCCCACATGCCCATGCATGTACACGTTTGAAATTCTGGTCCCTTAGCTTAGTCACGTGCTGTTTTGAACTTAGTTGCTTTAAAATCTTCCAAAATAAGAGTCCGACTTGTTTTCATAATGGTATTGACACAAAGCAAATCAGTCACTAGGCTTCATGAGAAGAAATATCCGGGTTCATCATAAGGACCTAACATCCACAGCTTACAAAACACAAATGTGCCAATGCAGTATGCTTCAGCTGTGTGGTCTCCCTGAACAGCCACTGGCACTTACAAACACGAATCTGTACAGCGCAGGCCTTCTAGCAGAATTACCCCCAACTGTCAGCACTCATCTAGTTACCTCCGAACTAAGGTCTAAGTTTGCGTCCTTTAGCCCTTTTGATAGCTGGTCCTAATGTACAAGGTCACGCATGACCTAATTGCTATACCGACCCCAGATAGCTAGTCCACAATACTAAAGATCATTTCCTGGCATACACGCACATACTATCTCTGAGAGACTTATATAATTCACATTTTCACACGAGAAGTGATTCAATGGAATGCCCTATCAACCCCCATGCTAGTCTTACCCACCCTGACAAAGTTTTGCATAGCTGTCTGCTAAATGGTCAGTCTTGGGTTTACCGGAACACCATCTAAATTCTTTCTCTGATGTTCAGATGCACTGTGAGATAGATAGACATTTAATATTGCATACCAGAAATACGTCTATAAATGTTTGTTGTAAATCTTTATTCTACACAAATACTAAAAACGATGATCTTTATGATATTTCGAACTTTTCGTATTATACAAAATGCAGTAACAGTGATCGCTCAGTAAACAGTAAACTTTTATTTTGTTCCCGACAACTAAACAAGGAAAAATGTTAATGCTTTGAAGACTCGCAATGAAACCTAGACTCCGAGTGTATTTATTTTATGTGTTCTTTTTTCCAAGGGCAGTGTTTTATATATGTTATTTGCCTCCACTGCAGCTGGTGAAAAGTGCAGTGTGACTGCGGTAAAACGTCTCCTCGTACTTCATCACAGTGCAGTAATTATCTTTATTTTCATTCGGATAGTTGAGTTCAATCTGATGGCTAGAAAAATCGAGTTCCGCGTAATCTCGTGCTAAATTGCGGGATATGCGGCGGGTCGCATGCATCCATTATGAAAAAAAACTACCACAAGTGTCAGCAAAACAGTATATTTCCTGAGAAAAAGTTAGATTTTGTATACTATTCAATATATTGTAACACAACTGGTCAAGAATCAAAAACATATAACATTGGATTAAGGATACACAATAAGTCACTTGATACACTTGGTAGACTGTCTGCAATTCTGTTACAAGGAAGACACGTTTGTGCCTTGCTGTTTATAGTACTTCGCATTATCCACTTCTCTAAAGGGCTCACTGTTATAATAAGGGACTTAACGAATCCGTACTTCCAATTTCGTTCGTGTATGTGTTCTTGTTTCCAAAAGGAATATGCTCTATAGATTATGTGTAACTAGATAACCGCAGATGAACATTTCTTTTATATTGGCGTTTGAATATATATTCAAGAATGTGTTTTATGCATTTATTTTGTTTCCAGTTTTGGGTGAATTTCCTCCAGTCGAACCTACAGATTATAAGGCAAAGGCCTTTCGAGGGATACGAGTTGACTGTAACACGCCTTCTTACTATCCTGGTAGGATTGATAACGTTTAAACGACTTTGAGCAGATAGCATTTTTTTTTAAATTTATAAATCTTATATTTTTAAGAAAATATGATTTGACATTTCTGCTTAGGAGCCAATCTGCATGAAACGCCAGATCATATTATTTTGGAAAAATAAGGGAAATATTATATATTTGCCATCTGCTTAATTTAGCAATAGTATATTAAGTGTTGGTACTTATACAAAGTGCATATTCGCTAATTATCAATATTATTACAACCTAATTTAGGTTTTTTTTACTGTCAGTATGTCCAGCATTATATTTACATCCAGTTCGAACTATTTGTCAGTGTCTGGAAGCGGTCGTGCTAATGTATCTTTTAAGAGGACTGGAATTTTTTAGCAGTTTTATACAATGGAGACAACTTGCACGAAATGTCAAGTCTGCCGATAAATCAGATATCTGTATATTCATAAATTAAGTCTTTGTAGAACATTGCCTACTTTTACATATGCCAGATAAGATTTAGATATTTACCTCAATGCACACTTCTGCATATGTCAAATAATACATGTATCTACCACACTGTACACTATATATATATATATATATATATCAGATAAAATTTAAGATATCCACAACACTGTGCATTTAGCAGATGTCAGAAAGGCTTTCAATATCTTCAACACTGCATACTTTTTACATATTTAGATAAGATTAAGACATCGGTATCACAGCATACCTTTACAGATGCCAGATAATCTTTAAATATCTACAACACCGCATACGTTTACATATGTCAGTAATATTTAGATGTCTACAATATAGCATTTTTTACATAATGTCAGATAAGCTTTAGACAACTACACCACTGAATACTTTTACATGTCATATAAGCTTTAAATATCTACAATACTGCTTATTTTTACATGTGTCAGATAAGATTTAGATATCTAAAACATTGCATAATTTTACATTTGTCAGATCAGATTTAGATATCTACATCGCTGGATACTTGTACATAAATTAAGTCAGATAAGATTTTTAGATCAACATCATTGCATACTTGCACATATGTCCGCTAATAGTTAGATGTCTACAACATTGCATGTTTATACAGATGTCAGATATGAATGGTCAAAATTTGGAACTGCGGCCTGGCTATTTCCCGGTGGCTCATATACATTCGTCTCTCAAGCTGGATACATGTATTTCTCAGAAGTACAGCCCACTGATCAGAAAGAGTATTTCTGCTTCGTTACCCTAGCAACTCCTAAAAATTACAAGATGAACACTAAGCAACCGCCGATGGTAATAAATAAAGGCATATGGCTAATAGTAATCGAACAAAGTGAGTAATACTTGATATTTAAATGTTTTACGTTAGTAGTTTGATTGTGTATTTGGGGAAAAGAAGTAAAAGGGACATAGTCAGTTTGGGGATATTGTATTTACCCTAAGTACCATGCACACAGGCCTTAGCAAACAGTGTATATCTCGGCTATGCCACTGCAGAATGCAGCATCGGTTCAACGTATACAAGGTTTGTTACTCCTTTAGCAGTTGTCAGACTAAATACGGTAGTTTGATAACATATGATCGACCAAAATTGGTTTGTGTTTGCACTATCATAGTTCCTACACCGTCCAGTGTGTAACCAAACACGGCCTCATCAGTGACCAACATGCAAATTTTCTGTACTCTCTGAATGGGTTGTATTATCACAACCGACAAAAACTATAAACTACAATAGAGTTAAGTTTTAAAGACGCCATTCGGCGCTTACATCAGCTGCAAAGAAAAATAATTCTTAAAGGAATGGTGCTTGTGAATTCTGGGCACACTCTCCGTTATCATCATATAAATCAATTTGCTTTTATCTCTAAAGGTTTATATTTTCAGACGACGCGACCTGGTTCGGACCGGAAATAAAGACGCATGCTTTTCCATCACCTGCGCTATGGGGACATAATTTACGACTCGAATGCATAGCTTATGGAACGTACGTACAATTAAGAGGAATGGATACTTTCAATGAAGACAAAATTGCTTTCAATCCATTTTGAGGGGTCTACTTGTAAAAGGAAATAATTTGCTCCCTGGTAGCAATTTCTTTTCTCTTAAAGTAGACCGTTTTTCTGAAGTGGCATACTGCGAAAATAAGCAAAGAAGAAGTCACAAAATATGTTACCGTTGTAAAAGCTATCAAGTGTGTCTATTCACTTTTAAGATTTGAGAACTATTCACATTTAGATATGTTGTCGAGATTTTACTATACCTATAATATCGTATGATGGCTCTAAAATTTACTCCAACACCTGAAAAAGTAATATTTTGGAACTTGATGATGATTTAAATTGATTCGTTCGAACAAAAAAAAATAGAATATAAGAGTATTTTATGGTACAAAGCAAACTGATATTTTATTAGTAAGAAACAAATAAAAGATTAAACCCTCCAACTGGACGATATTAAAGTATTGACCCTTATTTATCAATAATCAAAACATTATATGCAAAATATTCCTAACAAAATAAGAAGAGCAAAGCATAATACCACCATAGATCAAAGAGAAAAAAAAACAAAAAAAAAAAAAAAAAACAAACAAAAAAAAAACAAAAAACAACATTAAAATCTCTCTCAGAAGATAAAAAAATCTCACTCGGAAGATAAATCTATTATTATATGATGAATGTGGTGGTATTGTTTTCATGAATGCTGATTGTTACAAGAATAAAATGCTAGAACTGTTGAATACTGCATCATATTATTCATCTATTCCAAATAGCAATCAAAAAGACATATTCGCAAAAATAAAAGTACCTATTGATCAAAAAAAAAAAAAAAATAAATAAATAAAAAAAAAAAAAAAAAATAAATAAATAAATAAAAAATAAAAATGCAAAAAAAATAATAAAAATAAATAAATAAAATAAAAATAAAAATAAAATAAAAACATAACTAATACAAGCACTTTCTACGGTTTACAAAAATACAAAAATAAACTAATAATAAAAAACAAAAAAAAAACAAAAAAACAACAACTTGAATATATTGAGGTATTAGATCCGAACGATTAGCATTTAGACCAACTGTAGCAGGTCCCCTATGTGAAACTAATCGCTTTAGCTGTCTTTTAGGTATTCTGCTAAAACCATTTCTAAACATATACAAATATTTTACGGCATGACATTAGATTTTCTAAATTGTTTAATTAAAATACATTTTCAATTTATTTAGATATTTTAAACTAGTATTCAAATATACCTCAGGAACTAGGCCATGAAGCTAGCTCCATACAAACCCTGAATTAATTCCTGCAAGATTCCCGGAAAAAAACATTTTGAAGATTTAAAGCTATTTGTGGAAAACGACAATTGATCATTCAATCATTTAAACATTTATTCTACAATCAGTCAAAATTAACCGCTAAGGGCGCAAAAGCTGTACCAACATCTGCAACATTAGTTATAGGCTTTCTTGATGAAATATTATACGAAATATCTGGAATAGAAAAGGGTGAAGAGTTTGCAAAATATATAGAGGATGAGTGGAAAAGATATTTAGATGACCTTTTTAGCAAAATTCACTGGAGGATTCAACTTTATTCGTAAATGTGCTATATTCAGTACGTAAAGATATAAACTTTAAAATTCAAACGTGTACAGTTACGATTTCTAGATGTACAGGTTATGAAAGAAATAACTTCAGTTTTAACAGACGTATATCATAAAGCCACAGTTTCTAAAGAATATTTTGATTTCATCTCATTCCACCCAAAATACACATAAAAACTGGCATACCCTTTACTTTTGTACGTTGATTTTGTACAGTTATTTCAAATAACTCCGTACTTGGTACCCGTTTCAAAAAAAAAAAAAAACAAAAAAAAAAAAAAAAAACTTAATTGAAAGAAAGTTTCCACTGAAAATAATAAAAGTAGAACTGAGGGACTGATACAATCAGATATACATCAAGCCCCTAACACCAAAGGGAAAGACGGACAAATACAATAGATCAGCCACAAAGTAAACAGACGATAAGCAGTTGGCAACTCGTTTCCTAAAAGGTGGGAACTCTGTTACCCAAACTTAACGGAGTATATAATCAACTTACATAATTATTAAAAGAAAAGCATAAGAAAAAAAAAATACTATCAATATATGAATTAACAAAAAGTACGACAATGTAAGTACCGCCTATGAACGGTTAGTAATGAATTACTGGGGGTGAGGGTGTGGGGGGCTTAAGCCAGCCTTACGGGATCCCAACCCTCGCCCTTTGTTTCCATAGTAGAATATCATATATTTGTTTCGTCCCTGTGGAGTTCTTCTAACTCACCCATGAATCATTATGGACAGCAGATAAAGCCTATAATAAAGCAAAGATGAGTCCTCAACTGAAACAACATGTTCAGACATTTGGAGATCCCAGGGTTGTTAACAACACCACTGGAATACTGGAGCAAAAGCAAACCACCACCGGTGAGACGAGAAACAGACATTAACATTTCCGGCCCAGATCATCTAATGAGTAGGTTTTAAGTCGGAGCCAACGTAGAGTCTGAACCCTGACCCACCATTAAGAAGAGGCAAGCAAAGTGGTCAGCCGTGACTGGGATAAAGTCAGGAATAATTAGAACCTTGAAAATACCAAGAAAAGATTTATTAAAAAAGGAAGAAAGTATAAAATATTTTATCTAAACATACAATCCAAAGAATAAGGAAGTTTTTGGCATCTTAAAAAATTAAGAACAACGAAACAATGAAAACAAAATTAATAATACTAAGGTTATAAAAAGCAAACGCTAACTTCCAAATTTGTAGACTTCTGGTAAAATCTGAATTCAATGAAAACAATATTTTTACCCCAGTTAGTAAATGTTAATAACCACGATGCGGACTTCGTAATTATATCATAGCAGGGTATTCGTTATAACTCAACAATAATGTTTTCGTTGATAAAAACAATATTAATTGTAGTGTAAAAATGTTTTTCCATGTCTTAATTTGCAATGGTTGAATATTATATCGGACAGACGGGAAACCAAATTCATAACAGACGGGCAGCTCATGACCGACACATACGGAACCTATCAATTCATCAATATCTCTTAGTTCTCATTTAGAGCAGTACTCTCGTACAAATCCTAAATTTTCCATTTCCATTTTCATGAAATTTTATAAAACTGTTGTTTCAGTGAAGCTATCTAAAGAAAAGTACTTCATGAAAATATTTAACCACAAACTTAACAAAGACTGTCGACGTCGTTCGGACAACATGGTATTAACGTTGTGTACTATGTACACGTACATTTTGTTACTAAAGGCTCCATATTCCTCAAAAAAAAAAAAAAAAAAAAAAAAAAAAAAAAAAAAAAAAAAAAAAAATTTTGTATCCAAGAAAGGTTTAATATATTGATATATAGTATTAATACGATCATAAAATTTGGCATATGACAGCCTATAAAATTTCAGTTAGTCTCTCGTTTTTGAACAGGATTAAACATGAATTGATATTTTATCGTTTCTCTGAATCAATGTTGGCAATATTAATTCAGAGCTAGGATAAAGCAATCATTTCATTTTAAGAACGAGAGACTAACTGAAATTTTACAGGCTGTCAGGTGCCACATTTTATGATTATATTAATACCATATACCAATTTATCAAAACTTTCTTGGAGAACACAATGTTTATTTTTGAGGAATATGGAGCCTTTATTAACGATTAAAGTCGCCATAATATATTCCATCTTGCTATTAAATATCCCCCCTGATGAGTTATAAACGACACCGGTTGGGAATATAGTCCGCATAGTGTATTCACTATATTTTATTTCATTTTGGGATGATTGAGCCCATCCTGGTTATTTTGAAAATTAAATACCGCTTAAGCCGGCGGCAGGGGCTTATGCAGCCTGGCAAATTAAAGTGTTGCATATTAAGAGACAATCAAACCGAGTCACCGATTTTCGAGATTTTGTGTGTTCTTTGTTTCCAAATGTAATCCTTCTTGACTTTTATTCAGTCCCATAACGGAAACGGCTAAGTAACCACAAATAATTACATAACTGAAATAAAATAAGTAAAGGGCTCCGTGCCATCTAATCTCCCAAATGAAAGTATGTTGTTACTTGAGTCACTTTAGTGTAAAACAAAAAAAACAAAAAAAAAAAAAAAAAAAAAAAAACAAACAAAAAAACAAAAAAAAAAAAACAAAAAAAAAAAAAAAAAAAAAAAAAACATTTGTTTGTCCGTCCGCCTCAGACCAAGATCTGGCAAATTGATACCGTCAATCTAAGTGACAATCCACGGTCAGAAACAGACAATCACTAGGCAAGTCCAGCTAGTTTGAGATGTCAATAAACAGCCAAGATTGGGTAAGATGAAAATGTCATTTAATGAAAAATGACTAGTATATCAAGATAATACATGGCATGTTATCTCAACCTGATACAACCAATCATTAGTTAACAGAGATAACTTTAAAGACATCGAAAAGGTGGGCACACAAATTAGGCCACAGTCAAAGCCATGATTACGACAATGTCATAAGCATGGCTTAGACCGCCCACCCAAGGACTTGCCATTAGCTCAGCCAAATTTCTGCTAAGCTGAACTATAACTGTGGAATACATCAAATGCATGTACATGTACAGCGGTGACCCGGGTCTACATAAACAAATGTTATAATACATAAAAAGCAAATTTTAGAGAAAACGTTACACACAAGCCAACTATTACTTGTGTCCACACGAAAGCCTTTTCAAACTCATCCACAATACGCATTACACTAATTTATGTGAATCAACCTACATATGGCAAGGATTCTCGTTCGTCCCTCCTTAAGTAACCCGAAGCAGTTGAAGACACATACGATCAGTGAAGACTCTGATCAGACTGCGCGGGTGCACAGGCTGATCTGAGTCTTCGCTGGTTACACAAGTCTTATTGTTAGTTGTGTCGAGCGCTGACTCATATATGTTTTCTTTTTTCCTATGAAAACATGTTGTGATACTCAGAAGAAGCGCATTGGGTGATTTACTATATAACATATCTCTGTTAAAACACTTGTAGATTACCAGTAAGCTATAAGTGGAAAAGGAAAGACGGTCGTCCATTTGTAAAAGGCACGAAAATAATTGACAGAAGCCGAGTACTAACAATACCTGACGCACCATTGTCAGCAGAGGGCGAGTACGTTTGTACTGTGACTTGTAGAAATGGCGTTGGAGAGAAAATCATTACAGTATCGATGGAATGTAAGTTTTCTGTTCTCTTGCAATCTTGATACTATAAACTTATTGTATTGTATTATTACACTTTTTTTTTCAAAAATATGTACACAGTCGCATATTGCTCAGGTTTATTAAGGAAACATGTAACATTATATAACCGTTTACATTTTTCTTGTAGTTTTAAATGGTTGAACTAAAGGCAACATACCTAAGGATCACTTTACACACAATACACATTTTCGCCATTTGTTACAGGGGAGGCAACCTCTGCATTTACTGTGCCTGTCTGTTATCTCTGCTTTACAACAATATACTTTGAAAAAAGGGTTATATTCTAAAAGGAAAGATGGAGCAACTTCTTTCCATTTACAGTAGACCACTTTTCAGAAGTGAGCACAATCAAATGGAATAGTTGTCTCGCCTTGACGATATATGCATTATAGGGATCAAACATGGTTGTTCATGCATTAACATTCGACAGGTCCCGAGGGAGGTGTTGACAACATCTCCCTATGGACCTGGCGAATGTTTGTGCATTGAAAAACCACGTTCGATCGCTATTATTGCATAAAAGCTGAAAACATTTGCTACATTTTGCGTTATTTCTTGCACTATTTTGTTTTGCCTTTTCATCGATGTCTCGCGAATGCAATTTCCACGGACTGTGCTCTTTCTAGAGCCGGGCAATACAATCGCGTAACGGCTGCAAATCTGTGGCCCCGGTACGATCATATTGAAAGATGCGTAGCCGTGTATTATTAGCGCGTGAATTGCCTTGTTGTTACACGGCTTTTCGCCGGTTAATGCACGGCTATAAATAACGTGCGACACTGCTTTTTATGCAATAATCTCCTTTTATATTATAAAAATGGATTTGAAAAGCTTCGCAACAATGCCATGACCATTATAATCTACGAAACAATTCTATATACAATTAAGCCTACCATAAAAGTCAGAGTCGGGAACAATATTGTGATTATTAGACGCAACTTTTGTAACTTTCAGTTACCTCTGCTGTACAACAATACCCTTCGAAAAAGGTCGACTTTGATGACTGGAATAATTTCAGACAATCTTTTACAACACACATACACACACACACGCACGCACGCACGCATGCACGCACACACACGCATACAAAGCTGTAGTATCGAAGTGCTTGACACGTATAATTATTGTTCATATAGACGGCGTTAGTTTAAAGGCTCCTGTAAAATAGTATCGAAGATGTCAAAGTAGAGATCCACTAAAAGAACACAGGCTATCAATGACATAAAGAGGAACAGCAAACAAACCAAAGCAAGCAGCACACAAATCAGAAACCAAACAAAAAGCAACTCAAGCAACCGCTCTCCCCTCGACAAGGTGACCACAATGCTACACAAGATTCACTAAACATAACAATAAGACAACGAACATGACACGAAGAGAGCCCCACAGCTAGTAACCACAAAGCAACACAAAGAGCAAACCAAATCGGAGCCATCGCTTTAGAATGATCAGGAGTTAACACTACAGAGGGCTGCTTGGCTGCAGGAGTAGAGACAGAAGCGATGAGGCGGGGTGGGGGGCTGGGGGTGGGTAGAGAGTAAATCGATATCAAATTTTGACGCTTAAATTTCAAACAAAATATCAATTTATCTATTTTTGGTTTCAGCTGAACCGTATTTTCCTCACGAAATTGGTGATATGTTTGTTGATCCGGGCCAGGCGCTAAGTTGGCGCTGCAAAGCAGTTGCACGGCCGAAAGCTACCTATACATGGTATAAAAATGGTAAACTATTAGGAACGATACCCGGTGAGATTGAAATATCGCGATCCGGTACGCTTCTCTATTTCTCTAGTATTGACAAGGAGAGAGACGAAGGGATGTACCAGTGTGCAGCTTCCAACATTCACGGAACCACATTTAGTACTGGAAGGCTTAAAGTCTTGTGTAAGTATTTTATAATATGATACACACTTGGATATCCTGAGTTTCCATCTTGAAAACTATGTATGTTCCATCAATACTTATAGCTTATTGCATAGTTTTAAATTTCGAGCCGTCAGTATGCAGTGACCAATTTGTCGCAATAATTATAATGGTTGTATCTTACAGATGCCATTATGAGACTTACTACAGTTTACACTAATCATGTATTAAATCAAGGATATCACATTTTATCTAAAGGATTATTGCGACAAGAATACATGTAGATGTGTTTTGTATTATACAGTATTAATGTTATACGATTTCATTTTGTAATCTTTTTTTTTTTACTTTTATTTTTAATTATCTACAGCTTTAACATAGTTCTATGCACCATTGTGTATTTCATGAAACCCATAATGAAGTTGTTGGTAACTGATTTTGACCAATTTAGCCTTATGTACTGGCTGAGGACATTCACGTTCATTAACTTCTTCTTTGTGTCTGTTTTTTTGTGGCACTTTGAATTATTTCTTTATTTATTGTTAAGCCGTTTGTCTTTGAACTGGCCACTAAACAATGCACCAAGGCTGTGCTTATTTTGACCTAGATCCAGTATAAAGATGACATCGAGATGCTTGGTAAAATTGCATGCAACAAGTATGCATGTGCCTTCTGTCAAAACACAGTTGCCTCATATATCGACGGTCGATATAATTAAGGTAACTGAATACACTTCTTATATTTGCTAGCATCTTTTATACGGGAGCGAACGTTTATTTCTTTTTGTTTGCTTTAGTACACACCAAGCCAACCTCCATCCCTGATAAGAAGCCACCCTCAAACGAAATGAACAGCGCAAGAAAATACCTACATTAAGACTTGTGCGACCAGCAAATACTCAGATCAGGTTTCGCATCAGCTAAGTCTTTTTACATCTGCTGATTGTGATTGCCTTCTACAGCCTCGAGGCTATTCAAAGGGAAATGAGCAAGAACTGTTGCCATACTGAATAGCTGTACAGGCTGATCTGTGCCTTTGTTAGGCAACAGGTCTTTTTGTAGGTTATGTCGTGCGACAGCTCAAATTATTTGCCCCCTAGGGCAGCAAATGCTTTCGTTTTAAAATAGACGTCGTTTCAGTACGGAGGTAAAATAATTTAGACAGCGTTAATATTTATCACTTAATTTTAAATGAATTCCTCCACAAACTCACAACTCTATTTGGGGTCTCAGTGGGAATGGATACACGTGGTAAATTTACCGCCATGTTTGTCAAGGAAGGCAACTTTTGTGACTTCCTGTTTGTCGTCTTGAAAACCGAGCCCATTCTAAACAGGAAGCAAATCCTTCTCTTTTAGCAAATTTCGATAGAATGACTCCTGAAGTGTATCTCTTACCGTTAAAGTAACGTCAAAGTTTAGACCTTTCAATTTGATATCTATAGAAGTTAGAAATAGTGTTATTATGAAAGCGTAACAATTAACGACGATGATTACCGTTATCTGAACCACTTTAATTGAAACAATAAAATCATAGTAAGACAGCCTTTGTTCTAAATTGATTATCCAGCGGCTGCTATTTCGAATAAATACGTTCTATTAGAATTATTGAGAAGAATTATTCTGAAAAACAAGTTTTCTAATAGATAAAAAATGTTCTCAATGTAACTTTGAGAGCTAATCACTCTCGCTGTGAAATAATATATACATATTAATCACGACCATACATTTACAATACCAATACACAATACAATGTATTCATTTTTATTCATTTAATTCAGTACTTAGCTGATAATATAATTACCTCTTTTTTATCATAGTTACGAAGCCTTGTAAGCAAACTACCTACTAGACACTCTTATCTTCAGTAATAGTAGTATACATAGCGGTTCTGTTTCATTTGTAAATAGTATTATTTAATACAAAAACATGTAAGGTCATACCAAACGTAGTTCACGTATTAACCTTTAAAAAAACCGTTTAGGAATATTTTTCAATCGTAACAGGTCCTACAGTTGTGCAATGTCTGTCCAAGTTTTTGTTCGCAGTAACTTTACAGCTTTCCTAGTAATGCGTTTTCTGCTTGACACACTGTCATGTTGAACAATAGAGTCTCACAGGTCAAGTAGTGCCTGATATTAGCACATTCTATGGCATAGTCATGTACCATTCAAACTTTGCCATATGGTATGTACATAATACCGAGGACGGAGCCACACTCGATAGAACCTGCATGTTTACCATTTGTAATAGTTTTAGCCAAAACTTTTTTCTTAAATCTAGTTCAGGCCATATTCCAGTCGGGTCGATAACAGTCCGATAAAGATTTATGTACAATGCAATCTGGGTTGTGTTGTTTTAAGTTGTTTCTGTTAGAACTATGTAATTTCGAACTTTCTTTACCATTCTTTCTGTTCCGCGGATGGTAATCTATTTGTCTGGTATTTTTCTGGCGTATCAACGCTTAGCATGCTGGACAAAATAGCTACAGACGACATTTTGTAATATTATTTCTTATTGTTTCAAGAAAAATTGATTTGGTTTTTATTCACAATTTGCATGAACTGCCGAATCGTTTTTTCCAAAAAGTAAAAAAAAAAGTATCATTATTTTTTCATCTGCTGAATTTGCACATAGCATGGTGAGTGTTAAATAATTGCAGGTTTCTAGAAGAAGGGCAAATGTAAAGTACCATGCACAGTAAGTAACTCATAAGTTGCTTTACTATTATTTTCATTTTAGCATTTAAACCAAACTTTGATAAACACCCACTGCCGGCAAATACTCTGGCTCCAGTTGGAGGAGACATAACTATACCTTGTTTGTTCGAGGCGGCTCCAGTACCTCAGGTAAGTTACACAATACATTTCCAAAAACATAAGGCTTCAAGGGCATGTGTAAAATTGCAGCACTGGTGCAGATAATCTACACACAAGTGCATTCTTAAAAGGACATTCACTCTACCAAGTTCTAGAGTTCGACATGAGATATTCAAGTTTGTGATGCATAAAAAAGCAACACCAAGCTAAACTAATATTACAACATATAGCTGAAGAAGCTAGTTAGTTGTACTGAATAAATTCTAAAAGAACTAGCACCTATCAACAATAAACTCTCACACAAAGATGAACACTGCCGCAATTTTCCGGGCCAGATCAGCCTGCTCGGCCACCAAGGCCTAATCGGTGACCCTCATGTACGAGGGGTTTTCGAAAACTTTTGCAAACGAAACACGGGACTAACCTGTACAAAAACAATACGAAATGGATGACTTATCTTAACTGTACATTGTTCATAAATATACTTGAAATCCACAAACCGGTTTTTTTGCGATTTTAATTGCTTGCGGGCGTATTCACAGACATTGCGTTGAAGATGATTAGAAAATGAATAGGCAATGTTTCACAAAATCAGGGTTTATATAAAAGCCCCGCTGTTAGTCCGGATTGAGTGTCAAAAGCAAACATGCTGGTATATGTGTTGTTACAGGGATAAACAAATGTCATTTTCCACAGTTTATAGGTAGTTTACAAAGTTCAGTTCCGGCCAGGTATCAAATATGCCCCTTATTCAGGAAGTTCTGCAGCTACCAAATCTAACATTGATAAGAGCAAGTCCATTATTAAGAAAGATACGCGTTTTTCTGTCAGACAACTGGTGCAAATGACAAAATTGGGCTTAGCATCTGTCCACTACATTCTGAAGAAAAGTTTTAAGGTTACGAAGATAAGTGTTCGCTAGATCCCCCATTTGCTCGTGAATGAGCAGAAACGTACGAGGGAGCAAATAGCGAAGCAACTGCTGAAGATGTAACCAACATATCAGAAAAAAGGTGTTTGATAATCTCATGGCTGGTGATAAGACAAAGGTCCATTTCTATGAGCACAAACGAAAAGCTGGGAAATGGGCTCTGAAACATGCTAAAAGGGTAACCATTAAACGAACACTGACAGCAAAGGCATTCTTGGCCCATCATGCAAAGTGCTGTTCTATAAGGTAAGGGTATGTCTTATAGCTTCTATAAGTACAACTTAGAACAAAAATGTTACATGACCATTCGCCAGCCGACAAAATCTGAACTGTAGCACAATGTTTGAAGTCTGAAAGGTCAATGCATCGTCGCACCCTCCTTTCAGCCCAGACCTGGCCTCGTGCGTTTTTTTTTTGTTCTGCTTTTCCGAAATTGAAAAAAAAGGTCAAAAAGTGCATTGGGGTATGCAGTTCACTAATTTCTTATGAGTGTACCCAAAGATGAGTATAAAATTGTTTCAAAAATTGGATTATAAGACTGAAACGATGTGTTCTGTCTGAAGTTCTGGTAACTAGACAGAACTTATCAACTTTAAAATTATTATCTCCGACAAAAATCGTGTCATTAGCAATAGTTTTTCCACAACCCTCGTAAGTTTTTTGAAGAAATCCAAAATTGGCTTAACGGACACCATAGCGGCAATTATTTAGGGAAATCGGAAATCGTTTCCGGATTTTCTACACAATAATTGTATGTTAAGTGTACTTGTTAGAGTTGCCTCCATGAGGCAATTCTAATGAGAACAGACAACATACAACGTCATGATAAATGATATTTCACTTTAAATATTTGGTTTTTCGGGCTATCGGAATAATTCCGTAGGAACTAAAAACGAGTTTGAATTAATCATGGTAAACGAGCCGTCGGTGTTCCAGCTATTGAGGTTTAACTGTAATTAGATTCTAAGAGTAAATAAAATTGAGGGTCATGTATATCTGGTCAAAACAAATATATAAACGTATATTTGTTCAATGAACTCTTTACATTATCAATTACCTGATTACTTCATTATAGAGTACTCCTGTCTTTAAAAAAAAAAATAAACAATATCACAGTTTACAATGAAACACAGCCACCCTTAGAAATCCGTGTGTCAGTCTAGGTGCAAGGGGTAACGAAACAAAAAGTAAAATAAAAAACAGCCAAACACCCCACCTTTTATGTTTTTCTCTCATATCACAATTAGTATCGTATGTGCCCACCACGCGCATAAATCACTTCCTGGCATCTATGAAGAAAGCTGAAAATCAGCTTCCGGATGTCTGCGACAGGTATCCTGTGTCATTCTCCAATTAGCATGTCTGTGAGCTCAACGAGAGTCCTTGGTTGGCGGTCACGATCGGATATCCTGAGTTGCAGCATGTCCCAGGCATGTTATATTGGATTGAGGTCTGGCGACCTCGCTGACCTGTCCATCCGCTCTATGCCCTCCTGGTACAAGTACTGGTCTACCACCCGTGCTCGGTGCGGGCGTGCATTGTCGTCCATCTGGATAAAGCCTGAGGTCCAGCCTAAGGGCGCAAAATAGGGTCTAGGATCTCGTCCCTGTACAGAAAACACCGGTCAGAGCCCTGTACCTAATGACGTGAAGGTCCTGCGTTCGCCTGTCATAGAATATGCCGGACCATACAAGCACCACCCCCCCCCAAACCGATCATGTTCTGCCACACAGCAATCAAGGGAACGGCTTTTTCTTGGCTCCACACTCGTCTGCGACCGTCATTGAAATCGAAATTGATTTTTGAATCAGCAGTCCACAAAACGTTGCGCAAACGTGACGTCCAAATTGCAGCTGTTCGCGCATAAACACTGTTGTGGGGTCAAGTGCGGTCACACGTCCGTCTTCTCGCCCACAGGTTCGCAGCATGAAGTCTCTCTTCCTGACAGTTTGAACAGAAATCCTGTAACCATACGTCAGTTCAAAGTCCCTATTTAGACTGACGGCGGAGTCAAACCGTCGACATTGTGCCAAAAGTGATAAACTTTAGTCCTGCGCTTCAGTTGTGACTCGCAAACGACCTTGACCTGGTCTCCGCTGTGCAATGCATCCCTAGTGTCAAGGTACAACTACCACAATCTGCCGATGACGCTCAGGCTAACATATAACTGCGCCGCAACATGACGTTGGGTCTTGGCTAGCGGATAGCCACGAGCAAAGGCTGCCTTTCATTTTGAGTCAAATGGCGTCTTTTAGGCATAATTTTCAGATTTAATTCCAATATGTACTCCACTATTGCACTAACACATATCTGCACTCGTTACAATGGAAATGATTTTGAAAAGAATAATCGGTTCATAAACAGTAACTTGGTGCAAAAATTCCGTGAACGCTGAACACCAGGTTTTGTATTCCTGCTCGATTAAATTCATTCAACCAAGACTGTTCTTGCACTTAGTGACTTGTTTTAGTCCCTTCTTTATTCTAAAGGGTTTAAATGTTTATTCGCCATTGCTATTTTGAATTTTCTTGCATTTAAAAAAAATGAAGAAAAATACTTTTTCTTTCATTTTTTTTTTTTTTTTTTTTTTTGAGTATAGAATGACATTTGAGAACCATGAATATACACACAACGAAGAAACCAGCCGCAGTGTCTCAGCTATATTACATTTTTATCCTTACATCGCAACAAAGTTTATGCTAACAATGTTTTGCAACAAGGCGTTAAGCTGTTCCACAGTCTAATTATGAGGTACCATAGAAGACTTTGCGGCTGTGCCATAGGAAACATTTTGAACACGGCTATGCCTTGGATTAATATATGAATGTAAAAAAAAATACAATATTGATGCTTAGAATGTGTAAATATAGTCTTTAACGTAATGACAAATTGAAAGCAACGAACACTAACACCATAGAAGACTTTGCGGCTGTGCCATAGGAAACATTTTGAACACGGCCATGCCTTGGACTAATATATGAATGTAAAAACAACAATATTGATGCTTGGAAGGTGTAAATATAGTCTTTAACGTAATGACAAATTGAAAGCAACGAACTCTAACACAGAACTGCGAATTCCTGAAAAGCCCCTGTTTTCGGGGGCCAGATTAGCAAGTTTCGTACAATAAACCTCATCAGTGATCCTCAATTAAGCTTTCCAAACAGTTTATATACATTCTGGCTTAACGGAAAGATCATACCAGCTAGCATTCTACTTAAACCTATAAGGACACTTACTGGCCCTACAGGATAACAGTCCGATATAAATGTAAATAGAATGTTAGCTGGGATTATGAATATAACTACAGTTGACCCTTGTTATCTCAAACACTGTTAATTCAAATTACTGTTTAAGTCAGACTAAATAAAATCAAATATTGTTTTCGAAGCTAACATATACATTTCATCACGAAAACATACCTATATAATTTTGACCCCCTTAAACCCCACTTTTATATGGTAAAACTGGGGTTTACAGGGGTATATATTATTTTTCTTATTTCTGCACACAAACATAGATTGTGGGTGCTCGTTAGAACCGAGGCGGTTCTAACGAGCACCCACAATCTATGTTTTGAGCAGAAATATGAAAAAATATCAGAATTTTTTATCTGAAAATTTTCACTTTTGGTGTTAAAATTTTCGGTATATTTGAAAAGGCGTGTTTTCTTAATGTACACTCCTTTTATCTGAAACTACTTTTCTCTCAATCCAAAACGTCTGGCCCCTTGGAGGTTTAGATAATGCGAGTACAATGTTAATACGGACTACTATACGTCACTTCCGCACGCATTCTAACAACTCGTAGATACCTTTCCGTATAAACTTTGTCTCTTCGTCATAGGTATCCTGGTTGAAAAATGGAGGCGATTTAAATTTAATACCGGGCCAGATGAGCGACCGGATTGGCATGACACTTGCATTTGCACTGGTTCTAACAGAATTACAATACAGCGACGCAGGAACTTATACTTGCACGGCAAGCAATGCCAATGGTGATGCATCCAATCGGACTGTGGTGACAGTTGTAGGTAGGTGTGCGTCAGATTATTTGAGCTGGTAAGTTAGAAAAAGTATCTTCAGATATGTGTGCCAAGGGAAGATTCCGATCTGATGCGCAATTCGCGCAGTATGATCAGAATCTTCATTCGGCGCATTTCGGACATTAATGGTGCAACGTGTCTTCATGTGAACAACAAATACTCTGATCAGATTGTGCGTATTTTCAGGCTAATTTTTGTCTTTCCGTGACCGTCATACAACAAGAAACTAATGTCGGTTAACTACAGACCTTAAATGAAGTGTCAGTGAGGTCTGATGTCAAAGGACGAGAAAAATGAGAACTGGTTGTAAAACAACCCCTGAGGATTGAAAGAAAATAAGAACATTAAATGACTGTACAGTCATTTAATGTTCTTATTTTTTTTCAATCCTCAGGGTTATCCAAAACAGCACTGCCACGAAGAGCTCTGATATGTTAAGTAAATAAGTGAACTCAGAAACTGATAATAGCAGATGCACATCAAGTTATCAACATCAAGGGGAAAGACAGATAAATACCTTCAAAAGAAAGCGTCATTTAAACGTTTTTTGTTATTCAGGCGATGATAAATATGCAAATAATGTGCGATGATAAATATGCAAACAAATACTCGCAAGTCATATCTATGAACCGCCTTAGGATGAATGAATACACCTGAAAATGGTCGCGCCTTTGGTGACTCTCTGTTTGATTTTCTAGAAACTCAACCGTTTCTATAACGGCATTTATCCTTTAAGAAATAAATTTTATTCCTATTCGAGCTAATTATTTCTTTTTTCGAGTAGACCCCTTTCGAGAAGAAAGGCAAAATTTGTATTGACATATCCCTTTAATAAAAAAATGTTTTAACCATATTCACAGTGTACTCGTTACGAAAACACGCCTATTCAAATATACTGAAAATTTTACCATCAAAAAATCAAAAAAAAAAATCAGATAATAAATTCTGATATTTTTCATATTTCTGCTCAAAACATAGATTGTGGGTACTCGTTAGAACCGCCTCGACGAGGCGGTTCTAACGAGTACCACAATCTATGTTTTTGAGCAGAAATAAGAAAGTTAATGTATATCCCTGTAAACCCCAGTTTTACTATATAAAAGTGGGATTTAAGGGGGTCAAAATTATATAGGTATGTTTTCGTGATGTTTTTAGGAGTGTTCTTCCGTCCAGTCTGAGTCTTCATAATTGTCTTTGTTGTTTTTGACACATTCCATAATATTCATTGTTTCGCAAAGGAAGGCGAATTTGCTGATATTATTGCAAAGATGTGCAGTATAATATCATTGCTCTTTTGTTTTCCTTGTATAGTCGCTTGACGTGACCCAATTGTAATATTGCACACATACACACACACACACACAGAGATCAGCACTGTCGAAGTTTACCTTGCCAGATAAGTCTACCTATGCCAACCAAATCTCATCTGTGATCCTTGTATATATATGTATACATTTTTAACTCCCTTAGTTTGATCAATGAACGCAAAAAAAAACTACAGGATATAAACTACACAGTAGTGAAGTACAGAGAGAAGTAACATGGTACTTACAGCAACTATAGTAAAATAAAAGTAAAAAAAGATTGCGTTTGGAAACAAAGAATACACAAAAATCACGAAAATCGGAGACTCGGTTTGATTGAGTCTCTTCATATGTAATACTGTAGTTTGCGAGGCTGCACACGCCCCCCCTCTCCCCACCCGCCACCCCCGCCCCCCCTAAGCGCCGGCTTAAGCGGTATTTGATTTTCAAAATAACCAGGATTTGCTCAATGATACCAAAGGAAATAAAATATAACCTGCACTATGATGATGTACGGTCAGACTTTTTACGGCCGCCACACGGCACAACACCAGCTACAGTAGAGTAAAATAAAAATCAGAAAGGAATTGTTTTGTATTATGTGCGTTCTGGTCCCGAAGTTATAAAACGTTTTCGTGTTCAAAACATTTGAACATAAGATTTGTCCTGCTAATATTTCTCAAAATAGCTGAGCTTAGAAATTTCTCTGCTAATAAATATAAATATACCAACTATTCTTGGTATTTTCATATTTATTAGCAGAGATTATTCCATGCTCAGCTAAGCTGCGCACGAAAAACGTTTTGAAATCTCGGGGCGTGGTTTTCTTCTTTATGCGAAAACAAGTTTGTCTTCAGTCGTTTATATTTGAGCCAGTGCATGACGAAACGAACAAAATGACTGGGCTCCCAGTGATTAGAATCAGATGAACATTGGTATACGCCCAAAGTGATCAGTCTTCGCTGTGCACTCCATGGCTTGCTAAGGACCTAAGCCATGGGTTGCTAAGGACCTAAGCAGTAAAGACTGATCAGACTGTCAGTTGCCTGGAATGATCTGAGTCTGCGCTAGGTGTACAAGTTCATCACGGAAACATGCCTATTTAATTTTGACCCCTTAAACCTCACTTTTATATAGTAAAACTTTGGTTTACAGGGATATACATTATTTTTCTTATTTCTGCTAAAAAATAGAGGCGGTTCTAACGAGTACCGACAATCTATTTTTTGAGCAGAAATATGAAAGATATCTGAGTTTTTATCTGAAAAGTTTCAGTTATTGGAGGTGAAATTTTCTATATATTTGAATAGGCGAGTTTTCTTAATGTCTTCTGTTGATTTTGCCCTGCGGTGGCTCATTTGTTTTCTATTGTAGCGGGCGTTAGCATAACAAATCCACCAGTACTAACAACAGTAAAAGTGAATTCAACGGCGTTTATGTACTGCCAAGCTTCCTACAACTACCAGTATGACATCACTTACCAGTGGAAGTTTAATGGTCATCTGATCGACTTTTGGATCCACCCCGAATTTTTAATGGTATAATTATATGCCATCACAGAGACTTTAACGATTAGCACTCTGGGTAACGCTTTCAGCAGATGACATTTTCAAATGTTATTATTATTATTTATTTATCACAGAAAACAGATTTTGACATTTTATGCAACTTATCTCAAATGATACAATATTTTATAAAACGTCAAGTCCTGTTTTCTGGGGAAACTAACTAAGACAATGTCATTTATTTATCGTCTGCTCTGCTGAATTAGCCCAGAGAGTGGGAAAAGTTAAGTGAATGGGTACACTTCAAAATGAAACTATTCTGATCTAAAACAAATCACCTCCCGTTACAGTGGAATCGGTCAGTGGGGACTACTGTTGATAAAGGATTTGCTTCTATGGAAATCATTGTTCCCTCTTTTCAAGTTGCTTTCTTTAAAAAAGAAATTCTTACTCCTGGAAAGCAAACACTTCTGTACGAAGCGATGTCCCTTTGAAACGAAAAATAAACTTTCAGCGTAGAGTGCTAGAACTTCCCGAGGTACATCAACTCACCGTTATGTACCACGGTGCTAGCCACATCATGGGAAAAGAACCGTTATAGCATTATAGCATATGCAAACATATAAGGATCTATCATTGGTGTGAGGGGTAGATAGAGAAAATTTATCATTGGTGTGAGGGGTAGATAAAGAAAATCCGTCCCGAGGATCTCTGTCTGACATCACGACGCTTGCCGAGTGATGCCAGACTGTGATCGCGAGGGACGGATTTTTTTTTCTATCTATTCTCACACCCATGATATATTCTATTTCTTGCACACCTTTTATTTCTGAACGTAGATTTTTTTTAAAACAAAAATGCAGTCACTTCGATTGCTGACGTCTTCCATATTGTGATTACATTACGGTGGCGTTTAATGTCGTCATTACATCCAGTGACGTAAACCTTAACGATGGTTTACATGACGTCTATAACAACCAGTGCATATCAACCACGTGAGAATTCTCGATTTTTATCTTACCCTGGGTCAGATAACCTGGGTAGGATAAGAATTTCTATCCCAAAGGTTAAATCCAGGATTTCGTTATTTGGTGCGCAAGAATAAAGATTCAGGCGAGCCTAAGCATCCGTTCTCGCCAGGACCTATGCTGTTTGCTCACGTAAGCGGAAGGGGGCGAGAAAACTTCAGCCAAAGAACTAGATAAGTGTCCGTGCAAAGGGGCCTGATATGCACACTAAAATATTGATTTGACGGTAAGTCCCAAAACTCTTTTTTTCGCGACGAAGGTCCTATCCGTCTGTACCAAATCATTAAGTAAACAAGTCTGCAAGTCTGTGTGCCTGCGTTCCAAATGATAAATTGTGACAACAGGGGTATTCAGTATAAATAGATTTTAACATTTTGGATTTTGACCCTAGTCTTGCTGATCCATGATATACCCTGCCTTTGCAAACAGTGTATATCCAGATCAGTTGGCTTCTTCAGAAGCCAACTGATCTCGATCTACACTGTTTTTTGTCATTTAGATTGTGAATTTGTATCAACAATTAGGATCTAATAATCATGTGACAGGCTGAAAATCAGAAGTGGGCGTGGCATCTTAATTTATTCAGCATTACAACGGTTAAACAGTTTTTCAAACTGGTGGATATTTCTAGAAAAAAAAATGGTTTAATTATATACGTCTGTCTTAATATTTTTTTGTCATTTCTCATATTATATGATGAAAAAGCAATGATTTACATAGCCCTAGATAAAAAGGGCATCCATATTAATGTTGTTGTAACATTTCTACTTGAAAACGTACATTATGAGAAAAGCGCTTCTGCAAGGTACTACTAACGAGTACCCATAAAGCATCTACTTTAAGGACATATAAGACAAATATACATGTAGATATAGACAGTTTAATTGACAAAAATGCTTTATCTAGAGCTATGGCTATCTAGATGTGTTAAGGTAAGGCTTATCAACTTCAAAGAACGTTCAAAGCTCTTCGGAACCTACCGGCATAACATACTATACATGAACAAGGAAAGTGTAATCTCATATTGTTTATTGTCCCATACACATGCAGAAGTACTTATGTAGACACCAATAGAATAACGTTATGAAATTACATGAAGAGTGGCCCAGTGTATAATATGAAACTGTATGCCCAATATAGTTTTACAATGTGTCAAACGTTCTAAGCCGGTCTCTTAAAATAGCTTTGGATTTTTACAAATGGGAGCGTGTTCTATTAGCTCACTAAGGACATTTTATATTTGCCGGGATCGTCGGTTTGTGGCGATGCCGGCAAATATATAAAAAAAAATCTTGTTACAAACTGTGTTATAAACAGGTTAATGTCTAGTTTATTTTCATTTCAAATCAATAAATTTTATAAAGTTTAATATAAGCAAACATCGGTGCCAAATTGCAGGCGACATTTGTCGTCAGTTTTTCTTTTTTAACAAACTATATTTAAAAAGAAGTTTATACATAAAGTTAAAAGACTGAATGTCAAACAGCGTAAATCCAGTTGAGCCGTCTAATCTGGATCTATGCATTTTTGCAAAAGCCTATTATTATCACATGTGGCAGCGAAAGTTAAAGAATCATATTGTTGTTCGATTTTACCTGTTACACTGAAAATTTATTAAACTTTAATATAACCGTGTCCCATATCTCTAAGTAAACATGAACAAAATTTGCGCCGGTACTTAGACGTTTACATCTAAATATTTGTCTTGTTGTTTACTATAGGGTCAGCAGCTTGGCATCGATGGTTTATATATAAGAGATGCACAATTTGAGAATGCCGGGATATACGAATGTACAGCGCTAACAACATTACATTCAGACTCCAAATCAGCTATACTTACAGTATTAGGTAAGAACTATCATATGTGTCGCGCCATGCGAAAATGTGTATTCAGACATATGCGGACAGCGAAGGTCCATATCAGCCTGCGCATTTGCGCCGGCTTATCAGGGCCTTAACCGTCCGATAACAGAGTCATTTGATACTACAGAATGTATGAATGCGCATTTTTGCACATGTTCGCCGATTTATTTCGGTATCACAAATCAACAGATATATATTGAAAGTAAAGGAAAAATAACATCACATGGTATGTCTAAATAATATAATATTCCAACCGGTTTCGTTTGCAACTCATCAGGGGAATAAACAATAACAATATATATATATACATATATATATATATATATATATATATATATTTATATATATATATATATATATATATATATATATATATATATATATATATATATATATATATATATATTATGATACGGGCAGCCTAGATAACGACCTGCGATATTTTTGTCATCATCACCCATTGGTACACAACATATTGGTATATAGGTAACTCGTTTCTCGCAGTTTATTTGTTTATTTCATTTATGGGGAATGTATACACATTCAGGGAATGCCTCTATAATTTTTTGCTGCTTTCTAGAAAGGTACCTACTCTAAAATGAAATAATGTGCACCGTTTGGGAGCCAATTCTTTCATTTTAGAATAAATCCCTTTTCTGATAAACCTTGGTGTGCAGGGAAGTCACCGATATTGTAACATATGGTTACAAAAAGAACAAGTGTATCAATGCGCTTTTAAAAAGGCTAATCATATACTAACTCGATAGATTTTACTTAGTGAATGTATATAAAGAAGATTACGTGATTCAAACCAATTGTTGTGAAAGTAGTTACAACAGAGGCACATCTTTACACACATTAGGCACGTATGTAAGATACAAGTAGAGATGTCACCGAAAAATACAAATCCTCCTTTATCATACTGGCTGCTCTTAAAGGAAAGAATATGCTCCCTCTGGGATCATATAAATTCCTTTAAGAGTAAACCCTGATTTGGAAGCGATACTAGGGATATTTATTGCAGATGTTTCCTGGATGTGCGTAATATAATTCTAGCTTAAAGACATGCTTATATTAATGAAGGTAATTTTTGCAGGACCACCAGGACCACCAGGTGGCGTGTACGTAGAAGAATTGTCAGTTACAGCCAAGTCTGTAAGGCTAGTTTGGACTGTGACCTCGGAAATTGCTCATGGCGAAGCTATCACAGGTTATGACATTGAAGCCGAAACACATTATCACCCAGACGTCTGGAAAATATTAATGACAGGTAAAAACACTGTCTTATCAGGCTTTCAAAAGGCAACCTTTTAGGCGTTTTTTTTAATTCATTGCAGATGGTGTTTAGTTCAGTGTAAAAGCCGTAAACCGTCTACCCGTACTTCACCATAGTGCAGATTATACTTTTATTTCCTTTGGGATCACTAAGCCCATTCTGGTTGCTTTGAAATCGAATACTACTCCTCGAGCCGGTGAAACGGGAAATAAACATTGTTACATGTATTTGGGAGTAAAAATAGTCCATAAAGCGGTAACAATTCATTGTATTGACATGTGTTTTAAAGGGGCTTGATTCACTTGCTATATCATCCGCCATTTTAACAATGGAAACAATGTTTTGACATTCATACCATTTCCCTTCTTAAAACGGTCTATCCTAAAAAGAATGGTTTGCTCCCATAGGAGCATTTTACCTTTAGAGTAAATCCATTGGGTGGAGTTGCTTTTCTTTTTCTATTAGCGTTGATCCCAATTATCTTGAGACATGTTTACCTTGTAAGATACTCCTCTTTTGAAGTAAGGAGAAACAATGGACAGAGTGTCACCTGAATTCGCATCTGTTTGGCAAGAAATATAGTGTACTCTGTTATAAATACAATGTTCTTTAATTAAGAAAATTAATGTTTACCCGTTTAAACCCTAGTTTTACTACATAAACGTGGGGTTAAAGGGGGTCAAAATTGCATAGGCATGTTTTCGTGATGCATTGTTTGCCACTCATCCAGCAGTTTAAGACACATCAACAGGTAGTAAAATGGACCTTTAAAGTGTAGGACAAATATAATACAGACTAAGGTGTGCGAATACTTAGGTAAATTCGGTGTTATGAATTTTAATCTTAAAAGAGAAATGATACAATTTAAAGAAAGGCAACTCTGTCAAAATTGTCTTTGACCGCTTATGAAAAGGACTCTGCCCTCAAGAAAATAAAATAGTACTACGTGGGATCAAATGCGTTTCCTTTTAGAGTGTATCACTTTTACAAGAGGGGATTAAGTACAGGAAAGTACAGGAAAGTAAAAGGAATTATTGCATAAAAAGCAGTGTCGCACGTTATTAACAGACATGCATTCACCGACGAAAAGCCGTGTATTAACAAGGCTATTTACGCGCTGTTAATGCACGGCTACGCAACTTTCAATATGATCGTACCGGGGCCACAGATTTGCTGCCGTTACGAGATGTGTACTGCACGGCCCTAGAACGACAATAGTCCATGGAAATTACGTTCGCGAGACATCGGTGAAAAGGCAAAACAAAATAGTGCAAGAAATAACGCGAAATGTAGCAAAGAGTTTCAGTCTATATGCAATAATAGCGATCGAACGTGGTTTTTCAATGCATTAATATTCGACAGGTCCCTTGGGAGATGTTGAAAACCGCAGCCTCCGGCCTCGATTTTCAACACCTCTCTCGGGACCTGGCGAATTTTATTGCATGAAAAACCATGTTTGATCCCTATATTAATAACTTTTTTCTCCTTTTGTAAAAACATTGCAAGTGTATCTACCTTAATGCCCTTACCTGTGTTTACAGATGTTAATGAGCATGTGGTTGTGCTTGAAGCTACTAACAATAATAGAAGGCCAGATCAGCGTTCAGTTGTAGTTCCGGATTTAATACCACACAGTGGCTACAGGTTCAGAGTTCGCGCCATTAATGCCTTAGGACGCGGGGAAGAGGCAAGCAAACCTTCAGGTAATTTTATCAGAATTTAATAAACATTACGTTGATAGGCCGCCTATGTAGTGTGTAACCCAACGTTTGCACGTAATATATGATATTAACATTTTAAATGCAATCCTTATGTTAAAACAGTCATTCTTGTTGCAGTTCATTTCTCGACGCAAAACATTGAGCTATCATGTGAGCTAAGCCGCGTGATAGGATTGGGTTATGTGAGTTTACTGCCTGTGACGCTGTTTCTTTACATACGTAAGCATGACGTAGGCCACGTATTTCCTTAAGGTTAACCATAGGAAATCCGCCGCCGGGCTCTTCCAAGACCTCCGTTAAGTGAATTTTTATTCCAACAAAAGATAGGAAACCAAGCGAATTTAAATGTAAGGTTAGAGCGGAAAATGAATTGATAATATAAATACAAAATATAGAATTGATATTTAGATTTTGAGCTTACACTGGGTGATGAAAAATATTAGGCCACTTTCATGTCTTCGAGAAGCCCTTCGGCCTTCACAGATATTAAAATAGCCTATTGTGTTTCATCATCCAGTGCAAAGTCAAAATCTGAGTTTCAATTCTTAAGTGGAAACAGCACCCACCTTTTCAGAATTATGTAGTTTTTTATTTAATTGATCCTTCTGTCTACCTCATTTATTGCGAATAATTGTTTGCTTTGCTGTATACTGAAAAAGAAAAGGTAAGAGAAAAGTCTAGGGAGTGCCACAATCACAAACCGCAGCCCTTCCCAGACCCCAAGAGGAAGAGGAAACCGACAAATCCAAACAAGCACAAATCGAACAAACGTACGAAAAGCACTAAGATTAGCTCTCTCTTCCCCAAGCGAGGTAATCGCAATACTAAAAGGACTGAAAAACACAAGAACAAAATGACACACGTAAAGACATACAACAAACTGCCTCGTAGAACAAACCACAAAGCAACAAAGAGTAAGACTAACACCGGGACCACCGCCTTAGAACGGTCAGTAGAGTAAATCACCGAGGGGTTTAAAGCACTTTTACAGCTAGCTAACCACCCTGAGTCCCGATGCTACTCTTAATACAGAAACACATAAAAACTCGGTTCGCATAAAGGCTCCCAACTCAGTCAATGCATCAAAGCGAAAACATAAAAAATCAAATTAATCACTATAATAAACAAAGACGAGTACTCATGGCAATTCTACTGTATGCCAGAATAAATGAAAACCAATAGTTAAACCACGGTGGGCCAAGTCAAAGACATATCGTCAAGCCCCATCCCACTGGTTAAAGTTTTACGAAAAGGTCGTCATTGAGTCTGAGGCCCGAACCGCCGTCGTGCAATTAAAGAGTGAAGCATAGCCATCAACAATGATTGGGTTGACAACTAGGCATGCAGTCTGCCGCATAATATCCAGGCTATAGCCAATTCTTTTATAACGGTTAATAAGTTTTCTGAATTGCTCCGAAAAGTTAGATTTACCTACAATTTTTCTAAATCGGTACACTAAGTCACCGTAAAATTCTGGTTCCGATATACCTTGTTGCAGAAGTGTTTTCAGACTGACGCTATATTTTTCTAACAAGGCACTGTGTCTGCGATAAAATTTCGAAAACGCCTTACGAAGTTTAAAATAACGATAGCCCTGCCTAAGAAGTTTGGCAGTAAGGGCTTTATTACGATAGTAATAAAATTTGAAGAAGCTGAGATATGTATACCCCATATGAGGTACGCCGGGAGACATCGCCATCCAAAAAAGGGAAATTGACTATATCAAAATCGTCCCGTTTATCATAAATTTTGGTGGAAACTGTACCATTAGATATACATAGATTCAAATCCAAAAAAGGTGCCTCGGTATCGGAAGAATTTGCTCTGTTTAATTGGAGTTCTGTAGGGTATATCCGGTCCTCCATTTGGTCAAAGTAAATATTGTCAATATTTAATAAATCATCAAGGTATCTTAAAGTTGAATTGAAAGCCTTAATAATGTCAGCCTGATTTTCACGTGAGAGAGACTTCATGAAATCTCTCTCATAACAAAAAAGAAACAAATCTGCAACAAGAGGAGCACAATTAGTTCCCATCGGAATACCAAAAGTTTGCCTATAAAGTTTAGTTCCAAATCTAATAATGAAATCTGATTATCCATCTTATAGTTGAAAATGTCATGGTTTACGTAACTAAGAGGTGTATTAAAATAATAATATTTCTTATTTTTGCGTTAAACATCTGTGGTGGATACTCATTCAAGACCTCTGCGTATGCGTATCCACTACATATATCTTTTGTGGATATATCAGGATCATTCTGGGAGTTAAAACATTGGCTTATATAGAGCTATGGCTAAAGAGGCTACCTTTTAGACAGGTGTTTTAAATGAATAAATACACAACTATGTCCGCAGAATTACAAGAGTGGATACCATGGCCTTACGAACCATTCCACAGTTCGTATAAGAAGTATACTAACTGATACAGCACGTCTGTCTTATTGTGTCTCATGTTCTGTCCTTCTATAGTAGAACTCTGTGACTCCGGTAGGTTGTACGACCAACTGGCGTGTGGAAAGACAAATATAAGGACAGTCGATGATATGCGAAAACCTACGTTCGGACCTGTGCGCCCACTAAAGATTCAGATTAGACTGTAGGGTGCGATCGGAATCTGCACTAGGCATATCCACGCGTGCACGGAAGATCCTGACGAGAATGTGCGTATGCATAGGCTGATTCAAGTCTGCGTTAGGTTTACATGTCAGAATGCTTGGTTTTTCATGTTGCAGCTAAAATACTTGTTGTAATATGCAAATATGTTTGTATTATTTATTACAGTTACTATACAAACCCCAGAAACAGCACCAGTAACAGCGCCTAGATATGTTTCTGGCGGCGGCGGCAGAGTAGGAACACTTACAATTACTTGGGATGTGAGTGTATATAGAACATAGCTACTTTGCTTTCAATCTTTCAGAAAATCGTGTTTTTTTGTTTGGCGTTTTATATAGATTAAGTAAATTGCAAACGTTTTTCTTGATTAAATGCACAGTTTTTTGTCGTAATTATCTATGCACAAACGGTTTTATTTTAATCATTTTTTTTTTTTTTTTTTTGTGTTTTTTTTTTTCAAATCAAATTTGTTCACTTTTGTCCAGTGAAAATGTTTGCAACTTATGCAGAAATCTGTAGGCTAGATAATTTGGAGGCAGATACTCGAGAAGTTCTGCTTGTGCATTTTTTTCTGATATTTTCACAATATTAATGTGAAACATCAATAATTCAAATTTAGCAAAGAAAAATAAAAAAAATGTTTTCTAAGACAAAAATTAAAACAAAAAAAGATATTGTATAGACAAAGTTTCGGCCGTAGATTTAATTTTAGGGTAAATCTTTGATCTCTGAACAAAACACAGAAACAGAAAAGATAAATGGTTTCTTATAAGTTATGGTTGATAAGAACGAAATATTTTCATTACAATAAAACGCCAAACAAAAAGCGTCTTTCCAAGTGATGTCGGAGGGACAATAGTATGCCGAAGTAACTGATTCTATTCGTGGACATAACCTTCCCACTGTTCCATGTTCTGAAATTCCGTATCTGACTGGATCATTATTTGTCAGGTCTCTGTGAAAACTAATTTTCGAATGGAACTTAACATATGAGCAGCGCATTACAAAACCTATAATAAGACTTATGAGACCAGCGAAGACTCAGATCAGCCTGCGCACCCGTCAGTCTGATCAGAGTTTTCGCTGGTCGCTTATGCTCTTTACAGCCTGCATGCTATCCAAAGAGGGATAAACCCTTGCCAAACTGGGTGGATGTAGAAGCTGATCTGTTTTTGCTGGTCACGTAGGTCTTATTGTTGGTTTTGCCGTGCGCTGGCTCGTTTTTTAATAAGTCCTTGACATTTGTACCCCACCATCATCCATATATAGAAAACAGGAGTAAGCAGGGGTTCCATAATAGGCAGATTTTCCGAAATTAAAATTTTAAATAAGTTTTTTATTCTGTTGCAGTTCGTTTTTGTTTGGGCAGTCCGTCTTCGGTTTAAAATGTCCCGTTTGTTTTGTCCTTATTTGTTTGTTATCTTTCCTACTGTTGGTGCCTCGGGAGGGCTATGTTTCGTAATCGTGTTATTTCCTGGGTATCTTCCCTTATATTTTTTTCAATGTCTGTTTTTGTTTCTAGTATATTTGTTTTCTGCAAAAAATCTGGCGCCTAAATTCGATTAATAATCAAAATGTTCCATTTCTTACATTATATAGTGAAAAAACATTGGCCTGCATAAATCTAAATATGAGGGTTTCTATATATTCTCTACAACTTACATGTGTTGTTTTACTCATTAAAAGCGCTTCCGCGACGCTTCTAATGGGTACTCATCAACGTATGTGTTTTTTATGGCGAGTTGAGGCAAAACATCAATATTTATGGTTCAAATTAGCAAGGACTAAGATGTATACATTTAACATATGTGTGTTTCGACCTGAAATTCTGATATGCAAGACTGGACGTCATCGCATATTTGACCATATATTTTAAAAGGTGAACAAATTAGGCGCTTAAATTCAAGTGATAATTATTGCAGGAAACATTTTGACAATGTACAAAATATGTCACAAATGTGCCTACATGGTCAAGATTTGGCCTATTAAATCACGGTGACGATCAAAAGTCGAATCAAAATACAAATAATAGACTAGTGTTGGTTAAAGCGATAGTCCTGTTGCGATAATTCAGGTCTCAGGAGTGACGTTAAATATCTATATATATTTTTATATAATTCATTTTTATTTTCAAAACTCATACACATACTACATACTTATAAAAAAATTTACACGCAGATTGCTTTATTGTATGCCAGAATTTAAAATATAACCACAGAAATTCAAGGTATCAAATTACATATAAAATATTGTATAATTCAACGGGTGTTTACTAACTGTGACACGGCACCAGACTCCCATCTCTAATACTGAGGTTCCAGCACTCCCCATGCCATATCCCAGCCCGCAAGTATTCCCTTGTTTACCTATACCATATAGTTCACCAACTAGGAGTCCGTCAATCCATTTTTGTCTCTTTCTCGTTCTTTCTTTTGGTATTACCCATACTAGGGCGAAGTGCTGAAAATTTTTCAAATACACAAGATAATCCCATATATTAAATATATAACTGACTTAGAATAAAATGAATAAACTGTTTATATCATCGACAGAGGAAACAAATATTCTTCTTATGTTTATAGCCCCTTGATATCGCAGAACACAGTGGACCTGGATTGGGTTATACTGTCTACTGGAAGCTACATGAAGACAAACAAGCCCTTTGGAAAAAGGTATTTTAAATATAATTGCTTTTCACTTTGACAATATAATAGAACTACAAATCTAGTTTGTCTATTACGTGGAAATCTAATTACTATAATACCGTTGGATATGCATCCCGAAAACATACCTATATAATATTGACCCCCTTAAACCCTACTCTTATATGTAAAGCTGGGGTTAATAAGGATATACAGTATTTTTCCTTATTTCTGCTAAAAACAATGATGATGGGTACTCGTTAGAACCATCTCTGCAAGGCGGTTCTAACGAGTACCAACAATTTATGTTTTGAGCAGAAATATGAAAACTATCTGAATTTTTATCTGAAAACTATCAGTTTTTGGTGTGTTGTTTTATTTGGGTTTTACGGCCCTTTCAAGAATATTTCACTTATATTGAGCCGATCTTTCATCAAAGGTGGGCAAAAACCGGAGAACCCAGGGAAAAACACCTGACCATCCGAAAGCAGAACTTGGCTTCCTCCTATCTACTAGACTACGGGGGCCCGCAGCTTTTGGTTGTAAAATTTTCAATATATTTGAAGAGACATGTTTTCGTAATGGTAAGAAAAAATGCAGCAGTAAACAAAGACGAAAGCTGTCTTGGTCCTTGTTTCACAAAAAAATAAGTGGCAACATTTCACTTAAAGCTATAAGGTTGTCGACAGACTACAGACCGAATGTTTCTAAATCTTTCTTTTTGATCTGTATTCCCACAGGATACTTTTTGTTTACTTTAGTTTACTGTGATAATATTTTTACGAATATTTTATGTGCTTATATTTGTCAAGTATCGTACTAAATAAGGACATTTATCGGAAACATAATACACTCTTATATCTTTTAATCATTACAGGAGAAAATTTTGGACAAAAATGCTAAACGATATTTTGAAGACAATGCTGAAACAACAGAGCGAATAATATTCACAAAGACCATAGGTCCAGACTACTTTTATCTGCAATATGACGTTAAAGTTGGCACGTATAACGACCACGGGGACGGTCCGAACTCAACAGCGGCTATTATTTACTCAGCTGAAGGAAGTATGTGCAGCATCTATTACGTTAACACACCTATGCAACGATCCAATAGTAATAACCGTTAAGCTAACAAATATGTGTAACAGTTCAACTCTAATACATATTACGTTAACACATCCGTAAAACAGAACACATGTAATACTTTTTTTCCTAAACAAATCTGTGTAACAGTCAGGCTGTAATACCTATATCGTTAACAAATCTGTGTAACAGCCTAGCAGCAATACCTATATTTTTTAAAAATCTGTATAACAGCCCAGCTGTAATACCTGTTACGCCAACACGGCTGTGTAGTAGATCACTGTAACACCTATAATATTATTCAATATGTGAAGTAGACCATTGCAACACCTATTATGTTAACAAATATATGTATGTGAAGTAGTACACTGTAACGCCTATTGTGTTGACAAATAAGTGTCACAGTGCAGCTGTAATACATATTATATACTCTAAATGTCTGTAGCATCAATAATGTTAACAAACCTGCGTAACAGCTAAGATTGTATATCGTTGTAGTAGACCACGGTTACACATATTATGTTAATAAAACTGTGTAACGGCTCGTCTGTGATATCTTTTACGTCTACAAATCAATGTATTAGCCCACCGTAGCACCTATTATGTTACTAAACTTGTGTAACAGTTCAGCTATAATGCCTACTACGTTACAAATTTGTGTAATACACCGCACTAACACGTATAATGTTAACAAAATTGTGTAACAGCTCAGTCGTAATACACATCACAATTACAAATCTGTGTAGTTTATCACTGTAACACCTATTATGTTAACAAACTTGTGTATCAGCTCAACTGTAATGCATATGACGTTTACAAATCTGTGTAGTACACCACACTAACACGTATTATGTTAACAAAATTGTGTAGCAGCCCATCTGTAATACACATTACTATTACAAATCAGTGCAGTAGCCCTCTGTACACCCATTTTGTTACCAAATATGTGTGCAGCTCAGCTTAAATATCTATTACGTTTACAAATCTGTATAGCTGACCATTATAATACACATTTTATGTTAACTAAACTGTGTAACAGCACAGCTGTAAAACCTATTACGATTACAAATCTGTGCAGTAGCACATTGTAAGACCTATCATGTTAACAAATCTGTGTATCAGCTCATCTGTAATACCTATTATGTTTACAAATCTGTGTAGTAGACCACTTTGACACCTATTAAGTTAAAACGTCTGTGTACCAACTCAACCTGTTAAGTAGCCCACTCCAACACCTATTATGTTAACACATCTGTGTACTAGCTCAACCTTACTACCTATTACGTTTACAAATCTGTGTAGTAGGACAATATTATGTTAACAAATCTGTTTAACAGCCCAGCTGTAATACCTATGATATTTACAAATCGATGTAGTAGACCACTATAACACCTATTATGTTAACACGTATGTTACAAATTTGTATAGTAGACCACTGTAACACCTATTATGTTAACGGAGGAAAAGAAGGCAATGATCAGGAATCGATATAATTACCTAACAACCAATACACCGAAGGGAAAGAAGGGCGCACTTAAAGCACCATTTAAAGCACCAGCACCACAATCAAAACACTACAAGCAAAAAGCCAAAAGGTCAGTTTCTTTCCCAAAAATTTGGCCAAACTTCTATCCAATATAAAACTTCACTAGGACATACAGGAAAAGACATACGATGACACAAATAGTAAACCACAACAGAAGCACCGCCTTGGGAGGTCAGTAAAAGCCTTGCTGGTGGTCTTTAATCGATTATACGTGGCCACAACCCTCGCCCTTAGTTCTCCTTGGCATACACAAGACATTTGTTATTTCCGCTTGAAGGGTTTGTTAACAATCAGTGCAACATTTCCGAGGATATAAAAGAGCAAACGAATACATAGATGAAACAACGATGAGGACTCGACAGCGAGAAATAACTGAAATGCTGAAGCAAAAAAAAAAAAAAAAAAACTAACAGTTTGACTCCGGTGGTCCCGACCAGAGCCAGATCATCAGGCACCAGTCGACTTACTTAAAAATCGTTACACCGGAGCCATCATGGAGTCTGACGCTTGACCCGCAGGCAAAGAGGAAAGCAATGTTATTAACCGTGACTGGGTTAACTTCCATGCATGCAGTCTGCCGTATTACATTTTTTTGTACCGAATCTTTATATATCCTATAATAATTTTACGAAATTGAGTGCTAAAATCATTGCAAGCATATAATATCTAAATTTATATATCAAGTAACTATAAAATTCAGGTTACGATAGGCCTTGTTGCAGAAGAGATTTAAGTCCAACATTGAATTTTAAAACTAAGTCGAAATGACGTCTATGAAATTCAGAAAAGGCTTTGCTGAGTTTATTTTACCGATAACTATGATTTATAAACATATAAACACCGAAGGATGCTCGACGAGGAACATCCCCAACTAAGTAAGGGAAGTTAACAATTCCAAAATCAAAATTATCGCATTTATCATAAATTTTGCGTGAAATAAACTGAACTAAAATAGATAAATGCAAATCCAAAAACTGAGCTTCAGTTTCAGAAGAATTTGCTTTATGTAATTGAAACTCTGAAGGATTCATTTGGCTGACCAAACTGCCGAAGTAATTATCGTCAATATTTGATATATCATCCAAATATCTAGACGTCAAGCTGAAAGCTTCAATACCATCGGATTGCTTTTCTTCCGAAAGAGACATCATGAAGTCTTATTCATAACAGAACTATACGAAATCAGCCACAAGCGGTGCGCAATTCGTATCCATCGGAATACTCACAAATTGTCTAAATAGCCTACTACTAAATCTTATATAATATTGTCCAGTAGAAAGGCGAGAGCTTCAAAAACTTTCTGACATGACCATAAAGTATAATTTCTCTGCTTTTCTGAAATGAAAAACAAAACAAAACAAAAACAACAAAACTTTACTTCCGTTACATGCAAAATAGAGGTAAGCAATCTGTGTAACAGCCCGACGTAATACCTATTACGTGTACAATTCTGTGTAGTAGACCACTATATCACCTACCCAGCGAACACACAACGTCGCAACAATGTCGTTACAACATCGCTGCAACGTCACGACGTTGTAACGACGTTGTTAGGACGTTGTGTGTTTGCTGGGTATTACGTTAACACTTAGATGTAACTGCCCAGCTGTAATGCATGTACCTATTACGTTTAAAACTTTTCCCTTTAGGTCAGATAAACCACAAATATCTAACATATGTCCGGTCCTAAAAGGGGTCCACAATTCCCCTTAATTAGGCAACGCAGTAACAATACATAAATACTAAAGTGATAGAACAAATTTGAGGACTCAGAGACACTCTTATATCACTAGCAAAACCACGGTAGGTTCTGCTAGAAAGCTAAAATACTCTGTTAGACTTTTGAATACTTTACTTTTTTGCAGTGCCTATTGCAAGACCAGAGATGATGTACAATCCAGAGCATAATTCAACTGCGGTTTGGGTAAAGTGGAAACCTGTTCCGGATAACAGAGAAACAATGAAGGGGCGTGTCGGTGGCTATACTGTAAGTTTCTAATTTAGCTACCGTATTGATATCAAATATTCGGATATCTGACCAAACGTGTCGAATACATTAAACAACTTCATTTAATTATTCTTGGCTAATCAAATAAACTGCTGGAACAGTGCCAGATAGTCCGAATAAACATTGTAGCGTTACAGTACTAGCTGACTGAATTAGTGTACTCAAGTTTCTTTTTAATGTTCTTGATCTAAAATTGAAACTACAATCTTTGTTTTGTGATCAACATATTTTTGTCACATATTCTCGTCGACAGCATGACGTCAATACAGAATTGACTATATAAGATGCCTAACAAGCAGAAGAACTTTTTCTTTATACGTATTTGTCGGAGTATCGTTCCTGTAAAACATATGCTTTACTCAAAATATCAAGAATTGATGTCATAGTGAATTTAAAAGAAAACATAACATACATACACGTCCGCGATTTTGTGTAACATTTGTGAACTCGAATTTGGCATACAAGTGTCTGAAAGTACTACTGTGTCTGTTCTCTGTAGGTTCAGTATTTTAAGCGAAAGGGTAATTTCATGCCATATAAAGGACATGATCCAGATTTTATGAAACAGAAAGAAATATACGGAAAGAAGGACTACTGTCTTCTAATAGGACTGGAGCCTCACAAGGAGTATTTCGCACGTGTTCAAGTCTGGAACTCTGCAGGAAGGGGACCGAAAGGCGAGTGGAGACGATCAGAAACTAGACATAAAGGTACGATACAGTCAAAGACGTTTTAGAGAGCATCTGTTTTTAGCAGAACCTGTCTTGAGGTGTTAGTCTTACTCCTTGTTGCTTTATTGTTTATTCTACGAGGCGATTTGTTGTATGTCTTTCCGTGTGTCATTTTGTTCTTGTGTTTTTCAGTCCTTTTAGTATTGCGATTACCTCGCTTGGGGAAGAGAGAGCTAATCTTAGTGTTTTTAGTACGTTTGTTCGGTTTGTGCTTGTTTAGATTTGTCGGTTTCCTCTTCCTCTTGGGGTCTGGGAAGGGCTGCGGTTTGTGATTATGGCACTCCCTGGACCTTCTCTTACCTTTTTTTTGAAAGACCTCTATTTCAGATCCCACTAAAACCAGAGAAGTCGAAATGTAACTCTGTTATGCGAGTACTTAAACAACAGCTTTGCTATTCCCATATGGGCTTGCGTAACACAGTTTTTATGTCAGTCATTCAATATGTGGTGAAAATATACACTCATCTCCCACACAAAATCGGAGTTACAGAGAGTGGAGAGGAAAAATTCAGATTGACACTATAGATTCTGCCATGATAACAGCAAATAACCTCATTATGATTATTAAGTTCACAGGCTACACCTAGTAGATTTTCTACTCTATTTTATCAGAGAGACAACTTTTGAGACTTTCTGTTTTGCTCTGAAAAGGGGTCTACTCTAAAAGAAAATAATTTGTTTCCAAAGGGAGCAAATTATTTCCTTTCCAAGTAGAAACTCTCAGGAAGATATGTCTGTTCTAAAAGGAATTGATTTGCTCACAATATCAGAAACCCTTGTTTGTTTTGTACTCAAATATTTACCAAAAAAGTAAATTTACCGTCAAAAAGTGGCCTCACCGATACATTTTTGGTCGTACAGCGATTGTTGTGATTTTCTAGCAAAGAAATTTGAACAAAAGGAATTTGCAACTTGCCTTTCGGCATAATTTCCAACTATTTGTATAGAATAAACCTGTTTGTGCTTAGACCGTTACCACAAAACGATTTGCATTAAACAAGGACTAAAATTTCCAAATTCACTTCTCATTACGAAATCATACTTATTCAAATATAATGAAAATTTTACCATCAAAAATGAAACTTTTTAGATAAAGAATTCTGATATTTTTTTCATATTTCTGCTCAAAACATAGATTGTGGGTATTCGTTAGAACCGCCGCGACAAGTCGGTTCTAACGAGTACCCGCAAGCTAGTTTTCGAGCAGAAATAAGAAAAATAATGTATACCCCTGTAAACCCCAGTTGTACTATATAAAAGTGGGGTTTAAGTGGGTCAAAATTATATAGGCATGTTTTCGTGATAGTGTAACGTGTGAGGCAAAACTTTCGGACAGATGTCGAAAGCAGAGAAGATTGACAACACACATTTAGTGTTGGAATCATTGTGCATTCAAACGTGTCTAAAGGCAACCTGTATAAAGCAATCACCTGTATTTAAAGGTCTATTTTTCAGGACCCATAAAATAAAATAAGTATATATTTACCTGTACTCAGCAAGCACCTGTCTTAAGCACCCACTTTTAGGCTTTCCCAAAGAGGTTTGCTTAACATAGGTTTGACTATACTACAAACAGATTTAAACGGATGTTTTAACACCTTCAGCTCGGTAGACCAAGCTACCTATGCAAACATTGTAACGAGACATTTCATCGGAATATGCACTGTTTACATTTTTTTTTATTTTAGACTAACATCCCTGTTTTCAATAGTGGATGTTTCCAAATTCAAAGATGGAGTTCACTACAGAAGCTCAGGGGTGAAAGGTCTATATGCCATTTAAGGTAGATAAACCTTGTAGTTTTCCGCCACTATGTACATTGGAAACAACGTTTGTGGCTACTACTGTGTTGCATATGAAGAGACTCAAGCAAACCGCGTCTCCAATTTTCGAAAAAATCTAACATCGCTTAAGCCGGCGCTAAAGGGTATATGCAGCCTCGCAGACTACAGTGTTGCATATAAAGAGACTCAATCAAACCGAGTCTCCGATTTTCGTGATTTTGTGTGTTCTTTGTTTTCAAAGGCAATCCTTTTTGACTTTTATTCCTCTACTCTACTCTTTCCTGCACAAATAGTTTTGTTTCGTAAAAGGGCTATACTTTCAAAAGAAATATTTTTTCCAAAGTGAAAAAAATGCAATAAAACCTCAATGGCTCGAACATTATTGGGACCATGGAAATTTATTCAAGACATTTTGAGCAGAAAAAAAAATAAATAAATAAATAAATGAATAAATAAAACACAAACGGTGTCTCTCTTGTATAAAATCCCAGCTAGCATTCTACGTAAATCTACATCGGGCCGTCATCGGCCCGTCAGCTACCCTGACGGGCCGATGACGGCCCGATATAGATTTACGTAGAATGCTGACTGGGATGCAGCAAATATCAACAACGTGTATCCAGTTCCCTTAAGACACTGTTCTGTTATGTTCCAGCACCTCATGAATATCCCACCCATGTTGAAGTTAAGCCTCATTCCGAACACAGTATAGAGGTCCATTGGAGGGGAATAAGTACTGTAGCAGGAGAAGAAGCACTAGAAGGCTACATTGTAAGTGATCATTTTCTATAGTCTGGGCCACGTCAAGTGAAAAAGTGCTTTCGAACACGCGCAAAATACTGTCGACTCTCGTTATCTCGACTTCCTTTACCTCGAATAACCGCTTATCTCGAAGTGAAAATTTGGTCCCGGTTTTAATGCGGAAATCTAACAACAGGTAACACAGTATTGCGGTAAAGAGGAGAGATTGCTCCTAAGACACAATGTCTTTTTCCACAATATTTTCAATATATCTGTAACTTCAGGAGTCAAATTACTCATTCATTTGTAAAATGTGATTGTTGGATTTATTTTTTCCACAAGTTTGCAAATCTGATATGTCGATGTACGATTATTTCGAAATATTTCAGAGAGTCCCTTGGACTTCGAAGTAACGAGAGTCGAATATTTGCAAATTCACACATGCGCAAAGTCTCATCCGGGTTTTTTTTTTTTTTTTTTATCTAATTGAAGCATTCTGTAGTATCCAATGATGATGTTTATGGGCAGTGAAGACCCTGATTAGACTGCGCGGATAAACAGGCTGACATGGGCCTTCTATGTCCACCCGAAACATGCTTACGTATGGCACGGCCCATCTATTGCAGACCTATATTCATTGTGATAGGTAAGCAGACAGTAGCTGCTAGCCCATCCATTCGTTCGTCCATCTGTCCATAACGAAAACATTCAAATATACTTAAAATTTTACCACCAAAAAATTAAAAAATTCAGATAAAATATTCTGATATCATTCATGTTTCTGCTCAAAAACATAGATTATTGGTACTCGTTAGAACCGTCTCGTCGAGGCGGTTCCAACGAGTACCACAATTTATGTTTTTAAGAAGAAATAAGAAAAAATAATGTATACCCTGTAAGCCCCAGATTTACTATATTAAAGTGAGGTTTTAGGGGGCAAAATTGTATAGGCGTGTTTTTGTGATGCCTGCCCAGGGACAAATCTCAAAGCTGTTTCAGGTATCAGACATATGCAACGTGGAATATAGACAGAGAATATTGAGAGACTGTATATGATTTAATAAGAAAACAGTTACTCTAGCTTGCCTCATTACACAATCATCACCCCTTCTAAGATTTGCTATGTCTTGTTTATATCAAAAGAAAAGTCTTGAAGATAATAATACATGAGGGAAAGTGCAAACTGAAACATCACTCTTTCAGTGTTGAGCTGTGCAAGGTTTAACACGCTGTGCGTGTGTTTTTTTCTATCCATTTTAGAGAGTTGCGCATAAAGATGAAATAAATACAGAGGAATCAGCAACAACGGCATTATACAAACAATTAAACAACCCTTCCTTGCATGACTTCAGCCTTTGGCAAAACATTAATATTCTATACTGATGTGCAGAACTGACAAGCCAAACTTGTTGCACCAACGTCAAGCTCAGTTTTCAGGACCTTGTGTTTATAGCGCACAATTATATCCTCTTTATCTCCTAAACATACCAGGATTATAGCTTGCTCAAGGTGTGCAGCATCGACTGGGCAAGTTCAAAATACAAGTTTTAAGGCAGATATCTGTTGGCTATATCTCATCTATACATATAATCCGCTTCTTATTTGGATCTCACATGAAGACTTCATTTCAAATACAGTCAACTCTCGTTATCTCGAATTCCAAGAGACTCTCTGAAACACTTTGAGATATCCGTACCTCGAAATATCAGAATTTTAGAATTGAGGAAAAAATATTTTGAACAACCACATTTAACAAATTTATATGTAATTGGACTCTTGAAGATAGAGTTATATCGAAAATATTGTGGAAAAGAGCTTAGGAGCAATTTCTCCTCTTTTCCCAATACTTTTTACTTGTAGTTCGATTTTCATGTTTAGGCAGGGACAATATTTTCACTTCGAGATAACCGGTTATTCGAGATAAGCGAGTTCGAGATAACGAGAGTCAGCTGTATTTAACTACATAGCTGTACATGAACAGACAAGTTTTTTTGTGTTTATTGTTACCACCATAGGCAACCTTTTAGATTTAGATTATAATATAGGGATCAAACATGGTTGTTCATGTATTAACATTCGCCAGGTCCCATGGGAGGTGTTGAAAACCGAGGCCGAAGGCCGCGGTTTTCAACACCTCTCAAGGGACATGGCGAATGTTCATGCATTGAAAAACCATGTTCGATCGCTATTATTGCATAAAACTGAAAACATTTGCTACATTTCGCGTTATTTCTTGCACTATTTTGTTTCGCCTTTTCACCGATGTCTTGCGAATGAAATTTTCATGGACTATGCTCGTTCTAGGGCCGGGCAGAACATATCTCGTGACGCAGCAATTATGTGGCACTGGTGCAGGCATATTGAAAGTTCCGTAGCCGTGCATTAACAGCGCGTGAATTGCCTTGTTAATACACAGCTTTTCGCCGGTTAATGCACGGCTGTTAATAACGTGCGGCACTGATTTTATGCAATAATAAACAATAAACATATTGTTACTACAGCCATATAATTTAAAGCTCATTATCTCATTTCGAGGATGCTCTCAAAACTCCGCATCGCAAAAACACGCCTATATAATTTTGATCCCCTTAAACCTCACTTTTGTTTAGTAAAACTGGTGTTTACAGGGGTATACATTATTTTTTTCTTATTTGTGCTCATAACATAGATTTTTGTACTTGTTAGAACAGCCTCGTCAAGGCGGTTATATCGAGTATCCAAAATATATGTTTTGAGAAAAAATATGAAAAATATCATATTTACTTTATCTGGAAATTTTCATTTTTTAGTGGAAACTTTTTCAGTATTTTTGAATAGGCGTATTTTCGTAATGGGATCATACTCGACGCGAACATCTCATGTGATCCTGTGATCTGGAACATCTATTAGATATGTCAATGTGCAGCAGAACACGTACCAGTAGCAATAATGTGTATAGATAGTTTCGTACATTCACATTTGCATTATATCAGTAGAATACTTTTGTTCGACTAAACAGAGGTGAAATTGAAGTATTATTATATCTTTTAGCATGAAGTTATCGATGAAATCTTGTAAATAAACAAAATAGTAGAGAAAGTAAGAAAACCAGTTTCTAATGTACATCACGAAAACATGCCTGTATAATTTTGACCCCCTTAAACCCCATTTTTATATAGTAAAACTGGAGTTTACAGGGGTATGCATTATTTTTCTTATTTCTGCTCAAAACATAGATTGTGGGTACTCGTTAGAACCGCCTCATCGAGGCGGTTCTAACGAGTACCCACAATCTATGGTTTGAGCAGAAATACCCACAATCTATGTTTTGAGCAGAAGCATGAAAATTATCAGAATTTTTCATCTGAAAATTTTCATTTTTTGGTGATAAAATTTGCAGTATGTTTGAATAGGCATGTTTTCGTAATGAGCTGCTATAGAGAAGAAACATTCTAGCAAACAGAATAGAATAAATAATCAACACGGTATCAGAAATTAATAATTTTACGTTTTTATCTATCCTTGTTTAGAACACAAATACTGCCCATGAGTATACTTCTGCATTGTCAAATTTTAAGGACGTGAGTGGCAAACAAATGCTGCGCATGCATATAATGTCAGACTGTTCAATTAAAATAATGCGTGTGTTAAACAGTCAAATAAAAATTATTCTCCTTCCAGGTTCGAGTGTATAAAATTCAAGAAGATATTCGAACAGCAAATGATACCAGAACTGGTAAAGAGACGCACGCCATAATAGAGCATCTACAAAAGCAGACGGTTTATGTTTTAAGAGTTCTTGGAGTTAGTTGGGGAGGAGAAGGACAAAAAAGTGAAGCTACTTATTTTACTGTTTTAGGTACGTCTTAGTGGCTATCTAGCGACAGTGTATTTTTATTTTGCTAAATCTAAAAATACAATCACGGACAAACAATCCGAATAGACCATTTAAGTTATACTGAAGTGTAGTTTATAATCAGAGTTTAACTGATAACGCAAGTATCTCTTTTGACCTAACTTCGCTTTGTAGACTGGTCAGAAAACTACATATTCAGATGAAGTTTTTCCGAGTTATATTTTGATATCCAGTTCTCATTAGCATTTTGTATCAAAGTAGGAGGAGCTGCATTTCGAGTAGCAGTAATAAATCCAAATAACAAAACAATAAGGTTATATGAAAAATGGCTCAGGTATCAGTCTTTAACTTGTGTTGTTTATTCAATCGTTTGTACATATAAATGTACTGAGGATCACAACAAACTGTCAAATGTTTCTTCAATGAACTAATAGTTCCTTTGGAGAATGCGAAACAGTTAACCCTTCTCTTGCTGAACAGGACCAGATTCCCTGTCTTAGCAAACAGTGTAGATCAATGTCAGTTGGCTTCTGAATCTGCACTGTCATTAAATATGTGAATTTCTATCAAAAACCCGGATCAAGTATTCTTATTGGCTGAAAATTAGATGTAGGCGTGGCATCATAATTTATTTAGCATGACAAGGATTAAAATACTGTGTAAAAAAACACCGTATAGTCATTAGCTGAATTCAGTATCTAGCACGCTCCGAATCCGGGATCTGTTGATTGGAATTGGGACTGCAAACCCCATTGCTGCACAGGCTCGTCTACGAGAACATGAAATAACTTTATTCTACTGAAACGTGACAGCTAAACTCTGCTGGAAAATTTCCGAATACTATTTTTTTTCTTTCCATAAGTCGTATTTTGTTCAGTACTTTTTTAGACAATGAACAGCAAAGATTAACTTGGCGTCTGCGCAGTCTGACTGCGTCATTTGTTTAATACTAAAATGAAATGATTCACCAGGTAGGACAATGAGTTTTGTTATATATTTGGGCACCAAATGCCCAGGGAAGCACACACATTTTCACACTTTGATCAGGGCCATCATTTCTATTTTTGGCTAACAGAATCAATAAATTCTGTAAACTATATCGACGATAGGGAAAGGATCTGATCATAATACCAGACGGTATTTTAATCTTCGTTAAGAGGAGTGGATACATTTTCATGGGACACAGCTCCTCCAAGATTGCAAGATTGTGTTGAATCCTTTCTGGAAAGGGGTTTACTGTAAAAGGAAAGAATTTACTCCCCGTGGAAGCAAATTCTATCCTTTTAGAGGAGACACCTTTTCAGAAGGGGTCTACTGTAAAAGGAAAACAAGTTGCTTCACCTGCAGAAGGGTCCGCTCTAAAGGAGAGAAAATGCTCCAAGGAAGAGCAAATTCTTTCCTTTTAGAGAAGATCCCTATTCAGTAGGGGATAGGTGTGCATTAAATCAAACAGGAAGTCAAAATTGTTGCCTCCTAACCTTGACTTTTCAAAAAAAAAAAAAAAAAAAAAAAAAAAAACCGCAAAAAAAAAAAAAAAGCAGAATAACTACCAAATGTATCCAGTACCGTTAATGGCCATTTAATATGTTTCAGGTGGACAGCTTCCGTTCGACCCGTCAACCTCGGAGATTTGTTACTTGCCGCACGGCCACTGTGAGGGTGCTTCAAGCCTCCAGATATCCATTGTGTTTATACTGATCCTATGTTGTGTAGCTCAATTCATTTCAAACTTCACATTATAGCACGGACTGACGTTGGAGAACTGAGTTTACATGAACAAAAGCATATGTGACGCAGCGTGAGAAAACATACCTTCTGATATGTGCGCTGAACAGAGTCTCAAATCAGGCTGTGCATTAACGCAGTCTAATCAGAGTCATCTTGCCATACATGAGGAAATTTGGCTATACAAATGCGTCCCTTGAAGATTCTGAAGAGGCTTTGCGAATGCCAAGGCAGATTTGAATCTTCGCTGGGCGCACATATCCGACGGTACGTTTTGTGGCGTTGTGGTTCATATCGATTTACCTAAATATCCGGACACCTTGCCCCGAGGTTATAACTTTTCATGCTCCATTCAGCTGAGCATTTGTTTCTGCTAATAAATATAAAAATGCCAACAACAGTCAACCTCTATTAGCACAGCTACATGTATGTTTAGCAAGATTAAATTTGCAGTTATTAGTGGTTTGAAATTTATGAGGCTGAAGAATTTCATGCTTAGCTAAGTTGGGCATGAAAAAAGTTTAATAACCTCGGGGCCTGGTCTCCTCACCATAGTTCTAACATGTGAACGTTTATTTGATTACCTGTTGGTGTGTCAAACAGTGTAGGCTGTGAACTGTGGCATCTGATATTGGTCTACAGTGTTTGCTCAGACAGGTCTCTCAGAGTAGTTACGGTGAATGTGGTACACTTTTTAACATGTGTGAGTGAACAAAGTGGACAAGGCATACCTGGTGGATTCCCGTCATTGTCATATAACGGCTTCACAAGCTGTTCTATTATTGTAAAATGAGCAACTACGTGAGAAAGCGCAAGTGCAACCCATACAAACTTAAATGAGCCTGCGCATCACCACAGCCTGATCAGAGTTGTCATTGTCCACAAGAAAACAACCTTCTATCCTTGGCTGTTCGAAAATCGCCCGGTGAAGAGTCTGATCAGACGGCGCGAATGCGCAAATGCGCAGGCTGATCAGAATCTTCGCTGGACGCACATGTCCAAAGGTACGTTGTCTCACGTTCCGTCTCATATGCCTTCTGTTATTCGATGGATGTTTTCTTTAAGCAGCATTTTCCATCAAAACATTACACACATCACATGATACCGGTTTCGCTATTTTTAAAAAATGAAGGACTAGTCTATTAGCCCAGGCGGTAAATCCTTACGCTGTAAATAGAACATTTCATTTGTAATTAACATAAACAGTACTTTGGGTACATTTAGTGTTGCGAAATCAAGTACCCTGACACACTGGTGCATATGACTGGTGCATGCGACTGTATGCGATATAGAAGGATTTCTTAAGAATAGCTTTCATTTGGAACATATCGCAGCATAGATCAGCGATGTAGCTAAGATGCACAGTCACTTCAGGGTGTTTTCTCTACGGCAGTATATGCTCTAAAATTCGATGTTAAGAGGCCTGGATACACTTTCAGGGGAGACAACTCTGTCAAATTATAATTGTTACCTTTCTGATGGAAAAAAGGAAAGCGAAGAATTTGATTCCTTTGAGAGCAGGTACTTTTGTTCTTTTAAAACAAATACCTAAAATTAAGCCTTGGAAACAAACAACACACAACAGAACGAAAATCAGAGACTTGGTTTTATGAAGTTTCTTCACTTACAGCTAGTATGTAATTTGTGAGATAGTGTCAGCTCCCTAGCACCGGCTTAAGCTGTATTCGATTTTCTGTTGCCAGAATAGGTTCAGTTATCCTAAAGGAAATAAAAGTACATTCGGCTATATAGTGAGGTACGTAGAGAAGTTACATGGCCGCTACACGACACTTTACACCAGCTGCAGTGAAGTAAAAGGGTTTGGTGACCAAGAAAGCATCGGAAGGTATCGCCCGTGTAGAAAATGTAAACATATAAAATACATTCAGTCACCTTAATACTCATGCTGGTACAGATGTAAAGGTGAACTTTGACACCGATTGCTCGTTTACCATGGGTAATTCAAACTCATTTATGAGTCCCTACGAAATTTCCGCGATTGCCCAAGAAAAATATATTTAGTGATTTTTTTCTAATTTTATTATGAAAACGTATGATGTTTGTTATCATTAGAATCGCCTCATCGAGGAGATTCTAATGATTACTCTCTACACGAAATTATTATGTAGAAGATCGAAACAAATTCCCTAAATTATCGGCCTTTGCTTCCTCTTTGTTAGTCGGTATTAGTCTTACTCTTTGTTGCTTTGTGTTTTATTCTACGAGGCTATTTGCTTTAAGTCTTACCTTGTGTTATTTTGTTCTTGTACTTTCAGTCCTTTTAGCATTGCGATTACCTTGCTTGGGGAAGAGAGAGCTAATCTTAGTGCTTTCCGTACGTTTGTTTGATTTGCGCTTGTTTGGTTTTGTCTGTTTCTCTTCTTCTTCGTGTCTGGAATGGGCTGCGGCTTGTGACTGTGACACTCCCTGGACTTTTCTCTGATCTGATCTTTTCCTCACATGGCGCTATGTTTAATTATAAGTGGCTCGACGAAATTTTCATGGTGCCAAGGATGTTCGAGCGATTGAGGTACGACTGTATATCAGAAGACAAGTTTTCTGTTGCAATTTCTAAGCATGTCACAAGAAGCATATTTTTGTTTATTAAGACGTCATTGGAAAGTGCAAGAGTTTAACTATACGCACGAGTTTTCGAATGTGAAAGCTTAAACTTTAACTGCTGAATAGAAACAAACATTAAAAAAATGCTTTTTCCCATTTTCGCACACAAAACAAGACTTGAAGGTACCCTCAAATTAAAGATTAAATACTAAGCACTATATTAAATGAGAAAGAAGTAAATTCATACTGGTTTGCATCCGGTGGTCTAGACTACAGGGTGCTAAAATTTTAAGTGCATCAGCACGTTATTTGTAGTTGTTGTAAATAATTGTAAATAGATTTATGCAGACTGTACTAATTCCAAGAACTGGACAATCAGATAAACATTTGATTATTTTGTACATACATTTCTATAACGAATTCGTTTGGGAATATACGATTTAAAGCCTTCTCATCAACCAGAATTCTACTTGAATATATATCTGTATGTTATTGGTTCAATATAAATGAAGAAGACTGCTAGCTGGGCTACCACTCTGCACGTGTAAAATAATTCTTGTACGCTAAACAATGTCGCATTTTTGTTTTTCCTGTCTTATAATCCTAAGCAAAAATTTATAAATTCGTGGAAAATTAATCATTACAGCGTTTATTGTACTATACAAATCATTTTAGATTTTGTTTACATTAAGCGCGATGTTATATAGTATGCTCACTAGGGTGGACAAGTAGCATCAGACACAAAAAGTCCCGGGCCTGATCCCTGTCTGAAGATTCTGCAGTAATCCACATAGCGGTTGCTGTCATGGGGTAAATAACATAAAAGAAAAGTCAAAAAGGATTGCCTTTGGAAACAAAGAACACACAGAATCACGAAAATCAGAGACTCGGATTCTATTAGTCTTTTAGCAAACATTACAGACCTGGTATAGCTCAATAAGGAAACATTACGAAAACATGCCTATTCAAACATATTGAACATTTTGCCACCAAAAACTGAAAAATGTTCAAATAAAAAATCTCTGATGTTTTTCATATTTCTGCCTAAACATAGATTGTGGGTACTCGTTAGAACCGCCTCGACGAGGTGGTTCTAACGAGTACCCACAATCTGTGTTTTTAGCAGAAATAAGAAAAATAATGTATACCCCCTGTAAACCCCAGTTTTACTATATAAAAGTGGGGTTTAAGGGGGTCGTCTTTATATAGGCATGTTTTCGTGACGAGCGACGTTTTAAGTAGGATTAGCAATACAAATATTAGAATATATGTTGTCTGTCAAAACAATCTGTTAAAAGTTAATATATACTAGCGGAAAAAAGAAACTGTGCATTGGTAAAACGTTATACAAAATAATAACTTCGTAGCAGACAGTAATAATATATTTCAGATTTGTAACAATACACATTTCATCGAAGTTCAAGGGATTCAAAAGTGCGAAAAGAAGACCCATTTCATCACCAAGGCTCAACAAATCAAAAATGTCTCAAGCACCATGTCACAAAATCAATATCTGGTGTGTCCACCGTTAGCAGTAATGCATGCGTTGCATCGCCGCCGCATGGATCCGACAAGATTGCTGAAAAACGCCTGAGGAATGCCGTTCCAGATGCAAACTAACGCGCGGGAAAGCTCAGCCAACGTCACTGGCTGATTTGGCAACTGACGTAGACGACGTTCCATCTCATCCCATGTGTGATCTATCGGCGATAAGTCTGGTGATACCGCAGGCCATGGCAACACATTAACATTCTGCTGAGTAAGAAAATCAGTCATATCGCGTGCAGCGTGTGGTCTGGCGTTGTCGTGTTGCAGCGTAACGGCATGTTGATGCACAAACGGGAAGACGCGGGCTTGCAGAATCTCATCGCGGTAGCGTGCACCAGTCAAATTTCCGTTAATGACCACAAGAGGCGTTTTTGCGTTTCCTGTTATTCCGCCCCATACCATTATACTGCCCCCGCCAAAGAGACGACGTTCAACAACACAGTTATCCTGGTACCGTTCTCCAACTCGACGGTATACCCTGGAACGACCATCACTGCTATCCAAGTGGAAACGTGACTCGTCTGAGAACAGGATACGCGCCCAATCTCGTCTAGTAAAGCGAAGATGGGCCCTGCACCATGCAAGGCGAGCAACACGGTGACGTCGCTGTAGGACTGGACGGATTGCTGGACGCCGAGGGCGAATGTTCCATTCACGCAAGCGGTTTCTCACGGTTCTTGGACTAATGTTCCTCAAGCCAGGAATGCTTCTAGCCGTCAACGCAGCAGTTTGAAGTCGGTTACGAAGATGCGTCACACGGATGTAAGTGTCTTGACGTAATGACGTCACACGTTGACGTCCCGATCTGCGACGGTCCCTGGTGTTACCAGATTGCTGATAACGTCTCCATAAAGCAGAAATCGTGTTCCTATGCACGCCAAACCGTCTGCTAACCTCATTTTGGGATACACCAGCCCGAATCATGCCAACCGCTTGGTTGCGCTGAGCTTCGTTGAAACTAGGCATTGCTTACCAACACATTCAGGAGGAATAAATTTGTTTTTCTGTTTCACTTGGATAAAACGGTTTTACACAAGAGTCAAAAAGATTGTAAAGACGTTCACATTTAATTGCTAGCCACGAATATGCTTAATCCTGCACGTGCACAAGGACAACGAAATGCACGTGCAAGGACCTTATTTACCAATCATTAGTGTTAAGGAGTATACACATCAAGTTTGCGTAAAGTTTCAAGCATAAATGGATTTTAGAATTATAGAAAATTTATTTTTTATACATGCACAGTTTCTTTTTTCCGCTAGTATACTTATACCTTGAATAAATTACACTCTAGTCGCACATAAATAAAAGAAATTTAATATGTCTTTTTTCTACAAGAATTGTTAGGAGAATTGTAAATCTACGAGTACATGTAGCATCCCGAACGACTGCATTAACACAGTGTGAATCAAGATCAGGTGTCTGATCAGGTCTACACGCATTGCAAGAATCAGAGAATAAATTTATAATAAAATCAAACTAGTCCAGACTTCGTAAACCTTCCATCCCTTGCAGACCAGAACAAATAGTTTTACGAACAGTGTAGATCCGGCTGAGACGTAACGGAGTCATTAGAATCTGCACTATTTTGCCACTTTGTTTCCAATTTTGGTACTGTCAGCAATATTTGCAACACCAGAGATGCCTAGTTTCAATGCCCGATAAGACCGTTTAAAAAAGTAAGGGTGAAAGGTTAAACCGAAAATGGAACACAAGGAGAAAGTAGAAGAGTCTACTTAGACTGGCTCCAGTCTCCAGTGACTAAAAATATTTTACATAATTTTTAATAAAACCAAAATAATATCATGATTATAAAGGCTGGACACCAACCTTTATAGTCATGATATCATTTTGGTTTTATTTTAATGGATTATCAAACATGACTATAAGAATTAATATTTAGTCACTGGAGACTGTAGCCAGTCTAGAGGCTACTGGGCCATCATTGATCAACAAAGTTACAGATCGTCCTGTGCATCAAGTAGCGGCAAAGGTAGATCAGAACCTTCTATGTTCGTTTACAGAACAATTATATACTGCAGAACTAAGAAGATCCTTATCTAAATGCGCCAATGCGCAGGCTGATTTAGTTCTTCACCGCTTCTATATGATACAGTCAACCCTCTTTATACCGACACTCGATACAACAACAAAATTCATTATAATGACAATTTGAATGTCACAGTTAATTAGAAATTATGCAAGAATATTGCATTAAAACTTCAAGCACCATATTTTTTTGATATTTGTTAGAATCGCCTCACTTAGGCGATTCTAACAAATATAAAAAACATATGTTCTATGAGGAAATAAGAATAAAACAAGGTCTTTCTTTTATATCATCCTGTCCATTAAGGATTCTTTACAACAGAAAATTCATTTTAACGGCAACGTCTTTGGGAACAAATGCTGTCGTTGTAACGAAGGTTCACTGTATAACGTTTTGTTTTATTATGTTGGGGCTCATAACATAACTGTATATTACTGTTACAATTGTTGTAAATTGTTGAAAATACGTCTTCGGGGCGTATGTACATAGTGAGAGTTTCAGAGCAGTCTGCACATCCACTCAATCTTATCACGGTTTTCACTGTCCGCTTATAGAAACATTTTAACTGTTGAGTAAACTCATGAATCGTCCTTCTTGATCACTGAGCCCATTCCAGGATTTTCAAAATTTTATATAACTGTTACTGATTAGGCCTAATTGGCCGAAACTGGCTGCTTTGGACCAGCAATGTGACAGTTACTGATTTCAGTTTTGTGAGTGTGCTCATTGCTCCTTATGGTTATTTCTTTAAGGTTATAGTTACTATCATTACAGCTGATTTTAGTGCCACATGGCTGCCGTAAAAATGTCTCCCCTCTCATTACCTCACTACGAGGGTCGTGAAAAAAGTTCTGTCACTAATAGGCTTCCTTAGTTTTATCCCAGGTATATTTAAAAATAAAAGCTTCATTGCACTTGGATGGTGTGTTGAATAGCTAACGATACCCGTTTGTTTTATGCAAATTGCTTTTCAACTGACCGAGTTATTTCAAATTGAAATAGATGCAGTCATATACACTGACCAATTTACTTGTTTCATTGGAACATGGACCAGAAGACTGAAATTCGTAGCTATACTAAATGCCGCATTAGGCTTAATATAGATTCAAAGCAGATATTTAATGAATTGTGTGGTAATATATGGACCTCAGACTATTTCAATGCGCAAAGCTTTTAAAGCTGAGAAATTTTCTGTTGAAAATGATATCCGTCCTGGAAGTCTAAAATCTCTGTTACCAAGGCTAACATCGCTGCTGTAAAGATTGTGGTCGAACTGGATGCGTGATTGTCTTTCAAAGATATAGCTAATTGTACTGGCATATCAGAAGGCAGTGTGCAAATTCTGGAAAAGCGTTTGGACCTGAGAAAGGTTTGCGCTAGGTGGGTACCTCATTTGCTCACTGAGGAGCAAAAGACACAACGCCTTAAATGTGCCCGGGAACTTTTGAAAACATACAAAGGCTGTAATAGTCGGGTTATTTCTAACTTGCTAATAGGTGATGAAACCTGGGTGACATGTTTGAGCCACAAAGAAGGGCTGATAATAAGCAATGGAAGCGAAAAGATAAAAAAAAACGCCCATGTATTGCCAAGAGAGCATAAGTTCGAAAAATATGTTGTATGCAATTTTCTTTAATTCAAGTGGGCCAGTCGTTCAAGTGCCTTGTCCATATTGTCATACAGTCACTGGCCGATTCTACAATAATTCTGTACTAAAGAAAGTGAAAGAGTTTTACAATAAGACACGACCAAGCAAAGGATGGTCAGGAGTCCACCTTTTACAAGACAACGCCCCCACTCATAAGTGTGAGGTTGTTAAGTCTTTTTTTGGCTTCTGAAAAGGTGAAAGTTTTAAACCATCCACCTTATTCCTGGCCTGAGTCCCGTTGATTTCTTTTTATTTCCAAGGCTTAACAAAATGCTTTCTGGAAATAAGTATACGTCTAGAAGTTCTCTTGGCAGCGCTATTTATCAGTGTCTCCAACAGATACCAAAAGAAGACTATTTATCTGCTTTTCGCGACTGGGTAGAAAGGTTACAGAATGTGTTTCAGTAAAGGGGGAATACTTTGAAGGTTTGTAATAAAAAAAATGTTGATAAAACGTAGCATTGAAGTAATCCGAACCTAGTGACAAAACTTTTTGCAGGACCCTCGTATATTGTGTACTGCCCTTTCGACATCACTCGCAAAGACGTTTTTTTATTTATTTATTTTTTATTTTTTTTTTAATTTTTATTTTATTTATTTATTTATTTATTTATTTATTTATTTATTTATTTATTTATTTATTTATTTATTTATTTATTATTTTTTTTTGCTTTGCGGCTTTTTTTTATTTTAAATGTAAATATTTTGTATTGTTTGACCATATTTTGTCAGAAACCATTTGTCGTTTCTGTTTTTGTGTTCTGTTCTCAAATATGTACCCTGAAATTAAACTTATGACCCAACATTGCTCTGACCTGTGCAATTCTATAGTAAAGTTAGTTTTCAGGGTTTAATTCCAGAATGAATAAAATATTATAGTAATCCAGTATAGATTAATTTCCGATTAAAGTACACAAAGATGCCCATATCAATCTTTTCTGCTTATATAATACCAAAGAACATTCTAGAAAATGGAATTTCCTAGAGGCATCACTTATTTTCCCGTTTTAGTCGCGAATATTCTAAATGTTCTATGACATGCCAAAAATAGCTTTATCAAGACTATTTCTTCTGTAAAGTTCTAAAACGAACATTAACAACTTGTTATTGTAAACATATTTTTCAGAAAGTTATATTTATATAAAGAAACTTGCAGTAAACATGAAAATAATGACACTTAAAATAATCAAACACTCTATATACGTATATAACACTTGAAACAGAGAAGATGCAAAAGGGTGCGGGGTCGATAGCCTTACAGACGTTCACGTAACATTATTTTTTCTGGAAAAAATGCTAGATGAATGACATTCGCCAACGTTAGAAGCGCCAAGAGTGTGTCTCTCTATCCCTCGTCCATTGTTTTCATATTGGTATGGTTTGGAATAATAAATCTAAATAGTTGGCCCAAGCCCCGGTGTTGAAATCAGCAAGGCCATCCCATTACTTACATTATTGCATAAAAAGCAGTATCGCACGTTATTAACAGCCCTGCATTCATCGACAAAAAGCCATGTATTAACAGTAATTCACGCGCTGTTCATGCACGGCTACGCAACTTTCAGTATAATCGTATCGGGGCCACAGATTTGCCGCCGTTACGAGATGTGTACAGCCCGGTCCTAGAACGAGCATAGTCCGTGGAAATTACGTTCGCGAGACATCAGTGAAAAGGCGAAACAAGATAGAGCAAGAAATAACGCGATATGTAGCAAATGTTTTATCTTTATGCAATAATAGCAATCGAACATGGTTTTCGAATGCAATAACATTCGCCAGGTCCCTAGGGAGGTGTTGAAAACCGCGGCTTCGCGGTTTTCAACATCTCCCTCGGGACCTGGCGAATGTTAATGCATGAAAAAACATGTTTAATCCCTATAGTACACATGGTACCTGTTCTAAATTGATGCCCAGAAGTATTCGTTTTTAAGCGGATTGTCACATTCATTCTTCCCATGCCTCTACTACAACGGAAGAGTCTACCTCCTGTTGAAGTCGTGGTTGAGACTACAGAAGGTTTGCATCAGCATATCTCTGATGTACTGCTTGTTAATAGTTTAATGGCCCATCCAAGTTATCCACTCACGCACCTGAGGGAATGATCACAAATTGATTGATTGCCTCAGTATAGATAGATAGATAGATAGATAGATAGATAGATAGATAGATAGATAGATAGATTTGTACTAAAAGTCAATGTACAGTTGAAATTTAATGGCTTGAACATCTACGAGACAACGAAAATCTGTTTGAAATATGGGTTGTTAGAGCAACCGAGGGTTAATCATGGCACCAGATCAGGATGCAATAGCGATGATTTAGGGAAATCAGTTCGACCTTCTATACAATAATGGTATGTTAAGTGCACTCATTAGAATCGCCTCTATGAGGTGATTATAATAGTATACACAACATACAATTTCATGATAAAATAAGACAATTTCCCTGAACATTTGTTTTCTTGAATTATCGGAAGAGTAGCTTAGGAGCTCAAAAACGAGTTCGAATTAGCCATTGTAATCGAGCTATTGATGTTGAAGCTATTTAGGATTATTGTATTTCTTTTCTGATAAAAAAAGAAAACAAAGATCACCCTTGCTTAATCTGCATAAATAAATATAACAATAAAGTTCGCATTGCTTATTGTTTGTAATAGTACATGTAAAAAAAAGATAAATAAATCTAAATATTTTGTTTAGAACCTATTAAGCTGCCACTAGACATAATGCGAACAGCTCAAGGAATTATTGTTTTCCTAATTAGGCAAATTGTAGACCCAGATCGGACGCCACAGTTCGTGGCGTCTGATAAGCGGATGCACTGTTTGGCACTCATCCAACTGCCTTTACACTTATGTAGCACAATAGAAATGCTCAAATAAATAGGTTCATTACAGCCAAAAATCAGCCACTGTAAGAATACAACAAGAAAAATAAATAAAATTGTCAAACCTAGAGTGTTCTTATTCTTATCCCATTACGAAAACACGCCTTTATAATTTTGACCCCCTTAAACCCCACTTTTATATAGTAAAACTGGGGTTTACAGGGGTATACATTATTTTTCTTATTTCTGCACAAAAACACAGATTGTGGTACTCGTTAGAACCGCCTCATCGAGGCGGTTCTAACGAGTATCAACAATCTATGTTTTGAGCAGAAATGTGAAAAATATCAGAGTTTTTTTATCTGAAAATTTTCAGTTTTTTGGAGGTGACATTTTCTATATATTTGAATAGGCGTGTTTTCGTAATGAAAATTGTCAAACCTAGAGTGTTCAAATTCTTATGATACACTGTAATACTGCTTGAATGATCTGGATTATTGTCTGGAATGTTTTCTCTGCAGTAATGGGATTAAACTAAGTTTATGGATCGAAACCTTCCCAAATTAAGTCAACATTGCAAAGTATTTTCTGTTGCGGACATTATTTATGGAAGGCAGTGCCCTGAGTAAAAAAGCATGTCTGGTTTTGTTCCACTTAGCAATTGTCCACTTTTTGACATCTTTTGGACAAAAATGGGCATTTTAACATAGGTAATATACCCGCTCTCGCTTACAAAATTTCCAACATGTTAGAACTTCACATGCCAAAAAAAAAAAATAAAATAAAAAATAAATAAATAAAATAAAATAAAATAAAAAAAATAAATAAATAAATAAATAAAAAAAAAATAATAATAATAATAATTATCATACATGTCTTTCAAGTTTATAAAAAATGTGTTTTAAGGTTGTTGTACACATGCTTTAAAACTTGCTTAAACATAAGTATCAAAAAAAAAAAAAAAAAAAAAAAAAAAAAACGTCAAAAATGTCCATCGCAGATACCCTTCCCACATGCAAATACTTACTTAGGGTGTCTATCTGTTTCATTTTCGCATTTTTGCGAATGAACTATCGAAAATTGCGAACGCGTTTTTTTTTTTTTTTTTTTTTTTTTTTTGCAATTCTATTGCGAATTTGTCAAAAAAAAAAAAAAAAAAAAAAAAAAAAAAAAAAAAAACGCGATAAAGATTTGCTAATTAATTACGAAAACACGCCTATTCAAATATACTTAAAATTTTACCACCCAAAAATTAAAATTTTCCAGTAAAATCTGATATTTTTCATATTTCTGCTCGACGAGGCGGTTCTAACGTGTACCCACAATCTATGTTTCCGAGCAGAAAGAAGAAAAATAATGTATACCCCTGTAAACCCCAGTTTTACTACATAAAAGTGGGGTTTAATGGGGTCAAAATTATATAGGCGTGTTTTCGTGATGCCTCCTCTGGCGCGCCACGGTTTCTTCAGGCGGCGACTTCTGAAGAAGCGTGCCACTATGGGGTACGTGACTATCAGCATATGATTAACTAACAGATTTAACGGTGACCAGCTACCTTACTGCTCAGGCAAGACACAATAACCTAAACAAGTCTGCACATTAAAATGTTGGAACTGACACACTGATTTAAAGGCCTGCAAATTCTCCCAAGCAATTTGTGTAAATCCTGATCAGGAAAAAACAGATGCGACGGCCAGTATGTACTGCCCTTGTAATTAGTAATGTACTTTAGACTATAATCAGTAAGGTATCTTTTTGTTATATTTATTGTCCACCTGCACAAATAACCGGGAATTGTCCACTCTTCTAGACAGGAAAGCCGACGGGCCATTCTGTGTCGGCACTTTGAAGTAAGTGATTCTCAGTCAAAGATGATTAATCCTAACTGACACCTGTTTACTTAATTCTAGTAGAGTGCAGAGCAACACACACACACACACACACACACACAAAAAACACAAAAAAACAATCAGTGTCATCACTGTCTTCCTACTTTCTTCTCACAGTTCCTGATGTCATTAGCTTGCAATTGCTAATTTTTCACTTTTTGACTTTGGCATTTCTAAAAAAATCTGTCGATTCCTCAATTGCAGTTCTTCGTAGTTTGCGAATAAGAAATACACAGTCGAATTTCAAAGGCTCAAAAATCTTTGGGATCATGCAAATATGTTGGAGACATGGGTAGTTCGAGCCTCATAGGGTTGATCATGGTGTCAGGTCAGATTTTCGAATTTCTATACAATATTTGTATGTTGGCTGTACTGATTAGAATAGCCTCGATGAGCGATTCTAATGATTACACACAAAATACAATTTTATGATAAAATAAGAAACTTTCCTTAAATATAAGTTTTTTTTCCGGAGCTCTCGGAAGAATTTAATAGGGACTCAAAAACAAGTGGTAAACGAGCAATCCGTGTTCGAGCTATTGCGGTTCGACTGTATGCCGGTTACTGCAACTCTACATCAAATCTTGTCATTACTGCTCATCTGTTCTTCTTTCAGTGCCCTGGAAAGGCTGTGTTTCGTGTTTGTGGCGTTCGCTAGGAACTTCATTTGATGCGCATCGCGGAGAGAATGATCCTATGCGAATAGCGGTCTAGCTGCGCGTGCGCATCCGTGCAGTCTGTTCTGGACATTGTCTGTTCGTTGACGTAGAGTACAGTATCTATTGATTCTGTAAGCAGGGCCTGCGTTGTCCTAAATTTTGATTAGGACCCTTTAATGCTTTGTGCATCATTTATACAATCGAACTTCAATGGCTCGAACATCGTTGGGACCATAGAAAATTGTTCGAGATATGGGTAGTTCGAGCCATTGAGGGTTAATCATGGCACCAGGTCAGGAAGCTAACAGTGATAATTTAGGGAAATCTTTTCGATTTTCTACACAATGATTGTATGTTGAGTATGCACATTAGAATCGCCTCGATGAGGCGATTCTAATGAGTACACACAACATACAATTTTATGATATAATAAGAAAAAATCCCTAAATATTTGTTTTCTTGAGCTATTGGAAGGATTTTGTAGGGACTGAAAAAAGAGTTCGAATCATCCAGGGTAAACGAGCCATCCGGGTTCGAGCAATATAAGTTATACTGTATTTTTAATTTTAGTTATTATAATACATATAAATGAAATTAGAAACAGTAACTGTTACATGTAGTGTATGAGGGCTACAACTAGTTATTCACTCGGAAGGAGCACCGTCTTTCCGAGGCACCAAAAGAGGGAGAAAGGAGGAACAAATCATTACGTAAATATGCCTATTCAAATTTACTGAAAAGTTAATCACCGAAAAATTGAAAATTTTCAGACAAAAAATTCAAATATTTTTCGTATTTCCGCTCAAAACATAGATTGTGGGTACTCGTTAGAACCGCCTCGCAGAGGCGGTTCTAAAGAATACCTACAATCTATGTTTTTAAGCAGAAATAACAAAAAAAATAATGTATACCCCTGTAAACCCCAGTTTTACTATATGGTTTAAAGGGGTCAAAATTATATAGGCGTGTTTTCGTGAGGAAAACAGATGTCATATATGAATCCACTGACGCATGAACAAACAGTAACTGCAACAGAGGAGCCGCTATGGAAAAAAAAAAAAACAGAAAAAAAAAAAAAAAAAAAGGAAAAGAAAAACAAACAAACATAGGGTGGGAGAGGGGTCTTAACCCAGACTTTCTCTGGCAAAGCCTCGCCCTTTTCGCAGAGCTGATGCAGCTCCAAACATTAATCTGATATAAACTGTAAAAACAAAACAGAAAACAAAGTAAGTAGCCGTTGTTGAAGATGTCCACAATGCTAGAATCACAACAAGAAAAACTAGCAGAGTAGGAAGGTATAGTGGATGACGACAGTCCTAGAATTGCAAAAAAAAAAATGACTATCAAACATACAAATATTCGCCTTCGTTACGAAAACACGGCTATTCAAATATATAGAAAATTTCACCTCTAAATACTGAAAATATCCCAGATGAAAAACTTTATCTTTCATATTTCTGCTCAAAACATAGATTGTTTTGAGCAAAAATAAGAAAACTAAATTAATGCATACGCCGTAAACCCCAGTTTTACTATATAAAAATGGAGTTTAAGGGGGTCAAAAGTATATAGGTATGTTTTCGTGATGTTGGAACGGAGAGTACTATATATCACTAGCAAGGGCGCTTTTACCAGATTTACTCGCCTTATTTCAATTGGAAAACATGTGTTATAGGGAAACGTGGGGAAGCGCCGCATATGACTTGTTATCGTTATGAATATAACCGAATGCTGACATATCTTAAAAATCTGAAGTAAACTCCTGATCTCATGGTAATGATTTTGACACTAAGATAACTTCGCAAAAGGGTTTCACAGGTATGTGGTCTAAACCGTGTATATTAATGTTATCTTAATCCTTAAAACGACACGCAAATTCATTGTAGCAGACAGGCTAATGGTGTACTTTTATTTGCTTTCAAAGAAAACAAGACGATTCACTATAAATGTCAAGCCTTATTTTCTCCTCAAAATTGTTTTAGTAAAAAATAATGTTTCAAAATGTCGTCTACTGCAGCTGTGATTGGCGTTTTAAAGATTTACAGTCACGGGAGCATTACACATCATGATAACAGACATTATCTAATCCGCGTCATTATTGTATGAAAAGGTATCTTCGTCTGTACGAAACGCTAAAACCCGGATCATCCAGCGCATGTGCATGCGCATAGTCACAGAATTTCCGCTGCATTCTACAACTGTAAACGGATAGTAATTTTTTAATCAGAATACGGGCATGCGCAGGTTTGTGTTAAACTTCGCTGTCGCATATGCTCGGAAGATACGTTTTCGAGCGATGCGTCACATCTTGTTTATACGACAGTATTTGGAACAAAATACTTTTTATATATCATCAATTTGATAAATTTACATATTCAAAACAACATTGGTGGCAACGTTGAACGGTTAGAAATGAATGGCGGAGCTATAACGTTCATTGCGAGTTTTGTTGTTATTGTTTCTCTAATTACTAATTCTGCATTGGCAGACACGGAAATCCAGAACCCGTATGATTCCGATCAGCTACAGAAACTGTTGCAAACGAGTAGGGGAAACGATGTTTTATCCGGTTTCTTGGAGCAGATTGCAAACGCTCTCAATAATTTTGCTGTCAACCGTACTTCTGACCGATTTGGGTTCGGCAATTTCTCGAAGCAAACAAACCTTAATGTCAGCAATGCATTTGGAAACGCCTCAAGTGAAGATATTTTAGATGCTTTGAGGAAGACATACAATTCGCCATTTGTTCAACAACTGATACAATTAGGAGGCATGACGCTTGACGCAACTGTCATGAATTACCTTGAACGTCTAGGTGTACATCAAGAGTGTTACAATGATTTAAAGATACTGGTTGATGGCGTAAGGACTCAAAAAGACTGGGCTCTGAGAAGTAAGATATGTCATTGTATTTGTTTCTGGTTCATCATGTTGATATCGCATTCATAGAGTGAGAACCCGTCTGACTTTCTGGATAGTACGAAAGCCGGGTAGGGACATTTCTTATTTCTAACTTCTATCTTCTTACTTCTAAATTCTAACTTCTAACTTCTTACTTCTAACGTCTAACTTCCATGTTGTATGTATGTATGTATGTATGTATGTATGTATGTATGTATGTATGTATGTATGTATGTATGTATGTATGTACGTACGTACGTGTGTGTGTATGTATGAATGTGTGTGTGTGTGTGCGGGTAGGGACATTTCTGACTTTCTAACTTCTAACTTCTAAATTCTAACTTCTAGCTTAACTTCTTACTTTTTACTTCTAACTTCTCACTTCTAACTTGTAACTTCTAACTGATAACTTCTAACTTTTACCTTCTTCTTCTAACTTCTAACATCCATGTTGTATGTATGTATGTATGTATGTATGTATGTATGTGTGTGTATGTATGTTTGTATGTATATATGTATGTATGTAATGTATGTGCGTGCGTGTGTGTGTGTGAGTGCGGGTAGGAACATTTTTTATTTCTAACTTCTAACTGCTTACTTCGAACTTCTAACTTCTTACTTGTAATTTCTAACTTTTTACTTCTAACTTCTAACATCCATGTTGTATGTGTGTGTGTGTGTGTGTGTGTGTGTGTGTGTGTGTGTGTGTGTGTGTGTGTGTGTGTGCGGGTAGGGATATTTCTTACTTCTAACTACTAACTTCTTTCTTCTAACTTCTAACTTCTTACTTCTAACTTCTTAATTCCAATTTCTAACGTCCACTTTGTATGTATGTATGTATGTATGTGCGTGCGTGTGTGTATGTGTGTACGAGTGCGGGTAGGGACATTTCTTATTTCTAACCTAACTTCTTACTTCTAATTTCTAACTTCTAACTTTTAAATTTTTACTTGTAACTTCTAAATTCTACTTCTTACTTCTAACTTCTAACTTTTAATATCCCAAGTTGTATGTATGTATGTATGTATGTATGTATGTATGTATGTATGTATGTATGTATGTATGTATGTATGTATGTATGTGTGTGTGTGTATGTATGTATGTATGTATGTATGTATATATGTGTTTGCGGGTGTGTGTGTGTTTGTGTGCGGGTAGGGACATTTCTTGTTTCTAACTTCTAACTTTAAACTCTTACTTCTAACTTCTATCTTCCAAGTTGTATGTATGTATGTATGTATGTATGTATGTATGTATGTATGTATGTACGTATGCATGTATGTATGTATGTATGTATGTATTTAAATGTGTGTGTGTGTGTGTGTGTGTGTGTGGTTGCGGGAAGAGACATGTCTTATTTCTAGCTTCTAACTTCTAACTTCTTACTTCTAACTTCTTACTTATAAATTGTAACTTCTGACTTCTAACTTTTAACTTCCTACATACATACATACATACACACACACACTCACAAACAAATACATACATACATACATAAATACAACATGGAAGTTAGAAGTTAGAAGTAAGAAGATAGAAGTTAGAATTAAGAAGTTAGAAATTAGAAGTTAGAAGGAAGAAGTTAAAAGTAAGAAGTTAGAAGTTAGAAGTAAGAAGTTAGAAGATAAAAGTTAGAAGTTAGAAATAAGAAATGTCCCTACCCTCCCCTATACATACATACATGCATACATACATGCATACATACATGCATGCATGCATGCATGCATGCATGCATGCATGCATACATACATACATACATACATACATACATACATACATACATACATACATACATACATACATATAATCAAAATGGAACTTAGAAGTTAGAAGTAAGAAGTTAGAAGTTAGTAGTTAGAAGTAAGACGTTAGAAGTTAGAAGTTAGAAGACAGAAATTAGAAGTTTGAAGTTAGAAGTAAGAAGTTAGAAGTTAGAAATGAGAAATGTCCCTACCCGGCTTTCGTAGGATAGCGTTGAGTTAAAACTCGCAACTGCTACATTGTCATAATAAATCACCTAATAATATATGGGCGGATTTTGTTGCAATATAGTGCAGCTATACCCCACTCAGAAAGATAGTTAGTCGCTTTGATGGTGCTTCCCAATATAACATAATTATACTTTTCAGAAACGTACGCGTCCCTGTATCGAAGTTTTAAGCGAAGTAATTGCAAAATTATAAACCATTAATACAAGTATAACATAAGGCTTGGTCTACGCTTAGCATACAATAAATCTCATTACGAAAACACGCCTATTCATATATATTGAAAATTTCAAAACCAAAAACTGGAAGTTTTCAGTTAAAAATCCTGATATTTTTTCATATTTCTGCTCAAAACATAGCTTGTGAGTACTCGTTAGAACCGCCTCGTCGAGGCGGTTCTAACGAGTACTCACAATCTATGTTTTTGAGCAGAAATAAGAACAATAATGTATACCCCTGTAAACCCCAGTTTTACTATATAAAAGTTGGGTTTCAAGGGGTCAAAGTTATTTAGGTATGTTTTCGTGATGTTAAGGCTGCTTTCAATACCAAATAGTGTTGGTTCTTTACATGCAAATCTTGGCACAATTGTCTAAACACCATAATGCAAAACGTGAATTCGAGAGGTCTAATTGAGAATTCGTCCCGTTTGCCGCTACAAGAATGACCTTACATTAAAAAAAAAGTAAAAAAAAAAAATCTATTTACAGCTAATTTTACTTTCCTCTTTAGGCTTACCTCATCAAAACTAAACCAAGTAGTTAAGGATATCAAATGTTTGTCATGCTGTACAGGGTATGCTATAAATTGCACTTAGCAGTACTAATACCCTAAAATGAAAGTATTACCACTTTATTATCATTTAAGATATTATCATTTTTACCCACTCTAAAATGAAATTGTGAAAATTAATGTATATCCCATAATCTTTGATAAAGAGCTGCAACGGTAACCTTTTAGAATATCTACATAACAGAGGTGTGCCGAAGCAGTGCATGTGCATGGCGAACACCTGTACATGTAGGTTTTCCAATGAGTATTATTTATTCTATTATATCCAGAGCTGCAGCTAGTCCCGGGTTTTATTATATTTATAATGTCAATGGTGCATTGTGCATCAATAATTTATTCAATTCCGTGTCTCGTCACATGTCAATATAGTCTACGCCCATATGCGTAGGCATAGAGCAACTTCATTGAAGTCAATGGCTTTTCAAACTGAAGTACCTGTACTTTATAGAAATAAAATCCGTTTAATATTTATTAAGTAATTAAGTAATGACTACCAGAACTAAGGCAATTTGTCAATATAGAAGCAGGCATTTTAATGCACGTAAGACATATTCCAAAATTTATGTGGTAGTGGGGTAACAGTCTTGTTGGATGGTACTGGGTTACGAACAGATATCAATGCGGCAGCTAAAAGACTGGAATCTTTATTAATTTAAAGTTATCAAGCTCAGACAAAAGCAAGAACATGTTCGTTTTTCAACAAATATCTTCCCGTGACCTCCTCTATGCTATATATTTATGTCTTATATACACTTAATGGACATGGACACACTGTGATCACCCTGATTAGATGTCGCTAAATGCTAACGGTATACACTGTTTGCATTAAATACATGACTTGTTTGAAAAGCAATGGTAAAACATCAATTCAACTAAACCAGACACCCTTTAAACCGGAGATGGATGGATAAAAGTGTTTATTCGGCAATATCGGTTTTGTTTGCTTAATGTTCCATACATTTCAACTAAATTCATATCAAACTATTTTTTTTATCTGAAACAAGTGTTCTGAACCCTTTGGGATAATAAGTGATGTCTGTATATACCAAGCTAGCATTCTACTTAAATGTATATCAGAACGGTATTGGCCCGATAGAAATCTTGTCGGGCCGATAATGATCCGATATACATTTAAGTAGAATGCCAGCCGGTTTTACATTCACCTTAAATATACCTTGCATTTTGCAGTGCTTGATGCGTTTGGGAAGCCTGGCGCTGGCTTAAAGAACTATCGGATTAGATGGCTGGGTTCGTATGATGAGTGTATTGCTATTGAGGCGAAGGAGTACAGGAACACCAGTCATGGAAGCGAGGCTGTTAAAGAATATTTCTCTGGGAAGTACTGTTCCATATCAGTAGAAATGACCAAGATAGGGGTATTTATATGATTTGTGTTTCTATCTTTCTTAGTTAAACCATTTATGCCGAGGTCCCGGTGGGGTAGGGGTGTTGGCATTAGTGAACAATGTATAAACAGACCTGATGAAACGTAAAGCGATTTCTGATCGGGGTCTACAACAATTAGCATTATATACAAGGATTTCTGTAAATGGGTTAGACATAGAAATTAAACCAAAATGTATACTTCAGGAAAGAATGAGACAAAAGCTTTTATTGAACAGTTAATGAATGCCGTTGAACTTTCGCGATACATAATATTTAAAGGACAGGTACAATTTAGACACAGTGGAACCATTGTTTCCTTAAAGAACGCTTTCATGGTTTTATATGTTTTGACTTTAGTAATACCATTACATTGCCACAGAGATCACAGCAAGACAATCTCCAGTAAGGAAAGTTAGGGACATTTGTGATGTTTAAAAAACCCTATCAATACATCCAAATCACTGTTCATTATGTATTTATCTATACCATGTCCGTTATTTACGAGTACTTTACCATACTGTCCTTTCAACATCACTCGGAAAAACACTTTTTGCTTGGCGTTTTATTTTTAATGAAAATATTTTGTTCTGATTGATGACATCTGATCAGAACCATTTGTCTTTTCTATGTCTATGTTTTGTTCTCAAATATTTGCGCTAAAGTTGAATTTACGCCCAAAAATTGGTCTGGCCTACACGAGTTCTATAGTAAAGTGATTTTGTTTTAAAACTTTCTATAAAAAGATATCATGTTTTTATTTTTTCTTTGCCGATTTTTAATTATTAATATTCCACAATAATATTGTGGAAGTATCAGATACTTTCAACAAAAGGAACTTTGTTGAAAACCTGCCTCCAATTTATCACATCACGAAAACATACCTATATAATTTTGACCCTCTTAAACCCCACTTTTATACAGTAAAACTGGGGTTTACAGGGGTATACATTAGTTACCTTATTTCTGCTTAAAATATAGATTGTGGGTACTCGTTAGAACCGCCTCGGAGAGGCGGTTCTAACGAGTACCCACAATCTATGTTTTGAGTAGAAATATGAAAAAAATTATATCAAAATTTTTATCTAAAACTTTCAATTTTTAGTGGTGAAATTTTCAATATATTTGAATAGGAGGGTTTTCGTTATGAACCATAGCGATTTCTGCATAGTTTGCAGCCAAGCCAATTATACAATAGGAAAAAGTGAAAATATTTGTTTTAAACAATAATTACATATACAATTATTAATGTAGTTACGACAAATGGTTGTGCATTAAATCATGACAAAAATTTGCAAATTTATACTTCTGTGTAAAGCGCCAAGCACAAAAAGTATTTTCAAAACTATGTTGAAAGCAAAGTTAGTGTTCAGACAGACTCGCCTAAGTAAACAGTGAAGGCTCAGATCAGGCGCCGCACAACGCGGCGTCTGATCAGAGTCTACGTTTGCCACTAATACCACTGTTTTAAGACACAAAAAAAAGACTCGTTCAAATTTTAGGACAAAAGTGACAAGCAGTTAAGATGTAATAATTTCACTTAAGTTATATATGGTTGCTAACAAAACACTATCCAGTGCGTGCTCTCTTTATATATTCACAAATCTTCATCCTTTATCAATTTCAAATAATCGTAACAAAAAAGAAATGACTTTTCCTCAGCTTCTTTTCACTACATCATTCTGTATTTTACAAAGTGTTCTAAGAGTATTAGTTCGTCTTATTGTAATTGTGCATTGGCTACTTTTTTGACGTCATATACCTTTGTCCGGGAAGAAAACTCTTATTTTGCGTCCTCTCTGAAAAGTGCGAAACACTAAATAGAAAAAAAACAACAAAAAACAACAACAAAAACAGCAGCAAAAAAAAAAAAAAAAAAAAAAAAATAAAAAAAATAAAAAAAAAAAAAAAAAACGCAAAAAAAAAAAAAAAACATGTTGCCCGATAGAACAGGTATTATCTGATTCACCTCAGTACTGGAATATCTTAACATCACGAAAACATGCCTATATATTTTTGACCCACTTAAAACCCCACTTTTATATAGTGAAACTGGGGTTAACAGGGGTATACATTATTTTCCTTATTTCTGCTCAAAAACATAGATTGTGAGTACTCGTTAAAATCGCCTCACCGAGACGGTTCTAACGAATACCCACAATATATTATAATTATTATTATTATTTCTAGCCGATTACGCCGAAAGTAGAGCTTGGTACTTGTCTGCCTAACTCTTGTTCATCGGTTGACATAAATGGGATAATAAAAGCAGGTTTGTATGCAGTCTTCTGCTAAACATATTCTATCATTATACAAACATTAACTTCATTCATCCATCAAGAAAAAAAGTGTGCGTACAGAAAACACTATCATCACGAAAACATGCCTATATAATTTTGACCCCCTTAAACCCTCTTTTATATAGTAAAACTGGGGTTTACAGTGGTATACATTATTTTTCTTACGTTTGCTCAAAAACATAGACTGTGGTTACTCGTAAGAACCGCCTTGCTGAGGCGGTTCTAACGAGTACCCACAATCTATGTTTTGAGCAGAAATATTTAAAATATCAGAGTTTTTCATCTAAAAATTTTCAGTTTTTGGAGGTGAAATTTTCTATATATTTGAATAGGCGTGTTTCCGTAATGTGAATTTTGATTGATAAGTGCCATGGAAGGATATCGATATAAGTTTAAACGGCTGAACAGTCTCTGATCAAGAATAGAAGTTTGTAAAGACAATTCATACAACTGGTATACATCCGCCTTTTTGACAAGGGAAACACATTGGTAAATTCCGGTATACCGTTTCTGCTCATCCAGCCCATTTGAAAAAGGACTAAAAGGAAACAATCCCGTAAGGAGCATTTTGTTTTACCTTTAATTGCCGATCCCGTTTCAGAGTGGGTGTGGGAGAAGGGTAAGTTTGGTGCCAAAAACTATTTAACAGAGTTGCTTCCCATTCTTCTTAAAACAACCGTGTTTTAACATGAAACTATGACAACAGGTAACAAAATAATGTGGAAAAGAGGAGAAATTGCTCCTCAGGAGCAATTTCTCCTCTTTTCCACATTATTTTATATATATATTTCTAACTTCAGGAGTCAAATTACATATTCATTTGTTAAATATGGTTGTTCAATTTATTGTTTTCCTCACTCTCTCAACTCTGATATGTCGAAGTACGGATATCTCGAAGTGTTTCAGTGAGTCCCTTGGAATTCGAGATAACGGGAGTCGACTGTATCTTAATTCATAATTATTTTGTTGTTAAACGCGGAGTTACACAATTGACTCCTGAGCCCATATAATACGTAGTGAAAACATGGGAATGCGCTCGTTTACATTATTATAGAACGGAATTCCAGATTTTTCCCCGTTTATAAACCGTTTTTAGTGTGTTTGGTTTACGTTAAGCTTTTTTTTTTGCACTGCATAAATGCGTTTTAATTTTTACAATGACCAGATTATTATTGTTTTACTTGTTTTACAAGTATTAGTTTTACACAAAAGCTTGGTCTACCCTAAGCACACAATGTATGCTAAGCGTAGATCAAGCTTGTTTGTGAAAGCCAATACTTGGTTGTAATATCGTTGTGCAGTCCATGGAATAAAGCATTGGGCCAGTCCATGACCTTCATAAATTGCTTCCAGAACACTGTCAGACTATAAGAATTACGCCCATAAGTGAAGTCAATGATTAAAATGACATGGTTTGCATAGCTGCGGATAAGAGGTATGAAGATACATATTTTACTTATTTTTCCACATAACATTTGGTGTTGTGTTCATTAGAAGTGCCTCAATGAGGCGCTTTTAATGCAAACACACGACATATGTATTCGTGGAGAAATGAGAACAAACCATACTGAATAGTTTGGGTAAAAATGCGATTATCTGGCACTTTGTTAGTAAGCATTGTATGTCTAACATGGTTTTGTTAAGGTAATGATTCTAGAAAATAATATCGTCTTTTTTTTTGTTTTAACAACATTCGAGTGTAAGATAATTCCGTATTCCCGTATATGTTATATATATTTTGCATGTAAGTGTTTAACCGGTGACTCCGTAAACGGACAGAGTAAAGTCTGATGAAAATGTACAGAAGCGCTTATTTGTTTACAAATTTGTTTCCGGCAGCAACGCTGTATATCAATATTATTACCTTTATTTGTACTTCCAGCCATCGTGTTGGTAACTGGGAACGAAACATTAGAGGGACCAACAGTAGACTGTCAAGAGGAGAGATCGCTCGATACAGCGGCTATAGTTGCAATGTATGTCATCATTAATAGAAATGCATAGCACTTTAAGGAAATTTAAGACTTAAAATCAGCTGTTTCTTGATCATTAGTCTTATCACTGATAAGATACTGGACACAATAAAACCTAGTATATTCTCAGTAAAAGATGGACAGATAGAGGCCCAAGAGGGAGAATTTAGTACTAGCTTATTATAAAATCCATAGGTAATATCCCCTTAAAATATATATAACCATTTAGAAGGCCTCTTTACCACTCCCAGCTAGGAATTTATAGTCACCTCTTTTACAAACCTTTGATGTCTTTTGCATAGCGTCTATGTAGGGCAATCATCACAAAAACATGCCTATGTAATTTTGACCCCCTTAAACCCCACTTTAATATAGTAAAACTGGGGTTTTACAGGGGTATAAATTATTTTTCTTATTTCTGCGCAAAATATAGATTGTGGGTACTCGTTAGAACCGCCTCGCAATCTATGTTTTGTGCAGAAATATGAAAAATATCAAAGTTTTTTATCTGAAAATTTTCAGATTTTGGAGGTGAAACTTTCTATATATTTAAATAGGCGCGTTTTCATAATTAAAATATCATTCGTGAGTGGTACCATTTACGGCCACATTTCAGCTATGTTTTAACTTCTTTGTGGAAATACTAGCCTGCCGTGTCACTAGATGCTACACTTATAAGAAAGACTTTTACCCTATGGGAGAACATACGTATCATTATCCCACATTCATTTTAAGCTTTTGCACAATGTAAGCTTAATCATCAAATAAAAAGTACGAGCGTTAAGTTAGCATCTGGTTCACGGTTCATTATTCACGGTTCAGGATTCAGCGTATGGTTCAGTATTCAGGATATTATTCAAAATACGAGCTGCAGCGTCTGGTTCATTATTCAGGGTATTATTCAAAACACGACCTGCAGCGTCTGGTTCAGGATTCAGCGTATTATTCAAAATACGAGCTGCAGCATCTGGTTCATTATTCAGGGTATTATTAAAAAATGGTCAGGATATTATTCAGCGTATGGTTCAGTATTCAAAGTATTATTGAAAATACGACCTGCAGCGTCTGGTTCAGGATTCAGGGTATTATTCACGAACTGCAGCGTCTGGTTCATTATTCAGGGTATTATTCAAAACACGACCTGCAGCGTCTGGTTCAGGATTCAGCATATTATTCAAAATACGAGCTGCAGCGTCTGGTTCATTATTCAGGGTATTTTTCAAAACACGATCTGCAGCGTCTGGTTCAGGATTCAGCGTATTATTCAAAATACGACCTGCAGCATCTGGTTCATTATTCAGGGTATTATTCAAAAATGGTCAGGATACTATTCAGCGTATGGTTCAGTATTCAGGGTATTATTGAAAATACGACCTGCAGCGTCTGGTTCAGGATTCAGGGTATTATTCAAAATACAAACTGCAGCGTCTGGTTCATTATTCAGGGTATTATTCAAAACACGACCTGCAGCGTCTGGTTCAAGATTTAGCGTATTATTCAAAATACGAGCTGCAGAATCTGGTTCATTATTCAGGGTATTATTCAAAAATGGTCAGGATATTATTCATCGTATGGTTCGGTATTCAGGGTATTATTGAAAATACGACCTGCAGCGTCTGGTTCAGGATTCAGGATATTATTCAAAATACGACCTGCAGCGTCTGGTTCATTATTCAGGGTATTATTCAAAACACGAGCTGCAGCATCTGGTTCATTATTCAGGGCATTATTAAAAAATGGTCAGGATATTATTCAGCGTATGGTTCAGTATTCAGGGTATTACTGAAAATACGACCTGCAGCGTCTGGTTCAGGATTCAGGGTATTATTCAAAATACGAACTGCAGCGTCTGGTTCATTATTCAGGGTGTTATTCAAAACACGACCTGCAGCGTCTGGTTCAGGATTCAGCGTATTATTCAAAATACGAGCTGCAGCGTCTGGTTCATTATTCAGGGTATTTTTCAAAACACGACCTGCAGCGTCTGGTTCAGGATTCAGCGTATTATTCAAAATACGAGCTGCAGCGTCTGGTTCATTATTCAGGGTATTTTTCAAAACACGACCTGCAGCGTCTGGTTCAGGATTCAGCGTATTATTCAAAATACGAGCTGCAGCATCTGGTTCATTATTCAGGGTATTATTCAAAAAATGATCAGGATATTTTTCAGCGTATGGTTCAGTATTCAGGGTATTATTGAAATACGACCTGCAGCGTCTGGTTCAGGATTTAGCGTATTATTCAAAATACGAACTGCAGCGTCTGGTTCATCATTCAGGGTATTATTCAAAAGAGGTCAGGGTATTATTCAGCGTATGGTTCAGGATTCAGGGTATTATTCAAAACACGACCAGCAGCGTCTGTTTCAGGATTCAGCGTATTATTCAAAATACGAGCTGCAGCGTCTGGTTCAGGATTCAGCGTATTATACAAAATACGAGCTGCAGCGTCTGGTTCATTATTCAGGGTATTATTAAAAAATGGTCAGGATATTATTCAGCGTATGGTTCAGTATTCAGGGTATTATTGAAAATACGACCTGCAGCGTCTGGTTCAGGATTCAGGATATTATTCAAAATACGACCTGCGGCGTCTTGTTCATTATTCAGGGTATTATTTAAAACACGACCTGCAGCGTCTGGTTCAGGATTCAGCGTATTATTCAAAATACGAGCTGCAGCATCTGGTTCATTATTCAGGGTATTATTCAAAAATGGTCAGGATATTATTCAGCGTATGGTTCAGTATTCAGGGGATTATTGAAAATACGACCTGCAGCGTCTGGTTCAGGATTCAGCGTATTATTCAAAATACGAACTGCAGCGTCTGGTTCATCATTCAGGGTATTATTCAAAAGAGGCCAGGGTATTATTCGGCGTATGGTTCAGGATTCAGGGTATTATTCAAAACACGACCAGCAGCGTCTGGTTCAGGATTCAGCGTATTATTAAAAATACGAGCTGCAGCGTCTGGTTCAGGATTCAGCGTATTATTCAAAATACGAGCTACAGCGTCTGGTTCATTATTCAGGGCATTATTAAAAAATGGTCAGGATATTATTCAGCGTATGGTTCAGTATTCAGGGTATTATTGAAAATACGACCTGCAGCGTCTGGTTCAGGATTCAGGGTATTATTCAAAAATGACTAGGGTATTATTCACCGTATGATTCAGTTCTAAGGGTATTATTCATAATACGACCCGCAGCGTCTGGTACAGGATTCAGCGTATTATTCAAAATACGACCTGCAGCGTCTGGTTCATTATTCAGGGTAGTTTTCAAAATACGACCTGGAGCGTCTGTTTCATCATTCAGGGTATTATTCAAAATACGACCCGCAGCGTCTGGTTCATTATTCAGGGTATTATTCAAAAGTGGCCAGGGTATTATTCAGCGTATGGTTCAGTATTGAGGGTATTATTCAAAATACGACCTGCAGCGTCTGGTTCAGGAGTCAGCGTATTATTAAAAATATTCAGGGTATTATTCAGCCTCTGGTTCATCAGTCAGGGTATTATTCAAAATAGGACCAGCCGCGTCTGGTTCAGGATTCAGCATATTATTCAAAATGCGACCTGCAGCCTCTGGTTCATCATTCAGGGTATTATTCCAAGTACGACCTGCAGCATCTGGTTCAGGATGCAGGGTATTATTCAAAAATGGCCAGGGTTTTATTCAGCGTATGATTAATATCTCAGTGTATTATTCAAAATACGACCCGCAGCATCCGGTTCAGGATTCAGCGTATTATTCAAAATACGACCTGCAGCGTCTGGTTCAGTATTCAGGGTATTATTCAAAATACGACCTGCAGCGTCTGGTTCATTATTCAGGGTATTATTCAAAAGTGGCCAGGGTATTATTCAGCGTATGGTTCAGGATATATCTAGGGTTTGGGTAGCCCCAACCGAAGGGCAATGCAGGATGAGTGTTTTGGCTGGGGCTAACGTGAGATGTTTACCTAAGACTTGCGACTTTTGGGGTTGTCGTTACTTCTAATGTTTTGTACCTAGGTTTAGGGTTAGTGTAAGTGATAGGTAAAGGTTGCGGTTAGCTTAGGGTTTGCGGTTAATTCTGATGTCTTGTAGCTAGGGTTAAGGTTAGCGTAAACCTAGGGTTAGGGTAGTCCTAACCCTAGGGCTATAAGGATGGGTGTTTGGGGGCTGGGGCTAGCGTGAGATGGTGTGACTAAGACTTGCGGTTAGTTTTGGGTATTGCGGTTAATTCTAATGTTTCGTAGCTATGGTTAGTGTTAGTGATGGGTTAGGGTTAGTGTTTAGGGCTAAGGTAGTAAGGGTCTGACAGGTTTAGTGTAAGGGGCTGGGGCTAGGGTTGGTGGCTGCCGCTGAAGGGTTCGGCTAGTTTTGGGGGTTGCGTTTAATTCTGATGCCTCAGACAATGACGGCCTCTTCATAAAACTTTAACCAGTGGGTTGGGACTTGACGATATCTTTTTGGGTTGCCGCCGTGGTTCAACTATTGGTTTTCATTTACTCTGGCATACAGTAGAATTAGCCATGCGTACTCGGCTTTGTTTATTATAGCGATTAATTTGATTTTTATGTTTTCGCTTTGATGCATGGACTGAGTTGGGAGCCTTTATGCGAACCGAATTTTTATGTATTTCTGTATTAAGAGTAGCATCGGGACCCAGGGTGACCAACTAGCTATAAAAGTGCTTTAAACCCGCCCCCCCCCCCCCCCCCCGCCGCCGGTGGTTTGCTCTACCGACCGTTCTAAGGCGGTGGTCCCGGTGTTAGTCTTACTCTTTGTTGCTTTGTGGTTTATTCTACGAGGCGATTTGTTGTATGTCTTTCCGTGTATCATTTTGTTCTTGTGTTTTTCAGTCCATTTAGTTTGCGATTACCTCGCTTGGGGAAGAGAGAGCTAAACTTAGTGCTTTTCGTACGTTTGTTCGGTTTGTGCTTATTTAGATTTGTCGGTTTCCTATTTCCTCTTGGGGTCTGGGAAGGGCTGCGGTTTGTGATTGTGGCCCTCCCTGGACTTTTCTCTTACCTTTTTGGGGGATAGGGTTAGTGTAGCCCCAACCCCAGGGCCTATGTAGGATGAGTCTTTGGGGCTGGGGCTAGGATGAGAGGATGCGACTGAGACTTGCGGTTAGTTTGAGGATTGTGGTTACTTCTGATGTCTTCTAGCTAGTGTTAGTGTTACCCTAGGGTTAGGGAAGCCCCAATCCTAGGGCTTGCAGGGTGTGTGTTTAGGACTAAGGCTACGGTGAGTGTGTGTCTCTTGGGGTTAGTTTTGGGGTTGCAGTTAATTCTAATGTTTTGCAGCTAGGGTTAGTGTAAGTGTTAGTGATAGGTTAAGGTTAGGATTTGGGGTTAGGGCAAGGGTAGTAGGGGCTTGACAGGGTTAGTGTTAGGGGCTGGGGCTAGGGTTGGAGGCTACCACTAAAGGTTGCGGTTAGTTTTGGGGTTGTGGTTAATTCTGATGCCTTGCAGCTAGGGTTAGGGTTATCCTAGAGTTAGGGTAGTCCCAAAAATGTGACTATGCAGGGAGAGTCTTTGCTGCTGGAGCTAGGGCAAGAGGGTGTGTCTGAGACGCGGTTAGTTTTGGGATTGTGGTTTATTCTAATGTTTCATACCTAGGGCTGGGGTTAGGGTAAGCGATAGGTTAGGGTAAGGGGTTAGAGCTAGGGTAGTAAGGGCTTGACAGGGTGAGTGTTAGGGCTGGGGCTAGGTTTGGAGGCTTTAGGTTGCGGTTAGTTTGGGGGTCGCGGTTAATTCTGATGTCTTTTAACTAGGGTTAGGATTAGGATAAACCTAGGGTTAGGGTAGCTCCAACCCAGGGGCTATGCAGGGTGAGTGTTTGGGGCCGGGGCTAGGTTGAGAGCGTGTGTCTAAGACTTGCGGTTAGTTTTGGGGTTGCGGTTAATTCTAATGTTTTGTACCTAGGGTTAGAGTTAGTGATAGGTTAGGGTTAGGGTTAGTGCTAGGGTAGTAGGGGCTTGTCAGTGGTATGGGGCTGGGGTTAGGGTTGGAGGCTGCTGCTAAAGGTTGCGGTTAGCTTAGGGGCTGCGGTTTATTCTGACGTCTTCTAGGATGGGTTAAGGTTAAGGTAACCCTAGGGTTAGGTAGCCCCAACCTTGGGGCTATGCAGGGTGTGTTTGGGGTTGGGGCTGGAGTGTGAGTGTGTGTTTAAGACTTCCGGTTGGTTTTGGCGTTGTGGTTAATTCCAATATTTTGTAGCTATGGTTAGGGTTAGGGCTGGGCAGGGTGAGTGTTTTGGACTGGGACCAGGGTTAGAGGCTGTGGCTATGAGTTGCAGTTAGTTTAATGGGTGTGGCTTATTTTAAATGGGTTAGAGCTAGGGTTAGGGTTAGGGGTTAGATCTGGGGTTAGTAGGGGCTGGATACGGGTAGTGTTAGATGCTGGGGCTAGGGTTAGCGTCTTTGGCTGAGCCTTGCGGTTAGTTTTGGGGTTGCGGTTAATTCCAATGTTTTGTAGCTAGGGTTAGGGTTAGGGCTGGGCAGGGTTAGTGTTTTGGGCCGTGTTTTGGGCTGGGGCTAGGGTTAGACGCTGCTACAGTTTTGCGGTTAGTTTAGGGCTTGCGGTTAATTCTAATGATTTTCAGCTATGGTTAGGGTTAGTGATAGAGTAGGGTTAGGGTTAAGTGTTAGGGCTGGGGTGAGTAGGGGCTGGACATGGGTAGTGTTAGAGGCTGGAGCTAGGGTTAGGTGCTTCTGTTGAGCATTGCGGTTATTTCTGGTGTTGCGGTTAATTGCAGTGTTTTTAGCTAGGGTTAGGGTTAGTCTGGGCACGGTGATGATTTTGGGCTGGGGCCAGGGTGACTAAGCGTTGCGGTTAGTTTGGGGGTTGCGGTTAATTCTAATGATTTTTACCTAGGGTTAGGGCTACTGATAGGTTAGGGTTAGGATTAGGGGTTCGGGCTGAGGTAAGTAGGGCTGGACAGGAGTAGTGTTAGAGGCTGGGGCTAGTGTTAGGGCGGTGGCTATGAGTTGCGGTTAGTTTAGAGGTTGCGTGAATTATAATGATTTTCACCTAGGGTTATGGTTAGGGTTAGCGATAGGTTACGGTTAGCTTTAGGGGTTAGGGCTGGGGTGAGTAGGGGCTGGACAGGGGTAGAGGCTGGGGCTAGGGCTAACGGCTTAGGCTGAGCCTTGGGGTTAATTCTAGGGTTGCGGTTAATTGCAGTGTTTTGTAGCTAGGGTTAGGGTTCGGCAGGGTGAGAGTTTTGGGCTGGGGCCAGGGTTAGAGGCCGTGGCTAAGTATTGCGGTTAGTTTAGGGATTGCGGTTAATTCTAATGATTTTCAGCTAGGGTTAGGGTTAGTGATAAAGTTAGGGGATAGGGGTGTGGTGAGTAGGGGCTGGACAGGGATTAGGGTTAGGGTTAGGGTAAGGGCTTTTTTCTTGGCTGTTCGCAGTAAGGAATTATTGTGGATCTTGATGTCAGCGACCAGGTTCATTCAAGTTGATTGAATGCATCTCCAAGGGAGCCCACGTGAGCCAACTTTGGCGAGAAAGTAATTACCTGTCTTCTCATACAGGGCTACTCTAAATGGAAGGAACATATTTTCTGATCAGAATAGCCCCCTTTTGAAGAGGGATTTATAAACCAGGAAAGGATCTGTTCCGCTGGAATGATCTCCCTTTGAAAGGGAAGTGAGTGTTGAGATGTATCTCTGTTCACCGTAACCTTTTCATCCCTGCAGATCAAAACAGATACTGTGCAAACAGTGTCGATCCAGATGAGAAAATAAAAGCATTTTTTATTGCTGTTTAAGTGCAAAAAGGTATAAGGTTAAAATATCATTTTAACCTTCCTTTACCACTCTCTCTGGACTAATTTTAGCAGATGATAAATTGAGGACATATTTCTGATTTTTCATAGAAACAAGATTTGGCATTCCATGCAAATTTTCTGAACACAATTTGCATGAAATGCCAAAGCCTATTTTCTGGTGAATATAAGAAAATATTTCAAAACTTCATCTGAAATTTTTTCTTAGCATGCTAAGCGTTGAAGTTACTCGACTGCAACCTATTTGGTAGACAATGGCAGCTATTTATTGAAATCCATTCAGGTTGCAACTTCAGGACACTGACACAACCATGGAAACCAGGACAGAACAAGATCTATGCAGCAGTGATATTATCATAGATTATCTAATATTTGGACAGAAAAAAGAATTGTTAACCCTTGAGGCACTATCAGAATTGTTCTTTATATTTCTTGATATTTCATGTAAATTGTCTGCTTAATAGAGGATTTACATGTAGTGTTGAGCCTTGTTTTCTCCTAACAAAAATCTTAGAATGTCATCTGTAGCCGTTGTGACAGGCTTTGCTACTGTAAGGAAGTTACCAATTTTGCCAAGGTAGGCAATTTCTCATAATTGCTTATCTTCCCTTACAGTATTTGTAACTTCCTGACATCAATAATTTTAAGTAAAGCTTGTGTCCCATACTTTTTTTTCAGTCCGAACTTATGGTTATCTAGCCTTTACCACTCTATAGGCAAATTCAACAGATGACAAATTGATGATATTTTTATTTTTACCTGAAAACAAAATTAAGAATAAATTAAGATGCCATACCCTTTTCAAATTTTCAGCCAATCAGATTACTTTATCCAGATTGTTCGTCCATCTGTCTGTTTTTACGTATGCCTGTTATGTACACCACAATAGTTTGCGGTTTGTCAAAAGAAATATATATATAAACCATCATAAGTTCTTATTTTACTTAGATCCTTAGTATTTCCATGGTTGGCAGACTCCACTAGCTGTCAAACAAGAGCAATATAAGCGTAGCTGTACCAAATTTAGTGACACAGAGGCCCAAAAGTTTGTAACCGAAAATCATGATTGGTATGACCCGGCAAGCGAAGCACATCCCCCTTCGAGCATACATCAATCTACGTAAATCATGAGAAAGTCCAACCGCAGACATCAGGTAAGAGACGCCTACCGATCGATTAAAGAGCGTCCCCCACCGTGCCACCTCAGTCAGCATGGCCCACGCATCACGGCAATCCCGGGCATCAGCAAGGAGAGTGTCCCAGGCAGCGAGACCTGCAACATGTAAACTCAACCCCCAAAAAATGGCGAACAAATCCGCCAAGATACACGTCACTATGACAAATCAAGCTTAGTTTTAGAAGAATTTAGAATGTGTACTACTGCAAATGTTAAGGTATAATATAGTAATTTAATTCAGTACTTACGTACTGACGTTAACACCGCAGTATCAACATCAGCACTTAGGAACTGATTCTGAGCAGATGATATCCTAGGGGATGAAGGAAACATCCACCAGCAGAGATACCGACACAGTGGTTTGCAATATAAGCGCAACTATACCATGTTTAGTGACACTGAGGCTTTCTGTTATTAAAACGTCGTCAGTGTATCTAAACCTCAAAAGTGTGAAACCGAAACAGCTGATTGGCAAAACCCGGCAAGCGAAGCACATCCCTCTCCGAGCACACATCAATCGATGTAGATCAAGAGACAGGGAGCAAACAGTTCGAGGAAATGAGGAACTAAGTCTATAATATAGTATCGTGAAAGGACGACTTGCATAAAAATATATTAACTGAATAATTATGTGATTATGTTTGCAGCTTAAAGTGAATACTGAAACACTGACTGAACTCTGAACTTTATCCCAAACCACGAACCAAATCTTGAACTGATTAATTAAGAATCCAGCCCCGTAGACTGAATCAAGAACTACACTAAATTTAGAATCTTGTAGTGTTTCCTTAATCATGGACTGAACTCTGGTTTTGTTCAGTTTGAATCCTAATTTCAACCATGCATCGTGAACTCAAACTTGAACTGGCATATATTGAAATCCGGAACTAAATTTTGAACCTTTGATTTAGTCCTGAGTCAATAAAAAATATCGGAAACCGTTACGTTTGATTTGTTTTCAAAGTTCATATATCGAGCACGGATTTTCAACACTTTATCAAGCTACGCTTATAAAAACATAAGCGTCGGCAAAAATGGCTTTTACAGATGCACCAATTACGGATGCATTATCACTATTTTTACAACAATACTTATCGCTGATGGATATACCCATAACTAAACCTATACCTATATACGAAGGTAATTCAAGAATTAATGGCGATTGTCAAATAAAACAGAACATGTAGCATAAACATCAGTTTTAACTGCGTACGCTGAAACCTTAAACATGTTAGCATACTGAATACTGAACCAGACACTGAATAATACCCTAGCCAATTTTTAATAATCCAGACGCTGAATAATACCCTGGAATATTTTTTGAATAATACCCTGAGTCCTGAACCAGGCGCTGAATAATACGCTGGTCGTATTTTGAGTAATTCCCTGAATAATACGCCGAATATTGAACTAGACGCTGAAGAATACCCTGCACATTTTATAATAATACCCTGAATCCTGGACCAGACGCCGAATAATACGCTAGTCGTATTTTGAATAATACCACGAATGATAGGCTGAATAGTGAACCACACGCTGAATAATACCCTGGCCATTTCTGAATAATACGCTGAATCCTGAAGCAGATGCTGCGCTGAATCCTGAACCAGATGCTGCAGGTCGTATTTTGAATAATACCCTGAATACTGAACCAGAAGCTGAATAATACCCTGGACATTTTTAATAATACGCTGAATCCTGAACCAGGGGCTGCAGGTCGTATTTTGAATAATACCCTGAATCGTGAACCAGACGCTGAATCATACCCTTGACATTTTTAACAATACGCTGAATGCTGAACCAGACGCTGCAGCTCGTATTTCGAATAATACCCTGTATCGTGAACAAGACACTGAATAATACCCTGGACATTTTTTTAAAAAATACCCTGAATCCTGAACCAGACACTGCAGGTCGTATTTTGAATAATAATGAACCAGAAGCTAAAGGTCGTATTTTGAATAACACCCTGAATAATAAAGCAGATGCTGAATAATACCCTGGATATTTTTAATAATACGATGAATCCTGAACCAGACGCTGCAGGTCGTATTTCGAATAATACCCTGAATTGTGAACAAGACGCTGAATAATACCCTGCACATTTTTTTTTATAATACGCTGACTCCTGAACCAGACGCTGCAGGTCGTACTTTTAATAATACCCTGAATACTGAATCATACGCTGAATAATACCCTAGCCATTTTTTAATAATACCCTGAATCCTGAACCAGACGCTGCAGGTTGTACTTTGAATAATACACAGAATAATGAACCAGACACTGCAGGTCTAATTTTGAAAAGTACGCTGAATCCTGAACCAAACGCTGAAGGTCGTGTTTTGAATAATACCCTGAATCCTGAAACATCGGCTGAATAATATCCTGGCCTCTTTTGAATAATACCCTGAATAATGAACCAGATGCTGCAACTCGTATTTTGAATAATACGCTGAATCCAGAACCAGACTCCGCAGGTCGTGTTTTGAATAATACCTTGAATCCTGAACCATACGCTGAATAATACCCTGACCTCTTTTGAATAATACCCTGAATGATAAACCAGACGGTGCAGTTCGTATTTTGAATAATACCCTGAATCCTGAACCAGACGCTGCAGATCGTGTTTTGAATAATACCCTGAATAATGAACCAGACGCTGCATCTCGTATTTTGAATAATACCCTGAATCCTGAACCAGACGCTGCAGGTCGTATTTTCAATAATACCCCGAATACTGAACCAGACGCTGAATAATATCCTGACCATTTTCGAATAATACCCTGAGTAATGAACCAGACGCTGCAGCTCGGATTTTGAATAATACGCTGAATCCTGAACCAGACGCTGCAGCTCGGATTTTGAATAATACGCTGAATCCTAAACCAGACGCTGCAGCTCGTATTTTGAATAATACGCTGAATCCAGAACCAGACGCTGCAGGTCGTGTTTTGAATAATACCATGAATCCTGACCCATACGCTGAATAATACCCTGGCCTCTTCTGAATAATACCCTGAATGATGAACCAGACGCTGCAGCTCGTATTTTGAATAATACGCTGAATCCTGAACCAGACGCTGCAGGTCGTGTTTTGAATAATACCCTGAAGAGTGAACCAGACGCTGCAGCTCGTATTTTGAATAATACGCTGAATCCTGAACCAGACGCTGCAGCTCGTATTTTGAATAATACGCTGAATCCTGAACCAAACGCTGCAGGTCGTGTTTTGAATAATACGCTGAATAATGAACCAGACGCTGCAGCTCGTATTTTGAATAATACGCTGACTCCAGAACCAGACGCTGCAGGTCGTGTTTTGAATAATACCCTGAATCCTGAACCATACGCTGAATAATATCCTGGCCTCTTTTGAATAATACCCTGAATGATGAACCAGACGCTGCAGCTCGTATTTTGAATAATTCGCTGAATCCTGAACCAGACGCTGAAGGTCGTGTTTTGAATAATATCCTGAATAATGAACCAGACGCTGCAGCTCGTATTTTGAATAATACGCTGAATCCTGAAAAAGACGCTGCAGGTCGTGTTTTGAATAATAACCTGAATCCTGAACCATACGCTGAAAAATACCCTGGCCTCTTTTGAATAATACCCTGAATGATGAACCAGACGCTGCAGTTTGTATTTTGAATAATACCCTGAATCCTGAACCAGACGCTGCAGGTCGTATTGTCAATAATACCCTCGAATACTGAACCATACGCTGAATAATATCCTGACCATTTTTGAATAATACGCTGAATCCTGAACCAGACCATGCAGCTCGGATTTTGAATAATACGCTGAATCCTGAACCAGACGCTGCAGCTCGTATTTCGAATAATACGCTGAATCCTGAACCAGACGCTGCAGGTCGTGTTTTGAATAATACCCTGAATAATGAACCAGATGCTGCAGCTCGTATTTTGAATAATACGCTGAATCCGGTACCAGACGCTGCAGGTCGTGTTTTGAATAATACCCTGAATACTGAACCATACGCTGAATAATACCATGGCCTCTTTTGAATAATACCCTGAATGATGATCCAGACGCTGTAGCCCGTATTTTGAATAATATGCTGAATCCTGAACCAGACGCTACAGGTGGTGTTTTGAATAATACCATGAATAATGAACCAGACGCTGCAGCTCGTATTTAGAATAAAACGCTGAATCCTGAACCAGACGCTGCAGGTCGTGTTTTGAATAATACCTTGAATACTGAACCATACGCTGAATAATATCCTGACCATTTTTGAATAATGCCCTGAATAATGAACCAGATGCTGCAGCTCGTATTTTGAATAATACGCTGACTCCTGAACCAGAGGCTGCAGGTCGTGTTTTGAATAATACCCTGAATAATGAACCAGACGCTGCAGCTCGTATTTTGGATAATACCCTGAATCCTTAACCAGACGCTGCAGGTCGTATTTTCAATAATACCCTGAATACTGAACCAGACGCTGAATAATATCCTGACCATTTTTGAATAATACCCTGAATAATGAACCAGATGCTGCAGCTCGTATTTTGAATAATACGCTGAATCCCAAACCAGAAGCTGAAGGTCGTGTTTTGAAAAATACCCTGAATAATGAACCAGACGCTGCTGCTCGTATTTTGAATAATACGCTGAATCCTGAACCAGACGCTGCAGGTCGTGTTTTGAATAATACCCTGAATAATGAACCAGACGCTGCAGTTCGTATTTTGAATAATACACTGAATCCTGAACCAGACGCTGCAGGTCGTATTTTCAATAATACCCTGAATACTGAACCATACGCTGAATAATATCCTGACCATTTTTGAATAATACCCTGAATAATGAACCAGATGCTGCAGCTCGTATTTTGAATAATACGCTGAATCCTGAAACAGACGCTGCAGGTCGTGTTTTGAATAATACCCTGAATAATAAAACCAGACGCTGCAGCTCGTATTTTGAATAATACGCTGAATCCTGAACCAGACGCCGCAGGTCGTGTTTTGAATAATACCTTGAATCCCGAACCATACGCTGAATAATACCCTGGCCTCTTTTGAATAATACCCTGAATGATAAACCAGACGGTGCAGTTCGTATTTTGAATAATACCCTGAATCCTGAACAAGACGCTGCAGATCGTGTTTTCAATAATACCCTGAATAATGAACCAGACGCTGCATCTCGTATTTTGAATAATACCCTGAATCCTGAACCAGACGCTGCAGGTTGTATTTTCAATAATACCCTGAATAATGAACCATACGCTGAATAATATCCTGACCATTTTTGAATAATACCCTGACCCAGCTAGCATTCTACGTAAATCTACATTGGGCCGTCATCGGCCCGTCAGCTACCCTGACGGGCCGCTGACGGCCCGATATAGATTTACGTAGAATGCTAGCTGGGGAGTAATGAACCAGACGCTGCAGCTCGAATTTTGAATAATACGCTGAATCCTGAACCAGACGCTGCAGCTCGGATTTTGAATAGTACGCTGAATCCTGAACCAGACGCTGCAGCTCGTATTTTGAATAATACGCTGAATCCAGAACCAGACGCTTCAGGTCGTGTTTTGAATAATACCCTGAATAATGAACAAGACGCTGCAGCTCATATTTTGAATAATACGCTGAATCCTGAACCAGACGCTGCAGCTCGTATTTTGAATAATACGCTGAATCGTGAACCAGACGCTGCAGGTCGTGTTTTGAATAATACCCTGAATAATGAACCAGACGCTGCAGCTCGTATTTTGAATAATACGCTGAATCCTGAACCAGACGCTGCAGCTCGTATTTTGAATAAAACGCTGAATCCTGAACCAGACGCTGCAGTTCGTCTTTTGAATAATACCCTGAATCCTGAACTATACGCTGAATAATACCCAGGCCTCTTTTGAATAATACCCTGAATGATGAACCAGACGCTGCAGTTCGTATTTTGAATAATACGCTGAATCCTGAACCAGACGCTGCAGGTCGTATTTTCAATAATACCCTGAATACTGAACCATACGCTGAATAATATCCTGACCATTTTTGAATAATACCCTGAATAATGAACCAGATGCTGCAGCTCGTATTTTGAATAATACGCTGCATCCTGAACCAGACGCTGCAGGTCGTGTTTTGAAAAATACCCTGAATAATGAACCAGACGCTGCAGCTCGTATTTTGAATAATACGCTGAATCCTGAACCAGACGCTGCAGGTCGTGTTTTGAAAAATACCCTGAATAATGACCCAGACGCTGCAGCTCGTATTTTGAATAATACACTGAATCCTGAACCAGACGCTGCAGGTCGTGTTTTCAATTATACCCTGAATACTGAACTATACGCTGAATAATATCCTGACCATTTTTGAATGATACCCTGAATAATGAACCAGATGCTGCAGCTCGTATTTTGAATAATACGCTGATTCCTGAACCAGACGCTGCAGGTCGTGTTTTGAAAAATATCCTAAATAATGAACCAGACGCTGCAGCTCGTATTTTGAATAATACGCTGAATCCTGAACCAGACGCTGCAAGTCGTGTTTTGAAAAATACCCTGAATAATGAACCAGACGCTGCAGCTCGTATTTTGAATAATACGCTGAATCCTGAACCAGACGCTGCAGGTCGTGTTTTGAATAATACCCTGAATAATGAACCAGACGCTGCAGTTCGTATTTTGAATAATACCCTGAATCCTGAACCAGACGCTGCAGGTCGTATTTTCAATTATACCCTGAATACTGAACCATACGCTGAATAATATCCTGACTATTTTTGAATAATACCCTGAATAATGAACCAGATGCTGCAGCTCGTATTTTGAATAATACGCTGCATCCTGAACCAGACGCTGCAGGTCGTGTTTTGAACAATACCCTGAATAATGAACCAGACGCTGCAGCTCGTATTTTGAAAAATACGCTGAATCCTGAACCAGACGCTGCAGGTCGTGTTTTGAAAAATACCCTGAATAATGAACCAGACGCTGCAGCTCATATTTTGAATAATACGCTGAATTCTGAACCAGACGCTTCAGGTCGTATCTTGAATAATACCCTGAATAATGAACCAGACGCTGCAGTTAGTATTTTGAATAATACCCTGAATCCTGAACCAGACGCTGCAGGTCGTATTTTCAATAATACCCTGAATACTGAACCATACGCTGAATAATATCCTGACCATTTTTTAATAATACCCTGAATAATGAACCAGATGCTGCAGCTCGCTCGTATTTTGAATAATACGCTGAATCCTGAAACAGACGCTGCAGGTCGTGTTTTGAATAATACCCTGAATAATAAAACCAGACGCTGCAGCTCGTATTTTGAATAATACGCTGAATCCTGAACCAGACGCCGCAGGTCGTGTTTTGAATAATACCTTGAATCCTGAACCATACGCTGAATAATACCCTGGCCTCTTTTGAATAATACCCTGAATGATAAACCAGACGGTGCAGTTCGTATTTTGAATAATACCCTGAATCCTGAACAAGACGCTGCAGATCGTGTTTTCAATAATACCCTGAATAATGAACCAGACGCTGCATCTCGTATTTTGAATAATACCCTGAATCCTGAACCAGACGCTGCAGGTTGTATTTTCAATAATACCCTGAATAATGAACCATACGCTGAATAATATCCTGACCATTTTTGAATAATACCCTGACCCAGCTAGCATTCTACGTAAATCTACATTGGGCCGTCATCGGCCCGTCAGCTACCCTGACGGGCCGATGACGGCCCGATATAGATTTACGTAGAATGCTAGCTGGGGAGTAATGAACCAGACGCTGCAGCTCGAATTTTGAATAATACGCTGAATCCTGAACCAGACGCTGCAGCTCGGATTTTGAATAGTACGCTGAATCCTGAACCAGACGCTGCAGCTCGTATTTTGAATAATACGCTGAATCCAGAACCAGACGCTTCAGGTCGTGTTTTGAATAATACCCTGAATAATGAACAAGACGCTGCAGCTCATATTTTGAATAATACGCTGAATCCTGAACCAGACGCTGCAGCTCGTATTTTGAATAATACGCTGAATCGTGAACCAGACGCTGCAGGTCGTGTTTTGAATAATACCCTGAATAATGAACCAGACGCTGCAGCTCGTATTTTGAATAATACGCTGAATCCTGAACCAGACGCTGCAGCTTGTATTTTGAATAAAACGCTGAATCCTGAACCAGACGCTGCAGTTCGTCTTTTGAATAATACCCTGAATCCTGAACTATACGCTGAATAATACCCAGGCCTCTTTCGAACAATACCCTGAATGATGAACCAGACGCTGCAGTTCGTATTTTGAATAATACGCTGAATCCTGAACCAGACGCTGCAGGTCGTATTTTCAATAATACCCTGAATACTGAACCATACGCTGAATAATATCCTGACCATTTTTGAATAATACCCTGAATAATGAACCAGATGCTGCAGCTCGTATTTTGAATAATACGCTGCATCCTGAACCAGACGCTGCAGGTCGTGTTTTGAAAAATACCCTGAATAATGAACCAGACGCTGCAGCTCGTATTTTGAATAATACGCTGAATCCTGAACCAGACGCTGCAGGTCGTGTTTTGAAAAATACCCTGAATAATGACCCAGACGCTGCAGCTCGTATTTTGAATAATACACTGAATCCTGAACCAGACGCTGCAGGTCGTGTTTTCAATTATACCCTGAATACTGAACTATACGCTGAATAATATCCTGACCATTTTTGAATGATACCCTGAATAATGAACCAGATGCTGCAGCTCGTATTTTGAATAATACGCTGATTCCTGAACCAGACGCTGCAGGTCGTCTTTTGAAAAATACCCTAAATAATGAACCAGACGCTGCAGCTCGTATTTTGAATAATACGCTGAATCCTGAACCAGACGCTGCAAGTCGTGTTTTGAAAAATACCCTGAATAATGAACCAGACGCTGCAGCTCGTATTTTGAATAATACGCTGAATCCTGAACCAGACGCTGCAGGTCGTGTTTTGAATAATACCCTGAATAATGAACCAGACGCTGCAGTTCGTATTTTGAATAATACCCTGAATCCTGAACCAGACGCTGCAGGTCGTATTTTCAATTATACCCTGAATGATGAACCATACGCTGAATAATATCCTGACTATTTTTGAATAATACCCTGAATAATGAACCAGATGCTGCAGCTCGTATTTTGAATAATACGCTGCATCCTGAACCAGACGCTGCAGGTCGTGTTTTGAAAAATACCCTGAATAATGAACCAGACGCTGCAGCTCGTATTTTGAAAAATACGCTGAATCCTGAACCAGACGCTGCAGGTCGTGTTTTGAAAAATACCCTGAATAATGAACCAGACGCTGCAGCTCAAATTTTGAATAATACGCTGAATTCTGAACCAGACGCTTCAGGTCGTGTCTTGAATAATACCCTGAATAATGAACCAGACGCTGCAGTTAGTATTTTGAATAATACCCTGAATCCTGAACCAGACGCTGCAGGTCGTATTTTCAATAATACCCTGAATACTGAACCATACGCTGAATAATAGCCTGACCTTTTTTGAATAATACCCTGAATAATGAACCAGATGCTGCAGCTCGTATTTTGAATAATACGCTGAATCCTGAACCAGACGCTGCAGGTCGTGTTTTGAATAATACCCTGAATAATGAACTAGACGCTGCAGCTCGTATTTTGAATAATATCCTGAATCCTGAACCAGACGCTGCAGGTCGTATTTTCAAAAATACCCTAAATACTGAACCATACGCTGAATAATATCCTGACCATTTTTTAATAATACCCTGAATAATGAACCAGATGCTGCAGCTCGTATTTTGAATAATACGCTGAATCCTGAACCAGACGCTGCAGGTCGTGTTTTGAATAATACCCTGAATAATGAACCAGACGCTGCAGTTCGTATTTTGAATAATACCCTGAATCCTGAACCAGACGCTGCAGGTCGTATTTTCAATAATACCCTGAATACTGAACCATACGCTGAATAATATCCTGACTATTTTTGAATAATACCCTGAATAATGAACCAGATGCTGCAGCTCGTATTTTGAATAATACGCTGAATCCTGAACCAGACGCTGCAGGTCGTGTTTTGAAAAATACCCTGAATAATGAACCAGACGCTGCAGCTCGTATTTTGAATAATACGCTGAATCCTGAACCAGACGCTGCAGGTCGTGTTTTGAATAATACCCTGAATAATGAACCAGACGCTGCAGCCCGTATTTTGAATAATACGCTGAATCCTGAACCAGACGCTGCAACTCGTATTTTGTATAATACGCTGAATCCTGAACCAGACGCTGCAGGTCGTGTTTTGAATAATACCCTGAATAATGAACCAGACGCTGCAGCTCGTATTTTGAATAATACGCTGACTCCAGAACCAGACGCTGCAGGTCGTGTTTTGAATAATATCCTGACTCCTGAACCATACGCTGAATAATACCCTGGCCTCTTTTGAATAGTACACTGAATAATGAAACAGACGCTGCAGTTCGTATTTTGAATAATACCCTGAATCCTGAACCAGACGCTGCAGGTCGTATTTTCAATAATACTCTGAATATTGAACCATACGCTGAATAATATCCTGACCATTTTTGAATAATACCCTGAATAATGAACCTGATGCTGCAGCTCGTATTTTGAATAATACGCTGAATCCGGAACCAGACGCTGCAGGTCGTGTTTTGAAAAATACCCTGAATAATGAACCAGACGCTGCAGCTCGTATTTTGAATAATACGCTAAATCCTGAACCAGACGCTGCAGGTCGTGTTTTGAATAATACCCTGAATAATGAACCAGACGCTGCAGCTCGTATTTTGAATAATATCCTGAATACTGAACCATACGCTGAATCCTGAACCGTGAATAATGAACCGTGAACCAGATGCTAACTTAACGCTCATATAAAAAGTAATGATATCTTTTTATATGTCACATTAATCATAATTTGACATGTCATTTAAACTGTCTCCTTCAAATACGATTTGAATGAAATGTCGTGTCCTATATTTAAATAACAAAATGTTAGCTTATCAGAAACAAAGTTCTGGCATTAATCTTTAAGTGGAATGAATATTAAGGGTAAATATGATATGTATACAGTATATAGTTACAGTAAACCTCCTGTTGTTTAATGTTTTGCTTCCGTTCTATTTCAGATGCATCTTATCCGTTTTAGGTATTCTGATAGTATGCGGGACATTGTACGACGCCATAGCCATACAGACAAAAAGAATAGTGCTTGATGGATCACAATCAAACCAAACAGTTTCCAGTAAAACTGGTGCAACAAATAATGGTTTTGTCGTTGAACCTGACATAACGAAGGTTCCAAACGGTAGCAACAGTGACCCAGTTAGTATTGAAATGAGACCGGTAAATACAGATGATATAATAGATAAAAAACTGAAAGATGACAAACATGAAGTTGTAAACCCTACTGGAACAGGTGTGCCAAATGCATCTATCGATAGTAATTCTACAGGTAATAACTGATTACTAGTTTAACGAAAATCAACAGAATATTAAATACTTGTTATATGCGTCTCAATGGTATTTATTTTGTAACCACATTTGTTGAGTTTGCTATTTTTTTTTAAAGAAAACATTACGTTAATTATTTCAGGAATAGCTGAAAAGGTGCTACTATCATTTTCTGTATATTCAAATGGTGTGAAGATTCTAAGTACTCGCCAAGCAGCTGGCAGTCTTGGTTCCGTTAACGGGATTAGAGTTCTCAGTATGGGCTGGGTCATTCTTGGGCACACATACGTTTTTGCCATGGGATACGCTGGTAAGTTTGTCAGTAGTTATCACTTCAATATAAACCATTATAGCAATTGCGCATAAGAAATGCTAAATTCCTGGCCAATCTGTAATAACTATTCGCATCATCAAAGTTTTCCTGGATCGAGGTGCACATCCCAGCATCATAGTCAGGGTCCTATTTTTTCGCTACAAGGCTTTAGTATTTGAACTTGTAATGTTTCATGCCTGCAAAATGCGGTGTTTAGTTCAGTGCAGTCTGTTCACTGCAATTGTCTTCATCTCGTATGAATACTTTAAGAAATATATAGAGGATGTTCATTTAATGTCGTAAATATGACTTTTGTTCGTGAAGTGAATGAAATGTATATATACGTAGCTTCGCCGATGAAATAAAGGTCCTATTCACGACATTAATAAGCTCTTTTTGTGTATATAACTGTTGTGAGAAAGAAATGCAAATCTTACATTATGTCAAGGAAATACAGGCTATACTGGTGAATGAAATAAGCGTTGTTCAATATATTGACAAAATGTACTTTTTTATGCATATTAATCATGAAACTATAAAACAATAAAACCGTAAAAAACGATAATACTGGTATATGGCGGGCAGATTAAACTCTGTAAAAAGTTGGAAAAAATTCCCATTAGCAGTCCCAAACCAGATCTCTACAATATCAATACACATACATGTATCAACTTTGGTAAAAATGCATTTCTATTTACTCTAGTTATCGTCCGGAAACCAAAATACGGAAGGAAGGACGTACGGCAGATGGACGGACAGATTACTGCTTTCATTTGTTTTCCACTTTGTCCGTCCATATGTCCGTGTCGCCATCTATCCGTTACGGTTTGATTTCGGAGTGGGGTGAGGGATGTCTAATAGGCACTGCTTATTGACATTTCCTGATTTTAAGGACAATGCGATAATTTTCAGGATTTCAGGAATCCGTACAACTGTTTTGCCACCCTTTTAAAAAGGGTGTCAATTCTATTTTTTGTATGACTGCCTGACAGTGAAAACTTTAGCTCAAAGTACCACAACAAACGTTCCTTCAATATGGCTGGAGTGTACAGGAGAGCTTATCAAGGAGGAGTTTATTCGTGATAACTCTGTGGTAACTCTGTGGTATTGTTTAGATATTATTTCGCTGTACGAAACCTGTGTTTTGTGTTCCCATTAGAAGCGCCTTGGAGGGGCATCACTACTGAATACCAAACACGAAAGCAACAACAACTGTCAGCCTGACTAATGAGGACTAATGAAGGCTAATGAAGACATATGCATACTGTCATACGATATTAGACGGCAAACCTGTGTCTGTGAAAAACCTATCCTGTAGATAATATGTGAGAGACATCAGACTTGATGACTGACCAAACTGAGTACAGTAAATGGCCATGCATATACAGAGATATGTGTTATTTTCATTTCAGATAACTTATTACCTTTCCTGTCGGAACAAATTAACCAGTTTCTGTTCATGGGAGTTCTTTATGCTAGTGTTTCAGTGGACACATTCTTTACTCTCAGGTAATAATATGAAAGTATTTCAGGCTCTTCTATGTAGGACGCGCCAACCGAAAAAATGCGTCTTCGTGCATGCGCACAATGTTTGGATTCTCATCATCCTGTGTATGTGCAAGGTCACATCCGGGCCTTTATCTCCACTGATACACACTATTGTATCTAATGAGTCTTAAAATCAAGATGACATACATAAATTGTCCTATGTTGCCTTCTACTTTGTGGCGCTTTGATTTACACTCAGTGACTTGAACTACCCTATCTAGAACGCATTTCAATGATCCCATAGATGTTCCAAAGATGCATTGTCTGTCGTGGCTACTGATGTAATGTTGTAATATATTAATAGATTAATTAATTTCCAGACATTTCCAGACACATTTATACTCTTATTTTTGTGCCTATACTATATTTACCCCAAATATATTCTGACACCTTATCTAATGATAAAACTTGTATTACACATACCAAAATACATTGTAACGCATTTGGATATGAAAACTGCTAGATGCATAGCAGTATAGTAATAGAAAGGAAGGCAACGATCAGATTAGATACAAATACCTAACACCTTCCCTTCCACGGCGCTATAGAGAAGAAGGACGTACTTAATGTAACGGCACCTCAATCAAAACACTACAAGCAGAAAGCCAAACTGGCAGTTTCTTCCCAAAATAGCCAAAACGGCTATCAAAGATAAAAAAAATCACCAAGACATACATGCAAAGGCCTACAATGACAGATATAGTAAACAGCAGCAGAAGCACCGCCTTAGAACGGTCAGTAAATATTACTGGGGATGGGGGTGGTGGGGGAGAGGCTTAAATAGATTTTACATTACCAAAACCCTCATTAGCGTTCTCTAGGGTCTGATTCGGGTCTAGATTCTGTGATTAGGTCTGCCTGTTAACATATATAGGTCATATCAATAAGCTGCCTTTTGCCAAGCAGGGGCTAAATCTATCATCATTTTCTTACACAATTGTTCATATATTAAAGGGAATGGTTATTTTTTCAAGCATCACGAAAACACGCCCATATAATTTTACCCCCTTAAACTCCACTTTTATATAGTAAGACTGGGGTTTACAGGGGTATACTTTATTTTCCTTAATTTTGCTCAAAATAGATTGCAAGTACTTGTTAGAACCGCCTCAGGGGTGGGGATGGCGGTTCTAACGAGTACCCGCAAAAGATCTATATTTTGAGCAGAAATATGAAAAACATAAGAATTTTATCTGAAAATTTTCATTTTTGGTATTAAATTTTTCAATATATTTGAAAAAGCGCGTTTTCGTAATGAAAATGGCGCTGTCAAACTTATTTTGTTACCTCCTGAATAAGTCTGAGATCAATATATCAAAGTCCCCATAGGAGCAAATCCTTTCCCTTTGGACGCGAGTCCTTTTTAAAAGGAACGTGGTGTCTCCATTGGCAGAAATTGCAGACGACCTATCTATTATGTCCAGTCCTCTTAAAATATCACTACGCGTATTTCTAGGAAAGCGAATAATAAGTAAGTGTATGTACTTGGACACAATAAATACACTACAGTATATGGTGAAAGATCATAATAAGCTTGGCACTACAATTTTTACTTTTGTTGCTTTTTTTCGTGTTTCTTATTTTCGTAAATTAATGTATCTATCGATAAATTAACAGACCAAAAGTCCAAAACAGACTACAGGTCTGGATCATGTTTGGAAAGGACAGAAAGACTGGAAGCTTTATTCAGTACTGTGTGAACTGTGTTGTCTGTGACGGGAATATGTTTGAAAGAATAATTTTTTTTAGTGTTAATACGTTATGACACGCAAGATATTGCAAACAAGTAGACATATTAAGCTGACTGGATACACTTAGCGGATTCGTCTCCTTTTGTCACAAGGGAGATACAATTGTGTGACTCCATGCTTTCTTGTACACCAATTTGCAGCTTAAAATCGATCTTAAAGGAAATAACTTACTCCCCTTCAACAAAAACTTATTCAGCAGAGAAAAATCAACATCATTACGAAAACACGCCTATTCAAATATATAGAAAATTTATCTCCAAAATCTGAAAATTTTCAGATTAAAAAATCTGATATTTTTCATATTTCTGCTCAAAACATAGATTGTGGGTATCCGTTAAAATAATGTATACCCCCGTAAGCCCAAATTTTACTATATAAAAGTGGGGTTTGAGGGGGGTCAAAATTATATAGGCATGTTGACGTAATATTCAGATTTTGATGCCGGCATTATGCTACACAGTATTAAAATCTAAAGAGAAACTGACAGTAGCTCCATCTGCATTGAATTAGACGCTTACCTACTGTAAGTAGGTGCATAACATAATTGCACATGCATAACTGAAGGGCAGTATCCTCATGCAGATGCACTCTATTATTCCGTGAGCTGAATTGGTGACTCGCTAGTTTTCAGGGCTTTTGAGGTTATATATGAATCGGTCCATGCTTTCCCCTTTTTTCATTGGATCAAATGTTCGGTTTAGGTCGCTAATGTTGATATGAATCAATGGAAATATAAACAAAATTCTTGCATTGAACACACCATGCTCTATTACAGTGGGTTACTAGTCGCCTACCTGACATTGAAAGAATTCAAGAAGGCTGGAGGGATCAGACGCTTTGATTGGTTTATGTTCTTTTTCCATCGTTTCTGGAGGTATTTTAACTACCAGCACTTTGGTCCAAGCATAATATATTATAATTACAATAAGACACGTAGATACCCCAGAAAGGTTTCACTCACTGAATACAGTCCTCTAAAGTCATAGTCGAAGAGCTTTGACATGGGAGAACGAAACAAAACAACACGACAAATCAAAGGCGATCTGCAACAGAAATACCGACTTGGAAAGGATAACCACAAAGATGTTGGGCTTTAACGTAGTTTTATTGTCACCCAGTCCTGGTATATAAGTGTAGGCTCTGCATAGGGGTATCCTACCTAAAATGCAGATGACCATACAAATGAATGAATAAACGAATGAATAAAAATACAGTGTAACGTGTAAATTATCATCACTGTGATAGAGCTGTACCGTTCTCACATGCTTGCTGAAAAGATATCTATTCTACAGTTTCTTTTTATTAATAACTGGGCCGCGCAAAGCGAAAATTGGTCTCGAGCATGCGCAAAATGCACAGATTCAGATTCATCCAACAAATCGGCGAAGTGTCATCTGGGCACCAGCTTCCCACTGATACAGTCCATAGCGTCCAATAATTTTGTTAGCGGACAGCGAAGGCCCTGATTAGACTGTGTTTATGTGCAGGCTGATCTGGGTGTTCGCTGTTCGCATATGCCCAAAGACACGTTTTCGCATGGCGCGACCCAATTATTTTTTCAATGTTTTTAATGTACCGTCTCATATCAGAGGTAAAACATATGTTGTGGATACTCATTAAAAGAGCCTCGACAAAGCGATGCGGGTTTAAATAATCGCCTCATTGGGAACCTAGTGATAATTTTTTGTTACGAAACTAAACCGATATCCGTAGACGCCATTTCTGATCCGATGAAAAAGTTGTTGAGGAGTGGGTTAATACAAACCTAGAGGTATCCAGTTCTGGCGTGATGCACCATTGGCTAAACGTATCATGCTGGAATGCAATTACATATAGATGTTTTGGGTTTATCTACAACTATGACTAAGACCTATGTAGTTTACATAGGTGTGTCAACGTACAGTCAAACCTGTGTGCATACGCATTGTGCTGGTGATGATTTTCATGGTTGTCTACATGCAAATGTCCTATACTTTTCGAACCGCAAAGAAATGTTGTAGCCTCCATGTCAAATTACGCGGGATTAAAATGTTCATCTGAAACGCCTTAGCCACTAATAATGTAGTTTCTCAGGAACTATAAACGAAACATTTCGTGATATTATCCGCTTGTAGATTCCAACATTCATGCAACATTCGCAACGACATAAACAAAAACATAAAAAACAACAACAAAAAAAAAAAAAACACACACAAAAAAAGGTAATTTTGGTAATTTAGAAATAAAAGCTGTAATTCGTGAAAACATTCAATCAAAGTGTATTTCGTCGCTAGCACCGTATATCAGATTATCAAACTGTTTTGGCCAGGTTGACCCCTGCATATATGCTGTCAATGATGGTGTTTGTCTGCCTTATGAAGTACTGGGGTTCCGGACCCATGTGGCCCACAGACAGAGTACAGTATGATCATTGCAGAGAATCGTGGTGGACAAATCTACTCTACATAAATAATTACGTGAAGACAGATAAACCTGTAAGTAGTGCCATAAATGGAGGATAGACAACATCCATCCGCTGAACGGTGTAGTGCGCTAAATGTAGATTATGCGAGTTATTTTGCCCTCTAATGTATGTGATAGAAAATCTATTTTCCGGTGCATATCCCCTGTTTCTGGGCACAGTAGGCTCAAGTCTGGTGTATGGGTACGTACGTCTATTTAGACGGACTGTCTTGAACTAGAGGTAGGTCATTGGGATATAACAATTTCCTCTTGATTGCACTGCAGAAAAAAAATACATCCAGCGTATATCGCTAGTAATGTTTTTTTCTTCACTAGCCAAGTGCTATGCATGGGTATGGTGTGACGCATACCAAATCTAGATTAGAGTTATTTGTACATTTATCTCTACGTATCCTAAACATACCACATGTACTATACAGTTTGCTTTGATCAAAACTGGTGTATAGCAGCTTCCTTTAATTGCTGCATACCATGAGTAAACCTAATACACGCATCTTTTATCTCAGACTTACATAACCGGTAATAACATAATCGAGAGAATGTATCTTGTACCTATGCACTCTACAAATAGTGTATGGGCGTCGAAACTAATGCAGAAAGTGTCTCTCATACCAAAAGCAAACGGAAATGACCCGCATTTGACATATAGCCAGCGCTAGTGAGTATAAGACTTACAGTAAGCGAGATATGCAAGGATTCTTTTGTTTCTGTTAAAATGATCCTTGCATAGCTTACGCTCTTTAAAAAAAAGTCTTGCATATCTCAAGCACTGTAAAGCTCATGCTGACTAGCGTTTGGTATATGTTAAAACGCCCTGTGCGGGAATGCTGATTGATCTGCAGTACTCTCCCTTGTTTTAAAATGGATATCATATTCATGATTTTTTTTATCACTTTTCTACTTACTACCTACTCATAGACTGTGCATATTCGCTTATCCATGTTTTTAGAAGCTAAATGGCATGTTTGATATATTCTGTTTCCGTTTTCTTACAGTGTTTTGTGTGGGCCTGGTATCTTGCCAATGATATGCAGTTCTATGTTTTAAGTCCTTTACTGCTTATACCTCTGTTTTAGTAAGTAAACGTGTGCTGTTATTTCAACAAGTTTCATCACGAAAACATACCTATATAATATTGACCCCCTTAAACCCCACTTTTATATAGTAAAACTGGGGTTTACAGGGGTATACATTATTTTTGTTATTTCTGCTCAAAAACATAGTTTGTAGGTACTTGTTAGAACCGCCTCGACGAGGCGGTTCTAACGAGTACCCACAATATATGTTTTGAGCAGAAATATGAAAAATATCAGATTTTTTTTTATGTGAAAAATTGCCATTTTTTGGTGGTAAAATTTTCAGTGTATTTGAATAGGCGTGTTTTCGTAATGTATGTTAGTATATACGAGTATGTTTTAACACTTCCACTCCTGCAGATGAAACCAGATACGTTTTCAAACCTTAGAGATCCAACAGGTATGGGTCGTAAGGAGCCATTTTGGCAGATCTAAACTAATTAGTGTTTTGCTTATTTTTTTGAACATTTTACTTATTCATTGGTTTGACTTAAACTTCTTTTTTTGCGAATTTGATCATCTTCTAATTCAAACAGTGCTCCCTTCAGTTATTCATTGTTGAATGAATTTGTTAATTGTGTATATCCTCTTTGACGAAGGATTCAACTGGTGAATCAAAAAATGAAAAAAGAGTAAACGCGGATATGGTTGTTTTATCGAGGGAATGAAAATAAGCTCATCTCTATTTACTCCAAATGCTGGAAGGGGCTTAACTCCTTAGCGTGCTTATCATAACATTAGAACACTTTTGTTTGGCTAGTTGTGGATTGTGTCTGAAAATTGCGGAATGATTGGGTCTACCTTGTTTTGTCAGTTGTAAACTGTCTGTCCTAATAGTTAGAGGTAATTATGTAATCTATTGAAGTGTTCTCCTGCGCAATACTTAGAGTTAATTATAGTACCTATTGATGTTTTCTCTCTTGTATTTTCTTCTGTGTTTTCATATGCATGCACAGTCGAAGATGATTTTACATGTTCTACGAAATACTTACATTTGCAATACCGATCATATATGAAGTTTGAACCGGTCATGTTTTGTTTGTGTTTCTTGTTAGTGTCGTTGGTTGGCTATCTTTTTTGATTGAGGCTATTCCTGATATATATTATTCTACAATCTATGTATGTAAGGTTCATTTTCTTGCTAATGTTTAACGTTGCCATCTCAGGTATAAGAATAGCGTGCATAATATACACATTTACAATGCCGACTGCTGCAGGTGCAGATGCAGAACGTTGCAGTCATAAGTGATATTAGAGGAATTAATAAAGATTATTAAGTGATATTTCTGGGATAGATTTGTTTTCCTTATTTCTACATAAAAAGGTACGTATGTTGTGGCGCCTAAGTACCTACAATATATGTTTGTTTTTCAGGAGTACTAGAGACAATTTCCCAGAATTATCATCAGATATTCTTCCTTGATATTTGCTCTGAATATATTGTGATAATACATCAGCATGCAATAAAACACTTGGTAATACCGCTAGACCAGTATGTTAAGTATTAAATGTGTCCCAAAACATCGAGCAAATTCGGCAGTACCTATTGCAAACATAAAACATATTGTGTGCTTGCACATCATAGTTTATATACCCACTGGTTGCATTTACAATTAGTCTGTGATGTTTGAGGAATCTGCATAACAATAAACACAGACTTCAGAGTCCTTTCTAGCCAAAATACGTTAGTATGTTATACCGAGCTTTTAGATATTATTTCTGACCATTTACCTATACTGTTGTTTCACACTCGTTCAGAGCAATACAATTTTCAAACATAGTATAGATGATGTCCAGGACAAGCCTGCAATCACTGAACATAACCTACTTATGGCATCAGTAGGAAGAGCGGCCAAAACAAACTTATTGTTATACAGTAAAACTTCGATAGCTCGAACCCGGATGGCTCGTTTACCATGGCTGATTCGAACCTGTTTTTGTCCCTACGAAATTCTTCCGATAGCTCCGGAAATCAAATATTTAAGTAACTTTTGCTATTTTATCATGAAATTGTATATCACCATTTGCTTCCTGACCTGCACCATGATTAACCCTCAGTGGCTCGCACTACCCATGTCCCGCACAAATTCCATGGTCCCAACGATGTTCGAGCCATTGAAGTTCGTCTGTAATTATTGGATACTACTTAGCATTGTGATCCATATGTTGGGAAATAACTTTGTTTTGTCTTTGATTTATGACCTGTGGTATTACACAATTTACATATCAAAGAAAAGCAAAGTCATTCCCCAATAAAATGATCAAAATGCTAGGCAGGAGCCCATAATCATAACAATACAGGGACGGAATAGAACAATAAACGCCAAAAAAGATTGCCTTTGGAAACAAAGAACACACTACAGATAAGAAAATGGGAGTCTCGGTTTTATTGAAACGCTTCGTAAGCAGTAATGTTTGCAACACTGCTTACGCCCTCTAGCGTATACATGAGCAGAATTCCATTTTCAAATATACCACAATGGACCAAATGATCCCAAAGGAAATGAAATATAATCTGCACACACACACACACACACACACACACACACACACACACACACACACACACACGAAACATTATTTCTCAGTGGAGGAGTGGAGACGGGCGTAATGGGGGATTGGAAGGAAAGGAATAAGAAAAATGTGAGACAATTTGCATGAAATATCGTAGCCTATTGTCTGGCAAAATGGCAAAATAGAAAAAAATATCATCAATTTGTCGTTTGCTGAGTTAGACCAGAGAGGAACAAATGGTAACTCTTTCACCACCAGAGGCGATAATAATAGGCCTCTGCAAACAGCATAGATCCAGATAAGACAGCTCATAATGAACCGTTTCATCAAGATCTACACTGTTTGACATTCAATCTTTCAACTTTACTTATAAATCTTTCCAATCGATAGTTTGTTTAAAAAAATAAAAATAAACAGGGCAGACGACAAAAGTAGTGTGAAATTCGGTACCGAAATAGTTAAACAGCTGTAGTCTAATTTTGCGCATTGTTTTCCTTTTCAGTCATATAGGTGTGGGCAGTGTGGTGTCTCTCATATTCCTGACAGCCACAATATTATCAACAGCTCTCATTGTATTTAACCATCACTATCCTGTTCAATACGTGCAAAGTGAACATGCTTTAAAACCGTGAGTAAACATTGCTAGCTTTGTATTACCATGTACAGACAGTCTACCTGTTGCATTACCGTGCAAGACTGTCAATCAGTTGGATTACCATGTTTGTAGGTTGTGTCGTGCGCTTGCTCGAATCGTTTGCTATATGTTAATGTTTAAAACCTACTGCCTGATAAATGGCAAACACTGTAGACGTCTGATCTGAACCTACATTGTTTGCCAAGGCTTGTCTGTTAAGATAGAATACGGTACGTCAGGTTAACTTTAAGTTAATAACTATTACAAAGATGTTTAGCTTCGCTTAGTCAGTTAGAAATTTATTTCACACGAATCAGTGCGACTATGCTTGACGGAAGTCTCTGTTTAACATTTGAAGATTCATCAGTATCGGTTTATGCTTGTTGTGGTCTAGTTATTATAGATTCACCATATTTACTTATACAGTATAATTAGCATATGTCTATCTTAATAGAAAGTTATACACTGTCAGGGAAACAACTCAGTCAAAATTGCGTTGCCTCCCCTTCCAAAATGCGATATACTTCCCTCGGTAGCATAGTTCTTCACTTTAAACTAGACCAATTTTCAGTAAGGCATTGATGTGTAGGAAGCAAATGGAAGTCACATTATTTGTATTGCTTGTAAAATGTGCGGCAAATCTACCTTGTTTATTCAGTCATCAATTATGTTTAACATTATGGCTTTATTTATTTTAGCACAGACGAAGATGCTACTGAAATGATCTACTATCCTAGTTATGCTCGAATGGGTCCATATATCATTGGTATCTTCACAGGTTATATGCTCTACAGACTCAATTGCAAGTGCCGCATGCCTAAGGTATGTATTTATGTATGTACGTACGTACGTACGTATGTACGTATGTATGTATGTATGTATGTGCATGCATGAATGAAAGAACGGACCGATTTACGTTCGCACGGATTGACTATTGTGCAATCTTTTGCAAGCACAAGTGATATATGTAGTTGTGTGATCTAGTTTTTATGTGATCCGTCACATAAACGAAACTTGTGGGTCACGTATGCCCCCGGCCGGCGCCAGTCAAACAATATCCCTTATTCTCTCTTACACACTGCTCTATATCATACCAAATGTTTGTACCAAAGTTCAAAATACTTAGATCAGTACTTCCTGACTGTTTTTTGGACGAAAAAAAAAAAAAAAAGGTTTACACACGCACACAAACAAACAAACATTGTTATGGAAAACCCAAAACCTGTATATAATAAACGTTAATACCCAGAAAGGCATTATTAGTGCCTCTTAGATCAGAGTGATCTGTTGACCCCAGTATGAATTTCATTCAACTGGTGAATGTGCCTAAAGTCGGAACCCAACTCCTCCTCCAACGTACCTCAATCGCATACAAATAGCAAACCCTGAAAGTGTTTCCTCAATTAAAGCTTCTTATAGAGATATAGTTAAAATAACGCTTATAAGTTTGTCGTCCAAATGACGCTTCTGATGTAACCATTTTAGTAACGCACATAATGTTACAACTCGAAAATAATAATAAAAAACCGCTTCTAAAGCCATCATTCAATGACAATAAACATAAAAGTGTCGTTTAAAGAACACACAACATAAAGCACTTTATGAACTTATCATTTAGATGAAGCGTAACATAAAATTTTGTCCAAATAAGGCTTATGAAAGTATGTGGAGGGGTGTATTGTTTGTGATTCTCAATATAAATTCCGACGCTTATTACATTATCGTTCAAATAAGGTTTATAAAGTTATCGGTCTTTACATTTTTCTTTCTTTCTTCCTTCCATTTCGCCTTAACCCCAGAAGGGGACACAGACGGTGTACATTATATACACTCCAGGTTTGCAGGATGATAACCTACACAGTTATCATGTAATTACTGTAGGGGTCTTTAACCTGCACAGGGGATGACTCTCCCTGCACAGGGTCATCCAGTTAACGTCCCAATCCGAAGGACGGTGCACTTATTGACATTCATCCCTGCAAATGATGCCAGCGGAGCGTGTTCGGACACCGAAATTTTATCGCCGCTGCCGGGGATCGAACCGGGGGCCTCTACCATCATAGGTCATTGCACTAACCCCACAAGGTGTATCAAAATAAATACATTCTAATTTCTCTACAACAAATTATTTTTTCTGGAGACATATCAATAGCTGTGGTCAATAGCTGTTTTCATCACGAAAACACGCCTATGTAATTTTGACCCCCTTAAACCCCACTTTTATATAGTAAAACTGGGGTTTACAGGGGTATACATTATTTTTCTTATTTCTGCTCAAAACATAGATTGTGAGTACTCGTTAGAACCATCTCGACGAGGCGGTTCTAACGAGTACCCACAATCTATGTTTTGAGCAGAAACATGGATAAAATATCAGAGTTTTTTATCTAAAAATTTTCAGTTTTTGGAGGTGAAATTTTCTATATATTTGAATAGGCGTGTTTTCGTAATGGATTTTCTTTCGTTGCAGCTATGCGTTTTGCTTGGTTGGATTGTGTGCCTGTTTATATGTATGTCTTGTGTGTATGGTCTTTACTCGGACGGGGACAGTCATTTGCTCAACTTGAATGAGACGGTCGCTTTCCAGGCACTCTTCAGAACTGGTTGGGGTGTCGCCGTGTGTTGGGTGGTATTTGCTTGTGCCACCGGAAACGGAGGTTGGTAAAATACAGACCAAGCATTCAGAAAACATATCTAAAGAGAAGGGATATCGGTGGTGGGGTTTCGGAAGACTACTTGACTTTTTGTTTGCATTCCTGTACACCAATTCCTTTCTGATAGGGGATCTACCCTAAAAGTAAATTGCTTCCGTTTAGGGTATATCTTTTTTCTTTCAAAAGGGCAGTAAAAGCAGTTTGCCAGAATTACCCCCTGAAAAGTGTATTCATATCACTGTAAATGCACATACTTGTAATGTCATCATTATTTTACGTAAAACCTTCTTGTCTTGAGAATAGCAATCATGGTACATGTAACATAATAGTTAAACATGGGCCTGTGGAAAGCAAATGCCTAGACCAACCGATACATAAGCTCTGCGTTATCAGAAATTTCCCTATCCGCTCTCCGACCAAATGAATATATCAGTGGAAGACGAAAAAAACTGTCTAGCTACGCGGGTGCACGTAACGATGGTTCAGGGTTCACGTAAAGAAAAACGTATCCATCACAAAAACATGCCTATATAATATTGACCCCCTTAAACCCCATTTTTATATAATAAAACTGGGGTTTATAGGGGTATACATTATTTGTCTTATTTCTGCTCAAAAACATAGATTGTGGGTACTCATTAGAACCGCCTCGCTGATGTGGTTCTAACGAGTACCCACAATCTATGTTTTGAGCAAGTACCCACAATCTGTGTTTTGAGTAGAAATAAGAAAAATATCAAAGTTTTTATCTAAAGATTTTCATATTTTTTAGGTGCAATTTTCTATATATTTGAATAGGCATGTTTTCGTAATGACAATTACGAATCACAGCCTTCCCGAGATACCGGAAGAAGGGGAGATGAGGAAAAACAGTGACAAAACAGTTGCCACATATGAAACTACCGACTTATGAACAAGGAGAACTGTAACAGAGGAACCGAATTGGAAGATTCAGTAGAAGAAACAAAAAACTACTGGGGCCGCTTAAACGATTATACTTGCTTTTAATTCTGATGAACTTTGTACGTAACCGATGCCTTTATGAGTCAATGAATAAAAACATTTTGAATTAGCCACAAGAAGAGAGAACGTACCTTCTGTTATGTGATACAAAGAAGACTTAAATTCGTGTTAGGGGCTGGGGCTGAGGTTGCAGTTTAATTGTTTCTGTTACAGGTTGGATCAATGAGCTCCTTTCCTGGAAAGCCTTTATTCCATTGGGTCGTCTAACGTACTGTGCCTATTTGCTGCATCCCATCGTTTCCTATAATTATTACATGAGTAGAAGGACGTTGTTGTACATGAATACTTATGAAGTGGTAAATAATCCACGACGTCAGAAAATGTACTTTTCGACAGTGATTATGAAAACACGCCTATTTAAATATATTAAAAAATTTTACAATCAAAGAAGGAAAATTGTCAGATAAGAAATTCTGAATGATTTCATATTGCTGCTCAAAACATAGCTTGCGGGTACTCGTTAGAACCGCCTACGTGAGGCGGTTCTAACGAGTACCCACAATCTTTGTTCTTTAGCAAAATAAGAAAAAAAAAATAATGTATGCCCCTGTAAACCCCAGTTTTACTCTATAAAAGTCGGGTTTAATGAAGCCAAAATTATATAGGCGGGTTTTGTGATGGATGCAAAGTTTCTGCAAGCGGACAACGAAGACTCATATCAGTCTGAGCTAATTCGCAGTTTAGTCTTGGTTCAGCGCACATGTCAGAAGGTTCATTTTCACGTTGTGGCTCTTGTATATTGTATTTGTATGTATGCCCTTGCTTTGATACAGTATCGGTTGTATGTAATTCCCCCCGTCTGTGGCTCTATCATTATGTCATTCCGTCCTTCTACGATTCCCTGTTTTCGTTATTCAGTGATTACGATACAACAGATAGACTCTAAAAGAAATGTCCCCTTGAGGGTAGTGAATTCACTCATAAAACTAAATAGAACTAATTTTTCAAGACTATTGGGCTAGTTTCGGCCAAATAGGCACCACCCAGTAAGCATTCTACATAAATCTATAACGGGCCGTTATCGGCCCGTCAGGGTAGCTGACGGGCCGAAAACGGCCCGCTATAGATTTTTGTAGAATGCTAGCTGGGCATCAGTGTCCCTCGTGAAGACATGTTTCGGGAATATAGTCCTATCTGATTACAATCGTAGTAAAATGAAGCATATCTTTATTTGAGGGAAAGTAAGTCACTCTGTACCAGATTTACAAGGGATACAAGCTTTCGTGACTTCGTGTATGCCTTCCTGTGCACCAAGCCTCTTCTGAAAGAGTCTTTAATTAAAAAACGCGATTATGAGAGTACAGCTTGGGATGGTGGAGAGGCCTTCTGAAGGGTAATAAATATTTTTGAGGTGATAACAAATATGTACATATGAATCAAATAATTAAACCAGTGCACAATTTTCCTATTGAGCATATACATGTCCATTACGAAAACAGGCCTATTCAAATGTACTGAAAATTTTACCACTAAAAAATGAAAATTTTCAGATAAAAATTTCTAATTTTTTTGTATATTCCTGCTCAAAACATAGATTGTGGGTACTCGTTAGAGCCACCTCGGCGAGGCGGTTCTAACGAGTACTCACAATTTATGTGTTTGAGCAGAAATAAGAAAAATAATGTATACCCCCGTAAACCCCAGTTTTACTATATAAAAGTGGGGTTAAAGGGGGTCAAAATTATATAGGCGTGTTTTCATGATGCTATTAATTCTTGATTGTATACTGGGTTTTAGTTATGCCTAGTTTCTTATCAGTGATACACCTAATGACCGAAACACATTTAGGGAATAACTACAGTTATCCCCATTCTAATACATTTATTCATTTTGTTTTTTCTTTGTTGAAAAAAAATATACTATTTTCACACGCGACAAGTGCTGTGAGCTGCGTGAAACCAAATGCCAACCAATGAGAAGCGACATTACGTGATGACGTCGGATTTCCGACAGTATATTGCAGATTATACCGTCGCAAATTTTCGTTGTTATCCAATCAGACGTCTCGTTACATACGCAAGTGCATTAGAATTTATTTTGTCTTTAAAATAGATCCCTTTTCAGAAGAGGTGAAAACGAATTTGACAGAGATGCCTGCCCTGAAAGATAACAGACAGCATGTCTTTCCGTGGAAAGATTAACAAAATATAATGTGGGTAAATCTCTCTGATCTGAAGTTATGAAATTAGGTGGCGTCCAACAAAAGAACATGTTATGTTTATATTTGAGCAGTGTTTCGTGCATGCACAGTGTATGCAAAGAAATTAATAAGTATATCGTTTAATAATAGCTGTCGTGGCGGTGGTGATTTGTCTCATGGAACAATTATCTTTCTCTTTAACATAATTACCATTGTGTGTGTGTGTTCTACATATTATTTTTTTTTTTCAGATATATTTGTTCCTCGCAAATATTGTGATGTCATATGGTGTTGCATTTGTGGTTTCTCTGGCTTTTGAATCACCAATGATGGGCTTAGAAAAAGCCCTCCTGAAAAGGGACAGACGGAGTTAGCCACTTCATGGAAAATATACAAATACATGTTATTGTTTCACAATTAATCGAAAATGTAAACTATAGAACAATGCTGGCAACACACAAATGAACCGACACACAAAAAATGAACGTTATGGTTTTCCGGTTTATGGCACTTCAAATGTGCAAGACTTAGTGCAGTCCTCTACTTAAGCTACATACATGTAAACTATTTTTTTGCCTGAAGCTTCCTAAAGGTCTCTCCTACATATCTGCGAACAGCAAAGGCTCTGGAGAGACTGTGCTTATGCGAAGGCTCACCCGAGCCTTTGCTGGTCGCCTATGTGATAGGACCCTTTTCTCATGTGTTGGTTAATATTAGCATGTAAATTAGCGAAGCCTGAAAAATACAGTCTAGCTGGACACAAACCATTCTGTAACCCATTTATGCCGAGTGGACTCTTCTACTCCACATTTTGGACAGAACCATTTCCAGCTCAAGGGGTGTTTGGTCTGTTTTAGTATTTCTATTTATTATAGAAATTAATGTGTTCTGCGAAGTCTGATCTGGGTCTACGCTTTTTTGTCAGTGTCCCTTTTATGGCACGCCAGGCATAAATGAGTTTTCTGTAAGTGAATGCGTGGGGCCTCGATCAGGTAAATTGGGTGATGCTTTCTCCTACATCTATTCTTTGTATCATATGAGAAAATAAGGGTTTGGTCTAGATAAAAAATTGTACGCTACAAACAAGAAAAAAGAAAACGAAGATGATATATCACACAATATCAATTCCTTGGCTTCGATAAAAGGATACAAATGCGTATGCATGTTCGATGTTTATATAAAAATGATCACGATATATATTGTGTACATGTACGTTCATCACAACTATTTTTGGACATGGTCTGTATATGAGGGTTGTCCCAGTAAAACGTGGACTTTCATAACGGAAACATGCCTATTCAAATATACTGAAAATTTAACACCAAAAAATGAAAAATTTCAGATACAAAATTCTGATATTTTTTCCATATTTCTGTTCAAAACATAGATTGTGGGTACTCGTTAGAACTGCCTCGACGAGGCGGTTCTAGCGAATACCCACAATCTATGTTTTTGAACAGAAATCAGAAAAATAATGTATACCCCTGTAAACCCCAGTTTTACTATATAAAAGTGGGGTTAAAGGGGGTCAAAATTATATACGCGCGTTTTCGTGATGGCTTATATTTGTTTTCATTTGACGTCCGATCGTCATATTATACTACAAATACATCCCCATATTCAATTTTAGTAAAACAGATGCATGGATGGTATATTTAAATGTACAACTTGTGAATTAAGCGTAATCGATTAGGTCAATATATGCGTACCCGGCGCAACCCAAATAAACGCATTGAAATCATTATCTGTGTGCTCAATAAAATAATGCTTTTTCAGTTATGTTAGCATTTAGCGCAAAAACGTATCGTCTGCTTATAGCAACGTTATTTTGACGTTATCGCAGAAGATTTCGAATGTCAAGCTAGCTAGATCCTCAAGAACATTCGGAGAAGATGATTCGTCAAAATTCAAATACATTGTCCCGGTAACCCAGATTGACAGCAAAAACATTCTTCGAATGTTCTCGAGAATTAGACAAGATTGCAGACTAGCGCTTACACCACCAGAAAGAACTTGATTTTTCGCGTACTCTGGGCTTTATATGAACAAATTCCATTTGGTACTCGTATGAATAGAATTATTCTATAAAAAAATCTACCTTAAGCGGAGCTAAAAATAGTAACAAACTCCGTGTACCTAGTCATTTGATCACGTGGATTCCCCACACTGAACATGCCTCCTCGCACCACGATTGTATAGTATATATTTATAGGTCGTTTCGGATCACGGAAAATATATACGAGGTCACGGATAAGACATTACGAAAACATGCCTATTCAACTATATAGAAAATTTCACCTCTAAAAGCTGAAAATTTTCAGGTAAAAAACACTGATTTTTTCATATTTCTGCTCAAAACATAAATTGTGGGTAATCATTAGAACCCCCTCGGCAGGGCGGTTCTAACGAGTACCCATAATTTATGTTGTTTTTTTTAGCAAAAATAAGAAAAATAATGTATACCCCTGTAAACTCTAGTTTTACTCCATAAAAGTGGGGTTTAAGGGGGATCAAAATTATATAGGCATGTTTTTGTGATGCCTGACTTGCCACATCTAGCTAGTCTGGCTCAGAAAACAATGACAACTCAGGTCTTTTTAGTTCTGTGTTAACGTTCTTTGCTCGCAGGCTGTATTCCTAGTATAAGCTATTTAACTTAACTACAGTTCGTTTCAGTACCGTATAGGGGACGTAAGCATCTCTCCGTAATTCAGTATATTATAGTTTATATTTTACCTGGTCCCATGTGATCAAAGAACCAATGTCCGGCATTGTTTGTAAATGCATATGTAGGTCACGGATGACGACTATCAAGCCGAAACCTGCTAGCATATTCTAGACATTTTTTGAACAATTTTGAAATTTCGTGTTATGAGTGTATTCATTATGCTCAAGGATAATTCGTTTTAGCATGAATTTATCATTCCCATATCTGTAGGTAGTTTCTGTAAAGAAGTTTCATTATATGTGTGAGGTCATTGCACTCATGGTCATTCCTTTTAAAGTCTGATTATCTTCTCTACAGCTAATGCTTAATTCTATTTTTTGTCATGTAATTTTTTTGCTGAATCTTCCATGATAATAACTTTTTTTTTCTTTTTTATTTTAGCGAAAAATTTCAGCTACAATGTTGTAAAGGCAGCCCCCGCAAACTTGTTCAGAAAAGGTTCCAGCTTCAAATTAGTTATATATATTTCGCTATATAAATAAAGAAATCTTAATCTTACGAGATTCCGTCACTTTTCAAAGTCCGCATCTGTCAATCATACGATATAAAGAAAACAGTGCTTGACACGGGTATCAATAGAGAATTCGTACCGTAATATTAAAGGGTTGTTTAATAATTACCAAAAGAACAGGATTTGATATATTTGCCCGCTCGATGCTTCTTGGATAAAGTTTCCAGTTTTTTTTTCTAACTTTGCGAAATATGTCCAGAGACAAATCTGTAAAGGCAATTTACGCCGACTGCTCCAAAATGTCCCAGCCCACAAAGTCTTGCAGTGTTTATTCTACTAGAATGAAAGAATTTCACACTACTACTTTAAAAACGAAGTCAGGCATGCATTTTATTTTCATCATTAGTGTAAGTGATCTCCTGACCGGTTACTAATATCTAGGGAGGCTTGGCGGGGGTTGGCAGGATATTGGTGCAGGGACGGGGTGGGGTGGCATAGATGGGAAATGATACCTACTCACTTTTATTTCCCGTTCTTTCACAGGTTAATGTACAATTTTAGTCATATCAATTCGCGTAAAATGAGACAGTAGCACAAAAGCATTGAAAATAAATGAGTCCCACTATGTCCAATTTGTATTTGGGGTGTATGTAGACAGCAAAGTCCCATGATCGGTCCGAATGCCCGGATTTGGAGATTATAATGTCAATCGCCAGCCGGGTCATACCTAAAACTTAAGAAGATTGGTATCAGTAATTCTGTCTCATCGTGCTCAGCATTAAGTAGAGTACTAGGAATGGTTGTCAAATTAGTGCAACAAGTGGTAGTATCCTGTCATAAAGTCTGTGAAATGATACTGCAGTGAGGAGACACACAACTAAAATAACATCATATCAAGACGTCATGACATGACTAAGCGATTGTTGGCAATCCCAGCTAGCATTCTTCATAAATCTATAGCGGACCGTTATCGGCCTGTCAGCTACCTGGCGGGCCGATAACAGCCAGCTATAGATTTATGCAAAATGCTTACTGGGATGGCGTTGAACCTCAACCTAAACAGTTAAAACGAATGTACAGAACAGTATGTGCAACAGCGCAGTCTGATTAGGGACTTTGCTGTGCGCTTACAGAATCCCTGAATAACGTAGAAGGTATTGATTGCAATGAATATGTTAAAGTCCCTTATCAGAACTGCTGGCTGATCTGGAGCTTAACTATTAGCATACTAGTATGCACAGAAACGCATATTTTCTCATGCGCTCTCATATAAATTAATAAATCAATAAATCAATAAATGAATAATTCAATTAATAGATAAATCAATCAATAAATGAAGAAAAAAATAAAAATCAACGCTTTACAGATACATGGACGAACGCTAATAACAGGCTATACACATTATATCTACCCTCACACTTGCTTGATTGAACAAGTCAAACATTGCGAGGAAACACCTAAAAGTGAGTCTTATTTTGTGATATTTTCTTGACGAATCCTCCAAAATGCATTAAAGCACTGACAGCACTAATGGGTCGATTTCCTCGGAGTGTAGATGTAAGCGACACACACATTCAAAGACGAACTATAACAAAAATAAACCATGAAAGAAGAACCGCCTTGGAACGGTCAGTGAAAAGTATTTCGCTGGGGGCTTAAATTGATTTTACGTGGCCACAATCCTCGCCCTTACTTCTGCCGCGGTTTAGACACATACTTTGTTCAGTCCGCATGAAGGCATCCTAACTCATCAGTGCTACATCTCCGAGAACACAAAAAATCAACAAATTACAGAGATGAAACAACGGTAGACTGAATTGCTACATAAACTGAAAGAACATGGGCCTGGTGTAAAGTTGCTTTCGAAGAATGTAGTATCATCCACTATTTATATACGTGATGCAATAGCCGTTTTGCAAAGGATGCCAGGTGATAAACACACCCCATTTCAGCAACTAGCAAATTTTTATATGGATACACATCTTCACTGCTTCAGATATGCAGAACTGTTGTTGATGTGTTTGATAGATATGACAATAAAGAGTCTGTAAAATCTGCAGGAAGGGAAAGACGTCAAAGTGCAACTTGAAGACAGTATCAAGTGATAGCCGGAAGATCAATACAGCATTGAAAAAAAAATATGTGTTTACCCGAAAATAAGGCAGCACTCAACTAGTTCCTTTCTCGGTATATCACAGAAAAAGCATGTGAATCACAAACTCTACGATCCTGCCATGAGAGAATGCTGGTGATAGCAGGTGGTTTTGCGGAGTGTAAAACTGTTGTACGTCTATCTTCAGAAGGAAAGACAAAGTCAGATTCCTTAGCATCTACACATGAAGAGGGCAATTCACGAATGATCTTGCATGCAGTGGATGCAGACTCGAAATTTAAAGGTGATGATAGTAAAATAGTCATCAAAACACCAGATGCATATGTTGTTGTGCTGGATTTAATTTATTTTCCCCAAATGAAGCATGTTTCAGAATTTTGGAATGAGGCAGGAAGAGTCACAAAGACAGCTGATCAGAGACGTTTCATTCTCATTCACAATATTTCCAAGTCTCTAGGGCTGTTGTTCTGTTTGGTCCTTCCTGCCATACGTGCCCTTACAGGTTGTGAATCTATCTCAGCATTGTTTGGAATAGGAAAGAAGTCAGTATTGAAAAAGGTTCAAGACACAGGAATCGATGAGTCTACAGATCTCTCAGAGCTGTACGGCAGTGATGAATAGAGAGCTCTATGTGCTGGACGAAAAAGAATTGCACATCTATATGACCCCGAGATATAACCCAAACATAAACAGAAAAAAAATATAGTAGTCTGAATGATCTGCCTTGAAATGGAGACAGCACTTTCAAAACTGCCTTCTTCGGAAGCTAATTTTGAACAACATCTTCTCGGGGCATCTTGGCTAGCCAGAAAAGGTGGATACATGCCCATCAGTCTGTGCCAAACATTCCCTCTCCAGTGGGTCATGGACGGAGGGTAGAGAACGATACCATTATACCTGTTTTATTTGATGGTCCAGTCAGTGCTGGGGTACTGAATGAGCTTGTTGCTCTTGCAGAGGTTGTAACATCTGTGACAGCAACTGGGTATGTAGAACTAATAGTTTACTGTGTACTAAAATTTGTCCTTGCCAAGGCGATGACAAATGCCAAAATGAACTGAATAAGACGTTGATAGAAGATATTAGATTATCTGAAAAAGTTTTTTATTTAAGATATTATTTTATCAAGGGAACTCATTCAGGGTTTCACAGTCATGTAAATTCACTGGTGATATAATACGTTAAGAAAATTGCATGTGTTAATCAAATGGACTAACGTGTGCCATTACATGCCCTTGTGAAGGAAAAGACAAATGCCAAAACAGCCTTTCACACATCATATAACGTGAACAATAGCTAAAAGAATATTACATGTTACAAGAAGTTAATTTTAGAACATATTGATACAGGATTTACAGAGCAGCCCATTTGAAAGATGGCAAACGGTTGCAAGTGACTGACAATAAACATGTTGTAAATGTCGCTCACAACCTGTTAGAAAAAACTGTTTTAGACCACTGTTAGTTATCTTTTGTATCATTGTTTTTCTTTGTTTTTATTTTCTTTCAATAAAAGAAGTTAAACCTTTTCAATGGAAACTTTGGTTTATTATGATATTTTAATTATTGTATACATATGGCATTCTAACTAAAAAACATCTATATGCTATCTGAAAAGGCACCTTTTTTCCTGACAGTAACCTATCTTATTTCACATTTTCATCGGTTTGATCCTTTTATTTGATATTTATTTGTATTTGCTAATTCATTAATCAAGAATCCTATCTAGATGGCCAGGATTCATTCATATTATTATCTAACATCATGAAAACATGCCTATATAATGTTTACCCCCTTAAACCCCACTTTTATGTAGTAAAACTGGGGTTTACAAGGGTATACATTATTTTTCTCATTTCTGATCAAAAACATAGATTGTGGGTGCTCGTTAGAACTGCCTCACCGAGGCAGTTCTAACGAGTACCCACAATCTATGTTTTGAACAAAATTATGAAAAATATTTTTTATTTGAAAATTTTCATTTTTTAGTGGTAAAATTTTCAGTATATTTGAATAGGCTTGTTTTCGTAATGAACTAACTGTAATATTTGTGCAGTGGATATTTTGGATTCTGTACATAAGACATGTTTTTAGGGCATTATTACCACCACTGATACCCACAACATGCCTAATTAGTTACAAAATGATAAAAAGGTAAATTGTTAGATATTTAACATGTTGAAATTGTCTTCAATACAAGTAAATGTTTGTCACGTCCCTGTTTTATCTTGAATATATACTCGTATATAGTATAAAAAAAAGTTTGTTTTGATTTTTATTAACGAGGTTAGATTATTGCATTTGTAACTGGAATGCTGAGTTCCGAGTGAACCTAGGTTTGGTGATCCATATCGTCACAGTTCTGGATTGATTTTTGTCTTGAATGGGGAGACAATTTTCTTTCGTAGTTTTGCAGTCTTGTAGCGTTCCGAGAGAAAAATGTTTTATGCTTCGTAGATTCAGCAGTGACTGTGTAAGATTTCGCACCGTTCGGACAATCGAACAGGTTATTTTAAATCTTGACTATCACGGGTCTCTTATGAATATTATTTTTAGATCTTGAAAATCAAGGGGTTTCTTGTGGACACGTGTTCAAAACGTGCCACTTTACTATAAAGGTTCCTCGGTTTAGTAGAGCTGTACACACTACAATATTTTCATTTGAAGACGTTTATGTTGTGCTGTATTTCGGGGATCTGACCATGGTAAGTCAATAATTTATTTAATTTTATTCTTGCAATATTCTTGCTCGTCTTTACCGCAGCTAGGATTCGAGTAGGTAAATTTATTGCTTTAAAGTATCTACTACGTTGCAATTCATGTATCGTGCGTACTTACTAGCCCTGGCATGATATGTAGATCTTACTCAAATGGTGCAAAATGTTCAATTCCGTAGACTTTGATCAGGTGTGCAAGCCGGGTATGTAGACCCTGAGCATGTGTGCAGACAGCAACCATATATGTAGACCCTGATCAGATGTGTACACTTTGGGTTATATATGTAGACCCTGATCAGACGAATAAGCCGTGTCGGGTGTGTAGACCCTAACCAGATATGGAAATTACATTTGGTCGATTCTATGGATCCTAGTCAGTCAGGTGAGTCTGATTGGTTCTGTAGACCCTGATCAGAATGCAAACGCTAATATTCTTACTTGAGTAGACAGGTAAATGGATCAGACCAATGATAGCATATTTTAACGTAACATATTCTGATCTGACATGTACATAAGTTTAATGTTCAGGATTACCAGACATATACGCTTGTTAGGCACAGTTAGGCGTTATGTTAACTGCACACACATTCAGTAGTTAACACAATTGTGTTTGTATGTATTTGTAATACTTACACAATTGTATTTGTATGCATTTATAGTACTTTACACAAATGACACGTGTGATAATTACCTTAGACACCTATACAGAGTTGTTTTTTTATTGTTTTTTTTTTTTTTTTTTTTATTTGATTATACGCAAGTCTGTTTTCTCGAATATTATAATGTGAAATGGCTCAAGCAACAAGGAGTCATGTTCGAGGCTATGACGATGGCATGTTGATATTGTACTCAATGATTACGTGGAGATGATGTGTGGTCGTGTAATCATTGTGGTGTAATGGCAGTTATAATTTATTGTAGCCGTTAGCATTCTAAAGGATTCTTACAGTGGAAGACGCATGAGTTCCTCCTGTAAGAATGTGTAATCGTCGAGACGCCATTCCTCCAATTAATGTAGAATTTGGTGTATTAGTCAGATATGTCCTGACTGTGTGTCTGCCTGTGTTGAGTATATTTACAATATTATATGTCTAACAGCGTCCCTGTGGTTTTTGGATCTGATTTTGCTATATAATAATCAATTGCAACGGACTTGTTGAATTACAACATTTGGATTACACACTCTGTAATAAAGTTATACTGCACTGATGAAAAACGCATTTTTTTGTAAGAAAGGTACCTTTGTTCGTTCAACAGCATATGTAGTCTTTGTTTTCATTGTTTAAATTTCTTTAAAATGATAGAAATTATGTTTATATACTTTTATATAACTCAATGTAAGAGAAATAAATGACATTACACAGTCATTATCGTAAAAGATGGCTTCAAGATCAGATATAAAACAGAAATATGGAATCCCGGGTACTGTACATAAGGTACCTTTTTCCGGCATCTGCACCACCCAAGAATCCTACATCATACCTCATCTGAAAGTACAGATATAGGGCTTCAATTAAAGGTATGGTGTACATTTGTGTAGAAAGGTCGTATTAAGTCATACGAGCTATATTGCACTCCCATGTACCGATCGCCTAGTACAGTCAACATTGTATAACATATCAGAATGTACAAAAATGATATCAGTAAACCACTTCTGCGCAAATCACAAAAACAATCAAACGACATTTTTTCTTTTATTTTGGATTTTTAAAGAAAATAAGGCTTAATTAATATATGTGAATCGTCTGCTAGGTAGTCGATTCACATGAAATATCAAGCCTTATTTACTCTGAGAAAATACTAAAAAAAAAAAAAAAAAATGGAAAATAAAATTGTGTCTGCTTTGGTTTAGCATAGCGCTTTAAGGGTTAAACTTGTGTATAACTAATCATATTGTCTATAGATAGGCTAGCTGATAACTATATTTTAAACTTTCAATCTTACTATGAATGAATGTACAAAGTTAGTACAGTGAAATATTGGATACATGTATATACTGAAGGTAAGTAACTACTCGCATTTTCTGTCAACGTCTGTGCAGTTATCATAGTAAAATTGTAAGGAAAAGTTATTTTAAGCATACAAGTTAAATCCAGGAAAATGCATCTTAATCGACCAGTTAGTTTTTGCTTTGTTTCGATTCGGTAGAAGTTGTTAAGAAAGACTGGACACCTAAATACATGTCTGTCCTCAACCAACTATCAGTACTGAAACCAATTTTTTTTGTAACATGTTTGGCATGAATTTGTTTATTTATAAAGACGTTTGATAACAGATTATATTAGATACGAGGTACTCTACTAAATTGCGATGGCCAATAGAGTCTAAAACAAATTACCATTGAGAGCAATGCATACGCTAAATACAACTTGCAAAAAGCTAAATAGTCAAGTGTTCCGGGCCAGATTGGCTAGTTGCGGTCAATAAGATCTCATCAGTGACCCTTATTATCACGAAAACATGCCAAAATAATATTGACCCCCTTAAACCCCAATTTTATATAGTAAAAGTGGGATTTACAGGGGTATGCATTATCGTTCTTATTTCTGCTCAAAACCATAGATTGTGGGTACTCGTTAGAACCACATGGCAGAGGCGGTTCTAACGAATACCCACAATCTATGTTTCGAGCAGAAATACAAAAAAAATATCCGAATTTTTATCTGACTATTTTCATTTTTGGGTGGTAAAATTTTCAGTATATTGGAATAAGCTTGTTTTCGTAATGATAAATGCTCAAAATTCCTTCGAAATAAATATTCCGCGCTCTTAACTCTATATGCTAAATTTAAATATAAGCCAATTGTATTGTAAACACTTAGTTCTTTTGTCAAGCAAATATGTCAAGGCGCTACATGCGAATCGTCTCCTAAAGAGATTATTTGCATGAAATGTTAGGTCCTATTTTCTTGGGAAAAATGAAATATATGTATCAATACGTTGTGTTCTGTGCAAATGTTTTCATCGATGTATTAATGTTCAAGTGTGTTCTGTTATTTCTATTCTGTTACATACTAATGGCACTTAAGGGGAACTGATAAACTAAAAAAACAGGACAAAACTGACGTGTCAAGTTTGCTGGGTCAGGCTAGCTAGTTTCGGCCAAATGTGCCTCATCAGTGATCCTCATTTGCATGTTTAAAAATCCCGAAATGGACTGAGTTTATATTCACATCCTCAAGCCTATATATATTTGCAACCTGAATAGATTTTACATGAAGATATTGTACGTATATCACAAATCCATAAAACAAGGAAGTTAAGTAAATAATGAAAGTATTTTGAGTTCTTTCTTGACATCATAACAAGGAATTTAAGCACATAATGAAAGCATGTTGTGTACTTCCTGGACATGTTTGTTTTAACTGTTTGCAATGTGAAATAATACGACTCTTATTTACGTCAGATGTATTAATATCCTTGACTTTATTGTAAAATAGATTGAATTAAAAGTAAAATTCCTACTATACTGCAACTAATTTGGTAAATATAGTTCAGTGCAAATACACGGTAATGGTAACGGTGCCCAATTAAATGACTTTTTTTTTGTTCCAGTTAATCGCAGTGGTTAGTAACTATGACGTGATAATACTTATTTTGGTCATTGTTATTTTATTTGATGCTTAAGATTATACAGTAAATCTTCAATATTTTGAACATCAATACCTCGTTCATCGTTGCGGATAACTTCGTTTTTGAGTCCCACGAAATATTTTCCTGAAAAGTAAAAAACTAAAAAAAAACAAAAATAAAAAAAAGTAGCGGGAAGCTGTCTCGTTTTATCATGAAAATGTAAAATGTATGCACACATTAGAATTGCCTCATTCGAGGCTATCATCATGAGTACACTCACTCAACATACTATTGTTTTATAGTTGACCGGACAGATGCCCTAAGCATATTGAGATAACATATACTCATTTAAACATTAAATTTGGTGGTACTTTTATACTCTTAATCATTCGAATACACTGGATAATGTTCATAATAGCTCCACATTCTGTTAGACTTGAGTACTCGTCTTTGTTTATTATAGTGATTAATTTGATTTTTGTGTTTTCGCTTTGATGCATTGACTGAGTTGGGAGCCTTTATGCGAACCGAATTTTTATGTATTTCTGTATTAAGACTAGCATCTGGACCCAGGGTGAAGTTAGCTAGCTGTAAAAGTGCTTTAAACCCCCCGGTGGTTTACTCAACTGACCGTTCTAAGGCGGTGGACCCGGTGTTAGTCTTACTATTTGTTGCTTTGTGGTTTATTCTACGAGACGATTTGTTGTATGTCTTTCCATGTATCATTTTGTTCTTGTGTTTTTTAGTCCTTTTAGTATTGCGATTACCTCGCTTGGGGAAGAGAGAGCTAATCTTAGTACTTTTCGTACGTTTGTTCGATTTGTGCTTGTTTAAATTTGTCGGTTTCCTCTTCCTCTTGGTGTCTGGGAAGGGCTGCGGTTTGTGATTGTGGCACTCCCTGGACTTTTCTCTCACCTTTTTTGACTTTGTCTGAGCATATTAACATCAACTGTGTAGTTTGATGAATGTTACTCTGCCCATAATATATTTGACACTACTCATTTTTTCTTTCAAACGACGTCGAAAATAAGTAGTTCTCAACATTAGGCTACTCTAGACATTTCGTGGTTGGTTACAATGGTAAACGGGCATACATAACCGTTTTGAAACAAGAGCCGCAAGGTCAGAAAACGCACATTCGGACATGTGCGGTCGTTGAAGATTAAGTCCAGCCTGCACATTCATTCTGATCAGAATCTTCATTGGGCGTAGGAATGAAAGGTCAATTCGTGCAGATGCGTAGGCTAATCGTACGTTTGTTCGATTTGTGCTTGTTTAAATTTGTCGGTTTCCTCTTCCTCTTGGTGTCTGGGAAGGGCTGCGGTTTGTGATTGTGGCACTCCCTGGACTTTTCTCTTACCTTTTTCGACTTTGTCTGAGCACATTAACATCAACTGTGTAGTTTGATGAATGTTACTCTGCCCATGATATATTTGACACTACTCATTTTTTTTTTCAAACGACGTCGAAAATAAGTAGTTCTCAACATTAGGCTACTCTAGACATTTCGTGGTTGGTTAGAATGGTAAACGGGCATATATAACCGTTTTGAAACAAGAGCCGCAAGGTCAGAAAACGCACATTCGGACATGTGCGGTCATTGAAGATTAAGTCCAGCCTGCACATTCATTCTGATCAGAATCTTCATTGGGCGTAGGAATGAAAGGTCAATTCATGCAGATGCGTAGGCTAATTTGAGTCTTCCTAGAGTATTCATTTTTCTCATTACGAAAGCATGTCTATGAAATATTGACCCTCTTAAACCCCATTTATATATAGTAAAACTGGGGTTTACAGGGGAATACATATTTGTTTCTTATTTCTGCTCAAAACATAGATTGTGCGTACTCGTTAGAACCGTCTTGTCAAGGCGGTTATAACGAGTACCCACAATTTATGTTTTAACAGCAATATGAATAAATATCAGAATTTCTATCTGGAAAATTTCATATTTCTTTGGTAGTAAAGTTTTCAGTATATTTGAATAGGCGTGGCTTGCCGATATGTCTTTGGCTTGGCCCGCCGTGGTTCAACTATTGGTTTTCATTTACTCTGGCATACAGTAGAATTTGCCATGAGTACTCGTCTTTGTTTATTATAGTGATTAATTTGATTTTTATGTTTTCGCTTTGATGCATTGACTGAGTTGGGAGCCTTAATGCGAACCGAATTTTTATGTGTTTCTGTATTAAGAGTAGCATCGGGACCTAGGGTGAAGTTAGCTAGCTGTAAATGTGTTTTGAACCCCACGGTGGTTTACTCTACTGACCGTTCTAAGGCGGTGGTCCCGGTGTTAGTCTTGCTCTTTGTTGCTTTGTGGTTTATTCTACGAGGCGATTTGTTGTATGTCTTTCCATGTGTCATTTTGTTCTTGTGTTTTTCAGTCCTTTTAGTATTGCGATTACCTTGCTTGGGGAAGAGAGAGCTAATCTTAGTGCTTTTCGTACGTTTGTTTGATTTGTGCTTGTTTAGATTTGTCGGTTTCCTCTTCCTCTTGGCGTCTGGGAAGGGCTGCGGTTTGTGATTGTGGCACTCCCTGGACTTTTCTCTTACCTTTTTTCTTCATTCATCTTAAGTGTGCTTAGTATGAACTTCTTTTGCTGTGCAAGGTTGTATTTTTGGTTTGCTATTTTAAGGAGTTGCATCTGAATCAACTGCAGACGTATTAATTCTTTAACCTTTAATTTTAAAGGAAATGAAAATAATTTTACAAGGAGGCAGTTTTTGGGACTTCTGTTTGGATTGCTGTGCACCAAGACACTTCTAAATAAGTGTCAGATCTTAAAAGACAGCAATTGTTTACAAGGGGAACAAATTCTTATCTGTAAGAGTAGACCATTTTTGAGAAGGCAGATAATTATTTGACAATGTTGCCTCCCCTTAATGCATATCAATTTTCCATAACTTTATCGGTTTAAATCCAGCGGGAGCTAAACGTTCGAAGAAACTGGTGTATGCTTTTTTACTTTCGAAACACCAGTGCATACATTATAATTCTAATCCTTTCATGGATTAACTTCAGCTTTGGAGTAACACCAACGACTGATATTCTAAATGTCATCATACAGTATTGAGTAAAACATTTCCATATCGTCATAATTGGTTATGAGCCTGCTTCCATGGCTACCCAAAAGAAGAAACAACAGTTGACATACAAAGTTGTTGTCATGGGAGACCAGTACTGTGGCAAAACTTCCATTATACAGCGATACGTGCGCAGCACTTATAGGCCAACATACTTACAGACACAAGGTAAGTCGTAAAGTCATCTATATCGTGATATTAAAGGTTCCATTTTCCTCAAGAATAGATTTTTATCCAAGAAAAGTTTAATAAATTGATAAATGGTATTAATACGATCATAAAATGTGGCATCTGGCAGCCTGTAAAATTTCAGTAAGTATCTCGTTTTTGAACTGGATTAAAAATAAAATGATTTTTATCGCATCTCTGAATTAATGTTGGCAGCATTAATTCAGTGATACAATAAAAAAGCATTTCATTATATTAATTCAGAGATACGATTAAAATCATTTCATTTTTGATCCAGTTCAAGAGAACTTGATCAAATATGAAATGATGTTATATCGTATCTCTGAATTAATGTTGCCAACATCAATTCAGACATATTCAATTAGAACAACAAGAGACGAACTGAAATTTTACAGGTTGTAAGGTGCCACATTTTATGATCGCATTAATACCATATATCAATTTATTAAACTTTTCTTGGATAATAAAATGTCTATTTATGAGGAATATAACGCCTTTAAAGGGAACTGATACATCTTCAGGAGAGGCCATTTTATCATATTGGTTTGACTCTTTTTTGTAAATTTTTGTCTACCCTAGATAAATCGTAAGAATTCGTTCCCTCCGGAGAAATTCATTTCTTTTAGGATAGATCTCTTCTCAAAAGAGATTTGGTGTCTACAAACGGAACATACAAGTTTTGTTTTAAAACTATTTCATTTGTATAACTGTCATAAGCACCTAAACAAACATAACATTCGTACAGAAACATGTCAGTATACAGGTGGGATTCAGATGAGTTTTTGTTGCCAGATTACAGGAGGCGCTTGCTTCAAGTGTTATCCAGAGAAGTAAAACATCCAGTTGACGTGACAAAGAAAATCAGATCACGTTACTGTAGTAACAGTGTGTTTGTCATATATCTGGAAAAGTTATGCTTGCGTCAGTCTTAACTACAGCACATGCCAATCTTTTTATTTTATTATTATTGTTGTTATTATTATTATTATTATTATCCGGAAGGATTCTCTTTTCAGGTGACTCGACTTCCATACGAAACATACAAACACATTCACTCCTTACCTTGTTACATTTGAAGATGTCCATGTGACCATCGGATGATGTCTTGAAAATGTTTGGATTTGTGTCAAACAGTGTAATGTCTGATTAGACGCCGCAGTGTGCGACTATCCGACTATGTGTGAATAAATTGAGCATTAACGTCTGTCAACCTCGTAGACTGTGACAAATCAGAGTTCTCCTCTGTCTCCTTATTGGCTGTAATGATAGCCGATAAGGAAATAAAAGGTAGCTCTGGTTTGACTCTTACAGCTCTCTTTTCCTTTCTAGCTGGTGACTGTTTCACGAAGGACGTTGACGTGAATGGGCTACACGTAACTCTCGTTATTATGTAAGTGATCTTATCGTCAATGGTGGATTTACAATTAGTTTATCGAGTTTCAAAATTTCAAAGGGCCGAGGAGGAGTTTTCATTTTAACAATTTACCGTATTTATCGTACCTAATCGGAGTGACAGGCCAGTACAAATAGTGTAGACCAAGATCAGACGCAGCAGAACAGACTTACAAAACTGCAAACAGCTGAAATATAAAGTTATCGGAAACCAGACATGCTCCGCCAATGAGGCCTCATCAGTGACCGTCATATAAATTATCGAAAATCGCTGAATTAGAATTTGACTAACAACGGACCAGAAAACATGCTTTACATTATGGAGAAGTACGACGAGACGATTTGCGGCCGCTACACGACACGAAAACAGCTGTAGTAAAAAGAAATAGATTATCAAAGGAATAATCCTTGAGAGTAATGAACACAATAACAAAATAAAACTAAACAAGAGTTGTACGATCCCGAGAGTTTTATAACAAAATGATTTAACATATCTGACCTGTTAACAAGGAGGTCTTAAGTCCATGGAGTTGCGGGTATTGCTGAATAAAGTTTTGGACCTATATCTATCATTTTACAAAAACAAAAAACAGATCCATTATATGGTTTGGAAGAATGAGCTGTTCAAAACTTTGACACAACAGTTCCAAGTCCATGACCTTGACATTTAGGTGGTTGCCTGAAGTGTAAACCTTGGACCTATATTTATCATCCTACCATATGTAAACCAAATCGATCATACCGTCGGGACAATGTGCACTGTAAAAAAACCTTTAATGCATAACTTTGACATAAATGTTTTAAGTCTGTGACCTTGACTTTTGGGTAATCAGTTTGGATGGTGTTATTGCTGAATAAAACTTTAGGCCGTTATCTATCATCATATCAAATAAACCAAATGAATCAGACCTGAGATTGTGACATGGGCAGAGAAGAGGTGGGTTTCGGGAGGGGTATTGCTGAAAATAACTGGACATATCTATTATCATACCAATTATAACCAGATTTCCTCAACTAATCTGGAATATATGAGCTATTGGAGTTAAATGTAAAACTTTAATAATGAAGTTCTAAGTCCGTGACTTTAATCTTAAGGCCATGGGCTTCGGTGGGACAGAAGCCTTGAACCTATATCTATCTATGGTTAAACTATAAACAAAATCCATCATATGGTCTTGAAAAATGACTTGTTTAAAAAAAAGGGTAAGAGAAAAGTCCAGGGAGTGCCACAATCACAAACCGCAGCCCTTCCCAGACACCAAGAGGAAGAGGAAACCGACAAATCCAAACAAGCACAAATCGAACAAACGTACGAAAAGCACTAAGATAAGCTCTCTCTTCCCCAAGCGAGGTAATCGCAATACTAAAAGGACTGAAAAAACACAAGAACAAAATGACACATGGTAAGACATACAACAACTCTGATAAAAGTTCCAAGTCCATGACTGACATTAAGAATGCCTGAAATGTAAACCTTGGCCCAATATCTATCGTCCTACCATCTGTAAACCAAATCGATCATACCGTCTAGGCAATATGCACTTTTAAAAGCTTAAATACATACCTTTGACATAAAAGTTCCAAGACTGTGAACTTGACCTTAAGTTATAAGCGTTGTTGGTGTTATTAATGAACAAAACTTTTGACCTTCATCTATCATCATATCAAATAAACCAAATGCATCTGGCCTGAGATTAAGGTGATCATGAAGCTGTGGGCAGAGGTGTGTATTAGTGTGTTTGTGCGTGTGTGTGCGTATGTGTGTGTGTGTGTGTGTGTGTGTGTGTGTGTGTGTGTGTGTAGAGGGGGTATTGCTGAAAAGAACTGGACTTATTGGTATATAGTAGATATATAAGTCCAGTTCTTTTCAGCAATGTTTAGAATCCATCAACTAGTCTGGAATATATGAGCTGTTGGATTTAAAAATTAAACCTTTAATATTAAAGTTTAAAATCCGTGACCCTTGCTCTTGGAGGGTGGAGGGTGGGGGGGGGGGGGTCGGGGGAAAGGGGCAAAGCATTAGACCTGTGTCTATCATTATACAAAATATAAATAAATCCGTCATAAGGTCTGGAAAATATTAACTATTAAAACCTTAAATGCAAGCCTTTAAAATAAAAATTATGTCTATGAATTTGACCATAAGGGCATAGATATAGTTACGGGTATTGCTCAATAAAACTTTGGACCTATATCTATCACCATGGCAAATGTAAACCAAATCCATCATACGTTCTGGACAAAAAATGGGCTATTAAAAAACTTTGATGTAAAACATTATATAAAAGGTCGATGACCTTGACCTTAAGGTCGCAGGCATGGTTGGTGGCATTGCTGAATAAAACTTTGACTCTGTATCTACCATCATACCAAATATAAACCAAACCTATCGTATGGTTTTGAACTTATGAGGTCAACATTTTTTAATGCAAATGTGGAACCAAATCCCATGCCAACGCCGACGCTGACGTCAAAGCCGGGTATAGTGCAATAGCTTTTCTTGGACTCTGTCCAGGGGATCTTAAACCATTGCACTGTTATGTTTTTGTTTGGTTTAGGCTAGCTTTTTTTGGTCAATTATTCCATGAGTGATGCAAATGTAAATTCATCTGAGGAGCTTATATTAGCATATACCTTAGATGCATAGAGAGATGGGCGCGTAACTCTTCTTCTGTGTGATGGAGATGATATTTTCTTACAAGGACAAAAAGACACAAGTTTGATGATAAAGAACAGCACAATAACACATATAGACTACTTTCTGTATATAAGCTGTCTCCATTTTTGAAGCAGAGAACATGAATTATTATTTTAAAAAATACAGGCTTATTGATGTCAGCTCAATTCATTCTAGTCTAATCAAATGCACAGAGCATACATTAGATGATAGACCAGCAATTACATGTGAACTAAATATGCGATACAAAAGGAGGGACAGACATCGGCCTGATGGATAATTGAATCCAGCTTGCAAGAGGACCAAACGTGCTTGTTGCGGAACAAGCGATATACGATACACTTACTTTCTTTCTTTTGATAGCGTACATTACCAATATGCTCTAAACATTCTGATATATTGAGACATTTTACAATTTATTCCAAACAGCGAACGAAGCGTTTGTCGAGACTTCTAAGAAATGCTGGCTCACTGTCCTGCAATGTCGAATCACTCTGATTAAGCTGCGATGTTTATTTAGAAATATCACTCCAAATATTTAGAGTAAGCACGGTATGTGTTTTAAATGTCATATTTGAGATGACCATAAATTCTTAAAATTAAATAAACACCGATATTTGTCATTCAGTCATGCACTTCTTTAAAATTCCAATCTATCATATAGTTGTATATCTCATTATATTTTAGAGACACTGCTGGACAAGTAAACCTCCATTCTGTCATTAGGAGTCTTTACAGAAACGCACATGTAAGTATCACACTCCCTGGGTTTCTGAAGTAGACTCTTGTATCTTCAATTTTAGACTCATCTGCTGCTGCAGATGTTACTGCCACACGGAGTAGGGCCTGATGAAACAACTCGACTGATTCTACACTGTGTACATAGGCACATATATGTATTTAGATGTGCTGGGTTGAAAGAGTTAAAGCATAATATTTCGTTTTCTGCTCAAAAAGTCTTGATAAGTTGCTGATTTTTTATTTATCTCTATAGTGTAATGCATCAAAAGTTGGGTGTAATAAACTTACCTGGATATTATGCGGCAAACTGCATGCCTCGTTGTCAACCCAATCATTGTTGATGGCTATGCTTCACTCTTTAATTGTACGACGGCGGTTCGGGCCTCAGACTCAATGACGGCCTCTTCGTAAAACTTTAACCAGTGGGTTGGGGCTTGACGATATGTCTTTGGCTTAGCCCGCCGTGGTTCAACTACTGGTTTTCATTTACTCTGGCATACAGTAGAATTAACCATGAGACTCGTCTTTGTTTATTATAGTGATTAATTTGATTTTTATATTTTCGCTTTGATGCATTGACTGAGTTGGGAGCCTTTATGCGAACCGTATTTTTATGTATTTCTGTATTAAGAGTAGCATCGGGATTCATGGTGAAGTTAGCTAGCTGTAAAAATGCTTTAACCCCCCTCCCCCGTAGTTTATTCTACTGACCGTTCTAAGGCGGTGTCCTGGTGTTGTTCCTGCTCTTTATACTGTTTTTTTTTCTATATGTGTTGTGATGCTAGCATTGTGGTCACCGTCTTCAACAGTTGCCCACTTTGCTTTCTGTTTAACTCGTTGTGTTGTGATGCTTGCATTTTGGTCACCTTCAACAGCTTCCCATTTTGCTTTCTGTTTTTCTATTTGTGATTAAGAGTGGCATTGGGACCCAGGGTGAAGTTGGTTGGCTGTAAATGTGCTTTAAACCCCACGGTAGTTTACTCTACTGACCGTTCTAAAGCGGTGGTCCCGGTGTTAGTTTTACTCTTTGTTGCTTTGTGGTTTATTCTATGAGGCGATTTGTTGTATGTCTTACCATGTGTCATTTTGTTCTTGTGTTTTTCAGTCCTTTTAGTATTGGGATTACCTCGCTTGGGGAAGAGAGAGCTAATCTTAGTGCTTTTTCGTGCATTTGTTCGATTTGTGCTTGTTTGGGTTTGTCGGTTTCCTCTTCCTCTTGGCGTCTGGGAAGGGTTGCGGTTTGTGATTGTGGCACTCCCTGGACTTTTCTCTTACCATTTTTTACACCTAGATTCGTAATAATGGAAAGGAAAGCTTTTAACATACGTTCAGTTCTGGACTTAGAACGCATAGTTCGGAACTGAAAGCATGCTAATGAAATCAACAATACACTCGGGTATTTACAAGAGAGGATAGTTTTGTTTTTTTTTTGTTTGTTTTTTTCTTTTTTTGCTTTTTTTTTGTGTTTTTTTTTTTTAATATGCTGCGCGGTCTGATGTATTTCTGTATTAAGAGTATTATTGGGACCCAGGGTGAAGTTGGCTAGCTGTAAAAGTGCTTTAAAACCCCCGGTTGTTTACTCTACTGACCGTTCTAAAGCGGTGGTCCCGATGTTAGTCTTACTCTTTGTTGCTTTATGGTTTCTTCTACAAGACGGTTTGTTTTATGTCTTGCCTTGTGTTATTTTGTTCTTGTGTTTTTCAGTCCTTTTAGCATTGCGATTACCTCGCTTGGGGAAGAGAGAGAGCTAATCTTAGTGTTTTTTTCGGACGTTTGGTCGACTTGCGCTTGTTTGGTTTTGTCTGTTTCCTCTTCCTTTTGGTGTCTGGGAAGGGCTGCGATTTGTGATTATGGCACTCCCTGGACTTTTCTCTTACCTTTTTTCTGACATGTCCCGAATTTTTTTTCTGAAGACATCTGTCTACTAACATAAACATTTTCATTCTGAAGGTTAACAAATATATGCCTAATTACAGTGTACTACATGTAAGTACAATGCAAGACTTGTGCTAAGTTGATGGCCTTTGTTTCTTTATTGCAGGGTATTATTTTGGTGTTTGATTTTTCGAGGAAGAAGACTCTAAAGAGTATTAGCGATTGGCTAACTTTAATAAAAATGGTACGTAAGGGCCATGGTGGGTATACAGTTTATCCCCAGTTAAAGAACAGCTATCTTGTAGCCCGATAAGGTACATTGAAACCAGAACATACATAAGTGGACGATTTATATGGAATAGGGAGCTTGTAAACCAGGTCATGCTATTTCAATTATTATTTTGCAATGCGAAGATAGACTTTGTTTTACTTTAGTGAATTTGGGTGTTTTTCATATTTTCGACTTTATAGACTGGAAAATCCATGGTTTAGAATGTCTTATTTAAAATAAGTGAATAACATGTACCGTGCTGATAAATCCAAATGATGCGAACCGCCGTATATCCCTGCATCACAATATGTGAATAAGGAGGAGTGTGGGTTAGCGGTTATACCTTACAAAGATTAAGGGTGAAAAGAAAGATACACAGAAATACCATCAATCAATAAGTGCATTCATCCAGACGTTCCAGATCTTCCACACGTAGAAGAGACACTCACATACACATTGACACACTTCATACATATCCAGCACATCCCGAGCAATCAACAACTTTCATGACTTGTAAACCAAACACATTGCATTTATAATTTGTCCTTTTTCTTGCTATACTGTTGGAATTGTGCTGATGGTTCAGTGAGGATTTCTCTGATCAGGATCTAAATTGTATGCCATTCTGTCAGTACTGCGGTTCACTTGTGGTAAGTACAATAAATGCTTAAGGTATCCGAATAGTTAGAGAAATTACTATAATACTGTTTCACAAATTTCATCAACAGAACTGTGTAGAGAACCCAGAGGTCTTACTGATTGGAAACAAAATAGATCTGCATGAAAGTAAAAGAGAAGTATCGGAGGAAGAAAGTGATGAGGTAAGTTACCGTATTAACTTGGGCCCAGTTGTTCAAAACTAACGATGTCGTTAGTTAACGTATCGTTAAATCTTTAACCATTAAATATGGCATATACGCTAATATGTTTGCTGAAAAAAATGTGAGTAGCTTGTGCATTTGCAAAAGCTACTCACATTTTATCAGTAAAAATACCTGTGAAATTGATATTATACTTACTAGAACAGTTAACATTTTGACCACTAACGAGCTCATAAAGCTAACGATGCTTTGAACAACTGGGCCCTGAATGTCGGGACATCTTTACTCCTTACCGCATTTGTGCTTGTGCTAAATGCTGAACAACTCCATTTTATGACCAGTTTCAGTGTTTATTAACTGCTGCACTGAGTTGTGTGGCAAAAAGTATAGACCAAAACGCGGCATCATCTGGATCTATACTCGTTGATAAGGCCTGCCTGTCCCAATACTAAAATTTATTACGGAATGATTAATGTGTTTATATACATCAGATGAAAATAAGTTTTCTTTTCTTATCTTTTACGGAAAATAATACTTGACATTACATCCAAAATGCCTCCGAAAGTGACGACAATTTAGATGACGTGTTAAGTCTTATTATCTGTGAAACATAACATAACGTGTTTAGCCTTTAAATGTTGTCTACTATAATTGATATTTAGAAGGTTAAGTTTGTTAAGTTTAAGTCCAATGCAATGCCCGTTTGGAGCAAATGCAGTTCTTTTACAGCACACCATTTCAGAAGGCTTTTGTTGTTAAGTAAAGCAAACAAGACGTCACATAAGTTGGCACCCTTGTAAAAATGGCAAAGAATCTTCCAAGTGTCTCCTTAATCATATTATAGGGATGAAACATAGTTTTTCATGCATTTACATTCGCCAGGTCCCGAGGGAGGTGTTGAAAACCGAGGCCGGAGGCCGATGTTTTCAACACTTCCCTAGGCACCTGGCGAATGTTAATGCATTAAAAAACCATGTTCGATCGCTATTATTGCATAAAAATTTAAAACATTTGCTACATTTCGCGTTATTTCTTACACTATTTTGTTTCGCCTTTTCACCGATGTCTCGCAAACGCAATTTTTACCGACTATGCTCGTTCTAGGGCCGGGCAGTACACATCCCATAACGGCAGCAAATCTGTGGCCCCGGTACAATCATATTGAAAGTTGCGTAGACGTGCATTAACAGCGCGTGAAAATTGTCTTGTTGATACACGCCTTTTCGCAGGTTAATGCACGGCTGATAATAACGTACAACACTGCTTTTTATGCAATTATTTGCTTTCATCGTCAGGTAGGTCTAGAGCATGGCGTACAACATGAAGTACTTAAAGTTAGTGCCAAAACGAACACAAACATTGAAAAGGCATTTACCTGCCTCGCTGAACAGCTTGTGAAAGTGCGAGGATTGGTAAGTATCAAAACAAAGTAACTCGATAACTCTAGATTAGTGCTGTAATGGGATAAAGTAGTATGTTAATAATCTGGTTTTCTGTCTGCCTGTACCTTCGTCTGGCAGCGTGACAACAATATTCAGTGGTTACGATTATTGGAAAATATACTAAAGTAATTTTACTTGGAAAGGCAATCGCAGTTTACATTTTGAGCTTATACAAGTACACATAAATAATAAGTGTCATAATTTAGTGCTGGAAAGGCAATCGCTGCCTTTTTATAGAGCTTACAGGTGTACACCTCAAGAGAAGCTCTGTCTAAATGCAAATAAATGTATACAATGTAAAGTTTGCAAATATACCAAAAGCACAGCAGGTATTCTCATTCATGAATTATTTCAAATGATTGAAAATGAGTGTTGTCAACAATATCAATATCCTAGAAACGACATTTTAAAAAAATACAGAAATAATGAGTACTACTTTGACAGGCCAGGTTTTCAAAGCCACCAAGGAGGTACCCATAGCACCTATATAGCCATTCAGAGACGATTATAACCATTTAGACACTACGCTTTCGAAATTCAACGAGTTTCACTGAACAGTTTATACTATTTAAAGTGTTTAAATTAACCGAATTTCTATGACGTACACAAATTTTGTTACATACGGAAGCCAGATTTTTCTAAATCGTTTGCATTGCCAGCATATTACATTTGTATCTGTTGCTGTCCAAAAATGTGTTATAAAATGTAAGAAACAGTTTTAAAATTAAGTTCGAAACGTGTTAACATAAACTACTTTCATAAAGTTATATACTTAGCATACACGTTAATAGTTTACAAACTTCCTATACCGCATAGGTGGATTTAAGATGTTCTTTGTCCATCTTATATATCTATTAGTGATACTTGTTTTCAAACCATTAGTGTTTGATGTCCAACAAATCGGATTTTATCAAACTTTGCAAGTTCAGACCAAACGTCTCAGAGCATGGACTTTGATCAGTTTTTGAAGTCGGCATTTAACCATGAAAACACACACACACACAAACAAACACACACACACACACAACACACAACACACACACATATACACACACAAGGATACCAAAACATACCTTTTGAATAAGACACTGAACAGCTCAACGTCCACAACAAACGAATCCACCATATATGAGTACATTAATAAAAATATTTGTGATTTGTTTTTTTTTTTATTACAGACTGGACAGCAACTACAGAATTATGGATCGATAAGCATTCATAAGGATCAAACGGACAAACATTCTAAATGTTGTTCCTAGCGGATGTGTATTTGGTGTATTGTTCGTGTAAATTGTAACAATATTTATCTATGACATGTCGTTTCTTTCTTTAAATGCATTTCGTTAGAGAACAATTATAGTTTGTGGTATATACTGAAGAATTTGAAATAATACCGATTCCACGTATCCATTTCTAGGTACAGCCATAACCGTTATTTAGAAATTGATCGTGTTCGTTCTCTCCCCATTTAGTTTGGTTAAAGGTACGTAAGACGAGTACATGGCAGTAAAACATACAAAGAACCATTACGGGTACTTCTCCGGGAATGTATCCCGCTTTTCCTAAACGTTATATACAGACAACCCTCTTTAGACACTCGATACAACGACAGAATTCGTTATAATGACAATAAGACTGTCACGAAACCTTCGATTTAGAGGTAACAATAAGTCACAAATCATGCAAGAATATTGTAATTAATACTTTAATGAAACATATATTTCGGGTATTTGTTAGAATCGCAATTCTAACAAATATCAAAAACATATGTTCTAATAGGCATAAGAACAAAACTAGACCTTTCTTACATATTAATCTGCTCATTGAGTAGTTTGTACAAGAGCAAATGTTGTCGTTGTAACGAGGGTTCACTTTAATACAGTCAGCACGTCTTTATACCGACACTTGATACAGCAACAAAACCTTTGCTTAAGAGGTGACAGTAGATCAGACATTATGCAAGAACATTGTATTTACTACTTCAAGAAATACGTGTCTTGGATATTTATCAAAACTTTTCGTACATACCATCCTGCTGCGTTTAAGCAATCTTCATAAAAGCGAAACAAATGTTGCCGTTGTAACGAAGGTTCGCTGTCAACCCCCTGAACGATATGTATCTCCTGTATGAGTATAAAACCATCTTAGCAGATACGTTTTGTGTCAGGGTACAGGATTTCCTACAAGACTGCATGTGCACCCAGCGAAGACTCGGTGCTGCTTCGGCGCTGCCAGAGTTATGCCATGATAAAGTAACTATGTTAGACTCTTCGCTTGAAATAAAAAAAAAAGTTTTGGTAGAGGGGCAGCATACTCTCTTATTAATAAAAATGAAAATTAATTGCTTCTTAAAGGTGGTAGAAAGCCGAGCGAGAAAATACAGAAAACAAAATGGTAGAAATATCTGGAAAAGCGGAGGCTCTACAGTATCCGAGTAATTGTCCAAAACAGTATCCGAGCTACTAACATAATACAACATTTCAATCACGTTTGTCTGAATATGCTATTAATCAAGCAAATGATCAATTGTCAAACACTTTTTTGTGTAGATGATGTACTAGTATTAATTCTATTGTTAAGCCTCGTATCTCCAGAAAGCACTACATCCAAAGATGGGTCACAATATCTTAAACGCTTGTCTATCATAACCTGTCGCTGGGCATTATATTGAGGGCAGCTAAAACAGAAATGTGATATGTCATCGATTTCACCACAATTGCAATATTTGTTATGGATTTATTTTTCGGAAAAGAGAGACATTTAAGTTTCTACAGTTTGACCTAATTCCTGTAAGCAGTATCTGGCTTTTGCGATTTCCTTGATAGTAATAGTTATGTACTATCTGTCGTTTCAAAACAGACTTTTCAAAGCAAGTAATTGATTGTAAGGATTGTATAGAAACGTCGAGAGAATTTCATTCACGTACGACTGACGAAAGGACAGAGTTTGAGGATAGATGCGATTTAGTTTCTACAGACTGGTATTGATCACTATTTCTTATAATAGTCTAGAGATTTCGCCAACAAGGTAAGGTAGAAATGATAGAAGGTAAGGTGGAGATAGATCATTAATCATTTTGTAGAACATGGTTAACTTAAGCTGATGTCGTCTAGAATTGAACGTCACTCACCCCGTTTCTTTGTCAGCTATTGATAGACACTAATTTAGTTGTGATAGTTACGATTCTGGCTGCTTTGCTGCTTCAAGCTGTATTTTGTTCAGGTTCAGCTTCTTTGTATTTCGTCACCTTCTTTCGCACCAAAATTGCACCAAACAGTATCAGCATATTCTAACAACGGTCTTATAAACGTTGTATATATAATTCAGATTCAGTCTGTGGACTATTTTGAAAATGTTGATGTTTCAAGCATCAAGCCAGTGAAGACCTCTGACAGCTCCTGTCACACATGAAGGGATATGGACCAATTCTCAGATTTGTCTTCCTTCTGAGAAGGGATCTATTCTTTCAGAAAAGATTTACTCCCGAACGGAACACTCTGTTTAGAGTAGACCTTTTTCATAACAGGCTTGAAGTAACTAGGTAGGTAGGAAGTTAGGCATGAATAAAGGCAGACAGGTAGGTGGATGGGCGAGTACGTACGCATGTACGTTATTACGTACATACGAATGTATGTAAGTTCGTCCTGATGGACAGTGGCTGGCTAGCTAGCTGATGGGCTGGAGGGCTGGCTGGCTGGTTCGATTATGTACATACGCTTATCGACATATGTATGTACGTTTGTACGGAAGGACAGAAGGGTGGCTGGCTAGATGAATGATCGTTTGGACGTACATAAGTTTATCTACACATATATGTATGTTCGGACGGACGGACAGAAAGCTGGCTTGCTGGCTGCAGAGAGAAAGGGAAGGAGGGATGGACTGATATTTTAAGATCTGTGATGATTATAGAAAACGACTACACATGCGCAGACTGTGTAGTTTGTACAGGTAGAATATGCCTGAGGACTGGCTTGGCCATGGCACTGATTTATGCTTTCATACAATTACACATGACATTAAACTGCAGAAGGAGCCAGACGTTTTCATGCATTGAATGGACACGGGAATTTTGAAATTATTCGTCATAGCTCAAGATAAGGTACCTTATCAATCAACCTGTATTGATGCGTATGTAATAAGAAACCACAACATATGTTTTAGAGGAGAAATGGAAAAAAGTATACCTGATAAGCTCATATCGATAGCTGAACTGTGCAGAATATAACAATTAAACTCGCAATGCTTGGTAATCCATCTACATGATAATATTCTTTGTTTTGAGACGGTTCATATGGTTTTGTAAGTTTGCATAATTCAACAGTGACGCAATATAAAAACACATAAAACAAAAACATATAAAATATATTTGAAGGGAGACAAACGTCGTATTGATGTCAACAGTTTAAATGTGAAAGCAGCGATAACAGTCCAACTTCTTGTAAGATTATGACAAAACTTACATTCATTAACAAAGACAAGTAAATCCACAAACACCAATCGAACAACGTAAAATAGGTTTTGATTTTGAACAATATGCAGTTTGTTAAATGTGGAATAAAAATAATTTATTCAGAAGTGGTTTTGATTCAGACTGTGTACTTGTTTTGATACGCTCAACTATCAGCGCTTACAATTTTCATTTCGTTTCAATTACACTCAGTCGACCGTTCCGTAACACGTTTTCTTCCAAATAAACGCTGTTGCTAAATTTTAACCGGGGACTTTTTTTGTGTGTGTATTGGAATCTGATATTTACAATCTGCCTGCAGGTTTGCTCCACACGTTCCTCATCAACATTTTTTTAAATTGACATCTACAATTGTTAGTTCTATTGAACATCTACCTTTGAAATCTACACTTTAAAAACACAGGATAAAATAATTTATAATAGATGCAGATTGTGCATTATCTCTGCTGCATCTAAACCATCTACACAATTTGCAGCTTTGTCATTAGTTATTTGACCAGAAGCCTATTAAATAAACAGTTTCCAGTAATGTAAGAGCATAATATCAACACGGTACCAGAGAAACAGATAAGGCGAGTTTTTGGTGATAATTTAGGGATAATTCTACCTGTTTTGTCATAAGATTATCTGTTTCGCTATTCATAAGAATTGCCTCGTTTCTAATGAATACTCACAACTTGTGTTTTTATGCAGAACATACGAAAATTATCATTAAATTATCGCCAAATACCTACCTGATCTGTTGCTCTGCGTAGGATAAATAAACTGACAGCAGCTGATGTGTGTTTGTATCACACAGTAGCTAAGTGATTTGGTTGTAACAGGTGCTCTGATTGGCTGTTCAGCTAAAGAGGATTCCTCTGATTATAATTTGTCATAGTAAGCAATTATCAATTGCTACGAGCCAGGCGTAACAAGAAACATATGAAAGTGAAACCAGCAATAAGCTTTAAATTACTAAAAATATTTATTCAGAAAAAAAAAATAAGACAAGAACCAAAACAAAAGAACATAAGTAAACAGTACCTTTCAAGTTTATGTCACAAAGTCCCTCAGAAATAATCCACAAGAATTTATAAAACAAATCCGTTGAATAACAGATTCTGATCCCACAATTTAAAGTCCCTGAATTCAGACTTTAAGTCCAGAATGAATAAAATATTAAAGTAATCCAGCATAGAATAATTTTCGATGAAAGTATAAAAAGATGCCCACATGAAAATCTTTTCTCCTTATATAATATCAAAGACAATTCCAGAAAAAGAATTTACTAGAGGCATCACCCATTTTCCAGGTTCAGTCAAGAACGTTCTAAATATTCTATGACATGCCAAAAATACCTCAGTCAAGACTCAAGAACATAAAGAACATGTTATTGTAAACATGTTGTTTTTCAGAAAATTCTGTTTATAGAAACATAGTAAACATGACACTTAAAATAACCAAACACCCTATATATAACACAATGAAATGTTGGAAGATAAAACAGAGGTTTTTCTACGTAAGAATTGAGTCAGCAAATCTCTGTGCAAGAGAGTATTGTTTTTAAAATTTTGATATTTAAAAGGTTAAACCAGTGCAGACATCCGACAGCTCCTGTCAAACATTAAGGGATATGGATATATTATCAGATGTCATTCTCCTGAGAAGGGTTCTGTTCTATAAGAAAAGATTGGCTCCCGAAAAAAAAAAAAAACAAAAAAAAAAACAGTAGTGTAGACTCATTTTCATAAGGTACTTGTGAAGAAAAGCAAATAGGGCACAACATGTTTCTGTCTTTAAAGCAAGACTAATCTGAGTTTTGGGATTTGGCACCCAAATCAAGAAGGTCAAAGTCCGACTCTTGTGAAGAAAGTGTATTAAAAATAACAGATATTGTTTAAATAGATGCTAGGTATACAGTACGTTATATAGCACGAACGGCTGGCATCTCATTAGGAAGAGTTCATTACATTCTAAAAATATCTTGAATGTAAGGAAGAGTTCCGCCAGGTTGGTGCCTCAATTGTGCTATGGTCAAAAGAAGCAGAGAGATAAAATAGCCGAAAAAAAATAAAATAGTTCAAAACAAGGAAAATTCTTGTCGAACACCTCTAGTATGGATTGCAAATGGTCAGTCCGCTCTAAAGATACGCTATCCGCGCTTAAAGAACGACCGAGTTCGACATATATCAACAACCTACGATATATAACAAGAACCTCCAAACTCATGCCAATTCAAATATACTGAATTTAACCACCAAAAATGAAAAAAAAAAAAAAAAAAAAAAAAAAAAAAAAAAAATCAGATCAATATTCTGATATTTTTCATATTTCAGTTAAAAACACAAACTGTGGGTACTCGTAATCTATGTTTTTGAGCAGAAATAAGAAAAAAAAATATTGTATACCTCTGTAAACCCAAGTTTTACTATATAAAAGTAGGGTTTACGGGGGTCAGGTCAACATTATTTAGGCATTTCGTCGCTGCGACGACTTACAGTATACAATCAGAGACAGTCCACAACTGATAAATTATCGGACTGTACACGTATGATATCAGTTAACCCGAAAAGCGCTAATCACGATTGCAGAAGACAATATCTTATCTTTTTCGTCTACATTTTTCAGGATAAATAAGGCTTGATATTTAATGTGAAATGTCAAGTCTTATTTTCTCTGAAAAAATAATGAAACAAAACAGAACGTCGTCTGCTACAGTTTCATTTACTCACGACATGGTTCTTTTTAACTCTGAGAGCGCAACGCAAAATTGTAGCAGACGACATTTTTTTGTAATATTATAAAAACACGCCTATTCAAATGTATTGAAAATTTCATCACCAAAAACTGAAAGTTTTCAGATAAAAATGCTGATATTTTTCATATTTCTGCTCAAAACATAGATTGTGGGTACTCGTTTGAACAGCCTCGCCGGTCTTTGAGCAGAGATAAGAAAAATAATGCATACCCCTGTAAACCCCAGTTTTACTACATAAAAGTGGGGTTTAAGGGGGTCAAAATTATATAGGTATGTTTTCGTGATAGAAAACACTTTGTTTCATGTGACTCGTATGCTGGTGGACGATTCACATGAAATTTTGAGCCTGATTTTCTCTAAAAGATAGAATGTCGTCTGCCAACAGACGATTCACATGAAATGTCAAACCTCCCCACCCACCCACACACACACACACACATCTAAAAAAATTTCGTCTGCTGAGGTTCTGATCTGGGATCTATTTGTAGTCGCCCACGGTGAATAATCGCCATATTCAGAGCCGGCGGCTCGCAAACGAAATGTTATCGAGAACTTCGCGTCACGTGCGCTCCGAAGCTGCAAATCGCAAGCAGACACGGAGAGGTAGGTACATTGCTTCTTGAATTTTATTAGCTCTTTGATGGATTGAATGAAAAAAAAAAGAAACAGAATTCTGTTGGACCACTGAACCATTCAACTCATGGCACATGCACAGAGGCATGTGTATATGTACCTGAGCTTTCTTTAAAAATATTTATCTCGAGGCCGGTCTAACTGTGCAGCTGCATAAGCTGCGAGATCATCACCAGAACTTCCGATAATCAGACAAATTTTGTAAACTTACGTGATGACATTAACGTCTTTGACTAACAGTTTTCCTTTCCCACTCTAGGTCAGTTTCCTGAACGGAACATCACGAGATCTATGCAAAAGCGCCGTAACTCCATTTATGAAATGCAGCTCTGTTTATGGAGTGCGGCTCTAAATTTGTAGACGCAGTTTCGTCTTCACAATTTGCATTTTTAAGATTAATTGCCATATGACCACCCTGTGGCTTGGTCTATGTGTTTAGATATACTCCTAGTAAAGTCAATGTCATACGTCATTAAGCTGTTTTGCCTTCAAAGCCATCATAGATACAAAGTCATACGTCATTGTGACAGCTCTTTAAAACGAAACCTGTTTATCTGATGAAAAAAAAAAAATAAATAAAATAAGCACTTCTGATACGTCTTAAGAGACCAATGACAACATCCGTCTTTGATTTTACGACATGCTTACCCAAATACCTCTCTATGATTTTATCCAATGTTATTATGACATTAGTGGTAACAGGTTATAACATTTAAGGGGATTGATAACATTTTGTCGACGTCACACGAAGCCTTGTCTTCCAGAATATGCTACCAGGTAAGATTCAATCTAGTCTGTGCTGCCATTGAAGCTACATGTAACTGAAATATTGAAACTTTGAATATAGCAAGTATTCATATCATAACATCTAAGCTGTTAATTATAAAGGCGCCGATCAGACTGTGTGGATGTGCAGGCTGAACTATATCTTTGTTGTTCGCATATGAGACAAGACATGTTTTTGCATGACATTGCCTATATGCAGAAATTTTCACTTAGGGATCCAAAACCTACTTCTGTCCACTTCTCTCACATTTGTTGTTTTGGACAGGATGAAAAATTTGACGTCATCAGATTATGTGCGGTTGTGCAGGCTAATCTGCGCCTTTGTTGTTCGCATACGGCATAAGACACAGTTTGGCATGTCGTAGCCCGAATTTTATCGTTGATAGGTAGCACTGAAATATTTCAAAGAATATGACATGCGCAAGGCAATGCACCGTGTTAACACGGCGATAGTGCAAACGATTCGGCTACCCATTATTTCATACCGATACCATTTCGTATCAAAGGCAATTCGTACATAATGCACTATATTTATTTTAGTATATTTGTATTTGTTTTTTCAACTTAGCAGTCGTTTTGTACCTACTTTAGTTATTTCGTAACAAGGTATCAAATGAACTATGTTATGAGAAACCGTTTTATACCATATCCGAACAAGAAAATACGTATATCAGTCTGGGAAGTCTGATCAGCAGTTTTGTATGATTTGCTCCTTAGATCCTTATGCGAGGGTAATATGCATATTTGTTCACCGAGGCAGGTATCATTAACTGTCGAGGGTGAACAAATCGCCATTTTACCCCCGTAAAAGAGCAACAGTTGCTTTACTGTATCGAATTCTTACAACTGCAACTGCCTTGACAGCAATTACGTCACCAGACGGTAATATTATCATGTACGTAAAATGCGCTTACTAAGGTGAGGTCAGAAGTAATATAGCAGGGCAACATGACAGAATATTACCCTGCTCTTGCTATGCTTTCTACCAATGAGATTTTTAATACAGCTTATGAATATTAATGAGGTATAAATAATGAAATATAACATCTCTTTTATTTGCAATTCCATTATTCCAACCAGCTATCTTAGCTGAGTAGACCGATTTGATTCTTACCTGACTGGAAATCCCGTGAACAGGTATTCTCATGAGGTTGCTCAAATGATGAGAGTAAGCTCGAAATGCTCGATTAGGTCGTTTGATGTTGTTGTCTGTGGGATTTATTAAACATATTATTTGGGGCTACAATACCATTTGGGGCCACAAATAGTTGTCCGGGTTTACTCAAAATAATGTCAAAAAGACTTTAGTATGCGTCAGGTAGCAGACAAGAACGATCAATGGATGCGACTTGTACCTTTATATGTATTTATTTATTTATTAATAATTTATTATATTTTGCGCTTGGTCTCTGATTTTTTGCAAACCATAACGAGTTTATACATAACCGACTTAATTACGATGAAATTGGAATCGTCACCGGTCCATGTATTCTTTGATAAAAGTTTTACTTGTATCAAAATAAAATATAAATTCAAAGGATTATTATTCATAATAGATAAACATGCTAATGATGTGTGGCCTTTACAATAGAATTTTGCAGTTTCAGAATTTGTCAAAACGCATTCCCTACAGCAGGAGTACGATTCGGTAGTATGACAGTTATATTAAGCAATCTTCATCTTATAATTACATAATTTTAAAAATGTTCAATTATATCTTAAAAGTTAATATAATGTTTAAAAGGCTGAAGTTCTCCATTTAAAAAGAAATATTTTTTTTATCTTCAACCAATACAGACCAAATAAAGTACTACATCACGAAAACATACCTATATAATTTTGACCCCTTTAAACCCCCTTTTATATAGTAAAACTGGGGTTTACAGGGTATACATTATTTTTTATTTCTGCTCAAAAACATAAATTGTGGGTACTCGTGAGAACCGCCTCGGCGAGGCGGTTCTCATGAGTACCCACAATCTATGTTTTGAGCAAAAATATGAAAAATATCAGATTTTTTATCTGAAAACTTTCAGTTTTTGGTAGTGAAATTTTCAAAATATTTAAATAGGCGTGTTTACGTTATGGAAATCTCCGTTTACACAGCGACAGTTAATAATTTGAGCAGCGAGCTAGGCTTAACCCTTTGCCAAGATTAGAGGCAATAAAGTCCGCTTTGGTGAATAAAATTTCTATAATTTGTTTGCAAAACCATCTACAAATATTATCGTTCAAAAATTAACAATACATTTTATGACTTAAAACTTAAAATGCAAAATATTAGTTATTAATAACGGTTGTTTTTTTTTTTATTTATTTTTTTCTTTCCATAAACCAGTGAATTAATGCAGACAAGGTCAATAAAGCCATTAGGAAAACAGCCTATTCAAATACATTGAAAATTTCACAACAAAAAACTGAAATATTACTGATAAAGATTCTGATAGTTTTCTTATTTCTGACCAAAACATAGATTGTGGGTACTCGTTGGAACCGCCTCGACGAGGCGGTTCTAATGAGTAACACAATCATTGTTTTTTTTTTATTAGAATCAAGACAAATAAATAAATGTACACCCCTGAAAACCCCAGTTTTACTATATAAAAGTTGGGTTTAAAGGAGTCAAAATTATATAGGTATGTTTTCGTGATGAGTAGCAAAAGTCGCCTGAGACTGTGAAAGTCAAATATTTTCTCCTTAATATTCTACCGCGTTTTCTTCCAATTTGATAACTGAAGACTGTCTTTTACGACATATTTTTTTTTGTACAGCGACCAAGGCATTACGCAAAACTTGGTTTTTAAAATGTGACGGTAGCATTTGCCACAAGTGTAGCCATAACTTCAAAGCAGCATTTTATAAACGGAGCCAAACTACACAAGAAAACATTGATGCAAAGCATCAATACGCCGGACAACTAATCTGTCATGCATTACATAGCTCCCTATAGATCGTAGTATTGTGGAAAAATGTTATAATTTATGAAAGATTGTAATTATATAAATTATCGCAATGCTCAACGATGAAAACATTATAGACGTTATCAGAGCTATGTAAAAAAGTCAACTATGACCGGATACATAACTACATGTCGCCATCCATAGCCTAGGCCGAACATACTATATGCGAAATCATCTGTGAAGCAATGTTTCGTTCTTTTCGGCCCAAATCTTTCCATGCTTGAATATCAAATTAGTTATTATTAAACCAACTTATAATCCGTTCGATTTGAGAATGCATATTTCCAATCATAAACAAAGAAAATATATTTTGTTTCTTCTTCGTAGTACGATGAAAAAAAAAAAAAAAACGAAATGAAAAAAAAAAAAAAAAATCAAATGTGTACGAATATTGACAGCAACAAGCTCGTTTCAGGTCGAATGGTCAAATTGGGGCTCCTACGGAAAAACTGCACATTTCGCTTTTAAATGAGCAAAACCCACATTGCTACATTCATTCTATACAGTACTTCCCGTTTTTTTATTTCACTATGTTACCAATAGCACAGTTCTCTGCTGCAAAAACGTGACTTTGAATAATAATAATAATCATAATAATAATAATAATAATAATAATAATAATAATAATAAAGTAGGGGGTGAATAGTTATATATAACCCCACTAAGAACCTCATAAAACTGGAAGAAAACCGATGTTCTCCATATGCATACACATTTTACAAAAACAACCTCAAATAGATACGCCGGGCTCCAGCACGGCGTAAATAAACGCAGTCACATTCCTTCTTCAGTCGATTTCGTGTAGTTTTGTTCAGAATGTCAATATGGGTATATTAGCAAGGGTTTTTATCAACCAAACATGTGAATGTAACCAACAAAGTATATAAAGCGTGTTCGTGTATGGGGAAATCTAGTGACCTTTTTCGCAGTCTATGCAGTTGATTAATTCGACTCGCCTCAGGACAAATATTTGCGAAGAAAGCATAGTGACATTTACAAACACGTCCCTGCATGGGATGTCAGTTAAATGACACACGCCATCGAATAGCATTTATTTGTTTCTTTTTTTTCTTTCTTTCTCTCACTCTTTGTACCCATGAAAGAAAAGAATAAATGAAGATATCGTAGACCTACATCTCCGTGTCTTTTTTTAGTCGGTTGTTTACAATCTACAACTTCGGAGTCGCACGTGAAGCGTACGTTCCCCAAAATAGTTCATTTGCGGAATCGCCAGCTCCGAATATGGCGATTACCCGCCGTGTGTTATCGAATTGCTTTGAATATTGTATCAGATTTCAGTTAGTATGGCACAGAGGATAGGCAATATCATTTTTCTTTTAATTAATGTAATTTTGTTAGTTATTATTTTCGGAAGATTCACATTCGATCTGAAGTTCTCTGAAAACCGTATATTGGTATGTATGTTCAGCTTATTCACTCTCTCCATATTTCCGTGTGTCCGAGCGTGCGTCCGTCTGTCAGCGCCTGTTTTCCGCTCTCTAACTGAACTTTTTTTTTGTGTTGGATTTTATTCAAAGTTTGCATAGACTTATTAGTGGTTTGGAATTAGTGGTTTGGGATTGCTAATAGGCAAAGTTCATTACGTTTTGAGTTATCTGCCCGTTTCATGTCCGTATTTCATTGTCGGATGAAAACTAGTAACTATAAGTCGATGTTCACCAAACTTGGTATGCGCATTGAAATTATAAAGATCTGGTTTGGGATTGCTAATGCGCAAATTTCGTCAATTTTTGACAGAGTTAACTGCCCGCAACACGATAGAGGCGAGGTATTATCGTTTCAAATTATTTCATTTTATTTTTCATTTATATATTTATTGGGTGGTCGGGGAGCTGGAATTCGGGGTGGGGGCAGCTGGGGGAGGGGCAGAGGAGGGAGGGGAGATTTCTTTTATATTGTTTTTTATCCGGAGGAGATTTGATGACTTTCGGATTTATTCTAAAATTTTGAAACCATGCAATCATACCTACATGTATCATTGAAATTGATAAATAGACTATAAAGATTCTGGCTTTGAAAATTCCCGATCGATGTATGAAAAGAAATGATGCGTCAACCCAACGTGTCTTTATATATATTTATTTATTCAATTATTTATTTATTAGCTTTTGTTCGGGACGCCGATTTGATTTAAAAATGGTATTTAAAGAGCTGCTTTATAATTATGTTTGGAAAACAAATCTAACAAATTGTGATTTTTTAATAATATTCTCAGAGACGGAAAAAAGTATTGGAAGCCCATGCTATGTTTTATTATATGGGCTTGGAATTTTGAACGACAATGTTACCCAATGCATCACGAAAACATGCCTATATAATTTTGACCCCCTTAAACCCCACTTTTATATAGTAAAACTGGGGTTTACAGGGGTATACATTATTTTTCTTATTTCTGCTCAAAAACATAGATTGTGGGTACCCACAATTTATGTTTTGAGCAGAAATATGAGAAATATCAAAGTTTTTTATCTGAAAATTTTCAGTTTTTGGAGATGAAATTTTCTATGTATTTGAATAGGCGTGTTTTCGTAATGGTACAATAAGATACAATTGTTGCAGTAAAACAGAAAGATATAATGTACTGGAAAACACTGATAACTTATTAGTAGATTTGATCACTGCTTTGTTCAATGATTATAAAATTAAATGGTATGACACAATAAACTCAGAACGGGGAGTAGGTTCCGCTGGTACGAACAAGTTAAGGAGTTACAAACTATTCAAGGATACATATAAAGTAGAAGCCAATATCAAAATGGGATTTTCGAAGTGTCACAGAAGTGCGCTAGTTTAATTCCGCTGTGGCGTTGCCCTGTTAGAGTGGTAAAGGGACGATATGTGCATTTAGCCTTGGACCATCACGAAAACATGCCTATATAATTTTGACCCCCTTAAACCCCACTTTTATATAGTAAAACTGGGGTTTACAGGGGTATACATTATTTTTCTTATTTCTGCTCAAAAACATAGATTGTGGGTACTCGTTAGAACCGCCTCGCCGAGGCGGTTCTAACGAATACCCACAATCTATGTTTAGAGCAGAAATATGAAAAATATCAAAGTTTTTTTATCTGAAAGTTTTCAGTTTTTGGAGATGAAATTTTCTACATATTTGAATAGACGTGTTTTCGTAATGTATCGCTTGTATACTCTTTGTAACGGTGGCATCTAAAATGCACGTGAAATAAAAATGAGTCTGGGTTATTAGTCTTATCTGTAATATGGGAATGGGTGCGATAAAACCTTGTTTACTCTTAATGAAAGATAGACAGGTAGGGGCCCAATATGTGGAATTTAATAATTGGGGAATTTAGTATTGACTTATTTATCTGTTGCGTAGGTAATATCATATAAGCCGGCGCACAGCCATTGTCCTGTCACACGCTGATTAGAGGGTTTTTGGCTTAGTAAACTGTATCTTACTTACGAATAAATGAATGAATGGAATGATACTTAAAAACAATAGATAAACAACAATAAATAGACAAAATTGAAGAAATACATATTAACAAATAAATAAACACTACTAATTAACAAACAGAAAAGTAATGAAAATACTTTTAAAAAGAAGCAAATTAATATTTAAATAAATGAAATCCTAAAGCGGGCCATGCCAAAGACATATATTCAAGCCCCGACCCTCTAGTTAAAGTTTTACGAAGAGGCCGTCATTGAGCCTTCTTCTCGGAAAACCACCGATCTTGAACCTTCATGGTAGGCAATGTGGCCAGATTGTTTTATACTGTTGTAAGAATATATATTACCATCGTCTATAGATCTACAAGAATTCCGCAAATCGCTGGCTAACATGTCGATACCTTAATAAAACACGTATCACTGATAAGCCTGTCGATACCTTACAAAAGCTTGTATTTTTTGTCAATAACAGACTTACCTGTTTATACCTTACAATTGCATGTATTTCGGCAAATCAATGACTCACCTGTCGATACATACCAATTCCTTGATTCTTTTGGTGTTTTTTTTTTTTTTTTTTTGTTTGTTTGTTATTTTTTTTTTCTTCAAATAACTGACTCATCTGCTGATACCTTATAAATACGAGTGTTTCTGCAAATCACTAACTGACCTGCTGATACCTTATAAATACACGTGTTTCTGCAACTTTCTGACTCACCTGTAGATACCTTACTTATACACGTATTTCTGGAAATCACTAACTCACCTGCTGATACTTTACAAATGCACATGTTTCTGCAAATCACTGACTCACCTGTCGATACCTTACAAATACAGGTATTTCGGCATATCACTGACTTATATGTCGATACCTTACAAATACGCTATTTCTGCAACACAGACTCACCTGTCTATGCCTTATAAATGCATGCAATTTTCATAAACACTGTCTCGTCTGTCGGTACTTTACAAATACTAGGGAGCACTGTTGTATAAAACGCCAGTAATGACCACCTCCGCCGTGGGAACACTACTGCATACCGTACCGGTAATGTCCACCTCCACCGTGAGGACACCATTGTATGAGCATCTCTACTGTGGGAACAGTACTGTATTTATGGTGCCAGTAGTGCCCAACTCCTCCGTGGAAACACTACTAAATATAATGCCAGTAATAGACACTACCACCGTGGGAACACTACTGCACAGAGTGCCGGTAATGACCATCTCCACCGTGGGAACACTTCTGTATTTATAGTGCCAGTAACGACCACCCCGACCGTGCGAACATTACTGAATAAAATGCCAGTATACCCACCTCCACCGTGGGAACACTATTGTACACAGTGCAAGAAATTACCATTTCCAGTGTAGGAACATTACTCTATACAGTGCCAGTAATTACCACATCCACCGCGGGAACACTTCTGTATGCAGGGCCAGTAACAGCCGCCTCCACCGTGGGAACACTTAAGTATACACAGACATAAATGACCGCATCCACCTAGTGTAAACAATATCATTAATGACCACCTTCACCGTGAGAGCACCACTTCCATCAAGAGAATTTTAGTGTATACAGTGCCTGTAATAGCCACCTCTATCGTAAGAGCACTACTGTATATATTGCCACGAATGGTACTAGTATAATACCAGAAATGGCCATATCCACTGCGGGAACAATACCGTATTTACTGGGCCAGACACGATCACCTCCACCGTGGGAACACTACGCAATATAGTGTCAGAAATAGTCAATCCACCATGGGAGCACTATTGTATATAATGATGGTAAAGGCCATCTCCACTGTGGGAACACTACTGGCATTTACAGTGCCAATAATAACCATCTCCAACTTAGATTCAGTAATGATATGAACGCTTCTGTATATAGTGCCGGTAATGACCACCTCCAGCGTGGGAACACTAAGGCACACTGTGCAAGTTATAACCACCTCCACCGTGGAAATACAATTGTAAATAGTGCCTGTAATAGCCATCTCCACCATGGAAACACTACTGTATACATTACCAGTAATAGCCACCTTCACCCTGGAAACACTATTGTATGCACGAACTGTAACGACCTCCTCCACTGTTGGAACTCTACTGTATACTGTGCCACTAATGACCACGTCTACCATGGGAGCACTAGTGTATTCAGTGACAGTAATGGCCACCTGCACCATGGTAATACAACCGAAAATAATGCCATGACAGTCACATCCACCGTGCCTGTGATAGCCACAAGCACTGTTGGAACACTACTGTATATATTTCTGATAAAAAAACAACACATCTGTCCTGGGAACATTACTATAAAAACATGCTATTATCTCAACTTCACCGTCGGAACACTACTGCATTTATTAACAGTAATGTCCACCTACACTGCAGGAATACCACTGTATATGGTGCCGGTAATGATCATCTCCACCCTCGGAATACTGCTATGAACACCAGTTATGAACATCCCACTTTATACATGTCTATAGCCCAGAGGCAAGGGCACATAATCCCTGGGGGACAAACGTTTGATTAAAATAAAACGTTTTACCATTTTAATATACTTTGTAAGTTGCAGCCTTTAGTTTTAAATGCATTTTGAGAAAATCATTTTTCAACTTTTTCCCTATACAAATATATGGGGATGTAAATTTTACCTGCCGTAAAAAGTTCAACAAACGATAATCATTTGAGCAAACTTGGCAGACCTTGTGTCCCTGATGCTTTGTACAAAGGTTCAGCCCTAAAGCTTTGTTTTGGTTCTGAAGAAGAAGATTGTAAGATTTTGTTATCATATATGATCATGGCGGCAATCTTCTTTCAAAATGGAACCATTTTGATAAACTGCCAATATCCCTTCGACAGGAGTCCCCATGTGAAATCTTGTGAAATGTGTTTGAGTGGTTTCAGAGAAGAAGACGTTTGGAGATTAAATGATTATATAGATGTATATAGCCCAATGGAAACGTCCGATAACCCCCGGAGGACAACAGTTTGATTGCAAATGATTTGTTTTACTATTTTACATGCAACGTTTTTCTCTTAGAGAATTTTACTCCAGCCCCTCCACCCCCACTACCCCTCCCCCCCCCCCCCCCCACACACACACACACGCCTTTCCGACTATTACTATATCAAAGTGGGTTTAGTAGGGTATTGCATTCCCAGATGTTTCAGATGACTGAGACCACAAAACTCTGCCCAGATGCTCTGTTATGCATTTAGTTAAGTAATATTGATAAGACAATTAGCTAGAAACCCCACACAGAATTCTTAAACATAAAACACAATAAACTAGCTCAACAAATTTCAAAATCTACATCGGCATAAAAAAATAATCAAATTACACGTTTTAAATGGTTTCCTTTGTTAGAAATAAAGACTTTAAAATTATAGATTACAGTTCAGGGAACCAGTGTTATCAGATAAAACTAGTCCTGCAGACCAGTGCTATCAGAGAAAAGTAGTCCTCCAGGAATATCTTGTAATATCACCTGTTGTAAACAGACTCATTAGTTTACAAGACTTGAGGGCAGTAGCCATCAAACATCTAGTTGAATTATCAGTTGAGCGTTATTTTTGGCCACATGTTTTTATCGAACCTGCTTGTAGCAGGGTGCGATATAGGCGTCCGATTTTCCGTCCGTCCGTCCGTCCGTCCGTCCGTCTGTCAACATTTATGTCGACGTTCGACATTTATGTCAAAGTTAGTATTCTAATCAACTACAAGACTAAACAACCATCAAACCTTGCATGAAACATCTCCCTGACCTCCTGACTTTGCAACATAGGCGTCCACTTTTCCGTATGTCTGTCCATTCGTCCGTCCGTCTGTCAACATTTATGTCGAAGTTCGACATTTATGTCAAAGTTAGTATTTTAATCAACTACAAGACTAAACAACCATCAAACCTTGCATGAAACATCTCTCTGACCTCCTGACTTTGCGACATAGGTGCCCTATTTTCCATTCGTCTGTCTGTTCGTCCGTCCGTCTGTCTGTCCGTCTGTTAACAGTTCTGTTATGTCGAAGTTCGACATTTATGTCAAAGTTAGTATTCTAATCAACTACAAAACTAAACAACCATCAAACCTTGTATGAAACATCTCCCTGACCTCCCGACTTTGCGACATAGGTGCCCGCTTTTCCATTCGTCTGTCCGTTCATCCGTCCGTCTGTCTGTTAACAGTTCTGTTATGTCGAAGTTCAACATTTACGTCGAAGTTAGTATTCTAATCAACTACAATTCTACAACAACCATCATACCTTGCATGACACATCTCCCTGACCTCCTGACTTGGCAGGTATGTTGACCCAGTGACCTTGACCTATATTTTGCGCTCTATTGACTTTGACACAATTTACGTTGACGTTCCAGATCTTCTCAACTATAAGGCATACAACTACCAAACCTTGCATAGTGCTTCTCCTAGATGTACTGACTTGGCAGGTACCTTGACCCGGTGACCTTGACCTATATTTTGCGCTCCAGTGGCTTTGACATATTTTGCGTCGACGTTCTATATCTCCTCGACTATAAGGCCTACAACCATCAAACCTTGCAAAGTGCTTCTTCTCAATGTACTGACTTGGCAGATACCTTGACCTGGTGACCTTGACCTATATTTTGGCTGCAGTGACTTTGACATAATTTACGTCAATGTTCCAGATCTCCTCAAGTGTAAGACCTCTAGCCACCAAACCTTGCATAGTGCTTCTCCTAGATGTACTGACTCGGCAGGTATCTTGACCCAGTGACCTTGACCTATATTTTGCGCTCCAGTGCCTTTTACACATTTTACGTCAACGTTCAATATCTCCTCAACTGTAAGGCCTACAACCATCAAACCTTGCATAGTGCTTCTCTTCAATGTACGGACTCTGCAGGTACCTTCACTGGGTGACCTTGACCTATATTTCGCGCTCCATTGACTTTTACACCTTTTACGTCACCCTTCCATATGTCCTCAACTGTAAGGCCTCCAACCACCAAACCTTATATAGACTTCGTCTCGATGTACTGACTTGGCAGGTACCTTGACCTGGTGACCTTGACCTATATTGTGCACTCCAGTGACTTTGACACATTTTATGTTGATGTTCGGTATCTCCTCAAATATAAGACCTGCAACCACTAAACCTTGCATAGTGCTTCACCTCATTCCACTGGCTTGGCAGGTACCTTGACCCGGTGACCTTGACCTATATTTGACACATTTTACGTTGATATTTGATAACTCCTCAACTATAAGGCCTACAACCACCATACCTTGCATTGTGCTTCTCCTTGATGTACTGAATTAGCAGGTACCTTGACCCATGACCTTGACCTATATTTCATGCTTCAGTGACTTTTACAAATTTTACGTCAATGTTCCATTATCATTGGGCTGTATCATGTATGAAACGAAAAGTCAGTGCTGAAGATATAGCCATTAGAGGGAATGGGACTGGCCCGGAATATATGTGCCCCACTAGGCACTTTGTCTACATTTTTTTCAACCCAGTTTTCCAAGTAAGCACTGCTAAGAATGAAATAAACTTATTTAATAACCACGTTCTGATTGTGGCTCCTGTGACTTTTGCCCCAGCAGGTGCGATGACGCCTTCCGCGGAATTCTTGTTCTAAGAGAAAAACGTTTCATGAATTTACATTATAAGATTCAAGTATTAGTCTGTAGTACATTTTGAGATAATATATGTTTTTCAACTTTTCCCCCATACAAATGTATGCGAACACACATATGACTTGTCATAAAAAGATAGTCAAAGGTCATCCTACGATCATCATTTGAATAGATTGGGTAGATCTTGAGTTCCCGATACGATACTATATACCGAGATTCAACCCCAAAGCTTTCTTGTTTCTGGAGAAGAAGGTTTTTAAGTGTTTTACCAAATATGAGCATGACGGTCGTCTTAATTAAGGACCATGACCATCTATATATTTTTCCAATCCCTCTTTAAACATAAGTTATACATGAATTGTGAAGAAAATTGGCCCAGGGGTTCAAAGGAGAAGTCGTTTAAAGGAGTGAACGGACGAACGGATGGATGGGCGGACGACGGACGGGAAGGTGACCACAAAAGCTCATCCTTCGGCTCAGGTGAGCTAAAATTGGACCTGACACATTCAGCAAACAGTGAAGGTCAATGTCAGCTTATGCAATTTTAGAGTCTCAGTACAGATCTAGATATGGAGCTTTGTTTAACCTAAACGTATTTGATACAGTTGACTCTCGCTATCTCGAACTCGCTTATCTCGAATAACCGCTTATCTCGAAGTGAAAATCTTGTCCCTGCTTAAACATGAAAATCTAACAGCAGGTAAAGAAATATTGTGGAAAAGAGAAGAAATTGCTCCTAAGGAGCAATTTCTCCTCTTTTCCACAGTATTTTCAATATATCTCTAACTTCAAGAGTCCAATTACATACAGTGGAACCTCGATAATTCAAAGTCCATGGGACCAAACAGTTTTGTTTGAATTATTGAGACTTTGAATAATTGAGGGTTAAAATGCATACATATATTAAAGTCGGGACTTCAAATTGATTTTGAATTATCGAGAATTTTGAATTATTGGAGTTTGAATTATTGAGGTTCCACTGTATATATTTGTTAAATGTGGTTAATCGAATTAGTTTTTCCCCAAATTCTGCAAATCTGATATGTCGAAATACGGATATCTCGAAGTATTTCAGAGAGTCCCTTGGAATTCGAGATAACGAGAGTCGACTGTATTTTCTTCTGTCTCAACACAATCATGCTGTGTGTATTCATCAAAAGTGTCTCACACTGTGGCTTCTGATCAATACCCAAATCTATAGGTTTGTTTTGGAGAAGCATGAACAAACGTCTAATCAGGGTCACTGTCATACATCAAGATAAAGCCTGGATACTGAAGTATCTACTAGCAAAAAGTAAAGACCTGCAGTTGACTGAATGGAAGAGCGTCATCGCCATTGACATTATGCACAAAGGCCCCTTTTTGCTATGGTCTGAATATTGACTTTGGAAACATATCTTATCTGAGACCTTGTAAAATACATGTACACGTCTTAATCAAACACACACAAGAGATTTAAAATACGGAAGTCATAAAAAGTGTATATCATACTCATATGAGGGTTGATAATAAAGTAAGATAAGCCTAATATTGTAAACAATATTTAATATTTAACTTCATGATATACAGCGTACGGAGATTATTATTTTTTTTTTATTTTGAGATGCAAAAACATTGTATCTTACAAAACATGTGTCCTATGAAAATTCAGATTAGCCTGTATATTCACATGTCCTGACATAGTTCCAGATAGGACACTTTTTTAACTAAAAATATACTTATATTTTTCTTATTGCTCCAGGAAAAATGATGTGGATACTCATTAAAAGTGCTTCACAAAGGCACTTCTAATGAGTTTCCACAACATATGTTTCCATGGTCAAATAAGAAAACAATTATTGTAATACCCTCTCTTATCTAAAGCGCTGCCTTACCATTGTTCTGTGTCTGCTTAAGAAGTCTTGACAGGACATTACGAAAACATGCCTATTCAAATATACTGAAACTTCTACCACCAAAAATGGAAATTTTCAGATAAAAACATCTTAGACTGATATTTGTCATGTTTCTGCCTAAAACATAAATTGTTGGTACTCGTTAGAACCGCTTCGACAAGGCAGTTCTGTCGAAGCGGTTCTAAAGAATACCAAGAACCTATGTTTTGAGCAGCAACAAGAAAAAATAATGCATACCCCGGTAAACCCCTGGTTTACTTTATAAAAGTGGGATTTAAGGTGGTCAAAATTATATAGGCATGTTTTCGTGATGGACGTAGGATAACACTAGTCTTCACTGGGGGCATATGTCACTAGGTACGTTTTCTCATATCTTTTAGACAGTTTCTATGATGCAAATCGAACAGTTTACTAAGCCCATTCTAACAGGTTCACAGACTGCGTTTTTGCTGAGAATCAAAACAAACAGAGGAACAATGTCCCTGTAGCTCACCTGAGACTATTTGTTCTGAGCAAGTCTATGGCAACAGTTTTAAACATTGAAACATATGATTATGGTAGCTGGTACAGTTCGAAAAACCTTTGGTCCCTGTATCTAATAGCAATTTGCTGTGGAGTGTAGCTTTCATTAATTTGGCGAAACAGACACTTTACTTTTAATATGTCCGCTGGGACAGATCACTCCAAGCTCTTAATCACTGTTCCTGCCAGTTCTTAGTCAACTTACATTGGACGTCATCATGTGCGTTATACTGCTTATATCACAAATAACATATTTATGTTATATAAACATGAACAATCCAAATTATGTCAAAATGAAACACAACAAAATAATAAAACTATCAGAGTCGCAACGTGAGAAAGATTACATATCTTCTGACATATTCGCTAAAAGAAATGAGACCGTGCAACCGCCGCGTAGTCTGATCAAAGTTTTCGTTGTTCGCATGAAGAAACGTTGCATCATTGGCTATCCAAAAAGCGCCCAGTGAAGATTCTGATCGGACTGCGCGAATCATCGCTGGACACACATGTCCGAAGGCAATTTTTTACACTGCGGTTCATTTGAATAATAACATGTAAAATCTGTTTTTAGAAGCTCTACTTATAGTAAATCTATCTTCATGGAAAATAAAACTGTTAAAATGAGCTTGCATTCTGTAAAAAGGTGCTCAAAGAGGAAAGAATTTGCTTACGTTCGGAGCAATTACTTTCCTGTTAGAATAGCCCTCTTTCCCGAAGGAAATTGCTTAGCAAAAAAGCAAACACGAAGTCACAAAAGTGTTTTCCCTTGTAAAAGGCGGTGAAAGATTTACCAAGTGCATGTATGCTGTTCATTTTCCCTGTTTTACATTAATGTAGATGTCGGCAGGTAATTGGCATGTTCATGCCAATACAGACAGTCCCATTGCTGAAGATACACCCCTTCTTATTCCGGATGACCGTTTTGCCAATACAGACAGTCCCATTGCTGAAGATACACCCCTTCTTATTCCGGATGACCGCGCTCTTGACAATATGAGTCAGTATGAGCATTTAGTGTTCTATCAAAGGTAAGATATGGTTTAAATTATTGCGCGAGTAAAACTTGTGTAAGCCCCTGCACTCTTTAAGTGCCCAAGTTTTTTTTTCTTTTTTTTTTTCATTACGAAAACACGCCTATTCAAATATATTGAAAATTTTAGCACCAAAAAAAATGAAAATTTTCAGATAAAAATTCTGATATTTTTCATATTTCTGCTCGAAACATAGATTGTGGGTACTCGTGAGAACCGCCTCGGTGAGGCGGTTCTAACGAGTACCCACAATCTATGTTTTTGAGCAGAAATAAGAAAAAATAATGTATACCCCTGTAAACCCCAGTTTTACTATATAAAAGTGGGGTTTAAGGGGTCAAAATTATATAGGCGTGTTTTCGTGATGTTTTTTTTTACCACCTGTTCCAATGCAGCTGCTTTGTGTGTCGGTTGTTTCTTTTATGATATTTGAGTTATCATTGTTTGTTCCACTTAGCTTCTTCTTTTATTGCCCCCGGAAGGCTATGCTTCGTTCATTGCGTCTTCACTAATATTTTAGTTTACATTAAGCATTTCACCCGCGAGTACGGAGGAACAAATAAGGACACCACAAACACCACACATGATATCATAGACACGCAAACAAAGAAGAATAAAAAAAGAGGAACGGTTAATAGGACAACTACTGGGAATGGGGGTGGGGTGGGGGTAGGGGGTGCTTAGACTAGTTTTACTCGTGCGAAGCCGCGCCCTTAGTTTTGAAGCGGTATCAAATTACAAATATATGTTCGGTCCGCATAGGGGTCCTTTACCTCATCTGTGAAACATCACAGTGAAACACATGTAACAAGTAAAAAAAGTAAGAGAAAAGTCCAGGGAGTGCCACAATCACAAACCGCAGCCCTTCCCAGACCCCAAGAGCCGCAAACCACAAACAGGACCTCGTTGAGCCCGATCACAGATATTGAAAGCAGTCACCGACCTTCTGAAACAGAATAAGGAAGGAGCCATCATTTAGTCTGATGACCGACCCACCGTCGTACAATTGAAGAAGGAAGCAAAGTTATCAACCATGCGTAAGAAAAATATTGACAACAAAATTACATTAACATAACATATCTGCTTCTTGACATGGGAGTTTCTCTTAAAAGAAAGAATTTTCTTCCTCTGGAGCAAATACATGTAATTTCCTTTAAAAGTATCCCCTTTTTTGGAAAGGAAGCAATTCTAGGCATAAATTTCCAAGAATTGTCCTGGATGTGCGTAAAAATAATTCCGTTCTGGCTGCGCCCCTGCAAATGTTTACCGCCCTACTAAAACAAGGTTTACTCTTAAAGTAAAGAATTTGGTCCTAATGAGAGCACATTCTTCCTTTTTAGAGTAGGCAATGTTTCATGAGAGATTGAAAGTGCGGGAAAGCAAACAGGAATCACAAATGGTGTCTCCCTTGTAAAACTACATACTTGTAAATGTATTTGATCGAGCAATTATTTGAGCCGGCACATGAAAAGGGGGACCATGTGGTTTTCTGGTTTGTGGTTCTTCAAATGCGCATGCGCAGTCCCCTAATTGGGTTACAGACATGCGTTTTGGTTTTTGCCTGAAGCTTCCTCAAGAAACAGCAAAGCTCTGGCGAGAAGTACCCATTTCTCATGTGCTGACTGAATTTCCTTATTTAGATGATTCACATAATAATTAGTTTCTGGTAACATCTGGTGAATAAAAGACGGAAAAAGTAATAATTATTGTTTTCAACAGACTTATCATATATTGTATTTCTCCTCAAAAGTTTGAAGAAACATAGCAATAAGTGGGCAGCGGCATGCAAAACCGTATCTTGGCCATATGCGGACAGCCTTTGCGCAGTCTGAACCTGAGTGCCTTTACTAGCCGCTAACAGAATCATTTGATTTGAATAGTTCAATGGAGCAAAAAAATCCCGGTTGAGACTTAACGCATGTGCAAGATAAATGAATATGGGCATTTTGCGCATGCTCGAAGACATTTTATCGCTTGACGCTGCCCAAAGGATGTTAATGGGGCACCAAATAAGTTAATTATACCGTTATATTACATGCATAACCAAGAAATACTATAAATTCTACCAGACATAAAACTGGTATTTTCCTTGTTTTCTAAGAAGAAATATTTCCTCTTAGCCAGGGAAATAAATCTCTTTAACCGGAACTACTTTTTTTTTGTAACATATGAACAGCCTAGATTTTGACCCTGCTGTCAATATCATTTAGGATAAAAACAAAAGCTATCCTAAATATATTATTAATTACTACGCCGACCAAAAATTGAAATGACAGCGTAAACAAACTGGCAGACTAGACTTGCCACAAAAGCCTCTTAAATGGTGTACTCTGTTGCGGCGAAATGCATGTAATATACAGTTTATTCATTTCTCCTATTTTAAATATGGGATTTATAAACTTCGGGAGGTAAAAAAAATCCGATAAAGAAACTCGGGCTTCGCACTCGTTTCTTTATCGGATTTTTTTTACCTCCATCGGTTTATAAATCCCATATTTAAAATAGGAGAATGAATAAACTCTATATAATCTTGTCCGGTGACCTAAAGTTTCTAGCTGGCACCTCCATAACTTTAAATCGAAAATTTACATCAGTAGTCATAGGCACCGGACAAGGTTATATTTATACATATAGTGCCGTTTTGTTGTTTTGTTTTGTTTCTATCAGGTATGTAAATACACTTCAAGCTCTCTGCAGAAACATCATAAGAATTGGCTCTCTCCAGGATGGGGGAAAAGAAATCTGTGGGGATAAGGCTTACAAACCGAAAGCTCCCTGTTTAGTATATTCATTTGGGTATGTCTCTCTCTGTCTTTCTCTCTCTGTGTCTCTGTCTCTGTCTCTCTCTCTCTCTCTCTCTCTCTCTCTCTCTAACTATTGGCTGTAACTCCGGGTGTTTTCTGTAGTTAATCGTGAAGCTGATCAAACTCATTATACTTTAGTACCCCTGCTTCTTAGGTTCAGCCGAAACAAATCGCAGATCGGAATTGGTTTTTGATCTTCACTGAATCACATGAAAACGTAGGAATACAAAATAATATTGAGACGGCTTTTACTGGCAGATGATTACATGTAGGGCATGGTTTAATTATTCTATTAATTATATCTTAAGATCTAAGACTAATTTATATAACCTATTAGTAGAATTAAGTCAATGACGTTTGCATAACTCTATTAATAGAACAGAGTCAAGAGATTTTCAAGTAACTAACCATCTCATCAGAATTTTCACTGTTTCCCATTCCATGTTTTTTATTCTGCCACTGAAACGCTGGTTCGCATCAGTTGACGTGTCAAAATTCAAGGATGAAAGAGTCCTCAAGAAACTCAGGGATGAATGGGTTATTAACACAGACACAGAGAAACTCTCCAGTGCATCAAGCAAACTCAATGTTGGGACTTTGTACAAAATTGTTAGATTTACCTTTTGACTCAGTCACTTCTTGACTGTCAGACTGATGCTTTGGTTAACGTACTTTCATCCTTTCTGAATATGATCATTTAACAAGTATAAGCTTTCACAAAAAAGCTTGGTCTACGCTTAGCACTGATTGTGTGCTAAGCGTAGAAAAAGCTTTTTTGTGAAAGCCAATACTTGCTTATAATTACGTTGAGCAGTTCATAGTTAAAGCATTGGACAAGTCCCTGACTTTTCATAAAGTGCTTCCTGAGCAAAGACAAACTAAGAATGTCTACGCCCCTGGCATTACATTATATAATGGCGTATTTAATGTTAAAGAAGAAAAGTATACATACAGTTTTCCAGAAAATGCTACAATCACGAAGCACAGTCTTCCTGAAGCACCAAAAGAAGAAGGAACAATTAATGTCAAGACACAACGGTGTAGCTACAATAATTGTTTAACCTATTTATGCCGAATTGACTTTTCTACATTCACACTTCGGACCCGTCCACTTATAATATAAGGGGTGTCTGATAAGTTTTTATTATTGCCATATTTTATAGCAATTCATGTACTTAATGCAAACAGTGTAGACTTTGATCAGACGCCGCGGTCTGCGGTGTCTGATCTTGGAATACTCTGTTCGCCAATGACCCTTTTATGAGACGGCAGGCACAAATGGGTTAAACTGATCTACTGGCTGTGGAATTTTCAATGTATCTTCACTTATTATTTACATGACCGCAACCTCGCCCTTAATTCTGTCACAGTTCAAAATTACAAATATGTGTTCGGTCCGTAATGTCGTCAAATTCATCAGTGAAACGCTCTAGTAAAACACAAATGTTCACAAAACTGCAAAGGTGAAAGGTAGAGGCATAAATGACAGTATACAGACACCTTTACTCCTTACTAACATTGTCCTAAAAATTCAGTCCATATTACTGTTTGTTGATGTCTATAAAACAGCTGGATGAGTGACAAAAACTGTGGGCACTGATCAGACGCCAGGTTTTGTTGGGTTTGATATGGTGTACACTGTCTGTCCAAATACGCAAGGTAAACAAAAATATGTCAGTTTTGATCCATTTTAGCTTCATAGTTTATTCTGTTTTGGTTCCGTTTTGGTTCCATATTTTATTGAGTTTTGGTACCATATTTTATTCAGGATAGGTAACAAGTGGGACTTCGACGAAACGGTTGTTGAGATGTTTGGTTGCGAAGTGCATTGTTTTGATCCCAGGTAACAAACACGAAGGCTGATGGTTTAGAAATTAAAGGGAATTTCTTATTTATAACGTATAACGTGAAATGTTGGCATTTATATTGTTTCTAGGGAAACGTTTTTACATTTCAAAGAGACCAAAGAGCTTCGGCAAGTTCACACTAAACCACTTAAGCGGTATGAATTTCATCTAGCAGCTGGATACAGTTGTAAGTTGTTCCGTAATTTTGCACAAGAAAAGCGTCGTCTGTGACTTTCCGTTTGCTTTCCTTCCTATCAATACGCTTCTGAAAAGGGGCCTACTCTAAAAGGAATGAATTTGCTCCCGTGGGGAATATTGTCTTTCCTTTTAGTATAGATCTTTTTTCAGAAGGAAAACCAAATAGTTTTGACAGTTGCCTCCCTAAAACTGTATCCATTCCCCTTTGTGTATAGGCGCCTGTCCGTTTTGTCATTGGAATAAAATAAAATATTATTTATTAGAAAAGAAACACAAACACAAACTTAATTCCAACGCCTCCTGAATAAATTTACGAAGTAAACAAGTGACCTCAGGAACTGATACAAGCAGAATCAATTTTCCAACATCAAAGGGATAAATAATGAAATAATTGTCCGTCAAAAGCACAATCGGGTACATCAGATCAATAATTTAGCAGACATTAGTATTGACTGGTATCTTGAAGTGAAGTACATTAAGCTTCCGTTGTCAAAAAACGTTGTTTTTGACAATGGAATCTACGGTAGCCAAAATTTATCTAGATTGTCCCTGCAGTCTCCCCGTCTTCCTTGTAGTGTCATTAGTAGGCTGTGTTCTGTGTTAATTAGCTGTCTCATTAGGATCTACAATGCTTGCCATACTACCTTAATTTTTCACTAAGATCCGTATTTGGAACAGTGGTTCTGACAACATTTAAAAATCATTACGAAAACATGCCTATTATAATATACTGAAAATTTTACCACCAAAAACATGATAATTGTCAGATAAAAAATTCTGATATTTTTCAGACTTCTGCTCAAAAACATAGATTGTGGGTACTCGTTAGAACCTCGGCGAGTCGGTTCTAACGAGTACCCACAATCTATGTTTTTGAGCAGAAATAAGGAAAAATAATGTATACCCTTGTAAACCCCAGTTTTATTATATTATGTATGCATGTATGTATGTATGTATGTATGTATGTAGATCTATCTAATTGATGTACATGTTTGATTTAAATACTGAATGAAAATCAGAAAAAGTGACGTTTTATTTTTGTTTTTATCTAGCATGAACAGAAAGACAAGCCGAATATCAGATAAAATATGGTTTTATGACATAGGACTTGGTGCAACTGACGTGGTCGATAAGAGAGGATGGACGACCCGAACATTATACACAATCAGAAAGGATTTAAACCATACAGACGTGGGTACCCATTTCATTATAAAAATAACCGGGCCAATATGATTGTTTGTAGTTTGTAAAAGTAATGTTAATGCTGGATAACTGGAGGTTACCTTGCAAAACCCATCTGCCTTACCAGTTTGCCTTTGACCAACGCCACCCAACGCATCTTAACGTACGTTCCTAGCATTTCAACCCTAAATACTGTGACAAACAGGCATGAGTTAACAGTGTAAACCGAGACAAGACGTCATACATCGTGACTTCCGATCTGTGTCTATAGTGTTGCCTTTAATCCAGCAGTGCGTAGTATCAAGTATATCTATTTAATCATTGATGCCTTGCGTCCTATAGAAGGGGTATTGACAAACAATGAAGATCCAGATCAGACGCCGCAACATGCGGCGTCTGATCAGGATATACACTGTATATATATTAAGTTCAGGAATATTATAATTAACGATGATTGTAAAAAGAAATCGAAAAAAAACTTCATTTGCACAGAGACCTGCCCAAAGAAAGAGGGATGGAAGAGTCCACTGTGCATATATGGGATAAAGAATTCGTTTAAACTACAGGACAACTGCGGCGGACTGAGAGGGATTCGTGAGGTGCAATCAACAACTCCCTTAACTCAAAATTTCATTTTCATGGGAAATTGTGGATACATTTGATAAATTTGGGACACCATATTTACCCTAAATATTTACACCCTTTACCCATATACATGTACTTCACTACACCAAGTCCATTCTATTGCCTTGAATGTCTATAAAATTGCTGAAGATGGCGAACAGTGTAGACCTTGATCCGACGCCACGTTTTGCTATGTCTTATAGGGGTCTATATTGTTTGCTCAGGTCTTTCCAAATACGTGGAGTTAGTACGCTAATTTAACCAAATTGAACCACCTTAGAAATCATCCTAGGTTCGACCTTGGGACAAATATGGAAAGCAGTTAATGTGTCTAAATACTTAGGGTCAGTACGGTAGATTTACCGTAATCTATGTCAAATTAAGGAAACGTGCATCTGTTTCATAATTACTTATGTGTGTGCCGACATAGGAGGGAAAGAGGACTAATCATTTAGACCGCGGACACGGTGTAAGCATCGGTGTTGACGATGTTAAGCGAGCATGTCTTTTGAACCACCTGGTAACCAATAGGCATCTTTTTAGTCAATTTCAGTATGAAAAAATCCGAGTTGATACGAAAATTAACGACTGTTATCCGAAGCTAAATCCATTATAAAAATATCGACCAATCAAATGCTGGCAAAAACTAAGATATCGGCGCCCGTTAAAATGTCAATAAAACAGGAATACAAACTGATAGGATCAGAGCTACAGATAAGAATGGTATAAAAAAAAAATGTTTTGTGTGTTTGTTTTATGTAATTTTTGTTTTCATAAACATGCTGTGGCTAGTCAAACAAAGTGTTGGCTTTTAATCATTACCGCCTAAACGCGGTTTTGTGGAGAAATAAGATAATGTTTCCTTTCCTCTCTCTGTGTATGTTTATAGGAATGTAAATGCTATAAACCATGATCCTACTATCCTTTCGACATCATTTGGAAAGACGTTTTTGCTTGGCGTTTTATTTTAAATGAAAGTATTTTGTTCTGATAGACAATATCTTATCAGAAGCCATTTGTCCTTTCCATTTGGTTTGTTCTGAAATATTTACCCTAAAATTAAAACAATGGCAAAAACTTTGTCTGGCCTATACAAGTGATTTGGGAAAGTTTGACTAAGACAATATTTTTAACTTTTTCTTTGCTGAATTTGAATTATTGATGTTTCAAAAAAATATTGTGAAAATTTTAGAATAATGGAGAAGCGGATATCTTTGAAAATCTGCCTTCAAGTTCCTACCCTACATATTTCTGCATAATTTGCATTCATTTTGACTATGGGAAAAAGTGAAAATATTTGATTTTTATTAACTGATGACTAGGAAAAAACTTTCCATGCATAGGTCATGTAGATAGTAACAACAAATGGTTTTGCATTAAATCAAGACAAAAGTTTGCATATTTACTTCTTCTGTGTAAAACATCGAGCAAACAACGACTTTCTGAAATATGTCGAAAGCAGAGTAGTTTGTTCACACAGTTCCTTATATTCCAAATAGAGGCGACACCTATCGAATCAACCTGTCCCACATACCAACTAAGTATCATCAAACTATCTTAAAGTGCACCGCAGGTCTCTAGCATACACAGTTTCAAAACTAATAAACATTTCAAGGTAAAGTAACTCGAATACTAAGACAATGTGAATTACCATTCTTGAACACGACACTTGGTTTGTCCTACATACATTCCAAATACCAAACTATCTCAAAGTATATAACCAAATATTACCAGGGGATGTGATAAGTTTTGTTATATTTCAACCAACCAGTCATGCAAAGAAGTTAATGGAAATGGTCCATTCTACTGCAATACGATTTCCCTTTTGCATGATTAAACCCCAACCCCTATTTCTGAGTCTGATAGATTTTACAGCCTGTGACATCCCATTACTACTTCTACGTAAAGTGCATAAACAGTAAATCCGATCACCACGAGGGCTTTCAAACAAAGTAGGACTGGAAAAGGAAAAAAAAAAGATCCATATACACATATAAGATTTTCTTTTTTATTTGTTTGTCAGATCTTAAATCACTCGAGCACCCATTCTGCTCCCCCGTGTTTGCCGGTATAAATCTGAAATTGCACACAGCCATTTTGCGCAATGGCTCCTTCCCACACGTTAATTCCAGATTTTGCCGGTTTTGCCGGGAATACTACTTGAACGTAAGTCTGCCCTTAAAGCTATCATTCTTTTGTGAGCTTACCGCCCCATAGTATGTAAACGACCTTACAAACTGCATCCAGTAATGTCCTTATGCGACAAAGCTTGTCGTTACCAGGCTGGTCTACGACGAGAATTTCACTTGTGTCATTCTTGGGCATCCGTGTTTTTCAAAGCATGTCCTTGGTATTATTTTGGGTATACTGGGATCAGCAAAAAGGTAAATGAATGTATTGTTAAACGACGGAAATTCATCCAAACAGTATGTCCAAGTCGAGATATTTTATACCGATGAATGAATCTGTTTGACTGTCCGATACACCCCACAACAACCGTCACATTAAAACCAGCCAATATACCGGCTCTTGGATATAACAATTACCGAAACTTTGTCTCTTCATGTGCATTCGACGTAGCTTTACAATGTGTTAGCTCATCGAGACCTTGCAAATATTACACAAAGGTTCTAAGGGAAATGTTTTCGAAAGGTGGGCGATATTCCCCGATCCTACTCTCCTTTCCGCTAGCATGATTTCTAGTCGATCCGTTCTCAGAATGAGTAATGGGTTTTACTACTGTAAACATGATAAAAACGGACACACTATGTAACGAAAATAATTATGGAACAGAAAAACAACGAGAACAAGAAGTATAACATGAAACAGCATGTTATACAAAGGCAATGCTGATAGTAAGTTCAGCTTTTTAAATCCTTGAAGTATTTGGCAAAATCTACAAGGAAAATATATTTATTACATATATTAAGGGCAGATAAATTAAGAACTCAAATGACCAGAGTATAAATTAAGAACTTAAATGACCAGAGTAGTGGCCCTTGTCCTTAGTACACATTACAGAGTAAAATTCTATTAACCCATTGTAGTCTGGATAACCCTTGAAGTGTAACTGGCAAACAGTGCATACCCAGATCAGACGCCGCAGAACGCGGTGTCTGATCAGGGTCTCCACTGTTTGCAAACAGTTTAGCCATTTTTCGCTAGGAATATCTAAATCTCAGAGCCAGACATACCTAAAACTGAAAGTGGACTCTTCCAGTATATGGTGTTTGTATTTGTGTGTGTGTGTGTGGGGGGGGGGGGTCTATTCAGTCTACAATGGATTAAGATATTCCATAAAAATAACTTAGGCTATTTTGGCTTTCCACAGATATCAAGAATAGACAGCTCAAAAACGAGAATATGCACCTTATAGTAGTCTATGCATCTGTAAAATTTCATTAAAATAGTCCATATAGAAATCGACCTACTGGTCAAATTCATGTTTCATATACGGCCGCCGTGACAGCAGCAGCTGGTTATCCGTCTGCAGGTTGTCCGACACCTTATTAAACTGCTCCACTTGACCCCGTACAACGAGGGCAAATATACTGAAAGGAAAAAGAAACGCAGGGTAAATTTTATTCCTAAATTTCATTCAAGTTTGAAAAAGTTTGTTAAATATTTTACTATGATTACAAAACGGTACATGCATGGAACAAAAGTTCCAAATTTCATTGGTTTGTGATCAACAAGTCTCGAGTTATTGAAGTTCATTGGTAGCTACCCCCCAAATCTTGAAATCAAAATCAAACTGAAAATCAATATCGGACAATACGGAAAGCCAAAATTTCGTGCAAAACTAGCATGTTTAAACCTTCAGCACAAGATTTCCTCAAACCATTTGGTACACTTCAACGATACACAACGCTCTTCGATTCATTTACCGATTTTTCTTTTCATTTTTACGCTACTTTGAACTTTTTTTCAATCATGGTACGATTGACTGATGTTCAGAGGGGTAGGGCATTTGCGTTGCTGATGCAGGGTCAGAGGCAACAGCAAGTTGCCAATCATTTTGGGGTTAACGTCTCAACAATTGAACGTCTTGTTAGACGTTTAAGGGAGACAGAGCATTTAGCAGACCGACCGCGGTCTGGGCGTCCACGCGTGACGTCGCGACGTCAAGACAAGACAATCCGTCTGGACATTTGCGGAATCGTCATCTCACTGCTACCGAAACTGCCCTTAATACAGTAGGTACGCATAATCGACAAATTTCACCGAAGACTGTTGGAAGTCGATTGCGTGAGATTGGTCTTCGAGCTCGTCGTCCATACGTTGGTCTGCCTCTGACCCAGGCACGTAGGTTGCGTCGTATGGCGTGGTTGACGGCGCATGCGCCCAGGCTATTTCCGATGAGGCAGTGGAGACGAGTTCTTTTTACGGACGAGTCTAGGTTCACTCTCTATCGCGCAGATGGTCGACGTCGTGTGTACCGACGTTGCGGAGAACGCTTTGCCGACGCCTGTGTTGTCGAACGGGATCGGTTTGGAGGGTGGCTCCGTTATGGTCTGGAGAGGCATTGCTCACGGGATAAAATCACAGTTGATTATTGTTGCGGGCAATATGACCGCAGTAAGGTATAAGGATGAGATCTTGCGTCCTGTTGCAGTCCCGCTTGTGCAACAACGTAATTTGATTCTGCAGCAGGACAATGCCCGACCACATGTTGCCCGAGTTTGTCAGGATTTCCTGGCAAACATCGCACCACTAGCATGGCCACCGTACAGTCCAGATTTAACCCCAATAGAGCACAAGTGGGATGAGCTGGACAGAAGGGTTAGGAAGCGCCGAAATCCCCCCCCCCCCCCCCCCCCGCAACTCTCGCACAACTAAGAGGAAAGCGTTGATCGATGAATGGAATAACATCCCGATGCGAACTGTCAATGCTTTGGTTAACTCTATCCAAAGGAGAATTAGGCAGCAACGGCAGCAAGAAGGGGGCACACCCGATATTAATTTTCAGTTTGATTTTGATATCAAGATTTGGGGGGTAGCTACCAATGAACTTCAATAACTCGAGACTTGTTGATCACAAACCAATGAAATTTGGAACTTTTGTTCCATACATGTACCGTTTTGTAATCATAGTAAAATATTTAACAAACTTTTTCAAACTTGAATGAAATTTAGGAATAAAATTTACCCTGTGTTTCTTTTTCCTTTCAGTATACATACTGGTAATCCAGATCTCTTGAGCACGCTTGCGTCTTGTCTATAAATAGAAGGGCTTTCCGAATTCGATTTATTATGCAGCTGCATTGTATACAGCAGCTTGCAAATTGTTATTCTAACCCTAAAAGCGCCAAGCAAAATTTGTAGCAGACGACATTTTTTTTTGTTCAATATCTCAGAGAAAAAGAATCAAACTGTCGTCTGCTGCAGTTGTGATTGGCGTTTTAAGGGATTACACCGTTTATCAAATGATAAAACGGCAATCCTATATGGTGAGCTTATGTTAATCTAATATGTTTCATTCCTTAAAGTTTTATAGCTATTGTTTAGGTGAGGTAAAATCAAAATCAACACAGCAGTATTACTGTAACATGTTTCGGATATATTCCTTCTTCAGACAGTATGTTACATAACAACAACATGAAAAGGAAATGATGGTAAAGCGCAAAATGACATTGACGTCGGCAGGAATTGATGTTAAAAGCGCCAAAACGACGTTGACGCTATTGGACGTTATATGCTTTAAAATGCTACTTGAAACACTATAACTGGATAAGAAATACCTGCATGGTAAATGATACAAATGTTTCCATAAATAATAGGTCCTATAGTAGTGCGTAACATTGAAACAACAGTTGTGTCTCAAATTTTAACTGTAAAATTCAATTGAGACTGTGTGCATCAATTTCCACAAGACACATTTAGTACCCCATCCCCCCCCCCACCCCCCCCCCCCCCCAGCACAGTCTGATAAGTCCTATTAACTTGGACTAAATATAGTCCATTAATTATGAACAGCGAGGACCCCTATCAGGCTGCGCAGGTGCGCAGGCAGATTGGAGTCCTCGCTGAGGGCACATATTTACCTATATAAACTTCCGCAACCCATCTCAATTAAAATTTGTAGAGCACTTTAGCATTTAGTCCTTTAGGATATAAAGTATCCAACTTGTGGCTCCAGTATGTCTCTTTGAGCAGTCTTTGCATATTATCAGAAACTCGATCAATAGGCATAAATCTAAAATCTTCCACTGAATGTTCATCAGAATTGAAGTGATTCGCAGCATTTGTCATCCATGTTTCTAATATTACATTTATGACTACTGTTCATACGCATAGACAGTAATTGATGTGTTTGACCAGCATACTGCTTTTACATTTTTTACAAGTAATTAGGTAAATTACATCGTTGGATGCACATGTACCACTGAAACGTAATTCAAATGTCTCGTTGGTATTAGTACTGGTAAAATTAGTACATTTAGACTTACAATGTGAGCATCGGCGTCCATTGCATTTTTTCCTTTGGAACGTTCAGTGCTGAGTTATCTAAACAGTCCTATTGTCTAAATCATCAACTTGTAGATATGTTTGTGTAGTTAACAACATAATCATCACACACACTTTGAATGGAAACTTGAGACTCGATATTAAAAGCCTTCAAACATGTATTTGTCATGTAAATTATTTACGTCAAAACTGTTGTTTTTTTCTGAATGCAGAAAAGTATTTTTTTTTTCATCCAAAATATCACCAGGGTAAACATTATGACTCCGGTAATTATTAACCAAGCAAATTTCTAACAGACGACATTTGACACATTTCAATCTTTGCGATAGTAATTTTGTCGAACTGTGGAGCAGTCTAATACCTTATACATCCGGCAGCCGTGTGAATATACACGGCCGCCGTATCAATGGCCATTGACGACAGTAGACGGGCTTTCCGATTATTCCTGTTTCTTAAGATGACTGAGGCCTGAAAACGAGGACAAATACAGACTGAAATCGGAACGAGCTTGGCTTGCGCGCGTAGGTGAAAAGTAAATGTACTATCTGAGACCAGTCCAGCTACAATTCACCCTAATAATTGATAGCTTATTACAGTTTCCACTTATTGGCCTGTGCAGCTGAACGTCAAAGTCACTTGATTTGGCTCATAACGTACAGATACTTTTACACAGCAACGGCTTCACTTCGTTGAAGATAATCTGATCTAGCTCCTGCCAAACCTTACAGATCAAACTACGGTAGAGAGCAGCGACCAGGCATTAATTTCTAGTTTTGTTTGAGTGTTTCATGTTTCCATGAAATCCAGCCAGTTACCAGAATATATGGAACAAACAAATGCTCAACAGCGAGTACAGATTTGAACAAACTGAAAGGTCTATAGCTCATGGTGATCGCGATGATTTTTTTTCTCTCGTAAGTAATTTGTATTTATGTATGTTATTACTCATAATCTACGGTTGGAGAGACTAGTCTCAAAATAAATAATTGAAGTAGTGTCACATCAGTATAATATGTTTTTGCTTCAATCTATACTACTGACACAACTGAACAATACAAATTTAATTAACTTAAAGACTCTTTCAAGGGGCTTGTCTTCAAGTTGGTTTTTAACAAGTTGTTCGAAACAGTAAGTTTTTTTTGCGTTGTTTCAATTTCAGTTTTTGAGAATTTAATATAAAATATGTTTCTCTATTTACTTATTTACTGAACGTATGTTGATGTTGTTTCCTTTCCCTGCCTTCAGCTGATCATGCATACGAAAAACACTATTAGATTACGCTTTTTGTAAGATGCTTAGACCAAACTTGCAATATTTGTCATTTTTCCCAAAATAATCTTATTCAGACTCCAGACTTTCTCCAAATTGTTACAAAGTAAATGACTTTTGACAGACAAAAGCTATGAAATAACATTTTTATTTTTGATTGTAGTAAACTATATTCAGCAGTGCGGTATCCTACGGTGTTTATATTTCACAATTAATTTGATTTGCCAGAGTGTCTAGTCATGTAACTTACTTCAACACTCGTAATAAAATGCTAACTGCTAAACTTCTTAATCAGGGTTATCAGTATCATAAACTACGTAAAGCCTTTTCTTAGTTTTATAGACGTCATTCCGATTTAGTTTCAAAATTCAGTCTTGGACAAAAATCTCTTCTGCAACAAGGCCTATCGGAACCCGAATTTTATGGTGACTTAGTGTATAAATTCAGAAAAAAAAATATATATGCTTGCAATGCCCTCGGTACCCATTTTCGTAAAATCATTCTTCGATATAAAAAGATTGGATACAACATAAATGTTATACGACAGACTGCATGCATGGCTGTTAACCCAATCACGGTTAATAACTTTGCTTCCCTCTTTAATTGCACGCCGTCGGGTAAGGCCTCAGATTCTATGATGGTTCCAGCGTAAAGGCTTACTTGAAATTTAATTTTGGGTAATGTTGGTTGGTACTTGATGCACTATCTTTGGTCGGGCCCATCGGAGTCTAACTGTTGGTTTTCTTTTGCTCCAGCATTTCAGTTGTTTCGTGCTGTCAAGTCCTCATCGTTGTTTTATCTCTGTAATTTGTTGATTTGTTGTGTTCTCGGAGATGTAGCACTGATGAGTTAGGAAGCCTTCATGCGGACTGAACAAATTATGTCTAAACCGCGGCAGAAGTAAGGTCGAGGATTGTGGCCACGTAAAATCGATTTAAGCACCCCCCCCCCCCCCCCCCCCTCAGTGAAATACTTTTCACTGACCGTTCCAAGGCGGTTCTTCAGTCATGGTTTATTTTTGTTATAGTTCGTCTTTGAATGTGTGTGTCGCTTACATCATTTGGATTTGGATAGTCATTTGGCCACTTTTTTCGGAAAATAACTGTCCGTTTGGCTTTCTGCTAGTGATGTTTCCATTAGGGTTTAGTTATTTCGTGTTTGTGTTTCTTTCCCTTTGATGTCTCTGATGGGAGGTGTGGGATAATTGTATCGATTCCTGATCATTGTCTTCCCTCCTATGTTGTAGCCGACGACCATCGCAAACTTCTCAAAAAGGTCCCAACTGCCTGCCGTCACGAGATGTGTAGTGCCCAGCCCTTGAACGAGCATAGTCCGTGGAAATTGCGTTCGCGAGACATCAGTGAAATGACGAAACAAAATAGTGCAAGAAATAACGCGAAATGTAGCAAATGGTTTTAATTTTTATGCAATAATAGCGATCGAACATGGTTTTCAATGCATTAACATTCGCTAGGTCCCTTGGGAAGTGTTGAAAACCGCGGCCTTCGGCCTCGGTTTTCAACACCTCCCACGGGACCTGGCGAATGTTAATGCATGAAAAAGCATGTTTGATCCCTATATTGAAAGTCCGTCCCATATGAACACCAATTAGAGAGTAGCCAACATTTTCGTAGACGAGGCTTGATATTCATTACGAAAACACGCCTATTCAAATATACTGAAAATTTTACCATCAAAAAATGAAAATTTTCAGATAAAAATTCTGATATTTTTCATATTTCTGCTCAAAAACATAGATTGTGGGTACTCGTTAGAATCACCTCGACGAGGCGGTTCTAACGAGTACCCATAATCTATGTTTTTGAGCAGAAATAAGAAAAATAATGTATACCCCTGTAAACCCCAGTTTTACTATATAAAAGTGGGGTTTAAGGGGGTCAAAATCATATAGGTATGTTTTCGTGATGACATCGAATAAACTATATAAATAAGTATTAGTTTTATATAGTATCAAATAAATAATATCAACGGGTAAATATTCTTAGGTTTTGGGTTATAAACAAGCATACCTAAGTTTTATGACAGCTTGAGAATAGTTTGGGGATATTCACTACCCTCCGCCGAAAAACTATCACAATTGAACGGAAAAATTCAGTCGATATATCCACTACCGGACTGCGCCATGTTTGAAATCCATGACCGGGCCCCGTTTCTGATAGAAATTCTTTTTCAATATCTTCAATACCATATCTTTGTAATAATTTCCAGTAACGCTTTGCCCTTTTTCTCTGGCACCTGTATTGTACCGCTTCACCAGAAAAGAAGATTGCAAATACAACCTTCTTTGCACTTAACGTGCGTTTAGCAATTCCTTGTCTTTGCTGTTTTTGGTTGCCCATACTTTGTTTGTAACCTTCCTAAAAGGTTTAAAATAATGAACCCAAGTTTCATCACCAGTGACTATATTCAAGATATTTTTTAGCATATAATGAACTCTTGATAGTGAGATGCCAACCGTTCGTGCTATACCACTTGCTGTATATCTAGCATATTTTTCAACAATTTCTTTTACTTTTGGTACAATTTCGTCACAAGATGCAGACATTGGCCTGCCAGATTTGGGTACATTTTCTATCTACTCAAATCCAGAATCAATTTTTTTTTCCATCTACGAACCGTGTCTTAAGACACATAAGTAGATCCGTAAACAGCAGAAATTTCAGCAAATATTTGTTTCAAAGAACAACCTATCTTAGGGTGAGCGTTCATGTAGGCCCGTATTTCCTCCTTCTTGGCAACACGTTTACCAACCATTTTTACTACAGTAGTCAATGACTGCGTGTATTCAAATGGCAAATTAAATATCCTTCAATTAGATTAATGGACATGTACATCACCTATAGGATAGCGTTATACAGGTAATGTATTGATGTGTTTCAAGGTGCATGTGGATATCGAGCAACGACACATTAGTCAGTTCTTTTGGAATACCCCTCGTAAACAATACAATCATAAATTAAGGAGTCTCTGATTTTCAATGACAGATTCTATCTGTAATTCTTCGTTGCCATGCACGGTTTTAGAGAAAGTGACTGACTACTATTCAATTTCGTATTCATCCGCGCACAAAAGTAGACCCAATGTTTCAATGTGTGTATATTAGTACGCCATTGAAGAGCTGTCCATACAAAAGTAGTGCAACTTGTGCTTGATCTATGGCGAGAGTCGCTGAGAAAACCCGCCTTAATATATGTGCGAACAACAAAGGCGCATTTCAGCCTGCGCGTCCGCGCAGGCTGATCAGCGCCTTTGTTGTTCGCTGTAGCTCGTTGTTTTTCGACGAAGAAGCGTCTCTGAAACTTAAATGGAGAACCGAATGATACCTGGAATTTATTAGTTTCTCATAGAATCTGTCATTTCAGGGCTATTCAGCCCTTTGAATAATTCATTGCTCCTGTCCAGACTCCTTTATCTATTCCAAACAGTGTACACAGATGATAACCGCCTCATTTATATAGATTGTGGTACTCCTCAGAACCGCATACAGTCGAACTTCAATGGCTCGAACATCTTTGGGACCACGGAAATTCGTTCGAGACATGGTAAGTTCGAGCCACTGAGGGTTAATCATTGCACCAGTTCAGGAAGCAAATAGCGATAATGTAGGGAAATCGTTTCGATTTTCTACACAATGATTGTATGTTGAATGTACTCATTAGAATCGCCTCGATGAGGCGATTATTATGAGTATGAGTACACACAACATCCATTTCTATGATAAAATAAGAAAAAATCCCTAAATATTTGTTTTCTTGAGCTATTGGAAGGATTTTGTAAGGACTGAAAAAAGAGTTCGAATCATCCACGGTAAACGAACCATCCGGGTTCGAGCCATTGAGGTTATACTGTAATTAATGCGGTTCTGACAAGTACTGACGCTCTTGTTTTGAAGCAGAAATAGGAAAAATATCATATATTATCATCTGGTAAAGTTTTTTCCTAACCATCTTTACGCTTAGCATGCTAGATACAATTTTCAGCAGACAATACTTGAAATAGTTTTCTCAATTTTCCCGGAAAACAGACTTTGACATTGCATGCAAACTGTCACCTTAGCAGACAATTTGCATGAATGTTAGTCTGATTTCTGGGAAAAAATAAGTATAAATATCATCAGTTTATTATCTGCTGAAGCTGCATAGAGAGCGGTAAAGGTTAAATTAACTCGTCACTAAATGTTCTTCATATTAAAGTTTGTTCACAAGTTATTCCCAAATATATGGCAACCAGGTCCGAGGGAGCTGGTTGGTGTCACGTTTGTTGGACAAACATGTAATAATCACCTATAAATGTGTCATTTCCTATTAACCCAGGGAAGCGACCAAGAAAAACATGCGCATTTAAAGGCACCTAACAGTTCTGTTTAAGTACATTACGAAAACACGCCTATTCAAATATATTGAAAATTTCACCTCCAAAAACTGAAAATTTTCAGATAAAAAACTCTGATATTTTTCATAAGTACCCACGATCTATGTTTTTGAGCAGAAATAAGAAACATAATGTATACCCCTGTAAACCCCAGTTTTACTACATAAAAATAGGGTTTAAGGGGGTCAAAATTATATAGGCATGTTTTCGTGATGAAAGAACGAAGACACTGATTAGATTGCGCGAATGCACAGACTGATCGGGCTTTATTTTTTTCTTTTTTTTTTTTTTTTTTTCTTTTTTTTTTTTTTTTTTGACTTGTTTTTGATTGAAGGTCACTGCTAACAATCTGCCAGCTTTGTCATGGCATTGTCTGGATGTGACGAAGGGAAATGACGCTATTTCTTTGTGTCGCCTCACTATGGACATGACAGTGTCACAACTACATTATATTGCAAAGTGACTATTCTGAACTGTGTTTCCCTAATATTGAGCGTCAAAAGAATGAGTTGCTAGACCCCAGCAGTTTTAGAAAGTCTTCGGTACAATGCATGGCCCAACAGGGGATCCAGATACGGAAAACAAATTTATTTATTTATTTGGTTAGTTAGTTAGTTAGTTAGTTAGTTAATTAGATACGATTTGCATGAACAAACACGGCTCACCTCATTCTATTGTCAGTGATATATTATCGTGTGAGGAAGCAACATTTTACGCCGGTTTGTCTGGGTTTTGCAGCATACTAATTCGTTTCATTACGAAAATACGCCTATTCAAATATATAGAAAACTGAAAATTTTCAGATAAAAATTCTGATATTCTTTCATATTTCTGCTCAAAACATAGATTGTGGGTACTCGTTAGAACTGCTCGGCGAGGCCGTTCTAACGAGTACCACCCTTTTTTTGAGCAGAAATAAGAACAATAATGTACAACCCTGTAAATCCGAGTTTTACTATGTAAAAGTGGGGATTAAGGGGGCAAAATTATATATCATCACGAAAACATGCCTATACAATTTTGACCCCCTTAAACCCCACTTTTATATAGTAAAACTGGGGTTTACAGGGGTATACATTATTTTTCTTATTTCTGCTCAAAAACATAGATTGTGGGTACTTGTTAGAACCGCCTCGCCGAGGCAGTTCTAAAGAGTACCCACAATCTATGCTTAGAGCAGAAATACGAAAAATATCGGATTTTTTTTATCTGAAAATTTTCATTTTTTGGTAGTAAAATTTTCAATATATTTGAATAGGTATGTTTTCGTAATGGTATGTTTTCGTGATGCCTTATACATCTGAGGCATGATCTTGATTGGTCGAGCGTGGTCCGATTTACATTAGCAGAGACAGCGACATGTATTTTATAATTCGAAAATTGTTACATTCACATCGACATGTCAGCGTTTTTCTGCTGCTCGCATCTAACGACAAATTGTCTTTTGATATGTACTGAATACACGCGACGGAAATGACCGCATGACTGAAAGCGGACTATGGTCTTTCGATTGGTTGATATGGTTTTATCATGGAGCGACATGTATTTCTAACAGAAATTTGCTTCTCCCGCTAGGCAATTTATGTGCTGTAACGGTTGCAACGCAATTATAATGTTCTAATTTCCCTATACAAAATACGTGTATTCGTAGCTCCCTGCGTGATTGCATCCATATATTACTAAAGAGGTATTTTCTAGAAGTTATTTGTTTGAACCATTCACTCACACATTGTCCATCGTATTGAGGGATTTAGCACTGAAACCAACAAACGTGTTATCAAAGATACAATTCATATCATTACTTTTCTCACGCCTATTCAATCAAATTTATCTATAATTATTTTCGAATCCGACTGAATTCTTTTTATTTGGTGGTTGAGTCATAATCCTAACACTATTTTAATAAAAGGACCTGCGTGCCGACTGCTGTCGACTATCTGTTTCAGAGTGCAGCAGGGTTCATCCCCACCAGCACTAGGCTGTTTAGGCGCATTGTAGAATCCCATATCAAACCATACGATGATTTGCCGCATATGCATTCATTTATAAGGGCTGTGAAAAGCATTTCTATAAAACAAAATCGGTAAAAAAGCAGGCCTGAACGTCCATAATGCGTGAATTCAGACCGATGTCCGTTTTACACCGCATAGTTTGATCAGTTTGGTCAATTCTGACTCAATAGTGAGCATGTGTGTGTTCCACATATTCATAAAAAGTTCAGTTTTCCGAAGTACTCTACAACCTCTTTATAACACGGTCCATTATAACACGGTTTTGGATATAACACGGTTCAAAGATGGATCCCAAAAATATATCGGCTATATTGGAAATTGACCATAAATGGTCTTTTTTCAATATAATCTATACATTTTTGTTTGAATATAACACGGTTGTTTAAATAATACGGTGTATGCTATGGACCACAACAACAGTGTTATAAAGAGTTTGTGGTGTATTTTGGTAACAGGCTGGATTTCATGAAAAGATGAAACCTGCAAACAAAACTAGAAATTAATATATAGTAGCTGCCTTCTAGCGTAATTAGATCTGTAAGGTGTGGCAGGAGCTAGATCAAATTTTCTTCAACAAAGCGAAGACTCTGCTGTGTAAATGTATTTGCACGTTATGATCCAAAATCGCGTGACTGTGACATACGCTGTTCTTCCTGAGCTATATGTCATTTTATGGCAAGCTTAATGTTTTGACACCATCCCGAAAACATGCATTTAGAATGTTGACCCGCTTAAAATCCACTTTTAAATGGTACAAGTGCGGTTTACAGGGGTATACATTATTGTTCTAATTTGTGCTCAAAACAGATTGTGGTACTTGTTCGAGCCGCCTCGCCGAGACGATTCTAACGAGCACACAAATCTATGTTTTAAGCAGAATATGAAAAATATCAGAATTTTTATCTGAAAATTTTCATTTTGTGGCAGTAAAATTTTCAGTATATTTGAATAGGCGTGTTTTCGTAATGATTGCTCTGGAAGCACTAAGCGAAATGATACCATTTTCCGTGGACTGCTCAGACAGATACACTACAACCTCTTTATAGCACGGTCCATTATAACACGGTTTTGGATATAACACGGTACAATAATGGATGCCAAAAATATATAGATTATATTAAAAAATGACCATAAATGGTCATTTTTCTATATAATTTATACATTTTTGTTTGGTTATAACACGGTTGTTTAACTAACACGGTTTATGGTATGGATCCCAACAATAGTGTTATAAAGAGGTTGTGGTGTATACGCTCTCCCAAAAAGCTTGTTCTACGCTAAGCAAAGTATGCTAGGAAAACAAAAAAAAATTTTTTTTTTCGTTTTTTATTTTGTGAAAGCTAATACTTTTGTGAAAACTAATACTTTTGCATATAAACGACTAAATTACAGGCGTACTTTGGTCTATGGGTGGCCGCCTTAAAAAAGGATAGTAAAGAGATTAATAGCTGGGGTATCTGCCATAACAAGAAACTTTGTCTTTATGAGTTATGGTTACACTTTCAGGGAGAGAACTCTGTCTAATTTGTTTTGTCTCCCTTCTGAAAAGGGTCTAGTTAAAAAAGGAAGAATTTACTCTTCCTTTTGGAGTAACTGGCGATTTTTCTGAACGGGTTCGATATGCAGGAAAACAAATAGGAAATCACAAAAGATGTCTTTCTTGTATAATTGAGGCAAAATATCTGATTTCACTCCGACTTTTAACGGAAAATTACAAATATCTACGACCGCTTTCCCAGCAGAAAATACACAGACTATCCAAAGTCGGAATAAAACCAAAATGGCCGTGCATAGTGTTTGAGAGAACTCTCGCGGAAGCGAAGTGTTTTTCAGCCATATTGCCTATCTTCTGCCGTATAAAAGACTGCAAAAGCCTTCACAGTAAAGGAAATATTATTATTTGTGTTCCATGTACATTGGAAACATGATGTACCCTGTTGACATATGAACTTACTGAAGCCGAAGATCATATCGCAGCTTAGCACTTGTGAACCTGGGAAACATGTAAATGATTAGTGGGTGGGCTATACACACCGGGCTAAAAATACTTTTTGCTGCGCATTTTGGCAAACATTGTAATTTCGTGCATATTAGTTATTGTTGACATTTAAACAATATTTCCATGAGTTCATGTGACCTTCTTGGTAAGGGGTGTATGAAAAATTCGAAACTGTTAAATTATGTCTGGTATCACGTTTTACCTTGTCATAAATTGCTGCATGCTTTTCTTTGGATTTTATTGTTTATTTCCACAGCATAGAATGCAGGTATTCATTTGTGTAAACTGGTAATATTCTATAGGTGCTCTGACAAATTTTCAGCTGTTCCAGGGCAGTGCATGGTCCTGGAGTTGAGGATAATTTATCGAAAATTGCACTTTTTGCATAAAATTAGACGCAGGCGGAGATGGGTGTTGTCCACATAAGTGTAATAGCAGGTTTTCAGACGTTTGAGTATTTTTTATGAAATATTTGGTATGTTTGCATGTTTTTGATACAGTAATTTATGCGAAGGTTCTGTTATATTTCCTGTGGTTGCATTTTATTTGTGACGGCCATGCAGATGTAGAAATGGAAGTCCATACTGTGGAGTGCACCCTTGAGCGCCGGCCGTAATTCTTATTCCATGATCGATTTGCTGTTTAGTCATATGACGTAGCGACACGTGACTTAGATTACGAGTGAATTAAGAAAAAGTACGTACGCGGCATCAAATCGGTTATTAAGTACTATTAACCCTTTCAGACTTGTAGACCAAGACAGACACTTTTGTAAACCATTACGAAAACATACCTATTCAAATATACTGAAAATTTTACCACCGAAAAAAAAATGAAAATTTTCAGATAAAATATTCTGATGTTTTTCATATTTCTGCTCAAAACATAGATTGTGGGTACTCGTTAGAACCGCCTCGGTGATGCGGTTCTAACGAGTACCCACAATCTATGATTTTTGCAGAAATAAGAAAAATAATGTACACCCCTGCAAACCCCAGTTTTACTATATAAAAGTGGGGTTTAAGGGGGTCAAAATTATTTAGGCATGTTTTCGTGATGAGTGTAAATCCAGATGAGGCGGCTCATAAAGAGCCATCTCATTTGGATCTACACAGTTTGCCATTCTGTTCTTGAATTTTCCAACTGCACCCTTTTGGCTGCAATGGATGTGTCCAAATGGATATATGGATGAGGCTTTTTCAGAAACTCAGGGTTGAAATGGTTAGTTTTGTTTCTTGAAAGTACTGACTCAAAAAGTGAACACTGAAGGACCTTATCAAATGATTCCGTAAGACTCTGCTTGATCCCGGTCCCGGTCCGCACTGTTTACTTTTACCTTTCTATTTGAATATTTATTTATCCCTTTCATTCCTGAGTTTTTGAAGTGGACTCTTCCTTCCCTGAATTTGGATTTGTCCACTGATGCAAAAAGAGGTTTCAAAAAAAAAAACAAAAAAACAACAAACAAATTAGAAGCTGATGAGAAGGCCCCTTTTGAGCCATCTCTCCTTGATCTGCACAGTTTGTGAAGGATATTTTAGGCGAAGCAGAGTTGAAATATATATTCATATATATTTAGTAGAATACTAGTTCATATATATTTAGTAGAATACTGATTCATGTTTTACGATTCCAGAGACCAATTGATATTCTAAAAATAGATATAGAGGCTGACGAATGGAAGGCAATACCACAGATGGTTGAATCCGGGGCTTTAGATGACGTGAAACAAATGGCTATAGAACTACATTTTCCAGATCTAAAAGCTGACAGTGATTTTCAATGGCGAGATGAACACACAAATATTCCACTATTTGCTTTGAGAAAACTTTATGAAGCTGGCTTTAGACTCGTAATGAGAGAAAGAAACACATGTTGTCCGAAGACAGTATTTGGTTTTAAAAACAAAATCACTTTATTGTATGAAGTGACACTCATAAACACTAAAGTTTACATATAAGACGAAAACACACACACACATATATGCGAATAGTTTGTTTACCTGAGGCCTTTCGGCTTTCACCTTCTTCAAAGGATCACTATTGTATATTTGCAAGGAGATGTATAAAAATGAAATAGTAAAACACAAGTTAAATGAGTTGAAATAGTTGCAAAAACAGAATAGTCCCTTTTCGGGTCCATGTTATCTAGCCCGCTGCGACTCATAGTTTAGGGGTGGGGATCTGAACGGGATTTGGTGGAAAATAAAAAAAAGGTATAAGTAGAATTATAACAATGATAATATTATAATAATACTAATAAGAAGAAAAAGAAGAGGAAGAAGGAACGGAACAAAATAATAAGTCTCCCCACTTCAGAATGCATCCGAAATGAAAGGCCTTGACACACAATGAATTTTGATGTATTTGAATAAACCGAATAATTTAGTTAATGACCTTTCAAAACCTTTGTCGAGGGCGCCGCCATTTTGCGTATTTAATGTAGTTCTAAATATAAAACACATTTTGTTTTAAAAAAGAATATGGCGCAGACTTCAAGCGGAATAAAAAAGAAAATAGTTGAAACTCTTCGTATGACGTAGAATACAGTAAAACGTCAAATAAGAGATAATGATCTTAAGTAGTCTAACAGTTTATTGTTTAAAATTTTGTAAGCGCTTTCACTGCTGATGCTTATCATCAGAAAAAAATATTGAAAACAACAATCAATTATGTCGTTTGAACGTAACGCAGAAACCATACACAACAAATGATATGTAACGTTCAACGCTTAATAGCATGTCGTTTTCTAGCACGTTAAGTAGTGGTGTTTCGCGTCTCCACAGAGTCCGTCCGCGGGAAAGCGATTTCAAGTATATTGAATTCGGACGAGTCTCACACGACATGCAAGTAAGGTTCATACGAATACAATATCCATCTCAGTACCAAACCAGGATCCCCGTAATACGCATTTGAACATAATTAAACAATCTATAGTAAAGCTATAATTAAATGAATAAGGTTGTGTCGACAAACACAACAATAGGCCAGTTGCGATCGACAAATACAGCAATTAGTCAGTCGCTAGTGCCACGTACGAATGCGTGACATCGATATCATAGATCGATGTAAAAGGTCAAATGAGATAATCCGTTCCATATCTGTACTGGCTACTATGTTTTATATCAAACTGGCATGTCTTTTTTTTTTTTTTTTTTTGTTGTTGTTGTTGTTTTTAATCCCTTCTTGTTGATTAGCGACTATGGTCAAATTTGGATTGTTCCCCTTGGAAATTTAAAAACTCATCTTTTTAAAATGTTCTGGCAGTGGGCTGGGTGACCAAGTGGTTAGTGCACTAGACTTTCATGCGGGATATCGTGGGTTCGAATGCTGCTTGGTTCGAGACAATTTTCAGGCCATTAATACGCCTAGCTCTTACTCGACATGCCCTGGGTTGAGTATAAAGTGGACAGGGCGGTGCTTGGTGACAGACAGCGGCACCAAGTGTGCATGTGTGATCCAACAAAAGCAAGGCTGTACAAATACATGTGTATAACAATCGCCGCTGCCTCCATGTGCCTCGGATGCCTGGTAGCATTAAAAATCCGCACAACACCAATGGTCTGGTTTGTTACATGCTAAAGTAGACAATATTTATAATTTAGAATAAAGGTATTAAAAATGGTGACTAGAGAACTCTAAATTTGAGCTTAATACAAGGGAAAAACGCGAAAAAAGCTTTTGCCATGGTCTGAAGATATTGATGTGTTTTTGGAGTTATCCTACCGTCATTTTTATTTTTTTTTCTACTTTTGTCCACGTTTTTCAGATCAACTCATCCTACAGTTTTCCACCCATAGTTTTTACACTATGCATACTTGTTCTACATGTTCTGAAGATGTACGTGTGGTTCTGGGATTATCCTCCCATTATTGAATATTAACTTTTTTTTTCACTTTTTGACTTAGCTTTTTTACGTCCTATTAGTATTGGAACAGATTCCTTGTGGGTGCAACTCCTCCTAGAATGTTTTACCAATCATTTTGAAACTATTCATATTTGGTCTACATTGTCTGAAGATGTGCGTGTGGTTTTGGGTTTATCCTCCGATCATACCGATTTAAAATCACAACCCTTAACTGACAAAGCTATGACGTTGGGGGACGCATGCACGCAACGGTATTTTATTAAATTTAAAAAAAAAACATTTTCAAACTATTAAAAATGCAAGATATTGATATTGGAAAAAAAAGCTTACGAATAAAGTTGAAAATTACTTTTTAAAAGAATATTACGATATATATATATATATATATATATATATATATATATATATATATATATATATATATATATATATATATATATATATATAAAATTTTAATAGAATAACTTCAGAAAGTAGAAATTTAATTGATTTAAAAAAAAAATACTTATTTTTTTTTTTTTTTAATTTCCATTTAAAAATCAAACTGATTATAGAATTGTATGGAGATCTGTTTTACTCTGCATACATTCTTTGAATATTTTCAAGTTAAATGTTTTCGAATATTTTTTTATATAATAATTCATAAGAACAAATAACAGCATTGGTTCCTCAAGAATATTAATGAAATGCAAATGAACAAAACTTAAAGTCTCAATAACTCTGTAAGTATTTGGATTATTTTCAAGTTCACGTTTTTTTCTTAATATTTTGATAAGAACCAAAGACTTCATTGGTTTCTCAGGAATGTTAAGGTGATGCAAATGAGCAAACTTCAATAACTGCAAGTAACTAGAATATTTTAATGGGGTTTCCACTATTCGTCTCGCCGGTCATACTTCTGTCCTTTTAGCATATGAACAAGCACATTAAAATATTCCAAAATGCAGGTCTCATTTATATTTTAAATTTCACGAGAGATGACAATAGACAAGAATGGTCGAAGCTGATTTCTGCTCAAACGTTGATGCTGCAACTAAGAATGTTTAGCGAGCTGGTATGTCAGTATAATTAGCTTTCCGTATTTTGCAAAACGTTGCGAGTTCCACATTGGGAGATGTTTCTAAATGATATGAATTTTTTGCACTAAGAAATATCTGTAAAAGGGTCCGAAACCCTTGAATAATTTATGAATGAAGGGTCTTCATCCAATACAGCCTTTGCACTTTATAGAGGTATTATGCAGCATTATGATACTGTAGAGGCCGTTTCATTAGCTGAACATCTTGAAGCACAACAAGGGTATCAATTACTGATTGCAGCTGTTAAGTAAGGATTACCTTTCTCTTAAATAATTAATGGTGCTAATTCTTACAGCCCGTATTGCCTCTAGCTGTTTTAGCATCGCTACATTACTGGACAGTTTCATATCAAGCTGAAAGAAACTCTGTACACCACACTCTTGTGAAAAGCACAAAGAGCATTGCATGTGATAATAAGTGGGAAATGGAAGCTTCAGAAGGCTTCAGATCAGGCTCAACTATTTATTCAGTCACAAGCAGGATGTCTTTGATAGATTCAACGAATAAAATAAGCAGATACATACATGAAAGCACTAAAGAGATTAATGATCAATTAGACAATCTTGGCTTGTCTCTGATTGAATTGGATCTCACCACTACTTTTTCCGACAGTATCCCGCATTATTCGAAGGCATGGTTGATTTCTAAAAGAAAACCACGTTTCCATGTTTATGCCAGTTAACCAAGAGCCTTACCACAATCTGTTTTTAGACAGAAACAGTTTTTTGGTAGGCGAATTTTTAATAAAAAAAAATATGTATATATATCTCACCAAAGAAAAACTTTTTCACCACAAAGTGTGATCGTGCAAAGAAAACCATTAAAGTACCTGCTGATTTGGTGGGCCGAGCCAAACGCACTAAAGAAACCACCTTAAAAGGACATTAAAGTCTAAAGTGCTATACTTTAAAAAACAACGGAGCAAAAAGGGGAAATAGAAACTAACTTTGTTATGACCTAGCAATCCTACCTTCGATTATCTGCCTTTGCAGATTACGCATAGCTTGTAGGTATATATTTAATCTCTGACAACTGCGCACGTAGTCGACTCTTTGGCTCAGAGGTTACAGGCGGGCAGACGGGGTTCGAATCCCACGAAAGGCGAGGTTTTTTCAGCTATTCTTCATTCCTTTGTTACGACTTTCATGTCGTAAGATAGGGGCTCGACCGAGATTGGACTTTAATTTGCCGAAAATGGTTTCTCGTCATAGTAAATGATGACGTACTTGAAGAGGCTGAGTGTTACAACCTAGAACTCCTACCATCGATTATCTACCTTGGCAAATTACGCATAGCTTGTAGGTATATATTCAATCTTACAACTCATGGTTAGAGCATTGGATCTTTATCCATGCAGACTGGGTTCGAATCCCACGATAGGCGGGAAATTTTTCAGCTATGCTTCACTTCTTTATTACGACTTTCATGTGGTAAGAAATTGTTGCCAAGAAATCGAAATAAACTGACTGTTTGACATCAGAGGTGAATGCTAGTCAAGCATTTTAGAAACCAGACGTTTCAAAACCTAACGTTTTCAGATCATCTTGAATGCAAATGGCTACTCAAGAGAAGTCAAGCAATTGCATCAAGTCTTTACAATACATGGATGTTAATTCTAATGATGTTGTACCCTTGAAATCGCTCAAACAATAATTGTGACTGTTAGATTCGTCACAATGGAGATTGCAGGCATCAAGAGTCTAAAGGGTCAGTGTTAATTTGGCAGACAATACTTGGAGTCTGCAGAAACCATTATTCGTAAAACAATTAAACAAGTTTCAAACGTGTCATTAGCTGATCATTTGTGAAGAAAAATATTCACATACACAAGATCACTTAAATGCCCCACTAGGTTACAAAGACAGTCCAAAGCGATTACATCCATAGAGCAGCTGACAGAAACTCGCTCAATTTTAAATGTGTCAATTTGACAAGAATGTCCTTAAAAAACAAGTGAACGGAAGGCTTTAATTAACAAATATCTTAATGAACTTTAGACAGATTGTCTATTAATAGAGCTATGTCTTATCACTGATAGTAACTTTATTGCAGAAGACTGCCAGTATGACAAACCGTGCAGCTGCTTAACAGCAATAGCAATACCACTGTGCAAAATATTTTGACAATGTTTCACCAGAGAAGGCGGTAAAACTACCTGATGTTAAAAACAAAAACGAGAATCTGAGATGTCATAAGTATATTGGCTAGAACATTATGCTTCCGATCTTAAACCCTGAGGAGCTGTGGCTAGCATTGTAACATCTTCTGATATAGACTCAGTATACACGTAGTGATCTAAAGCATTGTTTATTTTGACTGAGTATGTTTAAAATATAAGTAATCACAAATTTCTTAATTTCGCCCGTAAAAGTAGTCCCTTTGACTCAAAATGCATTATTTTAGTCTATGACTTCCGGAATGTGTCACGGTACGCTGATTGAGGTATACTAGTACGGTACTGGTATACGGCAGATAAAAGCGCATGTCTGGTCCGATATCTCCATCGAGCGAGGAAGGTGTTCAGTTTCAGAAAAAGAGGAAGAAGTCATAATGTTCAAGATCAGATGAATAAAGAGGGTGTGTTCAAACTATTACCTCCTCTTTCTGCAAAATAAAAAAGTAACGATGGCAGACGTATGGGCTGGTGCAATATCATGTAGATGTCGGACATGTTTGAAACCCATGACTGGGCCCCATATCCAATAGTATTTTTTTCAATTTCTTCAATACCATAGCTTTTTAGTATTTTCCAGTAACGCTTTTGCACTTTTTCACTGGCACCTGTATTACAACGCCTTCACCAGAGAGGAAGATTGCATACAAAACATTCTTTGCAATTAATGTGCATTTAGCGATTGCTGGTCTTTTGCTGTTGGTGGCCCATTTTTTATTGCTAACCTTCCTAACAGGTTCAAAATATAGAACTCAAGTTTCATCGCCAGTGACTACATTCGCAAATTTCTTTTTATAAAAAATTAATAATATTTTGAGCATTTGTTGGGCTATTTTAACTCTGCTTCGTTTGACCGTCAGTTAACAAACGAGGCAGTCACTTAGCAGAAATCTTTCCAACATTCAAGATATTCTTTAGAATGTATGAACTCTTGATAGGGAGATGCCAAACATTGGTGCTATATCACGTAATGTATACCTAGCATATCTATCAACAATTTATTTTACTTTTGCATTACGAAAACAAGCCTATTCAAATATATAGAAAATTTCACCTCCAAAAAACTGAAAATGTTCAGACAAAAAACTCAGATATTTTTCATATTTCTGCTCAAAACATAGATTGTGGGTACTCGTTAGAACCGCCTCGCCCAGTTTTACTGTATAAAAGTGGGGTTTAAGGGGGTCAAAATTATATAGGCATGTTTTCGTGATGAAACGATTTCGTCACAAGCTGCAGAATGTGGCCTTATTGATTTGGGTGCATTTTTGATCGACTCCTCTAACTCAGAATCTTATTTCTTTTCCATCTATGAACTGCGTCATGAGGCACATTAGTAGATCCGTAAACAATAGAAATTTCATCAAATATTTGTTACAAAGAGCAACCTATCTTAGAGCGAGCTTTTATAAGGCCCGTATTTCCTTCTTCTTGACAACACTTTTACCAACCATTTTTATTATAGTAGTCAAAGATTGTGTCTATTCAAATGACAAACTGTCTATCGTTCAATCAGATTTATTGTTTAGATATTGTATAGCACTATAAGGTATGCATTGATTCGTTTCAAATTGCACGTCGATATTCAGCAATAACACAATTTAGAACATCTCTCGTACATTCACTTTTTTAATGTTCAAATGTGTTTCATGGGGATCCTGCTTAAAGACTAAAATGGACATTACGAGTATATTCGTATTAGCTTTACTCGGAGGTCGAGTGAGATTCGTCCGAATTCAGTATACTTGAAATCGCTTTCCCGCGGACGGACTGTAGAGACGCGAAACGCCACTACTAAACGGGCTTGAAAACAGCTTGTTGTTAAGCGTTAATCGTTATGTAACGATTGTTATGCGTGGTTTCTGCGTTACGTTTAAACGTAATCATTTATTGTTGTTTTCAGTATGTTAGTCTGTAGATCAGCATTAGATGTGAAAGCGCTTACAAAAGTTCAAACAACAAAATTAGACTACAGATCATTTTCTCTTATATAAATATATTTCCAGAGATAAAGCTATATATATATATATATATATATATATATATATATACATAACTACAGAGATTAAATATTGTTGACATTTTGATTTACTTTATTCAGTCTTTATGACGTCGCAAAGGTCCTTATGAAATATTAAAAATGGCGGCGCTCATAAGAGCAAGTTTGAAATGTTAAAATCAGAATGAGTTTTACTATAAAAATCTTAAAGGTAACAAAAATACAAATGAAAAAACGCATGCCGAATAAAGAATAAAACTGGTTTTAGTCCTCAGTAGGTTTTCGTATGACCGTTCTTGTGTAGGCCGCTGTGTCGTACTTTGGGCTCCCGCGTGCAAATCTTGTTAAAATTGATCGAAATACATTTTCAACATTAAAAATATATCTTCTATCAGATAAAATATGTTGCCAATTTTTCTTTTTAGAATTGACGTCATCATGACGTCACACAGTTTGCTACCGTCATTTACATACAAAACACTTGTAGAAGGGATAACTAACGATGTCGAAATTATTTAGGCGACTAATTAAGCCCCAGCTTGTATAACCTGGACAGGACTTATTTGCACGGATGCCAACTTGCTCCGTGCGGCCAAATAAATGAAAACAAACCGTATAGACTACTCGAAATGTCATCGTTTCCAAGGCCAGCCAATGTAATATATTGAACCAAGATGGTATACCTTACAAATTCAATATAAATCAAACGATGAGGTACCAAGTAAAAGAATTGACACTGGTTGTTAATACAGTATGAAAATATGCACATTAGCTCATTTGCCTATGCATAAAAATTTAATATTTTAAATTAATACTTTTTCTGCGAAAAACAAAACAATTAAATACAAGACAAATTAATCATATCCCAGACTTTGGCTAATAAACTTTCACCAAAATGTGCAAAATAACAGATTAGACATGGCTTATTGCTTCTACCCCACTGATTAATTGCTTCTACTCCATATATACATATAGAAACGAGGTCATTTGCATATGCATGAATATTAATGAATACTTATGTTTTGCCAAAAAAGTCAGTAATATACAAGGCAAATTAATCATAGTCTGTGGTCAATATTAGTCAACCAAAATGAGCATGATAAGAGCTTGGGCACCCTCCTTTTGCTTCTATCCCATACATGCAAATAAGTTCATTTGCATGTGCATATATATGCCTTAATGCTTAAATTTTGGTGAAAAAAAAATCCTACACAAATCTTAAACTCAGCCATTTTAAACGTATTTGCTTTCTGTTTTCTTAATATTTTGACTATTCCAGACTCATTTCGTTTAGAACTATTGTGCTTTATAGTGAGGATACAATACTATTTCAAAGAAAAATGTGGTTAGGTAGCATCTAACGTCTTGATATTTGTTCCAATGAGGTTCTTCTGTTAGAGTTTTTCTTAGTTCATGCGTTCGGTGGTCTCACATCTTTTCATATTTGTGTTTTCCTGATTTGATTATCCTCTCTTCTTCTTTTGCTGCTGTCGGAGGGCTGTGTTTTTTGACTTTGGTATTTCTTGTGTGTCTTCATTTAATTTTTTGATTGAGAATTTAAGGGTAAATACGCCAAAATGAATTTTCACGACAGAAATGAGACAAAAATACTACATGTTTAAGCCCTCCCAAAAGCTTGGTCTATTCTTAGCACATGATAAATGTTAAAGCTAAGTTTAATACGTAATAATCTTGTTTTTGTACATGCAAAGTTTGGCGAAATCGTCTAAATTTAATTATTCAAAATGTGAATTCGAGAAATCTAAATGAGATTTCGTTCCGTTGGTCTCTACAAGAATAACCTTCCCATTTAAATAATTACAGATAATTTCAATTCGCGTTTTAAGCTTACCACATTCAAATTAAAATAAGCAGTTAATATATACATATTAATACACACACACATATATATATATATATATATATATATATATATATATTGTCACACTGTCCTGGGAATGCCATATATTGCGCCTAACAATACCAGTGCACCCATCCACTTTAAAATGGAAATTGTCAAAATTCAATTGATGTATGACCGGTAATCTTTGATAGAGTGCTGCAATGGTAACCTGTTAAAATCTCTACACAAGTGTGGTGTGCCGAAATAGTGCATGTGAATGGTGAATACCTGGATATGTAGGTTTTCAAATAGATATTATTCTATTCCGTTCTATTTAATGCTCCAGAAAGTCCAGAGTTTTTGTTTTAGATGTAAGGTCAATGATGCAATATTTGATTCACTTCCGTGTCTCGCCTTATGTCTATATAGTCTACGCCGATGAGCGTTGACAATAACGTCGTATGTCCATATTGCAAGCAAATATTTTGAATGTTTACACTTACAATTCTATTGGCAACTGCAGTAGATGACAAAAAATCGTGATATTTTCCGAGATAATAGGGTTTGACATTTCATGAAAATTAAATCATAAAATATCAAATCCTATTTTCTAGGAAGAAAACTATATTTCAAAATGTCAACTGCTGAAAAGTTTACCTAGCATGCTAAGTATAAACATGCTCTATCATGTTTATTTCTAATCTGTTTGAAAGTGTTAATTTCTTAGCTTGTCGTTCCTTTCTTTAACAACATGTTAAACTCGTGCAAGAACCAGTCAAACTGAGTTGTCCAGGAACCCCCGTACGCGTCATCAAACTGTGACAAGAAATACATTGTAGCTTCACCATCAGATTTTTCAATGGCGAGGGCATTTCTGACTTCGTCTATGTCAGCCCTCTCTGAGAGTTCTGGTAGATTACTTTGCATCATAAGACTAAGGAGGGTTAAGAATAGTCCAGAGTAACGACGTAACTGCATGTAGGCTTCGAAACACAGGTAGACGAACCTTAAAGTACATAGTAAATGTTGATTAAGCCAAATAAAAACAACAATATTTGTGTATGTAAATCCTATCATACCTTGTTTTCCTGGCAAAACCTGACTAATTCTACCATGGTGTTTATGCATCGATTCTCAAAAACTTTTAAAAAAAAGAAAAGAATAGATACTAAGTATTGAAAAAATAGTGTAACTGGGATAAACTACTTATGTTAAATATTTGGACAAGTAAAACAGCAAACAGTAGACCGGATAAAACTGCTCCAATAGAAGCAGTTTGATCAGAGTCTGCACTGTTTGTCATTCTATCAGTATTTTTAGATAGATCAAAGGGTAGTCAAACAGACTAAAGTTAATGTGAATCAGGTAATTATCGTATTATTCAACAGTGGCTGTTTTAGATTACATATATAGTATATAAGTATTTTAAGGAACTAAAAAAAGTGGCTGCTATAGAGGGATTTCTGTTACAGAGCTTATATATCTAATAAATTAAGTACTTTATGGAACTAGAAAAGTGGTAGTTATAGGGAGCTATTGTAGAGATTACATTTTATAGTACTTATGGAAACAAGAAAAGTGGCTATTACAGGGCTGTTGTTCAAAGGTGAATGTTTTTCGGAGGTTCCACAGAATACAAATTCTCGGAAAAGTATAAAATATGTGAACTAATAATTGCTGTGCACAGGCTTGCAAATATGCGGCGAAGAGAGGAAAGTGCCTTCAAGTATACGCAATATGTGCAAATTCTGATCATCCTAACATGCGTAAAGCATCATCCGTGGCTTTGCTCTCCACTTATACATATGTAGTATCCAATAATTCCATTAGCGGACGGCTAAGACCCAGATCAAACCGCGCGGTTGCGCCTCAGTTTTTGTCTTTGTGATTATGTCAAACGCCCTTTTCTATGTTCTGTGATTGTGGCACAGCCTTGACATCCTCTTTACTACTGATGTAGGTCTGAGTAAGTAGCATACCAAATTGCAATCTCCTAGCATAAACGATACCCAAGCTATGACCTCCAAGAGAAACGCATACCTAAATGTTAACGTAAATTGGAATGTAAACTTAAACATTTGTCAGACTCTGGTTACGAACGTGACATATGCACGTACAGACATAACATTACGGCAAAACACTATACGTCCCAATGCTGCCTTCAGCAGGCGGGGCATAAAATGACAAAATAGCATGGTCAAAAAGGTCTAATTAAGATAGCTTTAAACTGGCTATTGAGCTCTAAATACACGTAAAGCATTGGATGCAACAGAATATATGAATGGAAAACAAAGCCCATATGATACTTGGCGCATGTGAAAAATGATTTAAATCTGCACATTTTGCGTAAGTTTGAAGGCACCTTTTCGCTTGACACAAGATAGTGGAGTAAAGTATAACTCACTGCCTGAATTCTTTTGTGTTTGTGGGGTTCTTGCTGCCCTTGGTTATAACCTGGATAAAGTCTTCAGTCAGAACAAACGGGACTCGTTCACGTTTGAACCCTAATTTCCGTTTCGCATGATTTGTAATGTGTCCAAAGTCAATATGAAACACCTAAAGATGAGAAAACATAAAAAGATCAAGAGCAATAAATACACTTTCATTGGAATTAACTATGTTAAACCTTAAGATTATTTCTGCTCCTTCCAGAGAAGGAAAAACTGCTCCCTCTTAATTATTTCTCTTTTGAGTATATGTCCCTTTCGAAAGCAAATTCTTTCCTTTAAGAGTATTCCACTTTTTAGAAGGGCCTTGCCGTGCAGGAAAGAAAATAGGAAATAAAAAAAAAAGTTGTATCCCTTATTAAAAAAGACGGAAATTTATTGAGCAAATCAAGTCCCCTTGAACTGCTTCCAACAAGAAATGTCCTGATGGCATTTGTTACCAGAGAACCGGATCAATCTGCAAGTTCTGGTTGATTTAGTCTCACTGTAGCTTAGGTTATGCTCGAGTGAACACTTCTACCCCAAGTTTTTAGACCGGTCTATTTCCACTAGCAGGGTGTCTGATTACTGTCCTTTCAACATCACTCGGAAAGACTTCTTTTTTTTTTTTTTTTTTATTTATTTATTTATTTTGTTTTTGTTTTGTTTTGTATGGCGTTTGATTTTGAATAAAAACATTTTTTGTTTCCTGATTGACCATATCTTATCAGAAACGATTCGGGTTTTCTGTTTCTGTGTTTTCTCCTCAAATATGCACCCTAAAATTAAATTTACGGCAAAATATTGTTTAGACATATGCAATTTCTACAGTTAAGTGATTGTAGAGAAGGTTTGATAAAGAATATATATTTTACTTTTATTTGCTGAATTTGAATTATTGATGTTTCACAACAATATTGAGAAAATTTTAGAAAAATTGGATGAACAAAACTTGTAAATTTGCCTCCAAGGAACCTACATTACATATTTCTGCATACTTTGCATTAATTTTTACAACGGAAAAACGTGAAAATATTTAATTAAAAAAAAAACATTAACTATACTAAGTGTTTTGAGCATTTGAGCATAGTTAGTTACGACAAATAGTTTTGTAGTAAATCATGACAAGAGTTTGCAAATATATTTCTTCTGTGTAAAGAGCCAAGCAAAAACGACTTTCTGAAAGATGTCGAAAGGATAGTAGTTTTTATTACCACTAGGTTTTTCTCCCTGTCTCATTTCTCCTTCTTAATCTTTTGACCGCCCTCAAAGGTTGCTGAGAATGCCAAGGGAGCAAACTCAAGAGCGTTTACATGCAAGATCAGGGAACAGCCTTGCTTTCATCATCCTGCGCGCATTGCACAATCTGAGTAAATTGTTTTTCTGTCAAGTTAAGCAGTGGGCACACATGAAGGGTCACCCATCCAAGTACTTACCAAACAAGGTGTTGCTTTGTAGAAAAGTCAGACAATTATACTGTGTCGCCATAAAGTCAACACATACAGCAAAGCTGTTTCACTCGATCTATATACTTTCCCCCCTGTCAAATCTGCCGGTCTTGATGGCTCAGTCGGATGCGCAACCGACTATTGATAAGGAGGTCGAGGGTTCGATCCCCGACACATTCAGCAACATTCATCTGTGGAGATTGATAATGAAACACTTTCTCCCGTCATACTCTCCCTTCCTCTGATTCAAGAAAGGCAGTTGTCAGACATAATGTGAACAAGTAGTGGTTACTCGCTTAGAGAACAAAGTGCCCAGGCCAAGTGTGGTTAGGTACACTGCATAAAGCGCAAGAAAAACAAATCTTCCTGTGCATTCTGAATCTCCATTTCACCCCGATGCCTCCAATCAAGTTTCGGCTCAACCTAAATACTGTTTTGGAGGAGATGTGATTTGAAGAATTTCAAGATAGCGGCCATCTTGAACATTGGAACAGAAGGATTTTAGCAATTCTGAATTTCCATATCACCCAAATGCCCCCTATCATGTTTAAGCTCAATCAGACTTACCCTTCGGTAGCAAATGTGATTTCAAGATTTTCAAGATGGCTGCCATGGTGGCCATCTTGGATATCAGAATGGAATCATTTAGCAATTCTAAATCTCCATGCTGCCTCGATGCCTTCTATCAAGTTTCCCCTCCATCCAACTCAATGTTCAGGAGCAGATAACAATTAAAGACTGAAAAGCTAGCCGGAGGAGGTTGTTCAAAGATTTTCAAGAAGGCTGACACTTTTAGCAATTCAGAATCTCTTTGTCGATTCGATGCCTCCAATCAAGTTTTGACTCAATAAGACCTATGGTTTGGGAGGAGATGTCGTTTGAAAATTTTCAAGATGGCCGCCATGACGGAAGGATTTTAGCAATTCTGAATCTCGGTGTCACTGTGATGCTTCCCATCAAGTTTTGGCTTAATCCTACTTACGGTTTGTGAGGAGATGTCATTTCAAGAATTTCAAGATGGTGTCCATGGCGGCCATCTTGGATATCGGAACGATACAACTTTAGCAATTCTGAATCTTTATGTTGCTCCTATGCCTCCATCAAGTTTTGGCTCAATCCTACGGTTTGTGAGGAGATGTCGTTTGAAGAATTTCAAGATGGCCGCCGTCAAGATGGCGGCTATCTTGAATATGGGAACAGAACGATTTTAGCAATTCTGAGTCACTATAACCCTCCAAAACCTCCCATCAAGTTTCAGCTCAATCTGACTGATTGTTTGGGATTAGATGTCGTTTGAAGAACGATTTTAACAATTTTGAATCTATGTGTCACTGTGATGCTTCCTATCAAGGTTTTTGCTCAATTCAACTTTGGGTTTGGGAGTAGATGTCGTTTGAAGAATTTCAAGATGGCCGCAATGGCAGCCATCTTGGATATCGGAACGGAACAATCTTAGCAATTCTGAATCTCTATGTCGCTCCGATGCCTCCCATAAAGTTTCGTCTAAATCTGACTTATGGTTTTGGAGAAGATATCGTTTGAAGAATTTCAAGATGGCCGCCGTGATGGCGGCCATCTTGGATATTGGAACGGAACAATTTTAGCAATTCTGAATCTCTGTGTCACTGTGATGCTTCCTATCAAGCTTTGGCTCAATCGAGCTTACGGTTTTGGAGATGTCGTTTGAAGAATTTCAAGATGGCGCCATTATATCGGAACGGAACAATCTTAGCAATTCTGAATCTTTATGTCGCTCCGATGCCTCCCATAAAGTTTCGGCTCAATCTGACTTATGGCTCTGGAGGAGATATCGTTAGAAGCCATCACGGCGGCCATCTTGGATATCGAAACGAACAATTTTAGCAATTCTGAATCTTCCCATCAAGTTCTGGTTCAATCCAATTTACATTTTTGGAGGAACTGTCGTTTGAAGAATTTCAAGATGGCCGCCATGATATCGCTACGGAACAATCTTAGCAATTCTGAATCTCTATATCGCTCTGATGCCTCCCGTAAAGTTTCGGCTAAATCTCACTTAAGGTTTTGGAGCAGATATCGTTTGAAGAATTTCAAGATGACCGCCATCACGGCGTCCATCTTGGATATCGGAACGGAACAATTTTAGTAATTCTGAATCTCCATGTCACTGTGATGCTTCCCATCAAGCTTCGACTCAATCCAACTTACGGTTTGGGAGATGTCGTTTGAAGAATTTCAAGATGGCATGGCAGCCATCTTAGATATCGAAATGTAACGATTTTGGCAATTCTGAATCTCTGTGTCCTCGTGATGCCTCCCATAAAGTTTCAACAATCGGACAGGGTTTGGGAGGAGATGTCGTTTGAAGAATTTCAAGACGGCCGCCATGGTTGCCATTTTGGATATCGGAAAGGAAAGATTTTAGCAATTTTCAATCTCTGTGTCACTGTGATGCCTCCCATCAAGTTTCAGCTCAATCGGACTAAGGGTAAAGGAGGGAATGTCGTTTAAAGAATTTCAAGATAGCCGCCCCTGGCGGCCATCTTGGATATCGGAACGGAACGATTTTAGCAATTTTGAATCTCTGTGTCACTGTGATGCCTCCCCTCAAGTTTCAGCTCAATCGGAGAAGATATCGTTTGAAGAATTTCGGCCATCTTGGATATCGGAACGGAATGATGTTAGCAATTTTGAATTTGTCTCACTGTGATGCCTCCTATCAAGTTTCAGTTCAATCGGACTTAGGGTTTAGTATGCGATGTCGTTTAAAGAATTTCAAGATGTATTCCTTGGCGGCCATCAGGGATATCGGGACGGGACGATTTTAGCAATCTTGAATCTCTGTGTCACTGTGATGCCTCCCCTAAAGTTTTAGCTCAATCGGACAGGGTTAGGGAGGATATGTTGTTTGAAGAATTCGAAGATGGCCGCCGTGGCGGCCATTTTGGATATAGGAACGGAAAAATTTTAGCAAACAATTAGCAGTTCTGAATCTCCATGTTGCCACAATGCCTCCTTCTAAGTTTCAGCTCAATCCAACTTATGGTTCTGACGGAGATATCAAAAATGTGAAAAGCTAACGAAGGACGGACGGACGATGGACAACAGGCCATTGCATAAGCTGGAGCAAAAGTGAGCTAAAAATCTGCATTCAGAAAAGAAGTGTTCAAGTAAAAGAATATATCATGGTTGTTAGGGGTAGATCGAAAAATTCATCCCTCGCGATAACAGTCTGGCATCACTCGGCAAACCTCGTGATGCCAGACAGTGATCCTCGGGACTGATTTTTTTTCTACCACTCACACCAATGGTAGATCCTTTTATTCTCACAGTTTTATGAGGGCCTTTGGTCTTCCATAGTACTTAAGGCAAATGGATAGGCTTGATAAGTTTTCCACCAATTTTCACCAGGTAGATAACTTTCTCTCACTTATTATCTATTTGCCTGCACACTTATCCACTTCGAAAAATGGTTTACTCTATAAGAGAAGACTTTAATCCCTTAGACAGCAAATTCTTTCCTCTTAGAGTAGACACCTTTTTTAATTATTTCCTTTAAACCAATTTTAGTCTGTAGACCCCAAAAGATAATTGGCAAACAGTGCAAACAAAGCAGGCCAAGATAAGACGCCAAAGACCAGAGTCTACACTGTTTGCATTAAATACAGGAATTTCTATAAAATATAGTAAAAATAAAAACTAATCAGACACCTTGCTATTGGACTGGTCCAAATAGTTGTGGTAGAAGAGTCCACTTGACGTAATTCGGTTAGAGTTTACCACTGTATTCTATTTTTACACAAATATACACAAAAGCTAAAAATAAGCCTGCGAAAAGTGTCATGAACGTGAGATATAATTGTATGATGTAAAGTAAATTATAAATAGTACGATATAACTAATCAGCATGTTGTAACCTTTCTGCAAAACTCCACTGAATATGTTAGATACTGACGTTTTTTAATTTCAAAACCACATAACGAGGGTATTTTAAATACAGGCACAAGTAAAGCAAAAACAAACAAAGGAGAAAAAACAACCCCTCTCCCACCAAAATAAAAGAAAGAAAAAAAAAACAAAAACAAAAAAAACAATCGGAAATAAACAAAAACAAAAACAAACATAATACGAAACAAAACAAAACAAACAGAAACAAAGAAAACAAAAGAAACTAAAAAACAACAACAAGAACAAAACACCAACAAAAAATCAACAACAACAAAAACAACAATAATAACAACAAACAAACAAACAAAATACAGATGTGAAAATAACATAGTTTGTGTTTACTATATGAAATTCCCTACATATGTAAACAGTGAAAACTCACGTGTCCTTTTTTCGTCACCATGATATTGTCTGGGTGCCTGTCTTTCAAGCCAAGAACAAAAGATGCAACACAATATCCTGCACAGCTGTAAGTAAATGTCTTCACAGCCTCAAGGTATCTGTAGTAATAATGAAACTTTACAAATGAGCAAATATACAGGAATATACCATTTAGTTTTTCAATTCACTTCATTGCAGCTGGTATTAAGTGCAGTGTGGCGGCCACAAAAGATCTCTCCATATTTCATCAATGAGTCCATTATATTTTTTTCGTTCGGGAGCGTTGAGCCTACTCTTGTTATATTCAAAGTTGAATACCGCTTAAACCGGTGCTGGTGGGGGAGGGAGGGGGCATATGCAGCCTCGCAAGCTACATTGTTGCATATGAAGATACTTAATATAACCAACCAAGTCTCCTATTTTCATTCTTTTGTGTGCTCAGTATTTCCAAAGGCAGCCCTTTTAGATTTTGGTGGTCCCGGTGTTAGTCTTACTCTTTGCTGCTTTGTGGTTTATTCTACGAGGCTATTTCTTTTATTTCTTACCTTGTGTCATATTGTCCTTGTGTTTGTCAGTCCTTTTAGCATTGTGGTTACCTCGCTTGGGGAAAAGAGAGCTAATCTTAGTGCTTTTCGTACGTTTGTTCGATTTGTGCTTGTTTGCATTTGTCGGTTTCCTTTTCTTCCTCTTGGTGTCTGGGAAGGGCTGCGGTTTGTGATTGTGGCACTTCCTGGACTTTTCTCTTACCCTTTTTGTCATATTATTACATAAAATGCCACTGAACCATTTCAACCCTGAGTACCACATGGCGGAACATATGCATGCGATATTGTTACTTTTATCATCATACAGGAAAAACTGATAAACTATATGTGACGTTGGTGTCGGCGTTGGCATCTAGAAATATTAAAGTATAAGAGAAGATACCTAGGGAAGGCCACAATCACGACGCACAGCCCTACTGAGGCACTAAAGTAAGGAGTGGCGAGGAACAAATAATGACAAAACCGACACAACATATGAGACCACAAACGCACAAATAAAGAAGAACTGCAACATAGAAACCGCCTTGGAACGGTCAATAGCCATTACGAAAACACGCTTATTCAAATATACAGAAACTTTTACCTCCATAAACTGATAACAAAATCAGATAAAATAAAACACTGATATTTTCAAATTTCTGTTCAAAACATAGATTGTGTGTACTCGTTAGAACCGCCTCGCCAGAGAGAGTCAAACGAGTACCAACAACCTATGTCTTTGAGCAAAATAAGAAAACTAATGTATATCCCTGTAAACCCCAGTTTAACCATATAAAAATGGGGTTTAAGAGGGTCAGAATAATAGAGGCATGTTTTCGTGATGTAAATTTTTGTCGGGCTTAATCCAGTTTTACCCGCGCGAAGCTCAACCTAATCACCCAAATTACAAATATATGTTCGACTCGCACAGGGTTTTACGTTAAAATATTTATGTCATTTAGTGAGGGGCCTAACTGACCGAAACTAGTTAGAGGAACTAGAAATGTTCGATACCTCAGCTAATTTTACTTTTGTACGTGTATTGGATCATAGAATCATAGGATACTAGAATCTACATAACCAATATTTTTTGTAAGAATGTAATTCATACTTGGACATTTGATAGATACCGGTTCATAGTTTTATATGAGGCACCCACAGAAGGAGAGATGACGAAAAATAAATACTAAACGAACGCCACATATACAGAACCACCCTCCGCCCTATTTGTTATCTTGAGGTCACGGTCACACACTTTGAATTAAATGCTACCCTTTTATGTTAAAGCTTTAAAGGATTTATGTCTCAAGAATACCTAAAATATTTAGTTGATCCTCGTGAATGCTACATTCTGGTCCAAGCGTGTGTTCAGTGTAAGTCCCAGCCTGTTCACGACCTTGAGGTAAAGGTCACAGACTACAAAAGTTGATTTTTATGGCTTAGTATCTCATGAGAATGGCCATTATGGCATATGCAAGAACTTAACCCATTTTATACTCAAGACCCAAAACAGAATAGTTGTCAATCAGTGCAGGCCCAGATCAAGGTCTCCACTGTTTGCAAATAATTTAGCTATGTTCTCTAGAAATATCTAAATCACATAGCCTGACACACCTAAAACTGACTGTGTCGATTTACAGTGTAGGGGAGTTTATTCAGTCTAAAATGAGTTAAATCATATGCAAACAGATTGCCGAATTTTTGGAGTCCGATCAGGAGTGCTTTAATTATCGTTATTTTCTACAATTGTTTCTTTAGTATCCGATCATAAGTTAGGAAAACCCTGATCAAACTGTGCTAATAGGTATTGCATTTTTAGCACAAGGCCAAAAAAAAAACAAAAAAAAAAAACAATCCGTTGTTTGCTGCCAGGCTTCCTTGAGGTAATTCATTGTTGCAGTATGGTAGTTAACTTAAAACAGTCGACTCTAGGTGCCTCGAAGTTCAAGGGGACTCTCTGAAATAATTCGAAATATCCGTACCAGGACATGCCTCGGAGTCCAACGGGACTCTCTGAAATAATTCGAGATATCTGTACCACGACATGTCAGATTTGCAAAATTGAAGAAAAAATAAATCAAATAAACACATTTCAAGAATGAATATGTAAATTGACTCCTGAAAAAAAAAATAGAAAAAAAAGCTCTCCAATGTGTAGTCTGGTCAATTAGGCCAGTGAGTGGAACAAATGAAATGGTAGTTATAAAGTCTAAGTAAATTAAGGGAAAAATGATATATTTGCTCAAACATCAATAATCTGTATACAGATTTAATTAAGGTGTCTTGATACACCATTTTGCAAATGAAGACAAGTACAGTCGACTCTCGTTATCTCGAATTCCAAGGGACCCTCTGAAATACTTCGAGATATCCGTACATCGACATATCAGATTTGCAGAATTGAGGAAAATATAATTCGAACAACCACATTTAACAAATATATATATATATATATATATATATATATATATATATATATATATATATATATATATATATATATATATATATATATATATATATAAAATTGGGCTCTTGAAGTTAGAGATATTCTGAAAATATTGTGGAAAAGAGGAGAAATTGCTCCTTAGGAGCAATTTCTCCTCTTTTCCCCAATATTTTTTTAACCTGTTGTTAGATTTTCACGTTTAGGCAGGGACCAGATTTTTACTTCGAGATAGGCGGTTATTCGAGATAAGCGAGGTTGAGATAACGAGAGTCAACTATATGTAGATTATTCTTCGTATCTGTTACTGACGCCTTTCTAAAATCAGGAAACCTTTATTTTCATTAAAGAGAAAGCTGTATCTCAATTGGAAGGGAGTCAGCTATTTCAATATCGGAGTTATTAACCTTTGTGGTAGATTTATTTCAAGGAAAGGTTTAGTAATTCAGCTTACCTGTCTCTGTTTTCATTATGGATCCATTCATTTAGGGCGTACGAATTGAAAGCGTTTCTGACATCATTAACTGTTTTTGCATTCTTGACTACTTCTATCATTCCTGTCTCTTCTCCCATCGCAAGGCAACCATAGGTTATTAATCTGGAATAAAATCCAATGTCTTTGTCACTTTCCTCCGTGATTTATGTGATTTACGAAAGACAACAACATGCGTTCAAATCAGGACAAATATCGCAAACAATAATACTAAAACATTCAGAAATGTTTTGATTGTGTTGGGGTTTAACGACACGTCAACCCTTGAGGGTCATTTTGTGTCGTCTCCCAGAGAAAGGGAGAAAAGAGATAGAAGAGAGAGTAGAGGAGATGAAAGAGAGGGACAGGGAAGAAAGAGGAACAGGAATGAAAGTGAAGAAACAGAAGAAATAAAAACATTCCCCCTCTACCCTTACACACTACATTTGTACAAGGATAGCAGGCCTTGCCCAACTGTAAGCCAATATCAGTTGGACGCCCCAGTGATGTAAGATACACAGCACCTTCGCACCACCCGACCACCCCCACCATTCAGAAATGTATATAGTAATTTAAATAGCTATTTACAAAAGCATACGATCGTATTTGAAAATGAAGCCAAATAAAAGCCAACAAGGATTGCATTTGGAAACAAAGAAAACACAAAATCACGAAAATCGGAGACTCGTTTGATTGAGTCTCTTCATATGCAACACTGTAGTTTGCGAGGCTGCATACGCGCTAGGCCACTCTAAGACAGTTTGCATATAGTAATAATGAGGGGAACCTCATCTATGTACAATGGATGTAAAAAAAAATAATTATTTCACCATTTGATTGTTTTTAAGCTTGTACTTTCATGCTATAAATCGTTAGATTAAGTATGCATTTTTAACGTTTGATAAACAATGCATAAAATTCATTTCTAACAAGAGTGACATTGGCAAAAAATATGTTGAGTAAGATGTTGGAAAATCCTATCGACGGAAGTAGTGCCCGAGGCGTGAATGCATGTAGAAAGATACATTTGGCACTCTCTATCTCAAATTCAAAGTAACCAGGGCCCAGTTGTTCAAAGCTAACGACGTCGTTAGTTAACGATTCGTTAAAATTTAAATCGAGTGATACACAAATATGCTGAATTTTTTTGCTGAAAAAATGTGAGTAGCTTTTGCAGTGCAAAAGCTACTCATATTTTTTCAGCAAAAAATATCAGAATATTGCATATTGAAGCCGCTAAAACAGTTAACGAAAATACCCTTAACGAGCTCGTTAAGCTAACGACGCTTTGAACAACTGGGCCCAGAAGTTTGGACCTGAGACAGTAGTAGTTTAGGACAAAAGAGTGGACATATAAGGAGCACATAGCAAACTGAACAATATAGTCCTTTAGCAGTAGGCTGAGTTATTAGTGTTAGAGATAACGAGAGTACATAATATGATAAATTATTTCAATAAGTAGGATCTTTAGGTGAAATAATACATTACCAAGTTAAATTACTCTGACCAGAACGTATTTAAGCCAGGGCACGACAAAACCTACAATTAGACCTGCGTGACCAGCAAAGACTCAGACCAGCCTGTACATCCAAACCTGCTGAAGGCACATGCAATCAAGAGAGACTGATCAGACTAGGCGGAAGCGCAGACTGATCTGAGTATTCGTTGGTCGCATAAGTCTTATTGTAGGTTTTGTGGTGCGCTGGCTCATTTGAGGAGCAGCGTACTATGACGGGAAATAACTGACCCCGTCTCACTTCAAGGAACCGTAAACATGTTTTCCTTTAAGAATAGTTCCAATACCTTTACGAATTCTCATGCCAAGCAAATCTGTTTTTTCTGACAAAAGTGATCACTCTTTGAAAAGCAAGAGTTCTCTCTTTTTATTGTGTATTCATATATCTTAAACGTGGACCATATTTGATCCTCCTCAGCATCAAGACATTAGAAATAAGTCAATTGATAATTACTTGTAATCATGACAAGCATACTTCCAAACCATATCCATAACAGTAATTAGTCTCAGAACCATCATATCTTGTCTTAGATCTGAAAATATATACGTACAAAGGAGTACTTCCAAAACATATCCATAACAGTAATCTGTGTAAGAACCATCATATCTTTCTTAGATCTGAAAACATAGACATGTACAAATGTACTTCAAGACCATATCGATTACAATGATGAGTCGAAGAACCGTCATATCTTGTCTTAGATCTAAAACCACAGACATACACAAGACTCCTTTCAGACCATAGTCATGACAATAATCAATCTTAGAAACATAATATCTTGTCTTAGATCTGAAAACATAGACATATACAAGAGTACTTCCAGACCATATCCATGACTAAAAAACATCTTATCTAGTCTTAGATCCGAAATCATAGACATATACAAGACTACTTCCAGACCAGATCCATGACAGTGATCAGCCTAAGAATCATCATATCGTGTCTTAGATCTGAAAACGTAGACACGTACAAGAATACTTTCAGACCATATCCATGACAGTTATCAGTCTTAAAACCATCATATCTTGTCTAAGATCTGAAAGCAAAGACATATACAACAGTACGTTTAGACCATATCCATAACAGAGATCAGGTTAAGAGCAATCATAAGATTTAAATAAAACAGACATATACAAGACTACTTGCAGACCATCATGTCTTGTCTTAGATCTGAAAACTTAGACATACACAATAGTATTTCAAGACCATATCCATGACAGTGCTTAGTCTAAGAACGAAAATATCTTTTTCAAAGATCTTAAAAAAAAACATATACAAAAGTTTTTTTAGACCATATCCAGGACTGTGTTCAAGCTACGAACCATCATATTTTGTCTTAGATCTGAAAACACAGACATATACAAGACAACTTGCAGACCACATCCATAAAAATGATCAATCATATCGTGTCTTAGATCTGAAAACCTAGATACATACAAGAGTTCTTCCAGACCATATTCATGACAGTGATCAGTCTAAGAACTATAATGTCTTTTCCTAAGATCTGGAAACATAGTCATATACAAGAGTACTTTCAGACCATATCCGTGACAGTGATCAGGCTACGAACCAGCATACATTGTCCAAGATCTAAAACTATATACGTTTATCATTATTAATATTACTGTTGTTGCTGCTGGTGGTGGTGGTGGTTGTCATAATAATAATTAATTGTAGTGATGATAATGTGCGGAATTTAAACAGTAATAGATGATCTGCAATGCTTCTGGTATTTCGTAATTGAGGGATTTACATTTATTTTAGAGTTTATGATATTTTTGTCATCTATTAATTACTGTTTCATAATTTCATGTAATGCGTATTTGGTACACAACAGTCACTGATATGCCCTACATGCAGCGAGAGTAAAACTTAAATGCGTTATCTGGAATTTTGAGGTATAACAGAATGTTTACGCATGTGCTCTTTGTCTACGCATCAGTCATCAGAAGATGTGCACAAAAAATATGTAACATTTGACAGCAAACGGGAAGATAATGAATGACTAGATGAGACATACCGTCTCCGTGTTTAAAGATGAAATGCATTTTCTGCATATCTGTGTTCTCTGCATCCGGCGATGAATTTCTCCAAGTCAGCCATAGAGGGCGCTTCTTAGAACACAATACCTTACATGCGTCAGTGCTGGAAAAAAGATAATAATTAGAAGGAAAAAAGGTAATAAGTAGAAGGAAAAAATACACGCTTAAACATTAACTTCGTCGAGCTTATTGTGGATCTCTTTGTTGTTTTCTTGTGTTCTGGCTTCAGATCACCATTGAGCCGTTTGCTTTGCTTCATCACAGTGGTTTAGATTATACAGTCGAACCTCAATGGCGCGAACATCTTTGGGACCATGGAAATTCGTTCGAAACATGGGTAGTTCGAGCCACCGAGGGTTAATCATGCCACCAGTTCAGGAAGCAAATAGCGATAATTTAGGGAAATCGTTTCGATTTTCTACACAATGTTTGTATGTTGAGTGTACTCATTAGAATCGCCTCGATGAGGCGATTCTAATGAGTACACACAACATACGATTCTATGATAAAATAAGAAAAAATCCCTAAATATTTGTTTTCTTGAGCTATTGGAAGAATTTTGTAGGGATTGAAAAAAAGAGTTCGAATCATCCACGGTAAACGAGCCATCCGTGTTCGAGCCATTGGGGTTATACTGTATGTGTTTTACTGTGATGTTTCACAGATGAGGTAAGGAACACCTATGCGGAGCGAGCATAAATTTAAAATAAGAGCTGCCAGAAAATTAAGGGTGAGGTTTTGCACTGTTAAAAATGGTTTAGTCCCCAGCAGACTTCCTACTGACCGTTCCAAGGCGGTTCCTCTGTTGCTTTCCTTCTTTGTTTGTGTGTCGGTTCCATATGTGTTTCGGTATTAAGAATAGCATCGGGATCCAGGGTGAAGTTAGCTAGCTGTAAAAGTGCTTTAACCCCTCACCCCACCCCCCCCCCCGGTGGTTTACTCTACTGACCGTTCTAAGGCGGTGGTCCCGGTGTTGGTCTTATGATTTGTTGCTTTGTGGTTTATTCTACGAGGCGATTTGTTGTATGTCTTTCCATGTGTCATTTTGTTCTTGTTTTTTTGCAGTCCTTTTAGTATTGCGATTACCTCGCTTGGGGAAGAGAGAACTAATCTTAGTGCTTTTCGTACGTTTGTTCGATTTGTGCTTGTTTGGATTTGTCGGTTTCCTCTTCCTCTTGGGGTCTGGGAAGTGCTGCGGTTTGTGATTGTGGCACTCCCTGGACCTTTCTTTTACCCTTTTTTTTTTCATAAGTGACGTTTGTATTGTGCTTATTTTCCTCATCTCTTCTTCTCTTGGTGCCTTAGGAGGGCTGTGCTTCGTGACAGTGGCATATCCCGGGTATCTACACATATATTTTTGATGCTGACATATATGCAATATTGCAGTTTCTCCAAGAAACCAATGTGTATGAAATGTTAAACCCTATTTTCTGACGAAAACTACGTATCTGTTTTCACCCAACATGTAAATCACTGGTATATTTCATTTTCTAATTAATAACGGTGCTTTTACTTTTTCCGTCTAACATGCAAACAAAAGGTTTAATTTTAACCCATTTATACCTGACGTTCCATTAAAGGACATTGGCAAACAGTACAGACCTAGACCAGATGCCACAGAAAGCGTCGTCTGATCACTGTCTACTTTGTTTGCATTGAGATATTTCTAAAAAAAAACAGTAATAATGAAAACTAATCCAACACCCCTTATATAGGAAAATAACCTGTCTAAAAAATTGAGTTATAAGAGTCCTTTTGGCATAAATGGGTTAAAATCTCTGAAATAGAACATTTGTTATCGTACATAAAAATGTACCAACCATAATTCTCCTAGCACAATTGTCTGATCAAAAACAGAAGATGCCCGGTTTAAGATCTTTGAGTTTTCTTCCTCAAGTAAAACATGGAGAGATGATTCTTGGTCACTCTGTAACACATGAAAACATCTGTAAGCGGGAAACGAAGGCCCTGGTCAGTGTGCGCATATGCGCAGGCTGAACAGGACCTGCGTTTACCATAAATTGCATAAGGGTTCATTTCGTGCGTTACGCACCAACTGTGATAATGTCCAGTATGAAAAAACAGCAGATACCAGATTAGAGTTCGCAGATATACAGGTAACACTGGGCATTTGGTGTTCACTTCCATGGCCCAATATCTGATGTTAGCGCTTATTAATTTTGTTTTGCAGAACTATCGGTGGTTTATTTGTTTGATGTTTATACCTCGCTCACATACGTCTATAATAAAACATGCTAAATGAAGTAATTTTCTACATAAACTATAATAATGTCGTTCTTTGATTTGGTCCGCAAGGATGAAAGAGTTAATATTTACTTCAAAAGTACTCACAAGCCTGTTTTGTGTTTTCACAGCGACCGCTATCTCAACGTTTCTGTTTAGAATTTTGACCTCCTCTATGGTTTTATTGAGGACGGCTTTACCACAGTGGCGGCAGTAGGCTTCAAGGATTGGTGCATACAGCTGTCTACTCACTGGCTGTTCTAATTCTGACCTAGGTAACAGAGACAATTTAATTGGTTTAACCAGTTTTAGTCTGTAGACCCCCAAAAAGGGTAATTGGCAAACAGTGCAGACCTAGCTCAGACGCCGCAGAACATGACATATTATCAGGGCCTACACTGCTTGCGTTAGCTATAGGATTTTCTAAAAAAACATTGCAAAAAGAGGGACAAGAAGGCCCTGTATCGCACACCTGATTACCAGATAAGTTTTGGGTTAATTGGTTTTTTGGTGCAAGAGAAGAAATTCAATATAGATTCATAAGAGTGCGGTCATCTTGGATTTTCAATCCGAATGTTTTTAGCTACTTTTGATCTACAAGTCACATCAAAATTTCCAATGAAGTTTCGAGTCAATTGGCCTTTTGTTTCAGGATAAAAGAAATAGAAGAAGCCAAAATAGATTTTCAAGAAGGCGGTCATGGCGGCCATCTTGGATTTTTTTTTATTTCCCAAAGGAACAAATATAGCTATTCTTTATCTACAAGTCGGCCCGATGCCTCTTACAAAGTTTCTGCATACAAGCATCAGTCAAGTCTGGTCCAACAGTTCGCCTGGAGGAAGCCTATAGCAACAAAATGAACTTCATAAAAACAAAGTCCCATATCTAAACGCGCATTCTGCCTTAACAGTTCGCAAATCGGACATAGCTAGCATAAAAGAGGAACATTACAAATCGATTAGCTTATTGTTACGACCAAGCACCCCTAATTGCGATTACCTGGCTTGGCAGATAACGCATAACTTATAGATATTATATGCAATCGCTGAGAACTGCGTCAGGAATTCGACTCTTTGACTCAAAAATTAGAGCATTGGATTTTTATCCGTGATGATCGGGTTCGAATCCCATGATAGGCGGGAATTGTTTTCAGCTATGCTTCATCCTTTATTATGACTTTCATGTCGTAAAAGAGGCGTTCATCCAGAATTAGACTTTACTTCGCCGAAAATTGATGACTTCCTTGAAAAGGGAGAATGTTACGACCTGTCACTCCTACCGTCGGATATCTGCCTTGGCAGATTACGCATAGCTTATAGGTATATATCCATTTTTTTACAACTGCGTCAGGGAGTTGACTCCTTAGCTCAGTGATTAGAACGCTGGATTTTAATCCGGGCAGTCCGGGTTTTGAATCCCACAATAGGCGGTATTTTCCCGCTATGCTTCATTCATTTATTACGACGTTTATGTCTTAAGATGGGGGTTCGTCTAGCTCGTATTAAATGATGACTTCCTTGAAAAGGAGTAGTGTTTCGACCTAGCATTCCTACCTTCTATTACCTGTATTGGCAGATCACGCATACCTTATAGGTATATATTTAATCCTTGACTTCTGCGTCACGGTGTCGACTCTTTTGGTCAGTGGTTAGAGCATTGAATTTTTATTCGGGCAGACCGGGTTCGAATCCCACAATAGGCGGGATTTTTTCAGCTGTGCTTCATTCCTTTGTTGCGACTTTCAAGTCGTAAGATTGATTACTTTCTGTCAGAAAAAAAACGTCCGTATATCTGAAACTTTTACAGGCTGCATGTACAGCAGTGATCGAATGCGACAAACCTTTCGTCGGGCGTATCCGTTTCTCTTCCCTTAGGATGGATCCATTATCTTAACCCGTAATGTGGCAATTACAACAGACAACAGCAGAAGACATTTTGAAATAATTTTACTGTTTTTTTTTTTTTTTCTTTTTTTTTTTTTTTTTTTGTTTTTTTTTTTGTTGTATTTTGTTTCTTTTTTTTTCAGAGAAAATAAAGCTTAACATTGCATATGAACTGTCCACCTAACTTCTCTGCAGTTGGTGTTAAGAGCACAGTGGCAGCCATAAAAAGTCTCCCCCGTACTTACTCATAGTGCATTTGTTTTATTGTTTGATTTCCTTGAATGATTGAACCAATTCTGGTAGCTTGGAAAACCGTATCCCGCATAACCAATTAAAGATGGAATAAATTTTCCCACACTATATATCGGAATAGTCTGTTTACAATTTTAAGTATGTCAGGCTATCTTATTATTCCTATAGAAAAATAATTAAACTATTTGCAAACAGTGGAGACCCTGATCAGACGCCGCGTTCTGCGGCGTCTGATCTGGATCTGCACTGGTTGCCAGTTAACCGTATAGGGGTCTCCAGTCTTCATTGGGTTAAGCCGCTGCCCGGGAGAGCATGCATCCCTGCAAAATGCAATGCGATCATATGAAGAGTCTTAATGAAGCCGAGTACGATATTTATTCTTTTCTGTGCTTCTTGTCTCCAAGGGCAACCTTGTACAATTTATTTTTTCTGAAAAGTAAGGTAGTAAAATGGAATGTCAACCAGTATAATTTCGCATGGCACTTTACGGGTGATAGAATACCGCTTAAGCCGGCGCTAAGGGGCATATGCAGCCTCGCAAACTACAGTGTTGCATATGGAGAGACACAATCAAACCGAGTCTCCGATTTTCGTGATTTTTTGTGTGTTCTTCGTTTCCAAAGGCAATCTTTTTTTTTTTTTTTACTTTAAATCGATTTTATTATTGCAAATTGCCGAATTAAACGCAGCCAATACAGGATCTTTACCACTTTCTGTGATGTCTAATGTGGATCTACATTGTTTGTGCTGACCAATGTTGGGACACAAGGCATTAAATGGTTCAATAATTCTTAACTTCAACGAAATGTGTTCATATTCTGATCTGGGCATTCATGCTAGGCAGAAGATATTTTCATTTAGATACGACTTTACCCCTACATACCATATATCTGTGCAAACAGTACAGATCTTGATGAAGCGGCTTATGAGAGTTTCTCATCAAGATTTACACACTGTGTTCCACTTTTTTTTATTATTTTATACTGAAACTACTATGCATCAATAAACATATACAAAGTCAAGGATGAAAGAGTCCACTTCAGAAAAGGTTAAATACCTCAATAACCAGAACAAACCATGCCCTATCACTTTGTTAAGCAGGGCCTTGTAAAGTAGATACCGACATAGCTCGTTGTGGACGTAACATTCGAACTTCAAAGCCTGAAAAAATAATCAAAAGAAATCTATAACATTTGCAACTGGAAACAAAGGCCACACAGAACAATGAAAAGTCGGAGTTTTTGGAGGGATATGAACTATGATTCCGATAAATAAGCCAGTACTAAATTTCCGTATTAGGCCTCAACCTGGCCATTGTTTATTGTGCTCAGTGTCTTATCAGTGATAAGACTAACGATTGAGACGCATTATATTTTTATGTCGTTAAACGTATAGTAAAATGTTACAGCACGTGAATATTCCGAATGATTAGAGACTTACCTGTACAAGTTGTAAAAGAAGCAGTTCCAGAAGTTGGTCTGTGATTTGTTTGTCCAGGCACCAGACAGCAAGACTACGGACACGTGTATCAGGGTAGTGACAGTTGAGGAGTTGTAGCACTGTTGTCAACGTGAGTTCTTCACGAGGCCACTTCCGAAGTAGTGTGTACAACTGGAGCAAACCAAAAGCTCTATATTGCTTGTAAATACAGCACTCATTATTTATTTATGCTCAATGGCTTGTTTTATTTACGGAAAAAAACTTATTTGTATAATTAGGATATCGTCTGTTCAAGTTGAAGAAGGGCCAATTCCATAGGTTTGCCAATGTTTGTTGCTCCAGACACCATACCGCCAGACTACGGATGTTATCAATAGACATAAGCACACTGTATCTACATGCTTAATTTGCTGTTTTGCTTTCCCGTCTAATGGTTTATAAATGTTATGTTTCTTCTATTCGTAAAACGAATCATAATACCCACTCCAGAGAACAACAAGACAATAAAAACAAAATTAAAGAAAAAATCTTAAGTATTGGACTTTAGACCTGAAAAGTGAAGACCCAGATCAAATGCCACACTACGCGGTGTCCGATCAGGGTTTACACTGATTGCCACTTAGTACAGCATTTCAGACACATCATCGGGTTATAAAAAAGAAACGAAATCAGCAAAGTATGGTAAGGAGTTAGGGTGTTCCAATATTAAGAATAATACTTAGAGTATTATAACAATAATACTATACCACTACAAGAAGTTATATGCTATTTATCATGTATTTGATGGTATATTTGATAGCTATTGTCTGATTCAGAGACATATTTTATAAAGACATACTTTCTGTGTTTATCATTAAGCAAAGATGTAGTTGCTAATAGTTTACTTTATTTTTATTTTTATTTTCTTTTTTGTTCTGCTGGTCGTTTCAAGACAGTTCCTCTGTTGCAGTTCTTCTTTGTTTGTACAGTGAACCCTCGTTACAACGACAGCATTTGTTACCAAAGATGTTGCCATTAACATGAATTTGCTGTTGTAAAGAATCCTTAATCGACAGAATGATATGTAAGAAATACCTTGTTTTATTGTTATTTCCTCACAGAACATATGTTTGGATATTTGTTAGAATTGCCTCAGTGAGGCGATTCTACCAAATATCTAAAAAACATATGTTTCTTGAAGTTTTAATGCAATATTCTTGCATAATTTCTCATTAACTGTCACCTCTTAATCGAAAGTTTCGTGACATAAAAATGATCATTATAACGAATTTTGTCGCTCTAACGAAGGTTGACTGTGTATTGCAAATGTACTGTTTTGTGTTGTCGTGAATTGTTTCTAACCTCTTTTTCCTTTGGTGCTTCAAGTAGGCTTAAGTTCGTGATTGTGGCCTTTTCGAAGTACCTGCATATATATTTGTGAGTTCTTTGCCCTTGGATTTTGCCTAACTGCGGATACATCATAACACAATTGTTCGGTCTATATAAGAAATGCTTAATGTATTAGTAGATCAACGCATAATCCTAAGTAACTTAAAATACAAAAAGTCTATCTTTTTCGAGAAAAATGAACATTATGTTATCTGCTGTTCACTTACCAAACTGAATACATTAGTTAGACGTGCTTATATACATTTAACATGAACTTTAGCATGTCTTTAGAAATATAAGTGATGCTACTCACCTCAAAGACTGCACTTCTGTCTTTCCAGTCAACACACTGGAGAAATCGAGGGAGGATATTGGGAACGTAAATCATAGCTAACCACCTTATAAAAAGAAATATATATATATATATATATATATATATATATATATATATATATATATATATATATATATATATATATATATATATATATATATATATATATTAAGATTTGTAGGTCCAGTGACTGTAATTATTTTAAATATCTAAAACTTAAGAGAACATTTATTCGTACGAGGGTTTGGGTTTCGATAGAAGTTCTTATAAAATTATTATTAAGCACAATAAATGTTTGGATAAATTTATCGTCATATTAAAATACAGTTTCCGCTGGTTTAAGCCCCAACCCCCACCCTCAAATGGGTTTTCTCTGATGAACGTTTCAATTCCTCTATTGCAATTCGTCTTTGTTTGTTTGAAAGTTTTTGCAAATATGTTTTTTTTTTCACATTTCTTCCATTTACTATGTCCTGTGAAGGTAGTACCTAATGATTATACCTTTTTGGTTAAGACCGAACAAAACAAACGGCATATCAAACCACAGACGCACAAACAAAGAACTGAAGACGCTTTACAAGACCAAATGATAAAACCATCAGAAAAACATACCTATATAATTTTGACCCCCTTAAACCCCACTTTTATATATTAAAACTGGGGTTTACAGGGGTAAACATAATTTACTTATTTCTGCTCAAAAACATAGATTGTGGGTACTCGTTAGAACCGCCTCACCGAGACGGTTCTAACGAGTATCCACAATCTATGTTTTGAGCAGAAATATGAAAAATATCAGAATTTTTATCTAGAAAACTTTCAGTTTTTGGTGGTGAAATTTTCAATATATTTGAATAGGCGTGTTTTCGTTATGTTTTAACAATAGAACTATAATCACTCACCTGTTCTGCCAGAGAAATTTCTTGTACTCCGAACTAAGTCCACGTATTGGGTCAATGGCCATAATTTTGTCGAGTTTTTCAAAACTAATAGGTTCGTGCTGAAAATAACAATTAATTATCAATTAGATGGTACTATCAGCAAACTTTTTTATTCTTCTGTTCCGAAACAGGCGACGCGAAGACGAACGTAAGTTGTAGCATTCGAGATCGATCACTCTGTTTTTAAAGAATCGTAATCAGTTCGTAAATTATCAGCAAACGTAGAGCGACAGTTTTGTCCCCTTAATCAGCGTTTTCTTAGTTCTGATGCAAACAACTCCTGCCTGATGTCCCCGACAGCTGTGTTTCACGGATCAGTTAGTGTGTTTTCGGTAGGGATGTGTAGTGCTTGCCAACATCTGCACCTTAATACATGTGTATTTTACTATCCTCGTGTGGAGATTATTGGCAGTGACGACGATAAATAGTAGTTAAAAGGAAATACCATGAAAGCAATGTAGAAACTCACAAAACTTAGAACAGCTGAAGTGTCAAGTTGTCTGGGCCAGATTAGTTATTTTGGCCAGTTAGGAATGTGAACATCTGACACACTAAATATGATACGGTTTCTTTTATGTTCACAGGTGTTAGAAGGGAGCACCAGCGAAGATTCCAATCAGCATTTGCATTTGCACGGTCTGAACAGAATCTTCACAGGATGCGTTTTGGATAGCCAACGATGCACAGTTTCTTCATGCCGACAACGAGGACTCTGACACAGCCGATGACGACTTCACTGAACGAGCGCGCCTTGACGAGAGAAATTTGTCTCTCACACAAAACGCACACTTTCCTTCCCATACACATGATTATATCATTATCACGAAAAGCACTGCAGCTAGGAAAAAAATGTCGGAGCAGATTTGATCAGCATTTTCTTTAAACTCACTGAGCCTTTTTCAGCTCCTCTTACCGACCTTTTTGCATGTAACTACTCTTTTGTAGACAGAAAAAGTTATAAGTTCAAGGAAACAGGCCAATGTCAAGTCCATATCTAAAAAATAACGACCCTATATCTCTTCTCGGTACGCTATTTATAAACCGCAACGTCAGACATCTTACCTTTGGACATGTGCGCCTGGCGAAGATGCAGATCAGCCTGCGCATTCGCGCAGTCTGCACAGACTTTTTCATGGCTGCGTCTTGGATATCCAAAGATGCACAGGCTGATTGGCGTCTTCGTTTGGGGCACATTACAATAGGTATGTTTTTTTTTTTTTTGTTTTTTTTTTTGTTTTTTTTTTCACGACGCCTCTCATATTTATTTAAAACATATTAAGATATCCAAGAAATGCAACAGTCACGAATCACAGTCTACCGGATGCACCAACACAAGTTGAGGCGAGGAATAAATAATGACAAAATAAACGAGCCATAAATGGTTGATAGGAGACCCGATAAAAACATATTAACATATTGCTTTAAACTCATTGTCTTAGTCTTACATTATATTCGGTAAAACGTTCCTCCCGCTTTATAGTGTCATCTATTTCTTCCCTTGAAGGAAACACAACAGTGCCATCATTTTGTCCAGCTAGAGGACTAACTACTCTGAACTGTAAAGGCAGAGAACTTGAAGTATCCGCATTACCACCTGAAAAGAAACCAACAATCGAACATAAAGTCACTGGTCAATTTCATCAAACCTAAACATATGTTCTATGGCAGATAGGATCTAGTACACCAATAAGACAGAGATCATGTCAAAACAATGAAAAAAGAAGGCTCAATGGCGAGCTAAGGCCTGAGCAAAATAGAACAAAACGTAAGACCGATATGTGCCCGACCACTTGTATTCCCTCTGTGGCGAACTATACCGTCTTGTAATGCAAGAGAAAGCAAACTTATCAAACACCATTGGGTTAACGACGATGAACGCAGGTTTAATCTTTTGTGACGGTTCACAGTCTTTTTAAATTGTTCTAAAAATATCATTATAACCGATTTCATCCTTTCATGTGTTCATTGGTTTCAGTTTAAACCTTAATAGACTTTATTTACCAACCATCTGTCTGAATTTATGTAAAAACAAAAAAAAAAAAACAAAAACAAAAACAAAAAAAAAAACAACAACAAAAAAAAAAAAAAAAACGCCGCCCGATAGAAGAAATGTTCGAAACTTCATTAGTACACCAAGCTTATCTATGGAAACATGGCATGTTTTACTTGTAAAGTATGAAACTCATTTTTTGCGGACACCTGACATCATGTTTCCTATAAATAATATTGCCTATTGCCTTATTATAATCCAATGTTGATTAAAGCTCTGGATGTCGGTCAGCACAGATGTTTCTTTTTTTTAGTTATAATTGGCGCCAGTGAGACGTGTATATGAAGATAAAACGGCTTGATAGCTCTTGTTTATATGATTTATCTATGGGAATGTTCCTTGTGCGATTTGGATTGTTATTTATTGTCACTTAATTTGTAGCGGCGCTACAATAGTTTCAAACTCTGTCAAATCAAAGAAATATATATGGTCATTACCAGTGTTTTGTTTAATATAAGAAACATACTTTAGGCAGTCGGAAATGTTTTGTAAGCTTGTAATCTTGTTAATCCCTACCTTTTATGATATATGCGCCACTAAATTGACATACCCCATATAGCATAAATTAAGAAAACTATAAATCTTGATTTTAATATATTCTGGGTGTTGCCTTTTATTCGCAAAGGTGTTCATGATAATATATTTCTGTCGACCTGAAGGTATTTCACTAACTGATTGATTGTATGATGTATTAATTTAGGTGCCACACTTTAGCAGTATATGATACAAAACAACATAACTATATGTTAAATGTTTATAAGAGATACATATCTTTAACATCGCAATGTTTTATGGTTTGCCTCCTTCTCCCTAACAGTTTTCCTACTGACCATTCCCAAAACATATATACAAAAGTCTAGGGAGTGCCGCAATTACAAGTCGCAGCCTATCTCTGGCGCCAAGAAGAAGAAAGATACACAAACCAAACCTACACGCGCTGAACAAACAAATGCCCGAAAAGCATACAGATCAGATTTCGCTTCCCAAAGCAAAGTGACCAAGGCGGATCTTCTGTTGAAGTTCTACTTTCTTTCTTTGTGAGTTTTTTTTTTTTTTTTTTTTTTTTTTCATAGGTGGCGTCTGTAAAATCCTTTTTTCTTACTCATCTCTCCTTCTATTGGTGCCTCAGGAGGGTTGTGCTTTGTGAATTTCCTTGGAATCTTCACACATTTTTGCTAATAACTAACCAGGACGACAACACACAGAAAAATATGCTTTCTCGTATTTACATGATAAACACACGAGTACATAAGCAAGAATAAATGACTGGGCCATCCTCTCGCCACTTAGACCCCACTCTCCCTCCCGCACGTACAGTTCATCTTTCCTTTGAAGGCAGTTCTTCTGCTGTTCCTTTGTTTGTCTGCCCTAATTCAGTTTTCGACGAAAATCTGTTTTATGCAGTCATATTATGTAATTAACCCATTAACGCCGAGTGGACGCTTCTACCACAACTCCTTTGACCGGTCTATTTCCAATAGCAGGGTGTCTGGTTAGATTTTATCACTACTATAAAAATTCCCGTGTTTAAATCAAACGGGGTGCATCCTAATCAAGCGCTGCATTCTACGGCGTCTGATTTGGGTCTGGACTGTTGGCCGATTACCTTATTCGGTACCTCGGGAGGTCTTTTGTCCGTGACTGTTGCTTTTGCTGAGTACCTCTATGTATTTTATTCAGAAACACGCTAATGCACGTTGTTTAAAAAAATTCACTGGATATGTTTGTTTTTAATTTGGTTACAGTTTTTTTTTTTTGCTGTACCAATTAAAACAAACGTTCCAAATGAGTCTGAGGTCAACATACCATAATATTATTTCGTAACCTCATAAAGTCGATAGCGATACAGACAAAATTATATATGTTAAGACAGACAGACATGGACCAAAATGAGTGGGGTGTAATCAGGCGTCTGTTGAAAGTAAGCATCACTTGGTAAGAATGCTTTGCCCGCCATGCCCATCTGTCTGGACAAAGATTTAGGAAAATATCGGGAATAGTATTATCAGGATTTTAGAAGCCTGTTTATAAAATTGGCTGCTGAAACATAAGAAATAATTCAAAGGAAACAGTTTGCAGCTGTTACCAAAGCAGAATCCAAAGGTGCGGATGAGTGTTAGGATAATTAAATAAAATTATGCCAGTCTCATAACCTATACCGTTACCCTAGTATTCACCCATACGTGGTTTCTATAATTCGAGTTCGACCTGTCGTATTATGCCCGCCATAACTCATTAATATCTCGCTTCACGATACTCTGGTTAGGGTTTACACTGTTTGCCACGACAAATACTGTTTTAATTAACATATGCAAATAAAGCGGCCCTTATGTAATACCTTCCTAAATAGGTAGTAAGCTATTTCCAGCCTGATGGCCTGAAGTGTCTGCTGAACATATAATGGCATAAATAGTGAATTTTATTCTTGTACCTGGGCTACCCTGTGGGTATCTTGTACACGCTTGTCCTTCACTAAACCGCCAGACACCAAGTCTTCGATCTCCCGTCACTAGCTGACCCCGATGGTCAAACACTTGCATATTCACCCAGTATACCCCAACTTGAGCCTGCAAGAATTACAGTACAATAAACCGCTAAATTTTACTGTATGCAGTTAAGCAAATATTATACGAGATACAAACAGCAACCATGCAACCATTACAGTACATTCGCCTCATATATGAGAGTAGAAAGTAACAGCAAATATTACTGTATTCACTCTCAGTACATGTAAAAATGGAAGCAAAGTGCAACCATTATAAAGCACACTCACAGCTCATATTACCGAGGAAACTGTCAACCATCACAGTACACACTCACAGCAGACATGACAGTAAAAACAAACGATCACCACAGTACTCTACACAGTCACAACATATATTAGAGTGGAAGCGTATAGCTAATAGTATAGTTCACATCTAGCACATTTAACAGTAGATATTAACAGCAAATGATACAGTAAACACAACAGTTACTGTCAATTGTATCACGAATATTAAAAGCAGGAACTTACAGCAACTATTACAGTACAAACTAACAAAACACAATAAAACAGAAACAAACCAGAATTATCTGAGTACATACTATAGAAAATATTTCAATTAGTTTGTGCAAAACTGGACTCTTTCTTATGAACTTCTAGTAAAATGTATCACTATTTCAGTATATCCATGCCTAGCGTAAAAGGGACATTGGCAAACAGTACAGACCAAGATCAGACGCATCCGAACGAGGCCAATGATTAGGGTATACAGTATAACATGTTGAAATTAAAATCACGATTTATTTTGGAAATTGACATGTCCAAATAGTTAGTGTAGAAGAGTCCATTCAGAATAAATGGGTTAAACAAATCCAATGAAGACAATAGAATAATCCACCAATAGCATCAGTAATGAATGTTCTCAAGTTAAACGTTTAACAGTGCCTTGTTAGAAAAATATAGCGTCAGTCTGAAAACACTTCTGCAACGAGGTATATCGGAACCAGAATTTTACGGTGACTTAGTGTACAGATTTAGAAAAATTGTAGGTAAATCTAACTTTTCGGAGCAATTCAGAAAACTTATTAGCCGTTATAAAAGAATTGGCTATAGCCTGGATACTATGCGGCAGACAGACTGCATGCCTAGTTGTCAACGCAATCATTGTCGATGGCTATGCTTCACTCTTTAATTGCACGACGGCGGTTCGGGCCTCAGACCCAATGACGGCCTCTTCGTAAAACTTTAACCAGTGGGTTGGGGTTTGACGATATGTCTTTGGCTTGGCTCGCCGTGGTTCAACTATTGGTTTTCATTTACTCTGGCATACAGTAGAATTAGCCATGAGTACTAGGCTTTGTTAATTATAGTGATTAATTTCATTTTTGTGGTTTCGCTTTGATGCATTGACTGAGTTGGGAGCCTTTATGCGAACCAAATTTTTGTGTTTCTGTATAAAGAGTAGCATCGGGACCCTGGGTGAAGTTAGCTAGCTGTAAAAGTGCTTTAAACGCAACCCCCGCACCCCCCCCCCTCCCGGTGGTTTACTCTACTGACCGTTCTAAGGCGCTGGTCCCGGTGTTAGTCATACACTTTGTTGCATTGTGGTTGATTCTACGAGGCGATTTGTTGTATGTCTTTCCATGTGTTATTTTGTTCTTGTGTTTTTCAGTCCTTTTAGTATTGCGATTACCTCGCTTGGGGAAGAAAGAGCTAATCCTAGTGCTTTTCGTACGTTTGTTCGATTTGTGCTTGTTTAGATTTGTCGGTTTCCACTTCCTCTTGGGGTCTGGGAAGGGCTGCGGTTTGTGATTGTGGCACTCCCTGGACTTTTCTGTTACCTTTTTTTAAGTTTAAACACATGCATAAATCTAACATTCCGATTTGTAAGTCAAAAAGCATGCATATAACACAACGTGAAATAACAGATGTCCATAAAATACAGAAATCAACGTCCCTCATAATCAGCCAGTGTTGTTCAATGAGGGCACTGTAGAAGCTGCGATAGTTTGCTTTTAAAAGACATCAGTAACCTGGAGGTAGTCCTGCATAAATATCTACTATCAGAATGACTTAGTATAAGCAACAAGGATTAGCGAAGATGTGATGTAACTTTACATCAAATGTGCATCTTTGAGGAGATCGTAAACGAAGGTTTGTATGGAGTCCCTAGACCTTACTATTTTAAAAAGAATGAATACATATGATGTATGATGTTTGACTTTTAAGGAGTTTTGTTGCGCATGCTAGTGTCGTTTGCACAATTCAGTATAACGGTTCTTCGTTTGACAAACCTAGTGGGTTTGCCTTGTAGCAGGTAACCTTTCCAGCCCTGTAGACCAAGACTGATACTTTTACGAATTGTTTAGATCCAGATGAGACGGAACATCATGAACCGTCCCATCAGGATCTACACTGTTTGCCATTACGTTCTTAGTTTACAACTGTTACCCTTTTACAGCAATAGATGTGTCCAAGTGACTAAATGGGAAAGTCTGTTTCAGAAACTCAGGGTTGAAAGGGTTAAAATCGTAATACTTACATATTCACTTTTTCCAGATCTTCGCGAGGCACATATTGTGAAACAGAGTCGAGCACACCTAGGCATGTTTTGTATTGTTATGTCAAATTTCAGAGGTTGGTTAAAACCGACGTCAAGTGTAGAGAAAGCATTCGAGATCGGCGTCATTCCATGGAACAACTGTGCATGGACAGCCCAGGCCTACAAACAAATATTTTATGATACTTGCTGTTTTGATCAAGTTGGTAAAATCCAAAAGCGGATAAATTTAAGCACCCATGTAGATTCGGAAAAGACGGTAGATGAACATAGTCAGATTAATTAATATATTTTAAGCATATGCAAATGGATTTACACGGTTCATACTTGGATACAGACAATTGGCTTATTTTTTGAAGTCTCTTCTGTTTCATACAACCAAGAAAAAGAAAACCTAGAAAATGCTATTTTGACAAAGGCTGCATAACCATTGCGTTCCATGGTTCTAATTTTGTGTTTGACAGAAGTTCTGGACTGGACTACTAAGATGGCTAAATATGTATAAAATTCATGTTCACATTTGGCATTTGGTAGAGTTTTATGTAACCAGATCATTTTTATCATATAGAACAAGTAATTGAAGCATAACTGTAGTCAGAGTATGAACAACGATAAGTGGTGACTACAACTTCTAGAGCTCTGCATCAAAATAGGTTACCAATTGGTGGAGAAAATGCGGTCACATCACCTGTCCGGCATATATAGCTAAGAATTAAGTGACATAATTTTACGCAGGTAGTTATGTTAAAACATAAATTCCAGATGGTCAGAAATACTTGAGGTTTCATAAAAATAAGTTGAAAGTGAATAAGGTGGTTTTGCTACATGAATTGTTATGAATGTATGAATAAAGACCTAAAATTCGTTAAAGCATCACCATAGTAAAACTGTTCAACTTCAAAACATAAATAAATAAATAAATAAATAAAACAACTACAAATACAAACGAGGAAGTATAATACCTCATACTATTGTGTGGTGGGCAGATAACTCAAAATTGACGAATATTTCCCATTAGTAACCCCAAACCAGATGGCTACAATATCAATGCATATACCAGATCTGATGAACATCTACTGATATTTACTCGTTATCGTCTGTAAACGAAAATACGGATTGACAACCAGACAGAAGGACGGACGGACGAACGAACGAACACATGGACGACTGTGTGAAACCATACCACCCCGCTACTATCGTGTGGCGAGGTATAAAAACAACAGCAACTAAACATGACATATGCAAATCTAAAATAAACTTACACTTAAATTTGGATGGTCTGTTTTCCTTACTGGTAGGTTTACTACTTTGATTGTGTAGTAATCGTTAGGTAACTCCCAAGACGATTTTATGGAACCGTTGGCCACTGACACCTTTCTTTGTTGTTGACCTATACAAGGAAATGAAATGTTTTGGCATTGAACAGAAACGTATACACAATGTCATACTCAACAGAGAACACCGGAGTAATCAGTACTTTTACGAAAAACATGAACCGCAATGTCAGAGAACGTACCTTCAGACGTGTGCACCCAGTGAAGATTCTGATCAGCGCAGTTAAGAGTGTGCAGATATGGTTTGAGTCGTAGTTGGGCGAACATGTCAGACTGTATGAGTTCTGACATTGTCGGTCATATAGTTATATTATCATATTATCAAAGCGCTGTCTCGGGACAGTTAAACAATTAATAGGTTGCATGATTAAACATCCTTAATGTTGATGACGAAATCAACTCAATAATGCAATATTATATTTACAAAATAGATGTGTTTTGGGTTTGTTTTTTTTTTGCAATAGCGAAGATCCAAATCAAACATCGCAGAACTCTATGAGACTATATCTATGACACATAAATTTGCATCTCACGTTTAGACGTGTTGGAACGATATACTAGTATAGAATAAAGTATTAGGTAACCAGCCTTGGCTCAAAATTCACATTTCATACTTTCTATTTAAAGCAAAATAGTGAGGTTATGTGACTCAAATAAAAATCATCATATCATAGTTAGCATTCACAGGGTTCACAGGGTATAATGATATTGCAGAGATGACAAGAAATATTTAAATATGTTTCTAAGCTCACACCTATGCATTTAGAATTTTCCAGGGACATTTGTGGGAAACTGTGGAATGCATTCTTAATCCATTTATGCTTAGTGTTTTTTTTTTTTTTTTTATTGTTTTTGTTTTTTTTTTCACAATGAAATTTTGGACTAATCCGTTTACTGCTAATTCGGGTAGACTAATGAAAACCAGATCAGACTCTGAACATTTGGCGCGTTTTCGGCGTCTGATTTGGTTCGACGCTGTTTGCTAGTGTCTACTCTGTGTAAAATGAGGTATTGACGACAAATAAATAAGATGTGTCTCGGTCATTAGTCCTATCACTGATAGACTGGGCGAAACAAAACCTAGAAAACTGTTAATAAACTACAGACAAGTAGAGGCCCAATCGGGGAATTAATAGTACATGTAATATCCCCTACCAAAATATTTCATCACGAAAACATACCTATATAATTTTGACCCCCTTAAACCCCACTTTTATATAGTAAAATTGGGGTTTACAGCCTCGGGTATACATTATTTTTCTTATTTCTGCTCAAAAACATAGATTGTGGGTACTCGTTAGAACCATCTCGCTGAGGCGGTTCTAACGAGTACCCACAATCTATGTTTTCAGCAGAATTATGAAAAATATCAGAATTCTTATCTGAAAATTTTCATTTTTTTGGTGGTAAAATTTTCAGTATATTTGAAAAGGCGTGTTTTCGTAATGACTGCCTCTCACAACGCTTGCTGTGGCAAGGATCTCATAATCCTTGACACACCTTTGATGTCTCTTGCACATTACGAAAACACGCCTATTCAAATATATTGAAAAATTTACCACCAAAAATGGCAATTTTTCAGATAAAAAAAAAATGATATTTTTCATATTTCTGCTCAAAACATAGATTGTGGGTACTCGTTAGAACCGCCTCGGCGAGGCGTTTCTAACGAGGAATGTCATTTCATGCAAAGAGTTTCCTGATGATATAGCAAATACTATTTTCTGGGACAGAATAAGAAATATATAATTACTTTGTCGTCTGCTAAGTTTGTCCATAGAGTGGTTAAGGTTAAGATTACAAATGCTACTATTTTATGCAAGTGCTAGCCGTATAAATTGATATTTTCCTCCTATTCTTCATAGTTATACATACAATGAAAGGTGCACAGTAGTATAAAATTTTACAACAACTTTATTCTACCTTTTTTGCTTACTGGCGCCAGTTCCATAAAAGAAATAATAAGAAAAACAAAGAAACAGTTTTGCCTCGTTCTGATTAATGCCAGAATTGTCAAAATGTATAATTCATGCACTTCTGCAGTAGATATGTATGGGGATCTAGTACTTCATCTACAGAACACAATGCGTTTACACCGGTCCAGACGTAGTAAACAATATGGGGTTAGTCAGCTAAAAAAAAGGGTAAGAGAAAAGTCCAGGGAGTGCCACAATAAAAAACCGCAGCCCTTCCTAGATACCAAGAGAAAGATGAAACAGACAAAACCAAACAAGCGGAAATCGAACAACCGTACGACAAGCACTAAGATTAGCTCAAAGACACCGATGCTTATTATTTATCACAAAACCTAACACCATATCTGGTTTTACACTTTTCAGACAGGCTGCTGTCCGGCATGCACATTTTGTACCAAGTGTTTACTTTGAATTTAAAATAAAAATAAAAATAAGAAATAAATGTTCTTCTCTATCCTTAAAAAACATAACAATGTTTTTCTCTTAGAAACAAATGGCAAAAAAATTCATGCTCAGCTGGTAATTTAACCAGATGTTTTATGGCTGCTGACCTCAACTCTCTCTACACTAATGAGTCTGTTCACAACAGGTAGTATTACCAGATTTACCTGGGGACTACTTTTCTCTGATATTATTGGTTCCCTGCATTGTGATATATAATCTTAAAATCTTTATTTTTTTAACCTAGGAAACCATTTAAAATATGTAATCTGATTAATTTTTTATGCAGATGTTGATTTTGGAATTGGTTTTGAGCTACTGCATTGTGTTTTATATTTAAGAATTTTTGTGGGGGTTTCTGGTTAACTGTCTTATCAGTATTATTTAAATAATTGCATAACAGAGCATCATTTTATTGGTATCTGGGCAGAGTTTTATAGTCTCAGTCATCAGAAACATATGAAAATGCAATACCCCACTAACCCGACTTTGATATAGTATAATTCGGGAAGGTGGGGGTCAAATTCTCTAAGAGAAAAACATGACATGATAACAGCGCATTTGCAGGCAGGCAGACACACGGACGAATGATCCGCAACGTGAAAAAACATACATTCTGACATGTGCGGCCAACGAAGACTCAAATAACGCTGTGCATCTGCCCAATATGGCCTTAAGGTTATAAAACTTTTTTCATGCTCAACTCAGCTGAGCATGAAATTTTCTCTGCTAATAAATATGAATATACCAGCAATAGTTAGCATTTTCATATTTATTAGCAGAGAAATTTCCATGCTCAGCTTTAATTAGTAAGAAAAAAATACAATTATAAGTAATTTATTAGCAGAGAAAATTTCATGCTCAGCTCAGCTGAGCATGAAAAAAGTTTTATAACCTCGGGGCTTGGTCAGAGTCTTTGATCTCCGCATGAAGAAACTTTGCATCATTGGCTATTCAAAATGCAGCCAGTGACGATTCTGATCAGACTGCGCGAATGCGCAGGCTGATCTGAATTTTTGCTGGGCGCACATGTCCCTAGGTACATTTTCTAACGTTACGGCCCGTATAAGGAAATATAATCACCTTGACCAACGGTCACACAACTGTTGTTAGGCATACGCCTGAACAAATTATCTCTGTTCACCAAGCTCAGTTCTGGTGTCGTGTTCTCCCCAATACAGTCTCTGATATACTGAAATAAAAATGTTGAGGTCCCTACAGACCAATACAGATATCTTTGCAAACAACTGCTGCAGATCGAGCTGAGACGGCTCGTAACTCAACACGAAAACATACCTATATAATCCTCTTAAACCCCAATTTTATATAGTAAAACATGGGTTAATAGGGGTATACCTTATTTTTCCTATTTCCGCTCAAAACATAGATTGTGGGTACTCGTTAGAACCGCCTCAGTGAGGCGGTTCTAACGAATACCCACAATCTATGTCTTGAGCGGAAATATGACTTTTTTAATATATGAAAATTTTCATTTTTTGGTGATAAAATTTTCAGTATATTTGAATAGGCGTGTTTTCGTAATGTAATTTCCTTATCACGCTATACACTGTTCGCCATTTTGTTGTTTCATTTTAACCGAAACTCCTATTTACAACAATGGCAGTGTCCAAATTCAGGGATGGAAGGGTTTTATTTCAGAGACTCGAGGGTGAAAGGATGTTTTGCCAATCCATGAACTGTCCAGTTGAAAAATTAGGATATGAATATTGCAATACCGTCATGCCAGCTACACCTGTTTACGGTAACGTTTTCATCAGACGACAAATTGATGGGTAGGATTTCATCAGACGACAAAATGATGTTAGGTTTCAATTTCTTCCAGGTAACAGAATTTCACTATGCAAATTGTCTCCAGTGTTTAGGAGCTCCTGTTAGCATTAGCATTGTGATTACCTTGTTTGGAAAAAGGGAGCTGACTGATTTGTTATTATTTGGTTAGTGGCATCTGCACACTCTGTTATTGTTTGTTTACTCTTCATCTTGGTGTTATTGGTAGGCTATGTCATCACGAAAACATGCCTATATAATTTTGACCCCCTTAAACCCCACTTTTATATAATAAAACTTGGGTTTACAGGGGTATACATTTTCTGTCTTATTTCTGCTCAAAAACATAGATTGTGGGTACTCGTTAGAACCGCCTCGCCGAAGCGGTTCTAACGAGAACCCTCAATCTATGTTTTGAGCGGAAACGGAAAAAATATCAGAGTTTTTATATGAAAATTTTCAGTTTTTTAAGGTGAAATTTTCTATATGTTTCAATAGGCGTGTTTTCGTAATGTTATGTGTGACTGCGGCAACCCCTAGGCATTTTCTATACAGTCAACCTCTTTATACCCACACTCGATACAACGAAAACAACTGTCGTCACGATTATTTTTGAGGAACGAAACCTTGCTTTGGAGGTGACAGTCAATCAAAAAATATGTAGGAACATGGTTTTTAAAACTTCAAGAAACTTATGTTTTGGACATTTGGTTTAAACATATTTATTTCCGAAATGTTTACATATACAACACATACAAAAATACAACAATAGGATTAGAACAAAAGCATAAGAGCTTATCATCACGAAAACATGCCTATATAATTTTGACCCCCTTAAACCCCACTTTTATATAGTAAAACTGGGGTTTACAGGGGTATACGTTATTTTTCTTATTTCTGCTCAAAAACATAGATTGTGGGTACGCGTTAGAACCGCCTCGCCTCGCCGAGGCGGTTCTAACGAGTACCCACAATTTATGTTTTTGAGCAGAAATGTAAAAACAAAAAAAATATCAGAGTTTTTTATCTGATAAATTTCAGTTTTTGGTGGTGAAATTTTCAATATATTTGAATAGGCGTGTTTTCGTAATGTTTAGTTCCTTTCATAATTCTGACGATTCTTACAAATATCCAAAGCATAAACTCTATAAGAAAATAAGATAAAAGGAACCATCTTACATATTATTCTACTAAATAAGGATTCTTTAGAACAGCAAATTTATTTTAATGGCAGCATCTCTGGGAACAAATGCTGCCGTTGCAACGAGGGTTCGAAAATGTTTTTACAAGTATTTAAGTATTTCGGAAAACGAGTATCTAGTATTCGCATGGTGCGAAATTAAACTGCACGATAGCATGTCAGCCACCACAGGTTAAATACAATGAGTGTTAAACATGATAAATTGTTTGTTGTTTTTATGGATCAGAATGTTATAAACGGTAGAATGTTTTTTGTTGGTTTGTTGTGGGTTTACGAAATTTCAGATAACAATACATTTCAGCCGCAATTTGAGAAGATAGACCTTTTGACATGGGCACCCAGCAAAGACCCGGATGTGTCTGGAACTGGGCTATGATCAGTTTTCGATGTCTACAGGAACAATTTTAGGCTACCTAGCTATCAACAGAGGGCCCTGCGAAGACTCCGATCAGTCTGAGCGAATGCTGAGGCTGATTTGGGTCTCCAGTTTGCGCAATATGTCACAAAGTAGATATACAGTCAAACCTCGATAGCTCGAACACCGATGGCTCGTTTTCCATGGCTAATTCGAACTCGTTTTTGAGTCCCTACGAAAATGTTCCGATAGCTTAATAAAACAAATAGTTAGGGAAATTTTCTTATTTTATCACAAAATTGTATGTTGTGTGTACTCATTAGAATCGCCTAGGCGATTCTAATGAGTACACTCAACATACTATTATTGTGTAGAAGATCGATAGATTTCCCAGAATTAGCGATATTTGCTTCCCAACCTGGCGCCATGATTAACCTTCATTGGCTCGAACTACCTATGGCTCGAACACTTTTTCATGGTCCCAAAGGTGTTCGAGCCATTGAAGTTTGACTGTAGTCACTCTGTGGCTCATGTTCAACTATTGGTTGGAAATAAGTAAATTTATAAAATTCAAAGACAGAATATCAAATATCGTAGATATTGACGGAACAGATTATTTTGATCATGTCTTACCCATGTTGAGTCTAAGATGTTTATAAGGCCCCTCTGCCACATTTTGTATAGGCGACATTAACATTTAGCACTCTGGATAAAATTTTCAGCGGACGACATTTTGATTTTTCTTTCTATTTTTCCTAGAAAACATGATTTGACATTTCATGAGACAATTTACATGAAATGTTAAGCGTGTATTCTTGCACAAATAAAAAAAAAAAAATCAATTTTTCTCCAGCTGACTTTGCCCAGAGAGTAGTAGTAGTAGTAGCCGCCGAAGTAGTAATACAAGTACTAGTTGTAGTATTGGTAGTAATAAGAGTAGTAGTAGTAGCAGCAGTAATAATAGTACTGCTCGTAATTCACACATAGTCGCTGATCAATGAAACAAGCAAGAAATTGTCACAAACGTCCCCAAGCCACCAAGGGCAAATAACTTATGAAATAAAAGTTCAGGAGTTGCCGTTTCCGATCGCGACACATCATCTTATAAAGCTTTGCATGTTTGTGAAGTTTCATAAAAATATTCCATAGTGTTAAGGAATCAAATGTACAGACCAGACACCAATGCCTCCCGCTAGCAAGTGGCATAAGTTTGAGATGGGGTTAGAGGGTTGGGTGTGCAGTGTGTGGGGAGGACAAAGAAATTTTAATGCTACATATATCTTCACCTTATACATGTGAATACAACATTCCTTCAACATGTACTCTTCTTTACCGTATACATTTAGGACGTACTGGTCAGGTGCATTTTGTACAAAGCTGTGTGTCATCGAGTTGGACAGGGATCTCTTTCTGCAATTAACTCCCACTGCTGTAGCGACCACTTCTGAGGGAAGACAGGTCGGATTCACCTGTAACATACAAAACATACACTCTTACTTACATGTACAACTCCTCATCGTTATACACATTTCACGCAATGTGGGTGGGTCAAGGAAAAGTTTTACACTTCAGGAAATGCCAGAGCAGGAACCTTCCTTCCGCTGTCTCAAAAGTTGATATTTTGGCAATATTTATAACATTTTGATGGCAATGTTGTATTATGAGGAATAATTCATTATTTTTTTGTATATTTTACCGAGATGTAAACTCTGGCGAATCACTCACAATCACTTACAAACTAATTCGCCGGAGTTTACACATCGATAAAATTCATAAAAGATAAATCATTATAATGGAGTACTGTATTCACTCCAAACAGATCGGACTGAGCATACGGAGAGGGCATGGATCAAACGCCACAGAAACGACAAATGAAACAGTGCAGACCCAGATTAGACGGCAGTGAAACGACTGAGAAAACAGTGTAGACCAAGATCAAACGCCACAAAACGACTGAGGAAACAATGAAGACACAGATAAGACGCAACAGAACGTAGAGCACTAGATCAGATACCACAGAACGACTAAGAAAACAGAACATCACCAGATCAGATCCCACGGAACGATTGAGAAAACGGTTTAGACCCAGACCAATCACAAAAAAAAAAAAAAAAGCGACTGAGCAAACAGTGTTACCTAGATCAGACGCCACAGAATGACTGAGAAATCAGTTCAGACCCAGATCAGACACCAAAAACGACTGAGCAATCAGTGTAGACCCAGATCAGACACCACAGAACGATAGAGAAAACAGTGCAGAATCAGATAAGACGCCACAGAACGATTGAAGAAACAGTGTAGACCCAGATCAGATGCCACAGAACGCCCGAGCAAACAGTGTAGACTCAGATCAGAAACCACAGAACGACTAAGCAAATAGTGTAGACTCAGATCCGACCCCGCAGAACGACTAAGCAAACAGTACAGCACCAGATCAGATGCCACAGAACGACTGAGAAAACAGTTTGATAACTCTACGTTTTGGACAGATATGCCTGAGTAAACAATGTAAACTCAGATCGCGGCGTCTGATCAGGGTATTCACTGTTTGCTACTCATCCATCAAATTTTGATAGACCATCACGAGAACACGCCTATATAATTTTGACCCCATTAAACCCCACTTTTATATAGTAAAACTGGGGTTTACACGGGTATACATTATTTTTCTTATTTCTGCTTAAAAACATAGATTTTGGGTACCCGTTAGAACCGCCTCGCTGAGGCGGTTCTAACGAATACCCACAATCTATGTTTTGAGCAGAAATATGAAAAATATCAGAATTTTTATCTGATTTTTTTTTTTTCAGTTTTTGGGTGGTAAAATTTTTGGTATATTTGAATAGGCATGTTTTCGGAATGATATCAGGGGCGGATAAAGAAGTCGTGGGGGTAAATCTAATCCCGCTTTGACTCAAAATTTCATGGGGAATTTTGGATAAATTTCATAAAGACTGGTTACCGTATTTACTAAAAATATTCACTCCCCTTACTTTTTATTGTATACTTGTTTCCATAAAACCCATTTTAATACTTATGAATGTGTTGAAAATTGCTTAGTGAGTGGCAAACAGTATAGACCTTGATCAGACGCCGTATTTTGTGGCGTACACTGTTTGTTCAAGCCTGTTTGTCCGAATACATGTACGCAGAGTATGTAAGGTAATTTCATCAAATCTATCCCGTCAGAAATTATCCTTAACAGAGAACTATTTTTTTTCGATTTTGAAATAGATCTCAGGTTTCAAAAAAAAAAAAAAAATCTCTCTTTGGCCATTATTATCTAGTGCATAATGGTGATTTTGTAATACTAACTATTATAAATATAAAAACATAGATATACAGGGGTGGAGCCATACGAGATGTAGTAATATGATAACAGGAAGTTAATTTTAAATTTATGGTATTTCAAAACAGTAAAGCAAAAATTTACAATGACTTGCTTGTTGATAAAGTAGGTAATTCTAAATTACACATTTCCCGCAAGACTGCATGTGTGCCCAAATCAGAGTCTTTGCAGGGCACTCATGTTGAGCCTTGATGATGTAAGAGATTTTTTTTTTTGCTGTTTTTTTTTAAAGACATTTTATGACCATCAAAATGCTCGAACTATGGTAAAATGCAAAAGCTCTTCTGTACAACCTAAACAAGAGACCAGTTTCGGCCAGAAAGCTCACCTGATCCAAGTATACGTGCGCTATCTCACGTTGAGGCTCATTTGCTTTGTTCAAAGTTTTTTTTTGTTTTTTTTTTTTTTCTTCTTGGCACTGACATACTTTATTTACCGAAATGAAAACGTGAATGATTTGTGTAGCTCTGACAGTGTCATATAATTCAACAGAGAATGGCTTAGTTCAATTTTATATGCTGCTATGTACAGTCGAACATCAATTGCTCGAACATCTTTGGTACCATGGAAATTTGTTCGAGATAAGGGTAGTTTGAGCCACTGAGAGCTAACCATGGAGCCAGGTCAGGAAGCAAATGGCGATACTTAATGGAAGTGTTTTCGAACTTCTACATAATAATGGTATGTTGAGTGTTTTCATTAAATTCGTCCCGACGAGGCGATTCTAATGAGTACACAAAACATACAATTTCTTGATTATTAAGTAAATTTCACTAAATATCCGTTTTCTTGAGGTATTGGAAGAATTTCGTTGGGATTAAAGAACGAGTTCGAATTAGCCATGTTAAACGAGCCATCGATGTTCGAGCCATTGAGGTTCGACTGTAGATACGTGTGCGTATAATATTATACACCAGGATGAGCCTCTAATAAACTATTTAAACTCAACATGTTTATAATTCTATGTCTGACGTGTGAATGCCTAAGAACAGCCCTAATTAGAAGAGAACAAATCCTACCAAGTCATTTGAAGCGATTTGTCCCTACCCAGCGTGCATATGACGTAAATATAACGTCGCCTCAACGTCGATGCAACGTCATGACGTTGCATCGACGTTGAGGCGACGTTATATTTACGTCATGTGCCTGCCGTCTAATTAAGTAAGAATACTGCTTAGGTAGGGGATTTTAAATAATTAAAATTATAGTGATCTGCCTCTTAATTTAGTTGCCATGACAACAGAAAGCTCCCATGGACTTATAATGGGAATATGGTTAAATTGCATTTTGTCTTTTCTCTAAAACCAATTGAAGTGATGTGAACCATATTTGATAGTTATAATCATTTGATGAGTATCTACCCAGATAACGCTTTTTATGAATAGAGACCATTTTGTTTGGTTCCCATAGCAACATTAAATTTTAAAAAAAGATTGACAACTCCTCCTAAACCACTAAAGCGATGACTCTAATTTGGTATTAATGTGTTTTGGGTAAGGGTTATTCAAAATAGCTAGAATCATTGGGATATGCCACTTGGTTTGGCTGCCATGGCAACGGAAAGCTCCTATAGACTTATGATGGGGAAATGGTTGTATTGCATTTTCTTCCATAACCAGAGAATTGATGTGAACCATATTTGGCAGTTTTGATCATTTGATGATTGTCTACCAAGTTTATGTGTTTTATGACTAGTGGTCGTTTTGTTTGGTTGTCATGGCAAAGTTAAAGTAGGAAATCCGTAAAGCACCACTAGGGAATAAAGACCTTGTCAAACACCAGCAGGGATAGCAGACCGTTTTACATACTAGCAGGGAAAGAAGACCCTGTTGCACATCAGCAAGGAAAGAAGACCCTGTGCGCATCTTGCCTGGCCTTGTAAATAGACAGGACCTATAGCATAGATGGGAGTGCAAATGCAATTATTGCACAAAAAGCAGTGCCGCACGTTATTAACAGCCATGCATTAACCGGCGAAAAGCCGTGTTTTAACAAGGCAATTCGCGCGCTGTTAATGCACGGCTACGCAACTTTCGATATGCCTGTACCGGGGCCACAGAATAGCTGCCGTCACGAGATATGTAGTTCCCGGCCCTAGAACGAGAATAGTCCGTGAAAATTGAATACGCGAGATATCAGTGAAAAGACGAAACAAAATAGTGCAAGAAATAATGCGGATTGTAGCAAATGATTTCAATTATACACAATAATAGCGATTGAGCATGGTTTTTCAATGCATTAACATTTCCCAGGTCCCTAGGGAGTTGTTGAAAACCGCGGCCTTCGGCCTCGGTTTTCAACACCTCCCTCGGGACCTGGCGAATGTTAATGCATGAAAAACCATGTTTGATCCCTATATTGAAATACCTCTTCTGCCATCATTTCTTTACTTATTCAATAAAGATGAGAACTTGGCAAATCCTGCATTCTGACGAAGATAAATAGATTATAATGATTATCACTCTTGAGAGCAATGAACACACACACAAGGACAAAAATAGCTGAAGTGTCTAAAACTTACAATATTTGATTAAAGTAGCAAAGCTTTAAGTTACATTCAATTGTTTACTCTGCAAGTTTTAAATTTCCCTGCCCCTGTGCTGTAGACATGTATAAAATCATAATATTGTTAAACAACTCTTCTGAAGCCACTTGGATAATTTTCACTATTTTCATGTTGATCCCAATGTCGAAACGAGATTGAAAGTTTGTTCACAACCATACATTGTAAACAAATACACTACAACCTCTTTATAACACGGTCCATTATAACACGGTTTTGGATATAACACGGTTCAAAGATGGATCACAAAAATGTATAGATTATATTGAAAAATGACCATAAATGGTCATATTGCAATATAATCTATACATTTTTGTTTGGATATAACACGGTTGTTTAACTAACGCGATTTATTCTATGGGCAACAACAAAAGTGTTATAAAGAGGTTGTGGTGTAATGATAAAAAAAAAAAAAAAAACAAAAAAAAAAAACATTATTCTTCTTTAAACCAAGAACTGCTGTCAAAATGATGATTCTAACATAAGTTGCAATGACAGGATTGGCAAAATAATGCATAAATCTGTATATCTACAGTGGCTATTCTACTCAAGTGAGCGAGCCGTGACCCGTTGGCCTTTTGGTCATTGTTATAAAGGGTCACTTGGTAAACTGGCCATCCTAGCTAAAAGTGTCACCCTCCGAAAATATTACATAGATAAATAAATAAATAAATAAATAAATAAATAAATAAATAAATAAATAAATGATGATCATACCTCAATGACGCAAGAAATCTTTTCTCCATGTTCATTCTTCCATACTTTTATCTTCATTCTGTAATTCCCTTTTAAAAGAAGATGAACAAAAGTGAAGTGTACAGTAAAACCTTTGTAAGAGAGCCACCTCCGAGACTGACTTGAAATAGTGGTTGATGTGGAAAAAGTCTGTCTTATAAAGGTACATGTCATGTAATTTTGCTAGCAAAATTACATGGCATGTACCTTTATAAGACAACCACCTGTCCACATCAACCACTAAGGTCAATTTCAAAGGTGGCTGTCTTACACAGGTTTTACTGTACCGCAATACATGTTGCCCTAAGTATTGAGACAGACATGCCTCAGTAAACCGTATAGACCCAAATCAGATGCCGCGGTACGCTGCGTCCGATTAGGGCCTACACTGTTTGCCTCTCATCAAGTAATTTTTAGACACATAAAGAGGTAGAAAATGAAATGAAGTTGTTTCAATTTTAGGACAAGTATGGTAAGGAGTTACTGTGTCCCAATATTTAGGGTAACTACGGTAATACACGGAAAAAGGCACTATGTATTCTACGGTAAAACGAAAGTCAGATCGGCCTGCGTATTCCCACATTATGGTCAGAGCCTATGTTGTCCGCTAACAAAATCACTGGTTTAAGTAAAATAAGAGACGGACAGAGGAGCTGGCTGTTCTAGACCTTTGTTGGTTAGTTGTTCACAAATGATCACCGTGTTTAGTCGTAACTAATACACATTCGGGGGAAGCAGGGACAATCTTGTCAAACTTGATTTTGCCCCTTTCTGAAAGAGTCTACCTTAAAGGGGAAGAATTTGCTTCCCTCGGAGCAAATACTTTAGGAGCATGTTTTTTTTCGAGTGGACCCCTTTCGGGGTTGGGGAGCAATCCTATCAAAATTGATTTTGCCCCTTTTAGTCTACTCTAAAAGCTTCCCTTGCTTCCCTGGGAGCAAATTTTCCTTTAAGAGTAAATCCCTTTTCTAAAGGGATTTGGTAATAGAAAAGCAAACAGGACGCCACAAAACTTGTTTCCCTTGGCAGAAATGACGAGCTCCCCTGGGAGCAAATTAAATCTTTTTAGAGTAGATCCCTTTTCAGAAAAGATTTGGTATACAAAAAAGAAATAGGAAACCACAAAATGTATCTCCCTCAGTGGAAAGGACGAAAAATCTATCAAGTGTATCCGGTTCCCTTAAGTATTTGGACAGAAAGTCTGAGCTAACAATGTTGACCCCAGATCAGACCGTACTGAACGCTGCATCTGACCTGACCAGGGTCTATATTGTTTACTGCTTATCAGTGAGTTAAAGAAGCTGCTATGAGGCGGGCGTATACAGCCGCAAAAACTACACATGAGAATACGTTTAGCTCCTGACAAAAACGAATCATATTTTCCTAGTTACTTTCAGAGTTAATGTCAAAAGTGGTTTTAACAATAATTGTCTTCCATATAAATGTTGTGATAATATTCCTCATCGCACCAAATGGCGCATGCATCATGCCTCTTCGGCTTTTTTTTTTTTTTTTTTTTTTTTTTTTTTTTCAAAATTCAGTTTGTGAACGTAGAGAAATAGGGTGTATATGGTTTGAAGCCAGTTTCTTGCAATATCGAATCATTGTATGCCAACATGGCACGAAGAAGATTGTCAGAAGCGCAAAGATGGCAGATAATTGGAATGCATGCGGCAGGAATGTCCTTCAAAGCTAGTGGTCGTCAGCAGTTATCAGTCGTCTGGTTCGGAAGCCTAGGGAAACCAACGATATAAAGGAACGAACACGTTTATGGCGACCTACAGCAACGTTACAACGCGAATTCCTTTGCAATGAGTTCCCACCTCAACTCAAAAGGAAATGCTTACTGAATCGTCGTTTATCCATACGGAATGAGAAACCGGTTGAAAGCAGCAGGACTTGCCTCCAGAAGGGTCGTCAATTGCACTTTTCTGGCAGACCACCATCAGAGACTACGTCTGCATTGGTGTTTAGCCAGACGGATTTTGAATCTACGTTCATGGCACCGCATCCATTGGTCGGATGAAAGCAGGTTCCTGGTTAATGCCACGAATGGACGACTTTGGGCGTGAAAGCACAGAGACAAGGCATATACATCCAGCTACATCCTGCCAACCGTTCCGTATGGAAGAGGCTCAGTCATGGCGTGGTGCTGCCTCTCACATGATTGCAAGCTGGACCTGGTTACCATACAAGGCAATCTGACGGGCAACCAGTACATTGAAAATGTCCTGCAACCTGTTGTCATCCCTCATTTTGACAATCACGCACTCACCTCAAGGCCAGAATACGACAATGCCAGACCGCATCGTTCTCGTGCAATACTAGCCTACCGTCAAATCAATGCTGTGACGACTTTGCCATGGCCAGCCATGAGTCCTGATTTAAATCCCCTGGAACATATAGGGGATCTCATTGGTCGTCGGGTAAAGACAATTGACGCTCCCGTACAATATGTACAAGAACTAGAAGCAGCATTACATATGGGAGTTGCAAACAAAATTTGATCATTGCTCAGATCAAACCTTACACAGGAGGGATGAGACGCACAATGGAAGCCGGCATCTGGACACAGAGAGGCTACACTCGGACCTGAACCGTTTAGACTATGGATGCCTTCTACAATGTAATATTCTCTATCCATTAGGGCTACCCAAACGAACGGAGGAACTGAGTACTTTCATACTTAAAATGCATTTTTTTCTGCCAAAAACAATACTTAGTTGATGCTTTGGCAATATCTTCATTCAAAACATCAAAATAGCGAACATTTGTTGTGTTTGTTGATTGGCATATTTCTTATCATTAGGAAAACACGCCTATTCTAATATATTGAAAATTTCACCACCAAAAAAATGAATCTTTTCAAATAAAAATTCTAATATTTTTCATATGTCTGCTCAAAACATAGATTGTGGGTACTCTTTAGAACCGCTCGGCGAGGCGGTTCTAACGAGTTCCTACAATCTATGTTTTTGAGCAGAAATAAAAAAAATAATGTATACCCCTGTAAACCCCACTTTTACTATATAAAAGTGGGGTTTAAGGGAGTCAAAATTATATAGGCATGTTTTCGTGATGTCGTGTGCTGTTATCAATATCTCATCAGTACTTCTTGACTGCGTACTGCAAGTCAATCATGAGGATGCTAAACTTTTTTTCCACGTGTATAGCTGTATATGAAAAGAATGAAAAGACTTTAAAATAACAATAATACCGAGTCTTTGAGTCTTTTGTACTACATTCCTTGTTTCTAAAGGCAACTTTTTAGATTTTTACTTAATTTCTATTCAGACACATCAATTAGAAAATGGACATTCATTTCTTTTATTTTTAGGACAAGTATGGTAAAGTATTAAAGTGTCAGAATACTTAGAGTGAGTACTAAGAGTAAATAGGAGCAAACAGCGTTGACCTAGATTAGAAAATACAGAATTCTTTTACCATATCAACAGACAATCAAATGGACGTGTTCAAACTTTAGGACAAGTATGAAGGCCGCGGTTTTTAACACCTCCCAAGGGACCTGGCGAATGTTAATGAATTGAAAAATCATGTCTGATCGCTATTATTGCATAAAAATTGAAAACATTTGCTACTTTTCGTGTTTGTTTTTTTCTTGCACTATTTTGTTTCGCCTTTTCACCGACATCGCGCGAACGCTATTTCCACGGACTATGCTCGTTCTGGAGCAGGGCAGTACACATCTCGTGACGGCAGCAATTCTGTGGCCCCGGTACGAGCATATTGAAAGTCGTGTAGCCGTGCATTAACAGCGCGTGAATTGCCTTGTTAATACACGGCTTTTCGCCGGTTAATGCACGGCTGTTAATAACGTGCGACACTGCTTTTTATGCAATAAAAGTAGTTAAAGTGTTCTAGAGGAGTTGTTAAGGAGGATTATTTGATAAATAATTATTCGATGATTTTCTCTAGTTCTCCATTTAAGCATATGTTGTGGGTACTCATTAGAGGTGTCTCGGCGAGACGCTTCTAATGAGTACCCGCAACTTATTTTTATTTTTTTTATATGGTGAAATAAGGGAAACAAATCCCAGAATTATCATCAGATCATGATATTTAACAACTTCTAGATTACCTTGCCTCCTTACCATACTTGTCCTAGAACTTTAAAACGCACATTTAATTATACCTGTTGATGTGTTTGCATCACGAAAACATGTCTATATAATGTTTACCCCACTTAAACTCCACCTTTGTATGGTAAAACTGGAATTTACAGGGGTATACATTATTTTCTTATTTCTGCTAAAAACATAGATCGTTGGTACTTGTTAGAACCGCCTCGTCGAGGCTGTTCTAACGAGTACACACAATCTATGTTTTGAGCAGAAATATGAAAAATATCGGAGTTTTTTATCTGAAAATTTTCAGTTTTTGGAGGTTAATTTTTTCTATATATTTGAATAGGCGTGTTTTCGTAATGGGTGTTCGAATAGTCAGGGAAATTTGGTAAGAAGCTTTTTCGTACGTAATTTAAAATTCATCACATAAAAAATGTATACTAGATAAAATAAATATAGATGGTGTCCTCAGGTGAACAGCTAAGTGGTACACAGTGCAGGACGTTGCGTCCTAATGAGACTTCACCGTTTGCTCTGGTCCGTTGTCCAAATGCTTGGGTAATTACAGGTATCAAATATTAAAACCATGCAGATTTTACAAAACGAGCTTTGCATTCCTCGCTAGACTGCGCATGCGTAGTATCGTCTATACGTTCGCAGATTTCGATATGGTTCTACTTAATTGTTGTATTCTTTATTTCTTTTACTTGTCATAGCTCAAGACAATGCGTTTTTCTTTCATTCAAAAAAACTACCTATATATTTATGACCCCCTTAAACCCCACTTTTATATAGTAAAACTGGGGTTTATCGGGGTATACATTATTTTTCTTATTTCTGCTCAAACACATAGATTGTGGGTACTCCGAGGCGGTTCTAACGAGTACCCACTATCTATGTTTAGATCAGAAATACGAAAAAAATATCAGATTTTTTATCTGAAAACTTTCAGTTTTTGGTGGCGAAACTTTCAATATATTTGAATAGGCGTGTTTTCGTAATGATACAAATATCATTGATATTGGTTTGTTATTTCCACACGCAAACATATGTTGAAGGTACTGATTAGCGAGGTAATTCTAATGTGTACGCACAAAATATGTTCTCGTTGAGATTTAAGACAACTATTTGCATATGTTTTCGTGGCTATTTATATTTTTTGTGCATAATTATGGCAATTATTTACATATATTTTCGTAGAGAATTAAAAAAACATTTACACCGTGTTTACGTGAAGAAGTAAGACAACTACTTACATATATTTTATGGTAGAATTCAGACGACTACTTACATATGTTTTCGTGGAGAATTAAGATATCTATTTATGAATTATCTATGAATTTTGTGGATACTAAAGACACTTACTTACATCAATTTTCGTAGACAATTAATACATCAACTTACATAGGTTTTCGTGGAGAATTAGGACAATTATTCACATATGTTTTCGCGGTAAAATAAGACAACCATTCACATATGTTTTGGTGGAGAATTAAGGCAACTATTGACATATATTTTCATGGAGATTTACGACAATTCTTTTACATATATTTTCGTTGAGAATTAAAACAACTATTTACATTATGTTTTAGTTAAGGATTAACACACCCATTTACGTATGTTTTCGCGGTGAAACTATTATTATCCAACTATTTACTTATGTTTTGGCGGTGAAATAAGACAAACATTACCTGATGAACCCTCTCTTATCTAGAACTTTCTTGCGTGTTTACAACATCTGCATTTCTTACCATTACGAAAACACGCCTATTCAAATACACTGACAATTTTACCACCAAAAAATGAAAATTTTCAGATAAAAAATTCTAATACTTTTTATATTTTTGCTGAAAACATAGATTGTGGGTACTCGTTAGAACCGCCTCAAAGAGGCGGTTCTAACGAGTACCCACAATCTATGTTTTGAGCAGAAATAAGAAAAATAATGTATACCCCTGTAAACCCCAGTTTTACTGTATAAAAGTGGGGTGTAAGGGGGTCGAACTTATATAGGTATGTTTTCGTGATGCATTCTGACCTTGTTTTAGAAGCGCAAACATTACTGTACCGCATAAAGGCATTATGTCGTATGCGCAAAGTGACGTCCAAGATCAGGCTATGCATCTGTATAGTCTAACCAGCGCTTTGGTGTCCTTCGATTTACGTATTGCGTAAGCTTATAACGAAGGTTGTAATTAGACTACGCTGTTGCGCACTCTGATTAGACTACTATGTTGTGCACTCTAATCTTATTCGCATGCACTATTAAAGAGTTTTTTTTTCCCATGTTTCATCCGATTTATTGATGGAACAATGAGATGTAGTACACAAATGTTAACAAATAAAATAAATGTTATTTGACGCGACAAGACTTGTTCTTGGTAGCGTGAACTTTTGCACTCTTGAGGTAAGACCTTAAAACGAACAAAACTTCTCATACAAAAAATGCACTATTTTGTCTCCCAGCTGAGATGAATAATTAATGAACTATTATATTTGCTCATTTGGTTTTAAGTAGAGTGCAACAAACATACTTAAAGTACACTTAAAGGCATCTCTTAGAAAGACATTTTCGCCAGGCAATTTATTTAAAAATCTGCAAGTTTTATTTATTTATTTATTTATTTATTTCTTTATTTATTTATTTTTTTTGAAATAATTATTTTTTTTCTCATAGCAAATATGGGTTTCTGTGAAAGGCTGCGTACATGTAGTTTGAGGCCAGCATTATAACATATCTGTATGTTAAAATCTGGGAAACTTTCTTTACTTTAAGTCATTATGAAATATTAATCATTGGAAAATAGCAAAATGAATAATTGTTTCTCATTAAATAGTCAAATTTGTATCACCAACATGGATCAAGTAATCTGATTGGCTGAAAATTAGAAGTGGGCGTGACATCTTAATTTAGTTAGCATGGCATGGCTTTATTGGCTGAAAATTAGAAGTGGGCGTGGAATCTTAGTTATTTCAGCATGGCTAGTGTTGAGTTGCTGACAGTTAGAAGTGGGCGTGGCATCTTAATTTATTCAGTATGACAAGAGTTAAGGAGTCTTGAATAATGGCACTTACAAGTCATGAATTGTTTCACGGTATTCATAGGTAGATCAGGGTTTATGTCCAAGATAGGAGGGTAATGGAAGAGAGCTTGTTCAGCCAGTGACCAACGTTCCCTTGTTGACACAGCATGACTACACATATCTGTAATAGCTTTCCTGAAAGTCTGGAATTCTTCATCCTTCATTGAATCTAACTGGTGAGTAGGAATTCCTGTGGCTTCAGCTGGAATTGAAAAATAAAATCAAAGTTTAGTTCAGCTGAGGTCTGTCATATGCTTAGTGCCCCGCCTGCCGAAAAAAGAAGTGGGGCATATAGCATTTAGGCCGTGATGATACGTCCTTACGTGCATATGTGTGTACGTGCATATGTCACGTTCGTAACCAGAATTTTAAAAATAAATGTTTAAGTTTATTGTATTCAAATTTACATTGACATTTACGTCCACGTTTCTCTTGGAGGTCATAACTTTGGGTACCTTTTATGCTAGGAATGAAATTTGGTATGCTACTTACAAAGCCCTAAGCCGTCAAATATTTGCTAGCGGTACCCATGGATCATGCCCTGTGGTGGGGCTAAGGGTCAAAATGTATAACAAATCACATTGAACATTTGGAAAACAGTTGTTGAAATTTATGCATCCAGATAGTGTTCCCATATGGTCAAAATGCAAGGGCGTCTCGACTTCCAACATAAAGTTACAAAAGATCTTTAGAAACATTCAAAGAACCCTGGTTCATGTCAATGATTTGTGTAGTCATTAAATATGACCACCGTGATTTTATGATGAAAAAATAATAACTAGTAAACAATTAGGGAGTCTTAAGGAAAACACTTTCGAGGATGGCACCACTAGCACAGTTTTTGTCTCCCAGTTTTAAACGAACTCGTTAAAGAATGAAAATCGGAGCTTTAGTTTTACTGAGGCTTTCATATGGTGACAGTGTACAGTAAAACCTCGATGACTCGAACATCGATGGCTCGTTTACCTTGGATAATTCGCTCTCCTTTTTTAGTCCCTTCAAAATTCAACCGAAAACAATTATTTAGGGAATTTTTCTTATTTTATCATGAAATCGTGTGTGTAGTCATTACAATCGTCTAATCGAGGCAATTCTAATGAGTACACGCAACATACCATCACTGTACAGAATATAATAATTTATAATAATAATAATAATAATGTCTTTTTTTTTACGAGAATGACATATTTAGCAAACAGTGTACTAATCTAACATATGGTCCTCTTTAAAAACTTCTAACAATATATACATATTATACACATTTATATTGTAAAATCGGCCGACAAGTTCGCCGGGTCGACGCCAGAGCAGCGCTGATGTATCTTGGTAGTATGTTGCTCCGCCGTCGTCCCAACGCTAAACGGGTAATTTCATAATCTATGACATAAAACATTCGAACAGTCTAGGAATCGCAGTTAAAAGATTTTTTTGAAATAATAAGCAAGTAAAAGTAATTAAATACCCTAATAGATGATGTTTCATAAAAAAGGACATTTTAACAAACTATAAAACACTCCGATAATAAAATGACACTTGAAATGTATCTGTAGAATCTTAAGATCTGATCTGTATTAAAATCATTAACCATTGCACATTAGTTCACTGACCTACTTCTTCAGACAACACGGAAAAACGTAACACCTCACTGGCCATCATACGGTCGTCCCTCACTAGTTGCCCAACACCGTACATTACTTTATAACAGACCGGTATTCGGCCTTAAGCGACAGAATGACCGAGCGAGGGGGCACAAAAGTTCCCTATTGAATTCAATGTTATCCTAACATTACATAAAGAAATACAAGCGCCTTGATAAAACTTTGTCTACACAAAAGAGTGAACATCGTTACAACATGTCTGCTGTCAATTTTTATAACCTTTCACATTTTTTTCCATTCAAAACACCAATATAAAAAAGACTTCCCTAAATTATCACCATTTTCTTCCAGTGTCCCAAAGATGTTCGAGCCACTGAAGTATTATTATAGTTTGCCTGGCTGCACACGCTCCTTGTCCTACAAACCCCGCCGCACACTATCCTAGCAGCGACTTTAGGAACTCAATTTTCTGAGATACCAGAACGGGCTCAGTGGTCAATGCTTATAACTAAAAAAAGAGTGCAAACTGCAATCGAACCTCAACTGCTCGAACATCGATGCCTCGTTTATCATGGCTAATTCGAAGTCGTTTTTGAGTCCCTACGAAATTCTTCCGATAGCTCTAGACAACAAATCTTTAGGCAAATTTTCTTATCTTATCATGAAATTGTATGCTGTGTGTACTCATTAGAATCGCTCATCGAGGCGACTCTTATGAGTACACTCAACATACCATTATTGTGTACCAGATCGACACGATCTCCCTAAATTATCGCCATTTGCTTCCAGACCTTGCACCAAGATTAACAATCAATAGCTCGAACTACCGGTATCTCGATCAAATGTTCATGGTCCCAAAGATGTTCGAACCACGGAGGTTCATCTGTAAAGTTCTTTCGGTTATAGTAGCTGCTGTATAATTTGCATATCTCCATATTTGGCAATACTTTACCTTGTCCTTTCCATGCGTAGTACAAATAAGCCAGGGCACAGCTTTTCCTACCAGACTGCATGATCATCCGGCGCATCCGCACAGTCTGACCAGAATCTTCACAGGACCTTTTGTCTGTAGCCAAAAAATTAAAATGACTTCAGGCGGGCAGTGAATACTTTGATCAGACTGCGAGTATGCGCAGGCTGATCTGAGTTTTCGTTTGGCGCATATGCAATCTTGTTAGAAATTCTGTGTCCCGGCTTAAATGCATGAATGCATTGCTGATTTCATACAGCTTCCATACTTTCGTAATTCAAATCTAAGCCATGTGGCGCCATGTCATATGACTAATTCAGTCAATAGATTTCGGTATAAGAAACATGACAGGCGTTTTAGCTTCAACAGCTGTCAGTTGCATTATCTTTCCACGGCACATGAAAAAAGCAACTAGTGTTTAACTATTTCCTTTTATATTTCAAGGCTTTTGCAACCCTTTACACGCAGGGAGATTGGCACTACAGCTTAAAAAAATAAAAATAAATAAATAAATAATAATAATAAAAACACTTCGCTTCCGTGAGAGTTTTCTAAAATACTGAGCCCGGCCAATTTGTTTTGATTACGACTTTGACGGGTCAGAGGAAGTTCTGTTTTGAAGCGATCGTAAATATTCAGGACTTTCCGATAAAAGTCGGAGGGAAATCGGCTATACTTACCTACATTCATATCCAATCTCAGCAAGTCTCTTTGTTCCTTTGTTTCCGAAACCTCTATTACAGGGTAAATTAGTCGCAGCTCCTCAACAGTTAGTGAGTCATCAAATTCAATCTCTGCAGCGTCTGTTGTGACCCCGATGAAAACGTAAGCATCTGGGTTACGAAGAAGATTGGCAGCCGGAAGTTCGACAGCTTTCTCCCAAAGAGGAGCCTTCAATTCGCCCAGCGATGATTTTTTGTTACATGTCATCTTCACAATAAATCCATTGGGTAACAAAAAGGTCAGTTCAATTTGTTCCATGGTCACTATAGTAATATTTTGTGGTGGCATGTTTCTGAGGGTACGTGAACATGCACCAGTTCACGAGCACATGGCGACAAGGTCCATCCAAATAATGGTTAGCTGAATCTACTTGCGTTGCACGGCTAGTTTCTGTAAACAGATAATAACTAGAAACAGTATTTCAGAATAAAAGTAAGAGCTGTTGTAGGACAGCGTAGGTCGCCGGAATCGCGCCCATTATAAACTTCAACATTTTTTTTCTAAGTCTAATATAGATAAATCTTCCACCGTTAGAAATGTTTTCATTACTTTTGAACACATATTGCACTGACAAACTCTAGCCAATGGGTGTTGCATGTGATGTTCACAGAATCTTAATTTAGGGGGAAACTACTCATACTTGAATGAAATTACTCACTGACACTTTTCAATTAGGAGTTATGTAACTTGTTGCATTATGATGTCATGAAGTCATAGCAACGACGTCGGTTTCATGTCCATTATCATTGTTTGTCTATAGTCATGTTTGCTAATAACCACATTGTCATCAACAGCTGAGTCAATTTTAACAAGCGAGCGAGGTTGAACCAGCCACTAAAGTGGGAGGAAAGAGGAGAGTCAATTAAAGGAGTGCAGCTAAATACAGTATAACCTAAATGGCTCGAACCCCGGACGTCTCGTTTACCGCGGATGATTCGAACTCTTTTTTCAGTCCCTACAAAATCCTTCCAATAGCTCAAGAAAACAAATATTTAGGGATTTTTTCTTATTTTATCATGGAATTGTATGTTGTGTGTACTCATTAGAATCGCCTCATCGAGGGGATTCTAATGAGTACACTCAACATACAATCATTGTGTAGAAAATCGAAAAGATTTCCCTAAATTATCGCTATTTGCTTCCTGAACTGGTGCCATGATTAACCCTCAGTGGCTCGAACTACCCATTTCTCGAACGAATTTCCATGGTCCCAAAGCCGTTCGAGCCATTGAGGTTCGACTGTATATGGCAGAAGTACGAAGACAGTTGGGATTTCAGCGATTTACGGTGTGGAAGTAAGACAATGAAGTACAAGATAAAACTGAGGTAAAAGTTCAGTTAAACATTGAGAGTTGACAAAGCATAATATTCAAAGCATCTTAGAGTAATTTTTAATTTAAATTTAGAGAACTTTAAAAGTTTCAGAAGAGGTATTCCAAAGGAGTCATCTAGGAATATATATATATATATATATATATATATATATATATATATATATATATATATATATATATATATATATATATATATATATATATATATATATATATACAGTTGACTCTCGCTATCTCGAACTCGCTTATCTCGAATAACCGCTTATCTCGAAGTGAAAATCTGGTCCCTGCCTAAACACGAAAATCTAACAACATGTAAAAAATATTGTGAAAAAGAGGAGAACTTGCTCCTAAGGAGCAATTTCTCCTCTTTTCCACAATATTTTCAATATATCTCTAACTTCAAGCGTCCAATTACACATATATTTGTTAAATGTGGTTAATCGAATTAGCTTTTTTCCTCAATTCTGCAAATCTGATATGTCGAAGTACGGATATATCGAAGTATTTCAGAGAGTCCATTGGACTTCGAGATAACGAGAGTCGACTGTATATATATATATATATATATATATATATATATATATATATATATATATATATATATATATATATATATATATATATATATATATATATATATATATATATATATATATATACAGTAACTGAACAAGCAATTGTGAAATTTGAATTCAATCATATTGACATTTACAGTGAAAATAATCATAGACAGGCATGAAACCTCATGTTTTGCACTGAAGACGTTGTTGCTGAAAAGCGCAGAACTATGGAACTAAAAACTGTAAAATATTGGACAGAATAAGAAACGTAAAGGGGTGATCCCTTGTGTCGGGGATAAGAAGCGTAAAACAATGATCCTCAGTGTGAGGGATTAGAAGCGTAAAAATGTGATCATCAGTGTGGGGGATAAGATGCGTAAAACAGTGATCATCAGTGTGAGGGATAAGAAGCGTAAAACAATGATCCTCAGTGTGTGTGTGTGTGTGTGTGTGTGTGTGTGTGTGTGTGTGTGTGTGTGTGTGTGTGTGTGTGTGTGTGTGTAGGGGGGGGGATAAGATCCTCAGTGTGGGGGATTAGAAGCGTAAAAATGTGATCATCAGTGTGGGGGATAAGATGCGTAAAACAGTGATCCTCAGTGTGAGGGATAAGAAGCGTAAAACAATGATCCTCAGTGTGTGTGTGTGTGTGTGTGTGTGTGTGTGTGTGTGTGTGTGTGTGTGTGTGTGTGTGTGTGTGTGTGTGTGTGTAGGGGGGCTAAGAAGCGTAAAACAATAATCCTCAGTGTTAGGGATTAGAAGCGTAAAAATGTGATCCTCAGTGTGGGGACAAGATGCGCAAAACAGTGATCTTCAGTGTGAGGATAAGAAGTGTACAACAGTGATCCTCAGTGTGTGTGTGTGGGGGTGGGGGGGATAAGAAGCGTAAAACAATGATCCTCAGTGTGAGGGATTAGAAGTGTAAAAATGTGATCCTCAGTGTGGGGGATAAGATCCGTAAAACAGTGATCCTCAGTGTGCGGATAAGAAGCGTACAACAGTGATCCTCAGTTTGAGGAATCAGAAGCGTAAAACAGCAATCCTCAGTGTGGGTGATAACAGATATAAAATAGTGATCCTCAGTGTTGGGGTTGAGAAGCCTGAAATAGTTATCCTCAGTGTTGGGGATAAGAAGCGTAAAACAGCAATCTTTAGAAGAGTAAACTGGTGACCTCAGTGTGGAGGTCTGTTTAAGGTGTACACACAGGAATGCAGATCTAGAGAGACACAGCGTAGAAGCAAATTTAACAGCATGATAATATGGTTAATAAAACGGCAGATTTAACAGGAACGTGTGGCTGGTGTAAAAGTTTTCAATTATATCTTATATTCTTTTAAATAAAGAAGTTTAATATGAGAATGAAATAAGAAAACAATCCCAACTGCTGGTAGATTTGAAGACTTGCAAATAAAATAATTTCGAAGACAAATGTAGATTTTAAAACAGGAAGACTTAAAACCATAGAAACTATGATCAGACTAGGCAGGAGAGTGGAGTGCAAAACAAACTTCAATTTGAGACAATCTGAAAATGGATAGAAAACAGGTTTAAATGCCATGGTTTACCGATTGGTTTTCATTTAGACTGGCACACAGTAGAATTACTCGTTGTTTTGTTTATCATAGCGATTAATATGATTTTGTGTGTTCGCTTTGATGCATTGACTAAGTTAGGAGCCTTTATGCGAACCGATTTTTTTTTTTATGTATTTCTGTATTAAGAGAAGCATCGGGGCTCAGGGTGAAGTTGGCTAGCTGTAAAAGTGCTTTAACCCCACCCACCCGTGTTTTATTCTACTAGCCGTTCTAAGGCGGTGTCCCGGTGTTAGTCCTACACTTTGTTGCTTTGTAGTTTATTCTACGAGGCGATTTGTTTTAGTCTTGCCTGGTGTTATTTTGTTCCATCACGGAAAGATGCCTATATAATTTTGACCCACTTAAACCCCACTTTTATATAGTAAAACTGGGGTTTACAGGGTACATGTATACATTATTTTACTTATTTCTGCTCAAAAACATAGATTGTGGGTACTCGTTAGAACCGCCTCGCCGAGGCAGTTCTAACGAGTACCACAATCTATGTTTTGAGCAGAAATGTGAAAAATATAAGAATTTTTTATCTGATTATTTTTTCTTTTTCTGGTTGTAAAATTTTCATTTCTTTTTAATAGGCATGTTTTCGTAATGGTTTATTCGATTTGCGCATGTTTGATTTATTTATACTTATCTTTCCTATATATAAAAAAAAAAAAAAAAAAAAAAAAAAAAGAAAGAAAATGAGGTATAATAATGTTAAGACCTCTATTTAGGGGTAACTACTCATACTCGTAAGAAATTACTCACAGTCACTTTTCATTAAGGAGTTATGTAACTTGCTTTATTGTGATGTCTTGAAGTCATAGCAACGACGTCGGTTTCATGTCCGTTATCATTGTTTGTCTATAGTCATGTTTGCTTATAGACCTTATTGTCGTCAACAGATGAGTCAATTTTAACAATGTTTTTTTGTTGTCTGATGGGTCGTGCAATTCTTCTAGGGTTGAGTCAAGCGAAAAAGTGCCTTCGAGCATGCGCAAAATGTGCAGATTTACATCGACCTGCACATTGAAATATTCTATAGTATCCAGTGATTCTGTTTGCGGACATCGAAGGCCCTGAACAAATTGCGCGGATGCGGATCTTCGCGGTCCAAAATCAGGTCATTATCAGGAGAAATCAGGCATGTGGGGCCTGGGTCAGATTTCGAGGAAGTTCATTTTAACGATGTAAAAAAAAGGTAAGAGAAGAGTCCGGGGAGTGCCACAATCACAAGCCGCAGCCCTTCCCAGACACCAAGAGGAAGCGGAAACAGACAAAACCAAACAAGGGCAAATCGAACAAACGCACGTAACGCACTATCTCTTCCCCAAGCGAGGTAACCTAAATGCTAAAATGACTGAAAAAAACTCAAGAACAAAATAACACAAGGCGAGGCTTAAAACAAATCGCCTCGTAGACTAAACCACAAAACAACAAAGAATAAGACTAACACCGGGACCACCACCATAGAACGTCAGTAGAATAGACCTCCGGGGGGTTTAAATACTTTTACAGCTGACTAATTTCACCCTGGGTCCCGATGCCACTAACAGACAAAATAAACCACAGACAGAATAAATAACGGCTGAATTCAGGAGCGTTAAAAGTGAAAAGATAATTAGTTTAGATATATTTTATTTGTATCTCATCATCTACATACATGAATAGACGGCGACATATAGTTGTAAACTTCAATATACTAATGAGATTCGGAAAAAAGCCTTACGACTTATATGAATTCGTTTCCCATAAAATCATAATTATAATTCATAATTATAGTAGATTATATTGCGATCACAATCACGCATACATACACACATAAAAGTAGAATATGCATTTTCCGTTCAATGAAGAATGGATCAATTATAATAAAAAAGTGAAACATTATAGAATATAAGATGAAAACTAAAGAGAAGAAAGGTTGAGAAGATCAAGATAGGACAAGGAAAGAAAATAAGATGGATTTCATGTGGAATCCAAAATTATTATCAGAATATGTAAGGTACTAGCAATATGATCTAACTGCAGATGTATGTAATATATAAACGCTTTTGAATATGCTAGTTATAATTTCAAAAACGGATGGTTCTTACAAACGGTTGGCTTTGAATATGAGGTCCGACTATCTAGGTCACATCAAAAGTGCATTGTTCCCGTATAAAAGTGTAAGGTAGGCGGACAATAACGAGGCACTTCCTCCAACATGACTTGCCTCAGTTCATTATATTGGTTACATTCTAAACATTCTTGTGACACTTCAATGGACTGCAATTTGTCCGCAACTGAGTAAAAGATTATTCTCATAAGCGAACAATATTTTATACATCTGTTTTTTGCATAGTTTATTTCACAATTAAATCTCTATGAGATTTAATTGTGAAATAAACTGTGCAAAAATATTTGTTTTTGCACAGTTTATTTCGCAATTAAATCTGTGAAATAAACTGTGCAAAAATAAAAGATTATAGTTGTACATTAAATCAGGTGTTTTTTTTTTTTTTTTGTTTTTTTTATAAATAACATGAAATATTGCACCCGATATACATTTTTGAAACTTGATGTAGTTCGTGCGCACCAAAATGATCTTCCTGGTATGCGGGTGATATATAGTTTGTAAAAAATAATATCATTTGACAATAGAAAATAGTATTCAGGTGTTTATGTTCTCCATTTTATCGCCTTCAGTCCTCAACAAACGTTTGAATCAGCGTTAAGTATTTGCGATCAAGTATATAACTCATACGAGTACAATATGCAACCAAAGCACGCAGCACTGGTAGGTCGATCGTCTCTAAGTGTAGGCTGCGAATATGGTCCTGAAGGGGGACAAGACTGTGTCATTCAAAAAAAAAAAAAAGGTAAGACAAAGGTCCAGGGAGTGCCACAATCACAAACCGCAACCCTTCCCAGACACCAAGAGGAAGAGGAAACCGACAAATCCAAACAAGCACAAATCGAACAAACGTACGAAACATTAAGATTAGCTCTCTCTTCCCCAAGCGAGGTAATCGCAATGCTAAAAGGACTGAAAAACACAAGAAAAAAATGACACAGGTAAGACATAAAACAAATCGCCTCGTAGCATAAACCACGAAGCAACAAAGAGTAAGACTAACACCGGGACCACCGCCTTAGAACGGTCAGTAGAATAAACCACCGGGGGGGTGGGGGGTGGCGGGGGGGGCGGGGGAGGGGGGCGGTGTTTTAAGCACTTTTACAGCTAGCCAACTTCACCCTGGGTCCCGACACTACTCTTAATACAGAAATATATAAAAATTCGGTTCACAAAAAGGTTCCCAACTCAGTCAATGCATCAAAGCGAAAACATAAAAATCAAATTAATCACTATAATAAACAAAGACGAGTACTCATGGCTAGTAGTACTGTATGCCAGAGTAAATGAAAACCAATAGTTGAACCACTTTAACTTCTCAACCCTTAACTTCCTGTAATTTACGCAAACAATGGAAACGGCGTTCTGTGGGCGTCTGATCTTGGTCTGCACTGTTTGCCAATGACCCAGTTCAGGTTTTTCAGATAGCCATCTGTTCACTGCATCTGACATCACAGCGGCAAGAATAGCTTGGCTATAAATAACCGTTATATGGATTTCATCTAACACGCGGTTTTGATAACATTGGTCGATGACAATCACGTGGACAACTGTCTTAAGGAAATTTCAGCGTTTGTATAGGCTCGACTGTAAACAATCGATCCAATAATACGCAAATTACCATAACGTTGTATGCGGTAAGAAACATAATCATGTAGAATTAACTTGTCTTTAAATATAGAAAACTATACTTTATTGTATAAATAAACAGGCAATCTAACTGACCTTCTGAAGCGTTTACTGTCTTTTGTTCTTACGAAGATAATTAAGTAGCATGATTTACTAAAATAAATAAAATGTCTAAATGAGCTGCAAAGTAAAAAATGTATCTTCTGACATATGCGCGCAACGAAAACTCAAATCAGCCTGTGCATTTGCGCCGTTTGAACTTTGCATCATCGGCTATTCAAAATGCGCCCAGGAAAGATTCTGATTAAACTGCGCGAATGTCCAAAGTTAGGTTTTCAGACTTGTGGCTCAATTGAATCGGTAATATTAATGATAGTCCTGTGCTTACAAAAGCGCTATTATCGATAACTACTATTAATAAACAGACAAACTTTCTTAATTTGTCAGTTTCATGTTTATGAATGCTTACAATTGTAGTTAGCCTTCACTGGTAACTTGTACAGACGACAATAGCTATTGTGTGTCGAAAAAGACTTCAGGTAAAGACATTAATAATACGAATTAATTGTAAACAGTTAGGGGTTTCTATAGAATCATACCTATCAAAATGTCAGTTTGAATTATTGTGTCGTAAAGAGATGTAATTATTAAGAAAATTGTCATTTCTTTACAGAACATGTGAAAAGGTATAAAATTATTCAAAGCAAAAAAAGTAACATTACAGGGATCAGGATACCAATTAGGGTGGTGAGGACGGGAACCAGTGACTGGCTACATTCATAAGAAAGCTTGCCTCTAACTGGACAATAATATATGAGACTGTATGAAATTGTCAGTTATACACAAAAAGTATATTTAATTCACATTACGAAAACACGCCTGTTCAAATATGTATTGAAAATTTTACAACCAAAACAGGAAAGTTTCAGACGAAAAATTCTGATATTTTTCATATTTCTTGTCAAAACATAGATATGGGTACTCATTAGAACTGCCTTGGCGAGGCGGTTCTAATGAGTACAACCAATCTATATTTTTGTAGCAAAATAAGAATATTTACCCCTGTAAACCCCAGTTTTACTATATAAAAGTGGGGTTTAAGGAGGTCTAAATCATAAAGGCGTGTTTTCGAGATGATTACCAAAATTAATTTAAGCTTTGTCAATTATATTTTAGTATGCTGTGGTTGAAAAATCAGACTTAGTAAACTTTTTTTTACTTTTGTTTATTTTCCACCAAAATGAGGGTATATGTATTCAAGAGCAGAAAAACCGCCAACACATACAGATAGATCCATTCTTTCTTTTGACGTATTTTGTCGGTTTAGGCAGGGTTGGCAAAAAAGCGGGAAATACTCATGTTTCCCAGGACGGCGGGAAATACAGGGAATTCCCAGGAAATACTGGGAAATAAACATTTACATAGATGGTACCAATTAAGACTTAATATATCACATCAACCTAGCTATTTGAAAGCAAAATCATTTCAAGTTCACGTTGAATTACCTGAAAGATCTATAGTCTGTTACCTTCATATAGTATGTATATAGTTTCTTTTCAAAACTGTGATTCTGTAATATGTTTTTAACTTTCAGCTATTTGACTTGACTTGAAAATAAAATTATTTTGGAGAGTACCTGTAGATTATTTAAAAAACTTTTAGGCTTACTTATGTTTTTTTTTAATACCTGCCTTAAATAAACAATTAAATTCTCACACCTTTTAGCAGTAGGAGTACGTACTATTCACAAATTACTTGACAGCCTTGTAAACAAACCTTTCATTGAAACATGGACTAGTGTAAACATCTTAAAAATTCAGACATCCAAAAAAGTTGTTGTAATTCTCCAAAACTTTGAACAATGTGGTTTTAACATTACACAAAGCATACAAAACACATATCCCGATGTAAATCCTCCTGACGGAGCAGTCTGATCTGGGTCTGCACTGTTTGCCCAGGCTATCTGTCCCAAATCTTAGGGTCATTATGGTATTCATCTTCTATATCAAATAAGTGATTTTAAATAACTCTTCGCACCCTAAATGTGAGATACTGTTACATATTAACAGTTAACTTCATCAAATTTATGTAATTATTATATTATTATTAAAGAAAACATAAACAACACACCCATTACACTCATTTGTAAGACTGTTGACATATACGTATGAGAAGGTATTTTGCAAAATAGCTAATTGTTTATTATTTCAATTGAATTACACAAATATTAACAGTACTTTTCAATGAAATAAAAAGCAAAAATCATATTTCCCACTATTTCCTAGTATTTCCCATTTTGCTGAAATTTGGAGTATTTCCCAGGACGGTAATTAACGGTAAATACCAGTGGGAATCCCCGCCACTGGTATTTACCGACCAACCTTGGTTTAAAGTTAACCTTTTATTTGAGACCAAACAAATCATAAGTTAAGGAATATTGTGAGAGTCAGAATTCAGCCAAATGGAATAATGGAAGCCGGGAAAACTAATTGGGCTCCTTATCCAAAGTGGCGAAAACCATTCATCCAGGGCCCAGTTGTTCAAAGCGTCGTTAGCTTAACGACGTCGTTAAGGGTCATTTCGTTAACTGTTTTAGCTGATTCAATACACAATATTCTGATATTTTTTGCTGAAAAAAATGTGCACTGCAAAAGCTACTCACATTTTTTCAGCAAAAAATTTCAGAATATTTGCGTATCACTCGATGTAAATTTTAACGAATCGTTAACTAACGACATCGTTAGCTTTGAACAACTGGGCCCAGATTGCTAACAGCATTTATATGAGCTTTCCGAATATCATACTGCCTACCTACTATCCAAATGCATGGGGGCGGGAGCTAGGGGTGGGATGTTTTGGAGTAATTTTGGATGTTGAAGGCGGTAGTTTTGTCATAGCACCAAACAGTGTTGATATTTCCATATTCCCCACCAACATACATGATGCCGGTACTCATTAGAAGCGTCTCATCAATGCGCTTCTAATGAATATCAGCACCAAGTGTGTTTTTGAGCAATAAAAAAACATAAGACATTTTAACAAATCAAACAACCATTACGAAAACACGCCTATTCAAATATACTGAAAATTTTACCACCAAAAAATGAAAATTTTCAGATAAAAAATTCTGATATTTTCCATATTTCTGCTCATAAACATAGATTGTGGGTACTCGTTAGAACCGCCTCGGCGATGCGGTTCTAACGAGTACATGTACCTCAATCTATGTTTTTGAGCAGAAATAAGAAAAATAATGTATAGCCCTGTAAACTCCAGTTTTACAATATAAAAGTGGGGTTTAAGGGGGTCAAAATTATATAGGCATGTTTTCGTGATGATGCATGATAACAACGGTGACAAATAAGCAGGTATCGAATGTATATGGATTGAGCTTTCTAATAACCATAAACACACACTTTTTGGCTTATTTTACAGACCACCCAATTCTGATCTTGCTTACTACTCCCTGACTCTTTACACCTAGCTCTCGACCCAGGCATTAATGACATAATTATAACGGATAACTTCAACATCAACATGCTACATCCGCAATCATTGCGGAAGATGCATACTTTCTGCACTCAATTTGCATTATTCCAAGCCATAAACGAACCTACTCACTTTACTGAAACTTCCTCTTCCTTACTGGGTATTCTCATCTTAAGCAATAATTCCCACTTAATAGACAGTGATGTTGGTGATCCATTTCATAATCGAGAACATCGGTACCATTGTACAATTTTCGGTATATACAATTTCTCTAAACCAAAATCGAAATCCTTTACCCGGCATATATGGAAATACGATCAAGGTAGTTATAACCTATTACGCAATAAAGCTGCATCTGCTGACGGGGAATCCCTAGAAAATGATGACATAAGCACACATGCAAAGAATGTCACTACATACTATCCAACTCTTAATTATGCATCCAAAATAAAAACTTAAAAGTTAGACCCTCCGATCCACCCTTGATAACTATATTTATCAAACGATATATTCGAAAACGCAAAAGGGCTTATCGAAAAGCTAAACGAACTAATTTGCTGTACCATCGGGATAAATTCAGGAAACTCGGAAACAAAATAGTCTTGTTGATAAATGAATCGAAAAGAACATGTGATGAAAATATCGCCAAGAAGCTAAACTCTGACTCCTTCACTTCTAAGGACTGGTGGTCCACTCTAAAACTGTGATATATCAATGCCACCTCTTCCTTCCCACCTCTGGAAAGCAATGGATGCATATATACTGATAAGCAAGACAAGGCTAATCTACTAAATAATTATTTCAAGGAACAAACATTTTAGATGATAGTCACGCTGAACTTCAAGCTTTACCTCCATATAATATCGAATCCACTCTAAATTCTATCATCCGCAACCCTTTAGAAGTTGAAGCTGTCCTAAAATCACTACCGATCGGCAAAGCATCTGGTCCAAACGGGTTTAGCAATCGTTTTCTTAAAGAACTGTCAAAGGAACTAGCTCTTCCATTATGTGTCCTCTTTAACCGATCACTCAGCCACGGTGAAATACCTAGTCAATGAAAGAAGCAAACGTATGCCATATTCATAAGAAAAAAAAAAAAAAAAAAAAAAAAAAAAAGACGATCCCTCGTTAGTAAGCAATTACAGACCCATCTCATTGCTAAACCCTGAAGACAAAGTATTCGAAAGGCTTATATTCAAGCACTTATACAATCATCTTCGAGATAATAACGTTCTATCATCTTTACAGTCCGGGTTCGTGATGTGGTGGCAAAAAGCGTACTCCCTGATCAGACGCCACGTTCGCGGTCTACGCTCTTTGCACTAGCCTGTCTGTCTAGCCTGTCTGTCTGAAGGATAAATACGACATATCAACACGATACCTGTGTGATATCCTATAAGATAAACTTTAGTGTCCCACATTCAGTTTATTGATAACGGATATACTCTCGAATACATCCGCATGAATTGTATGTACTCAGCATGCTAGGTAAAATTTTCAGCGGACAACATTTTGGGATATGTTCCTTCGTTTTCCGAAAAAAAAAAAGGCTTTGACATTGCCATTGTCAAAGCCCGTTTTTTTTTTTTCGGAAAAAAAAAAAAAATAAAATAAATATTATCAATATGTCGTCTGTAAGGTTAGTACCGGATCGGCCGTATATTGATTATGAAGTCATTTCTACGGTCATTCCCCCATTTCCGCTGATTCAAGAAAAACAATTGTCAGATACTGGGGAATGTATGTGCACAAATACTGGTTAACCACTTAGAGGACTAAGCCCGCCCAGGAAAAGCGCGAGTAAGTTAACTGACCGGCTCGACATGACCTTAACAGTGTTGACTGGGCCGTAAAACTCAAACCCTAACAAACAAAAATAATATCTGAACTCCCCATTAATCACGAGTCTATTATTATTTTTATTATTATTATTATTATACTTATTATTATTATTGTTATTGTTTTTGTTATTGTTATTATTATTATTATTATTATTATTATTTTTATTATTGTTGTTGTTGTTAGTGTTATTAGAAATCACTTTTGTAACCATTCATGGCACAATGTTTTAATGTGTAGTTATTAAACCAACTCGCAAAAATAAACATTGTAAAATTGATTAAATTATTAAAAATAAACATAAAATTACCTGATATATATTGTGAACCCACTTTATCGGTTTATCGTATCTCACAACTTGACAATGGAGTGTCGATTTAGGAAGTGAAATAACGAGTGGCTTGTTTCGTACCAATATGCAGATAAATGCATTCTATGTAAATATAGGTCAAACATACATCATATATGACCGCGCCTTTCGAAAAAGGCATCCTTGGGGCCTCATTGATTGCGCGCCTTTGCTGGCTATTCTGGATCTTAACTGTTCGCATATGGCTGCTACATGTACTATACATGAACACATTGTTCAGCAACCAGTCATTACGAAAACACGCCTATTCAAATATACTGAAAACTTTACCATCAAAAAATGAAAAAAAAAAAAAAAAAAATCAGATAAAAAATTCTGATATTTTTCATACTTCTGCTGTAAACATAGATTGTGGTACCCGTTAGAACCGCCTCGACGAGGCGGTTCTAACGAGTACCCACAATCTATGTTTATGAGCAGAAATAAGAAAGTTAATGTATACCCGTGTATTCCCCAGTTTTACTATATAAAAGTGGGGTTTAAGGGGATCAAGATTATATAGGTATGTTTTCGTGATGGAATGTGCAAAATGACATCGTAGGCTCTTATCAGACTGTGCGAATGCTCAAAGTGATCATGGCTCTCGCTGTCTGCATTTGAAGCGAAAGCAAATTGTCGGATGACACAATTTATGTCATTTTCTCGGGGGGATTTCCATTTCATTAGCCACGTGTCTTTGTAGTCTTCCAACCTTATACATCAGTACCCAGCTGTTCAAAACTAACGATGTCGTTAGTTAACATATCGTTAAAACTTTGATCATTAAATATGGCATATATGCTGACAAAATGTGAGTGGCAAGCTACTCACATTTTTTTTTTCAGCAGAAAATACCTGTGAATTATCTATTGTGCTTACTAGAACAGTTAACATTTTAACCACTAACGAGCTAGTTAAGCTAACGACGCTTTGAACAACTGGGCCCAGTATTCCAATGGCCTTTTCTATTTTTAGTACGTTTAGACCAGTGAGCCTTTAAATCCATATCGGACCGTTATCGGCCCAACAAATATATCATGCCAGGCCAATAACAGTCCTATATTGTATATTTAAGTAGAATGTTAGCAAGATATATATCGTGTCGGGCCGATAATGATCCGATATCGTACATTTAAGTAGAACACTGGCTGGGTATATCCTGTCGGGCCGATAACGGTCCGATATCGTAGATTGAAGTAGAATGCTAGCTGGGTATTTGTTTTTTTCCTGAATACGTTCTTTAGTTTCGACGGATCTATCTTTTCAAAACTTTTTAAATGTATAGTCGACTTTCTTTATCTCGAATTCCAAGAGACTCTCTGAAACACTTCGAGATATCCGTACCTCGAAATATTCGAGTTGTAGAAGTGAGGAAAACAATAAATCGAACAACCACATTTAACAAATGAATATGCAATTTCACTCCTGAAATTAGCTCTCTCTCTCTCTCTCTCTCTCTCTCTCTCTCTCTCTCTCTCTCTCTCTCTCTCTCTCTCTCTCTCTCTCTCTCTCTCTCTCTCTCTCTCTCTCTCTCTCTCTCTCTCTCTCTCTCTCTCTCTCTCTCTCTCTCTCTCTCTCTCTCTCTAATCTCGGGCCCAGGACTTAGCTATTATATATATTTTGTATTTATAGTTTATATCTCTACAGCTATATCAAGATGTCTTTAAATTACATTGAACCATTTTGCATGCATATGTTTAAGCATGGAGAGAAATTAAGATGAACTGTTTATTCATTGTCAGTGCCTAGAATATATTTATGATGCATGCTGTGGGAAGGACAATAATTAATGTTGTTAGAACTTGTGGTCGGACCCATTTTCTTATTTTGTTGTGGCAATAAAATATGTTTAAACTAAGTTCCATTTTCTTACTTTGTTGTGGCAATGAAATATGTTTAATGATGTAGTTCCATTTGATGTTTAATGTGTGTGTGTGTGTGTGTGTGTGTGTGTGTGTGTGTGTGTGTGTGTGTGTGTGTGTGTGTGTGTGTGTGTGTGTGTGTGTGTGTGTGTGTGTGTGTGTGTGTGAGGGATGGAGGGAGGAAAGGGATGTGGTACAAGGAAGGGTGAGGTGAGGGATTTTATACCGGTTTTGCATGGCCAAAGACTCAACCTTAATTGTGATGCAGTCCAAAACGAATTACATGACGACGTGTTCAGGAACAAAAACGCTAAAAGGGAAAACATGCTAAAACACCAAGGACAATCCTATTTTCCACATCACCAGACCACTGCATTAGATTAACAATACCACCACTTCAATAATCCACTGAGGCAAACCCAGATTATGTGCAGCTTGTGAAAAGAGCTCTAGTTGCAAATAAAGGCAATTGCATAACCGGGCAACGGGGGTCCAGATCAGCCTGCGCATTTGCGCAGGCTGATCTGGGCCCCTGTTGCCCGCTTACAAGATCATCAGATATAAAAGAAAATATAGATGAACAAATAAGGCTCCGGTCAGCTGGTTGTGGTTCTGCAAAGGCTAATCTTGTTCATGAAGACATCTGCGTACTGCATAAGCCCTTTTCTCCCCTTGGGCAGCAGATTAGTTACACTGATGCGACAAGAAACTATTGAAACGCCGAAAGCAAATTTCACTCGCAATTTCAATCTTTTTCATAATTGAAATTTTCAGTCAATTTAGTGTATTCACAAAACAGATAATTTTATAACGGCAAAAGCCACAATCGCAAATGAGCACTTGTAAAATGCCACATCAGCGACATTCGAAAAAAGGCGCATTGGTTCATGGACGTATAATGGAATTTCAGATCAGCCTGCATTTATTCGCAGTTTGTTCAAGACATATATGGTATTCCAACAGAAAACACCTGGACATTGTCTGTCGGAAGTGACGTCACCGATCAGACAGAAACCAAATCGAGGCCAACGATGTCCGCGCAAGCGCCGTGATACTTTTCGCGTGACACGTTTGAATTATTGAAATTTAAACTAAAATGAAGCATGTTGTGAGAAAATCAACATTTTCTTAAGAACAAATATGCATTAACATTAGAAAATATACCTTATGACACGAGAGCTTCTCGAAGATTCAGATTAGCATGCGCATTACTCACTGCTTGTTCAGAGAAGTTTTATTCCACTTACATATTCTGTACGATTCTATTGCTACATTTACGATTCCGTTAACGGACAGCAAAGTCCCAGATCAGCCTGTGCATGCGCAGACTGATCTAGAACTTCGTTATCCGCATATGCAGTATTTTCGCTTTTCCTTCTATTGATGCGTGCAGCTCAAATAGAAAAGAGGGCTCATCATATATATCCTGCGCAGACTGGTCTGATCTGCGATACTCACCATATCGAATAGTTGTGTAAAGGTCACTACTGTTCTGCCCCTGGACAGAGTCATCACAAAAACATGCCTATTAATTTTGACCCCCTTGAACCCCACTTTTATATAGTAAAGCTGGGGGTTACAGGACTATACATAATTTTCTTATTTCGGCTTAAAAGCATAGATTGTGGGTACTCGTTAGAATCGCCTGGTCGAGGCGGTTCTAACAAGTGCCCACAATCTGTTTTGAGCAGAAATATGAAAAATATTAAAATTTTTATCTGAAAATTTTCATTTTTTGGTGGTAAATTTTCAGTATTTTTGAATAGGCATGTTTTCGTAATGGCATTATGTAGCTGCTCAAACTTATCTTGGTTAAGCATTCGCTGTTTACAACTGGAAAAAGGTTAGTGGATCCTGGTTACTAGCCATGCATTGGCTAGCATGCATGTCAAGCACTGAGACTTCAGCCGGAACGAGACAAACCGTACCTTCTGACATGTGCGCCCAACAAAGACTGAAATCAGCCAGGCATCAGTGCAGTCTGATCAGAGTCTTCGTTGTCCGCATGAAGAAACTCTGCATCCTTGGGTATCTAAAATGCGCCTACTAGAGTAAAAATTCTGCTCAGACTGTGCGAATGCGAAGGCTGATCTAATTCTTCGCTGGGCGCACATATCCAAGGGTCGTTTCCCGATGTTGTGGCTCTTTTGCTCCCCTTTCTTCTCTGAGAAATCAAGGCCGGTTATGTAATTACCCCGTAATCTAAGCATATTAAGTGGAATATTGGCGTTATAATTGAGTCACGTCAGAAGAAACTCAGGGAAGCTTACGCATCCCTGAATTCACTGTGGGTCTTCGATTTGCGGATATATTTACTCATTACGTTAACACATCTATGTAAATCCTGTTTTCTGAAGAAAAATATTATCAATTTGTCCTCTGCTGAATTTGCCCAGAGTGGTAAAGGTCAAACACATTACACTAACCTGTTTGATCATAGAACATTTCTTTAATCTTTAGAACATATAAAAGTAAAAAACAGTGGGCGACTTCTTATCTTCAGCAAGATGTGCAAGGATTTCAGTCTTAAGATATATTTATGTTTTGACATCCAAAAAGTATAAGATGCTTGCTAACCCGGCTTAGGATAAGTGCGCATATACTGACCATAGAAATCGGGCGATATATAAACGGCAAACACCTGTTGACAAATGCACTTGTAATTTTTGTAATAATGAAGTCGAATCTGAGACGCATTTTTGTTAGAATGTAGACGATACAGCAGACTGAGAGGTGAATTATTAACTAATTATGTAACGCATAAATTGCTTTGTATTGATGATATTGATAATTCAAAAACACACAGGCAGGCAAACAGGACATGTAGATTTATATATAAACTTAAGGAAGCTCGACAACTCATCATGAAAACACGCCTATATAATTCTGACCCCCTTGGACCCCACTTTTATATAGTAAAACTGGGGTTTACAGGGGTGTACATTATTTTTCTTATATCTGCCTAAAACATAGATTGTGGGTACCCGTTAGAACCGCCTCGCCGAGGCGGTTCTAACGACTACCACAGTCTATATTTTGAGCAGAAATAAGAAAACTATCACAAATTTTCATCTTAATATTTTCGTTCTTTCGGCGGTAAAATTAACAATGTATTTGTACGAGTGTTTGTGGGAACGACTGCTTTGAGAACTTTAACTCGGAGTCGGATTAGTGGATTATAACATTCCTATATGTTTCTTATGACTGAGACCATAAAACTCTGCCGAGATACCGATAAAAGTATGCTTCGTTTCAAAATTAAGTACGTAATACTGATAAGACAGTTAACTAGAAACTCATACGAACACCTTTTTTCATACAAAACACAATGAAGTAACTAAAAACCGATTCCAAAGGCATTATCTGCATAAAAAGTTTAATCAAATTACAAGTCTGAAACAGTTTCCTGCGATAAAATAATAATGAAAATACAGTCGAATCTCGTTATCTCGAATTCCAAGGGACTCACTGAAACACTTCGAGATATCCGTACCTCGACATATCAGAGTTGAGAGAGTGAGGAAAACAATTAATTGAACAACCACATTTAACAAATGAATATGTAATTTGACTCCTGAAGTTAGGAATATAATATATATAAAATAATGTGGAAAAAAGAGGAGAATGAGGAGCAATTTCTCCTCTTTTCCACATTATTTTGTTACCTGTTGTCATAGTTTCATGTTAAAACAGGGACCAGATTTTCACTTCGAGATAAGCGGTAATTCGAAATAAGCGAGTTCGAGATAACGAGGTTCGACTGTAAAAATAAGATTGTATATTACAGGGCAGGAGACAAGTGTTATCAGAGAAAAGTAGTCCTCAAGGGTAAATCTGTTAATGACACCTGTTATGAACAGATGCATCAGTGTGTGGAGAGCTGAGGACTGTAGCCATAAAACATCGGGTTAAATTATCAATTGAGCATATTTTCCCATTTTTTCTTAGAAAAAAAAAACAAAAAAAAAAACGTCATGTATTCTGTCGCGTATACTCATCCGTTGATCAACACACGAAAAACTCAAACTATTTTCTGAGTGCTCAGATGAAACGAATATGAAGAATAGACTACGAATCAATAGTCAGTGCAAAAGAAAATCACCAGCAGATTACGTCAGCCCGACAACAGACGACTAAGGTCAATCACACGCATTCAAGAAACTGTTTAGGATTGGGCCATCAGTGATCTGCGGCTCGCCAACGTGCAAGAATGTATTATTTTTTCACTTAGCATAGATTTTTGCATCGTAACTCTGGTCATGCTGAATAAATTAAGATGCCGCATCCACTACTAAGTTTCAGCCAATCAAATTACATGTACTTGATCCATGTTGTTGATACAAATTCAAAAATTCTTATTGACAAACAGTGCAGATCCAGATCAGTTCGCTTCCGAAGAAGCGAACTGATCTGGATCTACACAGTTTTCAAAGGCAGGGTGTATCCGGGTTCAGCAGGACTAGGCTTATATTTACGTTTGGATTAATTTGTGCACATTATTATATACGTAATTATAAATTGAAAATACGATGTTTCTTATTGAAAGAGGAATGTATACATTTTCTGGAGAGACCTGCCGAAATTATTTGCCCTTTTCTGAAATGATGTATATTCTAAAAATGTGCCCCCGCCCCTCCCCCCCCCACCCCACACACACACACACACACATTACACACCCAACACACTCATACACCACACACACGGGAGCATATTCTTTGCTTTAAAAGTAGACCACTTTCCAGAAGGGGACTGGTGTTTGGGATAAAAAAAAGAAAATCACAAAATACCCCCTTTTAAAATGTCAGAAAATCTATCATGCGTATCAAGCCCCTTTTCTTCGTATAATCTTGCATTATCAAGCGCCATCCAATGGTGTTTTTACAGATAAAGCAATAATTATTTATTTGAGTATTTCGCTTTATCAGATGTCATCAGATGGCGATCCGAAAATAATATACAGTTGACTCTCGTTATCTCGAACTCGCTTATCTCGAATAACCGCTTATTTCGAAGTAAAAGTCTGGTCCCTACCTAAACATGAAAATCCAACAACAGGTGAAAAATATTGTAGAAAAGAGGAGTAATTGCTCCTAAGGAGCAATTTATCCTCTTTTCTACAATGTTTTCAATATGTATCTCTAACTCCAAGAGTCCAATTACACATATATTTGTCAAATGTGGTTGTTCGAATTATTTTAATCTGATATGTCGAGGTACGGATATCTCGATGTATTTCAGAGAATCCCTTGGAATTCGAGATAACGAGAGTCTATTGTTATTAACTTGGTCATTGAAAAAAATAAATAAATAAAAAATAGCTAAATGTAAGAAATGAAAGAAAGGCAGTGTCCATTATACCAAAAACGGTATCGGTACATGCATATTGTATTACCTTCACCTTTCTTTTCGGAAAAAAAACAAAAAAAAAAACAAAAAAAAAACAAAAAAAAAAAAAAAAACAAAACAACGACTTCTTAACCAATTGGACTGATGGAAACATGGTGTGTGTTTACGGTCAACATGACAGATGTACCGATTTGATCAATGGAAACATGGCAGGTACCGAATTGATTTACGGAAACCTGGCAGGTGTACCGATTTGATCTTTGGAAACCTGGCAGGTGTACCGATTTGATCTATGGAAACATGGCAGGTGTACCTGTTTGATCTTCGGAAACATGACGGATGGATCAATTTGACCTATGCAAACATGGGGGAGGGGTGGGGTGGGGGTGGGTGGGGGTGGTGTATTGCTTTGACCAACGAAAACATGGCGGGTGTACCGATGGTGGGTGGACAGATTTGACCAACACAAACACAGCGGTTGTACCAATTTGAATTTAGGAAACATAGTGGGGTTACCGATTTGACCTACGAGAAAAATGGCGGGTGCCCCGATTTGACCTACAAAAACATGATGAGTGTACGGTTTAACCCACGGAAACATGGCAGGTAAACCGACCTATGGTAACATTGTGGGATACCGATTTGATCTACAGAAACATGGCGGGTATAGCAATTTGACCTACGGAAAAAATGGCGGGATTATCTATTAGACCTATGGAAACATATCGGATGTATCGATTTGACCTACGGAAGTATGACGGGTGTCAACACTAAAGCAGGAGATTATTCCTTTCCTCAAAACACCTGGTTTTAGCCTCCGATAGATCATTACGAAAACGCGCCTATTCATATATATTGAAATTTTTTACAACCAACAAAGGAAAATTTTCAGAGAAAAAAATCTGATATTTTTCATATTCCTGCTCAAAACATATTTTGTGGGTAATTGTTAGAACCGCCTTATCGAGGCAATGCTAACAAGTACCTACAATCTATCTTTTCTAGCAAAATGAGAAAAATAATGTATACCCCTGTAAACCCTAGTTTTACTATATAAAAGTGGTGTTTAAGGGGGACAAAATTACATAGCCCTGTTTTCGAGATGTCACCT